>JAZHFQ010000799.1:0-1298214 GCA_038387885.1 Spodoptera picta
TGACCATTGATGCGTTAAAGTAAGTAACACAAACGTAGTATTGGTAGACGTACACAATCCACTGTGGTCAAACGACCATAGACTGACTGCATGACTGCAACTGTTCGATCTTATATAGCACCATTCTTATCTGAACTCTATGAGTCAACAAATTTATCGCACATCGCAACAGGCATGAACTTGTTTTGTGATTCCCAAAAGAATGCGATATTTAATATTTACAAATCACTATAATTGAACATTCGTATGACAACCATTGAATAGATTAGTACTGTAATAATTTGTTAATAACAGTAATATCATGGACACACTAGAATTACAAAAGCATATGAAAAAGATTCATGTCAGTCTAGAAAATAATGTTTATGCTGCTAATAGACTACCTATGTATACACATGTACCAACGTATATAATATGCAATTTGGATGCGGATGATAAACCAGGGTCACACTGGATAGCTGTACATATCGATGCGAATGGCATCGGTCAATATTTTGATTCATATGGACGAACACCTGAGCGATATCATCATAAGAGATGGGACTGGAATGTTGATAGGATTCAGAATGATTGGACTTCAGTTTGTGGTGAATATTGCTTAATGTATTTGCTATTTAAGTTTCAGGGATGTTCAATGCATAGTTTTACGAACATATTTACAGGGAACACACTGTACACTCATATTTTGTAGAAAAAAGTAATAAATTAATTAGAAAATTAAAATGAATGATTGTGTTTTATTGATGACATGATAATGAGGGTATAGATAAGAACAATGGAGCGTTGATGAGGGTCAGGAGCACCGGAAATGAATGAGATAACAATAAATGGATTTGCAATTGATTTGCATAACTCCAGAACCACGCATCCTACGCAAAAAAGGACTGCAGAAACGTGATCAGAGCATGCCAAAACCTTTTTTTTTTTTTTTTTTTTTTTTTTTTAGGATTGGTGCGACTGATTCTCCCGGATTTGACCTGTCAAACGCGTGAGCCAGAACCGGTGAATCATCACTACTACCATCATTGACCCACCACTCTTTTACTTAATATCACTGAATATAAATAACAGTGCTGTAGTCCTATTTGTTTCATAAACCTCTTCCATTTGTGGTCATGGAATAGATAATAAATACGGATACTATACGGCAATACCCACATATATGTAGGTACTTATTCTCACACCCACATGACATATGAAGTTGATAGATTACTTCGTATTTTGTTATGGGATAAGCCCGTAAACGACCAGACGGATCACCTGATGGTAAGCAATCGGTGCCGTCCATGGACACCCGAAGTACTATAGGCTTTACAAGTGCGTTGCCGGCCTTTTGGGGATTAGGAATTTAAGGATTGTTGGGGATTTAGGGATTGGCGTAGTTGGAAAAGGGTAACCACTAACTGGGCCTCCGTTAACCTTATTCAGAGGATGAAACACAACACATGTGTTGTTTCACATCGGTTTTCTGTGAGGCCGTGTTATCTCCGGTCGAGCTGGCCCATTTGTGCCGAAGCATAAGGCTCTCCCTCACATAAATTGTGGTATTACGTCCTATTTTATTGTTAATACTTACTTTAGAAAGAAAGAAAATCTATTTATTTGGACCGTTATAGAAATTCAACAAGAAATTGACAAAACAGTAAAAAAATCAGAACAATATACACGGTGCAAAAAGGCTTATAATATCTTTACTACGCTTAAACTTATCGAGGATACTCGATTAGTCTCAAACTACAACGGGTGTCTTAATCATGATCATAATAGATACGATTTACCTACATCTTTGTTTGTTAGTTTTAAAACTAAAATTATTATACAAGAAAATACGTATGAGAAAGTCACACGTAACAGCTAGTCTTATAAAGAATCAAGATTTTTAATATCCATTCATCAAATATATATGAATACTTAATCGTACTATTTGACAGAACTTCCACACTGATTGATCGATTCGTAAGGACTCACGTAAAAGGGGCATCAATCATTTTCGATGAATTTTATGAAATATATGAATATAATATTGTTCACTCGTTTGCCAAAGAGGAAAAAAAAAATGATATTGTTCGTTCAATCTTCTTTAGGATAATATGTGACTTTCGGCAATTCGGGTCTTGAATTTTAAATTGTAGTTTGTAACTCGTACAGTGAAATGCTCAAAATTTTAAGTCGCGCTTAAGTATAGTTCTGTCTCTATAAATTCTTTTTATAATGACAGAGATGGCACGATAGTTTAGTCTATTCAAAGTCAAAGTCAAAGTCAAAGCATTTATTTCAATTAAACCATAGTTTGGTACTTTTGAAACGTCAACAAATACAAAATAAATAATAGTCTGTCAGTCAGTCCGTCAGTGAAGCTCGGTGAAGCTAGGTGCTCATTCCAAAACGTAGATTCGAATGGAGAAGAACGAGCAAGAACTTCCATTCTTTTAAAAAAGTATGTTCTATAATGTCTCTGATACATATTTCAATACTGTACGCATATGTAAGAACAATGCAAAGACACGCTTGACGCATTATACTAATAACTAACTAAAATAAAAATAAAAATAATAAAGATCTTAGGGCTAACATGGTGCTCACATATGCATACTGACAATCCATAGAAATAGTGCTTCTATACAAGAAAAAGGAAACTCTTTGTTTCAATAAAGAAAGAAATGCTCGATGCCATAAGGAAACTAGATTGTCTACATTAGAATTAAAGTATTAAATTATGTATTATATTACCTACTATTGGAATTTAACTACTGACTACATTTGAGTATTGTCCAGTGGAGCCGAACCAACATGCTGCCAAGCATTCTTATCTTCAAGATAATCTGTCAGTGTGTAGTAAGCTTGATTACATAATTCGCGCTTAATATATGTTTTAAATTTACTTTCATTGAGATCTTGTATGCTATTTGGTATTTTATTATAGCATTTAATACTTAGGTATTAATTAATTGGGGTTAGCCCATAAAGGATTTCTGTACTTTGGACAGTCTGAATTGCGGTATAGCTAACTTATTTTTGCCTCTAGTATTAAAATTGTGTCTATCGCTTCTTTTTTCAAACAATTGCCTATTTTTCCTTACATACATTATATTTTCATATATATATTGACAGGGCACCGTTAAAATATTTATCGTTTTAAACAATTCTCTCAATGATTCGCAACGGCGTAAGTTATATATTGCTCGGATAGCCCGCTTTTGCAGAATAAATATTGATTCTATTTCTGCAGCTCGACCCCACAACAAAATGCCGTACGACATAATGCTGTGGAAATAACTAAAATAGATAAGCCTAGCTGTACCTACATCCGTGAGCTGTCTAATCTGTCTAACTGCAAAAGCAGCTGAGCTCAATCTCCCCGAAAGCGCCTATATATGCGGACCCCATTGTAGCCTATTGTCTAACGTAATGCCTAAAAATACTGTCTCGTCGACAAATTCTAACTTTTGACCGTTCAAAACAATATCACAATCGTTACTACGCACATTTGGTAAACTGAATTTAATACATTTTGTTTTTTTTCATTAAGTGCTAGATTATTAATGGTAAACCAATTATGCACTTGAAGAATTTAAAATTGAGTAGCCGTTCAGTATTCGGGCGGGCCGTAATAATATGGAGATTTTGTAAATCGATTAATAGAGAGGTTGATTCCTATCTAAGGGATTACTTGGAAAGTAAGCTTAATATCCTAGTTCTTTAAACAGATTTTCGCATGTGTATTTTTACCCAACTTTTCCCTGTGGAATTCATAAATTTTCTATTGTTTTGTTCTAAGATTACAAACATAAATTTCAATGACCTCCACCAGTTTGTATACTGCCTTTACTAAAATTCGATAACGAAAATCCCAAATGTGTCGATCCATTTGACATAGTCACGAAAACTCAGAGTAAAAAGTCAACACTTCAAATCCACCTTTATTATCCTTTAGAGACATCGTAAGTCTACAAACCATTTTATTTAAACTTGCATTTTATCCAATAAGAGCTACAAAAATGGCGGCGCATTCTACGTTCAAGTATGGGAATTTCTCGATATCACACTGTGAAGTAGAAAGTGTATGGAATAGCTAGAATGTTTGCACTGCGGGGTATCGGCAGAAGTATTGCGAATATCGGAATTTGGTTCAACTGCACAGCTGCGGAATTTATTGGAAGATATCGGCGTTGTATGTTGTGTTGACTATTTCGCTGTTTGTGTGAATAGGAACGTATGGAATGGATTATTATGCGAAAGATATTCTATGGTTGTTATTCGAGCTTTCGTAATAAAAGTTTTTGAGTTTGTGATCTTAAGTTGATGCTAGTACACTTTAGTAGCATTAGAGGTCACATTATAAAAGGTTCAGGTTTATCAGAGAGCACTTTTTTTTTTTTTAAGGGGGGAAAATCATCGAATGACTGCTCCCGCCTGGGTGAGGCGGAAGGGAGTGTCAGACTCTTACTGACTAAAAACCACCCCGTTCCTTCTCCTGCACGTCGAGCCGGAGCCCCGGTTACCCGTTAGGTTCTCCGCGACTCCGAATCGGCATCGGCCCTATTGGGCCCCCTCTGTGGTGGTCTGATGGCTCTTTGAGGCGCGCGCGGAACGCGACGCGCCGTACGCTCGGGTCTGTTTCTGGTCGGACGGGGAACCACCCATGCTCACCGTCCGCAGGCCCGCGCTTACGGTGGCCGGAGATCGTGAGGTGTCTGTCGGATGCGTTCTTTTCTCGATTCCTATGATACACGCGGGAAGAGTGGGGGTAGTGTCGTCACCACACTGTTTATTGCTTGCACTAAACATAATTATAATGTTAATAAAAGTGTATCGATGTTTATACAGTGTTTATATTACCGCCCCTATGTAAAGGAGGTTAATGACCGGCACATTTCTTTGCTAGTGCACTGAACTGATGTTGGCGATGAATCCTCATTAACAGCACGGAGTATGAAGGTAAGGAGTACGATCTTATGGGTGTCAAACTGAAAAGTAGCAATCTAATAAAAGTACTGCTTATTACGGAGATGGCCTTATTGAGGACAGAATTCTGCAGTGTTAAGTACGTAATATTACTTTAGCTTTCAACTATTTCTGCTTGGAAGTCATTGGGGAGCGTACGGTCTGCAATAGACGTCATGTGGGTGCTCAACATCATATCAAGATTACATATGACTGATAACATCATGAATTAATTGGGAAAAAAAATGTGTATAGTTCATTTATCTAAGCAGACGTATATTGGAAGTTAAAAAGGCACTTTTTTATGGCATAAGCAGATGAATCACCTGGTGGTAAGCAATCGGCGTCGCCCATGGACACCTGGAACACCAGAGGCGTTACAAGTGCGTTACCGGCCTTTTGGATATTAGGAGTTTGAGGATCGTTGGGGATTCAGGAATTGGAGATTAGGGAAGGGGAGGGTAATTGGGCCCCCGGTAACCTCACTTATATGACGAAACACAAAGCAAGCGTTGCTTCACGTCGGTTTTCCGTGGGGCCGTGATATCACTCCAGTCGACTTTTTTACACACCGCAGTATCCTCCTATTTAACACATTTGAACTAACGTATTTTTACACAGAACCGTAAGTTTTAAGTTCGTACTCCTTACTTCCATACTCCATGATTACTAGGCAGAGGAACTCGATTCAACTGTGACGTCATTACTTACGTCATAGTAACAGAATTCGTTCAGGAAGTGATTATACAAAGTGATATTGATTTTTGATCCTATCTATTTATTGTTGGATGGTCCATTCCGTTTTATTTTCGTATTTGGTTTATGGATTTTAAGCTTAGAGTATTGAACCAAATTTAACTTAGGCTTGGGGAAATAGATTCAAATGAAAATGGAGCCAATATTATTGAATCTTCATATGAGTAGGTATGGCTACGAAAAATGTTATTTATAGCGCAGTCTAGATTTGTGACCTTAACTTCTTACTTCAATAGAATTTATAATAACAAATCAAGTATAAGATGGGCAAACTTAAATTCACATATACTTATTTTAGGAATGAAACGTGTTTACTTCAAAATACACAAATAATTTTTAAGACATCACCTAAATAATATAATTTATAACATAACATCACGCCTTTTATCCCCGAAGGGGTAGGCAGAGGTGCACATTACGACACTAAAATGCCACGGTACAATGTAACACCCACGTTTCACTATTTATGTTATGAGTCCCATGTGATAAGGGGTGAACCTATTGCCATATACCGGGCACAATTCGAGACTCTGTGCTACTACTCAGAATTATTTAAAATACCCAGTAATACTTTGCTCGACCCAGGAATCGAACCCCGAGACCCTTTGCACGGCAATCGCAATTGCAAACACTCGGCCAATGACGCAGAAGCACCTAAATAAATATTCGTAAGTAGTATCCTCTGTCCACTAACGTATGAGAAAAGTTGATATCCTAGAAACCATGTACCATAGTGGTATGGTCCACTACATATGAGAAAAGTTAATATAACAAAGAAAGAAGTACATACATAAGTCAATGTGATCGCAGTTTCCTGTATACAATGGTAACGTTTATGGGCTTAAGGCCCGCACACATTTACGATTACCTTGCCAACGGATTATTGAGAGATGTATTAAGACATATTAAAGGTATATTAACCCTTAACTGACGAGCATGAATGAAAAGATGACTGTTAATGAAGCGAAAGAGGTATGTAGGAATCGTAGTAATTGGCGTTCCACAGTCTCTGATTACCCTCATGGCAGACAGACGTAGTAGAGTTTTCCGAATTATATGTACTTTCTAAGATTATTTAGACACCACTGACAAACGGTGAAGGAAAAACATCGTGAGGAAACCTGGACTTATAATTTCTAATTATAAGTTTGAAATCGCCAACCCGCATTGAGCAAGCGTGGTGATTAACGCTCTAACCTTCTCCGTGTGAGAAGGGGCTTTGCTCAGCAGTGGGCATTTATAGGCTGTTGATGAGACAGACGTGAAATGATGTATGTTTTAAGATTCAAAATAATAGTCGGTTGTTATGTATCAACAATGTTATGTGTCAGTCCTTTCATGCATGCTTGTCGGTTAAAGGTACTTTTAATTTGGTCCTTTAATCATCATTTTTATTTATTTATTTATTTATATATGTCGGAGAAACATTGTCATCGCCGACATCGTCATTAGTGATTGCGGGCTTAGTGGGCGTCATGAGGGTAAAATTCGAGCACAAAACACAACGATCACAATAAACACTATTTTAATTTAGATAGTAACAATAGTTTTATCTGTTTCACAATAACGTAAAAGAAAAGTTAATAATTAGGACTGAGCAGCGGGTTCAGGGCACCGATCTTACAGTAAAATTACATAAACGATCCGCCTCGACCGATAGATAATTCATGCTCTCCCGCGAAAACTATCTCTCTTTTTATCAGTAAGATGGCGCCTCGACCCCGCTCGAGGCGCGCGCTCTGCTCTGATTGGTCGTTACTTAGGAAGTCAAATTCAAATTATCAATAATTCTAATAAATCAAATTAAGAATTTTAAGTGTGACAAATCAGTTTAAATTAATTTAGGCATTTTAAAAGTGAATATAAAACAAATAAAAATTAATATGCGTTATGCAATGCAAGGAACAATTAACTCCCAGCTTCCTCCGACATATATATATATATATATATATTAGATGGGACTGACGTTTGACCACTTTCTCGCCTGGTGGTAAGCGATGATGTGGCCTACGATTGAGCACGTCGACCCATAAGCAACCTATTCACTCGGGCCTTGAAGACACCCAGGTTCTACACCCTTCAGGAAATACAGACTCTGGCAAAGAATTCCACTCCTTAGCGGTACGCACCAGCTTGATGCGAAGCGCTACGTGCGTGTCGGTGGGACATCTACCATTAATCGGTGACGCTTCGCCGAATGTCTTGTGGTACGATGATGGAAAGGACTAGGTATTCGGAATTCAACATATTGTTCGGAATGTCATCTTCGGAATTATGTTTTATCATCATCGTACTCACCAACATTATAATAACATGATCTGGTGGCTTACTCTTGAATCCAATTCCGATCGATCGACATTGGTATTGTGAAATTTCGTAATCTTGAGTCACAAAATTGGCGCCCATTGCATCCGTATTGCGTGGATATTGAATGAACTAAATGGTATCGAGTTTGGCTTTATATTCCGTAGTCTGAGTGCTATTTTAACAGCTACGATTATGGTTGTATAGTGTTGACATTGAATAATTATTGAGATTTTATTGGATTGAAATTGCATTGACATTGAGATTGGTTTCAAGAGTAAGGACCTTGGACTGGACTGAGCTTTTTTTACATGGGAGAGGTTCACCATATTCTCCCTCCAAGCTTGACAGTCGTGTTAGAGATGGTAGTTTAAAAGGTTATCAGAGAGTATTGTGGCCTCATTCTTATTAAATGCATAGTCCCTTATTCGACCTTCACGCGTACTGCGGAAGAAGTCGAGGTGCAGTGATAAATGTATTGAATTCTGCCGTCACATTAACAGCCTAGAAAAGTGACCATTTCTGACTAAAGGTCTTTTCTCACACCGATAAGGTCAGTAAAGACTGGAAGAAAATGACTGCGACAAGTTCACCTTATGTACACTATGTGCATGAAGCATATCAAAAAAATATAAGGTATGAGCATAAATCACCACGCTTGCTTAATAATCTTAGGAAGAACATACAATAACTGGGAAATAGTCATATTGATGACGATAATCATATTAAATGACAACGCGAAAGTTTAATTCTTTATACATGCTTATCAACATAGAAGCATTGTAACTTCCTGTGAGACATACTAAATAAATGATTATGTTTTCGGCTTACTCACGTAATAATTTGACGAGGAACTCGACTAGTTTCAAGCCATGCTAGAGGCTCATATTCAGGAGCTGCGCGACAGTCGCCGCGTCGCGGGTCGCGAAATGCTTACGTGAGAAAGCCGAAAACATAATAATTTAACATAGAAGCATTACGTATATTTCTAACTAGTAAAAGTTTTACACACCGTCTCTTAGTTTGTTCTCACCCTTACTAAAGTACACTACAGTAACGACGACATAGGGTTGCGAAGTGTCGCCAGATAAATGTGACCTGTTTTCTTATTGATTTTCTTAGGCGCACCTTTCTGTTACATGTGTTATTTGGAAGACGGAAACTTATCGCTTAGATGCTGTGTGAATTGGAATGCCGAAAAAGGTGGTGATGTAAAAACGTGGGCCAACTTTGGAGGCATTTATACCCGAAGAATGTGGTTAGGTATTAGAAGATGGTTTTGTTGTTCGAAATTATAAAAGTAGTGTGGGGCAACGTATTTTTAAAAAAAGAAAAGGAAGACAAGGTACCACTGTTTGTCATTGGATGATTTTCCTCCTTCAAAAAAGTTACCACTGTTTTTTTTTCACTGTGTTTATAATTTTAGTATTAGGATTACCAATTCAGAATTCAAATACATCAATCAACGAAACTGTCATCAAGACAAGACAAATACAAACTCCTCATCGGGTCATATTTACCCATACCATTTCATTTTCAAAGTCATATCTCACTAAATACACAAACGCTAGCAGTTATTTCGTAATATTTCTCGTATGTATTTCAAAAGCCGCTCCACTGCGAACAATGAATTCCGTATCCATTGTTGTGAGCCGTTATCTCGTTTACTCATCCGATTTCACGTGAAAATTGTATTAAAATAATTATATTTTCATCTCATATAAAGTCAACATCATATTTTTATTGATTTTCGATTATTCTCTCTGTTCATACCGAAGATATTGCTCAATATGTCAATAGTCAAATGATGAAACATCTGTCTAAGATTTCTTTTGTTCATATTTTTTGTATAGGCACCTACTTGTTTATTTTCTATTGAGCTATCGTGTTGGTGACAGGTGAATAAGTTTTGATATTTTTGTCGATAGACAGGCTTATTAATATTCTTAAAGGTCAGACGTCCTATAATTGTATTTTGTTCGAAAAATGACGATTTCCTCTTTATGACAACGAAAATGGAGTCTGAATTTAGGTGACATTTTTTAATGTTATATCGGTCAACTTTTATCGTAGTCCTACAAAAGACAAAAAAGTCAATTTCGTTCATAAAAGCCTGAAAGAAAACTCTTTGCAGAAAAATAAAAGCAGCAAAAAGTTTTTAATCACTCGACTCTATTTCATTTTTTTCTAAATAAATAAATGGTTCTCTTTTTGAAAACACAAAAGCGTGCTCAAAGAAAAGCTGTTATAAAAGGCGGGTGTTATGAAAAACAAAGCAGTTGACATTCTATTCCGTTCTTTATTCAAAGTGCACACGATCCATATAGACAATAGAAGGGTCTCCTAGTCTGCCTTATTTATGATATGAGAGCAACAAAAGATGGATTCCTCGACTTCTCCTTTGATGTTGTTCAATAATAATTTTTATTCAGCCATTCAAAGTAAAGATTTAACGGTATTTTTTTTTGCTGTTAGCATTGTTGCGAGGTTCGATTGGTGATTGGAAGTATGGGGGCTGAATTTTCAAAACTCACGAGACCGCAGTTTTCTGCGATCCCGTAGCCGCCGCAATTGCGATTATCACCCGCAAACTTGGCGGTTGCTTATCGCAAGACAGGGTGGGCTGTTAAACAATCAGTTGAGTTCCAGACCAGCCGTCCTATTGCCATCGTCCACTAACCGATCGCAGAGCGCGCGGGTGCTAACCGCCGCGGCTGCGGCCTGCTGCGACCAAACCTCTTATCCATTTTGAGAAAAGTCTCCCATATTATTATTTACATGTCATGTTCATTTAATTTAGTAATTTATGTAAATTCGTATTGTCAATATTACCTCCAAGGTTTTACGTATCACGTACGAAGGTTATAGAAAAGGTCGCAATGGGTGATATTAAAAACAAGTCAAGATTGTTGTTTGTTGCTGAGTGAAAGTCGATACATTTATTCGATGTTGTTAACAATTATTTCAATCGATATTTTTTGGAATTATATAATATTAAAGTTGTAATAACATGGTATGTTAAGTAATTTTTTATGTAAGTGAACTTAGATGCCCGTTTTCCGACTTATTTTAATATACTTTATGGTTAGAGTTCATATGATAGAAACATTCTGACGATAAAATAACGAATGTACCTAATGAATCGATTTCGTTCAAATTTTACATTAGGCTTAATACAAGTTTTTTACGTGACGTCATCAATATAAGGGACCTACGCTCATTTGTAGATCTGATTGGAGACCAGGGTCTAATTATAATTGGCAGGATTTTACTCACATTAACGGCACTATATGAATATAATAGTTGATTAGATGTAAGATATAAAAGAAAATAATGGATCACATTAACGATAACATTATAAAATGTACTTATTGTGTTAATATCACCATTTTATTTTCATAATAAAAATAAAGAGTAACATGAGAACATAAAAGCGATGGTGACGTCATTATACGGGGCTTTCGTTCACCTGTCGCTTTATGCAAGTGGAATCCAGTTTCGTACTTTATGACCCACCTCTTTGTCTACTAAAAGCCGTGGTATAATGTTACAAAGCCATAGTATAACTTAATTTAGATAACATAACGTCACTTCAGAGGAGGGGTTTTGTTGTGGTGAATTAATAAATCGCTTTCTATTAAAATATTTGAATTAAGCCCGATTTTTTACATTAATTATCGGTATGCATTAGTTCTGTTGTAGGTGTGAAATTTCTGTTAAAAGATAATCGAATCGATCCACGGGTCGTAAGAAACGTAAGAGCCGTAAGAGTCTGACACTCTGACGCTTCTCTCAGGACGGGAGCGACCATTTTTTTGTGGATAATCACTTAATATGACGCCTTTTATCCCCGAAAGGATAGGTAGAGGTGTACATTACGGCACTTAATGCCACTGTACAATTGTAACACCTACTTTCCACTATTTATGATATGAGCCCCATTTAATAGGCGGTGAGCCTATTGTGGTGAGATAATCCTCCCTTAAAAATCTTTTAATCTGAGGTACACAGAACAGAAGTGCACTCGTACAATGTAACATCTATTTTTCCCTGGTCGTTGGGTGACTCGTAATTGGGATCATACATTAGGCACAATTCTGTTTTTCGTTCTATTACTGTGATATACTGAAATATTTAAACATTTAGCAAAAATCAACAAAGCAAAATAAACCTTACTCTTAAATCTTAAACTGTCAAACACCAAGCGGTCACCGGTGACCGCAACCTATTGCTCTATAATTGTATCTACAAAACCCGTACTCGACGATATAAAGGAGCTTATTTTTCCTTACTCGTAATCAAATATAAAGCGATGAAACAAGCTAGTTTAAAAATTACAGTTACTTTTATAAATTCCTTTGCAGCTCATATTTCAAGATGAAATCTCGCCAGCATACTTGGAACAAGGTCTGGCTAATTTTAAAGCTTGCAACGCTCGACTTTTTACTAGGAAAAAGAGAATTTGCTCGTAATATTTTGTATATGCAAGAAGATTGTTGATGGCTTTAGTTTTTTTTTTTTTATATTTGATGGGGCGACGTTTGACCACTATCTCGCCTGGTGGTAAGCGATGATGCGGTCTACGATGTAGCACGTCGTCCCATAAGCAACCTATTCACTCGGGCCTTGAAGACTCCCAGGTTGTACCCTTCAGGAAATACAGATTCTGGCAAAGAATTCCACTCTTTAGCAGTACGCACAAGGAAGCTTGAAGCGAAGCGCTTCGTACGTGTGGGCGGAACATCTACCATGAATCGGTGACGCTTCGCCGATTGTCTTGTGGTACGATGATGGAGAGGACTAGGGGGAATCAAGTTGTGCAATTCCCCTGCACACTCACCGAAATGTATCCGGTAGAAAACCGAAAGGCTTGCAACCTTACGCCTGTGCTCGAGGCTTTGAAGCCGAGCCTTCACAAGCGCATCATCGTCGATGAGCCTCTTGGCACGCCTCTCAATGTGCTCTAACGCGTCCAGCTGATATTTTGCCGAGCCGTCCCAAAGATGAGAGCAGTACTCCATACAGGACCGAACCTGTGCCTGGTACAGGCTCAGCAATTGTTTCGGCGTGAAGTACCGTCTCACCCTCCATAGGATTCCCAACTTCCTACCAGCCAGTTGCGCTTTTGAGTCTATATAGGAGCCAAAGTTGAGTGTGGGCGTCAGAGTTACACCAAGAAGCTCAAGATGATCGGTCATCGGTACGGACACATTCCGGAAAGTAGGAGTCAGCGGAAATTGACTCCGTTTGGCGGAGAATAGACACGCCTGGGTTTTGCTAGCGTTGAACCTAACCAAGTTGGCGTCTCCCCATTCGGAGACCGCCTTCAAGGTCGAGTTCAAACGATCGACCATGGAGTTTGTTTGGCTTAAAAGTTCTTAGTTAAAATTTATTATTGAATCAGTTTTGTGGAATGGTGACTATTTTTTACATTATAGTTTTTTTTTACATTTAATTAGATCTATCTTCGAAACACAAACAACACAACAAACAAAACAACACGTCGTGGTGGCCCGGAGGTTTAAGAGGCCCACTTCTCATGCATGAGGGTGCGGGTTCGAAACCTACCAACGGCAAGTACCAATGTGACTTTTTCCGAGTTACATGTACTTTCTAAGATTATTTGAATGAATGAATGAATGAATGAATGAATGAAGCGTTTATTCAAGGTAAGAAACATAGTTGGAAAAAATACAATATTACTTCTGCCAAACTGCAAAACAGTTTGTTGGCAGATGTAGCTCCCTTAAATAATACGACTATATAAAATGACTAAAAAAAAAAGAACCTTTGACATTCTAATTCACACATAATAGTTTTCTATCAGGTAAGTAGTTTGAGTAGGACATAAACTTATCTATATATCTCCAAACAGGAAAGGAGACCTTAACAATCTTTGTTGAGAAGGAACTTCACCATTTTGTTTTTGAAGGAAAGTTTTGTAGTACACCCACTTTCCAAATAGTCTGGCATATCATTAAATATTGTTGGGACTAAGCATTTTCTACATCTTTGCCCATAATAGTTAACAGTAGTAGGTACTATGAATCGTTTACTTATTTTCTCTCTTTGGGGTCTTTTGTTTACCACTTTGATTTTAAACTCGTCTTTACAATAATTGTCTATGGCCAGTAATAACACCACCTTTTGATGGATCGGCAATATCTTACATTCTAAGAATAATTCTTCATAATCACTATTTTTACATCGTTTTTTTGTGTTCTTGTCTACTAATAGTTTTATAAATCTAATTTGTAATAATTTTATTTTATCCAGATATGATTTAAATGTATTACCATAGCATGCCAGTCCATACGAAAGCAGCGACTCCACCAGTGCATAGTAAACCGTAAACAAAGTGCCTCTGTCCAGTACAAAACTGAGGTGGTGGAACTTTACAAGCACTAATCTGAGTTTGTCACAAAGGAGTGTAATATGTGTTTTCCACGAAAAGCTGTTATCTATTACTAAACCCAAGTATCTGTATTGCTCCACCACCTCAATATTTGCACAAGCGCAGTATGCCGCATCTTCGTTATGCAGGCATTCATAGCTATGCTCCACCACGCGAGGCGGACGTTCACAGATTTTAAGTTAAGGAGATCGTATATGCATACATTTAGTTTTTTTTATGATTATTACTATCCCGTTATCATGCGCCCATTTAATTACATTAATGGAATCCTCCTGAATATACCTTTCAATAACATCAAGTTCATTATCTGCATACACCAAGCAGGTATCATCAGCATACATGTACATGCGGCAGTTTCGAACCACATTGCACATACTGTTGACATGCATGATGTAACCGACCGGACCAAACACGGACCCGGTTGGCACACCGCATGCAACGTTTCTGGGTTCTCCAACGACTCCGTCAATAACCGTTTGCAACGTTCGGTTTGTAAGGTAGGCACGGAACCACCTGTTAAGTGGCCCCGCGACACCACATTCCCCCATTGCTTGAAGCAGCTGGTGGTGCTCCAGGGTATCAAAAGCTTTTTGAAATCTATGTAGACCACCACCACCTGCTTCCTCTGTCCCAAACACTCATTAACATCGTCCGCAAACTGCGCCAAAGCCGTTGCCGTGCTCCGCCCACGTCGGAAACCATGCTGTGCATTAGACAATATATTGTTGTTTTCAAGAAAAACACTGACCTGATTCATAATGAACTTTTCCATAATTTTATTTATAACACATAGTATCGCTATTGGCCTATAATTTGAGTAATCATTGTGCGATCCTTGTTTAAATATAGGTTTTATTAATGCAGTTTTCAATTGATCAGGATACAAGCCTTTTTCAACACATAAGTTAATGAATAACGCTATTATAGGGCTCAGTTTGGTTTTAAACAACTTTATTTCTCTAACTCTAATTTTATCAATACCTTCAGACTTATCAGTGCTCAGTGCATTAATTAATTTATCTACATCCCTCGGGTAGGCTTTTTGAAACCGTATTGACATGGTACATTTATTGACATAGGTAGATCTGTTTAAGAACTTATGACTAGAAATATGTTTTGTATCTAAAATTTCTTTTGTAAATGTTTCTGAAAATTTATTACAAATGTTATTTATACTTTCCGTTCTTCCTAGATATTTTAATATCACTGAATCTACTCTATTTTTCATTTTTCCTATCCAAGAATTAATTTTGGCCCATATTTTCCTAATGTTTTTATTACACTTTTTAATTTCTTCTTGACGGTATCTTATTTTCGCTTTATTAATACATTTATTTACCCTATTCCTATATGTAGTATATTGTAGCCGTAAGTTCATATCTTTCGGTTTACTTTTCCAATATTTAAATAGCTTGTCCCTATTAGCAATCATGTTTTTAAGTTGTTTTGTAATCCACGGTTTACTTGTCCTCTTTCCAGATAAAGAAACTTGGATTTTAGCATCTTCATAAGTATCAGAGAATATTGTAGAAATTTTGTAATATAAATCCAATGGGCACTTACAATTCAAAAGCTCCGACCATGATACATTTTCAAGTTTTTCTATCACCTTCTTGTCACATATAATAGTCCTACACGAGTGTTCACGTATTGTTGAATAATTACTGTTCGGTTCTGAGTCATTCGCCGCGCACACACCTATAACATAGTGATCCGCCAACCTACATGTTAATACATACGCAGATATCACACGTCGAGAACGAACCCACACATGATCGATGCAAGACTGTGTCACCTTGTCTCCATACACTTCTTCCCGCGTTATGTCACGTAAAGCACATTCCATTCCTATCTCGCTCATATTGTTTGTGAATTGATTCGTATCACTAGAACCGGTTTGATTTAGACACCACTGACAAACGGTGAAGGAAAAACATCGTGAGGAAACCTGGACTTATAATTTCTAATTATAAGTTTGAAATCGCCAACCCGCATTGAGCAAGCGTGGTGATTAACGCTCTAATCTAATCTCACTCTAAGAGGCTTTGCTCAGCAGTGGGCATTTATAGGCTGTTGATGATGATCTTCGAAACTACAACGTAAATAAAGGACAATGTAAATAAAGGTTTTTTTATCGGATAATCCGGTAAACGAGCAGACGGATCAGGTGATGGTAATCAATCGGCATCGCTCATGGATACCCGAAACACCTGAGGCGTTACAAGTGCGTTACCGGCCCTTTGGGGATTGGGTTTTTGAGGATTGTTGGTGATTCAGGGATTGGGGAGTTTTGGGAAGGGGGAATAATTAGGCCTCCAGTAACTTAAATCACACAGCGCAATGGTTGTTTTAGGTCGATTTTCTAAGAGATCATGGTATCTCCATTCGTGTCGAAGCATGGCTCTTGAGTATATATGAGTTCTAGGACTACAATCCAATCTCTAAGACACGAATACTCCACATAAAACACTAACATCCAGTCACATCCAGTAAAACAATGCTGACCTCAATCTACTAAGAAAAAAAGGTCGGTAGAAGTCGTGACATTTGTTAGTCGTTTAATTTCCGTGACAATATTTTGTAACGTTTCCTTCGCGACAAAGCAATTAAGAGGTTTACCGGGCTATCGGATGCGATAGGAAATGGAGGGAAAGAAAAACGCTTTGAGAAAGGATGTGAGGGCGTTGCAAGTATTGTGTTTATGCTCATTATGTGGAATTTACTCGCGATAACATAAACACACTCAATAAACTTAATTTTTTTTTATTATTTTCAGCCATGATCGCTCCACTTCAGGGCAAAGGCCTCTCTACCCTCGTTCCACTCCTCTCTATGTAAAACTTTTTGCGGCCAATCCTTGTCATAGATGTCTAATTCGTCCCGCCATCTCCTTAAAAAAACTAAAACAAAAACAAAATACTCAGTTAAATATACTAGAATCAAAAGCTCTACTAGTTTCGAGTCACAGAGGGGCTCAACCTCATAAGCAGCGTGTGCGGTCGCGGCGATGTCACACAGCCTACTCCTAGAGCTTTTATTAGCATATTTCCGATTGTTTTAGTTAATTCTGTATGTCTCACGATAGTTATTACCTATATATGTAAATACACTCCGATAAACTTATTTATACGGCGATACATAACGCTGGCGTTGTTTCACGCTAGTTTCTTGTGAAACATCTCAGAACTTGTAGTACAGGTGCCACATACTATCACATTATACATCACAGCCGATCAGTGGCCACTGCTGACCAAAAGCCGCTTCTCATATGGAGAATGTTTGAGCATTAGTTACCATGCTTGCTCAAGGACCATATACAATACCATAATTTATTTGGATACTTAGAATCAATTGATCGTTCGATTGTTGCTTATCCTATAGCCAGGATTGTTGTTATGATATTTTTAATGCTCAATACTTAATACTCAGTACTCGGTACTTGGTACTCAATACTTAATTCTTTATTGCCTTATTTTATGTATGTTTTGTTGTATATGGGTTGATGGGTTACCTATATCATGTTAATACATAAAATACCTATACATTGAAAAGTAAAATTTAAAACATATCAGGTACCCAAAATTTTGCATATTATGAATACATGCAAGATGATTCAGCAAAAACTCATTTGGAATTTAGTTTTACATTTCGTATGTATATGATATGATACTCACAGTGAGTGGAGGCTATTCAGAGGCTTGTATGGAATGACGAGGCTTTTCAATTAAAATATGGAACACAATCTGAAATTCTATATTTTGTCGGTACTTTCAAAATGTGATGGGTTTTATGATGTAGGTTCTATTCTAGTTCTTTGGTTTTAATAACAAAACGTGTCTGTTATACGTCAAATTTCGGGTTCATGCACTCATTAAATATTTTTATAATAAATCAGTACCATTTTTGCATCGTTTTATTTATAAAAACGTTGCCCCATACTATGAGTTTCTCCTGTATCATGGGTGCAGACGCGAAACAATTTGTGGATCACACAAATAGTTGCTCCATGCGGCAATCAATCCTGCTTTACGTTGCGTGGCAGCCAGTTGTCGCGTCAATTGTGCAGTCTATTATACAGATAATTTATGAAGTTCAACTAATTCAAAAACAACATTAATACAGGTATTCCAAAATCGAAACCTTGTAAAACTGCCTCGTTGGCCGAATGGTCGATTCCCGACTCAAGCAAATTATTATTACGTTTTAAAAATCTCAGTAATAGCACGGAGTCTCGAATTGTGCCTGGTATATGGCAAATGGCAATAATGGGTGTTGGTGTTACATTGTGCAATGGCATTAAGTACTGTGATGTGTATCTCTGCCTACCCCTTCGGGGTTAAAGGAGTGATGTTATGTTATGTGGAACCCTGTAAGAATAGTCTCGAGGTATTTTTTCAATAAGAGAAACATCAACGTGGTTGCTAAATACAAAGTTTTCTATTTTCCCCTTTCCAAAGTGTTTACTTTATTTCCGATGGTTATCGATACGGTCAAGCAATCGAGTCGGATATCGAGTTGGCGTCTTTTCAAAAGCCGAGCTTCGATAATGGGAAACTTCGATTTTCACTTATGTTAACATCGGACGGTATTCTTGAAACATTTTACCTGCCAGCTACGGATTTTTCTAGAAGCTATCCGATTGATGGAAGGAAAGGGATTGGTAGAAATAATTCTTGTTGCAGATACCGATATTGACGTTGCTTTTTTGACGGTACACAAGGTTATTTTGATGGATAAAAGTACGTAATTTTTTGATGGTTGGTTAAGAAAATTAATAAAATATTGCGTAATATGTTAAGAAAATATTGCGTATGGTTAAATACTACATTATTCTACATTTAAATCCTAGTCATTGCTCAAATTCATTGAATTTGATTGCTTAAAAAATTAAAATGTTCATAAAAAACTCCATTTTTTATTATTAGTAAATCCAGCCACTATTTTTGGTTATACCTCTACGTTAGGTGCTTTTAACAAAAACTTGTTTTTTAGTTTAATAAATAACTTTTTATTTTTAGGGACGAATTTTGTGTAACTCTGTCTATTGGGAAATCTATTATTACATAAAACAAATAAAATGCTTCATAAAATATGAAGTACGAAAATATAAAATCTAGGCTCATTCTCCAGGGATTTTCGTTTTCATTAAGATTCGTATTCTTGCTTAGCATTTTAGCAATAGCTAAAACAAACTTGTAATTTGACGTTAGATGACTAATATCCAAATACTCAAACGCTCCTCAAGTTTAAGTCGCGCTTAAGTACCTATAGCTCAGTCACTACAAATTCTTTGTAAAACGATAGTAATGGCACGATATTTTTTTATGGCATAGGAGGCAAACGATCAGACGGATCACCTGATGGTAAGCGATCAGCGCCGCCCATGGACACCAGCAACACCAAAAGAGTCACATGTGCGTTGCTGGCCTTTTAAAAAGGAATACGCTCTTTTCTTGAAGGTTTGAAGGTCGTATCGGTTCGGAAATACCGCCGACGACGGATCATTTCACAGATTCTCGCACTCTTTGACGCTTTCTACGTTGAATCTAGAAAGCTACGAGAGAAGCGCACAGTTGTGGCCTGCTAACCATCCATCCATTCATCCATCCATCTTAAAGTACCTACAACTTAAAATTAAGAAGCATTTCAGTATTCGGTCGTTAATCTTATAGTTTTATCAATACTGTAGTTTACTACTAAAAGAATATATATGTATATCTGTAAATTTAGTTAGCCTCTTTATCGTATTACAAAATATAAAACAATTTTGAATCGTGGCCATCGTAGTCTATAAAAACAAATATAGCCGACAAATCCTCTCAAAATGGCTTTCATCTTCAAGCGTAAGATAACTTAATTTTACATCGAAAACTTTCATTTAATATTAGAATACATTTTTGAATTTCTATAAAATATTTTTGTATTATATTTTAGAGGGATATCCAATATCCATTACTTTGTTATTTAAATTTAATATTAAGTCTTTTTGTATGTTTAGGATCGAGGTCTAATATGTAATATTTGAAAATGAATATTTGACATGGGTTTTTGAAGCAAATATTTTCTAAGTCGCCCTTTATTTTTAATATGAAATATTTCTTTATTTTTTAATATAATAAAACATGTTTAGAATGTAAATAAGTAAATATCTAAAATGCTGTATAAACATAATAATGTTTGCAAACCTATATAACGAACTATTTTAATCTACATCCACAATTTGGAGTTTAAATAATGGGCATAACAGTTTACAATTAGTGGACTGGGTGAAGAAACATTACACTAACCGATTTGAGTGTGGGAGAACCATGCTTCGGCACGAATGAACCATCTCGACCACGGTCTCACAGAAAACCGACGTGAAACAACGCTTGCGGTGTATTTCGTCATGTGAGTGAGGTTACCGGACGTCAACAATCCTCAAATTCCTAATCCGTAAAGTGCGCCATGGGCGACTCCGATTGCATACCATTAGGTGATCCTCTCCATCAGGTGACTCGTTTACCGAGTTTAGCTCGGCTAATCCCATAAAAAACATAATCTCATAACTTTTATCTCCAAAGGGGTACGCAGAGGTGCACACAACGGTACTCAATACCACTGTACAATGTAATGCCCACTTTCCACTATTTATGTTATGCGTCCCACCCATGTAATAGGGGGTGAGCCTATTGCCATATACACACACTGGGCACAATTCCAGACTCCGTGCAACTACTGAGATTTTTTTTAAAACCCAGTAATACTTTGTTTGACACTCTGCCAACGAGGCAGGCATAAAAACGTTCCAATATCATTCCAGTACTAAGTTTCGAATTGTTCCCAGTGTACAATAAAAACTCCGTCTTGAGACAAGTTACACACACCATACACTACAAAATTCCTTAATAGTATTGTTCCAATCGAGATTTTGTCTTTAAAAAATAAACCATTCAGTTCTGGATTGATTCGTAATCTTTTGAACGACTTCGTGCCTTTTCGGACGTCATTCGATTTTCTTTGTAAGGTCTAAGTTCCTGCCTAAGCCTTTTGAGTGCTCCAACGCCACTTGAACCTTTCAGCGTTAAGTAAAGTGAAGTTCAGAATTGATTTTTACATTGTTTTGTTAGACTTTAAGTGGAGAGAGTTGGCAAGGACAGCTTTTTTTTGTGTTTTAAAATGAAGAGGTAGGTGATGAAAACGATAGTTAGAAGGGTAAGAAGAAGGGTCAACATACGGAATTTATCTTAACATAAATCTGGTTCACTGTTTGCTTTCGCCTTCGTGATATTTTTGAAACTCTTGGTATGATCGACTGACAGACTCAACCGATGTTTCAAAAGTGCCTAATTAAGGATTAATTTGAATAAAAGCCTTGACTTTGACTTTGACTTTGAAATAGTCAAAAATACAATTTCTGGATTCCACTCAAAACCGTCTATGAATGTTTTGGTTCAGCCATCATATTTGTGAGCATTGGTTTAAAAAACGTAATATACCTAACATAACATCACGCATTTTATCCTTGAAGGGGTAGATAGAGGGGTTCATTATGCCACTATATAATGTAACACCCACTTTTCATTATTTATGTTATGAGTCCCATGTAATAGGGGTGAGCCTATTACCATAAACCGGGCACAGTTTCAGGCTCCGTGCTACTACTGAGAATTTTTTAAAACCTAGTAATACTTTGCCCGACCAGGGAATCGAACCCGAGATCCCTTGCCCAGCAGTCGCACTCGCGACCACTCGGCCAACGAGGTAGTGGCAGATGTTTAAAAAATAAACTTAGAAATATTTTGTGTGCGAAAATAATTATTTTTCGAACGTCTTCCTTGAATGTTTTTCTTTTGTTGTGTTCAAATGAAAGAAAAAGATTGTCAAATTCATAAGAAAAACGTTATGTAAATCATAAAACAGGTATTGGAGCGGATCGCTTCTAGCAAGCTGGTAGTTGTGAATACTTATATTCTTAAGCTTCAAGTAAATAGACTTTATCGCCTTTAAACTTGCCAGCAGTATATTCCCAGCAGCTTTGTGCAGACTTTAGATTTGTCAATTTGTCTTATTGATTTTCTGCAGCCAACTTTAATACTCCAGGGTATTATAAACTTCTTGCGTTTACTGCAGTTCTTTACTGCTCGAAGTTAGAAACTACTATTTACTATGATTTGTATTTTATATGTAGTTTGTATAGCCAGTTTTATTAGTATAAGACTGCTTCATTGTCTGACTGGTTGCGAGTGCGACTGCTGGGTACGGGGTCTCGGGTTCGATTCTGGGGTCGGGCAAAGTATTACTGCGTTTTTTTTTAATAAATCTCAGTTGCATGGAGTCTGGAATTGTGCCCAGTATATGGCAATAGGCTCACCCCTATTACATGGGACTCATAACATAAATAGTAAAAAGTGGGTGTTATATTGTAGATACAGTGACATTTAGTTCCGTAACAGGCACCTCTACCTACCCCTTCGTTATGTTATGTATAGCTAGTGAGGCTATGAGCCGACAGAGTAGAACACATTTGTCACCATACCTACTTCTTTCCGTGGGTGCCTGAAAATTCGGTAAGGACTGTCTTCCCATGGGAGACAAAAAGACGTCTCAGCAACACATATGGTACAGACCTATCGGTGCTCTATGGTGAACTTGAAATTTTCAAATTACGAACTCCTATCCATTTGCCAAGAGTAGAGATTATGCTAAACCTTCTTATAGATAGTAAACTGTAGCGGACAGTTTGTTCAACATTATGTTTTGCTGTATTGGTCTTAAGGTAGATTTTTGGGCGAAGATTAAAAGGTAAGGGGTAAAGGATTGTGTTCCACATAATTAAATAAGTCTGCTAGGCCTGCTTATCTTAGCGGGGGTGGTGTCATGCAGCAAATACAAAGATTTGCTTAATGGGTGATAAGGACTACTACGGAAAAACAATCAATTGAGCAAACATAGGCCTTATTAGTTTTTACTATTCCATGGACTTCATAATGTTTTTGATCAAAAATGGGTTTTACGTTGAACATTATCCTTCAGCAAATAAAAGGAATGATATTATTTGTCGTCATTTTTCATCACTACATAGTACCTATAAAACAAAGTCGCTATCTGCCGTCTGTCTTGATGCGGTTTTTTTTAATAGATAGAGTTATTCTTAAGGAAGTTTTATATGTATAATACATGAATATTGAACCCGTGCAAAGCCGGGGCGGGTCGCTAGTATTAGATATATTCATTAATTTGTGTTTTATAAGTGTTAACAATTTTAACTATAGGTGGTTTGAACCCAAATATAACACGAAATTTATCTCAAAACATTCACCAAAAACATGAATAAAGCATACATCTATCTACTAGAGCTTGTATAAACGTATTAAGGATTAAATTACATTGTGTTGCCGCGAAAATTCAACTCGACATTGAATTTCATACAGCCAGGATAAGTCTGGAAGCGATGCCTTGATTTCATTTGCAGGGATCAAACGGGCTTTGTAACTCTTCAAATATATGAATATTAATTAATTATTTTGATGTTTCGACACGTTTTCTCTTTGTTTTTGGGTTATTTTCTTGTCTAAGCTTTGATTGTTTATTAAACTTTGTTATGTAAACTAGGGATTTCGGTAAGTTTAATGTTAATTGAATAGGTTTTGATGTTGGGATTTATTTTAGAGGTAATATAAATGTTTTGATTGATTATGTTTGCAGTTAATTTAAAGTGGAGTTGTCAAGTGCGTGTTATACTGACTATTCTCGAATAATTTTGGTCTTAACGGGAGGTTAAATATCGACTAATATGTCTTGTTTTTTAAACGAATCGTTGCCCCAACGTCTCCATCGTATCGCATCATCGCTTACCACCAGGCGAGATGGTAGTCAAATGTCGGCCCAACAAATATTAAAAAAAAGGATTTTCTCCTTTAATCTTTAGTTGGTATCTATAGTGCTAAACTACTACCACTGTGGTCAATGATATAAGTCTATCCTATACCTTTTCGCAGTCGCGGAGAACCTAACGGGTAACCGGGGCTCCGGCTCAACGTGCAGGAGAAGGAACGGGGTGGTTTTTAGTCAGTAAGAGTCTGACACTCCCTCCCGTCTCACCCAGGAGGGAGCAGTCTTTCGATGACTTTCCCCCCTTAAAAAAATACCTTTTCGGAAAACAGCAGCAACTACGTAATATGGTATAACTTCATATTTGTTCAGGCAGCTTCGCTACACACGAAGTAAACAAAGCATTTTTCTGAAAACACAATTTAATAAATGGTCGCTCGGGACGTGGATTGATACAGTTATATGTTTAAACGAGTTTGCATATATCAGAGTGATCTACATATTTACGAGCGACAGAATGTATCCAATCGAGCCGTTGAAGAATGAATTTATTACGAAGTTACTTACAGACGGGATTAAATTGAAATATAAGAGGTTTATTGTCTCTGTTGTCAAGCGTATGTATGCTTTTGTAAATTCTACGTTTTTTTAGGGTGGCAAAATCTTCCAAAGACTTTTTCCGCCCAGGTGAGGCGAGAGAGAGACTGTCAGACTCTTACTGACTAATAACCACTTCGTTTCTGCTTTGAACCGAAGCCCCGGTAACTCGTTAAGTTATCCAAAGAAATTCCAAGATTAGAGACCCAATGTTCGATTATTAGAGATGTAATTATCGGGGCGATCATTATACCTGTTACCATTATGTTTTATTTATGGATGGAGATATAAACATAGAGGTACATAGCGAGCTTACTAACGCTCGCTCCTTATAACAATCCGATCATAAATTAACTAAAAATCGTGGGCTACTCACGTGAATATACTGAGAAAAGCTCGACTAGTTTCGAGCCACATAGGGGCTCTTCCTCATGAGTAGCTTGCGCGGTTGGGGCGATGTCGTGCAGCCTACCCTTAGTAGAACTTTTCTCAGTATTTACACGTGAGTAAACCGCGATTTTTAGTTAATGTAGTATGTCTCACGATAATTATATTAGAAATCCGGACATAACTGATGGGAAGTAATTGCTACATATATTATCTACTGCTAGTTCGTAGAAAAATAATACTTGTATCGCTGTTACCTTTTTAATAAAATCATAACCAGAAAGCGACATTATTAACAATTCAATACGTACCTACTAGTTCCTTTTATCATAGGTACGTTTATTCACAATGAAAATCCTCTCAAGTCTAGCTAAGGGCTAGAACAGTATCCTCAGTTGGCTAGTACTGGTTCTTAACCAACAGTGAGTAATAATCCCCTTTAGCCGTCACCTTCTGTTCCAAGTTATAAAGGCTTTGCTCAACGTTAGCCACGGGGCGAGATCACTTTGTCTACTGAGATTACTTGACTGGACGGTATTGAAGTTAAAAGTTTAATGGTTAGTCGTATTTAGTATCGTTGTTACAACTACAATTAAATCATAATAAAATATTTTAGATATAAAAATAATCATTCTCAAGTATAGCATTCAATATTATTTATCTTACTAACTGAGCCCGCGACTTCGTTCGCGTCGAAAAATGATTCACAGCTCCTCCCTCGTAGTTATATAAAAAATATGTAGCCTATTTATTGATCTGACCTGTTTGTAATATGCATGCAAAATTTGAAGTAAATCCATGCAGCACTTTTTGACATCCCGGATATAGAGGTACACAAAACACCGTTAATTAGTTCGCAGCGCTACACATCGACACTAGTATGACTACACAATATACATGTGTGGGTAATTTCATATTAATAGATATGTATAGAAACATTCGTCTATCACACACATCTTGGTATTTACATATCATTTTTGTGTCGGTATACGTAATTATTTAGTAAATAAGTTTAAATAAAAACGAGGGTCAAGATAAAAATAACTTATAACAAACTTTGAATAAATCGAAATCAAATAATGAGCAATCGAGCTATACAATACCCATATAAATATAGTGTTTTCTCATCGTATTTTTATGTTACCTACTGAATGGTGTACAATATTTCGATGATCTCATTCACAGCGCGTTTGGCGTAATGGTTATCACCTCCAGTAAAGTGCCGCCGGATCGATTCCAGCATTCACAAGTTGTTTCAAGAATTCATTAATCAAATATTTAAAATTTGAAACAATGTTTTAATCTTTTCTTTTTTTCTATCCTATTTTTCTAAATCTTCTTATGTTAATTTTAAAAGTATAAACTTTATCGCATGATATTTCCCAATTCGACTATAAGGTTTATTGGCATATTGATTAATTATTATTTAAAGAACTTTAATAACTTAAGTGTGGTATGATAATTAATTATTATAAATATTGAATATAAAACCACTTATTTGTATAATAAATAAATTAATTGTAATAAAAGATAGTATTGTTTTATTTACCGACTTATCTGCTTCTTTTATAGCCTGATCTAATATTTCAAAAAACAAAAAAAAAATTAATAAGAAAAACTACCTAGTAAAATAAAAAAAGAATCTTTCAGCTGGAATAGAACTCACATCATCATTGATCATTGAAAGATGATAAAAGCGTGCTCATTAACCAGTCGACCACGAACACTACGTTAATACCCATCAAAATGTCGGGTCATATCAATGATTGTAAATTGTTTTAACCTTACCCGTGAATTAAATTATAAAAATACATATACCGGCACAAGAATGAAAATACCAATGTGAATGTGGTGGACGAATATTTTTATACACAGTAATATGAAATTACCCACACATGTTCACTGTGTAAAAGATAGTAGTGTCGATGTGTGGCGCCGCTAACTAGACAAACAGACAAAAATTCTAAAAACCATATTTTTGGTTTCGGTATTCGGCATAAGCTGCAGGGCACGCCCAAAGCATTCTTTTTTTTTAAATCGATGTACAGTTTTCACTTTCCTACGATTTAATTATTATGTATAGATATAGATACTTCTTTCTTTTATTTTTTTATATAATAAAACTGTAGAGTTTGTTGTTTGAAAGCGCTAATCTCCGGTACTACTAGCCCGATATGAATAATTGTGTTGAATAGTGCATTTATCGAGGAAGACTATAAAAAATCACGCTAAGATCAATAGGAAGTTCCTATGGAACCGAGAACCGGGGAACCGAGTAGAGCGGGTAAAACCGCTCGGAAATATAAAATATGTAGAAAGAAAAGGTTTTCTTTTTACTAGTGCTTCATTAGTCGCACTAGATTCACAGAGCTGTTGGATTGTACGTTCTCACATTGACATCTTAATCTCATCTTAAGTGGAGTGATGGCCTGAAACACAGGTTTTTACTGAAACCTACCTCAGGCGGGACGCTACAGTTAAAAAAAAAATACCTAATTGTACTCATCCTAAATTTATCTTTGATTATTTCAATGTAAGTTGTTTTTTATATTTTTTTAGTATTTATAATTTACCATAATTGTATAATAATTAGACTACTGTTACATCTTTTGGAAATCTTTGTGTTTAATAAACGATTTTTTTTTTATAAACGAGAGCTGTTGGATAAGCAGTATAGTTCTATTCCTAGATTAGAGACTTCAGAGAAAGTGCGATTTATTTTACTGGCATAATCAGTATTTTCATTGTAATTGAGACCTTATTTTAAGCATAGGAAGGTACGTTATGAGATTGTTGTCTTTTTTAAAAAGTTCCGCGTGGTTCGCCGTTTGGCACAAGAGCGTAAAACCTGAATTTAGTCTCGTATCAACTTACGTTTTCATCGTAAAACATGAGTTCACCTGTATATACACACGGCCTAACATCAATCTATACAAAATCAGTTTATTTACACAATTTTATTTAAACATTTAAAGTTCAGTTTATACTGGTTATGTTAAGCTCGACGTGTAGCCGTGTGTACCTACATTTCTACCTGCCCTATAGACACAAAACGCCGCCGATGTGAAATGATGACATAAAAGTTCCATTTCCCACTGACCTTTCGTTTGCCATTTAAATTTGAGTACCGTGCATTATTGTGATAACCAACCTGAAACTCAATTATTACTTCACCGTAGGTATATTTTATTTAAATTTCATATAAAACTGATGAAAAAGATGGTAATTACTTGTTGTAGGTATTGAAACTGACAGACGAACCTTAATTGAGTAGAGTAGGTATTAATTTCAAGAAATATTGTTTAAATAATATGAAAGGTCTTTTTAAAATGTTGCTATTAGCTTTATTATTAAAGTCTATTGTTTTGTGCGCAAGCAACTAGTAATTGTCAATTTATAATAATAACTAATATAATACGTAATAAACGAACTGTCTTCTTGGTTTTCGTTTCAGGTAGAGGCAATTTTTTTTGTGGGTCGTTGTTGATTTCATTGCAAATGCGCCTAGCTTTTTGGGGAAAAACACTAGGAATTGTGGAATTTTATCTCACTAAAACCTTCTCGGTGGCTACAGGTTCTTTCAAGTTCATCTGGACCTGAAGGAAGCACCGGGTTATCTTAGTAGATCAACCTCATAGCCTCCACCAATCTATGACTGGATTTATCAACTTTCAAAATTATACCCATAAATGTTTTACATAATATATAATCTAATGACTGTAATAGGTAGTAAATTGAATGAAACTCTAAACTTTATTTTGAAACACAGTATGAATGAAACAAGATACATTTTAATTAGAACTAATCTCCTCACTCGCAATTAATTAAATCAAACAAAAGCTGTCTTTCTGTTCGTATCAATTAGAGAATACTTCGAGCAGTTAATGCATTGCTAAATTACTCGTATCGCCGCTCTTGTGTCTTTCAAAGGCTTCAAGATTCCATCGAGTGTATTGACACAAACAATCGAATCAAATCGATACTCAGCGGCCATGTTGATTCAAATTCCAACATGGCGTCTTTGAACTGTCATTATTTACTCAAGCTCGAGAATTTTAATTAAAAGTTTTATCACAAAAGTGTTAACAAAATCAAATAAATGTTTTTGATTTTGTTTGCTTCGTGTTTTTATTTTATTGCATTTTACGCGAAACGTGACAACTGTTTTCTTTTTCTTTCATAGAGATTTTTGTTTCATAGAGTTCGATTTTTTTTAATGTCAACTGCTTTTTAGGTTATAATTGGTGTTATGTTTTTAAAAGGGTTTTCTGAGTACTAGGGATTCAATTACTGGTGAACAATAGGTGTGAAGTTGAATGGGTAAAGGTACTATTAGATCTGCGTAGTTTGCTTCGTAAACACTTTTGGATTTTTCAATTAAATAGTTCTCTAGATTTTGGGATTCTAAATAAGCGCGTAAGTGATGAGGGTAAAGTTTTGTTAGATTCGACATTTAATTGCTATTATCTACAACATAAAAGCGAACTTTTGTAGTAGGTCATTAAAAAATATTGTCAATGGTACTCCATGGAAATAAGTTTACTCGTGACCCATAAACCCATACTTCGGTAGGAATAAGCCTCAAGATGCGCCCGTTTCTAATGAATTAGGGTGCCGGTTCGAATCCTACCAACGGCTGGTATCAATGGACTTTTTCCGAGTCATATATACTTTCTAAAGATTATTTAGACACCACTGACAAACGGTGAAGTTGGTGAAGTGAAAACATCGTGAGGACACCTGGACTTATAATTTATAATTATAATTTTGAAATCACCAACCCGCATTGAGCAAGCGTGGTATTAATGCTCAAACCTTCTCTGTGTAAGAAGAGGCTTTGCTCAGCAGTGGGTATTTAATGGCTGTTGATGATGATGATGAAGCCGCAATGTGAGGAAATCTGTCGTATGGAAGGCTGGCTTTACCCTTGTAATACCCCTGATGCTTCACCATGTTATGCCCATGGGTGGGGCTGAAGAATTACCATCAGATGATTTGTCTACTCACTGGCCTGTATCTAATAAAAACATACAATATGTCATAATTTTCAACTAAAAATCATTGGCACGTTTCAATAAAGCACACCGAAATCATATTATACTCGAACAACTCTCATTTAAACTTATAATTACGGAAATCAATTATTCAAGCAGAAAATCCATTCCTTGCCTCGTAATATTGGAAAATCCTTTTAAGTCAAGTTTATAATCACACGACTTTTACATACATTTCACATTTGTGTCCCTTTTGTGTAAAACAAAGGAACTTATCCTACTTTACTTCGAGTTTTGAAAATCCAGATTATCTTGATCTCGGTTTGTATGGTCTTTCCGCACATACGACGGTCAGTTTATATTGGTTATTTTCAGATTTATGTGTAGTTGTGTGTACGTTGTGACAAATTGCGGCTAAAAGAGTACATTAAGTGACGGTTGAGTTTCGTTTCTAAATGGGAAGGTCAAAATGTTAGACTTAAAATAAAAGGTCATAATGCCATAATTATTTAAGTCCCTAAACGGCTAGGATGCGGTGCAGATTTTCAATATAACTCTAACGCAGTAAGAGTCTGACACTCCCTCCCGCCTCATCCAGGTGGGAGCAGTTATTCGATGATTTTCCCCACTTAAAAAAAAGAACGCACATTTTTCAACACCCAGTTATTTTTTAAGTCCTAGTTATAGGGGATGTGTTTATGTATTAAGAAGAGTAATATTTTACGTAGGTCACATATCTTCTCCTTCTTAGTATATAAAAATGAATTGCTGTCCGTTAGTCTCATTAAAACTCGAGAATGGCAGAACCGATTTGGCTCTTTTTTGTCTTAAAATGTCCGTGGAAGTCCAGAGAAGGTCTGAAAGGTGAGAAAAAATTTTTCAGGCGGTACGAAATTTGCCGGCTCAGTTATTTATCTTCAATTTCATAAATTTGCCATCAATGTCGTAAGAATTAACGGTGTATTTAAATTGTTCAAAGTTCGTTTATTCAATAAATAAGAAGTTTGTCGATAATTAGTTTTAATATCGATTGTTGTTACAAGACGAGACTTAGCGAATTTGCGTATTGTTTGGTGAAGGGCGCTGGGGATCAGGTTTTAAGTTTCGTGTCTTGTAAATGGATGAGAATTTGCTTTTTAGGTTTAACTTTTTGTAAAAAGGTGAGATAAAAATACACTAATTTATGGTTGATTTATGAATATACATATGAAATTCTACAAATAATGGTTTAAATGGTTAATACTAAAAGATGATTTGATTTAACTCGTCGAGTACCGGTTTTGTAGACACAATTATAGAACAATAGGTTGCGGTCACCGGTGACCGCTTGGTGTTTGACAGTTTAATTTGTACGACTGGCGGCACGTACCGTACGCACATACGCACGTATGACCGGCGGTACGACGACCGACCGGCGAATGCGTATTACTTCTAAAAGTAAAATTCGATGCATTTTATAAAAATGTTTGCACATAAAGTTTAAAGCTGTTCGGTTGCGTTGCTCCGAACACTTATACTTACTTCTTATTGAATTTACAAGCCCGTGATGGTCCACCTGTGGACTATCTTCTCCTCCGCTCCTTGTCTCCTTAGCACGGGGGTTTGTCATAATCTCCATAACTGTTAGGCGGATTGAAGATAGTAGTACAAAAGGTGTAGATTTATTAGAGCGTGCTGCTGCCAGGTCTCTGTCAAATGTCTAGTCCTTTTTTGACATTTGTAGACTAGATATAGTGACAAACGTATAGTAAGTACCCTATCTTTACCAGTTTTTAAAAAGTAAGTAATAACCGACTTTTTTTTATGTATGTAGAGCATATTACTACACCTACACTACATTCGCTTCAAAATGAATTCCAAATGTGAATTTAAAAATGGAACTAGAAAGATATTAAAATTAAATGTTCAAATGTATATCAAATAAAAAGTTTTAATAGCAATCTTGTCAATTGTACTAAAGTTACTATTATTTGAATGTTAGAAGTTTTCAAATTAAGAAAAGTTTTTACTTTAGGTACCAATCTATTAAATGAGTATAATAGGTAGAGGTAGGTATAATCTTACAAACAAGTTTGTAATTGTAATCATAAAATAGCAAACGAAAGGAATGATTAAACTTAGGTATTTCTTTTGCATGATCGTTAAAATTTCACAAAACAGTTGAAGAAAGAAATTCTTTTATGCGATTCCGACTGACGGCATTCCATCACGAATAATTCTAAAAGTTTCGAATTTGAAGATAATATGAATGCGAGATTATTTGAAGATTTGTGCGAAATTAGATTTAAATTAATAAGTTTTGTTCTTTGACAAATTTTACAAATGTGTTGTATTTTTCTATGAATTAAATAATGAAATTGATTTTAGTGCAAATCTTACTGAATATTGTAAAACACGACATCATCATACTGTGACCACTATAAAAATTAATACACATAAGCATATTACAAATCAGGTTGATTGTAGACTCGCGTTGACCGCACGCTGACCGTCGTCGGCGATGGCAGTCTAAAACCAGACTGAATACAATAATAGTCTCTAATTTTCATCCAGAATAAAATGTAAGAAACAAATGAATGTTGAGACTTTGTCTATTGTAGTCCGAATGTTGCCTTGTACTTGAATAATTATCGATTGCAGACGCTGTGTAGACGTGCCTTTGTTTATATTGAAGTCAATACTCTAGACCACATTCGGTGCTAAGGTCTTAGTCACCTCATTACCGTAACACTAATTGTATTGTGTCTTCAGTCCTTTTATAAAAGGTGAAAAGGTTCATCAAACTCAAATTTAATGATACAAAGTAAGTTTATATGATTTGAAAGATTCATGCTATTACTAAATCTTTGGATAAAAGAATTTATGCTAATGCATTAAAGTTGAATTTGTATTTTTACTTGAATGTTTAAATCTTTGATTTTAAAACAAATACATTTCTTTTCAAGAAATACATTTATGCTTAGAATCTTATTTGTGGCTTTGATCGCTTTGTATTAAATTACAGAAAACCGTATCGAAATTGTTGTTTAGACCGTGAAAAAGACAAATGAGAACACTGAATGTTCAATACACACAAATACGACGTATGTGTATTATATTACCACTCTTTTGTAACATCATGAGTAACAAAGTAAATGGACTAACTTTTTAAACACTTCTATTTTTTAAGTAAAATAATAACTCACAATCCTACTGCTATCTTAAAAGTATAATCATATACAAAATTTTAAATCGACGTTGGCGCGGTGGTTGGGCAATTAGCTGCCGCGCAACGTCTTCGATTCCTGCACGGAACAACTCTTTGTGTGATCCACAGATTGTTGTACTTGTATGTTTGTAAATGCTCCTACGATACGGGAGAAAATCGTAGTGTGGGTAAACGTTGAAAAAAAAATAAAAATCTCTACCTCCTTCTCTTTCTCTCCCTCTATCTCTCTCTGTTTAAAGCAGAATAGAATAAATACTTCTTCTTATTCCATTTGATTCAACACTAACCAAAAGTTTCTTTGCAGCACTGCCCCGAAGCAGCTCTGGTATCAGCGAGGGTGCTCGCAGCTGAAGGTGCCCCAGCAACCCGCTCCGCATCAGGAGTTGAAAGAAGACCATCAGCTCCCAGGCCTCCGCTCTGCAAGAGAGGCTCGGGATCCTTGCTGTCTGGATCTCCGCCTACTTCTAGGTAAGTGGTGATCAACTGTTTGGATCTCCTAACCTAACTTCATATGACAAATAATAACACTAGTGTTATTTCACTCCGGTTTTCTATGTGTCTGTGGTATCATTCCAGTTGAGCCGGCCCATTCGTGCCAAAGCGTGGCTACCCATAATTCCACAGCCTCTGATGTGTGTTATTGTGATTCAATTTCCTAGTAGTTGATTAAAGTCGCGATCATTTTGCTGGTTGCATTGTTTTAAAACAAAATACGCATTAGCTTTACCTAACTGAAATTAATGCAGTTTCTTCAAGATACCTTATATTATAGATATGGCTTGGTAAATTGCAATATTGTTTGTGAAGGAGCTAAACTTATATAAAAATCCATATAAAACTTCAGGATCCGCTTGAAAGATACAAATTACTACGCAACTGTATCAGACGGGGCTCGTAGCTCGTAGCACTTTCCTCTACGAGACTACGCCGTAGTATTTCGTAGTCAAGCTACGTAATTTTTCTGAACATTTACTCCGTTTGTACAACACGTACAATTAACTCGTGGAGTACCGGTTTTGTAGACACAATTATAGAACAATAGGTTGCGGTCACCGGTGACCGCTTGGTGTTTGACAGTTTAATGTTCTAAGTTCATAATATGATACTTGTTTTTCCCCAAAGGATATATTTAGACGATACGCCTACTTTTAGCTAATTATGTCATTTTTCTTACACACTTACAAAGAGCAAAAATATAAGACATTTACTAAAATAACACGCCAACACGTCTTTTAACCCCTAAAGGGATGTTCACATATTAAATATGGACTTTCCCTTTTTCGTAATTACGTCATGAGTTCCATGTATCAGAGGGCGAGCCTGCTACTAAATGGATACAATCCTACCCCTTGCAAAAGGCCGATAGCGCACTTGTAGCATCTCTGGTGTTTTGAGTTTCCATGGTGGCGCTAATTACCACCAAGAGATCCGTTTGGTCTTTTTTCTATTTATCTCACAAAAAACATGTTTGGTTCGACTAAGTAGATACTCGGTTACTTTAATAATCTTTATCCCCTTGTAAATAGGATACAAAATAGAATGACATAATTATTTTATATAATAACATCTTACAATATTTACAAACAAAATAATTCGAATATCTAATTCATTTTGCTGGATCTCGCACGTTCCACAATATTGCCATCAAATATACAAAATGGTGGGCTATTATTCATTTAAATTAATGCCATTAATAAAGCGTGTTGCGTTGCTTGCTACAGATAACATGATGGCTGGTGGCTAGGGCTGTCACTGCGGTACAACTTGAATTTAGTTTAAATTATTTAATCTGTCTTCAAAGACAGACTATGTGACAGATGGAATCCTTGTGTGGAGTTTAGAGGTTATTTAATACTTATTGAATTTTTTGCTCAGTATTTTATGATATAGTTATTCGAGTAATTGTTTATTTCGTAGTTCGTAGTAGTTAGGCAATATTAATGGGATTTCTTTTTATTTTACGAAAATCTCTCAATAAAACAGCCCGGCGTCTAAAATGGTGTCCGTTGTGAGACACCCCCTATTATTTGGTATTCATAATGTAACTGGTGAAAACTGGATATATGTGGCACCTCTGCCTAAACCCTTTGGGGATTAAAAGGTCTGGTGTCATGTTATGTTAATCCTTCTATTAAGGCACTCGGTACTGGTTCATTTGGAACGGTGTTTGGTTGTCTTTAAACATGCATATACCACAGTCTATTAAAATGTCTTAGTGAGACCCGACCCTTCTAGTATTTGCATGCAAATATTTAATTATTTGGAGATTTCGTTCCTTTGTATTTATCTACAGGAGACCATACTATGTTTTAATCCCCATTAGGGCGCAATTGAGATGGCTCTTTAGATAAAAATAAAATATTTTGTACTCCCAATACGTTATATAGAAAAAGTAAACTTAATAATTTAATTTTATTCTTCTGATTCATTAAGGTATTCATTGTAAATAAAAGATTATAATAAATACTAGTTTCAACCGTTGCAAAATGTTAATAAAATTGGTTGAGTAAAAAAACCTATAAACAGATATAACCAAATAATTTTACTTACGTATTTTTAATTTCAAGTTGCAATACTTTATCTACAATCTGCCAACCCTACAATGTCAGGATATATTATCGTGTCTGATTTTTCCGAGCGTCGCGTCGCGTCGTGGCTCGAGCTCGCTCCAACAATTTAATTCTGCTTTAATTTGTCCTGCATTTAATCCGAACATCGATAAAACGAACATAATATTGTCGTTATTTCATAATAATTACGATTGTTTACCAACAGAGAATCACGCCTTCTTACTATAAAACTAAAATACTTAAATAGAAACTCCGATTTAGCAATACTGGAGTAATACGAAATCTGGATTACTTTTAGTGATTTTAAAAGTGCTATTTAATAGCCTAAGTATTTATAGAAATAAATATAGTACCTATACCTCTACAAATTGACACTAGCAACGAATTATATTGCCTGAAAAATCCGTATAATATACATCTATCTACCATTTCAAACAACAAACGGGTTAATGTTTTATTGTAGTTAGTACCTACGTAAATCAATTTCCATGATCCCATCCGTGATACATGAAACGAGAATGATTAAACGGCGATATATGATCGAAGGACAAGTCCTTATGTCTTCATACGAAGGCTCAACTACATAGCAACAGGTTCTTGTATGTATTTGTGTATCGGGTTTCATTGAAAGCTTATAACGTACGATTCTTACTTTACTTTTTAAATAAAATATCATTTTTCTTTCCTTCAAGACACGTGTTAAGTTACATGTTGTTTTAAAACAAAACAAACCCGTTTTATGGGTATATTTGCGAAGATAGTAAGAGGAAATTTCTTTATATAAGTGTACTACAACCTGAGAGAAAACTAAATGAACTAAAAATCGTGCTTTACTCACGTGGATATACTGATATAGGTTCGAAACTAGTAGAGTTTTTCTCAGTATATTCACGTTGGATACCCGTGATTTTTAGTTAATTTTGTATGTATTACAAAAACTGAAAGAAAACTATTAAAATAAATATTTTTCTTGTAGTAGCTTCACTCGCTATATACAAAACGTTTAATGCTTCGATCAATTTTAGTTCTTATAGTTGATCGAAGATGAAATAAGATAGTTTCCAACAAACCGAGCTAATCTTATAATAACAGAAAAAAAAACACATAAACGTTTATCGTATTATATTGCTCGGTGGTATTATTTAATATCCTCCCATTAAGTCCCGCGTACGTAATGGACTGCTATAAAGAAACGAGTGTAACAGGGCAGCAGAACATTAGTCGGACATAAACTATTCAGGACATGTGCAGAGCTCGGAACGAAGTAAATGTATAGTGTGTGAGTGACGCATATAACTCCTAGCTATTTATGAAGCCCTGGTAGTTTGGTTTTGAGATGACTAGTTTTTTTAAAGTTCACGTAACGTCCAGTTTGTTGTACATTTTTGTAAGATTTTAATTAAAATTGTTGGTAAATGGTAAATTATCTTTGTCTCAAATTTTAATGTTGTTTTAAGTTGTTTGTGTTTGCAGTGCAAACAGTCAATATAAAGTTTAGAACTGCTGCTGATGAACAACGAGACCATTTATTTTTTGACTCGTGACATTCGTGTATTTAGATTAAGTCAGGCATCTATCTGATCGCTACATCCCATTATGAACCACGAAAACTGAAATTTTGTGACCACAACAAAAACGTTAACAATACTAACTTCACAAAAATGTTGTACTAAAAGTTTTTTCAACTGTACTTCGTCAAAAAATAGTGACTTACCTATGTAACGTCGCATATATGTTTTATTTGGATTTTCGCAGTTTTTATCCACCAAAAACGAGACAATTTGGTTGATCCCAAAGTTCATTAAGGGTCCCCTTAGCGGGACAGGGACAGTTCGGTTCTAAACAGGACGTCTGGTCACGTTAGTGATGACAAGCCAGTTATTCAAATCATCATCAGTCATCAGTTTGCTTTTATCCACTACCGAAAATGATAGGCCTCTCCAATACTACGCCAATAAACTCGATTTTCAACTTAACTTAGCATCTCAACTTACAAACTACATAAAACAGTTTAAAAAGTTATTAAAACCTACCCAGCTTGTGTTAATTATAATCAGGTACAGTTGTAACATGACCGTGTCTACAGAGACTTGTTCTCGTATAGAGATAAAAGTTTTTATTACTTTTTAACTAATACACCTGCTGGCAACTTCTACTAATTACCTCATATAATATTCCAGTAGGTACCATAGTATCTACACGTGTAATTGTAAAACAAACTTAATCACTAAATACATTTGGTTTTTATTCCTTTGTTTAGCGCAGAAGTATCATTCATTAATCAACTGATTCATCCGTAAATGTTTACAAATACCTCTATAAAAATGAAACCCGTTTCCTGTTGTCACGCCATAACCTGAGAACGGCTAGACCGATTTGGCTGATTTTTTTTTGTTGTGTTTATTGTTGTCAGGAGAAGGTTCTTATGACAGAAAAAAGACCTGAAAATCCTATGGGAACGGGAGAAAACGGGATTGCACGTACAAAGTCGCAGAAGCTAGTGTTATAAAAAGATAATGATGAATAAGCTAAGATTTTCTGGAAAACCGGGAATTGAATTGATGAGAATAATTTGCTATAACTAATATCGATATGAGAAGAACATCTTGTCACTGGCAGTTACAGCTGTGCTTTATCTGACTCATGAGATAATATGACCAGGATATAAAATTTTATACAATTTACACGTTTAACTGTCATCGGATAGCAGGGCGTTAATAAAACTTAACCTGTAATCTCCAACCCTGGCCATCTGCCAAGCGTGGAGATAATGGTAAAACCCTTTTGAAGTCCCTAGAAACCTGTCAGTCTGAGTACAGTTTACTGCTAAACCAGGTTTCCTCACGATGTTTTCTTTCACCGGTTGTCAGTGGTGTCTAAATGATTTTAGAAAGTACATGTAGCTCGGTAAAAGTACATTGGTACTTGCCGTTGGCAGGTTTCGAACCCTCATGCATGAGAAGCGGGCGTTTTAACCTCCTAACCTCGTGGTGGCACCCACGACATTTCACAACGTCTGACATCTGACAGTCACCTAGTAATGTAAACGTTTTATGCGTTGCAAAGGTACCTGACTTGATAGTGCTTAACATTCCCATAAAATGTACAACAGTTACTATCTAATAAGGCTAGTTAAGCAATTAACTGAGTTACCGGCGCGGTCGCCGATGATCTGTCAATTTGTGGTAACCTTGTTACCAGGCAGTTTCTGTTGCGTTAACTTTAACGGAGAGTTCTACTGACATTTACCGGTAAGGGTTTGAACCCCAACAACAAAATTGAATATCAGGTTTGAACCTGATATTCAATTTCTTGATATGATAATGTCAGGTTTGAACCCGATATTCAATTTTCTTGTTATATAGTTGTCAAGTAAAACTACTGGACTATTGTATCAGGTTCAGTGTAAGGTGATTGGGTGAATTTTGTATTAATTTGTAACACACGTCGAATCCGATGGTTTTTGAATTCTTTAATTATTAATTCTAAAAATTAATGGTTTGTTGGTAGGCTTTGGATTATTTTAATAAAAGAGTCAGACGTGGGTGCTAGCTACATTAAAAATGTACCCTTGTGCCTATGCCCTCGGGGTTGAAAAGACATCATCTTTGTTATATGTATTTTATGTTTTTTTGTAGCATACAAAACTTAGACTACATTATAAAACTAACCAATATTGTTTTATTCATCTATATTTATACAAATAAATAAAATTGGAATGTCTGTTTGTGAAATACTAAAATAACAGTTTTTTACTAAAAATATATGAATATTTCCTTTTATAATTTTTGTCTGTCTGTCTGTTTGTACTAGCTAATGTAGCTCTGGAATGGCTGGACCAATTTTGTTTTTGTTGGCAGGTAGCTGATGTACTAAGGAGTAACACAGGCTACTTTTATTTTGGATAATTGAAACAAAAAAATAATTATGTTCTAAAATTCATATTCTACACGAAGTTAGTTGCGGGCAATAGCTAGTTTGTAAATATACCTACCATTTTTATTGACGTCATTACTTTTAAAAACTTGAATGAAAGGCTGAGGTTACACGTGGTGTCACTGAAAGAGGTTAGTTATCCATTAATATAAGGACATGCAGTGACAATACAGCGCAGCACAATGGCTGACTGACGGCGCAACAATGCCAGTCCATACTCGTGTTGTTTGCTTGGCTGTATGTATTAAAGTGATACATTGACTTCCTAACTATGAATATTGCGTGTATTCACTATAGTTTTGTCAAGTGGCCGTAAGATTTACTTTTAATTTTCGGATTGAATATAATACGGTTGGTGGTAAAATTTGCAACACGAAAAATCGAATGATTAAATCATTATACTTATTTTTTGCTTGGTGCCAATTTATTTATGCGCCTTTAGATTTCACATTTTTGTTGAGTGGGGAAATCATCCAATGACTTCATCGAACCGGAGCCCCGGCAACCCGTTAAGCCCTCTGCGGCTCCGTTAGATGTCACATTAGATCGAACTAAAAGTAAAAGGTAGTTACTGTCTGACACCGAAAAAAAAACTAGGAAATCTGCAAACGGACAAAGGTCGCCGACATAGCCCAGCGGATTAGCAAGTTGAAGTTCGACGGCCGCTGGGGCAGAAATGTTTTCGAGTGGACGCCGCATACCGGCAAGCGCAATTTAGGACGTCCCGCAAGGTGTACAGACGACCTGATTAAGGTCGTAGGGAGCCGCTGGATGCAAGTCGCTTCTAACCGGCCTATCTGGAAGTCATTGGGGTGGCCTATGTTCAGCAGTGGACGTCCTATGGCTGATATGATGATGATGATGAAAAGTAAGAGTTCATATTCATCACCAATTAATCAGCACTTAAGAATTTATTGAACTTGAGAGAGACTGTAAAGTTATGTTCTATCGTGTACACATAATACATTATCTAAATAGTAGATAGGTACATATTAACTATGTAGGGTTTATATAGGATTAATCAAATTAAATGAAAATGAGATTATCTGTTAAACCAAACTGAAAACTTTAGGTATTCTTCACAAGTTCACAATAATCAAAGACAAGAGGCAGAAGTATAGACTATAGACTAAAGTAAATACAGATAACACAAAAATATTTCTTATAAGTGCTCCTCTGACAGATTAAGAACTTACTAACTACAACTAACTTCCCTTCCGCCTCACCCAGGCGGGAGCAGTCATTAGATGATCTTCCCCCCATAAAAACAAACTACAACTAACTTTAAGCTATATAAAATGATACATTCAACAGTACATTATACATAATTTACCTAATTCTAGGTTCGCCTCAAATTCTGACCGTAATCAAAATATGTTACACTAGCTGTCTAACAATTTATGCATGAGTTGTTGCGCAGAATTGTTTGTTTGTCAGTCTCTCTGTAAGGAATCCATCTTTACTTCGCCTTCTGAAGTTATTCAGCCAAATGGAAAAATACAATACGTACCTTTTCTTGTAGTTGTTTAGCATTGTTGTGGGTACAGTGTAAAGGTTTTACCGTGGCTTTGCCTGTGACTTATATTCTTAAAATTTTTACTTTTCTGTCTACATAAAATTGCTAACATGGATTAATAGGGCACAGTTGGTGCGGTGGCTCGGCAACCGGCTGCCGCGCAACGTGTCGCGATCAAATTATTGTTCGGTTGTGGGTATCATGTGTATGTTAACTTGTATGCTTGTAAACGCATACGAAACAGGAGAAAAGCTTAATGTGAGGCAAAGTTTAAAATATAATATAGAGGTATATAAATATAAAAACAAAAAAGAAATGAGTAGTAATCACGAATTAAACTAAAAATGCTTGTTTATGAAGATATCACGTTTTTCTTCAACTGAGTGAGAAAAAAGTCGTATAAAACAACTTCACTTTTTTCTCGTTATCGCCATTTTCTTTAATGTAAAAAAGGGTTCTCGATTTCTTTAGTTAGACTTTGATTTGGGTTCGAGCATTGTTACTGAAGAACTTCGGACAAAAAGACTGAAAAGTGCTTTAATTAAATAGGAGGCAGACTGTCTCGCTGTTCGAGAGCGAACAAGAAAATCGAGCAAGACATCTTTAACAGATAGATTCGATTTTTCAATCAAGTAGGTAACGTTTTATTTAGGTGTGCGGTTTTCAATAAAACCTTTGTGATGGCGTGGATCTTGATATTATTATTCGACCTGTAAGTAAGTGTGGAAGAGCCATGCTTCGGCATGAATGGGCCGGCTCGACCGGAGTGATACTACGGCCTTACAGAAGAATGTCGTGAAACAACGCTTGAGTTGTGTTTCGTCGTGTGAGTGAGGTCACCGGAGGCCCGATTAATTTACGCCCTCCCCTTTCCCCAATCCCTGAATCCCCAACAATCCTCAAATGCCTAATCCCTAAAGGCCGGTATCGCATTTGTAACGCCTCTGGTGTTTTAAGTGTCCATGGGCGACGCCGATTGCTTACCAACAGGTGATCCGTCTACTCGTTTACCGGATTATGCAGATGTTTAATAAGATTTTGGCAGAACGTCGTCATCACTAAACTAAAAATCATTTGATTTCCACACTGGTGATTTCCATACTTGCCTAGCCAACTCACTAGGGAATACAGTAAATTGTTCCGTCTCGCGTCTCTCCTGCAAATCTCATTAATTTCATTCAGTGCCAGCCCATCTGTCTCAGTCCATTTATGCTCCAAGGACTTCAGGTTTTAGTGTTATTCATTATTTAGTGGCTAAAAGGAAATGTTTTATTTAATTCGTTTTTAAATAGATTTTCTTATATTATTAGTATGAGATGCCATATAATTAGGTTTATTCGCGTTCGACAAGGCAGCACGACTAGTTTCAAGCCGCGCCAGAAGGCCATACTCATGACTTTATGAGCAGCATGCGCCATGACTGACATGGCATGGCAAACGTCATGCTGTCAACGCAGTTTTTTTTTGTGGCATAAGCCGGTAAACGATCAGACGGATTACCTGATGGTAAGCAATCGGCGTCGCCCATGGACACCTGGAACACCAGAGACGTTACAAGTGCATTACCGGCTTTTTGGGGATTAGGAGTTTGAGGAAGGTTGGGGATTCAGGGATTGGGGAGATTGGGGAAGGGGAGGGTAATTAGGCCTTCGGTAACGTCACTCACACGACGAAACACAACGCAAGCGTTGCTTCACGTTGGTTTTCTGTGAGGCTGTGGTATTACTCCGGTCGAGCCGGCCTATTTGTGCCAAAGCATGGCTCACCCACACTTAAAAACCCAGCCGTCAATTGAAAATTTAAATGTTATCCGATAAAAAGAAGAATACATAGTTACAGGGTAACTGTCGAACAACTAGTTACATTGCAGAATATGTGCCAACCCTTTCAGGGATTAAAAGGTGCACCATCAGGGGAGTATTAAGTCTCTAATGGCCGTTATCACCAAACATCTGTAAACTATCTTTTAATTAAAAGTGTAGTCGTGAGACCTTTAGGTAACGGTGACACTTATATGTAGGTTGGCAGAAATGAAAATGGCGTTAAGTGTCACCTATCTTAACTTAGGGCAGTATTCACAATACTTAAATCCCTTTCTGTTACATGCTCATCCCACAAGATCAGTTTTTCACTTTCAAACTTCGGAAATTGTCTTAAACGGATGATTTATAACTTGTTCTTTAAAACTTTCATCCATCTGTTTTGTGTTAACTCCAGAGTAATTTACTTTGAAATGTTGAGGAAGCCACATAATACATTATTGTGGAATTTTTCCTCTTACGCTAAGCCTTTCTTTTGTCTGGTACTTCAGGGAATCCTCGTCCAATTGATTTTATGAATTGGTAAAATGTGTAGTTTGCTTTTTTTGGGATTTTTTTAAGGGGGCAAAATCATCGAATGACTGCTCCCGGCTGGGTGAGGCGGGAGGGAGTGTCAGACTAAAAACCACCCCGTTCCTTCTCCTGCACGTCGAGCCGGAGCTCCGGTTACCCGTTAGGTTCTTCGCGACGTTTTTTTGGGATAAGCCGGTAAACGAGCAGGCGGATCACCTGATGGTATGCATCTGAAACATTTTCGTGCTTCAATTTTTTTGTTTTGAAAGAACATATTAGCCATAATTTAGCCCACTGGCTGGGCAAACAAGCGCTGAAAACTGAATGTGTGTCAATATTTTTTTCTAATATTCAAAAGAAGTATAATCGACATGGGATAACAAAATAAATCCTGATTCTATTGCAAGTTAGCTTAGTTAATAATTGAAATTATAATTACCCCCCTCCCTAGTCCTCGTCTCCCGAATCCCCGAATCCTCCACAATCCTCAAATTCCCAATTCCCAAAAGGCCGGTAACGCAGTTGTAACACCTTGGTGTTTGGAGTGTCCATGGGCGGCGCCGATTACTTACCATCAGGTGATCCGTCTGCTCGTTTACCGGCTTATGCTATAAAAAAAATGGTATCACTCCGGTCGAGGAGTATGGAGGGAGTAGAAGTATGGCTCTCCCACAATTTAACTGCGTCCCAAATTCATTTATTGTATACTATCAACGCAGGACTTTACTTCTAAGACGTAATAATTATGAATATTTAACTTGTACAACCCAACCTTTGATAAATAATACTTTAAAGACAGGTAACAATGAATTTCTGCTTACTCCTAATCGATTTACATAGAAATTGGACCGAATTAATTGGTGACTCTTCGATTCTTAGAACCTTTGCTTGCTTTGCTTTGTGAAGTAAATTGAATTTCGAACTCCTTTGGATTAACAACTTCAAAATGTAAACTTGTAAACGAATAAATTAACTCCTAGAGATAACTAAGTAAACTAACTATGTCTTAATCTTAACTTCCGAAATAATATTGTAAAGTTTTGTCAAATATTGTAATTGCGAACATTTTTAGCGGTTAGGTAACCCACTGAACCGAATAAGAAAGAATTTTTTTTATATGTAGGTTACGTTAAAATCAAATGTATTGTTTTTTAAAAAAATACAAAACGATTTTATCCGTCGTGTGTCTAAACGTGGATCCACGCGAGATACAATGTATTTTATATTGTCTCGCATATCGGTGCATTCCAGCGGTTAAATAATAAAATTTAGCTATTGTTAAGTCGTTAACTACTTACCTTTCATCTCTGTTGAAAGCTTAATTATCATAAAATTAATGTGATATGTGTAGTTGTATTGAAAGTAACATCAAAAATAACATCACATCAATAGCCTATAAGTGCTAACTGCTGAATAAAGGCCGTTCCTTAAACGAAGAAGGTGTCGCGGAGAAACCTAACGGGTTACCGGGGTCGCGGAGAACCTAACGGGTTACCAGGGTTCGGGCTCAACGTGCAGGAGAAGGAACGGGGTGGTTTTTAGTCAGTAAGAGTCTGACACTCCCTCCCGCCTCACCTAGGCGGGAGCAGTCATTCGATGAATTTTCCCCCTTAAAAAAACCAAGAAGGTCTAAGCATTAATCACGACGCTTGCTCATTGCGGGTTCAATAAAAAGTTTACTACTATTTTGAAAAGATTTACTGAACCACAGACAACTACCAATTACATTTGAAGTACATTTTCCTCGTGACGTTATCAAAATAACGTAACTTTAATTAAATTTTATAAGTAAGTTGAATTAATGAGCGGGAGAGGTCCAAAAGCACCCTTGTTAGGGTCCCTATCTTATTTGATAAAGGAAAATATGAGACCCTTTGCGAAATTGGTGTAAAATTATTATTACAACCGAGAAAAGAGGCCTCTTGAGATATTTTTTACGAGGACGGGAAATATTTTTCGTTAATTTAATTTCGAGGGCACATGTGTTTATGTGGACGTACTTATAGTAATGAGTTTTTTAGATAACGTTTACGCACGTGTTTTGCGGTTGCTAGTCGCACTGCTGAGCGAAATGGTCTGGTTGCGGTTCTGGTTGGGTAAGATAGAAAGATCAATAGTCACTAGGATTTTCTCTTATGTCCTGCGTCTGTTACAAGACACATTTTTTATAAATATCACTCCCCAACCCCGAAAAAGTATATTTGTGGAACAAGGAAATGTTCTACGGTACAGGAATCAACCCAACGATATACTGTGTAGCAGACAGTCTGGTAGAGCTAACCATGTCATCAAACTTAATATGATATGCTATTAATTAATAAAAAATAAACCAATAAACTGAAACTCAATATGAAATTTAAATCGTCATAATTACACGCAATCCCATTGTCCATAATCGTATTACCGATTCAACGCTCCGTATTATATTCTACGAACCGATTAATCGAATAATACGTAACTATAATCGGTTAATCTTTCCGATTAATTCCTATTATGTCAGTCGCGTCTCTACTATATTGGTTTCTATGGACTGGCATAGAATATGAGTGGATGTACCTATAGATAGGAGAATTATTGGTATCGAAAAAATAGATACTTACATTGTTTTCTTTTCTTTTGTAGAAATAACAGTAGTCTTCAATAAAAATGTAGTATCTCTATATGGAAAGATAAAGTATTATGATTTGATGATTTTTCTGTATTGATATAAATTAGAAATATAATTTTTTTTATCTCACTCGTGGCTGTATAAAAAGACAACTGTCCCTTTAGTGAAATCATCGACGAACACTTAGACAGGCTTATTAATTTATCATAGGTCAGGCACTATCATGTTTTTAGGTCTAGACTAAACCACAAAAGGATACGGGACTAATATTAGCTCCTCTACCCACTTCATCCAGGAAAATCGGATGTGATGTTACCCGGATGTGACGCAATAAAGCTTAAATACTAAACAACATTATGTATCATTAAACTATTAAAATAGATTATGCTATAATCTTATAAACAGCCGTGATATTTCGATGGCATTACGTCATTGTTATGAGTAATTAGGTTTTATAACTACGCCTACCTATTGACTTACACTTCCACTTTTCATCAATTAGGTACATACATATAATAAATAAGTATCTATTACCTTCGTTGTAGGCTCGCGTCCCGCTCTAATTCAGACCATGTTACGGAGCGAGGGGGACTGGGATCAGTCTAGGTCCAGTAAATGAATGAATGAGGGAGTACCTAAGTACAGAAAAACTATAGTATATTCTCGGGTTTCAGGTAATTCCGACTCTGAACTTAAGTAACATTCCTACACGTATCTTGGTTGGTACGTGGGTACGTGCTTTAACTTTGCTAGAAGTTGTAACAATGTGTGTTCCAGCTGTTAACTGGAGAGCTCATTAGCAAACTCCGTGCTAACGACTGGCAGCCTCTTTAACATTAAAATTGTTTGTAAAAGTGTAAATGTAGGTTTATGTGGTATCTTAATTCGTCAAGTGGTTTCAAATTGAGCGTTATTTTTATATTGAGAGAGTGCGTTTTCGTAACATAGGTAATTCACTATGCCTCCTTACCCTGAAATAATTTAAAGATATAACACACATTTAGTGAAAATGCATTTTTATTACTGCCTCGTTGGCGTGGTCGCAAGTGTGACTAATGGGCAAGGGGTCTCGGATACGATTCCCGGGTCAGGTAAAATATTACTGTTTAAAAATTCTTAGTAGTAACACGAAGTCTGGAATAGTGTCCGGTATATGGCAGTAAGCTCACCCCCTATTACATGGGACTCATACCATAAGTAGTGAAAAGTGGGTGTTGTGCAGTGGCATTCAGTTCCATAATGTGTACCGTGATGTTATGTTATGCCTTTCATTAGTTATGCTTTGAATCCAATGTAAGTAAGCCTATTCACGTAGCCGAATACAATTCTGGGCTAAGTAATCAATAATTTCGATACAATTTTAGCTTAGAACTTGATTTTAGTAGATGATAAGTGTAACACGTTGCATTGTACCTGGAATCTGATGTTTCATGAGTTTCATCAAAATGTGTAATATGTGTGGGAGAGCCATGCTTCGGCACGAATGGGCCGGCTCGACCGGAGTGATACCACAGCCTTACAGAAAACCGACGTGAAGCAACGCTTGCGTTGTGTTTTGTTGTGTGAGTGAGGTTACTGGAGGCCCAATTACCCTACTCTTCCCCAATCTCCTCAAATCCTGAATCTCCAACGATACTCAAACTCCTAATCTCCAAAAGGCCGGTAACGCATTTGTACGCCTCTGGTGTTCCAGGTGTCCATGGGCGACGCCGATTGCTTACCATCAGGTGATCCGTCTGCTCGTTTACCAGCTTATGGCATAAAAACGTGACCACAGTGATTTGATGAAGTTACAAAAGACTCAAAATCTCACCTCTGTGGTCCAACGTCCTTTGTGTAAAATAAAAAGTAATTAATACCTGGATTATTAACCCTTTGTGTACTCTTTCACAAACAATTTCCCCTTGTAATACCTGTGAAATAACTGAGATGAAATTTCGGATTGGTTACGTTAATTTTACGCTAATGTCATAAGGATGGTTAAGCTAGAAGCTTGGAAATAAATTAGTATGGTCTATGATACGGCTGTTTGTTAAAAATTTTATGGAAACCAAGTGTAAATCTGTTATGTTAGAAAATAACTCCAGATTAAGTAAGTTAATAATTTTACAAATACATATAAAATCAATAACCATTTACAATAAAACAATTTACAGAGCGCTGATCATAGCCAAGGGAGCGTTAAATTCAATTTATCGTATTTCATGTTTCGCTTCAACGCTATTTAACTCCCAGTCTTCCATTTAACATGCGAAACATTCGGATACGTGCCTAGAATTTATTTTCCTACCAAATTTCGTTGACCTATCCGAACGGTGGCAGTGAGAGTTGCCAGTATTTTCCACTCTATTCTCTATGACATGTCAATCAGGTATGTTTTGGCGCGCTTGTCAAACATTATCTTTTTTATTTTAAATATGGAACACCACACGGTATTCGAGACTAGATTGCCTTGATTGATAGGAAAAATATACTTACATTTTTCAGTTTTTGATTATTTTGTAGGGGTTGTTGATTTTAAGAGGTGGATTATTAAAATAAACTGTTTAGAATACAGAAAAATATAGTTTATATTGAGTAAGACTTTTACATACAACTGTCAATAGGAAAAAAAACGCGGGGGAGAGAAAAAACAATGTTACCAACCTAACAATTACAATGATTGCCAACAGAACAAAATAAAGGTTGCGTTCTCAAATACCAACACTCCCTACTGAACGCAAACCCATTTTACTTATACAAAACAAATGTTTCTCATATGTTACACCCTTGGTTAAATTATCAGCAACCATGTTACAACCATTCACAAATAAAAACTTAACTTTAGAATTAACAATATTTTCTCGGATAAAGTGTAATCTAATATCTATATGCTTAGTCTTTGGTTTATAACAATCTGTAGTTGCCAATCTTAATGCACTCTGATTATCACTATAAATGTGTAATGCACTATTCAAGCCTTGGCCAAGTTCGGTATGCAGTTGTCGAAGCCACAAAGCTTCCTGTGTCGCCGACGCCATCGCCATATATTCTGCCTCTGCTGTGGACAGTGCCACAGTCTGCTGCTTACAGGAATTCCAGGATATACAAGCATTCTGAAAAATAAAAGTATACCCAGTGCAAGACCTTCGATCATCTGGGTCATTAGCCCAGTCTGCATCACAGTAACCAGTTATGTCACTGGAGTCTTCTTTGACATAATGTATCTTCAGGTTCTTAGTTCCCTGGAGATATCTCATGACCCTTTTTACTCCAAGCCAATGTTGAATCCCTGGACCATTACAGTATTGACTCAATTTATTAACTGCATACGTAATATCTGGTCTGGTGACCTGTGCCAGATATATAAGACAGCCCACTGCTTCTCTATATGGGAATTTACTATCTTCATTCTCAGCTTTCTTATCAAATTTTGTATTTACCTCTATTGGAGTCCTCACTTGCTTACAGTCTGACATGCCAAAGCGTTCCAATACTTGGTTTATATATTTCTCTTGGTCTATCGTGATCACACCTGCCTCACGATTTCTAGTTATATTTATTCCAATACACTGTTGTGCCACACCAAGATCCTTCATACAGAGCTCTTCCTTTAATTTTACTTTGACATTTGTTGCTATTTTATTGTTGTTTGTAAATATCAAAAAATCATCTACCCATACTGCAATATAAATCATTATTGATTCCTTTACTAAGAAATAAACACATGGATCAATTTTTGATCTTTCCAAACCAATCTTAACTAAAATGCTGTTTAGTTTTAAATTCCACTGACGGCTCGCTTGCTAAGTCCGTAAATAGATTTATGCAATAGACAGACTTTAGAGTTTTCATTATAGCACTCTGGTTGTGACATGTATATCTCGGTGTCTATGTCACCCTGAAGAAATGCACTAATGGCGTCCATCTGGAATATTTCTAGATTATACTTAGCAGCCAGAGCAAGTAAATATCTGATTGAGGTATATCTTACTACTGGTGCATAAACCTCATCATAGTCATTGCCCTTTTTCTGAGCATAGCCCTTTATCACTAATCTTGCTTTAAAACGAACAATATCGCCCTTCTCATTAGTTTTACTTTTATAGACCCATTTACATGGCAAAGCCCTTTTGCCAGATGGCAGATCAACCAATGACCAAGTTGTGTTTTTGATTAAAGAGTCATATTCCTCCTGCATAGCCTTTTTCCATTGGTCAGCATGTGAGGAACAAAGAGCCTCATCTAGGGTCTGTGGGTCACCCAAATTGTTAATAGGACAAAAATAACTCACATCATGTTCATCCTGCTCTGCATACTGGACAGCTCTGCGCGGACGTGAGTTTATGTTACGTGCAGGCGTCGACAGATCAATTGATTTATCTGGTATGTAGGATGAATCATCATTGTCACCTGATAGGTAGTCATCACTGGAGGATTGCTCGGGGTTGCTTTCTGCTTCTACTTTACAGGATTCTTCGGGTGTCTGGATTTTGGCATCACTCTGTGATAAACAAGGTAAGTACACATTATTGTTAAGTTTTTCAACATTTTCTAAAAATACAACATCTCTGCTCTTGATAATTTTATTTGTTTTCAGATCAAGTAGCCGATATCCCTTGCTTGATTCACAGTATCCAACAAACACATATTTTCTAGACTTAGAATCCCATTTTTGGCGTTTTTCTTTTGGTACTTGTACCATAGCTTCTGAACCAAAAACTTTCATATTAGATAAATCAGGTTTCTTACCTGTCCACATCTGAATAGGCGTTTTGCAATCAATAGATTTAGTAGGTGACCTATTTATTATGTAAGCAGCTGTTGCTACAGCTTCACCCCAAAATTTCTTAGATAATTGAGCATCAAATAGCATACACTTAGCTCTCTCAACCAGTGTCCTATTCATCCTTTCTGCGAGCCCATTCTGCTGAGGTGAATATGGGATACTAGTTTGATGTTCAATTCCATGTCTACTTAAGAAACTTTCAAATTCTTTGTTACAATATTCTTTTCCATTATCTGATCGAATAACTTTTATTTTCATTCAGAGTTCATTTTCTACTTTGCATTTATAATCTTTAAATACCTCTAGAATACTCAACTTGTCTTTTAAGAAATAAACATGAACTCTCTTTGTAAAGTCATCGATAAAAGAAATAAAATATTTCATACCTCCCAGTGAGACTTGTTCCATCGGTCCACATAAATCGGTGTGGATAAGCTGCAGTGGGTGAGATGCTCTTGAACCAACATTATTAAACGGAAATCGGCTCTGTTTACCTTCCAGGCAAGTGGTACATGTAATGTGTTCATTACATTTCTTATCAGGGAATGGGCCGACTCCCTCTGCATACTCCGGTAACTTGCTAACGTCACAGAAGTTCAGATGTCCCATGCGTCTATGCCATAAAACAACATCATTAATATCTTTAGAACATGTTAGATTTGAAAATACTTCTCTATGAGTATTTAACTGATAGAGGTTGTTTACTAGTGTGGCTGAGCACAGTAACTTGTCATTCTGATTATATATATCGCAACCTTTGTCTCTAAAATTTACTTTACAGCCATTTTTCACCATAGCACTTACAGACAAGAGGTTAGCAGCAAGTTTAGGTATGTATAAAACTTCTCTTACCTGAATTTTATGTTGATCTTTATTATTTATCAATAAATTAACCTTTCCCATACATTCCACAGGTAGCGGTGTCTTACTGGCAACTGTTATGGTGGGTATCGGTGAACTTGTAATGTCATACATCCAATCACTATTATTGGACATGTGCATGGAGGCGCCTGAGTCCACATACCAAAGGTCCGGATTCATTGACTGTGAAGATACTGAAAAAGCTGCAACAAAACTTTGTTTATCTTCTTTTTCTATGTTTTTCTTCTTCGGAGCACGGCAATGCCTGGCCATATGCCCATGCTTATTGCAATTGTAGCATCGGGGTCCTTTACTTTGAACTTTAGCTACACTGTGATTACTGTGAATGGCGGGTTTACTTGATAAGAAGGCTGCACTCTCGGGACGCTGAACTTCCTGCAAAAGTTTCGTCTTGATTGAGTCTGCGCTGATCTTAATCCCTGAGCTCTCTAAACCCATTATCATTGGCTTATACGTTTCGGGTAAGCCAGCCAACATTAATGTTCCAAGCCATTCATCATCTATGTTGAAGTGTATGTTCCTCAGCTTGTGTGCGGTCGACATAATTTTAGCGACATAGTCGTCAACGTCTCGAGAACTGTCCAATGTAGTTGTTATAAGGTCTCTCAACAAGGCTACTTTCCGGTATAATCCGCTGTCATCGAAGGCTTGTTGTAAACATTTCCAAACTTCTTTACATGTAGTGGCACTCTGTACATGTACGTAGTTAGTTGGATCCAGCATTAATATCAATTTTGATTTCGCCTTTGTTTCCTTGCTTTCATCTACATTAGTACCTTCAACACAACTCCACAAATCTTCCAACTTGAAATATGCTTCTACTGCGAATTTCCAAGTCGCGTAGTTGTCTCGTCCTACGAGTCTATCAATGTGAAACGGATTGTGGATTGTATTAGACATTTTCTTCGTTAATTTCACAATTTTTCGTAAAATTTTCTGAGTGACGCCACCAGAGTTGAGGGTAACCGGCAAACTCAATAAACGTCGATCGGATTTTTGTTTCTTCTAACTGCGTTTATGCTTTAATTAACCACGCTCTGCTACCATGTTGATTTTAAGAGGTGGATTATTAAAATAAACTGTTTAGAATACAGAAAAATATAGTTTATATTGAGTAAGACTTTTACATACAACTGTCAATAGGAAAAAAAACGCGGGGGAGAGAAAAAACAATGTTACCAACCTAACAATTACAATGATTGCCAACAGAACAAAATAAAGGTTGCGTTCTCAAATACCAACAGGGGTACTTGTGATATTTAATATTTTTTCAAATAATCTATCTGTTTATTAGATACTACTTTTCATTGTTTTGTAATTTACACACTTTTGGAAATTAGGAGTAACTACTCATTCCGAGAACAATCAAATGATTTAGCAAGTGTTTTAGTTAGCTCTTCTATAAATTCACAAAAAAAAAAAAGAATTAATTAAAAAGTTGTGGTATGGTTAGTTTCATGAAAAAAAATATACTGAAAATTATTTACAACAACATCTATCGCAATAAACGAAACAAAATTCAAGTTATTTTGGTTGTTACATAAAAACTGGAATAAAATAAAAATGTAAATGGCAAACTCATGTAAATGTGTAAGCTGAATGAAATAACATTCTAAGCTTCGGAAATATGTTATCGAAACGGTAAAATATATCGATGTACCGCTCAGCTGCTTGAGATATGAAAATTGTTTATTTCCCTGTGACCAAAAAAGATTTTCCTCTTAACATTTGTACATTGGTATTTTGTGAAAAGCAACCACAACATTTAGATTTGGAAATACTTTTGACGTCACTGTTTAACATGGTGCTATTTTTAAAAGGAATCTGTGCTGCAATAAAAGGCCGAACATTAGGTAATTATGCACATGAGCTTTGTAAAAATGTATTACAATTTAAAAACGTTCCATTCTGTAGCCAGTACGTAATACATAGTCCCAGTTATACGAAAAAGGAACAATGAATCTCCTAACTCAATTTAAGCACCTGTTCAACCTTCTGAAGGGCAAATTTTATTAGAACCGTTATAAAAACCCTGTATCTTAGTAATGTGCGTTTTTTACGAGATTGTTCCTGGTTTATGACGTCATTTTATCTATAGATGTACATAATTATTTTGTTGTACGAAGCTTCAAACCTTATATCGAGGTGATAAAACGCCTTTTTCATCGTCATAAAAGTTAGGTCTTCCTAGACAGCTCTACCAAGTTTATGTTTGCTCGTAACTGGAGATAATAATGATCGTTTTTATTGGTTTTTTTTTAGTACTATCGTTTGATTAGAAGTGATATTTTTCTTGAGTATCATAATAGATTTTTCTGGAGCCCTCAAGGGTCAAGTCTATTAGAGAACGATTTGGGTTTTTGTGCCCAAATTCTTGTATGTTTTGTCAAAGACTCAAGGTCGTAAATTGTCCTCGATAAATAGTAATGGGCTCATCCCATATTGGTCCTAAACCAACAAGGACCGGGGGTACTGTTAGCCTATTAGGAGTGAGCAAAGAGGGTTCTGCACCTTTTCTAAATCCTTTGGAGATAGCGAGTCAGTTGTCGTAATCTCCTTCAAATCACACTTGAGTAAATCGTATATTTCGGCCACATACTAAAATATTTTTCGTGACACAAATATTTTGAAGCGACCACGCCTTTAGTCAACCTCTTTTGACGTACATGAGGGTCTAGCCTCCGGGCAAAAGTGAAATTGTGTTCTTTTTAACCACAAATATTATTTAGGCCTACCTAAAACACAGGTACCTGGTATCTTCTTACCCGTTTTTCGATTAGAATGATAAATAATCTTTTCGTAAAGTTTTGTCAATTAATCAAAGTCAAATCGTTAATCAGAACATTAATGGCCGAAATATAACACTGAAGCACAAATAACTATAAAACTCACGATCATTGTGATCGTATCACTTCGGAGCCAATGACACTTAGGCATCTAACCTCCTAAATGGAGTTCATATTAAAATTTACGTTCTTCTGAGTGGGCTAAACCAGAATGGTATGCTAAACATATCCTGGCTTGTCGCGGAGAACCTAACGGGTTACCGGGGCTCCAGCTCGACGTGCAGGAGAAGGAACGGGGTGGTTTTTAATCAGTAAGAGTCTGATACTTCCACCCGCTTCATCCAGGCGGGAGCAGTCATTCGATGATTTTCCCCCCTTAAAAAAAGCATATCCTGGCTTGAGTGCGTTTTAAATCTACTTTAACCGAGAGATGTAATAGGCAGTAAAATACAAGAAAATTAGCAAGAATTACCCGTCCCTTAAAACTTAAGATAAGACATCAAAAACAAAAAAACAGTATTGAGCCCTCATTGTTTTCCAGCCATCTTTATTAATAGTCGTCTCCCGAGGCTCAGTACGGTTCCACGAGCACTAAAAGCTTTCAGTTTTTTCCAAAAATTCCTTTGATTTTTTCCGTCGCAAGGAAAATAAAATATTACCATTATTTCCGAAGTACTTTAGGAATATGTGACAAGATTTATGTCCGCGGCCCTTGTTCGTTTACCTACTACAGAATAATATATTACTTGTGCTTAGGATTTAGGGTAACGACGGTTGACGGCTGTACAAAAACCATTTCTTTGTCTAAAATTCCGATACGACGCACCGCCCCACATTTATTTTGTAAATTACTGTTTTATCTGTTACGTATGAACATAAATACTAACAATTTGTGTATTTTTCAATGTTAGTACTATACTGTAACCTTAAGGTAAGGCGAGTGTATGTGATTTGTGATTTTGCATTAACAACTATTAATTACCTTGCGTACGTTCGTGGACACTTTCACAAAAATTTGTATTAAATTCGACCCTTAAATTATATTACCCTTAAATAGTAACATGCACTCATCTTTATGTCACGGAAAAGTCCAAGACTGAATAAGGAAGATCCCCTTAGTCGACGCCGAACGAACTTTCCACTTGCATCGGATTGCTCCCGCGACTTTGATTATGTTGTTAGTCCACCAACGAGGAGACCTGTTCACGTGATATATTCTTTATTATGCAAAATTAATTCTTAAAATTCTATGTAATACAAACCAATGCAATGACGGCACTGTTAGCGCGGTGGCTGGGCCGCCTGTCGCGCAACGTGATTCCCGCACGGAACAACTCTTTGTGTGATCCAAAGATTGTTGTTCCGGGTCTGGGTGTCATGTGTATGTGAACCTGTATGTTTGTAAATGCACCAACGACACAGGAGAAAATCCTAGTGTGGGGCAAGGTTTTGTTTAAAAACAATAATAAATTGAATAACAGAATGAAATAAACCCGTCTTTCAAGATCAGGCTAGCTAGTAATAAAATGTTTGCATACTTCTCTACAGGCTTGCTACAAGTAACTGCGTAGCTCTGTAGGTTTTACTCCATAAGAATGTAAAGTGACTGCCTCGTTGGCCGAGTGGTCGCAAGTGCGACTGCCGGGCAAGGGGTCTCGGGTTCGAATCCCGGGTCGGGCAAAGTATTACTGGGTTTTTAAAAAATTCTCAGTAGGAGCACGGAGTCTGGAAATGTGCCCGGTATATGGCAATAAGCTCACCCCCTATTACATGGGACTCGTAACATAAATAGTGAAAAGTGGGTGTTACATTGTACAGTGGCATTAAGTGCCGTAATGTGCACCTCTGCCTACCCCTTCGGGGATAAAAAGGCGTGATGTTATGTTATGTTAAGAATGTAAAGAGTTTCGTTTCGTAGCAAAAACAAGGTCAGTCCTCTAGAGGAATTTTTCTTGTTACTCTTATTAATAATTCGTTTTTGCCCGCGGCTTCTTATTAAATATCCGATAGGATCCTTTGACTTTTTTGGGACAAAGAGTAGGTATAGATATAGGTAGGTAGGTATACCTACTATGTTTCGTTTTGAGTAGGTAGTCCACAGTTTTTAAAGAACAAAATCGTATAACTCTTACGCCCGAATACTGAAAGGCTTCTCAATTTTAATTTGTACTTAAATATCGTGCCATCTCTGTCATTTTACAAAGAATTTGTTGTGATAGAACTATACGAGGTGTTTTTAATCAAATTTACTATATCTACAGTCTATTCCTCTTCTATCCGGGAAACATAGATACTGTAGGAATTAACGAAGTGAAGATTTTGTTGCTTACTGATTTTCATTTGTCCATAGGCACTTGTGGATCCGCATAGCACTATTCGAGCGTCAACTAGCTAAGATCATCGAGCATCTGGTCAACAACGCTAACCGGTACTACGAAAGGGACGCTCTCGTAGCAGACCCAGACTACGGGAGTATTCTGAGTTCCTTGCTAGTTGGACCTTGTGCCCTGGAGTACTCCAAGGCTAAAGCACCAGCTTGCTTCTGGACAGATCCGCCTGCAGACGAGCTTGTGAGTACCAACCCTAATTGTTTATTTAGTGATCAGAACATCCTAGTACTTTTTGGTGATCAGGTTTTTATAATAATTTTATCTAAATAACAGGTGCAAAGACACAGAATGTCAGCGGGTACCACAACGCCACCCTCTGTTCGCAGACCGATCCTCAATTTCAAGAGGAGCTTAAACGCCTCATCTGATGATGGTAGCTCCAGCAACACGGGTAAACTTCCCAAGTTTTAATACAAAATTCCTTCAACAACTTTCCTTAACCAAACTTACTTGTATTAACTTAATGTTTGTTGCTACAAGTTCCAAGTTTGCTTAGCAAAAACACCTCTCTACAATTTCATATCTGCTTTTTCTTTTAACAAAAATGTGATTGAAACTTGAACTTTAGGTACAGGCAAGGCAGCGGGATCGAGTGCCAAAGATTACGTTGAAAGTTTGCACCAGAACTCCACAGCAACGCTCTTGTACGGGAAAAACAATGTCAGAGTTCAGCCGGTAAGTGCAAAACATTTTTTCCACAGATTAATTTACTCTTGTTTATGATGTGTGTTGAGTTTTATTAAATTTGGGAAACGGATTGGATCCCTTCCGTTCCTTCGGGACCGGACCAATAATACGAACGAGCACTTGAAATTACGATCGTATGTTCTCGAATTTTGGGTAGTTTATTCAATCTCCGCTATTGTGAGAAATCGTTTTGGTCTGTGATTTTTTGGAGCACGATCTCACTCGGAGAATGATATGTTATTGTATTGTTGACCCATTTTTTGATCAACTTACTGGCTTTATATCACGACAAGTTTTCTCGTAAAATTTATTGTAATTGAAGTGAAAAATCTATTCTATAAAATGCTTTTAAGTTTATTTTATTCCCAACGAGACTTCCAAAGCGAAAATGTCTAGACTTCTGAGCCTGGTATTTGTCATTTTAATAATTCGGCATTATTTTACAGCTGAGCTGCCTCTGATAAATGTCTGAAACTTTAAATTAATTTACTTAGACATTAATTGAAATTAAAATATTGATAAAATTTTCTCAAAGCGAAAAATGGCTTTAAGAACTTTAGAAATTGTTTTTTGTAGACTCATGGGAATTATTTCCCGTTGAAGAATTCGGGTTTACTTTTTGATTTATTTTTATTTTAGAAAGACGTCGAGGAGCCCATGCCTGGGTATTTGAGTCTCCATCAAACTGCGGCGGGTCTAGTGATAAAATGGACCCCCAACCAGCTCATGAACGGATACGCAGAAAGTGACGGAATTGATAAAAGGTACAACTTTCCCATTGAATTAGTTTCAAGTGTTTTTATTTGTTAGTTTTTGTACAGTAAATATAGACATAATTATTCTATTATGAAATTCACACGATGACGTATTTATAAAATATAGCTGACCCGGCAAACTTCATACCGATTAGAAAATATTTTTTCCCACCTTTTAAACCTCCCCTGGACTTCTACGAATATTTCAAGAACAAAATTGGCCAAATCGGAATAGGAATTCAAGAATTTGATTTATATAGATTACGAACGAATATAAGTATGTACTATAATATCAGATAATATAATACCAAGAACCATAATAAGTGATGGAAGATTAGGTGCAGATGAAAGATACCTAAATCAATTAGATTTATTTTTGCTAAAAAATACTTTGGTTAATCAGATAATAAGAAGTTGAATAACACGACTAAGATACACATTATGTAGCTACCATATAGTACGAAGACTAAATTCATACCGCTAATGCAAAAAAAACCTTCAAGTGGGTATATTTACGTTACAAAGTTACGTGTGTATAAAATAAAAGTTTATTGTATCTGGTTTTATTGGTACTTAGCTGGAGTACTTTCCCAACTTTATTTGGACTTACAATGTATGAAAGTATTTATATATTTTATCGACGCTTCAAACACCTTGAAGTTTTACTTTATACTTTTCTTTCTTGGCCTCATGTTTATGTAAAGAAAACAAAGTTAGTTTGGAATATTTTAAAGTGTTTTGTAAGAGGAAAATTATGATGATTTATGTTTTTTTTTTAATCCATTTTTCTCTGCACTATTTAATGGTTCAATGTAAATAGTTACTATGTGGTATTGTTATGTAAACGTTTGTGCTTCGTGTCTATCTATTTTAGCTTGTCTGAATCATTTAGTGAATTCTTTATTCAGTACTTATGGTGTAACAGCTTGATTTTTTATTATTTTGTGAAAGAATTGCTACAAATCATGTGTTAAATACAATGTTAACTTTCTTCTCATTTGCCTTATTCCAAGTTTCTATAAATGATGTGCAAATATATAGAAAGATATAACCAATATCTCTCCACCCTTTTTCACATTATTCTTAAGTTTTTTTTGCGATAAGCCGGTAATCGAGCAGATCACCTGATGGTAAGCAATCGGCGTCACCCATGGACACCTGGAACTCCAGAGGCGTTACAAGTGCGTTACCGGCCTTTTGGGATTAGGAATTTGAGGATTGTTGGGGATTCAGGGATTGGGGAGGGAATAATTGGGCCCCGGTAACCTCACTCACACGATGAAACGCAAGCGCTGCTTCATGTCGGTTTTCTCTGAGGCCGTGGTATCACTCCGGTCGAGCCGGCCCATTCGTGCCAAAACATGGCTCTACCACACTTAGTACCTGTATTATAAAAGTCGTATTTCTATTCTATACAAACCGGTTTGTACCAATTCTTCCACATTTTCTGTTGCATATTTATATTTCTGTTGCCATTTATGCATGTAGTGTCTATGTGTAGTGCTCTCCGTTATCACCTAGTGCATGCATCCGAGTGCCAACACACCTGTGTTTTGTGCAGCTTGGCTCCCACCTGCACAGTGTATAGACGTCGCTGTGCAGGCCCTCTGTGCATCGATTGGTACGTATTTGTATTCCACGACCTTGAATTGTAAAGACTTTTTATAGGTAAAGCGTAGACATGCAATATGGTAGTCGACAACTAGTCAAATTCAACAATTTTATCGAAACGTTACAACGTTACGTACATTACGTAGCAAATCAATGAATGAAAGTGTAACAATTTTTCAATATTTATTTGTATTGAAAAATCAAAATAATTTATTTTTAATCCAGGAAACTAACCAATTGTCGTTGTGTTTCCAATGTAATTAGCGTGTAGTTTTGAATGAAATAAAATAACATCAAGTCTTTTTGTTTCCCAAACAAATGAAGTCAGATATATATTTTAACTTTTCGTCATTCACTAGTTTACCTAGGGTTTTTTTTTTAAGGTGGGAAAATCATCGAATGACTGCTCCCGCCTGGGTGAGGCGGGAGGGAGTGTCAGACTCTTACTGACTAAAAACCACCCCGTTCCTTCTCCTGTACGTCGAGTCGGATTCCCGGTTACCCGTTAGGTTCTCCGCGATTCCGAATCGGCATCGGCCGTTAGGGCTAAGTATGGATTATTTTTTAATCGAACGTTTGTCATCTCTTATGACTATATTGTGAACAAGTTTTTGAGCCTACTCGTGGACAGACAAAAGAATAATAAGATCCTTACATGAACGACTATACCTCTATAAGTGACATTTTACAAATAACAACAATTTTATATCAAGTTATAACAAAAGGTTATTTAAGTATTGTCATGAAAATAGTTTGGTCTTGTCTCATAATATAAGACATATGAAAATGGCGTCACGATCCGTTGACGGCCGTAAAATATGTACGAGATACGAGTACATAATGAGATGTAGTTCAAAATTATTGGCTGTTGTGGAACAAATTACGATGTGGGCAGCGGAGGAGATCCAAATAACGCAACCAATTAATAAGGAAGTAGTTTATTAAAGGTTACAATGATATATTAAAACTAAGTACTTAAAACTAGTGTCCTAACGTCCCGATGTTAGGCGACGAAAGGCGACATGAGACGTCGGCGAACGGTTTTTATAAATCGATCAATTCGTGTTGCGCAATCTCGATGAATGACGATTGTATGATGTTCCTAGTATCTGAGGGCTACCTCGGATATAACAAACATGATAAGATGTCCATAAAAATGTTGTGTATTATGTTTTTGAGCAGTCTCTATACTGTATATAAATATATGTCGAAATGTATCATCTTATACTATTATACCTCTATAAAGCGAAAGAGTTAGTTTTTTTGTTTGTTTGTTTGAACGCGCTAATCTCCGTAACCACAAGTCTGAGTTTAATAATTATTTTTGTGTTGGCTAGCGCATTTATAGAGGATGGCTATAGGCTATAAAACATCACGCTACGACCAATAGGAGCTGAACAGAGCGTGTGAAACTGCGCGGAAAGTAGCTAGTGTTTTATGTAACGAAGTGTGTTGATACGGATAGAATTATATTTTCTTAGGCTTGTTTGTGGATAGGTACCTCGGTGTTTAACACTATGAATGGTAACTTTTATAGGGATGTACATAATACAGAATGTAAACGGATCGTTCTCGAAAAACGCCGACAAGTGATGATAAAAGGAAAGTTTATTTTAATAAAAGTATATTCAATGTTAATAGTTACAACTATTATTAGCAACTGCTCAAGGTTCATGTTGCATAAATACCTAACATGAAAACGAAAGTGTGGGAGAGCCATGCTTCCGCACGAATGGGCCGACCGAAGTGATACCACGGCCTCACAAAAAACCGACGTGAAACAACGCTTGCGTTGTATTTCGTCATGTGAGTGAGGTTATCGGATGCCCAATTATCGAGGGGTAATTGGGCAGTTCAGTCTGCCCAATCCCCTAATCCTCCACAATCCTCAAATTCCCAATTCCCAAAAGGCCGGTAACGCACTTGTAACGCTTTGGTGTTCCAGGTGTTCATGGGCGACGCCGATTGCTTACCATCAGGTAATCCGTCAGTTTGTTCACCGGCTTATGCCAATAAAATAAAACAAAAACGATTTAAATTTATTTTTGTCAGCATTTCGGGAACATTCCTTTTACACCCTATATGTCAACCGTGACAAAATGAGGAACCGTCTACAGTGTGTTAAGTTAAACGAGGGACTTATTGAGGGAGGGTATTCAGTATTCGATTCTCGTCCCGAATATGTAAAAAACCTATAACCAAAATTTTTGAAGTAATTGTCCAATAAAAAAAATCATCATGAACACTGAGCGCGCAACAAGTGAACTTGTAAACAGAAACAGTACTTACATAAAGTAAGTCGCGTTGCAAAACATGCGCCGATCTTGCCGAAAAGGATAGAGTGCGCTTAAGCCCGCTAAGCCGTAACCCGTAAGCATAAGCGGAAGCGTTTTTATGGTTCTGTCTGTTATTTATTAGTGTTTTCGTTTCGTTTATATGTTTGTTAGGTTCATGTGAGTATACACTATTATGGGTTTGAATATGTCCCTCGTTTAACCTAACATACTGTATAACAGTCACTACTGATAATAATAGAGGTAGCAAAAAGTCCATTAAGTGTTATACGAGTAGGTCTTACTAAAGTGTGACACGTTACCCCTTGGGAGCTGGAGAGGGAAGATGAAGACGATGGTTCATATAATTAGTGCGACTGACAGACATGACAGATGGTTGTCACTTCTGGAAGTAGACCAAACAAAACCAAAGTTGCTCTACATAGGTGTGACGTCATGTGTCATTATCAGTTTTCGCAGTAGACTAATTTGAAAGAAAGATTTTCAATTTCGAATTCAATAATTATTCCAAAGAAATTGGCCAGCACCTCATCTTACCGTTTCGAGTACAACACCACTAAGTACATCGTTTGAAAAAATATTGTAACAGATACCTAATTTATTTCGGTTTCTTTGTTCAGAGAGATCAGATGCTAGTTACAATCCAATTACTTGCGGTAAAGGACAGGGATTCATTTTACTTGTTTGTGGAATTTCTATGTTTTCCTTATTAATAATTGATTGGTTAGTTCAAGGCCAAGGTACTGGTCTGACCTGCTTCTAAAGTAGAGTATTATGAAGGAAATTGGTTCGATTTACTTAAATGGAAATTTTTGACTGACTCAATTTTGCGATATTGGAAAGATTAAGATTGTTTGATAAAATAAAAAAGTTTTATTAGGTCTGGTTCCTACTATACTTACATGGGACTTACGACTGGCAAAATTATTTAACTTAAAAAAACATTGTATAAACTAAATAATAATGATATCTAGAACTAAACAAAATAAACAGTTATAATATTTCTGAATACGTTTTTGGGGAATAAAAAGACATGATGATCATTATCTTAGAAATGAGAATGAAATCTAGCCTTAAAATGCCCCCACTGAAGTTTGGTGTCTCAAGCAACTGCTGAAGGATGTTTTTACTTTGCAGTGTTTACTGGGCGATGTCCCTTCAAGTGTGTGTTTGGGAAGTGGTATACGTGCACGTGCATCGGTCCCAGGCCAGTGATGCTCTTATACTGGTCGGCCAAGATGGAGTGCAGAGACCGCCCATACATTTTCCTAAAGGTAACTCACATAAAGCTTTGAAATTTTAATTTTTGTTGTAGTTGAGGCATAGTTTATAGGCGTTATTGTGGTGTCCAAACGTTTCGTGTAAAGTTTTGATTCTGGAAGTGTACAATGTGATTGAAAAAGGGGGAACAATTTTGAAAGTAAACCTAACAATTAGTTTAGATTTCTAATATATGCAAGGTTTCAAGACATATTTTTCGTTCATACTTTGGGGACAGATTTGCATGTAAGAATTTGTCGCGAAAAGCAATATATATCGGGAATTATTTCACTAGTCACCTGTCCAAAATTTGTGGCATTTTGACAATTTTGCCTACAATTTCACAGCAACCGCAAATGACGTCACAGGCACTCATTTTCCCTCGTCACAAAATGTGGTTTACCGACTCACAGATTGAAATAATTGCAAATGTCTTTTAACATTATGCATCCTCTTTTGTATTAAAATGGTGCACAATTATCATGACGAGTTCTTTTAGGGTTACCCTAACTCCGATTTATCCTCATTATAGAACTAAAAACCCCATTTAAGAATTAAAACCTTCCAGAGTAATGAGAATTACTACGAAATTGAAAAGTTGCGTATAATTTAAGAGCATTGGGTACAATAAAAAGTTTGTGAATAGATTGTTCGCTTTGTTTCAACATAATAATTAATGGCGAGCGTCGGCTGAAGCGAGTTCAAACTTTGGCTAATTGTAATGTGGATTTTCAAGGTCAAGGCTGATTTATTGTTCGGGTATTGGATCAATCGGAAACAGGACCTTTTGTTGATGGCTGTAAAAGGCTCTAAAGCGAGAACTTTCCAGAATTATTAAGAGATTTATAATTTGATTATTCTATATTCCTACAGGAAGTAATATCTGGATTTACTAAACCAATTTTGAAAATATGGAACTAACATCGCTTTCTCCAATGGTTCTAGTGATGAATTTAAATCGTATATTTGTATTAATTTTGAATTTTTCACATTTTTATAAATACAATTTTTAGAATTATGTAAAATTTAAAGATTTGTGAAGAGATATTACCTTCTAAGCTGCACGTGCCTTACCTAAGAGCCGAATACGTGTACTTATTTCGATAAAAAACCTAAAAGCATTTTTTTAATAGTCCAGCATAGATTTTAAAATCTTTTTCATACGGAGCTATAAACAACTTCAACATTGACAATTCTTGGTTTGTTTTAGGAGGACATTTGCTCTCTTTTCTGAGCAACCTAGAAACCGGATTGCTCCCACATGGACAACTAGACCCACCCCTCTGGTCGCAGAGGGGTACAGGAAAGGTATGTTTTATTCTTCTATTTTTTTTTATTAAATATAATGTCTTTGACGTTGACCTTTTCATCATCTTTATCATTTCTACCTCGTTAGTCAAGTAATTGTAAGTCCAACTTTCCAGCAAGCGGTTCATCCGGGTCAGACGAAATGTTAATTGTGATATTTTTGAACAACACAGATTACTAAAGAAAAGTGCACATACGTCATACTTTATAAATAGGTGCCTTTTCTGGTCTCCAGGGATTAAAAGACATATCGTTCATACATTATGTCTTCATCCTTCATACATATCACATTCTGTTTTATTTGTATGTCAGGTATTTGGCCGCGGTAAAGCACGACGACGGCCGCTGCCAAGTTTATGTGAGAGCGGGGAAACTGAAGAACCGGAGTGGGAGGAGACAGCTGGAGACTATGTCTTCAGGATTGTTAATAATGCTATTGCTGATAGAGAAGGTAGTTCACTACATAGTATAAAACAAAGTCGCTATCCCCCGTCTGTTCGTCCCTATGTATGATTAGATCTTTAAAACTACGCAATAGATTTTGATGTGGTTTTTTTTAAAAGTGATTCTTAAGGAAGGTTTATATGTATAATAATTATATGCATACTGCATTCGTGCGAAGCCGGGACGGGTCGCTAGTATTTAATAAATATCCCTTTGTTTCTGTTAAGCATGAAATATTACAAAAATGTGTTCTATCTTCAACTTGCGTAAGAATGTAGTTTGTGTACACTACGTGTTTCTATGTAAACAAATGAACATGGTGAATTTGATGGTTCATGGTATTATACTGACATAGTATGAACTTGGGAGATTGGTAATTTCTAATTCAAAAGTCGTTAATTTCCATAATCATATTTAAACGTATTTTTTTCTCAGCAATGCGACATTCGCTGCTAGAACGTGCAGTGCAGTCACCCCCTCGTACACCGCGTCGTCCTTTAGCTTCCACGTCCACTACATCATCTGATTCCTCAACCATGTCAGTTGACTGCCCACCATCAGCCGGACTTAATGGACATCCGCCATTGACACCCATACCACATCAACCGGTTGAACAGGTACAGTTAATTGAAGACATGTAATATAGAAATATCCTTAGCTCAAAATAACTGATTAAGTTCGATTTTTTAAAGCAAATAATTTAATATTCCTTTAATTTTTATAAGAAACGTAATTTATTATGCATAAAAGGACTTTAATTTCTTTCAAACGTAGTCCTTCGTGGTTATAATGAGAAAATATTTTGGCGCCCAACATGGAACTCGGTGTCCCAGCTGGGTGCCATTAAGTTTTATTCTTATTATTTGATTTTGTTTTTGTTATTTTACAGGCTGCTTCCATCGAGTTAGTGTGCAGTACAATGCGTCGTCAGATTATTTCTCGAGCATTTTATGGCTGGCTTGCTTACTGCCGCCATTTGTCTACAGTTAGGACACATCTCAGTGGTCTCGTGCATCCGATCATCGTTCCTCGAGGTATGACTAAGTCGAGTGTTTTCTAGTGTATTGGGTTTAGGATTTGTATCTCACCATCATAATCAACTGCTCACGGCACGTGGCTTCATGTTTCCCCTACAAAATAAATCAATACTTAAATCTTTGAAATGTTATTATTCCTTTTAGTCTCATTTTGATTATATGTCTTTATTTATTGAAAGTTGTGAATGTTACAGAAAACGCAGAAGGTGGTCTCACAGATGAGCGATGGCTAGCGATGACTGATGAGTCTGGAGCAATACACGACAAGGATGAAGTGTACCGGCTGGTGTACTACGGAGGAGTGCAGCATGACATCCGGCGACATGTGTGGCCTTATTTACTCGGATATTACGAGTAAGTTTTAAGATGGTGACATTTTAAGATAGTAAACGAATCGTTAGAGCACTGTTGCGAGATCTCGAGTATTTATTTTCTCAAGTTTCATAATGCATGCTTTGATTTATATTTCGCTCTCTCTGTATGTTTTGCTATAAAAGCGAACTCCACTAAAAGGTAATATAACAAATGAAAAGTGTAAATACTTCTTCGTAGTGGAAAAATTGATATTATGGTGAAATTTCGTAGATTTGGTTCTACGGCAGAGGAACGAGCTGAACAAGATGCGGCGTGTCGTCGCCAATATGAGACGACGATGTCGGAGTGGTTGTGCGTGGAGGCTATTGTGCGACAACGGGACCGTGAGGCCACGGCCGCGTCCATCGCCAGACTGACTGAAGCATCCGGCAAACTGAAGCCTACTGACAATAATGATACCAGCGAGGTATGTACGATACGGTTAGGTTTTTAAAGGTATGGATGAAGGTCAGCCTTCGTATATATGAAATGATCAGAGTATAATATCACAAAACAACGTAATCAGACTTTTAGAGAGATTCTAAATAAACCAAACTAGATAAACATTTTGTTATTTTGAATTATTTTTCAGGTATTCGAAGACGACTGCAGCGTAATCTCAGACAACCCACCAATTGTTTCACCAGAACCCAGTGAGAACGAACAAAGACGACTGGACAAGCCCGTATTATCTCGAGCACCCAGCATAGACGAGGTAGACAACATTGAAATGGACTCGGAAAGAGATAAAGAAACAAAACAGAACGGAGAGACTGAGAATGGTGATAATAGGGATGTAGATGTAGACAGTCTAAAAGACTTAGATGAGAATGAAGATGTCCATTTGAAAAGCGTTGTCGACAACCCTGATATGAGGAGGGAAAGTATAGCTGAGATCAAGAGGCTAGCTGAAGAGATCGTTCAGAAGGGCGACGGTCGAGGGCTTCTTTGTAGCGTTGACAGTGCTCATGTAAATGGTACTGGAAGTGATTTCAGATCGTCTATAGATGAATGTGGGCCAAGTCCTCATCAGCAACATACAAGTGTTATCATTACTAATCCTTCTGTTGATCTCGCGGCTGGAGGGTCTCCTGTTTCTGGTGGAACTACTGGTAAGTTTATTTTTAAGTTTATTGGTGAGTCAATTGTTTTGCAAAACAAATAATCTAGCTACTGACTATGCTTGCTCCTTAGTACGAGAAAATGGGAAAAATCTTCCCTTCTTATAATTATAACATAATAAAATCTTTTGAGCCTAATTAAAAACCAGTTCATGATTTTTCTGTCTTAGCACAAGTAAGTCCAGCTCGTAGTCCCCTCGGAGTAGTTCGCGAGGAGTCGCAGTCAGCTGGAGCTAGCTTCGATACTCTGGAGCCGGCGGATAGGAACGCACAGGATAATCGATCAAATTGTGTCTCACCGGCGAGCTCTAATGGGGGAGTTTATTCTGTAAGTTTAACCTATATTTTAATATGTTACATTAGTTTGTTTACACACGAATCTTGGTGGACATATACAAGTATTTTGTTTGATAAAGTAGTTTTACTAAAATTATGTTTGTTTTGTCTTATCCTTTCGTCAATTTCCGTTCTGTATCATTATTAATATTATTAAAATCATCGTCAACATCATCGACCTTCTATTTATATTTTGCAGAACGAATTGGTTGAATCCTTCGCTCTCAACCTGCATCGCATAGAGAAAGACGTTCAGAGATGTGACAGGAATTACCCATTCTTCACTGATGAGAATCTAGATAAACTACGAAATATTATGTGCACGTAAGTATTTCATTGTAAGATACACCTTTTCGGTAACATTTTTCTATATAAATGTTCCAGTAAAAGCATAGACGCTAATTAAAATATAGTGGCATAAGTACTAAGTACTGTCCGCCAGTTCAGGCCTACAAGGTTCCAGGAGCATTTTCCATCCTGGGAACAAAAAAATTCTGAATAAAGTTTTGTTTTTCGTCTATAAAGGGTTTTAATATGTTCCTTTTTACATCATACCATAGTTTTCTTTTCATAATGATATCCTACTAACGAATCGTCGTCCGTCCTCCAGCTACGTATGGGAGCACCTGGAGACAGGCTACATGCAGGGTATGTGCGACCTGGCGGCGCCACTACTCGTCATGATGCGCGAGGAGGCGCACGCGCACGCTCTCTTCAACAGTCTCATGCGACGCGCTACTGACAACTTCCCGTCTGGACAGGCCATGGATGCGCACTTTGCTGATATGAGGTCAGATTTATTTTAAATTTTCTTTTGTTTTATTCAGTTGTAACACAGTTAAATGTTCTGTACATTTAACTGTGTTACAAGGGTCTGACAAAAACACGACATGAACGAACAACTGAATTGTATTTTATCTTACATATGAGTCAGCATATAAGAAGCCCAATCCCTCCCGTTATCCTTAATCTTCAGTCCCTAATCGTTGATGCCCAATCCCCAATAGGGTAGATGCCTAATTTCAATTTTAACGTCCTTCTGGTAGATTATTTTAAATTATTAGTCATGTATTTTTTTATTTTGTTACATAAACGAATACTTTCGACTATATATTGATTTGAAATGTCGCGTGACGCTTGATGACGTTTTAGCCCCCACTCATTTCTTTCCTCCCTCCAAACTTTGATTCGTTTTATCTAAGTATTATTTTATTATACGACTAAATAAAAAAATAATATCTGTCTAATATTTTTTCATTTCGTAACTTACGGACTAATTAGATTTTTAATTTTTATACCCTGTCGTCATCCCAATTGCTAGTAATGAACCCTGATCCTTAAAAAGCTAACAACGTCCTCTTGTTATGTTACGGGTGTCCAGGGGTGGCGCACATTGGTTACTATGTTACCATCAAGTTGTCCATCGGGTCGTTTGCCGCCCTATGACACAATAACATTTTTTTGGGGTGAATATGCAAAGATGTTGTATTTGTCTCCCTATTCCACCATATTTGTTCCAGGTCTCTCATCCAAATTCTGGATTGCGAGCTGTACGAGTTGATGCACGCGCACGGCGACTACACGCACTTCTACTTCTGTTACCGCTGGTTCTTGCTCGACTTTAAGAGGGAATTGCTTTACCAGGACGTAAGTACAAACCCTTGAAAATTAAAGGATTGAATTTTACAAGTCTTGTAGTTACTTTTTTAATCTGTTTGGTAATCCTGCAATATGGAGTCACATACGGAGTATCACCGAGTATGAAACATTTCATATTTTGAATAGTGAGACATAAAAAGAGGTTTACTTAGGTACGTTACTGGTGTTTTTCGTTTGGTACAGTGGGTTACGATCTCATATAGTCACCTGTTATTAATCCTGACCGTCTTGTTAAATATCATGTGCAATACTACAATGCCATGTCATGTTATTACCTATTTTAACTTATACATTCTTTAAATTTTCTCTACATTTGTCTACTCTCATCTTCGTTTCCAGGTGTTTGCAGCATGGGAATTAATTTGGGCGGCTCGTCACGTGGCATCAGAGCATATGGTGCTGTTTATAGCGCTCGCGCTCTTAGAGACCTACCGTGACGTCATCCTCGCCAACACCATGGACTTCACTGATATCATCAAGTTTTTCAATGGTAAGTACTTCATTATTGTTTGTTATTTAACTTTTGAACAGAAAAGTTTGTGAAAACTGTTTTAAGTGTAGGAGAGCCATGCTTCGGCACGAATGAGCCGGCTCCATCGAAGTGATACCACGGCCTTACAGAAACCTGACGTGAAACACCACTTGCGTTGAATTTCGTCGTCTGAGTGAGGTTACCGGAAGCCTAAGCCCCCCCCTTCCCCAATCCCCCAACAATCCTCTTCTAATCCCCAATAGGCCTGTGACACCTCTGGTGTTCCAGGTTTACCGGTTTATCCCATTAAAAAAAGTCATTTGTTTTATGCATTAAAGCTGGAGAGTTTCGTGTTAGTGGAGGGTGTATGTCTAGTAGTGAACGAAGAAGGGCTATATTGATAGTCGCAGTAAATATTTAAAATACTTTTTTTTTTCAGAAATGGCTGAACGACACGACGCGTCAGCAGTGTTATCCCTAGCAAGGGACCTTGTTCTACAAGTTCAGACTCTAATAGAGAACAAATAAGTATCACTTTAGAAAGGTTTCATTTATGTAGACCTTGCAAGATTGGAAATTCAAGTTACTGACAAACTAAGGCCACTGTATCACTGTTTGGCAAACAGCTGGAAACTTTATGCACTATCATTCTCCACATTAGTCAGTAAACAGACGTATATTTTTGAATCAAAATAATTGCATTTAGTAGATCATCTCCGAGATATGAGAAAACGCATCATTTTTCTTTGCAGTCTTGCAAAGTCTAATACATGGACGGTCGGTATTCGACATTGGCATCTATCAAGAACGTAGGAATAAGTAGTGTAATAGAGAAAAAAATATAAAAAACAATATTTTTAAATTTATAAAGTAGACAAAATATTGGCTATACATTAGAATAAATTACCCATTTCGTCTAAATTACCTAAACCCAATGAATTTAAATCGAAGAAAGAATAAAAATACAAATAAATTATTTATGAGATTCGAAATTTAAATCAATTATATTGGATCTGTCTTGTTGTGTCATCTCAAAAAAATTCAATAGGAAAAAAATATTTTTTTTAATGAATTTTAAGTGATTTTATGGATGTTATAACAACGGTTTTAAATAAAAATAATGCTTATTAAAATAGTACCTGCATAACGAGATGCCAAAATAAAATTAACGCATTTAAAATGTGCTTTAAAGTTAAAACTACTGACATAACAAAATACAAATAAAGACATAAATCATTATAAATAATTTGTTGTCATATTTATCTATCGGTACAGATCGATTCAGACGGCACGGATGGATGAGTATTCAACGAAAAATATTAACGAAATATTTTTGCTGTAAGCAAAACATTGAAAGATGTTACAGTTTTCCATAAATACATCTATGGTATATGATTTAAGTCTTCTTTTTTGGGGCTAACTTATTTTTGCCTACTACATAGCGCAAATGTAGGAATGGGTTTTTACATTAGCTATATCTCTATTGGATGAAGAGCGAGCGGCCCACACTAGCGAAACAAAATACGGTAGGCCCTCACTACATATACCTATGCAATCACAGAAAATATAAATTTTGACAATGACATATTATGTTCTGTTCGCATTTATTGTGTTTAAGCGAGAAGGAAAATAAATGCGTCGAATAATCTATTCCTTATGCAACAGTGACGTTTAAGTATGAAAGTATAACCTATTTACAAATATTTTTTAAATTTTAATATTTACATTATGAAGCGTGACTATTTCAAATTACCTCTAATATACATACATATTACACTATACATATTTATACTCAAGAATATTATATTCGCGTAGATATAGTCAGCGACAAAATTTCAAAAGTATGGATGATATCCAAAATCTCTAAAAGACCTTCCAGAGCAGTTATGCAATTTATTGCTGATTGTACGGTAGCCAGCAGGCTAACCTAGCCTTTTCTGTTAAATTTCTCAATTACATCTTCGACTTTATTGTATCGCAATAAGGTGGAAATTCCGACAAAATGGTTTGACAGATTGGAGTAGATTGATCCGCTGGCCACTGTGTCTACTTATCTTGTATACCTATTTATTATTGTTAATTACAAAATATCCCCTTTCTATACAACACTTCCCCTTGTGCCTTTTTCATATCAAACAGAAACAAATCAGTTATTTTAAAAATGAACATAAAATTATCTATTTAACAATTAGGTACTTATGGTGAGCCCAATAGGGTAGATAACTAATTAATAACATAACATAACATAACATAACATAACATCACGCCTTTTATCCTCGAAGGGGTAGGCAGAGGTGCACATTATACCACTGTACGATGTAACACCCACTTTTCACTGTTTATGTTATGAGTCCCATGTAATAGGGGGTGAGCTTATTGCCATATACCGGGCACAGTTCCAGACTCCATGCTACTACTGAGGATTTTTTTAAAGACCCAGTAATACTTTGCTCGACCCGGGAATCGAACCCGAGACCTCTTGCCCGGCAGTCGCAATCGCGACCACTCGGCCAGGCAGTCTTTATTTTAATACGCTTTTTAAATCGTATCGTAATCGGCATTGCTCTTATAGCATCCCGGGATGCTCTTACGGAATCACAGAATCATGTAGACTTGAGTCCAAAGTATCAAAAGCGGGGGAGTTCATCTTATCTTCTTACGTCACGTCTGGTCAATATAATTTATCTGCTTATGTGAGATTTATGCTAATCCACATAACATTTGACTATCGTCCAGTCTCATTCACGTGTGTTGAGAACGAGTAAACAAAATATACCTATTTGGTATTTTTTTTAATAATTATGACAAAAGCACAAAGAAAACATAATCTTTAAAAAATAGATGATAAATAAAATCATGATTGGTCACCGAAACTTGACTATTAATTTTATAGTTTAATCTCAAAACTCGATAATGATTGAAAATTAACCGTAATTCGTTATTTAATTACCTATGTACTTATTTTAAGTAAATTCATATTAATATATAACTATATTTACGTGTATAAACACAATTATTTTTATTATAAGTACTAAAGAAACAAAATATGGACATGACGTCACTAAAAAGTAAAAATATTAATGAAAAATAAGAAATCACTAGGTACAGAATAAAAACGAAGCAAGCAAAAAATTACAAATTGTCAAAGACTAACATAAATATGTCAATAGAAAAAAATATTAAGCGAATGTTTTTATGTCTGTGCTTTTAATGAGTATTTCGTCCGTTTTATTCAAGTACAAGGTCATTAACCCTTCTTATGTTACGCAACACAAAATAATGTTAGATTTAATCGTAATATTGTATTTAGCGCTTCCAAAGTTGATTTATTGTTATTAATATTTAATGGATTGCTCTAAAAATGAAAGTATAAAAAATAAGAACGTTTTCTATGACCATAGAGTGATCCATCAAGTAATTTGTTAAGAGTTCTAAGAATATTTTTAAATTTATTAATCCTAATGTAAGCGAGAACAAATCGTATTTATTTAAAAGTTCTATTCGGTGTAGCTATATTCTGATATTGTCTTTATAAATAAATTTCTATGTATACATACTGTAATTTTACCGTTAAGGCTTCTTAGATGTTTTGTGCTGTTATTTAATATCAATGTCTATCAAATCAAATTAATGTGATTATTGTACGCTTAAAAAATCCCCTCACCGTTTCCACCGAGGTAAAAATAAAAAAGCCATTGCTTTGTTTTTAAAAAGATGCACCTAAATGACATTATACCACAGACAATCTTAGGTATATTTAATTATTTTTATTTTTATTTTTATACAGGGAATTCGGATATACAGCCTGATTAAATTCTTTTGACGCACTTTTTTTTTGTTTTTACCTTGGTGTGGCCGTAAAACACACAATCCTAGATAATATGACAGGCCTAAGCACAATTAAGCCAAGCTTTACTTTCATGTGTGTGTTATGAACACGTTTAGTGTCAAAATATAGTAAATTACTAAATTATGTCTACACTTTTAAACTGGAAAAGTTTTAGGGGCATTTTTGAAAAGTCAATGTCAAAACGGTTTAATTTTCTAAACACCATAACAATTTCAAGTTTCCTAAGAATGTAATTATTTTGATTATTTTTCTAAAATGCTCCAAAAGTTTTTAATTAAGTATATACCTAATCTAAATAAATGTTTGTACGAATCTATGTAAACCATTTTAAAAACTATTTTGTAACTGAAATGAAATTTTATTTTCCAAATAGTAGTATGTACAGACGGATGGCTATCCGTCTGTACATACTGAAGTCTAGCAAAAGTTTTTAACTATAAATGTAATAATTTTCATTCTCATTGTAAAATTTAGAAACCACGAAAAATGTATAATGCCTAAACTTTTTTCTAAATGTTATCTGTCAGAAAAAGAAAAATAAATGATGTTATTGTCGATGGTGCAATTACCATTTTTTGAAAAACGAACTTCGGCTATCTTAAAATCATAAAGAAATAAAAATCTATAAATGTCAGCTATCAGTGTAAAATAACCATTCCCAGTTAAAGATCTAAATGTGTAATAAATAAAAATGAAGGTATTGTATTCTATCTATGAATAAATAAAATGACTTGTCTACCTTATCACTAAATCCTAGTTAAGAACAATTTATAGTAAACGATTATTTTTGTGAAGTCATCTTTGTCATTAAATTGTGTTTCCATTTTAATTAATTGTTTTATTTAACAGTTTAGTCCCAATATAGTTTAATACCAGTAATTAATAAGATAACAAGGTATAAGATCATTCGTCTGCCTCATTGGCTGAGTGGTCGCAAGTGCGACTGCCGGGCAAGGGGTTTCGGGTTCGATTGCCCGGTACATGGCAATAGGCTCACCCCCTATTACATGGGACTCACAACATAAATAGTGATGAAAAGTGGGTGTTACATTGTACAGCGGCATTAAGTGCCGTAATGTGCACCTCTACCTATCCCTTCGGGGGAGAAAGGGGTGATGTTATGTTTATATTATGTTAAGATCATTCGTTTTTCATTTTAAATGGCTTACAAAACTGGCAAAAAGTTATAACTTCTTGCCAGTTTTGTTAAGAGTCCCATGACTCCAAAATGACTCCCGTGTCGGCTTGTATTAGGTGTTTTGCTATCCACCATCGAATATCCTTAAGCCGTCTGCAGAGATAGCCTAATCAACGTTGTTATATTACATTAAATAAGTTATATATTGTCATATATTTTTTTTATATACAAGGTGATTTCTTATTAGACCATAATCTCGTATGGGGTTATAGTATGTACATGTCATTTCCAAAATTGTAGTCGAACAAAGGGATAGGCGGAAAATTAACAGTTATTAAAATATTTAACTTTAATTGTTAAATTCAAAATAACGCTCGCGTTAACTCTAAAACTTAAAAAAAAAGGAACGCACTTGATCTAATTTTATTTTTTTAATTATCGTATAACTTATAACTCACGAACGGCATAATCGATTTGGATAAAAATTTGAAACCAGGATTTGGATATAGGATGCTTTTATCCAAGGATTTCCGCATACGAACTCATGGATAGAACCTAGTTTCTTTGTATATATTTAATAGCATCCTGTGATACCAGATCAAATGGTGGCCAAACACGATGGTGGTCCACCACGATTTGGTTTATGAAATGGTGGATTCAAACATAAATAAAAAAATAGTTACTTATATCTAATGAAAACCTAGGTAACATATATGTCAGCTTAGGTATTAGGTATTAGTAGGGTACATAGCGCGCGTAACAAACAAGTAATTATGAGCAATGACGGATGATTCTCAGTAAATCGATACTGATTATAGCGTTATTCATATAAACAGATGTCACGCGATGATTGATACTGTGTGTGTGTGTGTCATAAACATCAGCAATGTAAAAGTAGATCCAATTGATATCAAGGGCTCATGATTTGTCAATTTTCTATATGTGTGTGTATCTCGATTTTTATACATAGGCACGTAAAAAACCTCCGGGCCACCACGACATTATCGACACACAACACAGTCTATGAACTTACATCATCAAAATTAACATCAGCATCAACGCCCTGTGTCAGTCCACTGTTAGTGATTATCCTGCTTTCCGTAAGAGGGTTGCGAGGGGGATTGGGATGCCGTCTCCTCCTTTTGCGAAGCAGTCATGCTAGCTAAGGAGGAGGCGGGACGCGTGAGGCAGCGAAGCGCTGCCTCCTCGCAACCCAGCCATCGCGAAGGACACACCGGGCGTCGGGGATCGCGGGACGATCTCCGGCCACCGTAAGCGCGGGCCTGCGGACGGCGAGCATGGGCTCCCCGTCCGACCAGAAACAGACCCGAGCGTACGGCGCGTCGCGTTCCGCGCGCGCCTCAAAGAGCCATCAGACCACCACCACAGATGGGGCCCAATAGGGTCGATGCCGATTCGGAGTCGCGGAGAACCTAACGGGTAACCGGGGCTCCGGCTCGACGTGCAGGAGAAGGAACGGGGTGGTTTTTAGTCAGTAAGAGTCTGACACTCCCTCCCGCCTCACCCAGGCGGGAGCAGTCATTCGATGATTTTCCCCATTTAAAAAAAAAAAAAAAAGAGGGTTTGCTAAAACTCTTATGTGTCTGCCACACACTCGACAAGTGATATGGGAAGCAACGAGGAAAGGAGGCAGACACAAAGTGTGGCAATATTATTCGTCATGCCACACGTTATGCTTCTTGTCCTGCCTGCTGTTGCCTATTTTGTCTTTGCACGCGAGTAAAGGATCGGCAATACGAGGCAACGAGGACCGGCATGGCAATAGAACAATGTGGGCAACATCGCGGCAAATTATGGCAATGCGAGGAGCATAGGGATGAGCAGCGCAAGGAGCATAGTCTGGCAGACTCATTACGTTTCACAGGTGGGTTGGCGATCGTAGTTTCTGGTATATCTGAGAGCGCTATTGCCCGGTCCAGGTATTAATTGAAATTGAGTTTTTCTAATTATGATTCTAAATTTAATTATAATTTTCTTAGTAGAAAATCTTAGTCATGATATATGATAGTAGACTTACCGCATAATAAATATGAATCCGTTATCTATACCTCTATACATGAAAATGAATTTCCGTTCGTTAATCTCGCTGAAACTAGAGAACGGCTGAACTGATTTGGTAAATTTTGGTCTTGAATACTTGAGGAAATCAAGGGTAAGTTTTAAGGTACAAGGCGGTACGAAGTTTCCGGTTCAGCTAGTAACTAGACATAAATAAAATCTTCCAAAAACTATGCTCTTGCTAACTAACTATGCGTATCTTTAAGGAAAAAGGCGTTATGTTGTTTTCAATGTAATCTGAAAAGGGTGTTGCTATAATTATGATGTTTTCAATATAAACAAATCTAGTAAATATAATAACATTGTGTAGGTATTAACATTACAATATTCAACGAACAATGCGCGTTATTTCAAACAATAATACACATGAGTTTCAAACGTGATATATTATTGTGTTATCTGTTCATCTAATGCTGCAATTAGTTTCAACCGTTTGGGTAAACAACCAATTCTCTACGTAAGACAAAATGAGTCATTCATATTGAGGATTTAGTTACTTTTTTACTCATTTTGTGAGATCTTATATATTATTAAGCCCTTCCTAGCATTGATTTTGAGACTTCCTGCCGTGTAACATCAGATGCAGACTAATAACACTAGTGGTGCCCAAGTTCCCAGTATGTGCATGCGTACATGTTGCTCTTGATTATGAGCCTCGGATTAGGCTGAAACTAATCGAGCTCTCTAGGACAGTTATATGAGTAAGCACATTTTAATACTACGATTAGTTATGCCTACCCATAGGTATAGAACCCAATTCTTAAATAAAAAAAATTATGCTCAAAGTTACCTAAATAAGATAATAGATGGCAGCACTTGAAGCTTACAAACATATAAAAAATCGTGGTAGGTAATCTTTGTGTAATTAATTAGGTTATTTAGGAGTCTAGATAAGATTAGGGCTTATATTATCGTATTAAAATAAGTAGTAATTATATCAGGTTATAGAATTTAATCAGTCACAGTCGTTTGACCCTTCCAAATCATTAAGTATTAACTAATTAAAACTTGGTTAGGTGTCCAGGCATTAAGATACTTAGCGATATTATCTTGTCTAATTCGAAAAATAATATGCGATCAAGATTTATATCGCTGTTTTTATACCTAATTTAAATTATTTTGCGTATTTTGTCATAATACCTATCCTGTGTTTGTTATGTGTATATTATATAAATTGAGTTATTATAATTTTAATCAATTATGTCACTAATTCTTGATTATTTTTATCTTGAACTATTTTTAGTTACATAATAGTAAATACAAGTTTACTAAAAAACTAAGTGTTTATAAAGACTAAAGCTTAAGCTCCTAGGGAAGAATCCAAAGTACTATGGATTCTATAGATGTAAAGTCATCTGACAGAGAATCAAAGATGTCGACATATCCCAAAGGATTAATAAGCTGAAGTGGTAGTGGGCCGGTCATATTTGTCGAAGAATCAATAACCGTTGGGGTAAACGTGTTCTAGAGTGAAGACCGCGTCTAGGCAAATATAGTATAGGGCGTCCTTCAGCTTGGTGGAATGACAACATCCGCAAGGTGACTGGCAGTGGTTGGATGAGAAGAGGTGAAGACCGAGCTAATGATAATGAAGAAGACGGGCTGATGATGATGATAATAATAAAGAGACGGTTTCCAATTTGTAAATTTTATATAATTTCTCTTAAGGCGTGCTAGCTAACTAATTCAGAAAAGAGAGAATATATTAAAGTACGTAATAGGGTCAAAGTCAAAGTCAAAGTCAAAGCATTTATTTCAATTAAACCATAATTTGATACTTTTGAAACATCAACATATACAAAATAAATAATAGTCTGTCAGTTAGTCCGTCATTGAAGCTAGGTAAAGCTAGGTGCTCATTCCAAAATGTAGTATGTTATACCTAAGTACCTACAGGTAATGTATTTTTACATGCGTACCTAATTCATTATTTAGAAACAGAGATAATTATAGAGGTACATAGATATAATCACACAATAATCACACCTGCGTAATCACGCAGACAACATTCACACGAATCTTTGATTAAGTACTTTTATAACTTGGAATTGTTATAAAAATAGTCGATTAAAGTAATCGATAGCTTACCTATCAAATTATACCATTAGTACTTAAAATATATGACCTTGGTAAGCCTTAAATAATAGCTAAAAGGCTTGTTTATCAGCCCGATTTGACCGGATGCGACTCATCATATTATTGTTATCGCGACTTCTTATGTATTTGCGTCATTATATAAGCTCGAGGTAAAGTCCCTGGGCAGTGGTCAGTTCTTATTTTACATAGTTTATCATTATCAGGTAAAAGATGTTCATTGCTGAACCAAAGGCTCCGTAGCTGCAGATAACTTAACGGGATATGGGGACTCCGGTTCAAAGCAAGAGTAGGAACGGGGTGTTGTTTAGTCAGTTAGCGTCTGACACTCCCTCTCAAGGTACAAGGTCTTTGGATGATTTACCTCCCCTTAAATAAAAGGGTTGCACAGACTCTTGTCCAACTGACTTTACTCAACAGCATCATGGTATGACCATACCATATATGCAAGACCTTATATGAGATTAAAAAAAGTACTTCATGATTTTTATGAGATTTTTTTTTCTTTGAATGTTCGCCGTATTAAGATTTTCTCCTGTGTCGTAGGTGCATTTAAAAACATACAATATCACATACACATGTCGCCCAGACCCGAAACAACAACCTGTAGATCACATAAAGAGTTGCTCCGTGCGGGAATCGAACCAGTTACACGTTGCGCGGTAGCCGAGCCACCTCGCCAACCGTGCAGTCGAGGGGAAGTCGAGTAGACGGATAACTCGATAATGGTAAGTTATCATTCTTACCCTTGGATACTTGTAAGACCATTGGAGTTTCAAATGCGCTACCAGTCTTTGTCAATGTCTTATGCCAGTTCCTTGTTAACACGTTAACCGCCGCGTTGGTCACCGGTGACCTACGTTAGCGGAGGATTTGCCTTCAACAGTTTTCTATTGGCAATCAAAAATTTAAGAGCCGTGGTTTCACACTAGTCATGTCGAAGCGATGCTCTACCATCCTTACTTCCTTATCCTTACTATCCTTACTAATATTATAAATCTGAAAGTGAGTTTGTTTGTTTGTTTGTTCCGCTTTCATGCCGTAACTACTAAACAGATTGCTTTGAATTTTTGCAGACATAAAGTTAGAAGTCTGAATTAAATAACTTACTTTTTATCCCGGAAAAATTTTGATATTCTCGAGAAAAAAACGAAATCATTGGTATAGATGGCGCTGTATGTAGAGGTATATGTCACATAGGCTATCTTTTTATCCTTTTGTGACGCAAGCGAAGCCGCGGGTAAAAGCTAGAGTGAAATAAAATGACGCATTTGTAATTTGAGTCAACTTCTAGAAAGGGCTTTTCCAAAAAATCCTATGTATGCTCAAAGATGTTATAGTTTTTAAAATTCCTATGTATCTGCAAAAATGTTATAGTTTTTATTTGCGAGAATGAGATTATTTCGGTTTGCATTAAATAAATTTAATGGCAAGCGATAATCGACTTAACATTCCTAGAAGAAGGATTATTATTTAAAAATCCAAGATAATCCAAGATAAAATTTATAAGCTGTGCCGATGACCACTACATACTCAGATGGAAAGTTCATTGCCTTACAAACGATTACTTGTCGCACTAAAATCTAACAAACGACTGCATTATAAATCGTTTATGATTCAACAATTTGCTTCAATTAGTTTTCAAATGTCTGATAATAATAATCTCAAATATATTATTTATTTGTTTACAGAATGTGAAATTAATCTTATCATGTAATATCATTGCACAACAGTTTTAATGTTGGCCCTACAATAATTTGTTTTCAAACCAATTGATAAAGTCACTTATCAGTAATTTTCGACCGGTCTGACGTAGATTTTGACCCTAATTAATCCAGGATGTCTAGGGTTTTATCATGTTTATACCTACAATAGATTTGTTTGTGAATTTCAAACAGCACAGAAAATATTATGAAATTCAAAAATGTTTCATATTTTTTTTGCTTAGTAACTACCTAATCTAATCTAATAAACTTGAGTAACATGCGCCCATCACTTCCAGTGTCATACAATTCCCCTTCGTATGCTGAGTGCAGTAAAGAAGAATTTAGTTTTTTTTTAACTCTAATGTTATGTAAGTACAGGGAAGACTCATAGACCAGCAATGGACTGTTATAGGCTGTTGATAAAGATGTAGCTGTAGAGAAGTTAATGCACGGCTAAACTAAAGTAGGTAGGTACGTAACTGTCTAGTAGGTGCTCTAGGTCTCTATTTTTTTTTATGGCATAAGCCGGTAAACGAGCACACGGATCACCTGATGGTAAGCAATCGGCGTCGCCCATGGACACATGGAACACTAGAGGCGTTACAAGTGCGTTACCGGCGGATTCAGGAATTGGGGAGATTGGGGAAGGGGAGGGTAATTTGGCCTTCGGTAACCTCACTCACACGACGAAACACAACGCAATCGATGCTTCACGTCGGTTTTCTGTGAGGCCGTGGTATCACTCCTCACTCTATATCCGATATCCAGGCCGTTTCTCTGTATTTTTTAAAAATAAATCACACATTAACAGTGCAAATAAAAACTTTAATACAAATACAATTTTCAGCCTTTGATTGGCAATAAAAAGCTTTTGAAAGCAAATCGTGGTCGTGGTCCACTGGTGATCCCTTTGGCGTTTAACGTGTTAACAATTACTTAGACCATCATAATTGTATCGTTCCATTATAGTTCAGATAGTAATGTGGCCATTGAGATATCTCGGCTTGTAGCGTGTCTCCTGGACAGTGTGTGTCTCTAATATCCCGATGTCCAACTAGCAGATAATCTGGGTGTATATGACCCTGCTGCACGCCATGATCTATTACAATCTTCAAAGTATCCAATTGTTCTTTAGTAGGTAGCTCGACTGGGAAAAGAGAAATAAATACTTATTGTAGATAACAAAAAAATTGCATAGGTATTAAAAGACATTAACATTTGCATCAAAATTACAAATCAAAAAGAGGATAGTTGTAAATAAATGTCATTTAAATTCATATTGTCATATAATTATTATGTGTGTCTTTACCATTCACGGGACCACAGGGTCCCGGTCATTTCACATCATGGTCGATCATTTGGTCCAGGCGTACGAGGGGCCGAAGCCAACTGCGCAGAGGCCCTTTAGATAACTTTAATCTAAATGTAATGGACACACAAACCGGCAATTATCCCTGTATGCAGGGAAATGCACCGAAGGACAGTCCCCGGTTACTGTAGAACTATTGAGGATAATGGAAAATATAGGTAGGGCTATGGATGGGTTGCTGTGGACTGGAAAATTGGGAACTATGAATGACTATGGCACCTGCCGAAACAATGTAATTTTTACACGTAAAAATGGCAGGCGGAGACTCGCCAACTCACCGACCGGGCCCCGGGAATGGTTGCTAGACCGCTTTCTACTCAGATCATCTGCTCCAGCCGAAGCTTCCTGCATCCCTGGCCCACTCGCGACTTACGAATAGTTTCTTACCCTCCGAGCAGGATTACTGCTCTCGCGACTCCACTCTGGACGGCCAATAAAGGCAAGCCAGAGGTGGGAGAAGAAGGAACGGTGACTTCTCCCTGGAGCACTCGGGATGATGGTACCCCGCGGGATCGCTAATGCCCGTCACCTCGCCTCAAGGTGCCCTGCGGGCTTATTATTATTATTATTATAAATTGTTAGTTTATCAGTGAACGCGTTCGATTAAACATGGTACCATTAAAGGCACCATTAATCAGGAGTGAAATCAGATGTAATGGGTGTGTGAAAATTATATTTGACTATGATTCTACTGGTTTACTGACAATTTGATAACAATTACTACTATTTATGTACGCGAAGTTCCAAGAAACATCAAAGTCATCTTATGGTGCCATCATGTCGCGGAGAACTTAACGGGTAACCGGGGCTCCGGCTCGACGTGCAGGAGAAGGAACGGGGTGGTTTTTAGTCAGTAAGAGTCTGACACTCCCTCCCGCCTCACCCAGGCGGGAGCAGTCATTCGATGATTTTCCCGCCATAAAAAAAAATGGTGCCATCATTACGAAGAAAAATATTTTTATTTTCCATACCTGTCATATCTAACCAAAACTAAACATGTCTACTTAAATTGCTGCAGCTCCAGTAGATAACCTAGGACAGAGAGTGGATCTTTGACCTTAACCTAGGACAACTGTGAAATGTTTTCCTAATATTGCATGAGTACTCACCAGTCCAACTACCAATCAAAGCAATTCCTACGCTGAATTCGTTGAAGCGCAGAGCATGGGCACCCATATACTTCCAGCCTCGACCCTCGTACACGTCACCTTGGCCTCCTATACAAAAACTGAAATTGCAAATTGCTTATATGCATATATGCTAACATTCATTTATTTATTTCATCAATGAAAGTCACTTGTAGACTACCTATAGCCATTCTATGTACAGTGTGACTTGTAACTCGACGTATTTCTCTCGGGAGGTGATAATACAATTAATGTCCTACAAAAATACCCCTGACGTCCTTAGTCCGAAAGTGGCTAGTTTGTGAGTTATTCAACATTTTTGGTTTTGGTGAGAAAAAAAGAAAAATCAATAAACAAAAAAAGCAGGGGTTGTGACAAAATATATTCTACTCTGCTAAGATCACATCACTAGGTTATTATTGAGAATAATCCACAATTATTTACTAACAACCACAAATTGTTCTGCTAGGTCTGGGTACCATAGGTTTGTAAGTGAAATTGTACGTTCGCAACCGTAGTCTTAGTGTGGGCCAAAGTTTTACAAAATTATTCACTCAGTTACCTATATCCAATATCCCACCACCCCTTAACATCCATGTGGTGCTTCTGAATCTTCCGCATCATAGAAGAACATGATTCTTGATCCAGACACGAACTCGTAGCAGTGTTGTGTACAACAACTATTTGAACTGGAAGTTTCAATGGTTGAGTTTGTATTGCCAGTCTTGCTCGCCAACCTACCCTCGACACGAGAGTATATGGGGTTTCTTGTCCATAAGTTAGTTTTAAAATGGTAAATAAAAAAATATGGTAATAATATAACATTTTTGTAACACTTTTAGCGGTTTTTGCAATCACGCGATGCGAGTTTACGCGGGAAATTGTGTTTAAATAGAGAAGCCATTTTGTTTTAAATTGACAATGACTATGTGGTTCGTTCCGTGAAAAAAATTGATTAAATTTTGAATGGTTTATTAATGTTTCCATGATTTTTAATTTGTTTAATTGCGCTTATTCTAAAAGACTAGTGGTCCCACTCGGTTTTAGTTATGTGTATTTCCTGAAGAGCTTTTGGATACGACAATATTCAATTACAATTCGGTGTGATAGTATCTGGGATTAGTCTAATTTTTTAAACAAAAACCAAGTTTTTGGCAACACGGTTAGTGCGGTAGCTGAGCAACTGGCTGCCACGCAACGTGTCGCGGGTTCGATTCCCGCACGGAACAACTCTTTGTGTGATCCACAAATTGTTGTTCTGGGTCTGGGTGTCATGTGTATGTGAACTTGTATGTTTGTAAACGCGACACAGGAGAAAATCTTAGCAAGGGGAGACTTTAAAAAAAGTCTTTATTTTTTATAGTATTGGGGTGTATTCTTACATACATGGGGTACTTTAAACAAGTAAGTGTTATATAGGTACCTTGTGGGATTTAAACGGCGTGATACTTTTATCTTTTTTGTTGAATTCTGGCATACCTTTGTTGATACAAACTTTCAAAACAAAACAATACTGTCAGCAAAATCTGCGTGATAATGATAATGGGACTCCAAATAAATAAGTCTATGTGGTAAATAACCCTCAATCAGTTGTTGTTAGTAACCTAATCTTTTCTTAATATAATATAACATCATACCTTTTATCCCCGAAGGGGTACGGCACTTAATCCCACTATACAGTGTAACACCCACTTTTGACTATTTACGTTAGTGAGCCTATTGCCATATATAGGTACCAGGCACAATTTCAGACTCCGTGCTACTACTGAGATTTTTTTTTAAGAACCAACACTTCTTAATTTCTCTACCCAGGTATTATATTTCTAGACCCTAGTTGCACTTGCAACCACTTGGCGAATGAATGATTCCTCCTACCTTCGATGAGACGAGAGGGAGTGTCATCTTACTGACTAAACCTCGCCGATCCTACTTCTGCTTCAAGCCGGACCCTCAGTAACCAGCAAGGTCATCCGCAGGTGAGGGTTCTTAGTAAATTCACAGCCCCTATTAATCTGTTATCTGTTAATATATACCTCTAGAGACACAATAGAAAACACATTGTGTCTCGAGTATACGTTCCCGGCACACCACGGGTTGAATGTGTATTATTTTTGTAGTAATAAAAATAATTTGCGAACGACTGATAGATTTTAATAATTATATTGTAACTCGTATGGAGATCTGTATCTCGCAAAGTTGATGAAGTTATAAGAAAGTAAGATTAATGAAAACATCTTAATGTTTAAAAAATAATTTATTTTCTTAATAATAGATGTACCCTAAAAATAATCATACAATCATAAGATAGAAATATAGGTAGGTACTATATAGAAGATGAATAAAATTAACATGAAATATTTACATTTACAATTTAATCACAGCCATAATTGTTTTAAGCAAATATAGATAAAGATATAGATTTCTACTTAAAACTAATTGTTATATTTATAATATCAAAGCTTCTTATTTACTTTACGAAGTTATAAGATAGTTACAGAATAATACAATATAATTAAGTGTGGGAGAGCCTAGCTTCGGCACGAATGGGCCGGCACGACTGGAGTGATACCACGGCCGAGCAGAAAACAGACGTGAAACAACACTTGGGTTCTGTTTCGCCGTGTGATTGAGGTTACCGGAGGCCCAATTATCTCCCTCCCTAATCCTCAAATCCTCAATAATCGTCAAATTCCTAATCCCTATAAGGCCAGTAACGCATTTGTAACACATCTGGTGTTTTAGGTGGCCATGGGCAGCGCCGATTGCATATCGGCTTATTCCATAAAAAAAAATATACAGTTGGTTATCAATTTCACAGACCAAACTAGGAACTTATATATTGTATATTCTATGCTATAGTATTCTACTGTTGCCATGTTGTATTTTCGGAAACATATCTCTGTGCTAGTTCCCAATTTAATAACGAGGTAGAAAGTAGTTCCAACTTATCTATAACTATAGTTAAAATTACAATACTTAAAAAAACATTTACATGTAACTACTATAAAAATAATTTCATAATTTTTCTACGCCAAAGATCACTAAAAGAGGCTTAATTATAATAATTTGTACATAAATTTAGTGCTTTTTTGTAAAATGTTATTAAATTGATCCAAAAACTAAGGTGATGCATGAACAGATTATGTTGGCATAAGATTACGTAAATCACTACGTAGTATAAAACAAAGTCGCTATCCGCCGTCAATCTGTCCCTATGTATGCTTAGATCTTTATAACAACGCAACGGATTTCGATGCGACTTTTTTTAATAGATAGAGTGATTCTTAGTGAAGGTTTATATGTAAATACAGTGTGTTAGGTTAAACGAGGGACTTATTGAGGGAGGGTATTCAGTATTCGATTCTCGTCCCGAATATGTAAAAAACCTATAACCAAAATTTTTGAGGTAATTTTCTAATAAAATACATCATCATGAACACTGAGCGCGCAACAAGTGAACTTGTAAACAGAAACAGTACTTACATAAAGTAACTCGCGTTGCAAAACATGCGCCGATCTTGCCAAAAAGAATAGAGCGCGCTTAAGCCCGCTAAGCAGTAACCCGTAAGCGTAAGCGGAAGCGTTTTTATGGTTCTGTCTGTTATTTATTAGTGTTTTCGTTTCGTTTATATGTTTGTTAGGTTCATGTGAGTATACACTATTATGGGTTTGAATATGTCCCTCGTTTAACCTAACATGCTGTATAATACATACATATTGCACCCGTGCGAAGCCGGAGCGGCTCGCATTTCACAGTTCGAGAAATTCAACAACGAACGGCTGATGGTTGGATTTATATAGGCAAAGCCTTTCGTCTGCTGAACATCGGTCCTTTATAAGCGTAAGTACATGTACAAATTTAAGTATGTATACAGATTATCACTTCTAAGTTCTATGTAATCTCAGTAGGTATACAATGTAAACAAATGAATAACTAACAAATTCTAATATTTTTATACAATTTTCTTACTATTGTGACAACCGAATACAGGAATGCTATTCAATTTGATATTGTAAGTACTTAAATATCGAGCCTTCTCTGTCATGTTATAAAGAATTTGTAGGGACAGAAGTATCCGATACGGAGCCGCGGAAGATTTAACTGGTAACCGGGGCTCCGGCTCGAAGAACAGGAGTAGGAACGGAGTGGTTTTTAGTCAGTAGGAGTCTGACACTCTCTCTCGTCTCAAGGGAGAAGATATTAGATGATTTTCCTCCCTCAAAAAAAGGGACAGAAGTAGGTATACATAAGCACGTTTTTAAATTGAATGGCATTTAAGTATTTCGATATAGGTTTATCTAATTGCCGTATTCAGAGGCATTTGATGCATTTCTGAACAAAATCGTTACTAAGGAATAGTTTCAGTACCTACTCATTAAATATGTCTAAGTACGACAGTAATTATTATTTACATTTCTACAATGCCTTTCTCTAGCGAGTTCCTATGATCCTTTGCCTAAGTAAAGATCAAATAAAACGGCACCTAATCGTACTACAAATTTACCTACAACATTAACAGAACATTAAAAAGATCCCTACGAAGGAATATCGTGCATCGTGGTGTTCTTTCCTCTAATAGTATCTTTTACCCACTCCGGGATCTCTTTGATATCAAGGAGATCTAAATGAGAACTTGGGTACGGTGAGAAGTGATCCCAAGTCTTAATTTCATTGAAGAGAGCGTCACCTGGGCACTCTGTGGCTCTAACTTGGCGATGACCAAGGAGTTTGTAGTCTGATTTGATGTAGCCAAGTTCCACTCCAGCTGCTATTAATGCCATAGCAGTCTTTCTTTGCTGCGCTGGTGGTACCTCGTCTGAAATGGTCAAGAGTTTTATGGTTAGTTTTGGAGGTAGATAATAAAGCATGATACAAAGGTGGTGCGTAAGAATTTAAGTAATATTGAAGACATGTGACTTTTTTATAGCATAAGCCGGTAAACGAGTAGACCGATCACCTGTAAGCAATGGGCGCCGCTCATGGACACCCGAAACATCAAGGCGTTACCAATCTTTTGGGAATTGGGAATTTGAGGATTGTGGACTTGATTTAAGGTTAAGCTGCACTCGACAAGAAGAATCTAAAGATCGATTTTAAGATATATTTTAAGACACTCGTCTCGTAAGATCGATTTCAAGACAAAAAAGAAGATTCTTTTATTACTTATGGACTATTCGAAAGCAAAATCCGTTAGTTATTTATCTCATACTAGCAAACCCGGCGAACTCCGTTTCGCTTTTTCCGCTTCGTTTTATGTAACATTTCGTTTGGTGATTAAAAGTGAATTCTGTTTGCTATAAACCTCCCGGAGCCCGAGACCTTTCCAACGAATGCAAAACCGTGGATATCGGGTCGTGCGTTCTTGCATTATAGCGTCAGGAAGGAAAACCCGACTTATTTTTATATAGTACATAACTACAGTGTCAGGGAGAGCCTTGCTTCGGCACGAATGGGCCGGCTCGACCGCAGTGATACCACGGCCTCACAGAAAACCGACGTGAAGCAACGCTTACATTGTGTTTCGTCGTGTGAGTGAGGTTACCGGAGGCCCAATTTCCCTCCCCTTCCCCATTTTCCCCAATCCCTGCATCCCCAACGATCCTCAAATTCCTAATCCCCAAAAGGCCGGTAACGCACTTGTAACGCCTCTGGTGTTCCAGGTGTCCATGGGCGATGCCGATTGCTTACCATCAGGTGATCCGTCTGCTCGTTTACCGGCTTATGCCATAAAAAAAACTAGGTTTTGAAGTGTTCAGTTCAGTTAGAAGCCGTTATTCAGGCTCAATTCTAGTTTCAAGTATAACTTAAGTTGTTTACTCAATTCGAAGTTGTACTTGAACATCGTGCTATCTCTGTCATTTTACAAAGAATTTGTAGAGACAGAACTATACTTAAGCGCGACTTAATTACGCGAAGACGCGATTAACCATATTTGGAAATAAACTATCGGTATCTTTATCTTAAAATTGAGTAATATTTAAGTATTTCACCGTTAGACTAGCAATATTAGAATTAGAACAAATTAATCACTTACATCTCCAATCTCCAATGAGACAGATACCAATGCTGACTGAGTTGAAGTGCAACGCGTGTGCACCCAGTATCTCCCAGCCCCGCCCCTCGTATGCCGCGCCGTCGCTACCGACAGCAAAACTGTAGAGGAAAAAATGTTTTAATAAAAAAGTAACATGTTACCTAACAGGTAAGAAATACCTACAGGAATCCCTGTGACAAAATACGCACGTAGTTTCATAAATATAATATCATCATACGTTTTTGGTATAAGGCAATAGGCTTACCCTTATTACATAGGACTCATAACATAAATAGTTAAAAGTGGATGTTACATTGTACAGTGGTATTTAGTGCCGTAATGTGCACCTTTGCCTACCCCTTCGGGGATAAAAGGCGTGATGTTATATTATGCTTTTTAAACCCCGATGGGGTGACGGTGGTATCAGGTAGTCGTACCAGCTATGTCATGAGTAGTATGTAATACATAACATCATCATAACATCACGCCTTTTATCCCCGAAGGGGTAGGCAGAGGTGCACATTATACCACTGTACAATGTAACACCCACTTTTCACTATTTATGTTATGAGTCCCATGTAATAGGGGGTGAGCCTATTGCCATATACCGGGCACAATTCCAGACTCCGTGCTAATACTGAGGATATTTATAAAACCCAGTAATACTTTGCCCGACCCGGGACCCGGGAATCGAACCCGAGACCCCTTGCCCGGCAGTCGCGCTTACGACCACGTATATAATTTCAGCCTCCGGGTTATTATCAGCTACAGAGAAATTTAAGAGATGTTATATATTTTGTCGATACAATTTATAATACATTGCCAAAAGTATTCTAGGTGCCTACCTACGTTCTATTATATTTCTATTATTGTAAATTGTAGGATAATTTATTACAATGACGTAGGTCATAAACATTTATCAATAATACCATTGACTTTACTTCTATAAACAAGATAACTTACTACTGTTAACTATGTACAGTATGAAGAAATTTCGATAAAAGAATATTACTATTGATAGCTTGGAATATTTTTCTTTAACAATATGTATATTGAACTGCAAATATTTCATATTTTATTGTTACTATTTTATGGTAATTTAGGTGATTCTCCTACAATTTATGAAATGAATCGAACTAGAAACTAGTTACTTCCGCGCAGTTTCACACGCTCTGCTCAGCTTCTATTGGTCGTAGCGTGATGTTTTATAGCCTATAGTCATCTTCGATAAATTCGCTATCCAACACAATAAGAATTATTCAAATCAGAAGGATAATTTGTACAATATGAAGACTACGGCCTCTTACCGTGACAACGCTTTCTGTGTAATTTGCTGTGTTTGTCGGAGCGAGGTTACCCTATGGGCAATGGGCATAGTAAGCCACTAAAAAGTTGAGACTAAAGTCAAAGTGCCAAAAAAATGATGCCAGTCTTCTGGGAACGTTCCCCGGTGATAGTGATGCGGACGAATACTTTGACGCCTAAATTAAGGGTATCATTTTTGTTGTTTCCTTTTTTTACTTTCGTTTTATTTAATAGGTTAGTTGTAGTAAATATTTATGTAGTTATGGTATATATTTATTAATAAGCATTTAAATAGAATAAACAATAAGTCAAAGCCGTAAAATCTATCCACATTCAGATACTTTTAAAACGTCAATATTGAATTAGCCGTTAGTCTAACTAGGTAGTCGTTTCAAAATGTAGATTCGTGTTAGAACGAGTAAAAAAATTTCACAATAGGTTCATAACCTCTGGTATTGTCAAAGGGTGACTAACCTAAGATACAAAAGGTAACTCGAGTTATAAAAACACATAAGGTTAAGAAAAGCGCTTCGCATCAAGCTTCCTTATGTGTACTGCTAAGGAGTGGATTTTTTTTTGCAAAAGCGTATTTCCTGAAGTGTAGGTATAACCTGGATGTCTTCAAGGCCCTAGTGAATAGGTTGCTTATGGGACGACGTGTTCCATTGTAGATATCATCGCTTACCATCAGGCGAGATAGTGGTCAAACGTCGGTCCATCAAATATAAAAAAGTGCAAAATACTCACTGGTATCCAATATCCCACCAGCCGTGGTCATCGATATGGAAGTTCTGCATGCCTCTCATGGCTGCGCAGCACTTCTCCCGGTCGTAACACGCTGATGGAGTGTATGAGTGATGGATCACCACATACGGGACTGGCGTGTTCAATGGATTCGTCTTCACTGGGTCCCGCGCCCGCCATTGTGCACGGCTCACAAATGGGAAGTTGTATGAATGGACTTCATTCTCATTTGATTCCACTGTAATGTGTATTTTATATGTGTTATTAATATTATAAAGAATGTTTATTAAATTTCATAACTTTAAAATTGATTGAATTATTTTTAATAGATAGAAAAATGCAGGTATCTTACTGTATGCTCAAAAAAATTATATAAATTTCGATATCACGTCAATTGAATGAATATTAATAGACAGACACGTTATAAGTGTATACAAATAAGTGATTTAATAAAGAAATTAACATATATCTAATTGAAATAAACTAGTTATTATTTTAGAAACTATTACAAATAAAAGACTATTATATTAAAAGACAACTACTGAAAACAGTTCAAAGTTTCATCACTAAAATAAGCAAGAAAAAAAACAAATAAAAAATAGAGAATCTTACCATAATTTATCACGGTAGGCATAGCTCCAACGCACACGGAAATACAGTACAACACCAAATAATATATCATAGCTTATATTCTTCAAGTCCTATCGTCCATCAGTTGATGAACCGCACTGAAAAAATAAATACGGACAACTCTATTAGAAGTAGGTACTATAGATAAAGGTTATCATTTCTCATATAATTATGTACTATGTGCGTAATTAGGTACTTATCGATAGGTCCTACATAATATAAAGATTTGATTGTTTGTCTGCGTGTATTGAATAGGTGCATAAACGATGGGACGAGCGGAATTAATTCTCCATTGGAAAATTTTGGTTTTCAGGGAGTTACAATTTTAATTGAAAAAATTTGACTAGGTCCTATTTGGTATACATTTTAACACATTCTATTTAGTCAACTGTAAGTTTTCGTAAAATGAATACTTCAAATTACTAACTCTTTTTTTTCAATTTTAATATAAAATTTTCCTTTTTTTTTCTCAAGCGGCGCATGTCATCCTTAGGTACTGGTAATTATATCTTTGAGTCGTTTGGGGGAGGGGGGACCCCAAGGACCTCAGTGGGGTCCGAGTGGCCATACTTTATTCAAAAACATTGCAAAACGCCTGGGTACTTTTCCTATTGACGTCGATGCGGACGAAATTTTTGATGCTCTCTGTAAATAGTTTTTTAGTCTTCTTTTATTTAATTTCTATCTTTTAGTTATAGTGTCTCTCAAGTTGTTCGTATTTATTTATTTTTCCTTTCCTTATGTTGTAAATATCTCAGTTTTAATAAAAGGTTTCTGACATTAAATCCTATAAATAAACTTTTTATAACTAGATACTTGAGATATATTTTTTAAATGCCGCGCGCGTTAATCTATTGACGAAGATGTAATGTATATAATAGATAGTAGATGTATATTGATATTCATATATTCTTGACCAAAACGTTTTTATTGAGTAATACTTCCTTCAGTTATAATTCTTACAATGTGGTATAAATCTATTTGTTATGTTTTGTAACGTGTTTGTTTGTTTGTCACTGAATGAAGTCACAACAGTTAAATGAGCACGTGAGTTACCTAACGCTGAGCAAGATCCAAGCAGTCACCGGTGACAGCTCTCCATTTACTCCATTACAGACCTTATTTCCAATGTTTAGAGACTACTTTTGTATATGTTGTGGATTTTTCATAATCGGACATTTACGAGTTAAGATGTTTAAAGTTCAACAATTTATTAAGAAAACACCATTGTACTTAAAATACTGTTTTGTTCGTCGAGTTGAATGGAATTATAAAGTATATTATTTATATTTAGCTCATGGTGACCGCATAGTAGAATCAATTGCCAACTCCCCGACTCATTTTTTTATACCACGGTGGCGGTGGCAAGAAAACCACACTTCTTGCCAGTGTCAAAAGAACTAAATGTATAAGGGACATTTGACGAAGATCAGATAACATCACTCTGTGATAAACCGCAACCTTTCTGTTTTATTTTTTTTTTCTTTTAAAAAGCGTTGCCCCACACTAGGATTTTCTCCTGTATCGTGGGTGCGTTTACCAACATACACGTTCACATACACATGACACGCAGACCAGAAACAACAATTTGTGGATCACACAAAGAGTTGTTCCGTGCGTTTTGAACTGCGATGTCCAACCCGCCAAGCTTAGATATTATGAAAAACCTTATGTAAGGAAGTCTCACAGTTCAGAAGTGGACTGTCAAAAACTTGTTACAATCCACTACTGAACTATGAGTCGAGAACTAAGAAAGCGTATCTACTAGAATCAAAAACCTCAATGTCCTTTTAGTTTCTTATAGACTTTGTTAGTTCTAGAGTCATAGTTCAGAAGTGGACTAGTACTACTGTTAGTGATTTTGAATTGTAAAGCTAACAATTAATGAACGTACTATAACAACTTATCTGCTAAGAGCTACACCCCTTATAACATATTCCATTATTAAAACTTAAAACAAACAGAATCACGTGCACTACTAGTTCATACAATTAATTAGTCCGGCTAACAATTAATGAACGTACTATAACAACTTATCTGCTAAGAGCTACACCCCTTATAACATATTCCATTATTAAAACTTAAAACAAACAGAATCACGTGCACTACTAGTTCATACAATTAATTAGTCCGGCGCACGCGCACATGACGTGTCACACACGTCATACCGGCGGGGGATCAATTATTATCATTGCCCAGTCTATTGTCTATCATCATAATAATAATGTAGGTATTTTGTTTAATTGTGTGATTAGCTATGTATTATATATATTGTTGTTCTTTTTGACCTTTCTCTTCGAAAGAAAATATAGCTTATCAGTATCTTGTGTTAACATTGACTATTTTAATAAATTATTTGTTAAGATACTACAAAGACATACAAATATTTTTTTTAGAAAAATTGATAAAGGGGTTTTTCGAAGTCGTATAAAGAGAAATCTTTAGGTTCTATATTTATTTTATTCTAGATTTTCGCTGACATTCTCTCTTACAGAAATCGTAAACTTCAGCGAAAATCTCAAAAAAAATTTATTTGGACGATAACATTTCCTGATTTAGTTATTAAAAAAACCACATTTCATACCACGAATGGAAGAAAGTGCGCGTGAATCACAGCAGAGGGCGCGCTGGGCCCGCAGACTCGAGTAGCCAGTAGCAGCGTGACAGTCGCTGCGTCGCGGGTCGCGATATGCTGCTCATGAATATGAGCCTCTAGCATGGCTTGAAACTAGTTGAGTTCCTCGTCAAATTATTACGTAAGTAAGCCGAAAATATAATAATTTATTTACCTCTACCTATAGTATGTCTCACGAAAGTTACAATACAAATCACATCTCAATCAATATTTACTCCTTCGATGATTAAAACGGGTTGCGTATGTTATGTTATGTCCTAAAAACACATAATATAACGCGATTTACCTCTATTTATTATGCGTTTTCCTCTATAAATTAATACACGGTTTTTTTTAGATGCGATGAGTAACAAATTTAACGAGAATGGACAGTTAAATCACTCGTTCAATGACCTAATAAAATTTAAGTAATAACTAATTTTAACTTCTAACTGCATAAAGGATAAAGGACGCAATAATTTCATGAATGAATTCGTAATACGTGACCTAATATATAGGACATAAACATATTTGTACCTATTTTTGTATGTTTGTAATGAATAGGCTCAAAAAGTACTGGGCCGATTTAAAAAATTCTTTCACCAATAGAATGCTACATTTTTCCAATTTGACATAGGCTACATTTCTTTTTGAAAAAAATTAGGGATGCTTGGTAAAATTTGAACAATGTAACCAAAAGTGTAGAAAAATGAATCTTAAAATGTCTTTCGTCGAATGCGCTGCCGAAACTATTAGCCATAGAACAAAATAATGTACAACAATATTGAGGAACATCGTAATGTCTACAAAAAACTGTCCAACTATTGTAGTTATGTCACTACAATAATCCAAATTTCCAAAAATAAATAATTGTCTACTCCGTGCAAAGCCGAGACGGGCTGCTAGTTAATTATATAACAGTAGCTGGCAGTGGTGATAAAATCGGGACAATACTATGTTAAAGATACTAGTTTAGGAATCATCATCAATATAAAAGATATAATATTTTTTATATATATAATTAAATATATATATTTTTATATATACTGCATAAGTAGACGTTTGGTGGTAAGCGATGATGTGGCCGAAGATGGAGCGTCTGCCCATAAGCATCCTATTCACTTGGGCCTTAAAGACACCCAGATTATACCCTTTAGGAAACACAGTTTCTGGCAAAGAATTCCCCTCCTTAGCAGTACATTCAGTCCAGTCCTTTTATTGTAAGCAAGATTGGATAGTTAAAGGTAAAGAGTCTGATTCTCATATTGATGAAAGACTGAGAATTGTACTGTAATACAATCCTGACTTAACAAAGAACTCAAACCCGAGATTATCGTAAATATATTGTATGTGGACAATCTAATTTTCTTATGGCATCGCATTTCTTTTTTTATTGAATCAAAGAGTTTCTTTTTTCTTGTGTTGTAGCACTATTTTATATGGATTGTCAGTATGCATAGGTAAGTGAGCACCATGTTAAGCACTACAAGACTTTTTTTAAGGGGGGAAAAATCATCGAATGACGGCTTCCGCCTGGGTGAGGCGGGAGGGAGTGTCAGACTCTTACTGACTAAAAACACCCCGTTCCTTCTCCTGCACGTTGTGCCGCCCCGGTTACCCGTTAGGTTCTCCGCGACAAGCACTATTCGACTATAAGAGAAAATAATGGTTTAATTGAAATAAATACTTTAACTCAACATAAAAACACCATTTACTCCCTAAGGGGTAAATGTAGGCAGAGGTGCACATTGCGGCACTTGATACCACTGTACAATGTAACACTCACTTTTCACTATTTCACTTTCAAATGAAAAATAAACATCATAGGTACCTTTAGTAATGTTTGGAATTCAGCTTGCACCCTAATAATATCTCCAACAGAATGTGCGCAGTATAAATAAATGAATGAACAATAAATACTACTATAAACAGGATAAATGCAACAATGTGCATTGTTATTGTAATAACACGTGTGCAAGGAGATTCCACTGCATAAATATTAGTTGTGCACTAGGCTCAGTTCGTATGTTAATTGTCACTTTTTGTATCATAAGAAACTTTGACCATAATAAACTCATGAAAGTTAACGAAATTGATATAGCCATTCACACGTCAAAGCCTGAAACTAGACAAAATAAAATATAGTAGGTACCTATTGAAGTAGGATTTAGTGAGATTGAAGCGGACCTGGTAGCTTACTCCTGAAACCAATCTCAATGTCAATGCAATTTCAATTCAATAAAATCACAACGGTCCAAAGTCACTGGCAAAGTAAGGTGCCCATTTTTTTTGGCGCAAGCAATCAATGGGATATTGATCGATCGGAATTGGATTCAAGAATAAGCCCCCTGTTTTGTCGGGACTGATGAATGTCGTTGGGATATCTCAAAATTTGAGGAATTGTGGTCCACTTCGACGTGAATAACATTAAATTTTTAATCGAATTATGTATTGGATACATGTAGATAGGTACTACTGGACATGTATAGCGTGTGAACTATATGGTTACACGCACTCTCTGATAGGTACATTACAGAATTGCTCACATGTCGACGATAAGCGGGGTATATGTAATATTGGCACTATATCGGCGCAGTAACTGCATGGAATGTGGGGGTTCGATTTCCGCTTGGAACAAATATTTGTATTTTCTGCAAAGGTTTTTATTTGATTTCGTATAATAATTATGTGTTTCTAAACGTAATTCAACTTAGATGATTATAATTTTATCATATCACCGACAGGTAGAACGTAGGTATGTATAGTTTATTTTGTATGAGGAAAATTTATATAAAAACGTTGTTTGTTATTAATAGATTTAGCAGTTGCAATGTGCCCAAAATAAACAAATTTTTGTTACAATCGGTGTGAGAAGTTTTCTTCTTTTTCGAATTCAGGTAAATATAAATTATATTTATTGGATGATCGCAACTGTTTCTTTTTCATCTGGTTTCGTGTACAATAATTAACGTGGCAATTAATCATATAAAATTTGAATGTATCTTTTCGAAACGTTACGTTAGAAAAATGATAGAATTACCTACTTAATATAGATTCTTTATGATTTTAATTGATCAATTTAAACAATCAAACTGACAAAACAATCAAATCTTTTAATAGAAACATAATTATGATATTTTTCCTATTTTTAAACAATTTTTTTTAATAGTGATAAGTGTATGGATCATAAACTTACCACTATTTAAATAAAAAAATAAAACTCACCAATTTAAAAAATTAAAACGTAACACAGATTCACAAAATCAATTATTCAATTTTCGAACACAGATATTCGTTGATATACAAGGTGATGTTTTTATCACACGTTTTATAGAACGTCCTCACACAACGGCAGAATGCTGTATAAATAGTATATAATTCACCACGCGGAGTTTATATACATATTTCCTCGCTTAGGTGATTCCCCTGCGCGTTGAGACAACGCTACACATTTCTACCTGTGGTTCCGTTAACCAAAAAGTTTATACTATACAAAGACCATGTTCAACGCGTGTCATTTTGGCTAATTAAGCATGTTTTTTGCATAAATTATAAGCCTATTTATCCGTTAATACTTCTAATCTACAAAAGCGTTTGTCATTTAAATAAATGGTCGTGGCTTAGCAATTGTTTGGACATGAATACGTACGCAACATTAGCACCTCATTTTGTATGATTATATTGTTTAGAAGTTCTAGAAGTAACTATAATATAATAGTTGGTCGTGAACCACGATTATCCAGTAATAGATCTCTCTCTTTACTTGGAGTATATTGACAAAGTATGGTACACACACATTTACACAATTTAACCATGTGGTAACAATGGTTGAGTAGAATTCATAATAATCATCCTGGGGATGTCGTAAGACTAAAGGACTACATAATATATAGCAGAGACCTGGTATCAGCTCTCTCTCTGATAAACCCTTTTATAAGCTACAATCTGGGGACTTACTCTTGAATCCAATTTCGATCGATCGGCATTAGTATTATGAAATTTCCTACTTCTCATTTGCAACACTAGCACCCATTGCTAAAGTGCTACCCTAGATATTAAATGAATGAACTGGTATTGAATTTTGTTTTAACTATATTCCGTACTCTGGTTGCTGTTTTAACAGCTATGCTTAGGGTTGATTACAGCTGATATTGTATAATTATATATTGAAATTACATTGACATGTGCCCAGATCTGTATTTAACTGGATTTGGACTGTTTGAATGATGATAATGACATTCTGAGTGACACATTCATTGTTTGGAAGTTTGTTTTTATGGAATAGGAGGCAAACGAGGAGACGGATCATCTGATGGTTAGCGATCAGCACCGCCCATGGACACCTGCAACACCAGAGGAGTCACGAGTCGAGTTAGTGCAATGTTCGTCAGTAAGTTAAGCTGGTCTTTTGAAAATTGCTAGCGAAAGTTCTAGGGCTTTTATTTTGCGTGTTTTATTACTGACTTGATATTATTTTTCTAAGACGACCTTGATTATTATCTTATGTTAAACTATGTTTTTTGTAGTCAATCTATTTTGGAACTATCAAATAGTTTTTTCACTTTAATTAGGTACAGTCCCTATTGTTTTCATTGTGCAGTGTCCGAAGCTTTTGGTTCCTTATGGGTGTTGATTGCGACGACCAGAGTTCAGAGAGGTGAAAGTCTTACACTTCCTTCATAATCCATGTTCTCAAAAGTAGGACGCGTTTTGGAAACTTCTCCCTACATAACGTAATTAATACTCATACGAAAGGGTATATATATATATATATATATAATAAGGGTATATATAAAGAAAATAATAGTTATACAATAAAACAATAGTTTTATAAAATAACAATATTTATACAACAGGGTAGGCAAAATCCGTTTTTGACTATTAATTTACCATCTTAAGAGCCTGAATCTACAGTCTTGACGGAACCCTATAATCGACTTTATAACAAAGTCGTAAAGTAGGAAATACCTCTATAACGCTTATTTTGGCGATGTCATGCGTTTGTACTTAATTACCTTTTTACAATGCAATAAGTCCGTAGATAAAAATCACAACATGTTTAATTGTATGTTGAGGGTCAGATAAAATGAATTAAAATTGACGATTTGATGTCATTAGGGTCTGTCCGGTAGTGAAGAGACCGTGGCACGGAATTAGGGATTTGGGGTTTTCCTATTAAGGAACTTGGACATTTGTCTTATCATTTTATTGCAGTTAAAACCTAAGCCTTTGTTATATTATTGATTTTAAATTTAGAGTTATGACTCAAGTTACAGAGACAATACCTCTAGTCTAAATGCGTAAATAGAAACTTCTGAACTCGTTCGATATAATGCGAACGTATTTTTATTAATGCGTATTTAACAAATATGTTTCAAGTGTTTTAATTAAAGCTTAACATTTTTACGCGTTGTCGGTTTATAGAATTTTTTTTTCAAAGTCAAAGTCAAAGTTATTTATTGCAAACATAGGTAATAAGTACATAATACAGGATGAAGCATAATATATAATAATAGTGCGCTATGTTTCGCCTGTCGGCATGCAATTAAGAAAATGTCAGATTTAATTTCATTAGTGAGAAAAACAATATAAATGGACTAAATGATAACAATATATATAATTAATAATGTCAAACAGAGAAATCTATGAACACTACAAATATCAGTTCACAGTCACCTTACATTTATGTCAATATTAATTCTTATATTCAATACTATATAATATTACTATACAATAAATTCATTACCTAAGTATAAATGAGTAGGTGTGCGATAATTATTTGCTAGATGGATTTATCTTGTAGGTACTCATCAACACTGTAATAGGCCTTGCTTAGCATTATATCTTTAATCTTGCGTTTGAGTAAGTCATTATTCTTGATCTCTAGTATGTGCTCTGGTAAGTGATTATAAATTCGTGGTCCCATGCAGAATACACTTTTATTGAACATCATTGTGCTATGTATAGGACAAGTGATTTTGTTAGTGTGACGCTTACATTTGAAATTCTTATACGTATTTAAATTAGTCGTAATGTAGTTAATTACCTCACAAATATATAAACTAGGCAGCGTTAAAATTTTAAGGTTTTTGAAATGGGGCTTACAATCAGACTGATTTATTTTAAAAATACTCCTAACACACTTTTTCTGCGTTAGAAACACACGTTGTTTATTTATGACGATGATGCAATTTCATTTGACTTACTAAATTAACCTTTGTTTTTTTGAAATTAAACGCTGCATTACCTTAATTTTTAAGCTACATTTTTTTATAATAAACACTCAATTGACTATTGGTAATGACTTCAATTCATTTCCAATGTTTTCGGCCATATTGTTTTCATGTAATATGCGATCGCTTTGTTTATGTTTTTGTTTAAATTATTAGGAATTAGTTTTAAACATAAAGTTGCATAAATGTGTAGTAGTAGTTAAATAGAGGTATATGTGTAGGTTTTTCAAATAGTGTATTTGTTTATCAGTTTCTAGTACAAGTACCTATATTATTCGATTGTGAAGTTTGTGTAAATAATATGTAATTTTATGTGTTTGTTGAAAGTAAAAACAGTAAGATTTCGCAAGAAAATGTCCTTTATAGGACTAGATTCAGGTAATGACCATAGGCAGAGGTGTACTCGAGTTACGAGAATTGACCCAAGTAAAAGGTAGGTAATGTAAATATGTACTATAATGGATCTTTTATTTGATTTTCTGGTTTTTGTTTGATAATTCTTAAAAATATCAACTTAGACTTCGGGTTTTACTGATTCACATATTAATTCTTATTAATAATTATGTAATGTAGTAATAACAAATGTACCGCATAGACTCGCCCGGCTCGGCCACAGCCGGCCGCGCTTGTTATTGTTTTGTTTGTTGACATAATGTAGGTACCTACGCTCTTAAATTTGTAATATATTATGATTTTGAACAGGTTGATTAAACTTAACAATTCCATAATGAAATTTGGTTCATCAAATTTATGCTTCATTATTAAAATAAATAATAGATCCTTCATTATTTGTAAGTTTTGTTGGCTTATTCAATAGCTGATGAAGTACTTCACAAAAAATACGCGAGATGTCAGTGTATGTAATTTGGCGAAAGAATACACCACAATATCCTTGAACGCACTTTTCGAAAAGTATTACATGTACCTGTCTTGTGTGAGCATGATTGTATGACCGGCGGGGGGGGGGGGTTAATCATACGATATTTAGTTGCCTACCCTGTGTCGAAAACCGAAAACCTGTGCACGCCACTGGAATTTAGCTTATTTTTCTTTTATACTTGACCCCATAAATGGCCAGCTTCAATAACTTCAGTGTCGCATGTATTATTTGGCTTTTTCTATGGAGTTCATGCTTAAGCTATCGACAGATAGCAGGTTACTGCGTTTACACAGTTGGCCCATGGTAACCGAGGCTGTTATTCACTATATATAACGTAACAGTTTTTCTATCTTTCTATGTTTTAGCAATATTTTATGTGATCCACAAATTACTGTACGAAATCTGGGTGTATCATGTGTATTATGAACAGTGAAAGTATTTGTAAATGCAACCAGAGCGTATAAAAGTAAACCCTAGTGATTTTTTAGGGGGGAAACAAGTGAGGTGGGAGGGAGTGTCAGACTCTTAGTGACTAGTAACCTGTAGGTGGTAGAAGTGATTCGTGTTTCTACTCCTGCTTCGAAAAGTAATCGTTCATGTTGTTCGCAGGCCCAGTCGAGCCGGACTTCAGTGTTGCGGTGTTTTCATGGTTGTATCTATTTGTAGATCCTGGCGTACAGGAGTTGCAGCGGTTTTAGGAGGATGTGGCGGGCTTGCCCCAACTTAAAAAAAAAGGCCCAGTCGAGCATAGGCCTTAGTGTAGAGTCATGTTAAAAAGTACTTAACTTTTCAGTATTAAGTTTACAAGTAGGTATCCAACTGTAATAGTTCTAACAAGGTTTTTTTATTATAAAACACCTTATGTGTAACAATATGTGGTTTTAAATGTGGGTTTCTAATCAACAGGTCCTTGTTCTTACCCTTATGTTAGAACAATAGTGCATTCCGATTCATTAATCATTGTACTTTATGTGTTAGTATAGAGGCAATTGTTTCCTTGGTAAACATTCATTCATATCTTTTGTAAGGCAAATAAAAATGTATCCTCGTTTTAATTATTATTACTGTTGGAGAGTGACGTTGTTTGAGTGTGGGAGAGCCATGCTCCTGCATGAAGGGGCTGGTTTGACCCGAGTAATACTCCGGCTTTACAAAAAACCGACGTGAAACAGCGTTGGTTTTCGTCGTGTGAGTGAGGTTACTGGCCAATTACCCACCTCTCCAATCCTTCGCCTTCACGCAAATGTAACGCCTCTGGTGTTTTGGGTGTCATGGGTGGCGCCGATAGCTTACCATCAGGTAATCCGCCTGCTTTTTTGCCGTCTTACTTAAACATGGGCATAATTGTAGGCGTAGAACTAGCCACACAACATTTACTTAGATGTTGTTTTAAAATTCGACCCTCCGAAGGCTAGTTTACAGCATTAAATAGTTTGAAATAAACAGGAACGAGGTCGAGTCCTGCGTCGGAAATGTGTTATTGAATTCTCACCTCTTATTACAGTGTACTTAAAGGTTAATTTCTGAAAACCTAATCTTAATTAGAAGTCAAAATCAATTTTACGGTATCCTAAAAACCCGTATCAATAGCAAAACAAAATATCCCAGAGCTCAGTGGATAAAACAGGTTTATGTAACATAATCTAATGACGCGATATGTTTTGGTCGACTGATTCAATTTTATTTTATTTAAATCAACTAAGTATATCTATCATCCGAATTCCGAGACAGCGCGAGGCCCGTTTCTGTGAAATTAAAAGATGTTCTTCGCAATAATGATGAATTATTATGTAACTTTTGTTGACTTTGGTAGGTACTAAGAGTAACTGTCCATGTTGCGTCATTTGATAGATAAATGCATCCTTCACAAACAGAATGCGGCCTACAAATGACAAATGCTTGTATCTTGCTTAGACACAGTGAAAATGCAACATATCGTCAAATGACGCAACGTCCAGTAGGCTGTCTAATAATGAAGCTGCTACTCAGCGGCTCTTTGCATCAGGCTTATACTCATCAGCTTCAGTTCTCAAGTCAGAAACCCAAAGAATTGGCATCGAAAGAAAGATGATAACGTCACGTATTGACCAACTTATTGCTACAAATGATTAATGAAACGATTAGCCCTTGAGACAACCAACCTCCCCTTCCCTCCCCTTACCTACATACTTACTGTATCTATGACCAACTCTAATTTTGACAAACTGTAGCTACTACTTTAATGAATACATTAGGTACATATTAATTAATTGTTTGATTTTTTTTGTTTGTTATTGTAGTTTGTGACGGTGTGCAAATAAAAAATTTTCTTTCTTTCTTTTTTTCTTATATTAATGGCCATATATAGCCATAGCTATGATAGAAGTACCTACTAGCTAATTAGCGCTGTTAAATACTTCTGAGACTTGCTAGACGTTCAATTGGGATGATGACAGGGTATGAAAATTTAAAATGTAGGTAATTAGTCCATGGTTCATTGTCATAACCGCCTAAAATTGTGTTACATACAGAAAAAAAGACTTAAATGTACATAAAATACCATGTTAATATTTTATAGTAAAGATAAATAATCAATAATTGAAAATGTATATTCGTAATTTCAAATAAAATTAAAATAAAGTATTTACTAAACAATTTCGAAAGAAAAGTCCGCTTCGGTGGGCTGTTACCGCTCTCCCTCTTTATGCAAATTCGATCATATAATGAAAACTAATATGCACAGTTAACCTTTGAATATGTTTTCCCAAAATAGATATGCTAATTACTTTAATAACTAAAAACTAAAAATAACGAATTAAAATAAAAACACTTTTTGTTCATTGCAATATTGTTACTAAAATCTACATTTATTTGGTGGACTTAATTCATTAATAAAAATTATTACGAAAATAATAAAATTTTGTAAACGGAACATAATTCATGAACGCGTCCAATACTCAACTGATCACGCGCAGCGCCCTTTTTGAAGCGGCTCGCATACGAACGAAATTATTGTTCCTTGTTTAAAAATAGCTGATGGTGTCAAAGTTGAGTGTGTCTTTTCGGTTCCTTGTGTATTTTGGCAAGTGAGACCTTAATAATTCATAACTTAACGTTACGTGTTAGATTTCTATAGTATTTATCTAAAAAGACTTGTGGTTTTAAGATAACCGCAAAATAATGCTTGGAATTTTCATTCCAAGATTTGTCAGAAAAATCCATTTGGTGGACATCTTTTCGGTGGAATTTGTGTCCACCGAAAAGATGAATGTCCACCAAGTGGATGAAATATTTTATTTTTGTTTTGTGCACTCTGGTTTTGCATGTGGTTGTTAATGCGAATTAGATTTTAACTGCATAATAGAAATATTGCATTCGGGAGGCGGTTTTTTACGAATAATATTATTATTGCGGATACTGTTTTTGGCGTTTTACGTTGAATATGCCATGTATGCTGTTGCTTTATTTATTATTAAAGTAGAATAATATCAACGATACACGAATAAAGTACCTAAGCTACTTGACATGTTTCCATCGCATTCAAAAATCATCTTCAGGGTGATGTCAGATTCTCCTAGACAATGACTAAATTTGTCGGCTTGCAGTTGACTTATACGTGAAACATTTATTTGTATTCCATTTCGTTTGTTCTCTGTGCCTTGCTTAGGCTTCCTTTTTTTCTTTATCCACAAACAATTGATAGAACTAGAAATAAATTGACTGAAGATGAGAAGAAGAAAAGAAGACGCAAACAGAAAAAGTTAAGTAAGAAAGATCCAGTAGCATTAGAAGAAAAGCGGAAAGGGATAGAGAGTACTACCATAGGAAAAAATTACTAGGAGAAATTAAGACAGTAAATGATTTATCAGATAGACAGCAGAGATAACTACGAAACAAATGGAGAAAGGACGCAAAATCATTTTATTTATTTATTTATCTATTTATGCACAACACACAGACAGTACACAGGAGAACACATATATAAATATTTTGGAGGTACATAGGTACTACATATTCCCGAAGGAATCTCTTCCTGCAGTCCTTCGACAGGAAAAACGGTAAAAACAGAGACACTGTGCGTAACATGACATGAAATGTATTAAATAAATAGATCACAATAAAATACATAAACCTATACATACATATGATAGATACACATCAAATAATACACATATTAGAGTATATTACAAATAAACATATTATACATACCTATATATATATATATATATATATGACACTAATTTGAACAAGATGAGGAAAGGTAGTGCTCCCTTACGAGTCTTTTAAAGATTGGGATGGATTTAGAATCACGGATATTAGGTGGTAGGGAATTCCAAAGTCGCACTGCATGAACAGTGAAGGAATATGTGTAAAAATCAGTATTGTGTGAGACAACAGAAAGATTAGATTTAAGATGAGATCGGGAAAGAGCCTCAGGAGGGCGGGCAAAGGAAAAACGTTCACGAAGGTAAGAGGGATAATCAGGATTAAAAAGTATATTGAAAAGAAGACATAAGATGCGAGTGTTCCTGTGAAATCGGATTGGGAGCCACTTGAGCCTTTTGCGAAATTCAGAGATATGATCGTACTTTTTTAAACCAAAGGCAAAGCGTATACAGACATTTTGCAAGCGCTCAAGTTTATTTAGAAGCTCCTCTGTGGCATCCAAATAGCAAGCATCAGCGTAGTCGATCAATGGACGGATCAGAGACTGCATAAGGTTGATCCTCGTTTTCAGAGGTAGAAGAGACTGGAGACGCTTCAGCGAATGCAAAGAGAAATGAACTTTACGACTGATCTCGTTCACCTGTTCACCCCACGAAAGGTTAGAGTTAATAAACACGCCCAGATTCTTGGCAACATCAGTGTAAGGGATAACATTGCCATTTAGGATCAAAGGATCAAGGGCAGAGATGCTCAATGCATTGCGGTAAAACCTACCGCCAATTATCATAGCCTTGGACTTGAGGGGGTTGATTTGCAGGCCAAAGGATTTGGCCCACTCGTCGACCCCACCCAGGTCACGGTTCATGGCTTCAATTGCAGAGTCGACCTCTGACAGCTTGAAATGACGGTAAAGCTGCAAGTCGTCTTCATGTAGAGATAGTAGTCGTAATCATGTAGAGATAGACTAAAGAAACAAGAAGACTTAGGTTGTATAAGTCTTGACTTACCACTACACAATTTGCACGTTAAAACCCCAGCTCAGTGTTCTATTCCCACCCCTTAATCGAGTCTACTAAGCCCATTAATGAGTCCTTACTGGACTCCAATAGTCCAACAGTTGCTCAACTCGATAGATAGATAAAAGTTAAGGCCAACAATTACTGAGACACAAAGCAATGATTTACAAAAACCTGCTCCAAGATCATGCAAGGGCTTAAAAGTCGTAAACACCTTAAGTTTGCCGATGTTTACTCCGACAGTTCATGTTTTTAGTCGACATCCGAGGATGAAGATATTATGTCCACCAAGAAGACATAGTATTTTTGGTGGACAAAAGGCATTATTTTATTGTAATTTACTTTTCAATGATACTGCGTTGACTTTTTTTTATCGTTTCCTGTGAGATGATTGGATTAAAATTATAGAAAAAAGATTCTATTATTATGTTAAGATTGTTGCTAAATTACACTTTTAGTACATTCGGTAGACATCTGTGTCTTTTCGGTGGACCTATAAAAGCGTTTTTTTAAATAACTATTCTAATTGTTAAGTTTGATCTCAGACAATAATTTATTATTGTTACAATTAATCACTTTTATTAAATAAAGGACAAATTCTTTAGAAATAATTGTATTTGTTTTATTTTTTTATCTGAACCCTGTTTTGACAATGACCCCCATAAGTTAGTAATGAAAAAAATTTAGACACGTTTTTTTTTATTTTGTCATATAATAAAACAATACTTAGATAAAACGAATCAAAGTTTAGGAGTGGGGGCTAAAACGTCATTTCTATGTATAAAATGTACATAAAAGTGACGTCACGCGACATTTTAAATCAATATATCGTCGAAATTATTCGTATCTGTAAGAAAATAAAAAATACGTGTCTAATGATTTAAAATAATCTACCAGACGGACATTAAAATAAAAATTAGACATCTACCCTATCGTTATTGTTTTTACTTTCTAATTGGTATAGACATCTGTAAATTTTAAAACATATCTATAAGTTTTAACTTTCAACAACAATAAAATAAATTATTAATTTTAATCCTGTTCAATCGATCAATCCAATGTCTAACAAAAAGATGACAGCAACAAATGATCAAAGCGGCTTCGAACAATCTTAGACAGATTATATCGCCGGGGTCGTGCGGTCCATGGCCCTCTACGGCGCCCCTGTTTGGGCGACAAACGTGTTGCGGCGTCCCGCTCGGACGCTGCTAATGGCACAGAGGGTCATGGCGATCCGAATGATCCGCGGATACCGCACGATCTCTGGGGAGTCGGCGAACCTCCTTGCCGGATTACCGCCGTGGGATCTGGAGGCGAAGGTGCTCGCGCGCGTGTACAGCATGCGCGCGGAGGCACGCCGCCGGGGCGAAACCCCGCTGCCGCGCCAAATAGGTGCGTGGCGGGATGAGCTCCGGCGCGATCTCATGGCGGAATGGCAGCAACGACTGTCGCAACCGAGGGCTGGGCTCGCTGCCATCGCAGCGGTAAGTCCCCTCTTTGAGGAGTAGCTTGAGAGACGCTATGGCGTCCTCACCTACCGCCTGACGCAGGTCCTCACCGGACATGGAAGTTTCGGGAGGTACCTGTGTCTGATGGGGCGGGAGGAAACGCCCGGGTGTCATCACTGCGAGGACCGCCCTGAGGACACGGTGGAACACACGGTGGGAGAATGCCCTTCGTGGGCTGAGCACCGCCGTGTCCTCAGGGAAGTGATCGGCGATGGCGACCTCTCGCGTCCGGGCCTAGTGCAGGCCATGATGCGGAGCGAGGGGGACTGGGATGCCGTCTCCTCCTTTTGCGAAGCAGTCATGCTAGCTAAGGAGGAGGCGGGACGCGTGAGGCAGCGAAGCGCTGCCTCCTCGCAACCCAGCCATCGCGAAGGACACACCAGGCGTCGGGGATCGCGAGACGATCTCCGGTCACCGTAAGCGTGGGCCTGCGGACGGCGAGCATGGGTGGCTCCCCGTCCGACCAGAAACAGACCCGAGCGTACGGCGCGTCGCGTTCCGCGCGCGCCTCAAAGAGCCATCAGACCACCACAGATGGGGCCCAATACGGCCGATGCCGATTCGGAGTCGCGGAGAACCTAACGGGTAACCGGGGCTCCGGCTCGACGTGCAGGAGAAGGAACGGGGTGGTTTTTAGTCAGTAAGAGTCTGACACTCCCTCCCGCCTCACCCAGGCGGGAGCAGTCATTCGATGATTTTCCCCCCTTAAAAAAAAAAAAAAAGACAGATTATATACATATATGTCTACCGGAAATTATTTAGATTTTATGTTTTAATAACGATATAAATAGAACTAAATGAAACTTGATCACATAGTTATTCTTAAAGCTAAATGTTTTTAAATTTTATTAGCATAGTTTTGTTTTAAACTACTACTTAACCACCGCATGATATAGGCATTTATTTCAAAGTTGCAATATTTAAAATGTAGGTTCAAATGGTCACAGAAATGACTGAAATCTAACCAAAGAGGCAACATTATCAGAATTTTTGGTAACCTAACTGCAATCTCAACGTGAAACTGATGAACGTACTCTTGAAACTAATCGCAATGTCAATGTCAATCCATAAAATTCTATAATTATTCAACGTCAATACTATACAACCCCAACCCCAATCGTAGCTGTTATTAGCATTCAAACTCAATACGATTTTAGTTCATTTATTATCCACACAATATGGATGGCGCTAGTGTTGCAACTCAAGGATACAAATTTTCTCAATCAATATCTATAATACGAAAAGGATAAATCATGCTAAAAGGTTCTGATTACAGTGGGTATTTTTTTTAATGTTACGTCACTTGCGTAAAGACTGTATGGCAGTATGATTTGATAACATTCGATGCGTCACAGATAAAATATAATATTGATTCGATAGATAATAGTGTTGTTTTGATATCGATCTAATACCCGGTTTTCTTTCTTTCCTCCTACCGTTTTACTCAAGAGTTGAGTCATTAAGTCATAATTAATTTATGATTGAAATCAAATCGTTATTCGTAATTGCACATTTTTTCATTTAAAAAACATTTGTGATCGCATGAAGTCTATGCCCGATATAGCAATGGACTCACCCCTTCTTACATCAGACGCCTAGCCTCGCTGGTGAACAGAAGCATAGTGTTACATTGTACCTAAACAAGGATTGGAATGGAATCCTCAGGGGAAGACGAAGCGTGGCCGTTCTCGGCAAAACTGGCATCGTAGCATGGGAAAGAGTGGAGCGAAGTAAAGCGAAAAACGCAAAACCGATCGATATGGAGAACCTTTGTGGACGTTCTCTGCCCCATCTAGGGGACATGGGACCTTAAGCCAACTAAAAAAGTCACCCATTCGGCCATTAAAGTCGTTTATGTAACATAAACGGAAGAGAACAAATAAACAACAAGACACAATAGGTACAAGGTCCTGAACGCTAAGCCTTCACTAACGTAATTTGAAAGTGGCGTATTTACCTATCAGTGATATACCTATAGTAAATGACTCATGAGCAGAGTAAGTCCCCAATTTCACGCGGCTCTGCCTATTGACCCGTCAGCTGGCCGGTCAGCCAGCCATGATTATGACTCATTTGAACCATCTAAGTATTTATCTTCGTAAACAATTCGGTTAATTAGCATTTTATCAGTTTATTTAATTTTGTTGATATATGTATTGAATGATTTTTCTTGCGGTTATTTGCTTTCTGTCTGAATCCTGGGCAAAGGCGAACGCCTTTGCCCAGGATTCCTTTTATATAATTATGTTTGTCTTATATAAAAGATCTTATGTATGTACTTAGATTTTCTTTATATTTTTGTTACAGTTTATTGGTCTGTCCGTGTTACTTAATTTTGTTTGTTTTGTTGATTTATTACTAATTTGCCTACATTCAGTTGTTTTTGTATGTGTATTACTTTACCCTTATTATTGAAAGTTTATAATATATTATGTTCTTTCGTATTCACCACATTTACACGTATTTCCTTATTGTTTTTTATTTGTTTACAATGTGTCAAACATTGTTTCTCAGTAAGCGAATTATTTATATGATTCTTCATGAGACATACAGGTATTCAAACCTTAACGTTACAAATATGGCTATATGTCTACCTGTATGAATATAATAAAGCTGAAGATTTTGTTTGATTTCTTTACATCTACCTGATACAAATCTGATGGTCCTATTCATCAAACTATTAAGGGTGCATCGGAGAGCTCGGTAAACTGTCAATTTCCTAATATACAATTCATAGAAGTTATTATAGCTAAGTGGTAAACTAATGTCATGGTGGCCTTAAACCATTGGGTTTAAGATGCCCGCTTCTTATGCATGAGCAAGCGTGTGTGGTAAATGCTTAAGACTTCTTTGTGCGAGAAGAGGCCTTTGGTCAGCAGTAGAAACTTAAAGGTTCATGATTCTTTTTTTTTGGGTCGACCCCGCGGCAACCTCCCAACACCGCTTCAACTCCTGTAAGCCAGGATCTACAGTAGATACAACCATAAAAACGCCAGAACACTGAAGTCCGGCGCGTCCCCGGGACATGGATAACTGTCTTGGTTCCCGCAACGAAGTGAATCAGAAGATATTATAAGAAAAATTATAGGAGAAACAAAAAAAAATTAGGTTGATTTTTGTTTTTTTTTTTTTATTTAAATGTTGCCCCACACTAGGATTTTCTCTTGTGTCGTGGGTGCGTTTACAAACATACAAGTTCACATACACAATGACACCCAGACCCGAAACAACAATTTGTGGATCAAACAAAGTGTTGTTCCGTGCGGGAATCGAACCCGCGACACGTTGCACGGCAGCCGGTTGCCCAGCCACCGCACCAACCGTGCAGTCAATTGATTTGATTGATGATCAAAAGGTTGATAATGTGTGATGTATGAGTTAGCTAATCAAAAGCTTAGAATCTCTAATGTCTTATTAACAATTTAGTATCTTTGAAGGTCGTGGTGGCCCGGAGCTTAACACATCCGCGTTTCATGCATGAGGGTGTTGGTCCGAAACCTACCAACGGCAAGTACCGATGTGACCTTTTCCGAGTTATATGTCCCTTCTAAGATTTAAGACACCACTGACAACTACTGAGAAGCGGTGCAGGATAACGTCGTGAGGAAACCTTGGACTTATAATTTCTAATTCTAAGCAAGCGTGATGATTGATGCTCAAACCGTCTCTGTGTGAGAAGAGGCTTTGCTCAGCAGTGGTCACGTAGGTTGTTGATGATGATCATGTTGGGGGGTTGTTGAAGGCAGATGGCTATAGCTACATGTAAAATACTGATAATCATCTTAATCTTGTAAGGATCCACTGTTTATCCCAAAATGAAACCAGAAAAAGGGAGAAAGCGTAACATAACATAACATCACGCCTTTTATTCCCGAAGGAGTAGGCAGACGTACATTATGCCACTGTACAATGTAACACCGATTTTTCACTGCATGGAACTCATGGGAGAAAGCATGTCCAATAAAATATCACCAACTAAAATGTATTATGAAAAGCCACGTGAGCTTATCCTCGGGAAAGAACCAGCCACATATACATATGTGTAAGTTGTATATAGAACAACTTATGTATTACATAGGATAAGTTAATCGTATATATCAAGGTCTTGACTGTATTCGATTTTCAGATAAAAACAAATAATATAAAAAATATATAAAACAAAACATTGCCTTTTGTTATTCCCCGGAGGAAAGTACTTGCAGTTGTTGTATTATCTAGGTTTTGGTATAAGTTTTATTTTGTACCTAAATCCGACTGAAATAGGACACAAATTCAGTCACAATCTCAAAGTACATCCACATACATAACATCACGCCTTTTATCCCCGAAAGGGTAGGCAGAGATGCACATTATGCCACTGTACAATGTAACACCCACTTTTCACTATTTCCACAATCCCAAAGTAGGTACAATAATTATTATACCTAATATGAGAAAATAATATCCTTTTATTAAGCTTATCGGAGTCGATACAATATCCAAATATGTTTGAAAACAGCTACATTTGTTTGTTGATTTTTTAAAAGTGGTGCCCCTAATTAAATTTCTATATTCTAAATAGTCAGCTGAGCACTGCACTGCGGTGTTGTAGATGCATACATAGGCGACGATGGCTATTTACCATCATATAGCCGGAATAATGGCAATCAGCATGGATGGGGCCCAATAGGGCTGATGCCGATACGGAGCCGCGGAGGACTAAAGGGGATGCCGCCTTGCCGGGACTCCGGCTCGAAGGGCAAGAGTAGGAACGGGGTGGTTTTTAGCCAGTAAAAGTCAGACACTCGCTCCCGCCTCACCCAGGCGGGAGGAGCCAGTCGATTATCCCCCCCCCCTTAAAAACATGTTATTAAGTTTTCATTAAAAAGGATGAAAATTACATTGAACATAAAATCCAAGCAGATTTAGTAAACGCTAATCATTACCTATTTACAGTACATACCTTCCTATTACATGTCTAAGCCATGTCTATGTGGGGTGATGCCGATACGGAGCCGGGGAGGACTTAACAGGTTGTCGCGGCTCCGGCTCGAAGTGCAGAAGTAAAAAAGGGGTGGTTTTTAGTCAGTAACACTCCCTCTCGCCTCACCCGGGCGGTAGAAGTCATTACATGGTTTTTCCCCCTTAAAAAAGTCATATTATATAATTCATACCATACATCATCTATCAACAGCCTATGAGTAAGTAAAGCCACTGTTGACCAAAAACCTCTTCTCGCTCGGACGTTTGAACAGTAATCACAAGGTTGGCAATTTCAAACTTATAATTAAATATTGTAAGCCCAGTTTTCCTCAAATTATGTAATCCTAAACTAATAATAACACAATCTTAAATCACATCATCGATATTACTTTCCTACCTAATTACTGTATATAACCCTAGGTAGTCATTTACATAAGTATATGCTGATTAGATTTAGTTCGATAAGGTAATGTCCCGGTAACTATTACCAATGGACATAAGTCCAAACTAGATTACCTACTGATTAATCTGCTACTGGCAGATTTTTTTTAAACTTCATCGCATGACTTCTCCCACCTGGGTTAGGCAGGAGGGAGTGTCAGACTGTTACTGACGGAAAACCACCCTGTTCGTACTCCTGCACTTCTAACCGGAGCCCCGGTAACCTATTACGTTGTCCGCGGCTCCGTATCGTCATCAGCCCTATTTGGCCTCATCCGTGGTGGTCTGATGGATAGGACTACTGACTGATAGGAACTGTTTTTAGTACTTTATAGTCAATCATTGATGTACTGACTCAATCTTTTTACTCATACTAATATTATAAATGCGCAAGTTTGTGACTTTGTGTGTGTATATATGTTTGTTAATCAATCACGTCAAAACGGCTGAAGGGATCGGGATGAAATTTGGGACAGGGATAGGTTATGGTCTGGAATAACACATAGGCTACTTTTTACCGTACTCATTGGCCGAGAGGTCGAACGTGCGACTGCCGGGAAAGGGGTCTCGGGTTCGATTCCCGGGTCGGGCAAAGTATTACTGGGTTTGTAAAAACCTCAGTAGTAGCACGGAGTCTGCAAACGTAATGAAAAAAAAAACTGTTTTTAGCTTACTCACGTTTACTGTTTTACGAAAAACTAATTTTCTATATTTTTTCTGAAGATTTGTATTTTTACTTACTAAGAAAGATAGCAACTTAAATAATACAATCTATGAACAAATATATTATTATACAACTTCATATTAATTGTAAAACAGTAAATGAAAAAAGAAGAAAAAACCAAATAAATATCATCAATTAGGCGTCAAAGAATTCGTACTTACTTCTGTTATTAACCAGAGATTTATACTCAGCAAAGCAGTTTGTCGCCAACGAGTGCAGTAGATCAAGAAGTACCTGTCTACATACGTCAATGAGTCATTATGTTGTGGTATTTACTCATTATTATAGTTATATAATATGAAATAATCTATGACAGTTGACTATATGATATAGAGGTACAATGAGTGCTAATAAAATGTTTCTATTGATGATTGGACTTATTTAATTGACGTAGACACTTGGAATGCGAGGTGGAAATTCAGGTTAAATCGTTTTAGCTCGAGTACATTTTTATTCATGAGGCTAAACTTGCCAACTCATCCTTTTCATACAGAAAAAAATGTCCATAATTATTCATATCTAAATTACATTCCATCTAATATAGCAATTAATAGTTTACTTTCGTACAGACCAGTCTTTTATATATATACAATTCGGAGTCCGCGACTCCGAATTGTATATATTCTATAGATACAATTCGGAGTCGCGGAGAACCTAACGAGTTACCGGGGCTCCGACTCGACGTGCAGGAGAAGGAACGGGATGGTTTTTAGTCAATAAGAGTCTGACACTCCCTCCCGTTTCATCCAGGCGGGAGGAGTCAATCGATGATTTTCCCCCATTAAAAAAAATCTATAGGTACAGGGTGGCAGTTGACATTCAATCATAACATTTTAATGCTTTATGACGAGGAGCATCATTATAATTGCAGAACATACCTCTACATGGGAGTGATTTTCCCATGTAGAGGTATGTTCTGCAATTATAAATGCGATAATATACATATAGGTGGATAATATGGAAATACTCAGTCAAATCAAAACCGCTAAAAGGGACCGGGATGAACTGTGGAACAGAGGTAGATTAGGGTGACTGCCTCGATGGCCGAGTGATCGCAATTGCGACTGCCGGGGCAATGGATATCGGGTTCGATTCCCGGGTCGGGCAAAGTATTATTGGGTTTTTTTTTAATCTCAGTAAGTAGCACGGAGTCTGGAAATGTGCCCGGTATAGGCTCACCCCCTATTACATGGGACTCATAACATAAATAGTGGAAAGTGGGTGTTTCTTCTGTGTGCACTTCTGCCTAGGCCTTCGAGGATAAAAAGCTTGATGTTATGTTATGTTATGTAGATTAGGGTCTGAAGTAATACATAAGCTACTTTTTACCCCTGGGAACGTGAATGAAACTGGTAGAAGCTATAGTATCGAAATAAAACTTAGACTTTTTTGTCAATGTGGTATTTTGCATAATTATTATTTGAAAATATGTACTTATTATTATGTACGTATTACTTAACACCACAAATGTAGTTCCCCGTAAGATTACGCAGATATGAATCTATTTATAGTTTGATGTTAGATACATCCAGTTTTTACCAGTTACAAGCTAAACAATAGGTACCTACTTATAATTATATTTTTTGTATATCAATTGAACAACAACACATAACTATCTAGTTCTTAAGGCTCTCTAGGTAACAGGCATCTATTCAAAATCAAACAATTTCTTAATATGACATGAAATGTAAAATATAAAAATAAGTATGGGAGAGCCATGCTTGGGCACGAATGGGCCAGCCTGATACTAGAAGGCTTTATAGAAAACCGAAGTGAAAACAACACTAGCATTGTGTTTCGTCGTGTGAGTGAGGTTACCGGAGACCTAATCTCCTTACCTCAATCTCCCCAATCCCAAACTCTTTGTGTAACGCCTCTTGTGTTTCGGGTGTTCATGGGTGTCGATTGCTTACCATCAGGTGATCCGTTTGCTCGTTTACCAGCTTAAACTTGATCCATAAATAATGACGACATTAATCTAACTTCGACATTATATTTTCACGCGGAGAGTAATTCTTCGGCACGATAGGCCGACTGAAGTGCTGCGATTCCACAGCCTCATAGAAAATCGACCTGAAACAATCGCATGCGTTTTGATCCTCAATGTCAGTTACCAAATACTTATGGTTGTAGGTAACGAAGTAAAATGTAAAAGTAAAGTAAGTAGGCTTCTATATTTCTATGGAAAAAGAAAATACAAAGTAATTCCCCTATGTACCTAGATAATCTAGACTTTAGGTATTATTATTCAGCCCGTGCTAAATGAAATGACAGTCCGGAAACATAAAATTTAGTCTTCAACTTAATGACGATGATATAGTGCAGTTTTGTGTCATACTCGCGTCATTCCAGTCATCACGATTGTTTAATATTGTTGCTTCCATATGTTACCTCGATGCATGTGTCTAACTAATAACTCAAAACAATATTAAGCATGTATTTTATTCCCTGTAAACTTAGCAAAACATAACATCGTTACGGCTTTTTATCCCCGAAGGGTTAGGCAGAGGTGCACATTATGGCACTTAATGCCGCTGTACAATACAACACTCACTTTTCACTATTTATGTTATGAGTCCCATGTGAGCCTATTGCCATATACCGGGCACAATTCCAGACTCTGTGCTACTACTGAGTTTTTTTTAAAAACTATATTTTGATTGACCCGGGAATCGAACCCGAGAGCCGGGTAACCCCTTGCCCCAAGGGGTTACCCGGCTCGCAATTACGACCACTCAGCCAACGAGGCAGCCTGTAAACTTAGGTTCTTATAATATCTGTCTTACTGTCCAGTTAACTGCTGAGCTTGAGTTTCCTATAGGAAACAAGGGTTTTTCATAATCACCAAGCTTGGCTAATAGGTTGGATTTAGCTGTTTAAAAGGTTCAAGTTTGTCTTGCAGTGACCGTTCCTTTAACTTGACACAACGTAGGTAATTTGTGAAAATAGGTCACTTGTGTTTCCAAATTAAAAGGCATAGTACCTAAATATATCACAAAGATATTTGTTTTGCGAGAATCGAAATCACAGTACATACATAAAGCAACATCGCATAACCATTTAAATAATAAACCACCAAATTACTATGATTACATAAACGATTTCCTTAAAAAAACACTATATACCAAATAGTTTTTTATGTTTTGGACAGCACAAAACAATTTGTTGATACTTAACTATTTATATTCTTGGAATCGAATAATGATTACTAGGAATCGAGTGAGAATCGAGTTTGTATGTGTAATGTGGAGCGTAGCACGTGGACAGTGCACGTGGGTCGTCATACGTAGGTTAAGGTGACTGCACACGATTTAAGAATTGTGACAACGTGTAGGTTAATTTGCTTGTTCATTCATTATGTAGATAGTATGATACTGATCTAACCGTCTTTTTTTTAAAAAAAGCGTTGCCTTACACTAGGATTTTCTCCTGTATCGTGGTACAAACATATACACCCAGACCCAAAACAGCAATCTGTGGATTACACAAAGGGAGACGTTGCGCGGAAGCCAGTTTCCCAGTCACTGCGCCAACCACATCAATCTTTACTAGAGTAATGAACCTAAATATTTATATATAATAGTTTTACTGTCTAATAGCCATTGGCAATTAGACAGTAAAACTTATAACTTGCCTTGACATTTTTTTTTGTATCTAACCTACGGTTTACGTTAGGTACGGAATAAACATCGATTTTATTTATTCTCAGTTACAGCACAGGAAATTATCGTCATCACCATCATCTTAAGACAAGTTAAAATAATTTTCGGAACTCCCAGTGGTTCAGTGCTGGACGTAAGACTCGTATATCTATATTAAAAAAAAAACCTAATGCACCGCTACCTCTTGCCTTATTCGAATGCATCACAAGTGTGGATACACCTGTGACTTCTTACTTTCAGGGGAATAACAATTCAATTATTTCATTGTATTTCTTTAAATGAATAATTGTACATTATCCCTATAACCCGAGTGTACGTGTGGCTTTAGTTAGCAAGAGTCTGATACTCCCTCCCGCCTCACCCACGCGGGAAAAGTCATTCGATGATTTTCCCTCCGTAAAAAAATCCCTACAAATAATTTAATTATCAAACTCCGAACTCGATGTGTAATCTCCACAAAACTGCATGCACGCTGTCTACAACTGTTCAGTCAACAGGTAACACAAACTAAACGTAAATCCAGTCGAAACTAGTTTCTGTACAGTACACAAAATAAATGACAGTTCATCGGCCATTTTGTGGTTGACCGCAAGTACACAGGTATGGTCAACTAGCTACAGAGTGTTATTTTATAAGCAATTAAAGGTGATAAATAATAATATTTATCACCTTTGGGGACTTTTTTCTCAGTGAAAAGTTGTGAATAATTGTTATTATACATTTAAAAATGTATGACTGGTTTGTAAGAATTAGGTATTAAACAGAGTTTCCTTAATATTAATATTTTATCGTCTCTTTAACGGCCGTTCCCAATATTCTATCTATCCCTTGTTTTGCCCTACTGGAGATAGAAAAATCTATCTATCTTTAAATTTGCCGTCTCAATAAACTTACTGGCGATAGGCAAACTAATCTATGGTTGTCATTACCTGTGGGAGGACGGATAGGTTATCTACAGATTGCTTTTACTATGAAATTGACAGTTCATGCGTCCCAATAATAACAAAATTGCTATCTGTCAGTGACTTTGGTTATCCCTAGTAGGCTTTAGCTCTATCGCAGAATTTTGAGGGATAGGAGTATTCCTATCCCTCAAAATTCTGCGATAGAGCTAGATAAGCGATAGATAACTATACAGTTATCAGTGAAGATCAGTATATATATCTTTTCTATTTCTTAAAAATACATCAGATTTAAACAAAAAATCATTTCGGACTCCAGTTCAAGTAGTAGTTCAAGTGCTATTGATATTTTGAAACAAATAAGGAACTGGGAATCTGACGAGGACGATGTGGTTACCACAACGCGACCATATCAAGAGCATGATAATTACATGTACAGATATGACGATTACGAGTTTGTGTATAGATTTAGGCTAAGAAGACTAAATTAGAGAATTTTATACTTGTCCGTTATTCATACCTACATCTTTATTTTAATTATGTGTTCCAGTGGACGAGAAATGAGATATTCATTGAATGTGCAAAATGCATAGTGTAATAAAAAGATGGTTTAGAATAAACTGTTTTATTTTATTTAATTATATGAATTATTATTGGGTTGTTTCTCCTTCTCCAGTATATCTAGCTAGAGTTTCTGTTTCTTTAATGCATGTATTTCTTTTCGATCTGTTATTGACTCATATCATCTGCATCAGCTCGTCTTTTCTGTTTTCCTAGAAAAATATTATTTATAATTATAATATTATTTATAGTGTATTATTCCATTTTGCTCCTCACCATATAAAAGTTTTATAACCAAACAGTATTGAAAAGTAAATAGTCATAACCAATACCAAACCCCAAAAATGAATAATACAAGAAACTATCTGTGATACCTAATCCTCCAAGTCGCATCCTTGAGCTGGTTATTGCTGGCATTTGTGACTTTGCTGAACATCAATGGATTTGCCTCCACCAATTGTACCAGCTGCATTACTTCTTCTTTCGTCAATAGCATATTCTTTTGCTACAATGAGTGCACCAAACACGAGTTATTAGTCACATGTATGTTCATGCAAACAACAAAAAATATTCAACAATCCAAGTATAAAAGTTCAGTGAAAGCCATAGAACTAAACTTCAATAGCTTCAGTCTAAAGCTAGAAAAGCACAAACTGTAATACTTACTGAGCTCATTTATTATAACAAACAATTCTTTGTTAGATTATCATAATTTATTGTAAACAAAATCAACAAACAACAATGTCAAATGTCAATGTTTTAACAAACACGTTCCGTTACAAGTCGCGCACTCATCCAGTCGCAAACATGAAGTTTTCGTTATATTTAACTTAAAAAAATATTGTTTACTATAAAATTTGTGCAAAATATAAGGTTTCGTTAATTAATTCAAAATGTTTGTGATGCTTTGAAAACATTATTGTAACTTAGTGGCACTCTGTGGGGCTCTGCATACAATGAAACACATGGGAAGGCTCAGATAGGCACCCTATCTACTGATATCTAGAGATAGCAAAGACACATTTTAGTTATTGGGACGACATCGAAAGATAGATAGCTTTTAACTGACTATCGAGGATAGCTATCTATCTTTACCTATGGATTGAATATTGGGAACGGCCGTAAGTTTATTTGCTGGAATGCTGATGTTATAATTTTAATACTGTGTAGGAGTAACGATTGGGTTAACATTTCATAGCCTCACATAACTTTTTATAGATTCAGGTGCTTTTAAAGAGAGCAAAAGGTCTATCTAAACAATAGTTGAGTTATGCTTAGGCGTCATAAAAAATAAATCATTGATTATGGGGACCCTAGTCTTGCCAACATGGCCGCTAGTTGTGCCAAAGTGGCCGATCCCGTTCAACCCAAATGATTATTTTTCCCGCTCATCGTAGACGCTAGATGTTGTCACGATAGCATGGCGAGACGGTAAACCTTCTCCAAGAGAACTTGTAATTATTTTTCCAACGCTAGGTACAATACATTTATCAGTGTTTACAAAAAAAAACTACAACTTAATTATCGGTGTATATTTTCCTTATAAATATAGCAAGACCATAAAAATAAAGTTATCTGAAATGGCAAGCAAAGTACAAAATAAATAAATAACAAAAGTAAAATAACTCATTAGTAAATTAAAGGTATAATGCAACATTATTAATCCTTAATAAATAGAGTCAACAGTCTAGATTTCAGGATATCTGAATACGTGTATTTTGATCAATGAAGGTTAACGCTAAGGACTCAATTAACCGCCAAGTTTGCGGGCGATAACCGCAGAAAGCTGCGGTCTCGTGAGTTTTGGAAATAAATTTCCATTCTACCACCGCGGTGGGCGCGGTACAAAATAGCTTTATAAGTCCCTAGCTTAAAACCCAACATTCCCGGTCTTTAAAGACCTCAAGACGTTCCAGTGCACGTCTTGTTTGCTGGAAGCAGTCATCTAGACGGCCACTGTTCCAAAAAATATCACACATCGAGATACCCTGAATTGTATTTTTTAACGATACCCAGTCATAAATGTCGATAAAACAACGAGTTTAGTAAAAATGAGTATTAAAATTGTGTTCAAATATTGACGTTTAGAATTAAGTATCGATATTGGCTTAACACATAACATAAATAGAATGGTTTTTCGTTATAGAATGTAACAATTAGCGCTCTACACATTTTTGTCATTATATTTAATATCACATTATCATCACAAATAACCAAATGAAACCAGAAAAATCTTAAGAACATTTGAGTATCATTTGGTTATTTTAACTTAATAATATAGATGTAAAAGCAAGTTTGCTTGTTTGTTCTTTTTTACGCCTAAAATGCTGAACTAATGTAGAAGAGTCTTTACTGCCACTAAAGGAAGATAAGTTAAAATGATACTATCAAATTGCAAACCTCTTCTTTTTTGTATTCAATTAAAATAAGTATAACTATATTACAATAGAACACAACAGTACCTAAACATCATAGCTTAAAAAATCATCGGTTCAGCCTAAAACAGTTCACTATATAGAGCGCTTTAAAATATCAGTATACAAATCCACGTCATGTATCTACATTTACTCTTTGGCAGCCGCTACTGGTACAGATAATGCACTGAAGTCAGGCTTTCCAGGAGTATAATGATCCCAAGTAGAGAACTCTTTGGAGAAGGCAGTTCCTGGACATTCAGTCGCGCTGACTTGGTTGTGACCAATGAGTTTATAGTTCGGACTGATCTTGCCCTGTCTCACTCCTTCTGCGATCAGAGCCTTAATCGTCGCCAATGATTCAGCTGGTGGGGCTACCTCTGCAAATAAAATGAAACATTAATAAGTGAACATTATGGTCTATATTTACTAAACACTTTTTTGAATGAAAAATATAGTTTGATACTAAACGGTGACAAATTTGTAGATATGCTGTTAAGAATTTAGCATTTAAAAGTTGAGATCCAAAAGTTTAAACCACTTAATTTTAATATTGACATGACAAACTAAATAAGTATGTAGTTTTCTTGCTACAAAATTACACATTATCAAGAAGAAAAGATTGTCTTTATTACATCCGAGCAAATCAACTGCTCTACTGTGACTGTGATTAAAGACATCCTGGATACAATTTCCGAATCATGTAATGAATTTTAATTCTATTCAAACACTTATTTCCTGCTTAATCACCAACAGGTATTTATTCTTCATTTTTAATAGAACAAAAATGCCACATCCTATTTAAAACAAATCCACAGAGATGACCACGAAAACACCGAGAGGAACATGAACAACTGTCTTGGTTCCCCGCCCTAGGGCTTGGATCTTGCATCAAAATATACAGAAGATCTCCACAGGAGGACAAGAAGCAAATGATATTACCAAAAAGGTAAACTTAAACGGAGTTGATTCTAGATGTAACCAAGAAGACTAGTTTTAGTGGTTCACGTATGTACTGTATAATTTGAGCTTACAGGAGTTGCAGTTACGGTTTAATAAAAATATATTTTTTAAAAAGGTTCACGTATTTTATATAATAAAATATAGAGGTACATACCTCTCCAGTCTCCAATAACGCAAATGCCGATGCTGTGTCGGTTGGCCACGGAGGCGTGGATACCCATGTTGTCAAAGCCCCGACCTTCGTACGCATTTCCTTCACTGCCGATACAGAAACTGTGGACAAACAGAACACTGTTACTGTTTTTGTATTTAAGATAAAAACTTCATGTCAACCTCTTTGGTTATTCAAAATTCAAATTCTAAAAAAACCAGCCAGGAAGATAATTAACGCAAGATTAAAAGCAAAGGTCATGACCGAGTCGGTATAAAGGTGACAGATTATTATTGTCCTATGCTTAAAACTTTTTGATCTATTATTTCATAATTTTTTTTTTATATTTCGAATGCATTACTATTAACAGTCTTAAGGGTTTTCAGAATTGCAGTGAAATGGTATCAAAAAGATGATAATGTCTATGTCTAAGAGAAATAATTAATTGGCCTTGGTCTCAAAGTACCTAAGTCTTCTCGAATAACAAAATACTTCTGATTCTAGCATGATCTTCCTGCACATTCAACGACCAGATTGTGGATAGCTTGATGTGCAGTCTACCGACCCATTCGGTTTTTAAATAAATAACTACAGCTACCAACCTAAATAATCACACTTAATATCAATGCTAAAAGTAGCACGGCTAATTTAGACATAGCAATTCAACCAATGCTTTTTTATGTCGGAACCACGGAACCGGATTTAACATAATATATGTAATAGTACTTATGTTTTATGTGAAACTGGTAATCGGCGACATAAATATTTGTAATATCGCCGGTCGGTGATTCCCCTCCGACCTACCTTTGGTTGGCGTTTCAATAGTCCATAATTTGTTTTAATTAATTCATTAATACATACATACATACATAACTTCACGCCTATCTCCAATGGGGGTAGGCAGAGACTATGGAACACCAATTACTACGATTCCTACGTACCTCTTTCGCTTTATCAACAGTCATCAATCTTTTTATGCATGCTCGTCGGTTAAGGGTACTATTAATTTGACCCTCCTTTAATATAACGCCGTCTAGGGCGCCCTCTACCGACGGCCCCATTCATATCCGCTCTGTATACTTCTTTCGTTATTCTACTTTCATCCATCCTTTCTACGTGTCCAAATAATTAATTAGTTTTACGTATAAATATGGTTTAAGTAAGTTACTTTAAGAGTTGAATAAAGTAATAAGTAGATTCCGTATGTTTACTACCGGATAGTTTTTAAAAGATATTATATGAACATCATCATCCTGGCACATAAGCAGGATGAGTCCAACAGGTCCGTCTCCGGCCACAAGTCCCTTATGGTCCATGATGTGCACTAGTCGTACTTTGACATGGCACTAAAGATGACCTACAATACTATTGTGCTTGTTCTAAAGAATTGACTGCTCGGTGATTGGGCAAACGGCTGCCGCGCATCGTGTAGCAGTTGGATCGCACGGAGTAACTCTTTGTGTGATCTACAAATTGTTGTTTCAGGTCTGGGTATCATGTGTATGTGATATTGTATGTTTGTAAACGCAACCGAGACACAAGAAATTTCTTAAGGAAGAAACGCACCTTCTTTGACTTCCTTCTTCTAAATTAATGAATATTCTGATCGGTACTCTACTTATTGTAATCATTTCCTACAACAAGACGGGACTTAAATAGTTTCTAACAACTTTATATGTAGAGGTATATTTCCTCGAATCCCGTCCACAAATCCCCTCAACACTTCTTCCTCATAATTATATACTTAGTCACAGTTTGTTAGTACATTATATACTGTAGGCATTATGTGTCATACACATTATGTACCAATAATACCTACAGGACTTCGAGGGGCGTGGTTTTCCTGTGATGACGTCAAATAATCCATGTTCGTTGACCAATCAATGGCCTGTAGTCGAACGGTTTTATGAATAGCTTCGATTATGGATACTATAGGAATGACTAGCATACCTAATTAGTGTTTTGGAGACTATGGTATTGATATTTTTTCGTGGTATGTTATTGTATTTTTTTTATATTTATTTATAGATATATACTTTTCTTTTGTAGGTGTGCTATAGTGTGCCACTTATCTCCTAAACAGTTGCTATAATTGTAATGCTTTTTGTTCAGTGTCTCATTAAGTCCTTTTTTGTTTAGAGTTTACATAGAATAGGACCCAAAGACGATAATACATTAGGTTACGATCGTATGCCTATCATGTCTACTAGTAATATAACAAAATGGAGAACTCAAATCAATAGCAGTCAAGAAAAGTCTTTAACATATTTACTAGTCTAGATGGTCTGCCTCGTTTGTCGAGTTGTTGCAAGTGTGACTACCGCAAGCGGTCTTGGGTTCGATTCCCTGGTCGGACAAAGTAACACTGGGCTTTTAAAAAATCTTAGTAGTAGCACGGAGTCTGGAATTGTGCCCGGTATATGGCAATAGGCTCACCCCCTATTACATTGGGACTCATAACGTTAATATTGAAAAGTGCATGTTACATTGTACAGCGGCATTAAGCGCCGTAATGTAGACCTCTACATACCCCTTCGGGGATAAAACGCGTGATGTTATGTTATGTTTAGATCTCTAGGAAGACTAGAAACTATCTGACATCATGCTATTCAAGAGCAACATGAGACTATGACATGACATTATCATCAATTGTTGCAAATTATACCTGTTATGTATGGACTGTAGTAAAACATAATTTAAAGATGGCGTCGATCATTACAGTACATTGACGTTCATTTATAACGAATTATGCTTCGTGTTCATAGGAATAACGTAGTAAGATTTATATACCTATTATGTGATTCAATGAACTCAAGGAGTAAAAGACGTGACGTGGAGTCACGTCTTTTACTCCTTGAGAAGACAATCAGTGCAGTGGCCAGCAGATGAATCTACTCTAATCTGACATATTTATTCATTGGATTTTGGACTTAACGTCAATATAATACAGTTAAAATACAGTTAAGAGAAGGTTTGTCTGCTGGCCACCGGTACCTACGTTTTAGCAGTTATGTTTAAGTTCCATAGTGTAATGTTTCGTCAGTTATATTATGACTTCCATATAATATCCTGTCGAGTTTCTCGATAATAGCACTGTGAATTGTGTCCGGTATATGACAATAGTAGCTTCATTTCCTAGGATATGGATAGGCGACTCATAAGACAAGTAGTAGAAAGTGGGTGTTATCTGCATAACCTTTCGGGGCCTTGGCCTGAAACCTTGACCAAGAAGTTTTTTTTATGGAATAAGCCGGTAAACAAACAGACGGATCGATCGATGTCGACCATGGACTGCCAAAACACCGGAGGGGTTACAAGTCCTTTTTTTTCCTTTTTTTTTAATCCTTTTTATCCTTTATTGGTTTTATACAAAAAAAAATACAATACATATACCCACCAAACTGCTATGACAGTTTGACGGCGGGAATAGCGCTCGATATTCACAAGTACCTTACTCTAACTATACTTACGACTATACCTACATACTAAACAAACAAAACCTCAGATCAAACTTGTCCTTAACAAAGTGTGTTACCGGCCTTTTGTGGATTAGGAATTTGGAATTCGGGAGATTAGGGAGGGGGGGAATGGGCCCCTAGTAACCTCACTCACACGACGAAGCACAACGCTAACGTAGTTTCACGTCTGTTTTCTGTGAGGCCGTGGTATCACTCCGGTCGAGCGGGCCCATTCGTGATGAAGCATTGCTGTCGCACGCTTAAAAATAATAATAAGAAATAATATACATGTTTAGATAAATATTTATCTTTTTAGATATAACGTGGGAGTCCCGGCGACTGTCAAACTTTCGAAGGTGACTCACTATCAAAATTACGTCTCTCTTAGCTTCTATTTATTTGACCTTCCTCTATCAACTGATAAATATTCATAAACAAACCATTTACTTCAATACGGAGATTACATTATGTCCAGTTATCGGGTTTATTCATAAAACAAATATTTTTTTGGTTGCAAACAATGTTTTATCTTGTTTCTTTTCAATTTATTGTTCGTAAAAGAGTATTTAATAAGATACTGTTAAGTAAATTATGGAATATTTTTAAATGATCCATATTAGAGGTATTATTGAGAGTTTTTTAAAAACTGACTGTGGGTCTAACCTAGGCTATTGTTCCAATAAGAACTAGCAGCTAGCATCTGGACATACCTTTATAAGCTTGTCAAATACTGTCATAGACTTAAGACCAAAAGTTGACGACGCTTTAAACATTTTTGAAAGAAAAGCCTAGGAGGAAGAAAAATTCCGAATTATTTTCTTAAATTTGACGTTACCAATAATGTGTATTCCATTATGGCCTTTGTTTGGCAATACTATTAACTGTCATTATTGTGTAACACCATATTCTATGACTAAGGAAAGGTAAGTGAACCTTTTTAAACCGCCTTCATTTGTTTTTGCGCTGTCCGGGGAAAAACAGACCACGTCTTATGTAATAGTTAGTAGACCACTTTAGATTAATTTATAGTGTATTGCGTATTATTTACATTATTACAAAACAATAGATAGTAAAAAGATATAGAGGTACACACGTCTATTAGATCTTGAAAGAGAGGAGAATGGTCAAAAAATAATTATAACCAATGCTCACTCCCTTGTGTGAGTAGCAATAGATATTAGCTTAGCTAGCGCTTAGAGATAAATCAATTTCCTAAAAACCCCTTTTTTGTTGAGAAATCTTTATGGAGCCCCCTCGCCTTCGCGCCTTGGCGCCATCGCGGAGGATGAAAGGGACTGTCAAACTCTTACTGACGACAATCCACCCAAGTGTCCTACCTCACACGTGGGTACGAGAGTGTAGGAATGTTTTGTACTCTTTCCTAAAACACTAAAACAAATAGCCCTCTGACTGTCAAAATATCGAATCTAGAGACCAAGTTTCCTCAATATTTTTTAAAAATAACACAGTTAAATATAATAGTATATTATAATAACTATCGTGAGACATACTAACTACATACTCACGTGAGTAGAAGGGGTTTTTCAAGAGGAAGAACCCCTCTATGGTTCGAAACTAGTAGAGCTTTTCTCAGTATATTCACGTGAGCAACCCGCGATTTTACTTAATACAGTTAAATATATTTTCCAAATTGATATAGGTACTTTATTGCTTCTTGCATCGACCATTGTTTTTGTCTCTGCATCACGCAAATATCTGGCAGGAAAAGCATGCCCATGGCATTAAACTCACCTTGTAGGTACAGTAATATGAGCATTCAGCCATTTTAAAAAAATAAAATAAAATATACCTACTGATTTAAGTTACAGTACTTACATACTGACGAGGCTTATTACGTTTGGTTTTATGCACGTGTGTTCATGTATTCGCACGTGAATGAGGGAGGATAAAATCAATAAAATGGCCTCGCACGGAAAGGAAAATCTATATTTTCCTCTATTTTTTATCTTTAAGTAATTTCACAAGGGTATTGCAAGTATGTAGACGTGTATACGTAGGTATACGTACTCATGTTTTCCTTTATATTGTCTTCAAAGCCACTCGCTTTTCCAATAGGTTCTTCCATCTTTTTGTAGGTAATTGGGTAAAGCAAGTTGTATCTATTTGGTTAATGTAAATATCTATGATGTATTTACGAAAATCCAAGTGGTACATTAAGTTTTATTAGTCCCCATAAAATTTTGTAATTATATTTGGAATCACGTGTATGAGTTACATAACACAGAAATTATGAATCATCAAAGCCATTTATAAAACTTGTACCGGGCGTGAAACCTATTATAGAGGTCGGTATGCAGTTGATGAATACGTTATTAATAAGAGATGGCAATCAGCCCATCATTAGATACGGTTCTACCAACATTTGTTTAAATCTATATTAAAACTGATTAAGAATATTAGACGAAGAAGTACTGCTAGTGACCAATAAAAGAGCAGCAGCATCATCACCCTTTTTACCTGACTACGGCGAAGCCAAAGGAAGGGTTATGATTTTGATCGGGTATGTTTATGTGTATGTGAATCTGTTCCATCCTAACTCCTAAACTACTGGTCATAATTTGATAAATGGGGGCGGATAATTAGAAGCGTTTCATTATTTAGCTGGGTTATTTCATGTAGCCGTGGTTTAAATGCCTAAACCAAAAGTTAGGATAATCCGGAGCTGCGGACGACTTTACTGATTATCGGGGCTCCGTCTCGAAGCAGGAGTAGGAACAGGGTGATGTATAGTCAGTTAGAGTCTGACACTCCCTCTAACCTCCCCCAAGGCGGGAGCGGTTATGGATGATATTCTCTCAAAATGAGAGTTCTTTATTTAGGCTGATTGATTGTGAAGATTGATATAATGAGTGTTGTCAGTGTACTGGAAACTTTTCGCGATAGCTGTCATCATCATCATCATCGTACCATTCTGTATAGAAAGAAATACATGCTATTTTCTATGTCGAAATGAACCAGAGCTCAGCAGGGTTGTCACGGGAATAGTGCTTATCTGGTTTGGCAGCCCGAAAATATGTAATACCCTCAGTTAATTGAAAAAAGAGTAAATATAGAAAGTACATCTTTACATTTTGTTCGTATTTACATAAGTCTTATATCTTAGTCTCTTATAAATGCATGTTTACATTTTTGTTTGTATTTACATTTACTATTTGATCTATACATTTTTCTAATCACAACTTTTCACACACATACGCACACATACACATATACACACATAGTCTGCAGAATTTATTTTATCTATATAATTTTATATTTAAATTTATTTTCTTTTCCTTATTGAGGGGCGGTACGGCCGTCCGTGAGTCACTGCAGGGTGCCACCTGAAAATCAGCGTTGGGCAGGAATGCTCAACTATATGCTGAGGTGGAGGCCCTTTTGGCATGTGCACACGCAGTATTATATTATTTATATTATGGTGTTTTTTTTGTGTATTTAATTTGTCTTTATATCAAAAACTTATTTCATTTGTTTCATATTGTATGTACATTATTTTCTTATATTTTGATGATTTTATTTATGCTTTTATGTTTGCTTTTGATATTATGTATTTGTGTAAGTATGTACTTGTATTTTTTATTTTTCATAATCTTTGTTTGTGTGCCATGTGCCAAATAAATGCTTTTTCTTTCTTTTTCTTTCTTTTTCTTTCTATGTAAAATGATATCAACTTACTTGTATCCGATGTCACCCCAATCCAGGCTGTTGTGATACCTCTGCATAGATCGCATTTTCGCTGAGCAGTCTTCCTTGTCAAAGCAGGCTCCTGGCAAGTACGTGTGGTGGAGTACCACGAACGGTACAGGGTGATTCAAAGGCCTTATGTCAGCAGAAGGTTCGGCACCCCACTCATCCCGGCTCACAAATGGGAACGAATAACCATTGTCTGCAACAAACAATCGATTATCCATCTAAATACTTTATGATAAGGTCCTAATTTTGGTGGTTGAACTTTATCGGTTAATTGTCTAATGTTATCTGTGTATTAATTGTTGTTCTATTACGTTTATATTGATAGTGGTCATTCTGATTAGCAAATTTCACTTTTTTATTGTTTTCGTGGTCAATGTTAGTTTTTTGTTGTTTTACTAACAATGGTTATGTTATTGTGACTTATTTTGGACTCAAAAAATTTATGTCATTTGTAATTAATTAAAGACTAAGAACAACCTTAACATATCTGCAACCGGGTGCATCTCGCACCCGGTTGCAGATATGTTAAGGTTATGGTAGCAACAAATATCTCTATTTTAATTTATGTTCATAGTAATTTATGAAATACTACATAAAATGTTTTTACAATTACGTCAAATATGGCAGATGGTGGTAAAAAACTATATAAACTTCTCCAATATTTACTTTGATAAAATAATATTGTATAAACTGGTGAATAATAATATTTGCATGTTTTAAATATTAATTTATTTCAAAACCTTTTTACAGTGACAATTGTTAATAAATAATATGAAAGAAGGCAAAGATTTAATTATTTTCCAATCTCACACAATAACAAAAGCAAAACAAATAAACAATGAAAGAAAACAAACAAATAAACCACTTACTGTTGGTAATAAATCTGGGCGACGCATACGCAGCCACGTTCATAACAAGCACAGTAACAAACACTCTGAGAAACGCCATATTGCAATAATAAATTAATTAAAATATAATTAATTTTATTCAGTACACTAGTGCAAGTTCGTCCAAGCTTGGCTTGTAGACCTATGCGCTGCTCAAGCGCACGCGTTCTTTATAAGATACGTTTCAAACCCGCGGTACTTACCCACCGAAGTTCACCGATAAGCGATTGGTCATACGCGAAACTTTTGTGTATTATTTAGTTATTGAAGACGGACTCGATTTTTGGAATTAGGTACTCCACACGTTGACAAATTTAATTTAAAATTGTGATTCAGTGTCAGTCGAATGAGGAAAATGAGAAATAAGTTCCTATAGTTGATGGAAGTGTTGAATCTTTATGACGTACAAGGGATGAAAATGAAAATATTAAAATCTTAGTAGTAGCACGGATTTTGGAATTGTGCCCACTATATGGTAATAGGGTCACCCCCCTATTACATCGGGCTCGTAACATAAACAGTGAAAAGTGGGTGTTACATTATACAGTGGCATAATGTGCACCTCTGCCTTCTTCGGGGATAAAAGGCGTGATGTTATGTAAGGGAAAAAACCACCGTTGGAGTAGGTATCTTTCTGGGCTATTTGTGGGTTAGGTAAGAAATATTGGGTATTTATATGTGTTTAAGTTTTTTATTGAACTAAGTTTAGAACTGCGCAGTGGATGTAGACGTCATTACATGGACTTATGCAATTACATGATTGGTGAAAACAATTTATACAGTATTACACCCACTTTTCACCATTCTATATCTCATGTAGTAGGTGACAGTTCATCCCCTATTTCACAAGGCACATAGATATGTATTTGCCATATACCGAAAACAGGGTGTTTTCTGCCATTTGAAATATCTGTATATTTCAAATGGCAGAAAACACCCTGTTACATTGTGCAAGATTCGGTAATTAGGTAATACCCTTTCTTGCCTGTCATAATTGTAACCACTAGAAGATGATAGGTTATTTAAGAAGTATTTTTTGTCCTTACTTTATTAAATCTAATATAATTTTAAGTAACTATAATTAAGCTAGTTAAATATTTCAGTTATTGTTACATAACATCTGACCTTTGATCTCTACATTATTTAAACAGTTCGTAATCTTAAAGTAACATAACATCACGCCTTTTATCCCCGAAGGGGTAGGCAGAGGTGCGCACAGGAGTAACACCTACTTTTCACTATTTATGTTATGAGTCCCATGTAATAGGGGGTGAGCCTATTGCCATATACCGGGCACATTTCCAAACTCCGTGCTACTACTGAGAATTATTTAAAAACCCAGTAATACTTTGCCCGACCCGGGAATCGAACCCGAGACCCCTTGCCCGGCAGCCGCACTTGCGACCACTCGGCCAACGAGGCAGTTTGTGTATTATTTAGTTATTGAAGACGGACTCGATTTTTGGAATTAGGTATTCCACACGTTGACAATCGTAATCTTAAAGTATTTCACTAAAAAAGTTAGGTATCAACAAAATTTATCGATTGTTAATTAAAATGTGGTTAAAAGGTGGTGATAATAATTGTAACAAATCAAGCCTTTGTATTTGATTTATGGTTTTGAAGAAAAAATATAAGTATCAATCTCGTTAATTTTATTAGATATACGCCACAGAATAACGTTTGCAAATTAATTGGATTCTAGAATAATGTAGAACAGTATTGTTTTTCTAACAAAGCCGGGTATTAATTTATTGCTCATTATTTGAGACTGTTCGGTAAATTCTTAAAGAAGTTGCACAAAATTGTCATTTATTTTGCACCAATAATGTGATAGTATCCACTTTTTTTAAGGTACTGGTCCTTTATTTTGTTTTTTCGGAAATACCGACTTGAATAGTTGAACCAAAGACTTTGTACTCGGTAGACGAGCTTACAACCCCTTCCCAGACGGGACAGGACTGTCTAGAACCTAAATACTTGACAGGAAATCCCAAATTCCAGCAACAGCTTTTTTAAACTGATTAACTACTTACTTGGTTAAAAACGACTCTTTTGTTTATTGTGCATAAGTTCTGTTTAGTTAAGTGTACTTAAGCACCTCATTACTGAACTTCAATACAGATAAAAACAGGTGATTTAGTTGATTTGAGATTTATCTTCTTGTGGGATTCTGTGCCCAGGTACCAATGATTTTCGAAGATGGCGACCTATCACGTCCGACTGTGGTTCAGACCATAATACGGAGCGAGGGGTACTGGGATGCCGCATGCCGTGTCCACCTTCTGCGAAGCAGTCATACTAGCTAAGGAGGAGGCGGGGTGGGTGAGGGAACGAATCTCCTCACGCCCCAGCTGTCGCGAGAGACACTCCGGGCGTCGAGGATCGTGAGACGATCTCCGGGCACCGTAAGCACGGGCCTGCATACGGCAAGCATGGGTAACTCGTCGGCCGATCAGAACCAGACCCCAGTGTACGGTGCGTCGTGTTCCGCGTGCGCCTCAAAGAGCTGTCAGACCACCACAGATAGGACCCCAGTAAGGCTGATGCTGGCCATATATGAGAAATAAGAACGGGGTGGTTTTTAGTCAGTAAGAGTCTGACACTCCCTCTTGCCTCACCTAAGGCGGGAGAAGTCATTGGATGGTTTTCGTCCCTCAAAAAAGGCAGCAAAGATTTTGGGACTTAAAAATTTTGACTCCAAAATTGTTTCTTCTAGAGATTCTAGGAACCGTCATAACATAGACACCAAAAATTTGTATAGAGATTCTAGCAATAATCCATAGCATGCGTCAAAGTTATCTGCTTAACGGTAACGATTTTTACCCTATAAAATGAAACCCTCAACCATCAAAAAAGCCAGTTAATAATTCACAATAGGCCCAGTAACCTACTTAACCAAATATTACACATATGTACTTTTTTGTAGGTAAACCCCTTTCATCCATCCTACCTATCGTCGTCATAATCCTGAATTTTGATATCTCTGAAAATGTGCAATCGAATTCTTGTGTTTTCAAAATATCTTATCAAGTTAAAGCTTAACTAATGTAGACAGTTTTTTACGCATTTCGTATGCGAAAATAATTTTTTGCCCACTTAGGTAGATTACTTAAAACTTACGTTTGACATAATAAACGACCCCAAAGCAAAATATTCAGCGTAATTGGCATAATCGCACATAGTAAAGGCACTGACACGACACGGCTCCGGCATGGCGTTTTTTCATATGTACAGCTTTTTCGTATTGATGTTATGAAAAATATATCACATAACATGAGCTTCAATGTTCAAATTTAAATGACAAGTTAATTGTTTAGTTGGAACTGCGACGGTTAGGTGTAATTTATGACCTTTTGATCAATTAATGATGATGACATTAATTGTATGCAGTTTCTGTCAAAACCTAACATCGATACAAAGATGTTTGCTTTAAATCGGTCATTAATTTCAGCTGCTAATCAGACACTGTCTATTCATTATTCGGGCTGACGCTTATGCCGGAAATATAGCCACCATCACTTATATGTCGCGTGGGTCTCCAAATGTCTACAGCTTGTCACCACTGCACTACGTCACTCGTACGTCGCGGCGATGTCGCGCAGCCTACTGTGCGCCAGAAGAATCCCTCTATGCTTCGAAACTAGTAGAGCTTTTCTTAGTATATTCACGTAAGTAACCCGCGATTTTAGTTAATTTTGTATGTCTCACGATAGTTATTATAAAAACAGTTAAAGTGATTAGTACCTACGAGTTAGTTTTACACATTAGCATCTCGCCTTATTAGCCCCAAAGGGGTAGGCAGAGTAGCAGATTACGGCACTTAATGCTACTGTACAATGTAACACCCACTTTTCTCTATTTTATTTTATGAGTCTCGTGTAATAGGGGGTGAGCTTATTGCCGTATACCAGACAAAATGTTTGATTTAAGGTAGACATACATCTCCAGTTCCAATGAACCAAACAATAAAGAGCGCCAAACATGGAGACTCATTTCGATTACTTTAAACGTAAAACTTGTACTAAGCCTTCAGATGTACGATCTTTGGCCACCGTAAGCGCGGACGGCGAGCATGGGTGGCTCGCCGCCCGACCAGAACCAGACACGAGCGTACGGCGCGTCGCGTTCCGCGCGCGCCTCAAAGAGCCATTAGACCACCACGGATGGGGCCCAATAGGGCTGATGCCGATACGGAGCTGCGGAGAACCTAACGGGTTGCCGGGGCTCCAGATCGAAGTGCAGGCGCTTACTCCTACCGGGGTGGTTTTTAGTGGCGGGAGAACTTATTCGATAATTTTCCCCCTTAAAAACCTTCAGATGCAGTTTTACCTTAAATCAAACATCATGAAAGAAGGCCTAATTAATTTATTTATTTAAGTAATTGCATAAACTGGTCTACGTTTAAGCAATTTATTTACAACTACAACGTACATTTAATACAGCTGTAATCTTAATCTCGACAGGCCAACATGGCCTCAATGGAATGAAGTAAAAATAAGGTTGAACGCTCTGGGGAAGAACATAACTGTTCCAACGTACTATGTGAATTATATGTATGCCAAAATAACTCTTATTAATACACAAGGTTAGGTAGCATTTTGAATTACGGTGACTCTTTTATTTATTTAGCTACTGTAGATATTTGAGAATTTCAAACCTCTTTGTACTATGTAATTTCACTGCCGAGTGGTCGCAAGTGCGACTGCCGGGCAAGGGGTCTCGTGTTAGATTCCCGGGTCGGGCAAACTATTGCTGGATTTATAAAATAATTTTCAGTAGTGGCACGGAGTTTGGAATTATGCCCGGCGTATGGCAATATACCTACTCACCCTCTATTGCATTGGACTTATAACATAAATAGTGAAAAGTGGGTGTTACATTGTACAGTGGTATAATATACACCTCTGCCTAATCCTTCGAGGAAAAAGGCGTGATGTTATGTTGTAGATGTATACAAAACTTTGTCAAAATAGTTTCCTCAATTGTTTTGAGTCTACGAATACTTACCTCTATATAATTAATGCTCACGGACTTTAAAGGAATTTCGCAACTTGTTGTCAATATTTATCGTCACTATCTTCTGACGGATAGTAATCGCAATAACAGTATTGTTTTAATTAGCACCTAACTGCTTTATAATAGGTGCTTAATGTCCGAATTAATTTGTTCTTATAGAATAAGTACCTTTTGTATTTCTTTAATGTATTGTTTATAAATCTGTGGTTTCAATTGTTCTAGCTAACCATTATCTAGCTGTCGCGGAGAACCTAACGGGTAACCGGGGCTCCGGCTCGACGTGCAGGAGAAGTAACGGGGTGGTTTTTAGTCAGTAAGAGTCTGACACTCCCTCCCGCCTCACCCAGGCGGGAGCAGCCATTCGATGATTTTCCCCCCATAAAAAAAAAAACCATTATCTAGCTAGCTATTATGACTGTTGTTACATACCTGCTTACCTACATGTATCTTACTAATATTATAAATGCGAATATTTGTGAGTTTGTGTGTGTGTTTGTCTGTATGTGTGTTAGTCAATCACGTCAAAACGGCTCAAGGGATTGTTATGAAATTTGGCACAGGGATAGATTATGGTTTAAAATAACACATAGGCTACTTTTTTCTCACGGGAACGTGAGCGAATCCGCGAGCAGAAGCTAGTTTAAGGTTTTATGTATTATACCTATTTTGGTTTGCTGTAGAATAAAAGTTTGTACAATGAAGGTTTCAAAGTCACAGTCAATGGAAAAACTTCGTTGGTATTTTTACCCCACCATTGAGTAATTCAATGACGTTAATTGTGATATAGGTGCAAAATGACACTAACGACATAGGTTCTCTACCTAGGATAGATTGAGTGGCACTTATTATCTTTTAATAATAATATTTATCCAATTTGGTGTAATATCTAATTTTCAAGTTGTGGTATGACATGGGATAATAGAGATTTGTTCTACGGTTTATTTTAAGAATAAAGGACTCATGGCGTTATATGCTCCCACGCCCACCGCGGCTGCGGGCCTGCAGCCTTTGTAGAATAGGTACAGATATGTATGTTAATGTAAAAAATCAAAGTATTTTTAAATTTTTTTCACGGCGAGTTTTACGCCCGCGATGGTTACGACTGTTTGCGGCTCCCCACTGTACCAGCGGCGGGCGTGACCGCGGTCCCGCAGACGCGGCGGGTTGCAGCCGCTCGGTTTGCAATGAGACGGCCGGTCTGGAACTCAACTGATTGTTCAACCGCCCTCCAGTCTTGCGATAATCAACCGCCTAATTTGCGGGCGCCAATCGCAACTGAGTTGTCTTGTCAGTTTTAAAAATTCCGCCTCCATTCCTTCACCGCAGCAGGCGCGGGAGAAAATCGCGTCATGTGTCCTTAGCCTAATACTTTTTACAGATTTCATATACAACCTATTTTTACACCTAGCACGTGCTAACAAAGAAAGGGGTGAGTACATAATCGTTGCCTTGTTTACATACAATCTCTTGATATGAAGCATACAGCTATTGTGATTGCTCGTTATCAATACCTACATTATGTACTCGATGCAGGACCCATATTGTTCATTCATGAGTATTAATGGAAAATATTTACGTACCTATGTCGTAGGCATGAGAAATATTCGCAAGTATACTGTCTTATTCTATTGTCTTTCATTATACAGTTGTAGTTAGCTCGCCTCGTTTTATTTGTATGGGTCAAATTCAGTAATTGGAATTTTACCACCTTCCTGGTGACTGATCGATCTGATATTTGACACTCACTCTTAATCTTGATGACCATACACGTTAACACCATTTAACATAAAAATACTTTTATGTATTACTGTGTTTCTCATTGCATGTAAAGATTAACATTCTCCCTCATTTTTTCAGTTTTAGACCATCTAATAATTTTGAGGATCCTCTCTTCAAAATAAATAAGTTTTCTTTTAGATTTCTTTTCAAAGCGTCTATGACAAAGATTAGCAAAAGTACAAAAAAAATTTACTTGTCAAAATTATACGGACGTACACGCCAAATAAATTATGGAAAATTAATGTTCACTCTAAACACACGGTATAGTACAAAATACCCCATTAAAATGGTGCAATGACCTTTTAACGTAGCGTAGGTAACATAACCTCCCATCTACAAGTAAAATGATGAAAGCAATAACATCTATTTTTAAATTAACATCCCATTATTTTAGTACATAAGTAAATGAGATTTTTAGAGGTTATTTGCGGTTTTTTGGTTTTTATTTGCTCGAAAAGTAAAACTTATGTGCTGTGCTTTTAGTAAAGGTGCGTGTCCGGGGAAGAACTGCGGCCATGTTTGACATTTCCAGCCAAATATGGGAGGGAATCCGGCTGTTTGGGGCCTGGCCTAAAGAGAAGTTGGTGGTTATTGGGCGTTTATTCATTTAATTTACCTTTTGCTTATCTCTTTTGTGAACAATCTGATTGATGACTGAATTAATTTTAATGATTTGCAAAATTCGCAAAGATATTGCTCTGAGATAGAATAGAAGTAATAATTATGTATGTATGTACGTACATTGAAGGTAAGATATTTTTTTTGATACATTCACAACGATATAAAATCTAATTACAGTTACTGACATGGCGGTATTATGATTCGTATCAAAAATTCTCTGATAGCTAAAATTGGTAGACAAGTAACTAATATATTTCATAATGAGTTGTCATTATATGTCGATAAATAGACTTAGTATTTAGAATATAAAGGATAGCCTGAGTAAAAGGTAGAATATTAAAAATGTATCCGGAACAAATTGACATCTTGGGATTGGGTAGGTAGAGTATATCTAACAATTTAAACAAGAAAGTAAAAATATAAAAAATACAACATTTATTTACTAAAACACTTAAAAATAATCACAGCACTGTTCACAGTACAGATTGCGTCGAGTATTTGCAGAGTATGTGACTAATATAGAGGTATTTAGATCTAGTCATAAATAAAACCTAGACATTACAAGAATCACACCTAAATCATAGCTTTTTTTTAGTATCGGATTTACTGCGATAATAATGGTAAATGCCCCCAGTCAATAAACGGGGCTCCGTTGATATTTCCAAATGTAACTCTAGCTTATCGTATGAGTCTGTACCCAATTGTAACACCAATTGTACACATGATAAAATGCAATAAAAATTTGAATTGGACTTATAAGACTAGATATCAATGGGCTCCTTAAATAATTTTGTTACGGGCCCCACACACGTTTAATCCGGCACTGGCTTTTTTTCATTTTGTTCGTTATAGGGCTGGTGTGAAATGGTCCCAGGTGGATATCTCGTTGAAGAGGGCTTGTCCTGGACATTCTGTGGCGGCGACCTGTCGGTGACCAATCACCTTGTAGTCTCTACTGATGTAGCCAAGCTCCACTCCACTCGCAATTAGTTTCTTGAGTGATTCCAATTGAGCTTGTGGGGGAAGTTTACCTGTAATAAAGGTGAAATGTTATTACGTGTAACGTAATATCATTTGATCGAGTTGAATGTTCTTTAGATATGTTTTGTAAACTGTAAAACGAATTATAAAATTGTTTTGCGATTAAAGTTATCATCTCGCGTTCAATTATAGGGACTTTTTTAGCTTTGGTAAGGTTCGTTAAGTAGAAGTTAAAAATATGTGTTTTTTTTAATAATGAATGTATGGAGTGAATAATAACTCATTTGAATAGTTGTTTTGTATTAATGTTTATATTTAAAGATATATAATGATCTTATTGAAAACTTTTATTCAAAAACAAAGATATGTGTAAACAAGAGTAGCAGAACAAACGTCTCCAATCAATCCTTCTCCATCGAATTCCTTTAATCGATTTTCAATCCTATTTCTAAGATCATAAACTTTAAATTTGCAGGAATTTGAAATATTACGGTGACTCCACGTGCAGTCGTTTTGTACGTATATTTTGTAGTATATGGAGATAACATATCAATATTGTTTTATATTATTTATTTTGAACATGTTATCAATACGAATAATAATTATTTTATTGCACCTTATTGTAAACGATGAATGAAGGAGTAATATACATAAGACCTAGTATGGTCATTAATTTAATTGATAAAAATCAAGTACAGTAGGCGGTAAATCTTATATCTTATAGTACTACAAAAAGTTGAAAAGTTTGTTTATTTCAACGCACTAATCTCAGAAACTACTAGTTCGATTCGAAAAATGCTTTTTGTTTGTTATAGGCCATTTGTAGACGAAGGCTATTGGCTATAAAACATCACGCTACGACCAATAGAAGCCGAGGAAGTGGCTAGTATAGTAATAAAAGTGTAATGTCAGTATACTAAGCTAAGGAGTTTGTTTGTTTGATCGCGCTAATATCCGAAAGTACTGGAAGGAATGGAATAATTATTTTTGTGTTGGATAGGCCCTTTATTGAGGAAAGTTACAGGCTTGATAATGACCGATTGAAACCGAGCAACGGGTGAAACGATGCGAGTAGCTTGTATAAAATAATACTAGAAATTGTAGAAATCAATGTTGGGAATAGATTATAAGTATTATTCGAAGAGCGAGACTTGTTTCTAATCCAACAATGTATGCACCACATTGTTAAGTTTTCTAAGACTTTACCTAATTCCAATGAAAATAATCAAAGTTATTTAGTAAACAGTTCGAATATATACCTACTGCAGATTAAATAGGCCACTAATTCCCTTATCTTAAATTTTGATATCTACTTATGCAAGTTGCAGTCACGCACTAAATCTAAATATTTGGGACTTATTTGTTATCAGATCAGATTTGCAAATTCTGTAGGAGTCCCCTGTGTTGAACCCTTGATAAAAAAATGCAAAAAAGATAAACCAAGGACGTCTGAGTCACCTTGGGAAATTGATAAGGAAGGGATTACTCTACATTTATTGATTTCCAATTCTACTACATAGAGAATAATGTTAAGTTTTCTGTACTTACCTACGAAGTCTCCAATCATACAAATGCCGATGCTCTTTACGTTGTAAGACACAGCATGAGCTCCAACGGCGTCCCAGCCCCGACCTTCGTAAACTGAACCTTCGCCGCCCACTGCGAAACTGCAAAAAATTATATAATGTTGATATGATAAATATCTCTTGCATTTTGGTAAGGTAATAAATTGCAGCTAAAATATTGGGTTTTGATTTATCGCCTGGTGCATCCGAGAGACTTGAGGAAATTGTTACTAATCTATAGTTAGCAGTGCTTCGACTGCCGGGCAAGTGATCTCGAGTTCGATTCCCGGGTCGGGCAAAGTATTACTGGGTTTTTTTTAAATATCTCAGTAGCAGCACGGAGTAGTTGTGCCCGGAATATGGCAATAGGCTCACTCCCTATTACATGGGACTCATATCATAGATTGTGAAAAGTGGGTGTTACCTATATTGTACAATTGCATTAAGTGCCACTTAGCCTTTCGGGGATAAAAGGCGTGATGTTATGTTATGTCATCAAAATAGGATTCAGTGACAGAGTCTAAAATTGTAATATAGTACTAAAGCTACACTTCTGCATATCTTCTCAACAACTATTACATTATGTGTGACAAACATGAGTCTACAAATCACAATGCAATAGTCTGAAGTCCTCAAGACGTCGTGCAGACTCACGCACCGGTGCATGCGGTGAAAAACATGACGCTCTCCATATCGTACGATATCAAGTATCAAGTACCTACTAATGCAGTTTTATCAATTAACTTAATTGCTACTACCAACTAATGCGATAGTGAAACGGTTATCGATTACTCTTCCGTTTCTGGTTTGCGCCTGATAGATTATAATACTCAGTTACAAAGTTATTCGTCAAATTTGAAAATTTGGGTGTACCTTGAGTAGTACCGATTCTAAAATCCTTTTTTGCGCACAATATAGAAGAATAAAATCTTTCGTTTGGTCTGTTTTTAGGTAATAAATAAATACAACATAGAAACATTACAAAACATTTAAAAAACTGATGAGATGAGAATTTATCCTTCAATAGCTGCGTCGAAAGTTATTATGGCTTATTTGTTCTATTTTCTAAATAAATCTCGAAAAATATCTGGAAATTTAATTTTTTCACAGACAAAATACAAAGCCCTTTTATAGTAATATAACGAAACATACTTGTATCCAATATCCTGCCATCCATTAACGATCTGATGCATATCTTGCATCAGTCTCATGTTGTGCTTGCAGGAGTCCTCAGTGTCGCAATCAGGAGGAATGTAGCTGTGGTGGACCACCACGTAGGGTACTGGCAGAGATAAAGGGGTCGCGCCATTAGGGGGTCTAGCTCCCCATAACTCCCGGCCCACGAAGTTGAAAGGGTATGCTGTAGAAGAGATATTTTATTAAAATATGTAATTTTTTGTCTTGAAAAATAATCTAGATCTTAGGCGACGTAATTATTTCATTTGATTCGATTTTTTTTAATATTTTTTAAATGTTTTTTTATTTACTTACAGTAAGCGTTGCGTGATTTTCCAGAAGGAATTGCTGAAACGGCTAACACGTAAGCACAGGCGAAGAAAGTTTGAATTATTTTGGCCATTGTTTCTGGAAAAAATAAAACAAACTACTAAAACATTGAATTAAAGTAGACAAGGACTACGACTTGGTAGTCACAATTAATTAAAATTAAGAATAAAAATTCGTATCCATATAAACTTAAGTGATAAAATTAAAGAATATAATACCTCAAGTAATTTATTATAACGGCCAGTTAGATATTCCAGTTTCAAATCAAATTCTAATTTTAAACCGTTTGTAAAAAAACAAGTTCTATCACAAATTCAAACTTCGATCTTTAGACGCGGTATGTTGGTACACTATACAACGAACGTTAAAGCTTCTTTCAGTTGAAGTTTATATCAAAGGAAGTGTTTTCTTAATGAGCCTCTGAACTTAAGAATACAAGTATATATATAGCCAATATGTTATACCACAAAATTCCCCGAGCATATATGTCAACCGTTATCGCAATGAGGCGTGGCCTCTATATCCAAGCTATAAGGACCAGTTTTGCAAATCAAATATCATTGACAAAATGCGGTTAGGAATAAAAGTGAAGTATTGAAGGTAAGTGTCGTATTCCCACATACTTAGAATTAATTACTGAGAATTTGAGACAGAAAGTTATTAAATAATGTGTTATTTTTAAATATTTCTCGGTAAAAATTGTTATGTGGTATTATATAAGGATATTTTGAGTAATTCTTCCTGACAAAATTTTGTTAACTATTAAGTGGTTGTGGAACTTTTCCTCGAACCCTGACGACTTAGACAAATAAACCTTAACTGAGGACATCTACCTAATTATCTCACTCTTAAATATCTGTCTAAAAGGAAAATAAACAGGCAAACATGTTTTCCTTAATTGAAATCCTCAATTATATTATTTTGTTTAAATGTAAAAATACTGAAATATGTCTTAAGAAGTAGCATTTATCTACTAATTTACTAAATTGATACCCTTTTATTAAATATAGACATTTTTGAAATATCCAGATATAACTTTATTCAAACATACCAGGCGCACGTAACAGAAATTGCTGAAACAATTTAATTCTCTATTGAAAAATACATATATTCCATATTAGCTCTTTGACTATGTTTATCCCCTATTTCACTAAATTTAAAAAATAAAAACTTTTTTTATGAGTTAAGCCGGTAAACGTATTGGTAAGCAATCGGCGCCGCCCATGGACACCTGAAACACCCGAGGCATTACAAGCACATTACCGGCCTTTTGGGAATTGGGAATTGGGCCTCCGGTAACTTCATTCACACAACGAAACAAATCGCAAGCGTTGTTTCACGTCGGTTTTCTGTGAGGCTGTGGTATCACTCCACTCAAATCGGCCCATTCATGCCGAACCATGGCTCTCCCACACTTAATTATGTTGTAACTTGATATAATTCTTTATTTAACCTTAAAAAATCCATAAAAGGGAAGGTGTATCACAAGGAATAGTCACGTTTCTAGTTATCAATCAAACACACTTATAGGCACGTGTTAGACACGTCAGTCGCAATCTCCGAATGTTATCAAATATATGATAACATATCTCCAACAGGAATATTCTCAAGTAGATAATCTATCTACAAAAAATCGTAAAATGTAGGCACGTGGCACAGGGTCGGATTATATATATGTGTGTGGGCCCATCGAATTAATTGATCAGTAAATCCTGACTTAATTATTTTTCACTACTAGATGGGGGCATTATTAACTAGATATGATGTATGTATATTTTTACGTGGAATGACTGCATTCTCCTACCCACAACTCGCTAACTGACAACGTTTTTGTTAATTTTGTTAAACTTTACTCTACTCGTACTAGTTCATTATGCATGTATTATACATATAAACCATCGTTATGAATCACTATCTTCCGTTACGTAGTTTTAAAGATCTAAGCATACATAGGTACAGACAGACGGCGGATAGCGACTTTGTTTTATTCTATGTAATAATTGTCTAAATATGTTTGTCATAATTATAATATTACAAAAACCCAGTATTCGTTGTAAATAATTACAATAATTGATTCATAATCGTAAGATAATTTTTGACGATGTCATAATCGGTACACACGCCTAGTTATAGGTACATATTACAACTAACTACGGCCCTACACGTGGAACATCAGTTATTTGAATAAAAGATGACTCAAATCGTTAGGTGTAACAATCAATCGTGTTCCTTATTTACGGGATTCGGGTATTTTTCCATATTTGTTACCTAAATGTCACATGTATCGTTATTAGTAATATGTCAAGAGTTTAGTTATAATTTCTTTATGCTGGTGTTAGTCATAGTTGGGTCTATAGGGAAATGCTTGATATATATGTGTCGAAGTTAGAATTATTTACCTGTGTCTTTGAACAAGGTTGGGATTATAGGTAGATACCTAATGAGCCATGGTGAAATATGGATTTTGATTTTAGGTTCTAATACCCAGTATTTTTTGTTATATTTTTGTGTTGGTTGTGAAGATATCCTCTATACAGATGACAAGGACATAAAAAAGAAAATTACTTAAAAAACATCAACTGGACAGTTGCGTTATAATAACTTTTTCTTAAAAATTATAATGTAATCGAATTATAATGTAGATTTTAAAGAATACCTCTCTGAATGCATATTTCGTAACATTTAATATTAGATGTATGTCAGCCCAATATTTAGTATGCAGTTGGGAAAATAAAGGTTAAATACATAATATTATAAAACTAAAACAGAAAATAAAAAAACGATATACCGTCAGTTAAACTGTCAAACACCGCGCGGTCACCGGTGACTGCAACCTATTGTTCTTTAATTGTGTCTATAATGACGATACTCAAGGACTTAAGCGCAAAGAATTCGTCCGCATCACTGTCACTGGGAACGTACCTACAAGACTGGCAGCATTGCCACGTTGAATGGCAATACTTATTTTCTATCTGAAACAATGGCCAGCTCTCTAGTCACGAGTAGAGACGATTAGCCTACAGGTAATTTCTTTAAAGTTGATTTGATACAGCTAGTAGCTACTGTTAAACTGAATGCTTTGCAGCCATTGGTTGGTTGAGTAGCCAACCATTAGAAGTCTCAATACTGAATCAATCTGTTTGCGTTGCCGACTATGAAACTATTTAATTGCGCCATAATTTCAGCAGAGGAAATCTTCCCAAAAATGATGGAATGTTCAAGTAATACCAAAGCTTTTTTAATTGTAAAACGAATAGACTTTTCATAGTTCTAATTTTTCTTATAGAATAATCCGGGATAATGCCATAATGGGATAAGCATGTAAACGAGCAGACGGATCACCTGATGGTAAGCAATCAGCGTCGCCCATGCACACCTGAAACACCAGAGGTGCGTTACCGGCCTTTTGGGGAATCGGAATTTGAGGATCGTTGGGGAATCAGGGTTTCGAGGTATTGGGGAAGGGGGGATAAGTCGATTTTCTGTTAAGGCGTGGTATTACTCCGTTTTTAATTGTCCGGTTTCGTATTTATTATATATTTTCTATAATTATATATTTATCGTATTAATTATATATTTATTGTTGTATAATTCTAAACACTTATCATAATCAATCTTCATTATGAATCCTATCGATGAAATATCTAACTATTAAATCCTGGTCTAAGCAGTCTAATCTATCGGAAACAAGCTATCTAATCAAAATTGTATTAAATTAATGTTTTGTTTGCAAATTTTGAATCTGCTAAAGCTAACATTTAAATTGGGTAAGTTCAAATACTAAACTGACTTCATTAATGATTGAGGAACACTTCATTTAGCTTCTTTTTAATGTTGTATAGTATGTGGAAGGTTCTTATGAGAGAAAATTTTGTAAATGTCATTAGAAATATCGAGAAATCTAAGCATTGTTTGCTGAGAAGTAAAATTTGTCGAAAGCTTAGACGAACTGAAGACGTCAATACTAAAGATTTTTTAAATATTGGTTAACTTGATATACCTACTTTATCCATAAAATATTTCTAATAATAGGTACTCTAAGAAACTAAATTTACAAAATGTCATTACATACTTAAAAACAATACCAATTAAATATATACACAAAAATAAATAAAAAGAAACTAGACTCACCTCAGTAAAAAACAAAACCCAAAAAAAAACACTATAAAAAATTAACTAGAACGGACCACGAAACCTCTATGGTGACTGTCAATGGTCACTTTGTATTTATATAAGAAAACACATACATAATAATAATATATAATAAAATATGTAAATGTGTGCGATATCTTCGACTCATTCAAGATAATTTAGTGATACCTGATCTGTATCAGCAGTGATTCGTCGCATTATTGTAATTAACTGTTTGTATTATTCTTTGGGAGGCTTTTAAAGGCTGGGTATTAACCTTTCAAGTATGTTTGACGCAAATTAGAATTGTTGTTTTATGCTGGTCGATGTTTTAATTCATTATTCAATAGAGACTGCCTCGTTGGCCGAGTGATCGAAACTGCGACTGCCGGGCATGGAGTCTAGGTTTTCGATTTCCACCATGTTGCATTGTAGAGGTACATACAATGGTATAATATGCACCTCTGCCTACCCCTTCGAGGATAAAAGGCGTGATGTTATGTTATGTTAATCAATAGAAAATTGATATTATGTGAAACTTTAGATACCTTTACTGACAATGGAATTGAAAAATCTAATGATCAAGATATTGATTAGATAGGTAGTCGATCTTGTTGTTACCTGTTTGTCGCTATGAGTACTGGGTCCATAGTAATAATTCCTTCATGAAATCTAAATGGAAATATTCATTATGATCGATAGTTTGTTAATAGTCTTGATTTAAATGGTTGTTTCAAAATATTCGTTCCGTGATTCCGTCTGATTAGAGTAGATAATTCCGGATGAGCAATAGCCAAACTACCGATTAGTGTTTACAAAATGTTATATGGCCTTCTGTATAACTAACTTTTGCTGGTTGGGTATTTAATGCACCATCAATTTCGCGTAGAAGAAATGCGAACATAATACGACTCTCCCCTCTGGTGGTGCAGGTGTATAGTTCATCGGCTACAGCTGCGGGGACTGCTTACCAACAGACTACACATAAATTTAGTTTCCACCGATAATAGACACAAAGAAATTATATTGCACGGCGGATAGTTTTCATCACCTTCATCAAAATATTTCATCACCACCGACATCTGAAAATTTATCGCTTTACCAAAGAAGTAAATAAAGTTATAGGTACTAAGCTACGCCCCTGTTATTAAAACCTACGCCTACACATTATCAGTGCCTAGGTATAACATAATGTTATTGTTTGACAAATAACAATAAACAATAGACAGGGGACTTACAGCAATGTCATGACCTGACAGTAACGATTTCATAGAATAAGGGACTTATTTTATGACAAACACACAAACTAATGATCAATGGTCAATATCTTTGTCAATTAATAGGTGAATTACATGGATCTGCCTATTTAGTTTTTCATTAGTAGTCACAATAACCTCTGGCTTCGTAAGTGTTTGTAGGTACCTACGTAGTTCGCTGGTGAGTTCGTTCATCCGAGTACCATAGTGACCATCTCTTTGCTTTGAGGGATAGAGTATGTGGTTGTAGTCGGTCAGATTTCGAGATACCTAATCTTCTGTCTAACGCACATCGTCTAGACTAGACCAGCCATACTCGACTCCAGACATTAATCTTTTAGGCGTGTTTAAAACGGAACGTAGCACAGGAACTGTGTGGGTCAATCAAAAAGGCCCGCGGGCCACATTAGTTGATTATAGCTGGTCTAAAAGGATATCCATGAGGTTTTCCAAACGTTAGAAAAGGTACCTACATACTTTTAGAAATTAAAAACACTACGCCGTTCATAAAGGTTTAGGTCGAAGTTTTTCTTGAAAACTTTAGCAATGGACAGTTGTCTGACACGTAAACAACGCTTCACTCAGCTATGCTTGAAAGCTCAAGATCCAATATGATCACCAATACTAATAATTCAAGAAGTCTGCAGACGCATTATCATGTAGCATATTATCTGCCAGCAGATAAGGATTATGGGACGAAGATTTTATTTTAGGAACTCTTTTTATTAGGCTAAGAATTATTATAACATCCTTAATTATAAATTATACATGTTACTCATTGAAACATTTTCACATTGTACTCACGTTATTCTTTGTTTTGAACAAAAAAGTTTTCATTATCTTTTGTGATTAAGTAATTTAAGTTGCAACTGCATGTTTTGGGAAGTCCCTGCAGTAGGTAAATGAAGGAAAAGGTCGTTAAGAAATCGTATCAGGATATCAGAAGGTTTTTAACATGCAATCATTATTTACTTATATGTAAATAGGTTATTCGAGAGATAAGATTTTCATTTTACAAGTGCATTAACACGTGACACTTAAAAAGTGTGCGCTAAGAAAACGGATGGTAACTGTGTTCATCATAAGCATTATTCTTTATTTGTTTCTAGTATTGACGGAACTTTAAACGACTTTACTTATGCAGGCCTTCTCCGGAAGACGTTGGATACGTATGTCTGGATTGTCGTTTGGATTGTTGGGGTAAGGAGAGGTCTTTGTTCGGCTATAGATGATTTTTGGTTGATGATGATGACAGTTGCATAATAGAAGCTACTAGCTTCTTTATAAAAAGCTGTTGTCACCATAGTCTGATGCGCATGTGTTCACAACTATTTTAAAACCTGTCTTTTCTAAGAACCTTGCCTTGTGACATCCAACCCGACTCCTTCTCGGTCCATTGAAGCCCTTGAAATATAGAGGTACTTATAATAATTTCACACTTGATTGGACCTAGTAGGTATCTGGGATCGGCGCTTACGCAACCGAGGCGCGCCGTCCGGAAATCAGGCGCCGGCCATTGTCAGTAAAACTCTTACGAGCTAATTTATGCTCATATTCAAATATAGAACGATAAATTACAAACAATTTGGCTGTTTTTTTTATTTATTGTCTGTGCATTGTATTTGGTGCAGATTAATTGTGTGTTGGGTTCGGAGGCAAATAGAGGTGTCGTGTGTCTTTTGTTTGATTTGTAATTCAATTTGTGCTTAATGCTTGTAGGTGTGTCATCGAAGTTCTATTGATTTAGAACTTTTAATAGCATTACTTTATTGTGCTTTCGGTCATCTTTGAATATTTAAAACATTTCAATATAATATATTTTATTACAATTGCATTTTATTAATCTTCCATCTTTGCATTAGAGTCGTACTGTTTTAATGATTTTATTCTTTCATAGCTTTTTTCTAATATACCTACCCTTCGTTTCCATTGTGTGTTTATGCGTATCTCTAGCCCTTAATCAATAAATAGTTGACAGTGGTCGGATGTTTTCAAAACCTTTAATAGGTTTACTCTTCACATCTGTAGCTTAACATTTACACTAATTTCTGTGGAAGCGAAAATTAAAATGAACTTTCATGTTATAAATTAAAGTTCAGAAACTTATTCAGTCCTAAAATTCTGCTAAACGATTCCTATTAGACTAATCAAGATAAGAAACAAAGGCTATCTTTAAAATTAATGAATTAGCAATTAATAGTTTGTAATGATGACTCGATTGCATTGCCTTGTCATAGGCTACTGAGTCATGCAATGATGGGTTTGGGTACCAATTATTATTTACATTTGATATGTCTTACACTGATATTGAAAAATTCCACGTTGACGATGTAATGATTTTTATATTATAACTTTCGAGAGACATACTAGGTAAATCAATTATGTATTATGTTGTTCATATCAAATAATTTCATGTCAAATAATTACGCGAGTAAGCCGAAATACATAATAATTAATTTTGATGTAATGACGACTGCCTCGTTAGCCGAGTAGTCGCAAGTGCGACTGCCGGGCAAGGGTTATCGGGTTCGACTCCCGGGTCGGGCAAAATATTACTGGGTTTATAAAAATATCTCAGTAGTAACACGGAGTCTGGAATTGTGCCCGGTATATGCCAATAGGCTCACCCCCTATTACATGGGACTCATAACACAAATAGTGAATAGTGGGTGTCACATTGTACAGTGGCATAATGTGCACCTCTGCCTATCCCTTCGGGGATAAAAGGTGTGATATTATGTTATGTAATGATTAGCAAAGAGATTCATTTGAAGTTGTCACTATTCATCAAAGTTTGGAATCTTTACTGTAGTTAGAAACATACATACATACATAACATCACGCCTTTTATCCCCGAAGGGGTAGGCAGAGGTGCACACAGAAGTAACACCCACTTTTCACTATTTATGTTATGAGTCCCATGTAACAGGGGGTGAGCCTATTGCCATATACCGGGCACATTTCCAGACTCCGTGCTACTACTGAGAATTTTGAGATTTTTTTAAAAACCCAGTAATACTTTGCCCGACCCGGGAATCGAACCCGAGACCCCTTGCCCGGCAGTCGCACTCGCGACCACTCGGCCAACGAGGCAGTCAGTGTAGTTAGAAACATATTGATTAAACGATTCCTAATTTATGCTGATAAGTTTGTACCTACTTGTAATGATTCCAAATGATAGGTCTTATAGAGGTAGTTATGAATTTGCGTTTTGTATGAAAAATTTGAACTAATTTTATTAATATATTTTTTATTTGTAGGTACTAATTGAAGTTGTTACCCATATATACAATCAATGCATCTTTGCCGACGCAGAGGTAGTTTATTGAATTATTTCTTAAAGAAATCAGCTGCACGGGAGGCAACGAATTCATTCAATATAAATTAAACAAACTGTCACTGCGTTGGCAAGATGCACTGATTGTATGGGGGATTACTACGATTAATACAATTTAAAAAAATAGTTTTATAGAAAAGACAATTCCATAGGTTCATATTTATAATTTTTATACAGTATGTAGGCACGAAATCTAAAATTATAATCAGTAAATATAAAAGTGACATCCTTAAAATTTATTTATTTATCATCATGCTTACATCTATCATATCATAAGTTTTTCCTAATGCGATGGAGAAGTTACTTCCAATAAACAAAATATGCAAACAAAGTTACCTAAATGTTTGTTGACCGTTGAAATTCGAATTTTAAAGCGGACTGCCAGCTCATGTTGTGTAGAAATAAACTCATCTTAAATCAACTAAGGGTGTTTCTCAGGGATCGATTTTGGGTCCTACAATATTTAAAATTTAATGCACTTAGGTACTATCCATATTATGTAAGTAGCAGAAAATTACTTATTAGAGTGAGTTAATATATTTAATGGGCTTTTCGATTTTGAGATTATCAGTAGCTGTAACCACTACTATTGTACGTATACTATAATGTAAATATATCAACGCGCAGTACAGACCTACATTTTTTTAAAATATTCGTTCCGAAAAAGTGTAAGCTGAAAAAGTCCTAACAAACATAACTGTCCACATTACATTAGTTGAACTAAAAACTAAATATATTGTACCTGTATTTTATTATCTACTGTTTTTTTTTTAATAATGTAGTTAATAACACAAAACATAAAACATAAATAAGCTAACTTACCCCATCATTAAAAAACAATCGATTTAAAAAAGAACGAAACAAAATGGACGATTCATTTTCCCGCCAATCAATGAAGCGCATCAGAATCCATGCACCTCGCATTCACAACGACACTGGCCAAGTATGATATCTATGGTGTGTCTGTGTAGGTACGTTAACTAAAACTTTTGGTACACGTCTCTTCGACGCACCTATTTATAAGTTCCAGAGGAATTGTTCACAGACGAAATTCCGAAGCTAGTCGCGGGCAACACGCGCTCCCGGTTTCGCGTCCCCGAAATAACCGAGCCACAGATTGTATTAATTAAAAAAAAATATGATCAGTTGATTGAGTGACGGTGTTCGAATTTTGAAGTGCGTATTTTGTGATTTGAATAACACTACACACAATAAATACACTCCGAGTTTCTTTTTTAATGTAAGACAAAATGATCATTTTGGTGAAAGTATTATAATCTATTCTATTTGAAGAACTGGGATTTGCGTAGATAATAAGAATAGAAGTGATAAAGCTGTGCTGGATTGTTATGGCTCGTTGTTCTGAAACTTTATAATGAGTTTGCATTACCAAATTATCTCTAACTCTTCAAATATGGATTAAAACTGTCTTTAATTAACCTTTCAACATTCAATTCGAACTTGAATTTCGAATTCTTCATATTCTTTTTTATATGAAATCATTTTTTCTTTATCATTTTCCGCATTACTTGTATGCTATATTTGCAGAATGTGTTTCTCAATTTTGTAATCTGCATTGCATTTTACATTCAATTATGATAAGTAACGGTTGAAATTTAAATTTTCAGTTGATAATTCTTTGTTTTTAGCTGCCAGTACTAATTTATCGAATAGGAAATGCAATTATTCGATAAGTTTTAGTAAATAGGTACCTACCTATACTATGTCAATGAAAAGAAACTTCATAGGTAGTTGGGATTATGCATTCAGAAATATTACGAAGATATAGATTTTAGCGGCAAGATATTATGTAATTTCTTGTATTGATAATGTAATTAGGTAATTGTTCCGGCTTTCGGTACTTTTTGTATGAAGACGTAATATTGTAAATTGGTTTTGTGATATTTCAATTCTTGCATATCGTAACGTTTCTTTCAATATTCTCAAGGAAATCATAACAACTTCTTCAGTGCCAGTTTTAGTACTACCAGCGCCCTGGGCGAGATGTTTTTGGCGCCCCCTAACTGCAATTCAAATGCATACGAACAAACGCAATTGGTACAATGGAATACCCATTAAAAACTTAATAAAATTTTAAAACATTTTCTTCAGTAAAGCTGAAATTAATGTAGCGTCCAAGGGAAAGTTGAAGAAATAAGTGAAAGAACTCTAAGGCACCTGTGGGAAATTAGGTACCTATATAGAATCAGAAAGAGGCGCCGGACGAAAAGGGGCCCGCGGACTGCGACCTGTGGTACGGTGCCCCTGCGCGGTTGCACCGCCTAACTGTACCCTAAAACCTCTACTAAACTTCTCATACGGAAGAAATGGGAAGTAAGAGAGTAGGAGCAAAAGCCAGGCACAAAGATAAGATAGAAAACCTTTTCAACTTTAGTTTTTTTTTAACAAAAACAGTTTGCAAAATCTTTTAAATCTTTGGATACTTACAGACAAAAAATCAGTCAAACAATTTCATTAATTCATTCTAATTACAAGTCTTAACTTTAACAAGAAAACTCAGCCTTACTGAGTAGATCATAGAAGCGTAATTAAAGTCATATCATTATCAATTTTAACATAATTAATGCAACATTAAACTCTACTTCCTTAGCACTAGATTCGATTTTCGCATATCAGAATACTAGAGGTAGAAACGTGAAATATTTCATAAATACGTAAGACTACAAGTCACCTCATTCCCTGAATGTGACTTTAATTTATCACTAGTAAAAGGTTAGGAGTCCATGCCAAGACACCCACAGCACATAATTGCAACACGCTGTATACAAATTTTGTTGAAATAAAAATGGCGTAGCTTAACGTTGTAATAAAACATTAAAGAAATTCATGGTTTGTAGACATTTTTATAGTTCTTACTGCTGAGTGGGTATGGGTTTTCGATTTCCGTGTTGAATATGGAAAATTTGATTTCCATGTTGAAAATGGAAAATTTTAACGTGCTGGAAACGAATAGAGAAATTGATTTCTATTTCCATTTTTGTAATAATCGTACTGCCTTTAGTCTACTACCTACATAAGGTAGTAGACTAATTAAATTCTTCATATGATTAAACCTTTCGACATAATAATTTTTATTTTAGATAATAACAGAATCTGACACTGTCTTAAAGAGATATTAACAATTATTTATCTATGGTACATTAGATGTGAAATAAAAGACATGGTTACATTTTTAGGATTAATTTTATTACTTTTTTTACATTCCGAATTATTACTACTTAAAGGTGATTGTAAACTATTCTAAGTATTCTTACAAAAAAATATTTCTCCATGTGTCTGTCGACGCTGAATCATTAAAAAAACATTTATAGTTGTAGGTACTCGTAATCATTTGAAAAAAGAACTTTACTTTTTCAACAACTTTCGTCGCTTGTCAAAATAAAAAAGTGTCTGACACTTGACTGAAATTTAGTTCATGCACCTGATGCTTTTAAAAAGTAGTCCAGATGTAATTATAGGAACTTACGTATTTACTAAGTGTTTTCTTTTTTCCGTTTCATTATCAGGAATATACGTACTTTGTAGTTGATGCTAACATTGATACTTCGAATACCACTTCAGCGATACCTTCCCTTACATATTCAAATGAATTATCATCATAGACCAGTCAATACCAAGGATTACGATTCTTCATCATCATCATCATCATATCAGCCATAGGACGTCCATTGCTGCACATAGGCCTCCACCCAATGACTTCCAGATAGGCCGGTTAGAAGCGATATGCATCCAGCAAAATAAAAAAATATTCCTGTGTCCAAAACAAAGTAAAAAACAAAGATCTGAACGTAGTTCCTTCTCTTTTCTCTTGAAGTCGGTAATGAGACTTAAAACAGAATAAAGAAATCATCTTGTATCTAAAACAAAGAGGACACTAACTGCGATACTCGGAGACATACGAGTAATTAAACTATAACAATTGCGAGGACTTGGTTAAGTAGCCATTCAGTGACTCTGAATACGGCGATAAGAATTGTAACCCCACCAAATCTTAAATATCATTCGTCTGCACTGTTTGGCTAATACTCTGATACTCCAAACTCGAAATAGTATTGTATGACTCAACAGTCGTGGCATTCACATAAACTAACGAATTAAATAATAACAGAAACAATAATATTCCCGCTTTTAATATTACTAACATGATTTTGAAGGGGCCCGTGATTTTTAATATGGAACAGAGAAAATAACGATTTTCTCTTTTCATATTGTACATGTTGTGAAAAGAGAGTCCCTCTCACGTCTATCTGTATGAACGCGATAACCTCAATAACTGCCGTAAGGACTTTTATGAGGTTTTATCAACAGATTAGTATAATTTCTGAGGAAGGTTTCGGTGTACCTATAATAAATTATATAAATTATGATTTTGAATACCAACACGCCAGAAAAGATTATACCATAAAACCTCTTTTGTCACATTGCAATTAGGCAAAAAATTATTGAATTTTCCAAATTAAACATTATTATTGGATGTTTGTTGTTTGTTTTTGTAATAATAAATATCGTTGTTTTGTGAGACATTCTATATTAACTAAGGATGATGGGTTCTTGAGTAGCGTGCTCGGTCACAGCGATGTCGCGCAGCCTGTTTATTGTTTAGCAAAAGCAGCATTTTTCGAATTAGAATGTAGAGAAATAAGTACTTGTTGTTTTTTTTTCTTTGTAATCGTTCAGTCCTAAACGAGTTATGGTAATGAAGGTCATTCTAGTATTCTAGCTCTTCACTTAGAGTATTTATACCGCCCCTATGTCTACTGAAGCTTATGACAGTTGTGTTAAAAATATCCAGTCTCGTTGAATGAATGAACGCAATCCTTGGCTTGTTTCACCTGCTGTACTACAGCTCTCATCATAGCATTATTTCGAATAATTCATTCTTCAAATACTTGGTACAAACTATTCCTTGCTAATGTTTCCTGTACAAAACAGAATTTTGATATTAGATAGTCTAGTATTTTTAAATGATTTCCGAACACTTTCGAATTTTTAAAATACTTGTCTTAGTGCCTACGTATTTAGTTAGTTCGTAATTTTCAAAAATTTTTAATAGTTTTTTTTTTAATAAAACTTTTCCCGCACTAGGATTTTCTCCTGTGTTGTGGGTTCGTTTACAAACATACAAGTTCACATACACATGACACCTAGACCCAGAACAACAATTTGTGGATCACACAAAGATTTGCTCCGTGCGGGAATCGAACCCGCGACACGTTGCATGGCAGTCAGTTGCCCAGCCACCGCACTAACCGTGTTGTTGGTTTTGTAAACATTTTGTTGACTTTGCAGAAATATATTTGAAAAAAAAATTAAATTGTTCAGATAATATCGATAAATTAAATCTTGTACACTAGATTGAATTTTAAACTAAAATATTTGCAATTATTACCTATAGGTCTTTTAATGTCAGCTAAATCCATTGAAAGTATTACAATGTCTAATACTATATAATATTATCAAGGGTGCAATGGAAATAATGATATGATTATTCACTCCATCTAATGACTTGCTAGTCACACTTCAGACTGACGTACTACACAACTTACACAAGTCATATTCACATCTTTGGCAAGCATTTTCATTTATGGGAAGCAACTTCTAACATCATGCACTCATAATAGCACTCAGTGACTTATCTCAATGACCTGGGAAAATTAATTTATAGTGTCACTGAAATTCCTATTATAAGCACGTGTTAAGAACGTTTACTCAGCATAGATTTCCATTTAACTATCAAGTCATGAATTATGGAAACTACTGAACCGATTTTAATAAAACTTGTTACTTATACACAATATGTACCTAACAAGACATACCTAGAGAATACATAGACAAGTGGGTACGTATATGAACCTATATCGGTCGGTCTATGGACATTTTCAAAATATTTTTTAAGTTAGCAGCTATATGTGCGTGTCTTTCAGTTTGTGTGGTAGTTTGGTGAAAATCATACCTACTATAGTTTCCATAACTCTTGAGTTGAAAGTTTGTATAAAATCTCAAGTTGAGTAATTCTCCTAACAACGCAAATGTGTCATTAAAAAGGAGCGAATGTGTCATTCAGGACATTGACGTCACAAATGACAAAAGTTAGGCGAAAACGGGGCATTCTTGTTATCAGTTTGATATCCAGATTATCAAAAGTAGACGAGTGATCACACGTATTCCACAAGATATAGGTATGCAAAATGGATATAATCAGGAATATAATGTGATAAAGTGATTAATTTGAAAGATTACATAGATTAGTAATGGTCAAGAAATTATTTTACTTTGTAGATTCATATCTTTCATCAGATTCATAATTGCGTTGATCAATTAGGAGGATTAAACATACCTAATTGGCCGGCTAATTGTCGAAATCGGAAAACGAAAAATGCTGACTGGAGTCAGCAAAAGATTTTTAGAAGGAATACAATCCTTTTCCGAATTCAAATCTTAATCTCATTGGCGACTTCGATACCTCCTTCTCAGTGCAGGCAGTTTTGATAAAATAATAAGTTTTATTTATCTAAAACTAACTTCTGCCCGCGACTTCGTACGCTTAATCCCGTTTTTTCCCCGATCCCGTTCGTGATTTTCGGTTATGGTTCTAATCTACCTCCCCAACAATTTTCATCTAAATCGATTTAACCGTGCATGAGTTAAAATAGTGTAACTAACTCTACTTTTTTATATGTATAGATCTATATAACTAATTTAGATACCTATATAACAACAGGAAACGACTTATGGTATAATTATATTAACAATACTCATAGGACATATTTATACTTCTAAATATGGCCTTAACTAAATAGAATAGAAACAAAACAAACAAACTGTTAAATAAATATCGAAAAACATCACTCACAGGATAAAATTCTCATAAACAAGAACCTATTACAAATAAATAAAACACATTAGGGAATAGAAAAAAAAACCAAGATTAATAAAACATTAGAGTAAGCTGAAGCTAATTAATTTGTGATAGGTAATAGAGATTGTAACAATGATATTGTAACAATACTATGTGAACTCCCTTATCGAGAAGCGCTACGTCAGCATTGTTTGATTAATGATTTTGTATCACCATTGTTAATCTATCTGCTTTTTCAATTGGTGCAATGTTATCTATAGGTAGGTAAGTAGGTAGGTACTTTAGGTAGGTACTTTATTGTTGGAACAATATTAGGTGAGACTTTGACCATTAAGAAAACTGGAATGCCTATTCTGAATTTTGAATTGGTAGGTATCGAAAATTAATTAAGTAAACATGTTCGCTCTGAATCCATGAATGTAACAAAAAACTAATAATGATTATTCTATAGAAGTGAATTTTGCAGCGAGTCATAACAAAATTGTCAACTTTACGACGTAAAAATTTGCAAAAAGGACATATTCAGCCCATTCCTGTGTTAGTTAAACAGCGAACCACATATTACTTACTTCTACCATTCTTCCAATTATGCCTATATCACACGATTACAAACACCACTTTACAGAATTGCCAAGCACAAACACAAAAGCACCAAATCTTACTCAAAAAAACTTTATTGTCCTACCGAATCAAAGGCCTTTGACAAATCCAAAAACACTTTTCAACAGATCACCATGCCTATCGGTAACGTAAGTAAGGACACTGGAGCTCGCAGGGAGTCGTTCAGACCTCCGTGGGTTAAAGAAAAGGATGTAGAGGCCCCACCATCATGGATGCAGAAGAAGTTGAAGCCTGTGGAAAGTCTCAGCAAGACCGCTTCCATAGATGACGCTGCAGCCGCTCCTGTACCCGCTAAGCCGTTAAAACGTAAGTTATTTACAATAATTTCAAGAATTTATACGAGAGTAAGTATCCCTTGCCACAACCTTTTCCTAAATTTAAAGAAACCTTTAAACTAAGACAGGTGACACTTAACAGTATTATAGTTTTTACTAACCTATAAATGTCATCTAAAGGTTAAAGGAAGTTTAAGAGCTAAATTTAGTTGAGATATGGTTTAAGTATAGTCAGTGAAAATGACCATAAATAAGAATAATAATTAATTATCAGCCCAAAGCATACATGTTAATCCAGTATACAATGACAACCGCATTAGCTAGGTACGGCCTGTGTCGCGGCCGTCAAAATATAGCGATTTCCTATAGCTGTTTTGTTGCATCTACCTGATTTTCTTCACTCAATAGAATTAGACATTTGCATTGACTGAAGCTAGTTACGAATATTACGAAAAAAAAAGTATGAACATAATTATCTAGAGGTATACTTATGAAGAAACACGCAGCGTCAAAGTTCTAATTAGTAAACAATCCTAAAGATCTTACATTTATTGACTATGCTTATGAAGACATGAATGTAGTGTTAAGAATATATAGGTCATAGTTTATGCGACATTTAGTTCAATTCATGCCAAGTTTAAATACAAAAGTACCGCATCACACTAAAAGTCTATAGGAAGTGACTCGTACATCTAAGTTAATGGAGCCTAACCCATTTATAAAATGCATTTTATAAAATATTTCTGTAGCAATGTTACTTGATTACTAACAATTTATGATTTCCTGTCATTGATTTTTGCGGCGTCAATTTTTGTATCTATATCACACTGCCAAATGTGCGATTTCGGTTAATACCGGAATCGTACTGACGGTAATATTAAGATTTCCTATGTAATTAATTAAAATTATTATGGTAAATACAAACCAGTAAAACTGGCAAAAGAAGTCAATAGAACACTTACAGCCTTTCCGGTATCTGCAATTGCTCTCGAACCTTAAATATATACGCTAAATAACGGTGTAAACTGCTTACTATCTTATGCTACTAATTAATATAGAGGTATTATAAATGTGAAAGTTTGTATGTCTGTTTGTTACTCCTTCACGTCAAAAGCGCTGAAGAGACCGAAATTAAATTTGGAGCAGCTATAGATTAAGGTCTAAAATGACACATTTACTACGTTTTTTCCCACTGAAAACGCAGGGAAGTCGCTGGCAATAGCTTATATAGTATTATAAAGGTGTTGTCCAAATGAAAGAATTTATCACCCTATTAAGAAAACGAAGCGTTTCATTTAGAATTCATTACCAAACTTCATGATTAAATTCACTAAAAGCAATCCATTGAATGAACGGCCACTTAGCTAATTCCTATTTATGTCAGACTTTAATTCGACCTCCAAAAATCGTAAGAATCGTATTTTTACTCCAGTTCCTTCCATCTGACGTATATTAGAACAAAATATAAACATAACAACGGCGTATATCTAGCGACGTATGTATTCATCCCACGCTTTAATAAAGATAATATCAGTATTAGCATTTATCTCGTCCCGTGACTTGCTGCCACGTTTTTTGTTAAATTAACGCCCGAATACTGAAAGGTTACTCAATTTTAAGTTGTTTTAAATATCGTGCCATCTCTGTCATTTTACAAATAATTTGTAGTGACAGAACTATTCTTAAACGCGACTTGAGTTTGAGTGGCGTTTGAGTATTCCTGCGTAAGCTAGAGTCTGCCAAGCGAGCCTTATTCATACTTGAAATTTTGATAAAAAAAAACATATTTGAAATAAATAAAAAAAAACAATCAATAAGTTTTCAGCGTGCTATATCAGTGTTGACACCTGAAATATTTTTTATTTGCCGCCTTTCTCATGGGACTAGACTCGCTTGACAGACTCTAAAGTGAAGTTGTCAGTAAAGATCTTGACTGGCTTAATTTAATTCTAATTGGGGACTTTAACGGCAATACTTTCCTCACTCTCACGAACCTCACTCACACAGCGAAACATAAATCATTATTTGACGCCCGTTTTTAAGAAAATTTTGTCTGTTCGACAATTCTCAAGTCAACATTTGTTGACTCAAGCGAAAATAAAACGAATCCTTCGAATTTTTTACATAAACGCGGAAGACAAAATGTTTCGGATTTTTATCAAAAGCTATTTTCATAGTAGCAGTGGAACTTTGGCCTACATTTATTGTTCACGATAGTCACGAGTAGGCAAACTTCCAAATAGATTGGATATGTTGCGCTAACTATTACTAATTGGAACTAAGAGCCAGTACAGATTGGTGTAGATAGACCATTGCCACTTGTAAGCGAGAAATTTTGTAGTCATTTTTTATTTTAAGTCTAATATAGGTTAGTTTCCTAAATTTTATTTTAATGTCCGTCTGGTACACTAATTTGAAATTATAGACACGTATTTTATCTTTTCTCACAAAATTAAATATTTTCGACGATATATTAATTTGAAATGTCATGTAACTTCACAGCGTGTCGCATTTTGTAGCACGTTATGACGTAACGACCTCCCACTCCTAAACTTAGCACTCATTATCTAACTGACGGACTAATTAGATTTTTAACTTTGGTACCCTAGAAACTACCCAATTTAATAATTAAGTAATCTTAATTATTAGTTCTGACACAAACTCTTCAGTTTCATTGAGGGTCTTCTGAAGTTTTGTCCACGTGTGTGTTTGGTAGAATGTCTTTAAATAATCGCATCTGTAGAGTTCTATTCCATTAAGATGGCTCGTAACGTGCCGTAGCAGCCACAGCCGTATCGTATCCATGCCGTTATTGTGTGCGATGTCCCTAAGAGTGATATTAACGTATGTCGTAGTCTGAACACATCCTAAGCTTTGCACTTGAAGCGGATAGAGACGTATTATTAACATGACAACCTCAAAGTCGCAGTCAGGGTTATGATTACAGAAAAAAAATAAAGATTAGGTGATGATTAGTGAAAAGGCGTGATGTTATGTAATTAGGTGATGATTATAAGCTAAAACGTATATGGTTAAAAATTACTGTTAGTATTAGAAATAGTAGATAAACTAGAGATGGGATTCAGTGAAAGATACAAATAAAATTCTAGGTACTCATTCTAAAATATTACCATTCAGTCTCGTGTTACGACCCTGATATGGTATATTATTAGATTTTCAATACCAAAATTCTCACTAGTACGAAGCATGGCATTGTTCTTAGTGTGCAGACCATTTCTACAATATTTTTAGGAAAAATTAATGTACAAAAGGCAATCAGTATCTCTACATATAATAAAATGCGTGATGTTATGTTATGTAAAAAAACCGATAAACTGCATATCGGAACATAGCCTAGTTGAGACTTAAATTTTTTTTTTTATTTATTTATATGCTTATTTCTATAGCCCTTCGGGACACATAAAGAATGGCATTGTAACCCATGGTGCGACGTTTACAGTACCTTTAAAATTATTAAATTTAAATAGGTAGGTACTTATACCTACCAATTCATATATTTTATCCTAACCCGATTACATTCATCACATTAATGAAATAATCAAATCTAACCAGTTACGAATTTAGCAACAATTAGAGATATAGTGATTAGAGATATCGATGTGTTATCGTATTGGCTATTTCCTGTGTGGAATCGTAAAACGTCATTAGGTATAATATTTTAATTGATGATTGAATTTCCAATAAGGAATTTTAATAACCGATGAACCAAAGTCTGGTCTTTGAAATTCCTTGGACGCACTGATATTAGGAACTTGGTACACAGTGTGTGTACACTTGTGTCACAGAATATCGTATGTTTTTTTAATGGCACAAACCGGTAAACGAGCAGACAGATCACCTGATAGAATCGGCGTTGCCCAAGGACACCTGGAACACCGAGGCGTTACAAGTACGTTACCGGTCTTTTGGGGATTAGGAATTTGATTATCGTTGGTGATTCAGGGTTTAGGGAGATTGGGGAAGGGGAGGGCCCTTCCCCAATCTCCTAATTGGGCCTCCGGTAACCTCGCACGATGAAAGTCAACGCAAGCGTTGCTTCACGTTAGTCTTCAGCTCGGCCGTGGTATTACGCCGGTCGAGCCGGTCCATTCGTGCCGAAGCATGGCTCTCCCACACTTAAAATCCACGTTTTATTTCCAGAAAGGGCGGGTAGACGTATGTATTAGTAGTAAATCGCCACTTTTAGTAAGGTGATGGAGTGCGGCACTGAGCTTCATGCTTACAGTGTATAGTAAAAGTCTTACCCTACTATGAGTATGATGCAGCCATATTCGTAGTTCGTTCTCTTTGATCCACAAATTGTTGTTTCGGTTCCGAGTGTCATGTGTATGTGAACTTATATGTTTGTAAACGCACTCTCGAACCCAGGAATACGGGGTAATAGAGCGGGGCAACGTGTTTTGTAAAAAAAAGTCAATGTGAGACTCATAACATAAACGGTAACAAATGTTTAACATCATCATCATTTACTTTGTTATCTAGATTGTCTTCTATCGGCAGCAAAAGTGATAAAAACATGAAAGATCCCTCTATTTATTTCGTAGGTTCACATTCAAGATCATTTTCTTGTCACCCACGATGTCAACACATTTGTAAAACATGGAAAATCTTTTCTTTATATTTCGCGCCACAACATTTATTTGGCGCCTTAAGTGACGTCACATCCGCCTCTAGTAGCGTCTGCAAACAAAAATGTTTGATTTAGTTTATATCGCACTGTTGAACATCAGCAGCTGATTCTGTTTTGTTGCATAACTTTCATGGATAGGAAGGTTATCTATTAATAGTTAATAATGTAATAGGGATGATGAAAGGGTAATTAAAATTAATTATAAGAAAACAATACTTAGATAAATCGAATCAAAATTTAGGAGTGGGAGGTAGCTACGTCATTTTAGAGTACAAATCGTACTCAAAAGTGACGTCATGATATATTTCAAATCAATATACGTATCTTCAAAACTATTAGTATCCGTAAGAAAAAAAAATACGTATCTACTGTTTAAATAATCTACCAGAAGACATTAAAATAAAAATTTGCAATCTACTGTATTATGAATTTATTCCTTTCGCTTGTAATCGAACAAAATCATTTTCCGGTTACGCACTTCATATCCTCTGGTGATGTGGGTGCTTAACACATACAAACATTCAATTTATTAATTCATGAAATAAAGTAACCTTAAGACTGAAAATTGCAATCTAAGAAAAACTAGTTTGTATTAATGATTTTTAGTAAATGTTTACTATCTTATACGACTTTCTCAGCGGCCAGTCCATTGCGTCGTCATAAAAGCTTAATCTTCCGCTACTATTTACACTCGTCTGATCCTACGACAGGAAGCACCGGTACATCAAGGACTTTAATTATCCCACGCAGTAGATATGATCTTTTTAAAGTCTCACTCATTTCCGCTACCGCGTGTTTTTTCCGATGCTACAACGTGAAAGCAATATTTCACGCGCAGTGTACAATATTTGTGACTGTTTATTTATGTGTTTGTTACATATGTGTAAGCACACGGTGACGTCAACCACCTGACCGAAACTTTGGCAGGAGACACGGGCTCTGAATAATTGACTCTCCGAAATCGTTCACAAGTTTCTTAGTCTGGAGTTCGGGAGCGAGTGACGTGATCGTTCGTCGAGAACCACGCGTTTCTCAACAGTATAATTCCGAATTTCGGTCGAATATTACCAGTGCAATAACCAGTGGAAACGTGTCTCAAGTGATCAGACCAAAATTATTATAGTGTGCACACAAAACGGTAAATCGATATCCCCATTTTAGTTCCTGTATGCAAATTTTCATATGTTTACATGACCGTGCAATAAAGTTCGTGCCACTGAAAATAAAAAGCTTTCAGTATTGGACAGCGCTATAAAATCGGGTATTACGTTTTAATGATCTGAATATTTCCTGCCAGCATCGAGTTAAAGAAACGTGGCTAGACAACGTCATAAAATAAACAATGGATTTTTTTCAAAGCATCTCCGTGTAACCTTATTATTAAAACGAAAAAAAAAAAAAAATTTAAACATTCGTAGCCAGACATTTGGTCGAGGAAATCCGAAAGCTTGTGGTAGCAAAAGAGAACCGTTTTTACTTTATTTTATTATTTTCTAAAATACAAACGACATTTTTATAAAAACACGAGATATTAATCACAATTTTTAAATAAAATGGAATTGAAAAAGCTTGTGCGGTCGTTTGAAACGTGACGTGTTCAAAGTCGACGATGTTTAGAAGATATTTCGAGAGCACGACGCCGCCATCCGAGATATTTATAGAGAGGAGACTTTTTACAAAATAAACGGCGATGTTGGGGTTAGCCGCTGATTTATAAGAACGCTATGTTAATGCGTAATTTAAAACCATAAGAGAATGCTAATTTTAAAATGCAATGCATCTTCTAACTACTAAAATTACTAGCGGTCGCTTACTTACGATGTAAACAGGAATTCGAAGAAATTACCGGCTGTTTGTATGCCAATTATCATAATGTAGATGCTTTTGTGTAAATAAATACCACTTAATGCAACATTCGGTAGTTGGTACAACAAAGAAGAATACTCAGTTTGTAAATACCAATTATAAAATGTTTATCATGTTGGTAGCTGGCGCCAAGAATATTTTGGCGACTGTAATAAACTGAACAATCTACTTAACATATTCCATTATTTAGTAAAATACCGAGCCTATATTTTCGCTTGGCCATCTAATAGAGAATTTGACATGTAATCGCGCTAAAATAGCGAAGGTCGGCCATCTTGGCAAACGCCATGTTTATTTACGTCCGCGAATGCCATCAAACTGCACCGCGTCGGGGCCGAAACACGTGCTACAATCAATTTCACTGTTCGGGCTTCATGTTTTAGCTTTTCAGCTTTCAGGAATTCACATTAAGTAAATTGTTGGTAGACATTTTGCTAATTACTGCTAATTAGCGATTAGCGTTAAAATAGAGACTGTCTTAGAAGGAAATTGTTCTGTTTATATTCTATTTGGTTAAATTTACGACAAAAAGTTTTCATTATAATGGAACACATCGAAATACTGTTGCATTAGTGTAAAAATAGTATAAGTATGTAATATTTTTTAATAAACTGTACCATTAACCAAACACTTATTAATATTACAGCTGTATTGAAAAAACAGTCAACGATCAGAGACAAATCAGAAAACGGAGTGACACAGCCCGTTGAAGAAAAGCTAGTCAAGCCTTCAGCAGCGAAACAAGCCGATCAGGCAGCGAAACCAGCCGATGAAAAACCAAAATTCACTAAACCTGCACTCAAAAGCGCTTTAAAATCAGAGGACAAACCCTCTAACGATAAAACAGATAGACCAACTCTAAGAAGTGTTAGAACTATAGACGACAAAGCTAAAGAAAAATCTGTGACTATAGTAGACAAAAGACCAGAGAAAAATGGTCCCACCAAAGCTAATAGCACGGTAAATGACAAACCAGTGACTAATAATAAGGTTACGAGCAAAGATACTAAACCTTTAACTAAGGTAGTTAATGAAAAACCTTCACCTAAGGCAGCTGAGAAACCAATTCCCAAAGCCCCTGAAAAGGTAATATTAAAACCTGTTGAAAAGGTTGAACCCAAACCGATACCTCCTAAAGAGGAACCTAAACCGACGCCTGCAAAACAGGAGTCTAAACCTGTGCCTGCGAAGCCAGAACCCAAGCCACCGGTCTCAAAATCTGAGCCGAAAGCCTCTGAGAAAGCTGTAGAAAAATCAGAAAACTCAGATATGGCCACTAAACCACCGCTAGAGAAGACGCCTTCAAAGGTAATGGATTACTGTTCCGAGTGCCTTTATCTTATGAGTTAACTTTATCTTAATATCTACCTATTTTTTTTTTTAAATTGCGTTGAATTTGTATTAATTTCCCTAACAGTCTCCCTTAACAAGATTTTTTTTCTGTTCCTTTTTTCTATTCTATTCATTGTTTTGTTTGACCGTAAATAGATATAACAATTTTTCAGAAACACTATAACAGTTTATATTTTCCTTAACTCATAACATAACATAACATAACATCACGCCTTTTTATCCCCGAAGGGGTAGGCAGAGGTGCACATTTCGGCACTTAATGCCTATATATACCTCTATATAAATAGCCTATATTTATATAGGCTCACCCCCTATTACATGGGACTTATAACATAGTGAAAAGTGGGTGTTACATTTCCTTAACTCCTTTGTTAAAATATTAACATATTTTGGTTTCCAGCTCCCACCACGCAAACCACCGATTCAAAAGCAACCGTCAAAGGATGACGTACCTGTCAAGAAATGGCGGGACCCCCTGCATGAGCGTGTCAAGGAAAACATTGACAAAACCCTCAACAATGAGGTGCCTAAGGGTCACACACTCACCAAGAATGAGAGCTTGAGAAGTGAGTATTATTTAATTAAAGTTCTATTTTATTCAACAGAAGGTATTGATTGCGGAAAAGCCGTTACGTTCTAATCTTCCTCTATCTGGTTAAGCCCGCTAACCCGCTTCTCCTTTGCCAGATTTATTTACACTCTGGCTGATTAAAATCTACTATGCTTATCTGTTCCACATGTATGCACGCAGCCCCCAGAATCCACATTGTTTTGTAACTCCAAATTTTTCCAATAAATTGATCTAGCTAGTGTATCATTCCGAGAATAAAATCATCGTGTCAGTATTATGGTTTCAAATTGACCAATTATGACATAGCATGCGAAATAATTTGTCACAGAGAACAATCAATGAAACCAAAATAAATTCTAATAATTTTCGACAATTATTTTGTACTTATCAGGACAAACAACTTTATCTATATCTTTCTAATCAATGTCTATTTTCACACTCAGAAACGATCTTAAGAAAATAATTAACAAAGATCGTATCAAATCTATTAATATAGATATTACTACCTAGTTCATGACTCAATTGGATCTAGAATAGAATGGACAAAGAAAGTTCTCTTTTTGCTTGGTTGTGACATCAACATTGACACAGTAGTGCCTGCTTTCTTGAATATTAATAGATTGTTGGATCACATTCGATCGCTAGCTGTGACATCAATCTGTATCGACGTTGGCACTGCGCAATGTCTGATACCTATGAGATTATTGTTTTCAGATATGATAATATCTTCAGTCTTAGTTTTTAGTATAGCCTACCTACGTGCTTTTTGCGATTTCCATTTTAATACACCACTTTGAAAGTTCATTGACTGATTAAAAATGGTTATTTCATATTTCTAAAATGCTTGATCCTCGTCTCTATGTCACCGAAATGTAGACTGCTATAGTTCAAACTTTTCTTCTTCAAAAACCTACGCAATATTTTGTAGAAGTTATTACAAACATCATATGTCTCAATTATGTCTTGCTTATCACCTCCAATAAAGGGAACTATGGAATTCATAACTAGTATGAAAACATACAGCACACAAATGACTCTCTCGTTGTGGACATCTCTGTCAAACTTTGAGATTTGCGACATTTAACTTATGTAGTTTGCCATTATACATTTCTAAAGAGATTTGGCTTGTTCATATTTCAGCTATTTATCGGTTCCATTTTAATCTCAACACTCACCAATACACATTTATATGTCCTTCTCAAGAATGTCCCTCTCGAGTGTTGCATCCTAACCACATCGTTACCTATTGATCTCTTGTGTGTCCGTCTAATTTGTGGTCTAAATGCGGTCCAAAATAGTACCATGCAGTTCCGCATACGTCGAGTGCGCTGATCAGGTGTAAATGCACCCAGACTTCAGTTAACATGCACACTTATTGCAAAGCGCGTCTATCCCGTATTGTGTTGTGTTTTGAGAATTGTGATATCATTTATGTAGATAGTGTGTATTCTTTAAGAAGTGTTCAGTGAATTAGTTTAAAAATGGCTGATACAGAAGAGGATCCGCAGGGAAATTTGTTTAAAGGTGATTTTTGTTCGTTAAATGTGACTACAGGAGTCAAAATCAAAATTGTGATCAAAATTTTGGTACTTTAGCTTAAGTTATAACAGATATTCAATGTCTATGCAAAATACTAATTGTCTATAAGAAGGGACTTCGGTTGGAAAAATAATCAAAATAACATACTTAAATGCAATAAAGATGTATCTTTACTGTATATTTGTTTACGATAGTTTAATGTATTTCATTCACATCTAATCTCTGTCTATCAAAAATGTTTCACCTACTTAACCAATACCTACACATTGCTTCAAAAAGGTTTACTGAAGCCCACACCACCCCCGATGCCACCGCCCATGCCACCTAAGATGCCCCCGCCACCAGAGTTCAAGAAGTCACCTTTAGACCCTGATAAACTGAAGAGGATCGAACAGCTCCGCAGCAGGCCTAGGAGGAGACCAGACTGGTCAGACATGATGAAGGAAGTGGAACAGGGAAAGAAGTTGAAACATGTTGTTTGTAATGATAGGTAAGCAAAGTTCACTAGCAGCAAGATTTCATATACTTACTAGCTTCAGCCGGTGGCTTCGCGTTCCTGAGGGATAAAAAGTAGGCTATGTATACCAGACCATAGTCTACTTCTGTTCCAAATTTCATCTTAAACTGTCAAACACCAAGCGGTCACCGGTGACCGCAACCTATTGTTCTATAATTGTGTCTACAAAACCGGTACTCGACGAGTTAATCCGATTATTAGTTTTTGTGTAAAAGAATTATAAATGTACATTCATACGCCCTAAACTTTCTCATTAATAATATTTGGAATTAAACTTTCATTAATTAATATAATGTCTGCAAACGTTACTGTCAACCAAGACGTCTTGAACTTTGTGTCGATTATTGGGTCAAAAATAGAGTTCTATGCCATAGGCTTGTCCCCTGTTCTTCTTATATATAGAGGTATACTGTATAATAACAGCAGCCGCCACTCCTTCCGGCATCATAGGCACGATGCTATTTTTCAATGATTGCACAAATTGGTGTTGCAAAAGGCAAACACTAGTATATTGTGCAATTATTTTTACAATACCTATAGCTGTTTGCAATATAAGTTGATAACCAGATTAAAGATTTAGCAACGAATAATTCGGTGGTGCAATAACAACATAATGATAATTCTTATTATCTTGATTATTAATGCGTAACACAAACATGATAAACAAAAAAAAAAGATATGATAAAGAAATGGACATAGCAGTGAATAACTCTTTCTGAAGCGCGCAAATAAGACAACTAATTCTGATTACAATAGTCTAAAACTTAATACAATGATTAACAGTACAACCATCAAATTCCAGGTCAAGTCCAATCATCGCCAGATCAGCAGTGGTGAAGAACAAAGGACAGTTCATATTCGAATCAGAAAAGCCGAACTCACACAATGCTTTGCTTAAAGAGATCTCAAAAGGAATTAAATTAAAGAAGACAAAGACCAATGATAGGAGTAAACCAAATTTGGAAGGTTTGAGGAAGTTCAGAAGACAGATGACAATTGAGGAGCAAGTACAGAAGAGTATGTCGCAAGCTAATCTGGCTGCGTCACCGTCTGGAGTCGGCCTGGCTGCAGCTGAGGCTAGTAACTCACATGTAAGTAGACAAATTACTTTTAATCTATACCTACTAGAACCTTATAGATGATCTAGGTTCTTGTTAGTCTTTTTCTTTGTTATTAATAGTCAGGAGTGACTTACTACTACTTAGTTATAACTCTCACAGTTTTATTACTCTATAAATGACACGCGACCCTACAGTGAGTCGCAAGCGAATCTATAGTGGGCCTTGTTTGTAGAAAGACACACTAACCAACCGTTCTTTATTGTGCTTTTCTTGGTAACCTTACTTCTCTAAAGATGGGTCCTGAGTTTGGGAACTTGATTTAGACTGTCGATCGTAATCCAGACATCTTTGGGAACCACTGCTAAAAACACACCAGATAGTTAAAATTTTTGTAACAAATGGGAAATTGAAAGAGTATATAAACCAGTGAATGTAAATGACGAACATGGTCGGCGACGTATATCAATGCATACCTCTATAGGTATGTTGGTATGATACGAATGAAAGTTATTAAAAAAATATGTTATGAATTTCAGATACCTGGTGTCTTGCCACCTGAAGAGGAAGACATCGATGAAATGGACGACATCGACAAGGTCAGAGATGATCTGCAGTCTACAAAGCAGTTGCTGGCTATTGAACTGAGGTAAGGAAAACTTAATCATTGCAAAATGTATTGCAATACTATTTCCACTTGATAACCTAAAGGCGTTGGTAGTGAAATAAGTCTAAGATATAATAGTAATAATAATAATAGAAGAATACAGTATATAACAATAACGTACAGAAAAAAGAACTTTCCACGTTAGTCATCATAAAAAAATAAACAAATAAGGCAATAAAATACTATAACCAAAAATTTGTATACTCTACAGGAACAAGGAGGCTCAAGAGAGAGAAAATAAGCGACTTTTGACAAGGATAGCAAACTTAGAAGCAGAGTTAGCAAGAGAAAGAGCATTCATCAAACAGGAACAACACAAGACTGTGATCTCCGTCACTGATGCCTACGATGAAAGACTAGTAAATAACCTAAAGATGGAAGTAGAGAAGACTAAAGAAAATGCTGATAATTTGGAGAAACAATACTTACAAGCCGCAGAAGATAGGGACACTGCACTCACAGAGTTGGAAGAAGTCAAAAGAAGGAATGCAGAGTTAGAAAAGAAGTTGGAACAAGCTATGTCGGTAAGAGATCGTTATCACTTTAATGTTGTAGTCAAAATACTTCAAATAGAAAATAATAAATTAATCTTGTTTTACAACACTATTTTTATTGGGACGATTATGCGTTCCAAAAACTTTTATAGGTACCAAATGTCTATTTAATGCTTTCACTAACAAATTTCCAGGGTGAGCTAGAGGATTTATCTGAAGAACCTATGTCATTTTACCAAAAACGACAACTTGATTTCGCTAAAGAATGCAAGTTGTTGAATATTGAAATAAATTCGCCTGAAGCCGAAGCGTTAATGAAAAGGAAGCTTGACGCTAACAATAACAATATTGCTAAAACTAATGCTGACGCTTATACTAACATAGCTGCTGACGAGGTATGGCTTTATGATAATAATTATTATATTTTGTCAAAGTACCGTCTTTGTAGACACAATTATAGAGGTAGAACAATAGGTTGCGGTCACCGGTGACCGCTTGGTGTTTGACAGTTTAAAGCGAATGTCTAAAATCACCTTTGTTAAGCTGATGATAATGATGATGAGACGGTTGCCAAGGAAAAAAAAAAGAAAAAAAAAAAAAAACAAAAATGATGATGATGGTCTAGTTTTGCATGTTCAAATAAATGTTCATCGTCATTCACTAACACTAAACACTAAGCATAAATTCATTGTTGTTCACCTCACCAACATTATAATCACTATTCTGTGTCATCATTCTTCATCTAATCATGTTCCAAAATTAATTATTTACTCACTCATACTACCTATATTAATATTAGACATACAATAATTTGTAGGTATGAAATACATCTATGTATAACATTGTACGCAATAATTACAGGGCATCATGCCAACGAGCATGGGTTCACGGCGCTCGAGCCACGCCATCAAGCAGCTGTCCGTCACCAAGGATGATAGCTTCGAGGAGGAAGAGGAATCTGATGAAGAAGAGGTAATTGAAGCTTCTGTTGTTCTTGAAATGAATAGTGATTAATAAAAAATGAGATCTATTAAGAAAAGTACATAGGAATAGACAGAACATGATCGACATGTTGTGTAAGATAGAAAAACAAATTGAAAGAACAGTAGATACCTACTAAAAAATAGCAAATATTCTAACCACCCTTTGATGTTTGACTGAAATTTTGCGCAAACATTCCATTGTTACAAATCAGAAGAAAACATTTTTTTTTTTTTTAAGGGGGGAAAATCATCGAATGACTGCCCCCGCCTGGGTGAGGCGGAAGGGAGTGTCAGACTCTTACTGACTAAAAACCACCCCGTTCCTTCTCCTGCACGTCGAGCCGGAGCCCCGGTTACCCGTTAGGTTCTCCGCGACTCCGAATCGGCATCGGCCCTATTGGGCCCCATCTGTGGTGGTCTGATGGCTCTTTGAGGCGCGCGCGGAACGCGACGCGCCGTACGCTGGGGTCTGTTTCTGGTCGGACGGGGAGCCACCCATGCTCGCCGTCCGCAGGCCCGCGCTTACGGTGGCCGGAGATCGTCCCGCGATCCCCGACGCCCGGTGTGTCCTTCGCGATGGCTGGGTTGCGAGGAGGCAGCGCTTCGCTGCCTCACGCGTCCCGCCTCCTCCTTAGCTAGCATGACTGCTTCGCAAAAGGAGGAGACGGCATCCCAATCCCCCTCGCTCCGCATCATGGCCTGCACTAGGCCCGGACGCGAGAGGTCGCCATCGCCGATCACTTCCCTGAGGACATGGCGGTGCTCAGCCCACGAAGGGCATTCTCCCACCGTGTGTTCCACCGTGTCCTCAGGGCGGTCCTCGCAGTGATGACACCCGGGCGTTTCCTCCCGCCCCATCAGACACAGGTACCTCCCGAAACTTCCATGTCCGGTGAGGACCTGCGTCAGGCGGTAGGTGAGGACGCCGTAGCGTCTCTCAAGCCACTCCTCAAAGAGGGGACTTACCGCTGCGATGGCAGCGAGCCCAGAAGAAAACATTAGGGTTTTAAAATTAAGTACACGTGTCCTTAAATTATTCCTTTGCGAAATTCGTTTTAGAGATTATATAAAATTTAGAGCAAAAATGATCTTGACAAATTTCTAATATATCACTATTACAACCATTCCAGGAGGAAAGCGAGGAAAAGAAACAGAAGAGAATGGAGAAGGAAGTCCGCAATATGAGGAACAAGATCCGGTACTTGAAGGAGAAGCAAGACCACATGAAACGAGAGAGAATGGGATTCAAGATGTCACTGAAGAACCAACAGGCGGCACTAAAGTAAGTACCTACCTTCGGCTAAGACCAAAGAACAAGAAGAAAACCCATGTCTATTAAGTGCAAGCTAAGCATATGCACCACCACCTCAAACTTATTGGTATCTTATTAATGACTATAACTCACCGAAAAGCTTCTTGTCCGTGTCCTATTTCCATAGGTCCTCCAACTGTATTATGAATAAATAAATAAATAAGGAAGGTCTTGAAAATAAACACTAACTGGTGTGTTTTTACTTTTGACTCGAATACGAGAAGCTCCTGAATATATACCATTCCAACACTTCCGTGGTATTGCATAATCGATAGGTAGTCATGAGGATTTACAGTATTTATCGATGCTATGGCCTTAAACAAATCTATCGTGGTGCCCATCTGTCCTTAAAGTGGTTAATTCGAAACATGTGTAAGCTTACGACATGCAAATCATTTCAACTCCAATTGTTATCATTTCTTCCTTGTTTATCTACACTTTTCGTTTCCTGATATTGTTTTCGCGACACATCAAATTCTTGAACCGTTTCACGGTTATCTCCAATCGAATTTATAGTATTATCCGCGATAGTGAAGATAGCCAAAATTATTATCGCGAATTGGTAGTTTATTATTTTCCTTCAAATTCTTATCTGTTATTGTTTGTTATATCAACGATGTATATGTGCATAATTATACAATACTTACCTCAAAGATGTTTATTTTGGAGACTCAGTTGAAGATCTAATGACTGACGCTCAGAACGATCTTAACTCGTCGAGTACCGGTTTTGCAGACACAATTATAGAACAATAGGTTGCGGTCACCGGTGACCGCTTGGTATTTGACAGTTTAATCTACTGAATGAGTGGTTTCAGTCAAATCTGTTAACTATCAATACTACAAAAACAAATTATTTAATTTTTGCTGCAAAAAATAGAAAAAGACAGATAAACCTTGAACTTAAAATAGACGGCCAAATACTCGAACGAAAATATAAAGAAAAATATCTTGGGCTAATCTTAGATAGTAACCTGACCTGGAAAGCACACATTGAAAAAATTTAACTTAAACTAGGCTCACTTTCAGGGGCACTGCGCAATATATCAAAATGTCTCCCGCAAAGAGTTAAATATCTAATTTACAATTCTTTAATTAAACCTCATATAGATTATCTCATTGAAATTTGGGGCACTGCATGCAAAACTAACGTAGATCAAATTCAACGAATTCAGAACAGATTAATCAAAACCCTATTTAATTATAAATATCGGACACCTACTGAAAAATTATACCAGAACACAAGGTTAATGAATATAAAACAAACATATGTATACTACACATGTATTTTAATACGTAAAATATTAAATAAGGAAATCCATTCAAACTTAATTTTTTTAACAAAACAGCAAACACGTAAAATAAATCTTAGACGTGCGAGTTACTTAGTAACCCGTCCCCCTAGAACTAACTATGGAAAAAGAAGTCTGGAGTTCGAAGGTATTAAATTATACAATAGACTACCATCAATGATAAGGCAAGAAAAAAGTTATGTGCGGTTCAAAAAATTACTTAAAATTAATATAATTAATAACTACAAATTATGAATACTTGTAAGTATAATTAAAATATTGACTAGTGTTTAACTAATAACGTAAAAGGCAAATTCTAAATAGTTTAAATTAAATACCGTGTACAATAGTAAAATAAAACAATTACATTAAGACGTATAAACTATGCCATCAATGCCACATCTAGTAAAAATAGTTCATGTATCAAGTGATTGATTAACTTACTGGTTTACCAACATTTGCTTCATATTTTTGTTATAGTTTACTGGTCTGCCCGTGTTGCTTGATTCTGTTATTTGTGTACCTCTATATTTATCACTTTACTCACATTTTTAAATAGTGAACATTTGTATTTGTTCTTTTGTATTGTTTTTGTTTATGTTATTATGTACGTACTACTGTGCGCTCTAAATTGTTTACTTTTGTATGAAATATTGTTTCTCAGTAAGTGAATTATGTATGTGATTCTTTATGAGAAATAAAGATATTCTAAACTAAAAAAAAAAGATGTTTAGAAGTAGTCTTCTATTTTCCTATTTGATATCCAATCTTTTCATAGCCCACGTTAGAAATGCTTTATAATTTTGTGATTGGTGACCGCAACCTATTGTTCTATAATTGTGTCTATAATGACGGTACTCGACGAGTTAATTGTGTCTATAATGGCGGTATTCAACGAGTTAAAAACAATGTTGAGAATTTTTCATAATCCACACTGATCAAATCCCCAATGTCAAATTGGAATATTTTATTCTTACTTATTTAATTTATATAACTACTTCTATCACTTACCTACGCCAATAATGTACACATAATTGACAAACATTATCCAACACGCCTTATAAATACGCTCCGACAAACGATTACGTAGGTACTTAATCAGGTTTTTCCACGATAGTTATCAAGTACACCGTCCTAATTTTTCTATAATTAACAATCAAAACTACCTAATCATTGAGCATCAAAACCATCGATGTATAAACTTGAATTTAATTAATAATGGCTTTTTTCAAAATTTAGGGAGGAAAAACGAAAGTACAAGGAGCTGAAACGCGAAGTCGACAAGATGGCCGCTATGATGAAGGAATGCGGATCAGATGATGAAGATGATGAGGAGGAGGAGGAAGAGTCTGAAGAAGAGAAGAAATCAGAATCAGAAGAAGAAGAAACCGAGACTGAAACAGAACAAGACACTGAGAGTGAGACAGAGAGCGAAAGTGAACCGGAGGTAAGTTTAGATTCTTATTATGTTGAATAGCTTCTGACAGCGGCTTCGCCCGCATTCCTGGGGTAAAAATTTAATGACATTTTTGGGGTAAAAATTTACCCTATTATTTATTTTTTCAATATTTTCAGTGTACAGAATTTACACTTCTACAGTTTTATTAAGTATATGTATAAATGAACAAAGATAAATTTTGTTGATGAACTACGGCCTAAGCCAGAATGTCGACTATACTAGTCGATCAAAAGTGCGAGTGAATTATTTTCAAAAAGTGATGTTAGACTCGCTGTGCCTATAGAAAAAGTTTTAATGTAGAGTTCAGAGGGCTTAGTACGAGTTGGTTCTCCATAAGCCCTCAGATCCTGCAAATGTCCTTAAATCCTGTCGGTATTGTATCTGATCCCACATACGGCTACAGCCATAGATTTGCTTGCCATTATTTAAGTTTCTTGCTGACGAAGTCCATAGCCGCAGTTACCAATAAGGTACCTACTGTAACATCATGTCCCTAATAAATCAAATTATTATTTTCCAGGATGCTCCATTACCAAATAAGAAAGAGAATCTCACAAAGAGGGTAAAACGTCACGAGACTAGGGTTCACGCGCTGAAGAAGGGCAATGCTCTCCTGATGGCCAACGTGGACCGTTTGAAGGACGATGTATTGAAACAGAGAGAAGAATCCGTCACATTGCAAAAAGAACTGGACTCTCTTATTGATGATCTGGAGTAATTCTATGCGATGCGAATATCAACTCTTCAAAATAATTAGTTCTATGATATCATCCAGAGATGGCTTGTATTGTGTTGCTAGCCACAAAAGTATAGCAGTGCGGTGGTTCCTACATAGACCTATGTATAATGGTGTTTACTTCTTAAGCAGTTCGGTAAATTGGCCGAATTGTTACTATATAGTCTTGAAGCACCTATTTATGAATTTGACTTTATAGTACGTAGTGTCTTGGAAAATTATTTTGTAAAACTAGCAACACACTATTTCTCTATCCCTGTCGATGGCAATGACATTAGGTAACGTACTGTTTTATCTTCAGGCGGTTAAACTTGATTATTTCTATCGGTTATCGTCTAATCATATCTTATCCGAACTCACATATCCGACAGCAGACAGATTTTTTAATAAATAACAGATTGTCTTAGGTCATTGTTATCGTTCAACGGTCGTACGTTGTATTCATTCGATAAGATTAGTCGAATCATTTTATGATGCTATAATCATTAGTTTACTTATTTGATTACGTCTCGATTCAATCGGAAAATGCCCTCAATATTGTACCTATGAATCTCAAATTTTGATCTAAACAAACACTTACTTTATTCATGAAGTCTAATAAGAATTTTCTCGTTGGTCTATTTGTTGTAATAATCATTTTTAAATATCGTACTGAAAAGTCTTTCAATGCCTAATTTATTATTTGCAACAGTTCGACTTAGATAGTACAATAAATACATAATTTCATATTTTTTGTAGATACCTAGTCGAAATATTTTCAGTATTGACTATTCCTTATCATCATCGTTAATAATAATTTACTGTTTTATAAAGCTTTTTAATACTTGAATAATTATTATTTGCCAAATTATACTTAAACTGTAAACAATTCTCTGCTAAAACGTTTGTAGTTTATCAAAATTTTAATGATTTTCTTAATTTTTAAGTACTTAATTTTAATTTTTAATGTTAACAATAAAAGTAATCTTCTTATCCACTATGTTTCACTCATTATTGCTATCATGTGATTTGTACATAATATTTTTAAGTTAATAATTATTATTTATAAAGTACCTATACTATTGTATTATCAAACGGCACAATAAACTTTTACTTAATACCATTGCATTCTATTTTTGCCCTTAATAATGGAACTAGAAACATAACATCACGGCTTTTATCCCCAAAGGGGTAGACAGAGGTGTACCTACATTATGCCACTGTACAATGTAACACCCACATTTCACTATTTATGTTATGAGTCCCATGTAATAGGGGGTGAGGCTATTGCCACATACCGGGCACAATTCTCGACTCCGTGCTAATAATGAGATTTTATTAAAAACCCAGCATTACTTTGCCCGACCCGGGAATAGAACCCGAGTCCCCTAGGCCAACGAGGCAGTCCGGCATTAGTAACTAACTATAATAATAATAGTTAGGCCGTTACAAACGTTGGAACTGTCAAAAATTAATTATTTTTATCAGCCTCTCGTTCACACGTACGCGAATTGTGCGCATGGAAGTAATTTAGTACTACTAGTTGTAGGTACGTAGTAGATTTTTTTTTTCTTCTTCTTTGACTACCGACTCTAGTTAGTAGATACTTATGCCTATATGAAATATGTAAAGGTATTAACAAGATAAATATTATCTAATGATTATTTTATGCTTACGAGTTCAATTCCCAATCCCACCGTGTAGTTGTTGTTCAATAATGTTACAATAAAATATAATTATTCTTTTATATTTTATTCCATAGGGTTTTAAGTAGTAGACAGGTATTCTTTGTTGTAAAAGAGTAAATATTTTTGTCTAAATTATTTAAAAATCTTTTTCTTTGTCAAAATAATGAACATTGTATTCCTGCCATGACAGAACCAAAAAAGTACTGCTGCAAAATATATCAATGGCTGGTATGCTATGCTGCTGTTCTAGATACGGTCATCCTAATGGTATTTAAAAAACCGTAAATAACATCAAATAACCGGTAAATAACTAGTTATTTAAGTAATTTAAACGTTTTTTCTTACTTGGCAACACTGTAAAATGTCACTTTGGCATTTTCAATCCGAGTTGTTTGTGTTGTCAAAAATTCAAAAACAAAACGGTCGTGGGCGCGAATTTACACAAACGCACGATATTTCCTAATAAGATTCAATTGTAAGACACGAATACTTGCATTATAACAGTTTTACGGCAGTGTAAGGTTAATTTAGATTAGAAAAATGCCTCCAACGGACGCAGAGGTGCCGCAACCGGTGTCGGCGGCAAAACCGAACCCTCGGAACAATCCTACTATGTTCAAAATATTTCAAAACGTGCAATACAATGTGGTTCAACACAAGAAATATGTTAAGGAAATGATAAAACTTTATAAAAAGGTAAGTCTCGCAAAACAAATTACATCAAGCTGTTTATATCTCCCTCACTTGTAAACAAATTGATACATTGGCTGGTTTTTTCATTCAAATTAGAATTGTAGACAGTTTCTCAACACTACTATACGTCTATAAAGTATAAATAGTGCTCAAAATCTTAAATATAAGTGGATTTCTGATAAAATACTTAATAAAAGTTACAACTAAAGCTTTCAACTACTCACAGAATAAGTCAGTAATCTTGTTGATAGGTAAGTATACATACACAATTTTTTTACACTGCTTTTATTTAATTCACAGCTTGATGAAGATAGTTTCCGAGAGAGCTTTAGGAATGCTTTACAATACTTGTTTACGTTCGGTGATACCAGTGCCAATGTGGACAGAGTTGTGCAATTTGTGGCAACTTTCTGCACATCCCTAGATGATGAGGAAGAGTTCTTGCTGTTCATATTCAATATTATTTTTGATGTAAGTATCTCTTTACTTTATTTAGTATGTACATAAGGTTTAGTTAATAGGGTTAAGGTTAATAAGGTAATTAGTTAAATTAGTTAGGTAATAGTTGTTTGGAAGGCAGTTCTCATATTGTCATTGTATGTGTGAGAGAATTTGTTTCTTTTATTGAGCCTATGGCATTCTACCTGTGGCTTCATGGCTTCATCTTCATCAAAAAGTAGCCTTCTATCACCAGACACAGAAATCATACAAACATAACTTCACACCTTTTATCCCTGAAGGGGTAGGCAGAGGTACATATGGCACTTAATGCCACTGTACAATGTAACACCCACTTTTTACTATTTATGTTATAAGTTCCATGTACTAAGAGGTGAGCCTATTGCAAATCATACCATAAAATAAATATGGTATGACATGAAAGTAAACGAAATAAAACTATTCCACATTTATCACATGAATAAAAATTGTACTCATTACTTTTGTCCTTATAATTCCAGTGTCAATGTGTATCCGGTCAATCAGTGAGATACAGAGCCAGTCAGCTGCTGGCAGCTGTACTGTCAGCTTTGGGTGATGATGCCTCTTTGGACGATGACCTCTGTGACAAACTACTGGCCTCACAGGTAATGTTGTTTTATTATGCAACCACTCTATTTGTTATTAGTTAATAAGATAAATTTTTGTTTGAAGAAGTTTAAACTGTCAAACACCGCGCGGTCACCGGCAACCGCAACCTATTGTTCTTTAATTGTGTCTATAATAACGGTACTCAATAAGTTAACAAAACTTCATAATTAAGGCATTGGCTGCCAATAAAAAACTATTGAAGGCAAATCCTCCGCTAATGTCGGTCACCGGTGATTGCCATGGCGTTTAACGTGTTAACTTGTAAACAATCACCTGATATAAATCCCTAATATTTGTTCATACAAAAGTAGTTTCTAAACATCAGAAATAAGGTCTATAATAAGAGTTAATAGAGAGAGAGAGTGAGAGTATGTTTGCACTGTTGCTTTACTGATGTTCCCAATGAGTGTATTGAATTTTTCTTTCATACAAACCATGTCCTGACATAAAAACCTGAAAAAAAAAATTAAGGCATAAAAAAGAGTTATTGAATTCAGTGCAGTCATTCGACAATAATACTTTTTGGAGGCCCATTTTATTTATACAGATGTTTTTACTTAACATAACATCACGCCGTTTATCCCCGAAGGGGTAGGCAGAGGTGCACACAGAAGTAACACCCACTTTTCACTATTTATGTTATGAGTCCCATGTAATAGGGGGTGAGCCTATTGCCATATACCGGGCACATTTCCAGACTCCGTGCTACTACTGAGGATTTTTTAAAAACCCATGCAGTAATACTTTGCCCGACCCGGGAATCGAACCCGAGACCCCTTGCGCGGCAGTCGCACTTGCGACCACTCGGCCAACGAGGCAGTCTTTACTTCTTGCACCAAAGAGTAACAAACTTTGTCTTGTATGTCTTGATAACGTCTAATAATTCGGCTACAGATGCAAAGACTACAAGACACTCGCGGCGCTGTACGATGTCGCGCGGCGCTCGCTCTGCAGCGGCTGCAGAACCCCATGGAGCCTGATGATGAAGTCACCAGGGCATATCGGTTTCATATGAGCTGTGATCCTAGTTCTTCTGTTAGAAGGTAAGGAATTGTTTTAGCATCATGCGTTTATGCTCTAAAGGGCTAGGCAGAGGTGAAAATACTTTGGTACTCACATCTTCACTGGTCATGTAATATTAAGTATGCTTATTACGCGAAGTCGTGACTCCATACTACTGCTATGACTGAATATAAATTATCAAAAATCCAATAATCATCCCTACCTAAACCAGGAATTGTACACAGTCAAGTGCAGAGGTAGACAAATTTGTTTTTAATGGCAACTGATCTTTGGCCAAAGTACTTCTTGAATACTGTTTTTAATTTTAATTTATTAAATATGTACACCTCTATGTACTTACATATTTAATAAATTTATAACAATTATGTTTTCCAGAACAGATATTTTAAACATTTACTAACAAATTATGTAAAATCTTAGTTTTTATCAATTACAGTGGGTTGTGTAAACTGGTGAGGGCGACATAAATTGTCTGATATCTAGACCTTGTTAATGATTCCCTTTCATTTACATAGAGTATATTTAATTAGATAAGGTACGATGGGGTTGGTTGACGTATCTGTATGGACAGAAACCTCAAACAATAAAGGAGAATAAAAAAAAATCAATTACAGGGCAATAGTAATGTCGATAGCGAAGTGCAGTCGCAACGTGCCGTTCGTGTTGGAGCGCCTGTGTGACGTGGACGAGGCGGTGCGCCGCGCGGCCTTCCTGTATGTCGCGGCCATCAATGTCACACAGCTCAGGGTGCGGCAGAGAGTGCTGACCTTGAAGGTATGGATTTTTACAAATCATACAAATTTTAGGGCTAAGACGAGGCATTCGTTTAACAGTGAATGATAAATGCTTTTCATAATGATGATAATGAATTTAAATTATTAGTCTACAATACCCAAAGAGGACACAAAGCTATTTAATAGTTATGAATAATTATGTTGGTATTTGTAACATACTAACTCGTTGGCCGAGCGGTCGCAAGTGCGACTGCCGGGCAAGGGGTCTCAGGTTCGATTTCCGGGTCGAGTAAGTATCACTAGGTTTAAAAAAATTCTCAGTAGTAGCACGGAGTCTGGAATTGTGCCCGGTATATGGCAATACACTCACCCCCTATTACATGGGACTCATAACATAAATAGTGAAAAGTGAGCGTTACATTGTACAGTGGCATAATGTACACCTCTGCCTACCCCTTCGGGGATAAAAGGCGTGATGTTATGGAGTATTTGTAACAACCGAAATAAAGGGTGGTCTGGTGAAGGAGGTGGTCTGTTCCATCTAGGGGGCATAGGGCTCAAATCAAGTATAGTCATTTGTTACTACCAGGAACAGTAATGTTGGCTTTGTTTTTGTTTAATTGTCTGAACCATACCAGTGAAAGATGACCAACATTAACATTACTGACTTTACCAGATCTGTGGAACAGTTTGGTAGTTTTTAATTAAATCCATTACTAAAACAAACACCATCATTACTTCCAGGTTGGTCTCACCGAGCGTAGTGTCCGCGTTCGTCGTGTCGTGGAAGAGATCCTCATCCCAGGCTGGCTGAGTACCTTCCAGGGCAATATTGTGGACTTGCTGAAGGCCATACGATTGGACAACGCACACGATGCTAAGGACTCGCAGTATGTTGCTGGGAAACTGCTGGAATCGTTGTTTAAGTAAGTAGTTTTGTATTTCTGTACTTTTTTACAGCTAGCAAACTTATTTGGCACGCATTGGTATCTTCTATAAACTCTCTTACTCTGTAATTCTAAAATCGGTCTCGTAATCAATTTGTATTCCAAATAATTTGGCGTACCATACATTAAAATCAAAATTAAGTTGTAATACTTAAGCTACGTATTTTTAGGGTAAAGCTATAAATGTGTTCTGGCCGGTTTTCTAAAAAAAATTAAGCTTTTTTTAAGTTTCCACAAATACAAATTGTCTGCTAAGTTTGATCTCTAGACCGAACAAAGTACATAATTATTCTAGTTCTCAATCAAAGCACGGATTCGGAGAATAACCTCCTGTCTTTCGCCATGGATCCATGAAATGTTTTAAAAAGATTAGTAACATAACAAAATCTCCAATGTACGGATCATATACACCTCTTTCTACCACTTCATACCATAAAAATCATTAGTAAATAATCCTTTTACCGCTTAAAGACGTCTACCAATATCAGAGCTCCTAGAATGGCTGCCTACAGACAAGAACTTGCGTCTAATACCAGCTGAGAAGCTCAACAAGGAGACGGCGTGGTACTGGCGACATCTAGCGGAACATTTGCAGAAGATAGACGATGATGAAACTCTGGAGTCTATCTTACCAGACTTGGTGGTGCTTACTGGATATATTAGAGCGTGAGTATACATTTTCTATGTTTTTTCTGGCGTAAGGCGGTAGACAAGAAGAAGGATCACCTGATGGTAAGCAATCAGCGTCGTCTATGAACACCCGCAACACCAAGTTAGCAAGATGTGCATTGCCGGTCTTTTGGAGGTTTGGTGATAGAAGGGAAGGTGTATCGGAGACCCTAGGGCTCTGGTTCTACAAGAACCTAACGGATTACCAGAGCTCCGGCTCGAAGCGCAGGAGAAGGAACGGGGTGGTTTTTAGCCAGTAAGAGTCTGACACTGAGGGCGGGAGCAGTCATTTGATGATTTTCCCCATTAAAAAAAGGGCTCTGGTTCGGCAGTCGCATGCTACCGTTCAACCTACGAAGTAGTTAGTCCCTGTCTAGAAAATATTATTTATTAAATATTTTACGTTTAAAAGTTCTCGAAAATGTATTCTTAGGGTCGATTTTTCAATTCTCAGTTAATTTTGTCAGATGAATAACTTTCAATATGTTATAATTCTTCCATACCAATAACTGTCAAATGTCAAATTTATTCTTTATGTAGTTAAGAAATAACTGATGATTGAAAAATCAGCCCTTAATGTCTTATCTCACTTTATCATAATTTTAAAGAACTTCTTGTTCTTTAACCTGCAGTATTGTGGAGTCCCCCTGTCCCGTGGAGACGGACGACCCGGTAGGGTTCAGTACGCGGCAGTACGTGCTGCACGAGCTGGCAACAATGCTGCGGGTCTACGATGCCACCGACCCCACTGGGAGGGGGGAACTGCAGACACTCATTACTGATGTGCTTACAGGTCCGTATACAGTAAAGAACGCATCATCAGAGACATTGTAAAACTTACTTTTTTAAAAAGAGTAACGCATGGAGTTTCTTGTTCGTTCTTCTCCATTTGAATCTACTCTCTCACTCTAATAAACTGAAATAGCACGTAATCACCTAGTATGAATACCATAAACACCATTCAGAATTTCAGCTATCCAAAAACTTCCAAAGTTAACACTATTTATCTCAAAATTGATAGAAACAAAATGTTGAATGATCCTCTTGACAACGACTACAGCCCCTTGATAGCGCATACACTTAAAATTGTTTTTATAATAACTATCATGAGATATACTAAATTGAACCACACAGAACCCTTCTGTGGTTCGAAACTAGTAGAGCTTTTTTCAGTATATTCACGTGAATAACCCGCGATTTTTAGTTAAACTTGAAATTATTTAATGCTGATTGATTCTTTAATAGATATCTAGCACTATATGATACGAGAAAATGATACATTTTTTTCCCCAACATATTACGTAATATGTATAATTGGTTAGTTTATTATGTTTAAAATAAATTAGTTGAACTTTTCAATCCAATAAATAATTTAAAAATAATCATACTCTCATCCGTTGATTTGACAATTTACCTACTTTTGGATTTTTTCTCGCTAATTTTAAGGAAATAAGTATGCCATTTGGAAAGAAATATTATGACGTCATAGGTTGTGATCCAATACAAAATTGATAGGATAGTATCGTTTTTGACGTTTCAATTAAAATATTGAATTTGACTACCTGTCAACTACCATATTCAAAAATAATCTTTATTCCAGGTGACTACGGCCCTTTAAACGCGGACGTGATACGAGCATTCGTGAATGCTTTAGAACTAGTACTGCCTGAAATATCAGCTCGTATGGAAGTTGTCAACGGTGTCATTGGTGCTCTGCGCGACCCGCCTGAACCTGACCAGCCGTGTCTACCGCCGCCTATTGTTGATTGTACTGAAGCTAAGTTACAGGTCAGTTAGGGATTATTTAGCCAATAAGGTCTAAAATAGTTCAGTAATCCAGTTACTTTAGAGGTATCGAAGTAACTCGATCAGTTTCAAGGCGCACCAGAGCCCAGGGTTATGGCGAGTGTTACAAGTTCAGTCGAACTATTGATATTCAAAATTTGATTTTACCATACACAAAATCCATACGACATTAAAAGAATACCCTTCCTATAGTCAGGTAAATATGTGATGTGAAACTACGTTTTAGTTGTTAGTTATATTTCAACTGACAGCCTCGTTGGCAGTGTGGTCGCAAATGCGACTGCCGGGCAAGGGGTCTCGGGTTCGATTACCGGGTCGCGCAAAGTATTACTAGGTTTGCAAAGAAAAAACTCAGTGGTTGCACAGAGTGTTGAATTGTGCTTGGTATATGGCAATAGGCTCACCCCCTATAACATAGGACTCATAACATAAACAGAGCAAAGTGGGTTTTACATTGTGCAGTGGCATAAAGTGCCGTAATGCGCACCTCTGCCTATCCCTTCGGGGATAAAAGGCGTGATGTTATGTTGATGTTGTTATATTTCAAGTACATTATAATATGACATATCGATGATCGACTAAATTTTATTTTTGCCTATTTTAATTAGTTCTCTTTTATTATTTTTATATCAGAGGGCCAGGCTTCGAGTATCGTTGAACGTCGCGATAGAAGCACAAGAAGAAGCCGTCAGGGAGCAGAACTATGCATTAGCTGCTGAATGTAAAGCTAAGGTGAGTGGGAAAAGGCACACTAGTATAAATTGGTTTATTCCTCCATAACTTATTTCCTACCTCCTAAATGTACATACTAAAGTCACGTTATTTATGAACTTAGGTCGAAGACATACAAAAGAAACTGGACGAGTTATCCATTCAGCCGCCCGCTCCAGCGCCAGCACCGCCCATTTCGGTAAGTAACTGGTTTAAAGCTGAAAATATGATCGCAGAAATATCGAATTTTCTGACAGTTAAATCATAAAAATGTAATGAAAATACATACCTAATTAAACTATGAAATGTCATTTATTTCTGTAAATTAATAGTAAAAAAATGAATCTTCAAATGTGTAAGCACAGATCTCGAGAATAGCTGAACCGATTTCGCTAATTCTTTTTTAGTTTGTTTTGTTATCGCTAGGATTATTGTTATGAATCTTCTTAAAATTCTATGACTAAGTTTGAGGGGTCCGCTAGTACGCTATAATATACTTTAACACATCAATAATCTTATACTAATATGTTTACAGACGATAAAAGAGAAACTATCAGACACTGCGACGTTAACAAAATGTCTGACAATACTGAACAGTGCTCTGGACACGCCTCAAGTCAAGTCCGTCACTCCAATGATGCAGATGATCTTCAACGAGCTTGAGGTATGATTATATTATGAAGTATCTGTTATTAACAAGGAATGATGAGTATGCAAATTAAAAAGGAATTCTGACATATCAGACATGATAAAATCGTTAAGAAATGTCGATAATTATCTGTTTGTTCCAATTTAATGCGACTGACAAATTTTCAAAATTCTGAGGCCTTGGTACGAATTTGTTTTACGTTTAAAGTAATCGTAACTATACTCGGAATTTTAATTCGATTCCAGATTTGACAATTTCAGTGTTGCAACGTTATGACAAGTACTAAATAGTGACGTTGCGAAATTATTCGATATGGGAATGGAATATTTCTGGATCGATTCTTCTCGTTTATAATTTTACTCTCGTAAACTAAGTATATCAGGAAATTAAATATTTCTAACCGATAATTTAGTTCTGACGATTAATTAATGATCTGAGACTTTTATAATTGTGTGTGAAATAAATAAAAAAATGTAATCATGAAGGAACATGACAAATAAAACAGATAGATTGATGTATTATGGTAATAATTTATTTTATAAATTGTCGCCGTCATCGCTATCGCTATCACTGTCACTTTCTGTAACATTTATTATAAAACACACACACTGATTGTTTATCGATTTTTATGTTCATCACTACACTATTAGATGTGGTATCATTATTTCACAAAATGACAGTAGCTAATGTCAAATCTGGATCGAATTAAAATTCTGACTATAGTACGCGTTCGGCGCTGTGATTGGTTGGTTCATTGGCGCCGGCCAATCAGAGTGCCGTCTGAATAGTACCTTTGTAATACTATCGAGATCCCTGACCTCTTGCTCGACCACGCGACCATTCGACCAACAAAGCTATTAAAGTTGTTGAAACTTTATTATTAATTGTCATCATAATGCAATAAATATTTAATTTCAGGTAGACATATTCCAAAACCCAGAAATCGTAGAGACTGCCCTAGAAACTGTGGCTCTTTACGGAATGCTGGACAAGGAGTTTGCCAAGGAAAATAAGGCGTTCTTCTTTGCTAATGTAAGTATAAAATATCTGCATTCTGAATGTATTTACATTTTACATAATCGGAACAATATGCAACACTTATAGCCGACTTTATAGGCTCTGGCTAGATACATATTATCTATCGAATAAATTATCTTAGGTAGATACATGAGAGTAATAAAACTTGCCCTTAAATTCGCGACAACAAATTTCACTATGTGCTAGACAGTTCTTTAAACATATTTCCTACTTGTAAACCTACATAATTTGATCACTATCTTATAATACAATTATCATGTTTTTGGCTTACTCACGTAACTGTTTAATAAGGAATTCGACTAGTTTCAAGACATGCTAGAGGCTCATATTCATGATCAGCACTAACTCAGCATTTCGCGACACGCGATGCGGCGAATGTCGCACTGCTACTTGTTAATAAGCTTGCTTATAATAAATTATTATTTATACGCGTGTTTGCGTGTGTCGTAGTGTGAAACTAGTCGAGTTCCTCGTCAAAGAGTCATGCGAGTAAGCCGAAAACATAATAATTAATATAGTATGTCTTACAAAAGTTTTACAATAATCTTATAATTTTGCCATAGTTAATAGACACATCCAACGAGCGCACAGTGTCGACCGTGCTCCACTGTATAGTGGACCTGCTGTGTGTCCACGGCGCGCGAGTGTTCGAGGACGACGTACAGGAGGACACCACTGTCAACACTACCAAGAAACGAAGCACCTATCATGCCAGTGTTATTGATGATGACGGTGAGTTTTTGTGGGGTTTTGAAGTATTTAAGACCTTTTTTTATGACGGGGAGAAACCTTCAAACGGCGCCTAACTTTTTGGGGAAAAACACTAGGGAGTGTGGGATTCGTATCTCACGTAAAGGGCACCGGGTTCTCTGAAGAGACCTACTCCCCCCCCCCGGTGCAACGCCTATTACAGCACATTCCTAGGGAGACTTGCGTGCCCCTTGGTCATCGCTTTGCACGGCAGCACGTGACCACTGTGCTTCCGTCTTCCCTGAGGCCACTGGATGGGCACCTAGAGTCCCCACTCTATGCACCTAATGCACCCGTGGCCCCAAAGGTCGGGGGACCTCAAGACGATTTACGACCTAGCGGGTTTTAATGTGAACTAAGCAATATATTAAAGTATTTTTAAGTTTTATTGTATTTTCTTGCAGGTAATATATCAGAGTCGGCTATTTCCATGTCACCGACGCACAGCACGGTCATCGAACTGCTACTAAAGATTATGGACAGTACGGTAGGTAAAGTATGATATTTAGAGAAATCTGCACTATCGATCAACCAACCAATCTTATGCTAAGGACTCACGGCGCGATCTTCTCCCGCGCCCGCCGCGCGCCGTGGTGGCGCTTTTTTTTTAAGTCGGGGAAATCATCCAAAGACTTCTCCGCAGTGGCGGAATGGATGGATGGCAGGATTTTCAAAACTCACGATACCGCAGTTTTCTACGGTCCCGCAGCTGCCGCGGTGGCGATTATCCGCAAATGACAATGACCAAATTTGTATGGAGCGTGGTGCCTTTTAATTTTTTCGCGGCAGTTGATCAAATGTGGATAAATTGATGCAGAATAACATTACAAACAAAAAAATGTATGGGGTCTTATATCAAAAACACAGTCCGAACCGAGTTAAGTCAGTTCAAAGATGTGAAAATAGTGGTATATTATTCCTGTTATTTTGTTGATGGTGACCGTACACAACACATATTTCTTCATTTACTTGTCAGAAATATTTTGTAATTAATGTTTATAAACGATTTCAAGGAATATATTAAAGCTTGTTGTGGGCTTATTTATTTTATTTTTGTTATAAGGCCAAGGAATCAGAACAAAGTGAACCATTAACTGGCCACTGCTGAAATAAAAACTAAACATTTCGCTTGATTGGCTAGCGTATTCACTTTATATGTATACGGTTTAAGGCCTATGACAGATTTTCATGATCAATTTCCTCTCAGTCGAAAACCCGCAAAATACTATACTGGGCCTTATCATAAAATGCTATGTTCGTCAACTGAGGCGTCGGTAGCGGATACACGAAAAAATCATTTTTCTGTCTACTTCTCCCGACTTACTTCCGATTATTAACTAATCTAACTACAGTTAATACTTATAATACAGTTAATAATCTATATCTAGCATAAGATTCTGTACAAAGATATCGTCATTCAGTCACCAAGTGATGGATTATATTTCGACTGATCACATTATATGAAAAAATTATGCGCTCATCTGACGTATAGTCCATCACTTTACAAAGTCGACGGTTTCCTTTCTTGAAAATATTATGCTAACTATAAAGTAGATGAGTCTACCACCAGGAGTCAAAGGCAAAAAAAAACTTTTAGATTTTTGGACGGCTGCCACTACTCAACCCACCATTGGTACCTCAGCTGACGCTCATGGAGCTTCATGACACAACTCCTAGAAGCATCCCACAAATTATCGACTGAGAGAAAATAGCAAATAAAAATTAGTGCCTGGCAATATGGATATATTGTGGTGTAATATGGTGTTCCTGTGCCCGGCGTACAGTGGCGCACAATTTGAAGTTAGGAATTGTGACAAAAATATGAATAATTTGAATAAAAAAACCAAAGTAAAATGTTTGACTTCAGCTCTTTTCGACGCTCATAACTCAGTCCAGACTGAGATTTCCATATATGAGCCCATACACAATTTCGTTTGTAATGTCATTCTAGATAATATTTTCCATAAATCATCGACTGCCGCCAGAAAAAAGAAAGGCACCAATTTTAGTCAATGCCCTTTGGCAGTTGATTATCGTAAGACGGGCGGGCGGTTAAACAATCAGCTGAGTTCTAGACTGGCCTCCCATTGCGATGGCTCGCCAACCGATCGCAGAGCGCACGAGTGGTATCCGCCGCCGCGGCCTTACCGCGGGTTAAATTGGCCATATCTAGTGTAAGCATGCCGCCGGTACAAGACATTTACTAATCATTTTTTTGTTTTCGTAGTGTTCAGCATATAGACTGATCATAGTTGAAGGTCTCTGTCGCCTCCTACACCTGGGACACCTCGAGTCTCCTGCTATACTCAGCAGACTATTACTACTCTGGTTTAATCCAGCCACCGGTATGCTATATTGAACCTAATTTCTTATTTTATTAACGTTACTCTTAAATATTTCCATAGAATATTTCGATTTAAAAATTGTTAATTATGGATCTTAAGAATTTTCATAAATTGAACAGTATTCTTTAGTGTTTAAAGTTGAAAATGCCTTCGTTTATAAGTTTTACTTGCATTCTCATTTGATAAAATAATTTGCGCTGATTAAAATGAATTACGTTGAAAATGATTTAATTAACAATGTATTTTTCTTGTACAGTTGATGAAGATATGCTGAGACAAACTATTGGTGTGTTCTTCCAAACGTTCCCTACGACTGTTGATGGTGCCCAAGAGCAGATACAGGTTCGTTATACTTGTTCAATTATATGGTATTAGACTTAACAATATTTCGTTACTTTTTACTAGTATAAAACTGATTACAATTAGGAGCAAACCTGTTGCTAGACTTAAGTATAATACCAGATATTTACTTTACTTATATAACTATAAGAATCCCAATTAATAGTGGATACGTTCGATCCGGGGTTGGAATCACAGTTACGACCATGCAACTAAAGAATCATTTTCATTTCTAAACCATTACTAAATACATATTATACCTGTTTATTACAGAAAGCAACACTACCTACTCTCCGAGCACTTGCGAATGCGCCATCGAGCTCGCCACTAGCTGAGATTGATCAAGAAGCAGTCGTTAGGTTTATCGTGTCGCTCACTAGAGTTAACCATGAAGTAAGTCAATCATATACAATGCAGCATGCTCAATAATTGTTCTATCCTATAAAAGGCACCAAATTGTTCGTTACATTACATTGTGGTTAATACTTCTTCAGCGGAGTTTTTAGAGCGCCGCTTGATACCGTACTCTGGCGAGACTGAGACTGAACGAACGCGGGCGATTGCGAACTGTAATTAAAATAAATGTATACAGGGTGAATTGATGTTTTTGTAGTTCGATTGAGTTTTTTTTTTTCACTAAAACTGAAAATGTTGAATATCTCAGAAACTAGCCACTTTCGGACCGGAGACCTCGAGGCTGATTTTGAAGGACATTAGTTGTATTATCACTTCCGGAGAGGAAGACGTCGAGTTACAAGTCACTCTGTATAAGCGATAGCTCTCCCTTTATGATAGATTAAGATTGACATGGCGTGATATGTCTAAAATTTGCCTTTGTCAGTTGGCGGACAGCCAGGGCGGCATGGCGACGGTGGTGTGCGAGTACGTGGTGCGGCGGCCGAGCGCGCCCGAGGCGGGGCTGGCCTGCAGGCTGCTGGCGCTGCTGGCGGTGCCCAGGGACGCGCTACTCGCCTCCGAACTCGCACATATGCTTAGGGATTTGTGCCTTGTAAGTATTAATTATTTTATACCTAACATAGCTATCTCAAATAGCACTGTCATCGCTCTTTCCTAGGATTCAACATAAACTTTGTTTATTATGAGTCACACTAGAACCTATAAGAAGCTTCACCTTCGTAATTTACGTATAAATATCGTAGCCAGCGATAATGTTGTTGAATTTATCAATTCCACGATGTTATCCATAACTAAGACCGCATCATCGTTTACCACCTGGCGAGATAGTGGTCAAACGTCGGCCCATAAAACATATATTATAAAAAAGAAAGCATTAAAATTTACCTAAAAACCGTAAATCTCAATTATACCTTGGGAAAATAAATTGTTGTATGTTTAGTAATATTTTGAGTTAAATATTTTGCTGTGCAATCAGTAATTTTGTTGGGAAATCGGAATCTTATTGCAAAGAAAAGGGATATTTTTTTGATATGCGTTTAAATACTACCCATTCTTAATGAATCAGTAATTTTTCACTTTCTACAGTGTGTTATTTTTTATTTAAAAAGTAGCTGTATTAAATTGTTTTATTTAACTTACTTTTTACAGAAATTGCCAGACAAGCAGTCATGTCGTAACCTAACGCGATACTTAGGTGCGTTAGAAGCGGCTGAGCGAGCCAGCATGAACAAAATGTCTAACACAGGTAGAAACTGCATTACTTTGACAAAACACTGTTACTCCCTCGGGGGGCCGGTGGGCGACTCTGCTGTGCAATGTAACAATTATTTGTAACATCTACAAAGCGGTAGAACTATTCAATGATTGGACCATGATATAATTCGTATCTTGACAGGTATAACCGAAGGAGTGACGATGCAAGAAGACTCACTAGCACCACTTGGCAGAACCACTTCGTCACTGCGTAAGTTATTTAAAAATGATTTACTTAGGACGCATAACATGACTAGTGTAAAGTTGGCAGTAGCATTCTTTGATAGAACCCTAAACTTAAAACTTTTTAGTCTCCAACTCCTTTTTATGTAAAGGAAGTTCCGATTGCCTCGTTGGCCGAGTGGTCGCAAGTGCGACTGCCGTCTAAGGGGTCTCAGGTTCGATTCCCAGGTCGGGCAAAGTACTGCTTGATTTAAAAAAAATCTTACGGAGTCTGGAAATGTGCCCGGTATATGGCAATAGGCTGACCCCCTATTACATGGGACTCATACCATTAATAGTGAAAAGTGGGTGTTACATTGTACAGTGGCATAAAGTGCCGTAATGTACACCTCTGCCTACCCCTTCGGGGATAAAAGGCGTGATGTTATAAAGTCTAAAGTCCAGTAATGGACTTTCACATCGTGTTCAGATGTTATGCATTAGCATTATCTGAGTAACTACTAACGAGTTTCATTATATTTCAGCGCAACCAATAGCTCGTAGCACGCATGTCGTCATCAACGAGACAGTTGAAGAGGAGGTGGAGATCGATGAGACCTCTCCCACTGATACCATATCTAGGATATCTGAAGGTACGTTACAAAGCCATTTAGGAATAGGCTCGTCACTAGTCTTCCTAAACGGCTTGACCGATTTTAATGAATTTTGTACGCGTCTGAGTGGCGCCCTGGATGGTTTAGATTCACAAATCAGCCCTGCAGATGGCATTGCAGTCGGTGTCTTTTTTTTTAAGGGGGGAAAATTATCGAATCACTGCTCCCGTCTGGTTGAGGCGGGAGGGAGTGTTAGGTTCTCCGTGGTGTCTAGGTTATTTATCCTAAACGGTTGAACTAATATTTATACACTCATGTGTATATGCAGGACAACGTATGTCGGGTTCACTAGTATATTATAAAAATGAGTCACCTTTCGCATATGGTTGTCTGTGTCTATGAGAACGATAAACTGAAAATCTACCAGATTTTTTTGTGATTCTTGAAGGTTGTGGTGTATAATTTAATTTTTCGAAAAGTTAAATTTGAACCTATAAGTTTCTGTACTGATTTTAATAGAAAAATTATAATGATTTACTCATAGTGTACTGGTAGAATTTATCATGGTAATTTGTTTTCAATTATCTTTACATTTACGTATGTCCGACAGCACAACCACAAGCGGAAAGCAGTCGAGCGGTACAAGAGTCAAGAACCACATTACGAGAATCATCGGAAACCGACACAGTGCCCGCTACAGAGTCCGAGGAGAAGCCATCAGACTCCAGTAGCGACGAGTCACCTGTTAAACGGGCTAAGATTACTAAGAGTATGTTTTTTATGTTTATATGCTACCTACCTTTTGGAGCTTTTGGTTGAATGAGTATGAAGGCTCAGACTTTATAACTGGTTCATTTTAAAAATGGGTACTAATTACAGCGCAGAGTTAATATTGTTAATAATATACTTGTGATCAATAAAAATTATTATTATACATTGCTGACCAAAAGATTTCATACTAACTTAACACATTCGATGCCGCGTCGAGCGGAGGAAGTCTTTAACAGTTTTTGTCGCCCGTTAAAGGCTTACCTTGCGAGAAAAATTATACTACTGTAAACGTCTTGAAGTTACATCAGCTAGTACATTCAAGTATGAATTGTATTATTTTCTAAGCCCAAACAGGCACATAATCACAATCGCTTGCAAGATAAGACTGTTCATAAACTCTTATATTGTTCCAGGCAAAAAGAAAAAGTTATCCCTTAACCGTCCAGCCAGTAGTTCGGACTCCAGCAAGCCTACCAAGGAGAAGGCTGGGAAAGGCAAAAAGGATCCTAAGGAGTCCAACGACCCAGATAACAAGGGAGTGAAGAGGAGTAGGTCGCAACGCTCCTTGGTGGATGTTGAGAGAGGTAAGATTTTTTTATGAGATATAGCGACAAACTAACAGATGGGTCACCTGGGTCTGGGCCCATGGATATTCGCAATATCAGAGGCGTTATAACTGCATTGCCAACCTTTTAGGATGATGGGGGATCAAGCCTCGTGATTTATTGACAAGATTAAAAAAAATTAAATACTGTGTACTGATAATAATGTCTACTTTTAATTTTAAAAATGCGAAAATAATATATTATAAACTGAACGTAGTTTGATGATAATATTATAACAAGATATTAAAACAATAAGACTATTGCTTGATGGCATTTCACTATATTATTATTTAATTAGCTACTTCTCTAATGAAGCCATTATAATGTTTATGTCAATTACAATAAGTGTAGCTATAATACTTTTCACAGCCAAAGCAAAAGCCGAAGAGAAAGCTAAAACTCAAGAAAAGTCAAAAACCGAAGAACCAGCGAAAATTGAACAAAAGACTAAACCTAAAGAAACCAAAAATAAAAGAAAACAGTCGCCAAAGGAAACAATATCTTCTCAAGAGTCGTCGTCTCCCGTGTCAGACCTCGATGTGTCAAACATCACTGTACGCAGGTCCACTAGGGGTCTACAGTCAGGGTCCAGTACTGAGTCTAATGGCTCTAGTAGAGGCAAGGGCAAGAGTAAAAAGGAACAAGAAAAAGAGGCGCCAGGTTAGTGTCATTGACCTATTAGGGTTGAAATTAGAAGACTACTTTGTTTTGTTGCTCACCAGAATGCTACGTGCGAGTTTGAAGGCCGTCGAACCGTCACAGTGTCTCACTCTCTGGTTGGTTGGTTAAATCAGACCAGCCAATCACAGAGCTAAGGTCTCATTGTATAATGATGTCATTTTGACTATATTGGTTGGACATGAAACAGTAGTCCATGGCATAATTTTTTTTGGTAGTTTTAGTACTTTGTTTTGTTTCTCCTTACTTATAGTAGGTAATTGTAAATGATGATTTTTTTTCAGCAATCGTTAAGCCAGTCCGTAGGACTCGATCGTCGACTGGGTCTCGACGCAGCAGTGCGGGCTCATCGCGGTCCATGCACGATGACTCCGATGATACATTGCATACCATAGTTTATGAGAAGGAATTTGTAAGTATAGCTTTAATAAATTTTAAGGGGTCGTGAACTGGCAGAAAAAACAAAGATATTGAAGATTTTTCGGGAGTAAACTATTTTGGTAATAATCTGATACTTGTAATATTTATATTGAACTAGCGACCCGCCCCGGCTTCGCACGGGTGCAGTATGCATATATTATACATATAAAACTTACTTAAAAATCACTCTATCTATCATAAAAACCGCATCAAAATCCGTTGCTTAGTTTCAAAGATCTAAGCATACATAGGGACAGACAGACGGCGGATAGCGACTTTGTTTTATACTATGTAGAGATTGTAACTGTTAATTTTGTATGTGTGATTTCTACCTACCCCATATTTATTTATTTACATTGATATAACAGTTGTAATATGTCTATTTCCTTACAGGTGCAATCAATACTGAATGACTCCAGTGAGCTAGCAGACAGCAGGCGGAGTTCCAGAGCTAATGTCACCATTCCTGAAACTCCAGACGCTAGTGAAGAGTAAGTCTCATTAGCTAATCATTGTTATTGACCTTTTATTCACTGCTTTTAGTAGTTTTAGTACAAATAGTGTAACATGATAAACAGAGGCCTTAGTACGAGTTTGATTTACGTTTAAAGTATTCGAAACGAGTATGCGTTCGGCACTCTGATTGGCCGGCGCCAATGAAGCAACCAATCACAGCGCCGAACGCGTACTCGTTACGATTACTTTAAACGTAAAAGAAACTCGTACTAAGGCCTCTGGTATTAAACCTAAGAGTCTTAGATCAATTGGGTAGATGCCTAATTTTTATTTTAATGTCCGTCTGGTAGATTATTTTAAATCATTAGACACGTATTTTTTATTTTCTTACAGAACCGAATACTTTCGACGATATATTGATTTGAAATGTCGCGTGACGTCACTTCTATGTACATTTTATACGTAGAAATGACGTTTTAGCCCCCACTCCTAAACTTTGATTCGTTTTATCTAAGTATTGTTTCATTATACCTACGAGAAAATAAAGAAATACGTGTCTAATATTTTTTCATTACCTAACTTACGGACTAATTATATTTTTAATTTTCATAGCCTGTCATCATCCCAATTATGATACTTAAAGTAATTTTGGACTTTGCTAGTGATTTGGTTAGAATTAGATAAATACATATTTGCCTTCTTCGAGGCATAATGAGAAGAATATTATTTAATTTTACTCGCGTCATATTGACTTAATTCTTTTGTAAGAGCAAAATCTTTTGTAATGACCAATATGTATTTCTTTTGTACAGGTCAGAATCTGAACCCGAAACAAAGAAGAAAGGCAAAAGAAATCCTAAGAAGAAATAACATAATAAGTAATTAATTTATAATTAATTAGCAAATAAAACCAATATTTTTCTTAATTAAATACTTATTTTATTTCTAAACCTAAGCTACAATCTATCGGGAACTATGTTTGTCATTATGTTGCCAGTTTTTGTGCCAATCTTGGTTCTTATTCTGCCAATCTGGCTGCGAGGTTTTGTCCCATGGTTTCCATCTGTGTTCCCAGCGGTAGTTCTTGTTGGTTTGGTTTTCGGGTTTCTTCGGAGCGGGTCCGTGGTAACCGGGGTAGCCGTTGTAACCGCCAGGACCGTGATGCCAACTGTTTGGAAAATTAATTACATGTTTAATTATTTTTTTGTTACATTATAAAGTCATACATTATCTATAACTACATAGTTGACACAAGATACATTTTGGGTAATAATATAACCCACAACACTGTCCATAGGTTGCCATTAGAATGTAATAAATACAGAAATTGATAAATTAATCACTAGAGGCTCAATCAGTTATTTATCTTTTATTGTATATAAAAGAGAGTTGTGAATAAGTCGCTTGAATTTACCCAGCTGACAATTGAAAGTAATATCTTCAAAGGATTCATTGTACGAGTGAACCATTTATAGGGTACTTATTAATTAATTAGTAATGTTGATTGCGGAAAGCCAAGGATGCACAAGGCAACAAATGTCCCAAGAAATGTATCGGCGACATGTCGAGCGAAGCTGGCCGATGTCGCCTGATATATACGGAGACAATGACAACGCGCAACCACTGCCCACAGTGACGTTGGTGTTGCTGGACATGTCGACCAGTCTGGCAAAGTCGCGCTACTTCACCCGACATCGCTGGCAACACTTTTCGCAGGACATTAATTGTTTCCTGCTTATACCCTTGGCTTTTAAACCGATTAACATGTTTTAGTCTGATATTCAAAATATTTCAGAATTTAATTAATGAAATAAATGTTTTGTTTTAGAGAAAAGATTAACAGTTTTAAAACCTATGTCTTCGCTTTGTCTTTTGTTTGGAGTTTAAGAAAAGCGCACGAGACTTGGAAGCTAGTTTCACTCCGACGCGGTCAATGATGACCGACTTTACAAAGAATTTGTCTTCTTACGGCATATTTTTAGTTTTAAAAGTATGTAAGGCTCGTAAAAAATCGTTTTGTCTTATAGTGTTGTTCATGGAATAAAAATTTCCTACATTGGCCACCAGCAGGTCAACCTACCCTTTTCTGTCAAATTTATTTATTACATCTTCAATTTTATTGTATTGACATATAGTGGAAAACCAAATGAATACCGTAAAATGGGGTGGATAGGGATCGAGAGGTGAATAGAGACAAAAGAGGGGTGAATAGACATTGGGAAATTCTTCATAGTATCGATTCACCCCTCTTCTGTCTCTATTACCCCATCACTATTCACCTCATTTTATCGTACATTTGACAAATTGTAGTTGGCCAAACCAGCTACGTATTGTCAAATAATGTAACTCTTTAAAAGAGGATTACTTCACTAAAAACTTACTGATGCGCTTGTCCGTCAGGTCGCTCGTTGCTGGCATAGTTTCCACTGACATCCTCCGAGTTCTGTGAGCCATCACTGCCGAATCTATTGTCCACTTGTCCTGGTGACTTCTTCGAAAGCTGATGACGTGTCACTATAAACTCTGATGCCCTCTCTGCTATCATTATTACGGGTGCCATTGTGTTTCCTGCGACAAAAAATGCCTTATTAAAGAGCGAATGAAATAATTATAAAAAAAAATAATGCAAAAATAAAGTGTGAAAGGATCAAAATTGTTGTTACCCTGGTTGAGTTCATCAAAAAAAACCTTGTTGTTGAAGACTGACTACTTTATTACTAGGTTTATAAATAAACTAACCTGAGGGCAGCGTTGGCATTATAGAAGCATCGGCAACACGAAGACCTGCGCAATAAACAGATTAATTCATAACTCTATTACCGCCAACAAAATAAATAACTTTTAGTTCTAAATTCACAAAAAAATAGTGTATTTAGATACTGTACGTAGGCTCAACCCTCTGTAAAGGGGCCGGCAATCTGATTGTTTATCTGTATAGAAAAAAGACAATAGCTCTCACTTACCTTGTATCCCATGAACTCTAAGCTGCATATCGACCACGGCCATAGGATCAGTCTCAGGTCCCATCTTGCAGGTGCCCACTTGATGGTTCTCTGGCGCAGTATGTTGTTGTGCCAGACATTTGAAGAAATCGTCGCTCGGGTCCCGACCACCACCTACACACTGGCTGCCGTATCCTTCTGTTGGCACCATGCCGTATTTCTCTCGGAGAATCTGCAATACAAAAAAATCGTTAATTTTGTCACCTTTAAGTTGGCCTGCGATTTACCCACATAGGTAAATAGAGTTGAACAAATATGAGTTTGGGGAACCCGAGATGGCATTTAGAACTATTTTAATCAGAAACGTCTTTGACTTAATATCACTTGAACAGGAATAACAGGATATCAGATTACTGTGATAAATCACAATTATTGAACTGTGATTTCTTGAGTGTAGCTGATTCTAATGATCGCCATCATTTGTAGGATGTCATCATAAGAAATACCGGACATGTGGCCTATTTAAGTGACTTTACTTGTTTGCTGTTACATTCTTATCTCGTTTAGATTCAAGCGTTTTAACTATTAAATAAGCGCAAACACTTTTTTTTGTCTATGGCAAACTTTAGGTTCGGTCGCAAAATTAAGGTACCGTTCCTAATAAAAAGGTACTTACAGTTGTATTAGCAAGTTTATAAGCGATCCTAGCGGCATCAACCAGCACATTCAGCTCGTGTTCGTCGTAGAAGTAGTTTGGCTGCATCAACGGCGGCTCTGCCGGGTCCACTGACCGAATCGTGAGGTACCCACGACTGCGCGGGTGAAGAGCTATCGCCGAGATCCTGTCGGGATAATGGTAAGAATTACATAACTATTTATTTCTTGTTTTTTTGTTTTGTAGGATTGGTTTATTTCGTCTTTCTACTACCTATCTTCTTTTAAATTTGTTATTACATTATACACATTATTTGCACCTGCTTCCTTCCAAAAAATAAAACCAAACTTACGTGATATGCCTTCTCTCGGCTTCTTCGTCGAGAGACTTAGGATCAATGACGATTGCATTGCCACATGATGCGTAGTACCCTCCGAAGAAGTACTGGACGTCTGGGTGTCGACCACCGGCTGCTGCGTAGCGGGAGTTCACTTTACCAGTGAGCTGTGAGACAAATTATGTTATGAGTGGTTTTAGAGATGACGTAGATTGACTAAATAGTTTACAAATATAATGAAATTTGATGTTACAATTGTGTCATTATCATCACCATCAGGGCAGGAGCCGTAACAGTCCGTAGCTGGACTACAAGCCTCCTCTAGATACAAAAAGGATTTGTCATAATCTCCTTAGCCAGCGAGTTAAAGATCGCAGCAAAAAGTACATTTGACAAACATGCTAACGTTTGATAGAGGAGATAATAGAAGAAATGCATACGAATACCCCAACCAAGTGGCTTAGGAGAAGGACATTTTTTCGCAAATTACAATCAAATTTTTCAGCTTACCTGAGACATTCCAGTGCTAGACAAAGGTCCAGATCTGCTCAGCAAATATTCAGTAGCGACATCCCAGTTCAGGCCAGCGGCATTAGCCTCCTTAGTCAAGGTGAAGTCCAGGGTTACTCCAACATGGTTCTGCAGATTCTGACCCACTCCTGGCAGATCCTGGATCGTGGGGATATTGAACTTGTCTAGTGTTGCTTTAGGTCCGATACCAGAAAGGAGCAGAATTTTTGGAGTGTTCAGCGTACCGGCACTGAGGATTACCTGCGAAATTGTCAATAATTTTTATTGATACGCAAAACGGTCAAAAGTTGTAGAGTAGGTATCTATCTATTCTGTGACTTATTGTTAAGAGCTGTTGTGAATAGATCTTAGATTTAGGTAGGTATAGATACGGATTTAGATTGTAAGTAAAACTAAAAGATTAGGCAGAAACTAAATAGTTGTTAAATATTAGATATTTTGTCAATCTGTGGGTTTCTCAGTCTTCTTTTGGTCGTCATTTAAGAACTGTATCTCCTTCTGGTTGTAAAAGTTTTCAACTTAATTGACACCTAGCCTTATTTATTATCTGAAAGTCTATTGCAAAGTTTCCAAATTCTAAAACAGAAATAGAACTTACCTCCTTATTAACCACAACAGAATTGGTGACTCCATCCTTGATATACTCCACAGCAGTAACTTTCTTGGTGAGTGGGTCTACCACGACACGGGATCCAAGAGCGTTGAACACTACATGCAGGTTGGCTCTCTTCGAAGCAGGTCGGACGTAACCACGGGCTGTGCTGTAGCGGGTACCACCACTAGAGAACGGGAACAGATAGAAAATGATTGCTTGTGTAGAATTTTCACAAAATCGAATAATGAACAACATTTTTCCCTGATCTGAGAATCACTACCAAGACTTCGATCACTGCATTTACTGTTTATGGACACTTATGGATTCTTATTTTGGTATCGATACCATACAATGGGCATTAACCCACATCACTCTGGACCAATTAGGAGTATTAACTCGTCGAGCACCGTCGTTATAGACACAATTAAAGAACAATAGGTTGCGGTCACCGGTGACCGCTTGGTGTTTGACAGTTTAAATCTTAAACTAAGTTAAGCAGATTTCAAATTCTTTGATTCATTCTAGTAAAACGCTAATCTTGACGTGTAATCAAATGCCATTTAGGTATAATCAACTTACTCATTAAGTGCCTGTGCTATAGTGAAGCCAGTCATGGTCTCTCCGTTGAGATCAGTAGTGGGCGGGTAGCCCAGCTCGATGGCTCCGGACACCACGTCGTGAGCGAATTGGGGCGCGTAACGGAACTGCACGAAAAAGTAGTTAATTACTTAAAATTTTAGAAATATCATGGTCAACCAAAATCCGGGTCTCCAACAATATGCGAAACCTCGTTTACAGTAATAATTCAATAAGGTACCTAGTCATAAATTAAAACGTAAAAACACAATCAAACGAAGAGATCTTCCTCTTACCTTCTGCACCGGCAAAGGTCCTCCTCGACTATGGTACTGAGCAGACACGCCATTTCCAATCTCCTTATTGTCCTCACTCCTCAGAAAATAGGGCAGCACGTCATACCACGACCAGCCCGAGGCTCCGTTGACTGCCCATCCATCGTAGTCTGCTGGCTGACCTCGCATGTACATCATTCCGTTTATTACTGAACAACCACCTGGAGAAAAGAGTTGGGAATATGGAAAAGTTGCAGATTTTAGACTTTAATTTGTTTAAATTAAAGTCTAAAATCCACAATATGCCTCGACTGCCTTGTTGGCCGAGTGGTCGCAAGTGCGACTGCCGGGCATGGGGTCTCGGGTTCGATTCCTGAGTCGGGCAAAGTAGTACTGGTTTTGTTTAAAAAAATCCCAGTAGTAGCACGGAGTCTGTAATTGTGCCTGGTTTAAGGCAATACGCCCCTATTACATGGGACTCATAACATAAATAGTGAAAAGTGGGTGTTACATTGTAGAGGTACAGTGGCATTAAATGCCGTAATGTACACCTCTGCCTATACCCCTTCGGGGATAAAAGGTGTGATGTTAATATGCTTATTCTTTACCTACATATTTTTAACTGTTCATTTGGCCTTATCTCTATACCAACGCTGAATATGGAATACAAGTTACTAGATCTAGAATCTCTGGGTTTATTTCACATAGACTGATTTGCCTTTCACAACTCGGACAGTGTGATAATTTTGCTATAGTTTTAAACTTTGTTTAGTTCATCGTTTCTCGTGCGACAATTGGAACCGGTAAGCTTTTTTAGTGTATTCCTTGTTGTGAGAAGATCGGAAATGCTAGTTAGGCATTTATAGTCTCAAACCTCAACTCACTTACCTAACATCTTCCCTCTCGGCCAATAGCACTTGCCCCCGTCAGCCAGACAGGCTCGTTCCTGTGGCTCTGTGTAGTATTGCCAGTCGGTGTCATCCCGCGACCAGTAAGCTGTCACCCACGCTGGTACGCCAGACTGTGTCGGCTCGTCACCACCAGCTTCCAACAGTAGGACCTGGGAGATAAATAGACTTTATTAACCATGGAGCCAGAGTTCAAATAAATTCCATTAAGATCCGATTTTGTAAGCTGGCAACAACAGTGTGACTTTTAAAAACTTTCCTAGTTTTTTTAGTCACCATTGACATAAGGAAAGTGTCGTGGGCCGTAGGGAAACTTGTACTTACTCGTATTGTACTAAGCAAGCGTGGTACAGACCACGCTTGCTTTTTGCTCTTTTTATACGAAGAAGAACAGTCTTCTTCGTATAAAAAGATGCACAGCAGTTGTGTCGTTTCTTTGTATTTTGGTTTTCATTATTGTTCTGTATTACAATTACATAAATATAGATATATAATAAATACAGATACCTACGTATCTGTATTTATTTCTTCTTTTATTTTGAACTAGCTTCTGCCCGCGACTTCGTACGCGTAATCCCATTTTTTCCCGTCCCCGTTCGTGATTTTCGGTAAAAAGTAAATAAAGTATTGGTTAAAAAGTATCCTATGTCGGTCTCCTGGCTCTAAGTTACCTCCCTACCAATTTTCAGCCAAATCTATTCTGCCGGTCTTGAGTTATAAGTGGTGTAACTAACACGACTTCCTTTTATATATATAGATTTTGTAGATATTATTTTTGTATCTGTGTGCGTGTCTACTGTCGAATAAATGCTTTTTCTCTCTTTCTTCTTTCTCCGGTTACTACTTACGAGTAATAATGATGTGTGATATAATCCCTTAAGAGGTAGGCAGGGAAGTAACCGAACAGTAACTACTAATCTCATATTATATACTACCAAATTAATTTATTAGTTACCATAATTAACTCGATTGAACAAAGCTTCCGACAGCAAACCGACCATAACACATTAGGAGCTAAAATAATTAATAGATAGGTACCATAATCTTTGTAATAAAAATGAGTCGTTATTTAATAAAAACGTAATACAGAAAACAATGGCAAATAACTTATTTTGTTTCCCTTATAAAGTGACGTAATTTGAATAACAGCAGTTTAACTTCAATTAAAATATTTAAGACAAGTAGGTAACTTAACGTTATTTAAAGAACGACGGAATGTCAAATTAGGATCCGACCAATATAGGATGATCGATGAGCAGAGGATCACATAAGTCCGGACTACCCATATTTTTCATTACACTTTTTGTTAAAATGTCTGGGTACAATAGAAAAGATTTTTTAACAAGACCTTATTAATAAAACCCGACTAACAAATACTTATATAATGACTATTACGCACAAAACGAAGAACGTTACATCACATTAAAATCACATAGGCAAATCGAGGAAAACGTCGTTTTAGACGACGACCTACGACCTTGCATTGAGGTATACGCATCCTATAACAATGCGTGGTCGCAAGTCATGGAGTCTACCGTGAAATCGTCGCGAATGTCTGTCCATTGTTCCACTCAGTTATAGACCCAGTGGCCTATTGCAGACAGAGCAAAACAAATGATTCGCTGATTTAGATAGACCGCAACATTTGCAAGCAAAAAGTTGGGATTTTAATAGGTGCCTACAGAATTATCACAAAAACAAGTAGGAGATGAAGGCTCATTTAAGTAGTCCACATTTCACGACCTATTTTTGTACCGAAATATACGGTTACAGTACGACTAATGATTGGTGCAGTGACTGAGTAAATTACTGCTGCCCAACGTGTCACGACGGGTTCGATTTCCTCACGAAACCATTCTATTTGATCCAAAATTTTTAATGATTTTCCGTGTGTCTATAGATGCGATATTTATGTATGTTATAAATGCATCCACGAAACCAGATAAAAGTACCTATAGAGCTCCCGCTCTATACTTTTATAACGTACTTACTTATTTTTTTTAAATAAATCATCTTTTTCACCAAATCTTACCTTCCATTGAGGATTTTCAGACAATCTTCCAGCCATGACTGACCCAGCCGTTCCACCTCCAATAACCACGAAATCATAGTTGTCATCAGGCGGGTCTCTACTGGTGACTCTGTTGCAAGGGTCTGCCAGGTCGCAACGGCCATTGATGTAGGCTTCCAGGATCGTCATGAAGAGAAGGAACTGGTTCGGACACGATGGCAGCATTGAGGGTCCCACCTCCTGTATGGGACACGCACATGGCTGTGGAAAAAGAAAGAGGTTAATTTTTGGGATCATTGAAATTGTTTAATGACGAATGTATGATTTGTTGGTATGTAAGATTGTGTAAAGTTTTGCACTGCCATATCCGGTGTGGAGACAGTCACTTTCATTAAAATTAAGATTATGATATTTACTGTGTTGATTAAATTTTTTCGATCGATGTCCTAATGAGATCATAGTTTTCATATTTTCTACGAGAACTTGAAAATCCCATGTGAGACAACGATTAAAAAACAAAATAAGAAAAATAATAAATTATTTAAAGTTAATAATTAGAAATATAAGATATCTTCCTTCTACTGTTTCTAAGTCAAGGACTTGGAGAAACGAACGAGATAATTTTTATTTAAATCTTCATTTCAACAACATCACTGTATCTAGTATCAAGCCTAAAAAATACAATGGAAGCGAATTTGATTTGTGGTTTTCGAATATATTAAAATAGATATTGAATAGGCAATCAAATGATTAGATACATACAACATGTATGTATATATAACAATATCATCTAAAAGATTTAATAGGTACTTAGATTAATCAGTACTTTGGTAGATACTCTATATGAGCTCCACATGAGCTGATAATAATACCTCATCATAATTACGACATTACCATGAACTTTTCACTAACACGGAACTAGAGTTACAATGAAACAAACAATCTGACACGCAACGGAAGCATTAACTATCGCAATGTGAACAAAGAGTCTACTTTTAGCAGAGTTAATTGATTGTCATGACAATCTCTGATTGATTGGCTCACCGACATGCGAATTAGTACCTTCATGATTAGTACAAATGTCTACTATGATTCAACATCTCCATCAAAAGCCTATAAGTGGGGATTGCTGACCAAAGGCCTCTTATCACACGGAAAAGGTTTGTGCATTAATCGCCACGCTTGCCCACTGCGGGTTGGAAATTTCAAACTTATGATTAGAAATTATAGGCTTAGGTTTCCTCGCGATGTTTTCCCTCACCGTTTGTCAGTGGTGTCTAAATAATCTTAGAATGTACATAAAGTCGGTGAAAGTCACATTGGTACAAGTACCAATACTTTCGAACTTTCGAACCTGCACCCTCATGGATGAGGAGCGGGCGTCTTAAACCTCTGGGCCACCACGAATACTAATGATTGAATTAGCTAAATGGCTCCAAACTTATTGTACTAAAAGAACCTGAGTATGTTCTGAAACTGGTACCAGCCTATAAGTAACGGTCAGTAGCATTCTTCAAATTTTATTGTCAGTGATTCAAATACGCGTTATAAAAATCGCGTTAAAGTACGATTGAAAGATCTCAGTAACCAGAGCAGGGCCGTCTTAGATTAATCTGGGGCATTTGCATACAATAATGTGGGGCCCTTTTTATTTATTTATTTATTAAACTTTATTGCACATACAGTGAAATTGGCTTAATGCCATAGGCATTATCTGACAGTCGACCATTGGTGCAGAATGTTAAAGCGGTAGGTGCAAAATTGTAAAAAGAAAGTTTGAAGTAGTAGATAACGAAGTTAAGGTAATAAAATATTAAAGAGGGAAGATATGATTGTTATAGTCGATAATACATAACTAAGGGTATAGGGACTTAAAATGAATTATATAATAAATATATATCCCAAATATGCATACATATAATATGATATAATTACTATATAATACATAAATATATAAATAAATGCAATACATAGACTACATATTACCACTGTTTTGAGTTTGCCACTTTTTATAAATGTGTTCCCGAACCTTAAATTTAAATGAACAGCGATTATTTGCCATTCTGATTTCCTTGGGCAGCGCATTCCACAGAGAGACAGATTGAACGAAAATGGAGGAGTGAAGATAGTCAGTGCGGTGAGTGGGACATTGAAGTTGACGGTTATTAGATGAGCGAAGGTATTTAGAATGGTTTGCGCATGTATATTGGAAGTAGGAAGCTAGATAAACAGGTGAAGAAGGAGAGTCGAGAAAAGAAAATAAAGTAGTTAACGCCCTTTGTTGCCTGCGCAGGCGTATGGACAGCCATTTTAATTGCAACCGATGTGCAGAAACATGATCATATTTACGTAAATTGAAAACGAATCGAATGCAGTTATTTAGAAGACGGTCAATTTTGTTGAGTAGATCTGCATTCAGGTCGTAGTAAGACACATCAGCATAATCGATGATAGGAAAAATCAGGGCCTGCACCAGCCGTGCCTTGGTAGTAGACGGAAGGAAGCTTCTAAGGCGGTACAAGCATCGCAACGACCCAGTTACCTTCTGGCATACACTAGTGACCTGTGCACGCCAGCTCAATGTGTTGTCAATATGTAAGCCAAGATCCTTCACATCTTCACTAAACGGGATTGCCATATTATTGTACGAGACAGGGTGCAGCGATGCGACACTGACTGTTTTCCAGGTACGTGTGCTTCCAATGATTATGGCTTGACATTTGTTTGGATTTACTTCTATGCCGAACCTTTGCGACCAGTTGTAGATAGCAGCCAAATCACCATTTACTGCCGTGATAGCACTAGGTAAGTCATCCACTGCAGCCTGACAGCTGCAAGTCGTCCGCATACAGATGATACGCACACCGAAGTTCAGAAGTAATGAAATTAATAAGGATTGAAAATAAAAGAGGAGAGAGAATGCCGCCCTGAGGGACACCAGCCAGCAGATCACACCAACCTGAAGAATTATCGTCAAGCCGGATCGACTGCTGACGCCCCCGAAGATAGGAAGAGAACCAGTCCAGTGTTTTGTCAGAGATTGCAAGATGGGACAGGATGGCCAAAAGGCGTGACTGACCATATTAAAAGCGTTTGAAAAGTCAACTAATACCAAAATAGTTACTTTGGTATCCTCAATCCCTGCCCTAATATCGCCAGTCACTTTAAGGAGGGAGGAGACAGTGCTGTGTCCAGATCGAAAACCTGATTGGAGAGGGCTTATTAAACTGTTTCCATAAACAAACCGTGACAGCTGCTTATGGACACAAGCTTCAAGCACCTTAGACAGGAAGGGAAGGATTGAGATTGGACGGAAGTGAGTGGGAAGAGATGGGTTACTAACCTTAGGAGTGTTAATTAACCCTTTTGAGTGTTTATTTTTTTTAACGTTTCCCCACACTAGGATTTCCTCCTATATCGTGGGTGCTTTTGCAAACATACAAGTTTCGAACAAGTACAAATTGTAATTTACAATTTCACATACACCCAAACCCGAAACAACAATTTGTGGATCACACAAAGAGTTGCTTCGTGCGGGTAATCGGACCCACTACATGTTGTGCGGCAGCAGGTTGCGTATCCGTCGTAGAAATTGTCGATCATTCTGGGCCCTCTGAGGATCCCCATCCTCTTGGGCGCGGGCCCCGAGTACCCTTATGTTAAACTGTCAAACACCATGCGGTCACCGGTGACCGGAACCTATTGTTATATAATTTCCTCCTTTTGCGAAGCAGTCATGCTAGCTAAGGAGGAGGCGGGACGCGTGAGGCAGCGAAGCGCTGCCTCCTCGCAACCCAGGCATCGCGAAGGACACACCGGGCGTCGGAGATCGCGGGACGATCTCCGGCCACCATAAGCGCGGGCCTGCGGACGGCGAGCATGGGTGGCTCCCCGTCCGACCAGAAACAGACCCGAGCGTACGGTGCGTCGCGTTCCGCACGCGCCTCAAAGAGCCATCAGACCACCACAGATAGGGCCCAATAGGGTTCGTATGGTAAAGTGTTTTGAACGAAGTCTGGAATAGTATCTGGACACAGATAGGTACCTATTGTGGTAGAAACCAACCACCATATTCACGACATGACTACAAATCGTTGTATGAATCACAGTACCTCTACATGACGATACATTTACTTAGATACTGGGAAATCTTACAAAAGTCGTGATGATCGTCCGATACTACTTGTTCACATCATGATTGTTTTATAATTACCTTTATTTTATACAATATATTGTTTATCTTATGTTATATCTAGTGTGAAGTAATTAGCGAGTATTAAATAAACCTATTGCTTGTTCAGTAATTAATTTATGTTCCTAGAATTCATGTGCATGTGAGCATGCAAATAAGTCGTGATATAGAAGAAATCTACGACCATAACAGGATTGCACAGATTGAAGCAAATGTTTAACACGTTAAACGCCATCACCGGTGACCGGCGTTAGCGGAGGATTTTCCTTCAACAGTTTTTTATTAGCAAAGTCTTAATTAATGTTGTGGATGCGAATGATTATGAGTCCCGTTTTGTCTTGAAACTAATAGAGCATGAACAGTAGCCGTGTCACGTGCAGTGCCGGATTTCAGCATAGGCAACATAGTCTGGAGCCCCGGGCCCCGAACACTCGTCATTCTTTTTTACAAATCCCCATTCATATTTTTAAAAACTGTATAGGTACTATTTGATTGTACCTCTACAGTTAAAACTGCATAGTAAATTATAAGTTGTGTAGTGTGTATTAGGTTGGATTTCCAAGCGGTTATTATCTTTTATTTTCCAATCCTAATGAATGGCGCGTGAATAAGTTTGTAAACGTTAACTATTCAAGTTTCTTACCTCTGGATCTCTTATCATGTTGTGTGAAGCTTATATTCTGTAACAATCAATAAAACTATTTTAAAATGGAAATTATCCAATTCAAGTACCGTATTAAAAAATCATTCAATTCAATTCAAGTCGACCAAGTAGTTAGGACCAATTTATGGGTCAAGCAAAGTAATAAATGGGGTTTTATGTGTTCCGAAATATCTTTTTTTTTCTGAACTCTGGAGTTACATGTTTTCAATGTATGGCAAAACTAAAAAACAAAGCTAAAAAATGTGCTCATTGCGCATTTTCGAGAATATTTGTCTTATATTTCTATTTCATTTTTTTTATTCCTGTTGTTACATCTTTACTTAGCTACAGCTACTGTTTATGACTCGTATTTCCTATATTTAGACAGATTTAGATATCAATTCAAGTTAGTGTTTAAATTAGGTAATACTTTGTCTGCACGCACTTGTATCGTTTTGGGAGCATTCAATAAAGAGAGATGACGTCATCAGCCGAAGATTTCCTAAATATGTATACTTATGTAAAGTCTCATCAACAGCCTATATAAATGCCCACTGTTGAGCAAAGCCTCTTCTCACACGGAGAAGGTTTGAGCATTAATCACCACGCTTGCTCAATGCGGGTTGGCGATTACAAACTTATAATTAGAAATTATAAGCCCAGGTTTCCTCACGATGTTTTCCTTCACCGTTTGTCAGTGGTGTTTAAATAATCTTAGAAAGTACATATAACTCGGAAAAAGTCACATTGGTACTTGCCGTTGGTAGGTTTCGAACCCGCACCCTCATGTATGAGAAGTGCGTCTTAAACCTCCGGGCCACCACGACACGTATGTATGTCATGTAAAGTCACGACATGTAAAGTCTATATCTAGGTATTTGTAAGTTATAGTATTCCTGAAATCAAATTTTATTGTTAATGTGAAAGTAACCACAACATCATTAGTAGCCTATAGCGGTTCACTAGCGCATACCGCTATATCACATAACATAACATCACGCCTTTTACCCCCGAACTGGTAGTCAGAGGCGCACATTAAGGCACTTAATGCCACTGTACAATGTAATACTCACTTTTCACTATTTATGTTATGAGTCCCTTGTAGTAGGGGTGAGCCTATTGCTATATACCGGGCACAAGAATAAATTACAAGACCCGGAAATCGAACCCGAGACTTCGCCAACTAAGTTGGAGATCACTGTTTAACATGTTAACTCAAAATATTAGGCACTGTAGAATAAGCCGTAAGCACGGGCCTGCGGACGACGAGCATGGGTGGCTCGATGATTTTCCGCCCTTAAAAAAAACTTAAGAATAAATTTGACAGTCGACAGTTTTTATTATGGAAGAATTGTCAAATATTCAAAGTTATTCCTCATTTAAAATTTATCTGTCGTTGAAAAAATTGGCCCTTAATCTTTATACACGAATTTACATAGATATATCTACCTATTAAAGACACGTGGGTGACCTACATACAATAAAAAAAACATTAGTAAGTGTGTACCTGAAACATTATCAACAAGGCCTACTTTACCTACCCATAAATTATTTCCAAAGCAACCTATTTAAAGATATAAAAAAACGAATTATCTATTAACAAGGTAACTATATTAAAGTATTCCATTTACGCTCCGATAACGCACAATCGAAATTATAGAAAGTGTCGTGTAGTGTCGCGAAAGAGTGTGTGTGTCGCGTGTCAAGAAAAAATCTTCTTCCAAAATTCCTACGGGAACGCAAACAAATATGGTGACACAGACACGGAAAAATCTAGAAATTCTAGATAGGTACTGCCATAATAATCCCGTTTTTCAAGGAATTTTGGAATAAAAAATAGCTCATGATAAATCCTGTACCTACGAATTAAACTTTACAATGGAGGAAGAATTTTTCAAGTCACTCTTTTTTATAATTCTCTTAGCTCTGCAATATTAGATAGAGATGGAGTTCAAGGTCTTAGAAATTATATTTATATACATATTACTACGGAAACTGGTCTTTTACATAGTTTTAAGAAACAGCCATTCATATATTATTAACATACATTTAATATCCTGCCCCAACGGTATCTAATATTTGTTTACAACGCAAAACTGGAAATTAATAACTATAATGACTTGAGTTGAAGTAAACTAGATTAATGGGATACTAAGTTAATGATATGTATAGAAGTTAGGATAGGATTGAGCACGTGGGTTCAGTTTATGTGTATTAATTCAGATTTGATTTATTGATGTAAATGGTGTGATAGTATGTAAATCCATTTCAAGGACTATGGAAATAAACTATATATCGATTTCCGTAGGTTTTATAAAAGAAATGTAAGTTATTTACCTACAAATAAATGTAAATGTTAATAATATTGTGGTTTCCAACTATCATTACAGTATAGGGCAGGGATGGCGAACCATTGGCACGTGTGCCGTTGATGGCACGGAACACAACATTTTGGGCACGACAGTGACTACAAAACTGATGAATGATCAGAAACCTACAACGAATTTGTGGTGTCTCAAATATTGCTGGTGTACTCAGACTGCGGTGACAGCTAACCAGGTCAACTGTATACAATATTGCTACAGATTGACAGTAAATATCAGTCGATGGCACACATAGAACCGTAAAATACTTTTCTTCAAAGTAATTGGCACGCTAATGTGTAAAGGTTCGCCTTCCCTGGTATAGGGTCTTAAAATGTCGCGGAGAACCTAACGGGTTACCGGGGCTCCGGCTCGACGTGCAGGAAAAGGAACGGGGTGGCTTTTAGTCAGTAAGAGTCTGACACTCCCTCCCGCCTCACCCAGGCGGGAGCAGTCATTCGATGATTTTCCCCCCTTGAAAAGGGGTCTTAAATTGAACCAGTTGTTTGCCAGTAAATAATGCCGTTATAAAATAAAGAGAGTCACAAAATAATAAGTGAGTAGTGGGCGCCTCTGCTCTGCCTGCTTTCCTAAAATATGGGACACCCATTGGGGGTCGCAAGCGAGTTTTTAGTGGGCCTCCTCTGTAGCAAGACGCACTAACCAACCGTTCTATACTTTACTTTTAACTTACACAAGATAACTGTTTAATTTCCTAAACGTGGGTCCTGAGTTTGGTAACTTTATTTAGGTAGGTCCGTAGTGGAGACCGCGTCTAGGCAAACGTAGTGTAGGGCACCCTCCAGCTAGGTGGAGTGACGATATACGTAAAGTGGCTGGTAGTGGTTGGATGCGTAGAGCTGCAGATCGAGCTCAGTGGCGTGCCATTGGAGAGGCTTATGTCCAGCAGTGGACGAAAACAGGCTGTTGACGATTTAGGTAGGTCGAAGTCCAATTATCGGACCCGGGAATCGAAAACCCCTTGCCTGGCAGACTTACGACCACTCAGCCAATGCGGCAGATCTAGTATTAATAGTAATATTAATCTATCTATATTACCGTATTGTTATTGTAAAATACCTATTATTAAATAAAAATACGATTTAGTTTGCCACGGCTATCAGGTGATACAGCCTGACCCATTTACTTACATTATATACATATTTAAGTAGATATAAGCAAGTAAACCAAACAAAAGTCACTTTCGCTCGTTCGACTTTTACTTTACGTTTGACACTTTCCATAATTTCTTTTGTTTTTTGTTTAAAACTATGTTTTTATTTTGTTTTCAAAACTTGACGTACCTACGTCATCTTATACTTCTGATATTAAGGCTATTGTCAGAAATACCTCCAGAAATATATCAGAAATATATCTATGCATTCTACATTTCGTTCTAGTATCAAAAATATCTCGATCAAAAGTTTTGCTTGACCCGAAAATCAAACCTGCTACTATGAGGCTGTACACTACTGGGTACAGTTCTATACTTTGTCCTAATTCAGATAATTTCTTAGATAAAAATTTTGCCTCGCACGAGAATCAAACCCATACCCACCACAAGTGCAGTCGATGACTACCACAAGTCTAACAGAAATTTTTAGACTAACAGCTACAATTTTAAATCTCTAAGTTTGAAATGAGAAAAAAATAATTATTATTTACAAAACAAATTAAAAATAAAATATTCACCTTTTAAAATTATAATCACTATTATCACAACACTAATCACTATATAATACACAATAAAATAAATTAAATAAATAAATAGTTGACTGTAAGGATGCGCACACGTGAGGTGACGCGTGGTCCACAACACTGACTGCGCCGGCGCACGTTTTGTTTATATGCACGAAATACAGAGATGAGCCGCCTAAGGGCTAGTACACAATGCTAAAAAATGGTTTAAAAAGCTTCATAGTCGTCATTCGCTGGAGAACGTCTACTGCTAAAAATAGGCTCCATTCTTTAGTTCTCTGCTAATTTATCCATGACTTTATATTATCCTAATGAAGTACTTAATGTGTAGAAATGACTGTACGGTTGGCGCTGAACAACCTCTCGCGGATTTAATCCCCATACGGAACAACTCTTTATTGGCTTTCATGACTTAATATCCTATTTCCTCTAGGTGGTGTAGAGGGTGTCTGCAGAAGTTTACCATTGTAATAACAGAGGTCATCCACTGAAGGTCTCATAGCAACATGCGATCCACAAATTTTTGTTCTAGGTACAGATGTGATGTATAATTGTATAATATGATGCGAACTTGTATGATTGTAAACGCACCCGTTTAGGAAAAATCAAGTAGGTATATGTCTAGGTATAACTTCGGACATTAAACGTTATATTATATTATGTTATACTCAGGGTAGGTAATAAGGCCATTAAGAATCGTTACTGTGAGAACCACTTAACACTAACACCTTGATCTCTGCCAGCCCTCATAAGTCAAACCTTGTCAATCTATTTTGCGATAGTAATGCAGTTCCCGCATTACTATGTTAGGACACAATGTTCTAGAGAAAGTATAATGAGATAAGGGATTTTGAAAATTCATATTCCGTGGAGCCTACATAATATACAGGGTGGAATTTTGTATCGCCAACTGAAGGGGAAGTACTCTTAATACTTTAGATAGAAAATTTTACTCAAAGAAAACATTCCTTTATTTTTTAATAAGAAAGAAAATTGAATTTAATGATTTTTAAAAATTCGCTTGCAGCACACGGTAATCGGACCGACTAAAATCTGTAAAATTTGCACCCTGTACTTTTGTTGTGTTAAGGAACTTCCCCTTCAGGTGGCATTACAAAATACCACCCTGTATACTGCACGGACAAAATAGGAAAGCAATAGACAGGACCGTCTTAGACAACGCTGAGGCCTTTGGACACAATAATTCGCGGCCTTATTGTAATGTTTCCTTTTTATATCGTTGCCCCACTACGATTTTCTCCGGTATCGTGGGTGCGTTTACAAACATACAAGTTAACATACACATGATACCCAGGCCCGAAACAACAATTTGTGTATCACACAAAGATTTGCTGCGTGCGGAAATCGAACCCACTGCACGTTACAGGGCAATAGGGTGCCGCGCAATGTGCGGCGGGTATGTGTCGATCGTAGAAATTGTCTGTCCTTCGGGGCCCCCTACCTCCCTATTGCAGGACCAGGACCCTCCCCTTGGGTATCGGGCAATAGTTAGTGTTAAAAATATAAGCGTACTTCAAATCGAATTAACTGCTGAGTATGGGTGCTTACGATTCAATCCCCTGGAAAATATAATATTGGTTTTCCAATTACGAAATTCGCTCGCAGATCAAATCTAAATCTAGACTGAGTTTCTTAAAAGAATGAACGAGAAATACCCATGTCACACGCGTATTCATAAAATAAAAAAACAATAATCTCATTTCTGTTTATTCACTTCGGAATCACCTTACGTTGATACATACATACATACAATATATCATCATTTCTCATGTACACATAATGAGTACTTATCTACATAAGGATGACACTAAACTTACTTATTTAAATTCATATAGTTTATACTTAAAACGAGGAATGACTTGCAAAATATGTGGTTAATTCCTAATGCTTTTTGTTTTATGCCGGTTTTAGAGTTCCATAAAGGGCGCTAACGCAATTATATTACATGTCTATAGATAGACAATTGAAATTGTTAAAGATGACAAAAGAAGACTAAGAAACTACGCTACGCAAACTGGTCATGAATGAGAATCTCTCCGGTGTGATCCGAAACTGGTAGAGCTTTACTCGAAAAGTTTATGTGAATGAGCCGTATTTTTTAATCACTCTAGCATATCTCACGATAGTATTTATTATACATAAAATCTAATTTATTGGAAATTTAATGCTCTTGTAATATTATATTTGTGCCCGGTATATGGCAATAGACTCACCCCCTATTACATGAGACTCATAACATAAACAGTGGAAAGTGGGTGTTACATTGTACTTACAATGGCATTAAGTGCCGAAATGTGTACCTCTGCCTACCCCTTCGAGGATAAAAAGGCGTGATGTTATGTTATGTTATGTAATATTATAATCATATTTCATGCCTTCCATCTTAAATGTGGGATAGCCATAATTCGGCACGAATGGGCCATATCGCCCGGAGTGATACCAAAGCGGCCTCAGAGAAAAAGGACGTGAAACAACGCTTGCGTTGTGTTTCGGGTGTCCATGGGCAGCCCGATTATTTACCATCAGGTGATCCGTTTGCACGTGTACCGGGTTATCCCATAAAAAATCCTGTGCACGACGGTTGGTTTTTGCGTTCGACGGTTTTTTTTGTTAGTAGTTCCTTACACAACACATTAAATAAGAATAGGGTAGATGCCTAATTTTTATTTTAATGTCCGTCTGGTAGATTATTTTAAATCATTAGACAAGAATTTTTTATTTTCTTACAGAAACGAATACTTTCAACGATATATTGATTTGAAATGTCGTGTGACGTCACTTCTATGTACATTTTATACGTAGAAATGACATTTTAGTCCCTACTCCTAAACTTTGATTCGTTTTATCTAAGTATTGTTTTATTAAACGACAAAATAAAAAAATACGTGTCTAATATTTTTTTATTAACCTAACTTACAGATTAATTAGATTTTTAATTTTCATATCATGGCATCATCCCAATTAGGTACTTATAAATACTTAAATTATAATAATATGAATACGAACTCGTTTATTTTGGAATTGTAGGTCAGGTCTTAAAACAAGAATAACATTAGGTAGTTTGTGACTGCGTGTTTGACTGTTTGGTTAACAAAAATATTTGTAGGTATTTTAATGCACTTTGCAGGATAAGGAAGGTCATTGAGCAAATTAAGTATTAAACTCCAAACTGTGACACATACGCTACGGTGTGACGACGACATACGCCCGCCGTGGTAGCGGAATAGAGATTTATTTTCAAAACGTCTCGAGCCACTCCGCGATTATCGCTACGATTATGCGATTATCGCAAGATGAATAAGTTTAGTTCCAGAGCGGCCCTTCCATTGCATCGCCCGCTAACCGATAGCAGAGCGCGCGGGTGCAACTCGCCTCAGCCGCGGGATCGCGGGCGCTTTCGCCGGTGTAGCAGAAGGCGCAAACAATCGCACACGCCGCGGGCGTAAAACGCGTCGTGAAATGTCCTTTAATTTTTTACATACATACATTATTTATTTATGTTTATGTTACATATAACAAAGGCTGCCGGCCCGCAACCGCAGTTGGCGCGGGAGAAAATCGTTTTGTAAGGCTTTAGCCCTAGCCTCATGCGTCTGGAAAATCTACCTATATTTTTACGATGAGTCGTGTCAAACGCATAAACAAGAATAACTTAAAAAATTACACATTAGCAAATTTGTCTGGTTTTAAACATATTTCCCTATGATCGAGAAGCTTGCAACTTAACCTCCTGACTACGAGGGACGTCTTAACTGCAAAACTTCAATTATAGGTACATTGGCCAACCTATCTCAATCTGTCTAATTTATTCACTGGATTTTCGCCTTCATGTCAATACAATAAATTTGAAAATGTAATAGAGTTTGACTAAAAAGGACATGGCACTATCTGCCTTCCATTCACGACTAAACATTATACAATCTATACCTAGGTACCCTATAGCGAATTCTAAATAAAAAAATAATCAGAGCGCGTAATTACCTACTCGCCATTCTATCCACAACAATGGTTATTATAGAGGTAGAGGTAGATACTACAGCGACAGTAAAATATTTGTTTGAAGGCCTTATCATCAATAACTGGCCTGTTCCTTCGCTGATGTTTTCTGAAGGTCCTAAAAAATTTTCATCTATAGCTTTTTGAGGGGGGGGGAATCTTCTCCCGCTCGGGTGAGGCGAGAGGGAGTGTCAGACTCTTATACTGACTAAAAACCACACTGTTCCTACTCATGCACTTCGAGCCGGAGCCCCGGCAGCCAGTTAAGTCCTTCGCAGATCCGTATCGGCATCAGCCCTATTGGATCCCATCTCTGATGGGCTGTTGGCTCTTTGGGCGCGCGCGGAACGCGACGCTCGAGTCTGGTTCTGGTCGGACGGCGAGTCAAACGAGCTGGACTATGATGAGTCTCTTTTTAATAAACGATTTACTCGGCGGATATGTTGGATATCGCAGATTAGAGTTGTTGGTTAATCAGAAAGAGCTGTTGCCAGGTATCTGTCAAATGTGTCTGTAGTCCCTTAGTCAGCTACCCCTGGGTTAGGGTGGTTTCAATGAAATCTATCGTGCCTACAAGGCGTCTGTATAGTAAGGCAAAGCATGAAGTAAAAAATATAACGTATTTATAAAGGCCATTATAAATATTTTTACAATAAATCTACCTAATGAAAATTATATTCTTAGAGTAATTAAAATAAAATTATATTCAAAATATCTTCAGTATAGAGGTAAAAATTGAGAACCCCATGATTAATTACATTTTTCATGGAGTTAATAAATATATGAACTGTAGTTTATAGGTCACTTTTAAGTAAATTAATTCAATTTCTTTATGTACTGAATTTATATCGCTTAAAGAATATGTTTTATAAATTACTTAATATGAAATTAAATATTGTATAAGGTTAATTTAGTAGATAATTTTCTCACACGTAATCATTTAATATGCACGAAGGCTGCGGTAAACCCAAGTCGTATTAAAACATGAAAACAACATTTATTTTTAGGTTTAGGTACGTTATTTAACATTAGGCAGATTCTTTATATATTCATAATGACTTAGATATATAAAGCAATGTTGTAACTTCTATAGGACCTAATTACTTAGACCTGCAAAAGCAGAAGGTGATAGTGGCATTTGCATAAAATGACCATTATTATCCCGGAGTCAGTAAGTTCGGCGGTTGGAAAGTACGTAAAGCCCGGTCCTATCGGTCTCCGGTTATATAGTTTACTAACTAACACAAGGTATTCAAACCTCTATGAGGTTTGAATCCTTGATCCTGACTCCTGAAGTCCTGATTAACCTTTTAAACTACGATTTCGAACCCCATTGCCAAGTGTGGAGGTTGTAGGATTTGTAGCAAATCCCTTTAAATGGAGAAGGCCATAGTCTCGTAGTGATGGTAATGATGAAAAGAAGATAATGAGAGATCTATCTTATTAATACTATAAATGCGAAAGTTAGTGAGTTTATGTCTTTATGTGTATGTTTATAACTCAACTACCTACTTCAAAACGACTGAAGGGATATAAGTAAAATTTGGAACAAAGGTAGATTATATTCTGGGATAACACATAGGCCACTTTTAGTCCCTCGGGAATGCAGGCGAAGCCGATGGCAGAATCTAGTGATTTTCTTTTTATATTCTGTTCTTTTTTTTAAACTTTCCCCACACTAGGATATTCTCCTGTGTCGTGGGTGCGTTTACAAACATACAAGTTCACATACACATGACACCCAGACCCGGAAAAACAATTTGTGGATCACACAAAGAGTTGCTCCGTGCGGGAATCGAATCCGCGACACGTTGCGTGGCAGCCGGTTGCCCAGCCACCACCGTGTTGTCAGATTTATAAAGGAGTATAGAATCTTTAATTAGATTCTGATGAGTGAAACATTCCTTTCATGGAACCTATATCAGAATAGCTATTATTATGGTATTTTAATAGTACCTGATGTTAGCAATGAGTAGTTTATACATATTAACAATGGAGGAAGCAATTATTTGATTGATATAACCACTGATTTCATAATCAAGATGGAGTTGTTAGCCACAAAAAGTCGATGTTTTCTCACAAAAACATTATAATTGCTTACTTGGTTTTCCTTAACCGTGAACAGATGACCTTTTGACCTTGGGCTAGGAAGTTTTGTTCGCGATAAATGACTGAATGAGATCTATATAACATTACATCACACCTTTTTATCCCTGGAGGGGTAGGCAGAGGTGCACATTACGGCATTTAATACCACTGTACAAAGTAACACCCACTTTTCACTATTTATGTTATGAGTCCCATGTAATGGGGGTGAGCCTATTGCCATATACCGGGCACAATTCCAGGCTTCGTGCTACTACTGAAATTTTTTTAAAACCCAATAACACTTTGCCCGATCCGGGAATTGCACCCAAGACCCCATGCCCGGCAGTCGCACTTGCGACCACTCGGCCAACAAGGCAGGCCAATGAGATCTATAAGTAAATGACATTAGTTCACTTTTGTTGGGTATAAAAAATCTTACTTTGAACGAGTATTATTCCCCGAATTTTCCGGACCGCTGTAAGTGAAATTGCAGTAATTGTGGACTGCTCACTTTGAAGCCCGTTGCCATTTTAGTGTTATGATTTTTTATTTTAGAATTAAAGTAAATTATCTATTATCATCTTAACAAAATTATATCTCTTTTACAACTTATATAACTATCCAGTATTAAGTACAACTTAGGCTTGAATTCGTATGGGTATTTCGCAACGATAATGTACATAATTATGTAAAACATATATACATACATAAGCGACGCATAACTTCCTGAAAACTAACAATCGGATACGACGTTCTAAATCACAGAATATCAATTCGTGTGAACAAATCAATCGCACAATTTATTTCCTATACTTTTGTGTATACGCGGAAACATCAACAAATACATAGACTATAAAATAAATAGTTTAACAATACAGAACCATTACAAATTGTAGTTCCACACCATTATTAGTTCATGGCGTATCACCGTTCCTTTAAAATGGCGATCAAATCGTGCCAAGTCATTTGTACATTTTCAATTGATTTTCTCACTGTGGGAAGTTAATGAAAATTTCATGGGTTAGGGGGATATATAGTTATGAAATGACCAATGGGGTGGACAACCTGAACCTAGGTAACAGTTGTTAATGGGTCATTAACATTTGACTGCCTGACTGGACTTAGCTATTCTCGCTGACTGTACCGATCACAGGTACCTAATACAGGAATATTAACTTATGTTTATGATATCGATAGTCAACTCAATACTTAATTCTTCATAGTTTTTCTGTACGTGTACAGGTATTACATTCCAATTGTCTATTCAGTAAGAGTCTGACACTCCCTCCCGCCTCACCTAGGCGGGAGAAGTCTATTGTGTCGCAACCTACGACAGACGATCAAAGAGATTCTGTTTCTCATTTCCGAAAATTATTTTTAATTATATTTATATATTGAAATACTAGATAGAATCAAAAGCGCGTATCTCGTGTTCAAAGAGGAGCATCAAATTGAGCGAGCTAGTTCAACATTGTTACTGGCAGCTTAAAGTCTACAGAGAACAAATAAATGCATACTATGTTGAGAGCATACATTCCAAACAATGTGTAATATATTCAACACACGTAGAGACGCGACACAGATCGATTTACTTTCGACATTTTCTAAGACTCACTGCTTAGGTACTTACCTACTGCTAGTTTTCTCTTAATAATAAAAGAAGTGTAATTTTATTATGCAGTTTTTATTACAAAGTAAAAGTATGTTTGTCCTGCGACAAAAATACTTTTATTTGACGTGTCTGCACACGATAACGGGAAAAAATAATGTTCGTTTGTGAAAATACTCATTGAACACAAATATTTTAAGTACTTACATTCTTACAATCTCATTATTTGAGAGAAAGTGTCTCGCTATATGCAAAAAATGTAATAAAATATAAGTATTTAATTATAATCTTCCCTAAAACTGTAGAAATTACGTTTTTGATCGAACGGAAAAAAATATGACTGTCAAGTTTTTTTGGTCTCAAGTTAGATCCCATAAAGACAAGGGACAAAGCATAATATGTATTCTTGTATAGGATTAACTACCGTACTCAGAAATTTATACTTAAACTATTTCTTAGTAACGATTTTGTTCCGAAAACAATTACTAGTTTAGTGATCATTAAGTTACTCTGAATACAGCGCTTAATATATAACCCGCCTACGTCAAGGCAAAAAAAACACAGTTGAAATTTTCTAATGTCAAATCCCTAACCCCCAAAATGGAGCCAATAGACTTGTAACACTGTTCTCTGGTTGTCTAACAATCATCAGTCATCACCATCAGCACCATCAGATGCTCTGTGAGCTCATTTACCACATTATCACTTAAAAAGGTTTTCATTCAGTCTCAGCAATGCTCGTTAGCTCAGACTATTTAGAACAAAAACAACTAGTCATGTAGGTTTGTATAATCTGTGCAATTCATTCATAGACTAAAGCCATTAGCGGGAGTTATGGCACGTGACGAGCACATCTACATTAGTTAGTCAAATTGCGCGGAAGTTGAACCAAAACTATGATTTAATATACCTCTATTATGCGGTTCTAGGGTTACCTACTATGCTGTAACAAAAGTTTCTTAGTAATTAGAGCTCACTTTTTTATGCTCAACAGATTATGCTTTGATGTATATTGTTCTAATGATCTGAGGGCCCCGCTATGTCCAATAGAGAATTTCGTAAAGTCCACGTTACATGCAGCATCAAAGGTATAAATAGGAAGAGTTTTTGTAGAGGTCTATAATAGCTCTTATATTCAAGAGCGGTGGCGCGTATAAAATAGAGCACCCTTGGTGCCATGCACTGGTTACATGAGCAGTATTTTCCGACTCGTGAAAATGATCGAGGACGCCCGATAGATTTTGAAAAACTCTCGAAAGTGATCGAGGACGCCCGATAATTTTCGAGTAATTCTCGAAAGTGATCGAGGACGCTCGATACATTTCGAGTAACTCTCGAAAGTGATCGAGGACGCCCAATAGATTTCGAGTAACTCTTGAAAGTGATCGAGGACGACCGACAGTTTTCGAGTAACTCTCGAAAGTGATCGAGGACCCTCGATAGATTTCGAGTAACTCTCGAAAGTGATCGAGGACGCCCGATAGATTTCGAGTAAATCTCGAAAGTGATCGAGAGCACTCGATAGTTTTCGAGGATGCTCGACAGTTTTCGAGTAACTCTCGAAAGTGATCGAGGACCCTCGACAGTTTTCGAGTAACTCCAATAGATTTCGAGATAGATTTCGAGTAACTCTCGAAAGTGATCGAGGACGACCGATAGATTTCGAGTAACTCTCGAAAGTGATCGAGGACTCCCGATAGATTTCGAGTAACTCTCGAAAGTGATCGAGGCCCTCGATGGATTCCGAGTAAATCTCGAAAGTGATCGAGAGCACTCGATAGTTTTCGAGGATGCTCGACAGTTTTCGAGTAACTCTCGAAAGTGATCGAGGACCCTCGACAGTTTTCGAGTAACTCCAATAGATTTCGAGATAGATTTCGAGTAACTCTCGAAAGTGATCGAGGACGACCGATAGATTTCGAGTAACTCTCGAAAGTGATCGAGGACGCCTGATAGATTTCGAGTAACTTTCGAAAATGATCGAGGACGCCAGACAGTTTTCGAGTAACTCTGAAAAGTGATCGAGGATGCTCGACAGTTTTCGAGTAACTCTCGAAAGTGATCGAGGACGTCCAAAAGATTTCGAGTAACTCTCGAAACTGATCGAGGGCGCTCGATAGATTCCGAGGATGCCCGACAGATTTCGAGTAACTCTCGAAAGATATCGAGGCCGCCCGATAGATTTCGAGTAACTCTCGAAAGTGATCGAGGACGCCCGACAGATTTCGAGTAACTCTCGAAAGTGATCGAGGGCGCTCGATGGTTTTCGAGGATGCTCGACAGTTTTCGAGTAACTCTCGAAAGTGATCGAGGACGCTCGATACATTTCGAGTAACTCTCGAAAGTGATCGAGGACGCCCGATAGATTTCGAGTAACTCTCGAAAGTGATCGAGAACGCCCGATAGATTTCGAGTAACTCTCGAAAATGATCGAGGACGCCCGATAGATTTCGAGTAACTCTCGAAAGTGATCGAGGACGCCCGACAGATTTCGAGTAACTCTCGAAAGTGATCGAGGGCACTCGATGGTTTTCGAGGATGCTCGACAGTTTTCGAGTAACTCTCGAAAGTGATCGAGGACGCTCGATACATTTCGAGTAACTCTCGAAAGTGATCGAGGACGCCCGATAGATTTCGAGTAACTCTCGAAAGTGATCGAGAACGCCCGATAGATTTCGAGTAACTCTCGAAAATGATCGAGGACGCCCGACAGATTTCGAGTAACTCTCGAAATTGATCGAGGACCCTCGATAGAATTCGAGTAACTCTCGAAAGTGATCGAGGGCGCTCGATGGTTTTCGAGGATGCTCGACAGTTTTCGAGTAACTCTCGGAAGTAATCGAGGACGCCCGATAGATTTCGAGTAACTCTCGAAAGTGATCGAGGGCACTTGATGGTTTTCGAGGATGCTCGACAGTTTTCGAGTAACTCTCGAAAGTGATCGAGGACGCCCGATAGATTTCGAGTAACTCTCGAAAATGATCGAGGACGCTCGATAAATTTCGAGTAACTCTCGAAAATGATCGAGGACGCCCGACAGATTTCGAGTAACTCTCGAAAGTGATCGAGGGCGCTCGATGGTTTTCGAGGATGCTCGACAGTTTTCGAGTAACTCTCGAAAGTGAACGAGGACGCTCGATACTTTTCGAGTAACTCTCGAAAGTGATCGAGGACGCCCGATAGATTTCGAGTAACTCTCGAAAGTTATCGAGGACGCCCGATAGATTTCGAGTAACTCTCGAGAGTGTTAGAGGACGCCCGATAGATTTCGAGTAACTCTCGAAAGTGATCGAGGACGCCCGATAGATTTCGAGTAACTCTCTAAAGTGTTCGAGGACGCTCGATAGATTTCGAGTAACTCTCGAAAGTGATCGAGGACGCCCGATAGATTTCGAGTAACTCTGTAAAGTGTTCGAGGACGCTCGATAAATTTCGAGTTCATCCGATTATTATATACAATTTTGGGCGCCAGGCGCCACGCGCTGTTTATATTTATTTACTGGCGATCAGTTAGCTTAGAGGATTTTTGACAGATTTGAGGTGTCGGTATTGGGCGGCGAGTAGTAAAAGTCTCCGAATTTTACAAGTACATACATACATAACATCACGCCTTTTATCCCCGAAGGGGTAGGCAGAGATGCACATTCTACCACAGTACAATGTAACACCCACTTTTCACTAGTTGTTATGAGTCCCATGTAATAGGGGGTGAGCCTATTGCCATATACCGGGCACTTTTCCAAACTCCGTGCTACTACTGAGAATTTTAAAAAACCCAGTAATACTTTGCCCGACCCGGGAATCGAACCCGAGACCCCTTGCCCGGCAGTCGCACTTGCGACTACTCGGCCAACGAGGCATTTTACAAGTCCTACCATTTATTAAAACCGACAAAATCTTTAGTCGGTTTCGAATTGTACTATATAGAGGTAGAATTTGGGGCGCCGCTGCACGGGAGCAGGTGGTGAACAATTTTCGGGGGATTCCATGTTTGGTATTGCATCTTAGAATTATTCTTAACTGATGACGATAGATAGTCATTACGCTAATATTGCTTGCGTCGAGTGGGATTTATTCCCGGCGATGATATTTCGCTTACTCGGGACAATGATTTTGAATAGTAGGTAATGAGTCGCTCGATTTACCGCCCCCATGATAGTGCGCCCGTGTGCCGAACACGCTTTGCACGCACGCTTACAGTACGCCTGCGTAAACAGTGTGTTTGTATTCGATACCCAGCAATGAACCACCTCAACTATAAGATAATATACCTCTAGAAGCACGTATGCATCGTCATTCCGCATGACATGCGTTTGAGTAAAACCTGACCCGCTCATCAGTATAAAAACCTGGGAAACCCCCATAGTTTTCTCTTCCATCATATTATTGTCGGAATATCCAACACGATTGTGAGTACACATTGCAAAACCAAAAGGAAAAAAATAAAGTAAAAAGTGATGGTAGCTACCGATAACGAATGCTTATCGATTACTAATCGTTTTTTGTTAAATAATCGGTACTGCATCGTTTAATTAATTCGTGATCCTAAATTAAGGTCTTTAATTCGATCTCCTTTTTATTATGGTTACTGTTTTTTTTTGTGTCGTTGATATTTTTATTTATAGAATTACGGAACACCTCGCGTTTCGCTGGGGTTTTTCGGCAGTATTTTGATTGTAACATTCTAATCTAAGTACCGATTCTTGGTAACAAAGCTTAGTATAATTTTATTTACTATAAAGTTCATTGTGAAATACACACTTCCTCGTTGGTCACACGTGCAACTGCCGAGTAAACGGTCTCCAGTTCCGTTCCCGGATCAGGCACATACCTACTGTGACCATTAAGTATTTATTTTATTTGTATACGAAGAAAGTAAAACGAGTAGCCTTTTATGTTTACTTTCTTTGCAACAGATGGTACCGTTGGAACTTGCAATCCAGTTGTGCATGATCGAAAGTGAAATCAACATGTTCTCATTCGAAAACGAGTCCTATCTGTACCATCCAACTGTTTCTTTTGGACCTTCGTACATAATGTACTTATTCATCATATAAAACTGAATTTTGTCTCCTTTGGTCCAATATTTAAGTGTGGGAGAGCCATGCTTCGGCACGAATGTGCCGACTCAACCGGAGTGATACCACGGCCTCACACAAAACTGACGTGAAACAACGCTTGTGTTGTGTTTCGTCGTGTGAGTGAGGGTAAGCCTCCCTAATCTCCCGAATCCCCGAATCCTCCACAATCCTCAAATTCCCAATTACCCAAAAGGCCAGTAACACACTTGTAACGCCATAGTGTTTTGGATGTCCATCAGCGGCACCGATTGCTTATCATCAGGTGATCTGTCTGCTCGTTTACCGGCTTATGCTATATAAAAAAATATTAGCGTTATTTTTCTAACACATTTCAAACTTACCCATCAAAATGCCTGTTTTGTTTCTTTTTCAGTAAACCTGAAACGACCACTTTAAGATACAATGTCCTAAATGCCATCAAAATATTTGAAGAACGGCTTAAATTTGAAGGAGCAAAAAACCATTAGACAGTAATCAGTGTGACATTATTGTCGGTTGGCTCGGTGGCCGAGCAACTAGCTACCGCGCATCGTGTAGCGGGTTCGATTCACTTGTGTGATCCACAAATAGTTGTTTCGGGTCTGGGTGTGAGATGTATGTGAACTTGTTGTGTTGTATGTTTGTAAACGCACCCAAGACACAGGAGAAAACCCTAGTGTGGGGCAAAGCTAAAAATAACGAAACATAACATATTATGTTTTAAAAGACAATGATAATATGTTTAAATTGATCTACTGCTACTTAGCTCTTCGTCCTTACATAGATTTGTACAACAACAATCAGGAAACTCCATCATTAGTTAATATAATATAGTTAATATAATATAATATTAGGTAATATAATTTTTATATATATTTCTTTTTTTCTTTTACACACTGTTTTTCTTATGTTTTAATTACATTTACACAGGTCTACTGGAAGAAATTCCAACAGGAATAAGTAGCACCTTTGTACTCTTATTTTATACCTCTATATAGAGGTATATATATATTTACATCCCGCAATCGATTGGACGTCCCATGAAGGCGAAAGTGCATTTAATCTGGCGTCCACCGGCTTTTGGCGTCCGCATACCGGACGCCACTTTTTTGGTCTATGCAACTTAGGTCCTTTTGGTCCTGGCTAGACGTAGGTTAAAAATCGACAGAGGTCAAAAAATCGGTCCAATGGCTGTAACAATATTTTGAAAAGTTCCCAAAGAAATCTCAGCGCAGGTAGGGCGCTGCTGTTGCGCGTATATTCAAAGCTGTATATTTTTGGGATTTTCTGACTATAAGTCCACGTATTTGACGTCCTCAAAAAAACAACAGCGACGTTGCCAGCTCGCTCATTAAATCTGTCTCAATAGATCATTATATTATCTACCGCATTCGAAACAATATTCACCGTCGTAGATTTCGGATGTGTTGCGTATGATTTGGATTCCGATTTTATTCCATTAGTTTTATCTGTAATCCTGTTCTCAATTTGTCAATGATCAGTGAAATATAATAGATGAGGGTATAAATTAATTCCTTAAAATGATCTTAGAAATAAGTACTAACGTGACAAAATTAAATGTCTTACCACAAAAAAGGTTAACCAGAGTTTAACTTGTATTAAATGTGTATTTAGATAGTATAGTCTCCGTATAAATTTTGACGTAATTCTATTAACTTTTAATGTGGTTAGAAGGTGCATCTAACACTGAATAATTAATGAATGTCGTATTACTGATCAAATCAATCAACGTTTGTCTTCTTTCTTCTAGTCCTCGACGTGTTATAAAGATCCAATTAGGAATTATAAATGTTTTTGATTATAAAACATAAACACTTGAATAAAAGTGATATCCATATTTAACATAACATTACATCACGTCTTTTTCCCCGAAGAATTAAGCAGAGGTGCACAATACCGCACTTAATGCCACTGTACAATGTAATATCCACATTTTTACTATTTATGTTATGAGTCCCATGTAATAGGGGGTGAGCTTATTGCCATACACCGGGCACATTTCCAGACTTTTGAAAAAACCCAGTAATACTTTGCCCAACCCGGGAATGAAACCCGAGACTCTTTGCCAGGCAGTCGCACTTGCGACTACTCGGCCAACGAGGCAGTATAATGATATCCATGTTCTTTGTTTTTATTTGCTTACTTAGGATTGGTAACCTCATATCAATCAGCTGCCAATTTAATATTTGAAACAATTACAGCTGGTTTCAAAGCTAGGGGATTGGGCAGTGCTGCTGAAGCGCGGGCTTCAACAATAAAGGTAGTACCCAATAGAGGAGATAATCGCGTGGCCGCAACTAGAACTATTAACTCGTCGAGTACCGGTTTTGTAGACACAATTATAGAACAATAGGTAGCGGTCACCGGTGACCGCTTGGTATTTGACAGTTTAAATTAGGAATCTTGCCTTTAATGAAATTAGAATTCAATACAATATTTGCGCACAAAAATCAGATTAGGCTCGGTCTTCAGTTAATTAAGATTTACATTAAAATAAAAGCGGATGTCATAGATCATAATTTCTAGCGATAAAGTCCTCTACTGGGTACTACCTCTATGGCTGCGCTAGACCCTAGAGCTCCTATACATCTTCAACCGCGAGGCACTTCAGCAGCGCTACCCAATCTCTTAGCTCTGAAACTCGCCTAAATGAAAGAAGTTTTGAACTTAAATACTTAATAAAAACATTCTAGTAATAATAGTTAAACGATAACGTTCAATAGCTATACACGAACGCCCAATAGCTATATACGGATGCCCAATAGCTATATACGGACGCCCAATAGCTATATATGGACGCCCAATAGCTATATATGGATGCCCAATAGCTATATACGGACGCGCAATAGCTATATATGGACGTTCTACAGCAATATACTGACGATCAATAGCTAGGTGATTTTCATGATTGGGCTCGCTGTCATTGCAGCGGTACGTCCCCTCTTTGAGGAGTGGCTTGAAAGACGCTACGGCGTCCTCACCTACCGCCTGACGCAGGTGCTTACCGGACACGGAAGTTTCGGGAAGTTTCGGATTGGGCGGGAGGAAACGCCCGGGTGTCATCACTGCGAGGTACGCCCGGAGGACACGGTGGAGCATACGGTGGTGGTGTGTCCTGCGTGGACTGAGCACCGCCGTGTCCTCAGGAATGTGATCGGCGACGGCGACCTCTCGCATCCGGCTCTGGTTCAGACCACGGTACGGAGCGAGGGGGACTGGGATGCCGTCTCCTTCTTCTGCGAAGCAGTCATGCTAGCTAAGGAGGAGGCGGAGCGCGTGAGGGAAAGAACCTCTTCACGACCCAGCCGCCGCGAGAGACACTCCGGGCGTCGGGGATCGCGAGACGATCTCCGGCGACCGTAAGCACGGGCCTGCGGACGGCGAGCACGGGTGACTCACCGCCCGACCAGAACCAAGCCCGAGCATACGGCGCGACGCGTTCCGCGTGCGCCTAAAGGAGCCCACCACAGTTGGAGCCTAACAGGGCTGATGCCGATACGGATCCGCGGAAGACTTAACGGGGCTCCGGCTTGAAGTGCAGGAGTAGGAACTGGGTGGTTTTTAGTCAGTAAGAGTCCGACACTCCCTCCCGCCTCACCCGGGCGGGAAAAGTCATTGGATGATTTTCCCCCCTCAAAAAAAAGGTGATTTTCATGATACCTTTTTTTTTGAGGGAATGAGGGAGAAAAATAATCCAATGACTTTTCCGTCCGGGTGAGGCGAGAGGGAGTTTCATACTCTTACTGACTAAAAACCACCCTGTTTCTGCTCCTACACTTCGAGCCGGAGCCTCGGTAAACCGTTAAGTCCTCCGCGGCTCCGTATCGGCATCAGCTCTATTGGGGCCCCATCTGCGGTAGTCTGACGGCTCCTTGAGGCACATGTGGAACGCGACGTGCCATACGCTCGGGTCTGGTTCTGATCGGGCGGCGAGTCACCCGTGCTCGCCGACCGCAGGCCCGTGCTTACGGTGGCAGGAGATCGTTTCGCGATCCCCGACGCCCGCAGTGTCTCTCCCGACGGCTGGAGCGTAAAGAGGCTCGTTCATTCACGCACTCCGCCTCCTCCTTAGGTAGCAGGACTGCGTCGCAGAAGGAGGAAACGGCATGCCAGTCCCCCTCAGTCCGTACCATGGTCTGAACCAGAGTCGGACGCGAGAGGTCACCGTCGCCAATCACATCCCTGAGGACACAGTGGTGTTCAGCCCACGCAGAGCACACCGCCAGCGTATGCTCCACCATGTCTTCCGGGCGGCCCTCGCAGTGATGACGCCCGGGCGTTTCCTCCCGCCCAATCTGTAACAGGAATCTACCGAAACTTCCATGTCTGATAAGCACCTGCGTCAGGCGGTGGGTAAAGACGCCGTAGCGGCTCTGTCTCTTAAGCCACTCCTCAAATCGTACATGATACCTGCTCAGGAAGTACGTGGATGTTCAATAGCTATATACGGACGCCCAATAGCTATATATGGACGTTCAATAGCTTTATACGGACGCCCAATAGCTGTATATGGACATTCAATAGCTATATACGGACGCCCAATAATTATATACGGACGTTCGATTGCCATATACTGACGTTCAATAGCTAGGTGATCTTACATGATACCTGCTGAGGAAGAAACTTTCTTCGCGCGCATGTCCATCAACAGTACAGTAAGTTGATTAATAAAGTAGAAATGTATAAGTACTAAGAATACTGATAGTAAATAGCGTATCAAATTTGGTTTCATATGCGGACGTTCAATTGCTATATACGGACGCCCAATAGCTATATACCGATGTTCAATAGCTATGTCATCTTGCTCATTCCAACAACATTGATAGTATAATATAAAGTAGGCACCTACTAGTAGATAACATTATTGTATCAATTCCGGGCATTGGTATATGTATCGATAATTTTTGTGAATATTGGAATAATGTTGAAATTTTGTACTACCAGACGAGTGATAGTAAAAGAAAGAGACAAGTGAACACAAAGCTGGCAACGTTGCACTCGCAAATACCATCCACGGTGTGGGGACGTTAAGTAGCTGATACCATGGTTAAATCACGATCAATATATCTAGGACTCCAATTTGTTATCACCATTGTTTGGGGTTCAAAAATGTTGCAGCATGACTGCAAGAAGAATATCGTGAAAAATAAAATTATCGGAAAATGACGTATCCTACAAAGCTGGAAATCGAATAACTAAGCAATATTCATCAAGACATATTAAAAAAATTAACGGGAACTGGGGGACGTCATAATGATGCGCGACGTGCGTGACGCCAAAAAGATTCCAGGATGTAAATATATATATATATATATGTGTGTGTTATTCTCTGTGCTGTTTGTGTGTACATAAATTATTAAATAAATAAATATAATTCTGTGTTAATGTGTTATACTACCTAATTCCAATAAAAAGACAACTATTTTATTTAATAATCACATCGCATCTGAACCCATTTGACATTTTAATGGCCGCTCCAAATGCACTAAAATGCATTGTATGACATGTCATGTGTCATCTTAAGCCGAGATTAGATACAAAGAGACCCACGTATTAGCTTAATGTATTTTACTTGGAAAATTAGGTCAGACATCGTGGTGGAGGATTGAAGAAACCCAAAATTTTGGTAAAACCCAAAGTGCAACTCGTAACAGAGCACTGCATGATGTGTCGAATGCTATTGTGACTTAAATAATAGGGCGGATGCCTCATTTTTATTTTAATGTCCGTCTGGTAGATTATTTTAAATCATTAGATACGTATTTTTTATTTTCTTATAGAAACGAATATTTTCGACGATATATTGATTTGAAATGTCGCATGACGTCACTCCTATGTACATTTTATACATAGAAATGACGTTTTAGCCCCCACTCCTAAACTTTGTATCGTTTTATCTAAGCATTGTTTTATTATACGAGAAAATAAAAAAATATGCGTCTAATATTTTTCATTACCTAACTTACGGACTAATTATATTTTTAATTTTCATAACCTGTCATCATCCGTATTGTAGGAAGGTTTCAATGGATTTTTCACTTGGATAAGAACCAGGCTTATGTAGTGTGTAAACGGAAAGCTCCCGAAAAACGCCGACAGGTGATGGTCAAAAACAAGGTTTATTTTCACGAAAGTACCTACAGATTTAAACTCGTTTCTTTTATGTAATAATACTAGTAATCAACCGCTCAAGGCTAATGTTGCATGAGGAACACGTATAGACAAAAACGATTAAAATTGTACAAACGAATTTTTCAGCGTTTTATGGGAGTGTTTTTCTTTTTCGTTTTTTTTTCGTTTTTTTTTCGTTTACACCCTGTATACGATACTAGTGTACTACTAAAAGTATACTTAAATCGTGGGCTGTGCTTGACGAGTGACTAAAGGTTCTCTTTTGCTCATAATTTCTATATTTAGCGGGCGATTTGGAAATTATACCTACTTTCCTAAATGGCTTGGAGACATACAAGCCATAATTTAATCTCGATATCACTTTTATTGATAACATCGTCATCAGTTTTCGCGTTAGGTTTAGACATTATTTAACCTAAATAATAAACCAGATTGATATATCTATTAACCTAGTCAGTTAATGGTTTAAGTCATAACGAGTTGCATTTTGTGACGTCAAATGTTCATGCAGCATTGGCATGTCCTAATGTCATAGCGTTTTTCCCCCGAAGAAAAAAACAGAGCTGTGCAAAGAGCCTAAATAGAGAACACGACATACTTACTTATATTGATATATATATTTTTATTTAAGAGGGGAAAATCATCGAATTACTGCTCCCGCCTGGGTGAGGCGGGAGGGAGTGTCAGACTCTTACTGACTAAAAACCACCCCGTTCCTTCTCCTGCACGTCGAGCCGGAGCCTCGGTTACCCATTAGGTTCTCCGCGACTCTGACTTATATTGATATTGCGGTTGCCTTTAAGAAGTTCTACAGTGTGGAGGTTTTGTTTACCAACCGTTCTGGCTGTGAAACACCACCTGCTTTGTGTTTCGTCGTGTGAGTGATGTTACAGGCACCCTCAGTCTCCAGAATTTCCAAATACCTTATAATCCTAAAATTTCTAGTCTCTATGGGCCGATTTTTCAATCATCAGTTAATTTTTTACTGTAGAATAAAATTGACAGTTGACAGTTTTCAGTATGGAAGAATACTCAAATACAGAAAGTTATTACTCAAATAAAATTTAACTGAGCATAGAAAAATTGGTCCTAAATCATTCAAATCTAAAGTATCATTTGTACTAGTGACCTAGTTCCACAGTGTACATATATCACCTACATCTACTAGCCACACGATGTGGGTATCGCTGCAGTGAGAATTGGAACTTGCCTTGTAATCTACACCTTATGCCTATTTACCTATGTAGATTACGTATTCTAATATTACAAGTATTCAGGCCTTAGATGTGGGTTGGTTAACCTTACATTGGTTAGGTTTTTTCTAAGTTACTTTTATACATGAAGGATAAGGAAATTGACTGGGAAACAGCATTGATTATCATGCTTAAATAATACATACACTATCTGTTACTCGTGGCTTCACCTGCGAAACTCTAAAATTTGTATATTTTTTTGTTTGTTTCTTACTTCTTCAGGTCAAAACAGCTGAAACTATCGGGATGAAATTTGGAACAGGTTTATGTTATTGTCTAATAAAACAGGCTACTTTTTGTCCTACGGGAACGCCGTTAACAGATGTTAGTAGGTAAGGCATAAACCACCGCGTCCTAACTATATCTACACTTAAAAACCATACTATAAAATTACTTCGTTGTGAAGTAAAACAAAGATAAACACCCAAATAGACACACAACGTCCTCGCAATTGTCATCTGATATAGCAACAAGTTTCTATAAAGACAGCGTTGATTCCTTATTTTATCAGGCGAGGCGGAAAGATACTCAGGCAATAGGGATGATGACAGGGTATGATAATAAAAAATCTAATTAGTCCGTCAGTTAAGTAATGAAATAATACGAGACACGTATTTTTTTATTTTGTTGTATAATAAAATGATACTCAGATATAAGGAATCAAAGTTTGAAAGTGGGGGCTAAAACGTAATTTCTATGTATAAAATGTACTGAGAAGTGACGTCACGCGACATTTCAAATCATTATATAGTCGAAAGTATTCGTTTCTGTAAAAAAAAATACGTGTGTAATGTTTTAAAATACTCAATCAGACGGACATTAAAATAAAAATTAGTCATCTACCCTATTCTTATCAGACAGTTCACAAAAAAGTAAATTAGGTACTATGTTACATACTGTCTAGTCATCATAGGAAAAATAGACATAATAATGGTACAAAAATTTAGACTAATCTAATGGATAGTGTATATTATTGATGTCCTTTCTGTCGTGTAAGCATGTTTCTATTATAATTATGCGGGCTAACATCTGAAATACGTTACCATGCTGAGATAAATACAATAAATCATGGCATGTGATTTGTAACAGATATGAGTTGATCGTTAGACACAGTTAAATGTACAATGTGTGTTATATCATGAACTACTGGAGGAACTAAGTAATATGACATTGTTCTTAAAGACTGGGAACAACTTAGGTATGAATCGGACAAAGCGATGCGCATACACTAGCCAATTCCATTATGTCACTGGTTTATTTAAGTAACATAAAAATCACACTTTTTATCCCCTGTCAAACTTTTTATCCCCGGAGGGATTAGCAAAGGTGCACATTATTTATTTATTTATTTATTTATTTATTGCAAAATGTATATACATAGTGGTATTATACTACTAGTACAGTACATCACCCTGTTAGGGCGCAGCAATTTAACTTATAATTAATAACTAAATAATCATCTAATATATTATGTACTTATTCTATTCATTATTAACTTAATTACTCACTATAAACTTATTACTGTTAAAATTTCTTATCACTTATATAATTGTGTATAATATAATTGTACCTATATGATACAATTATATTATTTTATACATTATTTATTAGACATTTTAATTATAAACATTACAAATAATTTAAAGTAGCAACATTATTGAAATTGAGGAGAATTGAAATTATCACATTAAGTTAGGAACTATAATTACATATTAAAAATAAAATTAACTTAACTGGGGATATATAATCTAACGAATACACATCTCTGTTACCACATTCACCTGAGTTTTATAAAAGCTCTATAAAATACATAGGTTATAAAATACATAGGCTCTATAATTTAGAATGAAAACATATTAAAATCATTGTGAATAAACATCATCTGGTAAATTATAAAATTACAATGTAGGTACAATTTTATTGTAAATGCATTTTTTATCTTCGATATACTCCTGAATACTATAGTATGATCTTTCTTCCGACTGCTACTAAAATTGCGCTTACTCAATCACTTCTTCTTCCCATCCTCGATTATGCTGACGTCAGCTATCCAGATCTTACCGAAGTGCAGCTAGATAAACTTGAGCGACTCCAAAATTTTAGTATACGGTTTATATTTGGTTTACGCAAATATGATCATATTTCCGAATATCGCGCTAAACTCAAGTGGCTGCCGATCCGCCTTCGCCGGGATACTCATATCTTATCCTTACTCTACAGTATACTGTTTAATCCTACTACCCCCCACTATGTCAAAGAACGTTTCCAGTTCTACCATGACACACATTCTAGACCAGTACGGTCGTCGGAGGATATGAAGCTTGAGATGCCCCAGCATGCGAGCAGATCATTCGACAGATCGTTTACAGTACGAGCTGTTCGACTGTGGAATGCTCTGCCACTTTCTGTCAGACAAGCAGAATCACTTGTTAGGTTCAAAGCACTCGTGAAAAACCATTATCTCTCCACGTTGTAGTCCATAACTATTTCTTTTTGTTTCTTCTTTTACTGTCACCTATTCATCATCTGTACTATATTTTTATTTATGTATTAATATATGTATATATATATGTATATATGTTGTATGTATAGATATTTATATGGGTATGTTTGTATGTATAAGGTCTTATGTAAGTATTATATTTTATTTTAAATATACTATTTATTTAGAGAATATATATTTTACTTGTAAAAATAATGTATAAGTACCTGAGTACACCAAGAACAACCTCCACTTCCATTGAATAGTGCTCCATTCACCCAAAGGTTGCCTGGTAGAGATCGCTATTAGTGATAAGGCCGCCTTTGTACCCTACTATTTTTTATTATAACATTACATGTATATTCTATTGATTTAAGGTGTACAATAAAGGTTATTATTATTATTATTATGTATGTCTTTACCATTCACGGGACCACAGGGTCCCGGACATTTGGGAGGCGTACGAGGGGCCGAAGCCAACTGCGCAGAGGCCCTTTAGACAACTTTAATCTAAATGTAATGGAGACACAAACCGGCGACTATCCCTGTATGCACTATGGAAATGCACCCAACGACAGTCCCCGGTTAGTGTAGGACTATTGTAAATAATGGAAAAAAAATGGTAGGGCTATGGATGGGTTGCTATGGACTGGTAAATTGGAAACTATGGATGACTGTGGCACCTGCCGAAACAATGTAATTTTTACACGTAAAAATGGCAGGCGGAGACTCGCCAACTCACCGACCGGGCCCCGGGAATGGTTGCTAGATATAGCAATAGAGGGGCAACGAGAATGTGAGTGGCTAAAGGGTTAAGAAACTACCACCGCTTTCTACTCAGATCATCTGCTCCAGCCGAAGCCTCCTGCATCCCTGGCCCACTCGCGACTTACGAATAGTTTCTTACCCTCCGAGCAGGATCACTGCTCTCGCGACTCCACTCTGGACGGCCAATGAAGGCAAGCCAGAGGTGGGAGACCTGTTCCTTGTCATCGTTCACTCCAGCCAGCCAATTAAGGCAAGCCGGAGAAGAAGGAACGGTGACTTCTCCCTGGAGCACTCGGGATGATGGTAGCCCGCGGGATCGCTAATGCCCGTCACCTCGCCTTATTATTATGATTTTTTAATTAGTCTTTTTCTCTTAACTTTAATCTAGCTTGGAATATACAAAGAGTTTTGGTTGACCGTATTTCCTCAGGTAACTTATTATAAATTTGGATGCTTCGGTATTCTGGGCTATTTTTATACATCTGCAGTCGAGGTGCTGGTAGGATCAATTTGGTATTTCGGCATTCGTTTTTATTGAAATTAAATATTTTGATATTTTTCTTAACAAAACTGGCTAGTTCTAGTATGTAGATGGACGGCAAAGTTAGTATTTTCCCTCGTATAAAATATGGTTTACAACTATCTCTAGGTTTAATGTTATAAATTATTCGGAGACATTTCTTTTGAGCAATGAATAGATCTTTGGCATCTACACTGTGTCCCCACATAATGATCCCGTAGCGTAACCACGCATATGCATATGCATAGTACGCATATGCATATAACCACTGTGTGTTGGTGTTAGTTTTTAACACATTTAACCCATATGAAAATTGAGATAGTTTTATTTTAGTAATGTCTACATGTCTTTTCCAATGTAAGTGGCAGTCTAGTGTTATACCCAATAGTTTGAATTCTTCAACTTCTTCTATTTTAAGAGTATTAGATATATTCTTAAGGTTATTTTTTTGTTTTTGGTATGGTTTGAATTGTATGATTTTGTTTTCTTAAATATATCTCAATACCGTGTGAAAGTATCGATACTTATGAGAGTGACATAAATGTATCTATAAATTTAATGGTAAAGTGGCTAGATGATAATAATCTAAAAATTAATCTGACTAAAACTAAATTAATACACTTTAGTCAAAGGATCAATACCAAAAGCAGTCTCAATGTACACTACGCTGACCAACCTATAGGAGAGGTGGAAACAACTAAATTTTTAGGGCTCTACATTGATAAAAAGCTAAACTGGAAGGCCCATATCGAAATCTTATGCAGGAAGTTAAGTAAGTCTGCCTACGCCCTACACACGTTATCGTCTATAATAGGTGTAGAGGCATTACTTGCTGCTTACTATGGGTTAACTGAATCCCACCTACGCTATAATGTAATTTTCTGGGGTAACTCGGCAGAAAAAGACACGATATTCAAGGCTCAAAAGAGATGCGTACGTTCAATATTTAAAATTAAACCCACTGATAGTTGCCTGCCATACTTTAAGAAAAATAAAATACTCACTTTGCCATGTCTGTACATTTTGGAGGTAGCTGTATTTGTCAAAACGAATCCACACCGATTTAAACTATTAAATGAAATAGTCCCACGTAACAGGCACGATAACAGTAGGATATGCACGCATACTGCGAGAACTTCCCTCATGCGTAAAAGTATTTTCTGTATGGCGCCTGTGATATTTAATAAATTACCAAAAATTTTGAGAGAACTACCCTTGACACATTTTAAAAATAAGCTGAGAAGGTTTTTAGTTAATAAAGCCTATTACAGTGTTCAGGACTTTTTGAATGAGAAAGACTTTCTAATTCAGGCTTCGTATAACATATTTAATGGTGAAGAATAATAATAATACAATGTACATTTTTTATAAATTTTTTGTATACCTACTGGACATAATAATATAATTTAGTATTGATTTGTAAATAAATTGACTTATTGTAAGGACCACTATTTGACTGCGTAATAATGAATATAGGTATGTACTGGACGTAATTTATTTTAGACTATCATATAAGTGACATCAAATTCAAATGTTTATCTCTTTAATGTAATTTAATAATGACTATTATAATGAAATTGAATATAATCTTTACACCTATAAAATTTGTATGCCACTATTGGCGAAACATGGACGCACAATCATATTATTTAACATCTTGCATGTCTGATTACTCGATTTATGTATACGCATGTTTTAGAAATAAACAATCTTTCTTTCTTTCTTTCTTTCTTTCTTATTATTAACTTCAAGGTTGTGATTCAAGAGCCAGGATTTTATGAGGTTATATGTGTCAATAATGTGGGTGTTGTATTCTAGATTTTTTTTTTTAAACGTTGCCCCACACTATTTTCTCCTGTGTCGTGGGTGCGTTTACAAACATACAAGTTCACATACACAATGACACCCAGACCCGAAACAACAATTTGTGGATCACACAAAGTGTTGTCCCGTGTGGGAATCGAACCCGCGACACGTTGCACGGCAGCCGGTTGCCCAGCCACCGCCGCACCAACCGTGCAGTCAAGATTATTTGAAGGACTTTTGAAGAGAATGGAGATGTCATCAGCAAACAGTACACATAGATTGTCGCATATTTTCGGCAGGTCATTGATATAGATGAGGAAGAGTATACAGCCTATCACGCTGCCTTGTGGTATAGACCAGTTTGTAGTTAAGGTATCCGAGAGTACATTTAAAAGTTCACTTGTGTCATAGTTTAGGTAGTCTATTTGTACGCATTGTTGTCTATCTGCGAGGTAGGACCTAAGCCATTCCAGTATATCTTCTCTGATACCAACTCCATCTAACTTTTTCAATAGGATCGAATGGTTCACTTTATCATATGCTTTGGACATATCAATTAGGAGACAGCGCTTTATGGCACTGTACAATGTAACACCCACTTTTCACTATTTATGTTATGAGTCCCATGTAACAGGGAGTGAGCCTATTGCCATATACCGGGCACAATTTCAGACTCCGTGCTACTACTGTGATTTTTTTTAAAACGCAGTAATATTTTGGCCTACCCAGGAATTGAACTCGAGACCCCTTGCCTGGCAGTCACAATTGCGACTGCGATTATACGGCCAACGGGGCAGTCTTTTTTTTATTTTAATAAATCAAGGCATGTAAACCTTGAATTGTATACTTACAGCGTCTAAGCAAACGTAGTATAGGACATCCTCCAGCTAGATTGAGAGACGATATTCGACAAGAGGCTCGTAGTACTTAGTAGTATTATTTTGAATCTGTTGAAAATCGAAATCAGTAGCGTGATATTGGAGGATGAGAGACCTTCTAATGTCTAGTGGGCGGGAGCGGTCTGATGATAAATCATATACGCCTTATTAAAACCTAGAGCAAAAAACCTATAGGCAGTTGCTTGCTTGATTTAATTATAGCGCCTAGTTCAAAACACATAGCAATCTTCATTCGTAGTAACTTACTAAGCGTTTAATAATAGGCGCTGACTTAATGTTCTTACGTCACAATTCTAGTTCAATGTGCATTATAGCTTGCATTACAACCACACCCCATTGTATAGCTCTATAAAGTTACATAATAAAGAAGTTGGATAACTCAATCAGATAACTAGCAATGCGGAAAAACATATTGCTTAGGAAATATCTAACAGATCATCGGTTTAGGGAAACACAAGTCTAGTACGTGTCGCATTACAAAACAATTGAGCAACGAGGTTATGAGCGAGGAATGACCAAGACAATCCTGCTGTGCCTAATGTGATCATATCTTAGCTGTGTATTGTGGTAAGTCCCCTCTTTGAAGAGTGGCTAAAGAGCCGCTACAGCGTCCTCACCTACCGCCTGACACGGAGTGGACACGGTGGAGCAAACGGTGGCGGTGTGTCCTGCGTGGGCTGAACACCGTCGTGTCCTCAGGGATGTGATTGGGGACGGCGACCTCTCGTGTCCGGCTCTGGTTCAGACCATGATACGGAGCGAGGGGGACTGGGATGCCGTCTCCTCCTTCTGCGAAGCAGTCATGCTATCTAAGGAGGAGGTGGGGCACGTGAGGGAACGAACCTCCTCACGCCCCAGCCGTCGCGAGAGACACTCCGGGCGTCGGGGATCGCCAGACGATCTCCGGCCACCGTAACCGGCACTGGCCTGCGGACGACGAGCACGGGTAACTCGACGCCCGACCAGAACCAGGCCCGAGCGTACGGCGCGTCGCGTTCCGCGCTCGCTTAAGGAACCATCAGACCACCACAGATGGGGTCCAATTGGGCTGATGCCGATACAGAGCCGCGGAGAACCTAACGGGTTACTGGGGCTCCGGCTGGATGTGCAGGAGTAGGAACAGGGTGGTTTTTGGTCAGTAAGAGTCTGACACTCCCTCTCGCCCTAGCCCGGGTAGGAGAAGTGATAGGATGATCTTCGCACCTCAAAAAAAAAACAGTGTGTATTGTAAACTGTAATAAAGTTAGACTGATGGGAAATATTATACTTAATATTTGCGCTTGATATGTAAAATAATTTACATTTATTTGAAGAGTTTTATATAAGAAAAAATTGCTTCTGCCAGCGACTTCGATAGCGATAGAAAGTACCATGATAATGTGTGTGTGTGTGTGTGTGTGTCTGTGTGTGTGAGGGTGTGTGTGTGTGTGTGTGTGTGTGTGTGTGTGTGTGTGTGTGTGTGTGTGTGTGTGTGTGTACAAGTGTGGGAGAGCCATGCTTCGGCACGAATGGGCCGGCTCGACCGGAGTGATACCACGGCCTCACAGAAAACTGACGTGAAGCAACGCTTGCGTTGTGTTTCGTCCTGTGAGGTTACCGAAGGCCCAATTACCCTCCCCTTCCCCAATCTCCCCAATCCCTGAATCCCCAACGATCCTCAAACTCCTAATCCCCAAAAAGCCGGTAACGCACTTGTAACGCCTCTGGTGTTCCAGGTGTCCATGGTGTCCATGGGCGACGCCGATTGCTTACCATCAGATGATCCGTCTGCTCGTTTACCGGCTTATGCAAAAAAAGGGTCACCCACTCAGTGTACCTAAGTCAGGCATACAAGTCACCCAGCACTGATTTCCAGTAGGCAAGTGCATTTCCTGCAGTGACTCATGGATAGTAACGGCAATGTTTGATGGTTACATGTCTAATATTTTTCATTATCTAACTGACGGACTAATTCGAATTTTAATTTTCATACTCTGTCAACTAGCCAACTGCAGTCTAAGTCTGTGACAATCCACTGCTGGACTACAGGTCTATTCCCAAGCTCGGCAGGCAGGTCAACATCGTAGCTTAAGAAATGCAAGTCTGTCAGAAACGCTGCTGACGCTGCTGCTATCTCTGATAAACTTTAATGCTGTGTAGCTGTCAAATATGTAGCTGCTACGATACCTATGGGAAGAACAGGGATGGTTATTATATGCATGAAGATATTCTACTCTGTTCTTACAAGCAACAAGCCAACAAGATTGTAGTCAACCTGTACTATAATTGGGTATACTCTGAACCTATTTATTAGGCTTACAAGCGCCGGATTGGAGTAATGTAACGATATCCGCTTTAGTTCTCATTACTATGCATTACATTGTAGCATTTATGGTAAGTGAGGTAAAGGTGTAGCTGCGGTTGTTTTACTAACTGGAGCTTTTGTTGATTTCTGTAGGTATTGGTTAGAAGTTTAATTAAATAAATATACTGTATCTATGATACTAGTACATGGTTACGTGTTATAAGATATATCATTGCGTCATTAATTATTTAAAATTAATGTCAGTAATCATTGTTAGTGATATAGAAATTATATGTCGTTTTTATTAAGATATACCTAGTCAAGTCGCTTTTTTCAATATTTGTTTAAGTAATGGAATAAAACAACAAAAAATTAAAATTATTAAATTTTTTTATTAATACATTTTCAAGTTCGTTCTACAAGAGTTTGCATTATTATACACATTTCACATTCAACTTTATACAACATTTTTTTTGGCTTTTTATGGTCGTTTTGTATAAAAAATAGTGTCAGGCAGTAGTGAGCGTTGGTCAGAGGTAGAGTTTAGTGCCAGCCACCGTGGGCTCCGTGGGCGCCCCAGGGCTCTTCGGGGGCGGCGGCGGCGGCGTGGGCGGCATGGGCGTACTGCGAGAGGTGCACGGCGCGCGCGTGCTGGACCTCAGGGGTGTCTACTACGTATTGGCCGTCGTGGGTCAGCTGGATGTGGGCCTGTAAATAAAGAAGACCAGTTAGTTTATCACATAATGAGGTCAGTTAACACCTTGAACGCCATGGGGGACAAGGTATGGGCCACGATAGCGCAGGATTTACCCTCAACAGTTTTCTGTCGGCAGTCAAGGGCTTAAAAACAGTTTAAGAACATTTATGATAGATAGAATTAGAAAAAGTAGGTAGGTGTTTACTTTTTTTCAAGTTCAGAACAAAAGGTTGAAATTTCAGACCGATTATAGTGCAAGTTTCTTTACCTCCCAGAGAGTAATTTTGGTGGCTTATATAAAGGAACATTATCTATCAATAAAATAATACAATAAGACTTAATTATCACCTGAGGACCAGTCCATTTTCCGTAACCAGCGGCGTAACCTGCACCGTAACCCGCGCCGTGTCCGAGACCGCCGTATGCGAGGGGAGCGAGAGCCGCACCGTGGGCAAGACCGCCGTGGTACCCGCCGTGAGCAGCGCTAGCGTGGGCAGCGCTGTGCGCGGCGATGTGGGCAGCCTTCAGGTGGGCAACCTCGGGGGTGTCAATCACGCGACCATCGTGAGCTAGGGGGGCGGGGCCGTATTTCAGGAGACCTGGTTAAAGAGGGCTTGGGTTAGATATATGGTTAAGGACTAATTCAAAATCAGAGAGTATTTAAAATTATATTTATGTCGTTCTATATGTTTCATTTTAATTCATAAGTCCTTTTACACTACTATTCGCGCTTAGCAGTGATAAAACATCGGAAACTGAATGTTAAAAATGGTAAATACCACGCTAGCTGTACTGGTGTCGATTATAATTCAAGATACTAACCAGCAGCGGGAGCGCCGTAGTGCGCGCCTGCTCCATAAGCGGGGCCAGCAATGTATCCTCCGGCGGGTGCCCACGCGCCGTGAGCGGTGGACGCCTGCGCGTGCGCAGCAGCGTGAGCGGCCTTAGCGTGGGCTACTTCGGGCGTGTCCAGTACATACTTGCCATCGGGACTGAGTTGAATGTGCGCAGGCGGGCCCGCGTAGAACGAAGCCTGGGCCAGGCAGAGGGTGGCTGCGAGGATAATCTGGAAAGAGAAGACAAATTTTGTTACATATGTAAGTTTTTCTTTTTATTCTAATGTTATATACATTCCCCTATTCAAAGTAATTGTGATACAAATCATTAACACACGGCAGAGATATGAATAAGACTATTCAAATAACAAAGTTTATAAGAAATCAATAACTTCTAAGCGTTTACTAATAACAATAACAATCATAACATAATCGATCGAGTTTTCGCCTGACATTGTCGGTGGTTATTAATCGGAGCGTAACCACGAGTTTCGCGGTTTCACGCGGTGAGTTCCGAAACTATCAGCCACTTACGTAGCAACCTGCACCGGACCCACTCACACGTGAATATAATTTAACTGAGTTACGACAACCACTCACGTTTGCTTCACCTACACGATTATTAGATGACAAAAGGGCTCGTAGTAATGATTCTATATTTCATAAGCAGGTCGGGTCAGTAGGTTTTTTTCTTTTATTTATGACAAAACTGGAGTTGTTTTATCTTTTGTTTCTTACCGATTGGGAGATATTTGTGTGTCTACACACTTATTACCTACGTACTAAGAAGTGGCCCTGATACTATAAACGGTCAATTATTTTCGTGAAGATTGTAAATAGGTACAAATTGCACTAATATATAAATAAATCTTTATCAATAAAGTTCTGCACTTTATATTTATCTATCATTGATCGGAAAACTAAATTATCAACTACCTATATCCAAATTCTTTTATCCATTTCCAAACCCAATTCGAAATATAAACCAGTACAAACTGGAAGTATGTGTCAAGTCGAACAGTTCCGGGCTAAAATTGCATACAGGTTGACCCAAAACAGCTCACGCTTGACTGGTTTCAGTGCAAAAACCAGCAGTTACTGTTTAGTTTTGACATATCGCTGTTATATCTATCACACGGACCAATGACGTCTATCGTAATATTGGCAAAGGATATCATTTAGTTTTGAGTTTAAACATGTATTTTATCTATGTCTATCAATTTATCAAAGGTCTTTTGCAGTACGAAGTGTCCTTTTTTTGACGTCTAATTTCTATTTTGGGAATTTCTTGAGATGAATATGTCTACTGATGAAGTTCAATGGTTGATTATTGACTCGATATTAGATACTGTACATTCATGATGATTGTTGAATAAACGTGGTCAAACCAGCCTGGTCAAAATAAGGTGTAGACATGATTTAAACATATTTTGAAAATATGTAGGTAAATCGTTTTAACATACTAATTTAATGACTGGGTAACTCAAATATAATCTAATCTATTAACAGCTGAACATTATTTCCACGGTTTAACTTTAGCATCTTTAACGACCAAAATCTAAAACGATTTAATTTTTATCGAGTTTCATCAAAACTATATCATAGACATCACTTAAATACTAGAACAATTACTAAACACGATTTCATCAAAGTTTTATCGTATCAAATTAATTAATGCATTGTTTTAACGCCTTATTTCCCACGGACTTCATTTCTATAACACTGCAAATGTCAAGATGACATAAAGTTGCATCGTGAACCCAATTTCAAAATGGCCGCCGAATAACTCGTGTGAATTTAAAATAATTTTATTGTGTTTAGTAATTATTCAGTTGGGTTACATTGTTGTTGATAAGTCTAGTTAATTTCTGTCCCATTTATTCGGCTAATAACATCGTAATTGTAATAATAGAGGCGTATTTTAAACTAGATTCAATTATAATAAGCAAATTATATGAAAGTGCAATTACAAAATGATTATGAGCAAACAACTGAACAACTAGAATACCTTTCATGTTTCTCATAAATTTAAGTAAGTACTACTTAAACTAAGAATGAAAACTTTGTCTAAATAGATATTTAAGTAATACATAGCCTCCGTGTTTATATTATTTATATTCCTAACATCCTTGTATGACTCCTACATTCGATACAATTTAATTTAATATTCAGATAGCAATTCAACAATCGAATAAAATTAATAAATTACATAAATCTCTTATAATTCGTACATAAGCTTAAGAATTTTAATTAATCTCCAATTAGTTGCAATACATTATTGTAGCCTAGACTCAATTAATTTTATAATACTTAGACATTTCTAGCTCAGAATCGTAAAGTAGCGTACAGAAACCGGGGTGATTTTGCAAAACCATTGCTCGGAGCCAGTTACGTGAATTGTTCGAAGGCGTGGCACGCACCGACCGGACCGCGGCCGCCATTGCAGATGACAGATAAACAAAAACAGCTCTAAATAATACAAGCGATAAACAGCGCTTTACAATACAGATAGCCATTGAACAACATAGATTATAGAACACAAAGGGCCGCGTGCGCTTTACTTGTTTTTCATAAATCGAATCGAGAATAGACAAGGGCTATTTTTTATCAAGCAAAGGTCAGTAGTTGCGTTTAACCAAGTATTTTTTATATACTTTTCCAAGATATCCTCAACATTCTGTATTAGGTATCTATGTATCATTAATTTTACTATATATCTAAGTACGATCGGAATTTTAATGAAATCTCTGCTTCTAGCAATTAGTTCCACAGCTGTAGAGATCATTTGTCGAACATGACATATTAAAGACATAATAGGCAATGGAATTATTATAGTGTCAATATTTATTAATTATGTTCGATAAAGCCTTTAATTTTCTTCTTCCCACTGCCTAACTTAGACATAACAATAAACCCGTTTTGTTATTTCTATTATCAGATAGGAGGAAATAAATGACCATTTTTGGGATAATATCTGTAATAGCAAAATGTGGAGTAATATTTGAATTTTAACGCAAAATTAATGTTAAGGACCTATAGACCTGTTACAATTTAATAAATATAATAAGGCTGAATGGAACGATACTTTAGCTTTAATTCAAAAGTAAAATTATAGACCATAAACAAATGATTTGAAATTCGAATGTAACTTTCAAATACACGCTTCGAGACGTTATTGCAATTTTAATTTTCAAACCACAACCCGAAACGCGATCGAATGTGGTTTACTTCGTTCTTACATTTCTGTATCATGTTACTTAATGCAATAGATATTATTAAACACGCAATTCTAAATACACTATACCTCGGATATAAAACCGCAGCCATTTTGAACGTTACGTCTAAACATATTTTATTAATTGAAAATAGAAAGTGACATGCCGCGACTGAGTATAGACAATAACGTCTTTTTTAGGCTTCGAGACTGTTATGTATTTTAATGATACAATACAGGTTGTAACCTGTATAATTTATTGTTAATTTAGCAGGCCTCGTTGTAATTGTCATCTTGTAGAGTGTCATAATTTAAGTAAGAGTTATGTTTACTCTAGTTTTCACTACAAGTGGAATAATAGAGGATACTGTAATTGATGTGTAAATACACATAGATGTACGGTAGATTAATATTAAGGTAACATTTCCCTACTGCCACATACTTGAACAAAATTACAAATTCTAATAGGCTAGTTAATTCAATTTCACGATTAAGATAATTTCGTAAGTGGTGCTAAGCGCGTAAAATTGCAATTCATGATTTAATTATCAACCTTGACGTTATAATAATCTTGTAATAAAAATAACTACCTAAACCATAGAATAAATTAGAAACAAGAATATAAATACCTGTAAGACAATAATTAAAGTTACCTACATCAAATTGACAAGTTCATAAAACAACGTAATAAAATTTTGAAATAGACTCAAGTCCAAAGCGAATGAAACTTATGATCTAATTTGACTTTCGATGCAAAGGAAACGGATCAGAGTAATGCCTACAAATAAACACCAATTGTAAAGGCTGACAATAATGAATTCTATTCTACCAAAGCCGAGATAAATATGTATGTGGCTATAATTCAGCACTTGTTCGCGCGCAACCCAATGCCTGGACAAGTGATCGGCAATTTGAATAGCTACAACAGTTTGATAAACAATCATCTCTTGCACAACCCACTGCCACAGCCCTCGTACTGAAAGGTCTAGATTAACCACTATTATTATTTAGATATGCGTCCAATATACGCACCTTTTCGAATTGAACATTTTGACAGATCGTTTGACAGTTGTGACATTTGAGTCTATAATAGACAAGAGTTAAAATTTTTACTTGCAAAGGCAGTTAATGATACGGCCTATGTTGCATCAAAACAGACAAAGGTAATAGCTGGAATAGTTAAAAGCGGGCAGTCTCTCAGATTCTGTTATTAAAGAAAATTTAAGGACATCAGACAAAGCGAGCGCGCCGTAATTTGTGGGCGTGGGTCTCATATCGACTCGCCTTTGCATTCTGTTGCAAAAGGCGCAATTTTGCAATAGATCGGAATTATCATTCGGCGAACTGGTGCACAACCGGCTATTGCGATTCTGATGTCGCAAGAGGAAGCCGTGGGCGTGAGGAAGTGTTATGGTGGTCGAAGGTCATAGAAAAAGGGGACATTGAAAATAGAAATTTGTCGCGCTCGAGTAAACATCGATATCGCACGACTTTTTGTCGCGGTTACGCATGTTTGATTACAACCTCTTTACTAAGTGTATAGTTACGCAAGCTTAATGTCTTACGGTTGTCATTGTTATAATTTTTTGGTAAACTGGCGAAATTTCGAAAGTGTATTTTAGATCCAATTATTTTAAAACATGCTGCAATTTCAGTGGAAGATAGTTGACGATTAGCGGTCGTTTCACTGCGAGCCATAAAACGGACGCACTCACCGCCCACTGATTAGTGTAGCGGATGAAGACGCGCGCCCGCCCAACGCACATGCGCGTCTCAGTGACATTTGTTTGGGCGCGAAAATTATTTTTACGTTCTGTCAAAATGCTTAAATGTTTTATTATTAGTGTATGATTTTATTTTCACAGTTTTAATTTGATTTAGTCTTATCACACATTCACGATTGAATTTACATGATTAATAATTCACGGAAATATGTATTAATGATGCACCTACACTCCAACTTAGAACAACACTTATTGTTTTTACGCGTTACCAGATCGTAACATCAGATTAGTTAATCAAGCATTGAACAACAAAATAATATTCAAATATTTAACGTAGGCGAGTTTAGAAAATGGTGTAACCGTTGTATTAATCATCATTTACATTGTCTTACACGGTCCTTGACATAATGAAGCTATATTCTGCACCTCTTTGGTGCCGATTCTAAGCCTGGCCGCAAATATTATATGACCATTTCACATTCAATTTTTAAACATGTTTATTTATGTTTCTTATTTTGTATGACCAAAGATGACGTGTTTCTTGCAGTTTCTCTTTTTCACCTTTAAAAATATTTTTAGGAGATTCACGTTTGAATAATATTAATGAACTTTATTATAAGACATTATTAAGCTTCTAGAGCTATATTTCATGGAATTTGTTTATTTACAACATTTAAACTCCACTTGAATAATTTCTTATCGACAAAATTCACGTTATTCACATAAAGGATGTGTTATCGAAAAAGAGTGAAGGTATCTATTGTTTTTATGTACTCCAGTTTTAACACATAATTTTTATCAATGGTTATGCAAATTAATGTGCAGTTTGACAAGCTGTGAATTAAATTACCTTTAAGGTTATGGTTGGTTGCATACATGACGTTAATTTTTGATCATAATATTTGGAACTACTTCTATCATATTTTTAATACCAAGACAAATTATTGTAGTTTCAATTTTTCTCTCGGCCCAATCATTATCGAACATTGAATTTCAACTTTAGTCGACCATTTTTTGTTTACACAGTAAATTGAAAGCAATTGCACTTTTTAAGCAACAACAAAAACAGTTTTGGTGTCTTATATTTATATTATACCTCTATAACATCTTTTCCATTTGTAACATTATTTATTTATTAACACTGCAAGCCACGATTTTTTGTTTTTTATTATTCCTCCACATGTGTGGGAATATGCCATTATATAAGCGTTATATATTAGAGGCAATGTAGGTGATCTGTTTAGAGGACCTAGTGCCTCTTGAAAGGTGCCGATGACGACGGCACCGGGCTATTTTTAGTCAAATAAGTTTATCATACTTCATAAATCTTTCGAACTAAAGACTAAAAAAGGACTAAAACATAACTTATCTTTATCTTAACTTATGCCAGTTGATCTTGAAAATTCAAGGCATTAATATGTCCCTCCCAAAATAGTAATTAAACAATGGCATATCTTTGTACAAACAGTCCTTCGATGCGTTCGATTAAAAAACAATTGAATGTCCAATCAGATTTTCCGCTGATTTTACTGTCTAGTTAATCAAATATTATCAGAAAGGAAATGTTTGAAGGATTGAAGGAAATGTTTGAAGGATTGAAGGAAATGTTTGAAGTACCGGACTATTGTGTAGGGTAATAAATATAATGTTAGTTACTTGTTTTGAAACGAAGGAAGTTAGACTTAGACTTATTTAAATGATCTAAAAGGTGAAAGTGCTAAGAAATTGTTTCCTTCGATTAATTTATTAGTGTTTTTGTTTTCAGATTTATTACTGTTCGTTCAGTGAGAGCGGAAAGGGAGAGATTTATGAGGAGAGAAATGGGGGCTTTGAAGTTGTTAAGGGTTTGTTATTAAGAGACTTGAAATTATTTCTATGAAACTATTTTTTGCAGTAAAATTACTACTATATTAAGTTATTTGAATTATAATTAAGATTAAATAAATTGAATTGAAAACAGGATAATTATACTCATTATAATTTTTGTTTAGGTATTAAACAATTTAAATTACTTAAATTATTTTTGATTTTAAAAAACACTTGGTTTACTTTTATTATACCAAAAATATAATAAATTTGAAGTAGACACGAGAAATAAAAGTAAATTTTGGTAAAAAACCAAAACGCATTTTTTTCAAAAACCCAAAATAAAAAAGAAAACAAAAGACTCACCATAGACTGCATGATTACTGTGTGTATATCTAAGGTATAGAGATCTCAAACGAACTAACTTAAGCGCTACTGCTGAACAGAACTCGCTTAGAAATTTTCGCCTAAGCGACGTGTGAATGCAACCACCTTCCGAGTCGGAATGCCGATTGGCTACAGCACGCCCCCTTATATATCGAACACCCCGCTTTAGCAGTTCGTAATTGGAAACAATTAAGTTGCGAGCAAGTGCAATGCTGTAATTTTTAATTGTAAGATGCGCATACGTTTTTCCGGCGGAACGCGTTTCAAAGAACATTAGAGGGCGTTTAGTCCCGAATTTTTTTCACAAATATTGGTCAAAACGTTGGTCATTAAGTCGGCATTTCGATACATTGGTTCTGTCAATATATAACATATAATGGAGATAAAGGACGGCATAAGCACCCGTTGAGTAAGATAATGGAGCGCCCCTATTATATTGCCATTTGTAACTCGTGTTTATATTGTTGTTGCTACACACAACTAGATACGTTTTGTGGTTAGGAAATGTATAGTTAAAACCAATATTGTACATTAAGTGTTGGCCTATTTGCCACAAATAGAAATTCGATCAAACACACTATTAAAGTTTGAAGATAAATATGTGAAATTTAGCAATTGTTATCATGATATCGCAAGTTCTATTTAAGGAAATTATCAGTGGAATTTATCGGCATTAGGCTATTTTACTAGTGGGTAAGGCAAGGTAAACGCGGTAACAATGTAGACGGTAATCGACACATACCTTAAATTAACGGCTAACATTTCGGTCGAGTTTATCTCAGTAACTTTATGAACTCGAAATTTCGAGAAGTTAGGTCGAATAATGTAGGTTAGGTCAAAAAATGATAACGATTTTTCGAGTTTTAATAAGTAAATCTTTTGCTAATTGTTGCACCTAAGTAGAACCGGAAATTCAGAGATCCGGATGGCGTACTTGAACTTGAATACTCAGCCAATTACGTGTTTGTATTGTCATATTTGTTACGTTAATAGAACGTTGATACTTCGCGGAAAAATCTATTATCCATGGTTATTAATATAAACATTTCTTGCAATAAGAATAAAAAACCATGTAGTGTAGGTATAATAAACAATTATAGTTAAGTCAGTAAAAATTCCATACAACATTGAAAAATCAATGCACTCTTGTTACGCGTTGATGTCTTTTGTATGAAGATTCTCAGTTTGAATTTTTTATCATCGTGTAATGGATGGGTTGCAGGTCGCTTCTGACTTGTTCGATCTGGAAGTCTTTGGATGCTTATATTCAGCAGTAGACGTTATGTGGCTGATATGATGATGATACTAAGTCAAATCAAAAATGTTTATTTGCTAAAATACGGTACAAAAAGTGTTACAGTGCATTTTTTTCGAGTGTATCCTGCCATGGCGTACGAAATAATTAAAATCACACTATCCAGATTCTATCGGCTTATCTTCTAAATACATAGTCCTTTATTTTCATCAGTAAACGGAGTTTTATTATAAAGAGGGAATATTAACTATTACGTTTTCTAAATTGTAACCATCTCTTGGAAACCAGTTTCTCTAAATATCCGTCTTTGTTTTTGTATACTATTAAAGTTTGGTCTGAAACCTTAGACTTAGACTTAAGTACAAAAATCTGGTCTAGACCTTTGTCTAGACTTTTCTAAACCTATTTTCAAAATGAGGTTACTTATGCGGAAAATAGTAACTTAGAAGATAAGTTGGGTACTTCCGCATAATTCTTAAAATGTTACGATTGTTGAGTTGATCTCAGGTTCAAATCCAAGTTCAGACAAAGTACATAACACCTAAAAATATCATCAATATTAATTAAAAAAGTTTCCCCTTTTTAAGGTCTTTGACCCTGTAGGCTGCGCGACATCGCTGCGACCGCATGCGCTGCTCACGAGGAAGCACCCCTCTGTGGTTCGAAACTAGTAGAGCTTCCTCAGTACATTCACGTGAGTCACCCGCGATTTTTAGTTAATTTAGTATGTCTCACGATAGTTATTATAAAAACGTCTTTGACCTTATTCTCTGGTTTTACATATAAGTGGCAAACAATTACTCTTCTATCTCTCTCGTCACTGACTAACTGACCGACTGACAGAAAAAACAAATGAAAGTACAGAAATTAACTTCACATAATTTGTGACTTGGGACTCGTCACATATCTTTATTATTTGTTTTATACCTCTAAAACGCTGCCCCACATTAGGATTTTATTCGCCATATAACACCTATACCAGTATTAAAGGTACAATGTTTATCTGTGCCGAATACTTCAGGGAATAAATGGCTTAATGCGGTGTTATTTCATATGTCATTTAGCTCCTTTTTCTTTGCACTAAATACTTAAACTGTCCATACTTAATTAACATCGTGTTAGTTAGCAATAGATAGTTTAAGATAGTGCCGAGTACACACCGCATGTACTTAACTCATATATACTTTCTAATCATTATTAGATAACAAACTCTTTTTAATCGCCGCCTCTTATTGTCTTTGGTACATTTTAATTAAAAACTAGTAAGTTACATAGACAATATATTATTCCTTTTTTAATTATTTAACTCGTTATTATTGTGATGACAAGCGTGTCTAATGAATAGGACTAGATTTATTCCCTTACCTAAGGCTCGTACACAAAACTGCGATGCGAAGCGATGCAAATTCGCAACGCAAAAAATTACGATGCTTATTGCTGCGATGCGATTTTGTGCGACTAGCCGTCTCCCAGGGTGAACATTCCTTCGACGACCGTCAACCGAACTAAACTTATTTTCAATTGAAAACAAGGTCGTGACATGGGTCATAAAATTAAGTGTGCACTTCTGTTATTGTTTAGGAGATGCAGAAAAGAAACAAAAAAGATTTTGGGAAGATAAAATTTTAAACTTGGCACCAACCGTGCAGTTAAATGCGCAAAACATTTATCATCTGGCATTCCCGACTCCAAATTTACAGCGTAATATTTGAGATGCTAATTACCAATTACCCATGACAACTTACACCTACCTCTAGATAAATGCAGTTTTTCTTTTATTTTAAGTATATAACTTTATAATAATCCGAGTACTAAAAGAATCACCAGTCTAGATGTCTAATTTCCAACAAATACTGCTTAACATTAGACTTAATCTGCGCTCAAACTAAGTTAAGCTATAACCCAATAGTTAAATTATGGCTAGAATAATAAGCTATTACTTGATCTGCTTAAATTCAATAACATACATATTTACATTCATTCGATAAATGAATTCACTAACTTACTTGTAATATTCACTTAAATCAACTGAGTTATTGTATGAATAACTAGCTTTCGGCATGCGACATCGCTCGTTCGGAATTTAGATGATTTCTTTGAAGTATTTTTCATTGGTGTAGGACATTGGTATATAAATAGTAGCCTATATTTCTGCTTGAAATATAATTGCAAAAGATGAAATGGTTTTCCAGATATGTGGTCCAGCAGTTTCTATTGCTCTTAAACGATAAATCTATAATTTTTATTGTTTACAAAAATGTTTTCTGGTTGGTCTAGAAACATATTATATATTTTTTTAAAAAACAAAACGTTGCCCCACGTTAGGATTTTCTTCTGTGTCGTGGGTGCATTTACAAACATACAAGTTCACGTACCCAATGACACCCAGACCCGAAACAACAATTTGTGAATCACACAAAGTGTTGTTCCATGCGGGAATCGAACCCGCGACACGTTACACGGCAGCCGGTTACCCAGCCACCGCACCAACCGTACAGTCAAGTCAATTAACATGCACATCATACTCAGATGCGGATAACGATTGGTGGATCTTGCAAGTGAGCTTACTCGCTTGTTCCGTGCGGGAATCGAATCTGCAACATCTATCGCTGGCACCGGTTGGACAGCCGTATACACACAGTGCTATAAATAAACAAACAATCAAATCCTACCTCTCTAATAAAGTAAAGTATTGTATGACAGAAATTTTACAAAAAATATGAATAATTCATATCATAATGATGAATGCTAGCCGCACCGTGAATGCATTGCATGACATTAACGGGTTCTTATGTTATCTTATGTATAGAAAAATATAGCCTGGTTTTTTTGTTGTGCCAATTGTTTACTATATTTTACTAGCTGGCCCAACAGACTTGTTACCGCCTAATTATTTTTCTCACCATTTAAACCTTCCCAGGACTTCCACGAACATTTTAAGACTAAAATTAGCCAAATCCGTTCAGCCGTTCTGGAGTTTTAGCGAGACTGAAGAACGGAAATTCATTTTTGTGTAAATACATAATGTTTTGCTAGTCATGTAGTATTTTCTTGTAAACAAAAATACAAATTCACACCCAGAATAAAAAAAAACAAAGGTTAATATTATCTACGATAGTATTCTGAGCGAAAATCCAATCCATCTCGACAATTAAGCTCCTACTGCCTAGCCAATGCGCCATCCACGGAGATCCTAATTTAAAAGAGGAAGTCGTACACCAATCTACTAACATTAAAAAAATCTTAATTACACCTCTTAGGGTAGAAAAATAAATGCTGTTGTGACGTTATTCGATTTAACTTAATAAAGTTCGTTTGACTCTCCCTAGTTTTATACCGGACGCACATTTAATTGCAGTCACCCAGCAGGGGTTCAATTCATTTCCTTTTCTATTACATACTTACATCGCAGACAGAAATATAGTTCGCCAAACTTTCGCTAGTTATATTAATAGTTCTAGATACATCCAAAGTCCACTTGGTGGACAGATGATCTACTCAATGTGACAGAGAACCACTGGATGTAAATCGCTTTCAACGCATGATGATAACATACAAAGGTCCGACTGGAGGTTGCCTATGGTATTAAGTTTACTTTTTAATTTCACCTTCCTTTATAAAATTTCGATTTTGAGATTGATTTATGATAGCACTGTTAAACCTTAGTGGTTTTTGGTTGAGTGGATAATCCTGTATTTATTGTAAATATGATAAAATAATAGAAAAAGTTAAGTAATAAATCGGTATCAACTACCTATGTAATGATCCTGAAATCGTGGTGGCCCGAAGGTCAAGTTGCCTACTTCTGAAGCAGGAAAGTGATAGTACAGTCCCTCTTTCAAACTATTTGTTAATCAAATCTTATTAATAATGATAATCACTAGATAAGATTTTATCATTAAAATGCTCAATCATCTTTAGTTATTAGCCTTCATTAAAATTATTCCCAACATGTGCATCAAACAGCCACGCCCCAAAGGTACCCTTCATCGAGTGACAGCGCGACCGATACGTATCAAGAGTGGGTGGCCCCAAATATTTAGTATAATTGTGCTGCGCGTGCGCAAGTATTCCGCTCTATTGTGGTGCGGGACTCGCTGACGTAGGATCTATCTTGCTATCTATTGTGTATCAGTCAACAATGATAATTGATTTAATAAAAAAATGAAGTTCAAAATTATTTGTGTTCATAGCTCCATAGTTCATAGTTTACTACTGCACTTAATTTGATGATGTTTTTCGTTTCGTTTGATTTTGATAAGGAATGTATGAAATATTATATTTTCTGGGCGAGGAAAGTTATGAAGTCAGTTCTGGGCTGGTTTATAGAGCGGTTTATTCTAGAACCCCGCTGGGTTATTATGTGCAATGCACGACCTCGTTGTTTAAATAGGAGTATTTAAATTTAATGTTTAGCAACTCCATAGTGTTTAACATGATCATGTTATCAGTTATGTCAAAAGTATTGACTTAAAATGTTTAATGTTAAAAACCGACAAATGTTCAATTTATGTCGTTATTAAGGACCAGATGTATCAATGTGAACGTTGAAATATAGTAGCTTAGCTCCCGGAACTACACACATTAACAGCCTATAAATGCTCACTGCTGAGCAAAGCCTCTTCTCACACGGAGAAGGTTTGAGCATTAACCACCACGCTTGCTCAATGCGGGTTGGCGATTACAAGCTTATAAATAGAAGTTATAAGCCCAGGTTTCCTCACGATGTTTTCCTTCATCGTTTGTCACTTGTCAGTGGTGTCTGAATAATCTTAGAAAGTACATATACCTCGGAAAAAGTTACATTGGTACTTGCCGTTGGTAGGTTTCGAACCCTCATGCATGAGAAGCGGGCGTCTTAAACCTCCGGGCCACCACGACATTTATATGTATAATACACGCATATTGCACACGTGCGAAGCCGGGGCGGGTCGCTAGTCTTGACTAAAAGACCAAATAAACAGAACAAAACTGTAACTAGAAATTGTATTGTGAACCTGATTGACAAAGAAGTAACCTATGGAGTTTCTTGCTCATTCTTCTCCATAGGAATCTACACCTTGGAATGAGCAAAACGCTTCACTTAAATTTTTCTGTTGACGTTCAATATAGTCTTCTTGGTCTTTGAAATAAATGATTTTGACTTTGGAATTGGAATTGTCTAAAACGACAGTTTTCATTGAATTTTGTACGAGATTGTGTACTGTGACGTCACGTTTTTTTTGCGTCAAGCAGCATATTTATTTCTTAAAAATTTGCTGAAAAAATACTACAATTAAGTTCGTCATAAAATCAATTAATGAATGTGTGATTATATTTTAATATTTTATAATTTTTGATCAAGGCAAGTACTCAATTATGCGACCGTTCAGACCACACCACAAAATGCAAACATCACCACAGACACACAACAAAAAGCGTTACATTTAATTTATATTGAACTTCGGCAATTACACCCAAACCCGGAAGATTACCCGGAAAGATTGTACACTGCATTTCAAACTATACATAACCGGTTTATCATGATCTTGCCTTGTATAATCTTTCTTCATATTCTACGGTCAGTTTATACTGGTCCTGTGTAATTTAATGTGTAGCGTACATATGCGTATTTATAAGGAATACTGGTTATTTTTGACAGTCCCACGTAATCAAAACAAATGTCAGATGACTAAGATTATCATATAATTCACATCATATATTATATTACAAGTATTTTAAAGTAATTACTCACCTCTAATTGATTGGCCCTAAGGCGATAGTTTAAGGATTCAAAGAGTTTGACATCATTCTTAGAGTTGATGAATTATGCAAAAATATTGGTGATCTTGCCACTGGGCATTATGTTTTGGTTTACATGAATTTGCCCTTCAATAAATGTAATTAACGAGGTAATTTACACTTTTAATGTGTTTAGTTTTTAAATTTATTTATTTACGTACCTACGTATGGTACTTTTTTTATTTCTGGGAAATTCTCTATTTACAAACAATATAAACCTAAATAAAATAAATACTAACTATTACTTCAGAGACACTAAAAGTAATGGAAAAAAAGTATGTTGTTAGGAAATAATTTATTTTATCGATACAGTTATCAATAAGAATCAAAGAATCAGCAATACGATATAATGGTACACAATTTATGTCAAACACTTGCATACATCCTTGATAGTAGTACAACCTCTTTTCATCAAACAAGCCAGAACACCCATGTAACAACATAAGCAACCATTCACAACAACAAAAACAAATTGACATGGTTAATATGGCCACAAAAAATCAATTGTAAAATACAAACAGACCTGCCGGTCATTAGACACGACTAAACTGACACGCCCTTGATTTTTCTAATGCACTACATACATACGAATGTTCTAGATCTCCACGCAACTAAAATGGCTGCCAAATGTCAAATGTTTTCTTGCAAATCGTGACTGTTTTGCGTCTGATTGTCTACGCTAGATAATCTTGGATTTTAACTGACTGTGTCGATGGTTGAGTGGTCTCAAGTGCCACTGCCGAGCAACAGCATATCGGGTCCGACTCCTGTGTCGGGTAGAAGGTAATTTTAGGGTTTTTCATAAACTTTCTCAGCAATAAAATAATAAATGTTCATTAAGTAAACAGCAATAGCATATTTTTTATTTATCCGTAAAAAATAAATATGTATTTTTTTTTATTTTGTTCGTAAATAGCCAGATCACAAAATATGTGTGATCTGATGTTTTTATCAAAATCTAAGTCCAATATATACAAAACCTGAACTAGGCACAAATCTGTGATTCAGTAATAGCACGAAGTCTGGAATTGTGGCCGGTACTTAAGTATCTACTTAGTACTACTAAGGATAGTAGGAAGTACGGTAACTAATAAATGCAAAAGATTGTGCAGATGTATGTGTGTGTGTTTGTATGTTTGTTACTCTTTAACGTTAAAGAGACCCAGATGACATTTATAACAGGAGTAGATTGTGGTCTGGAATAAAGCATAGGCTACATTTAGTCCCACGGGAATGCTGGCGAAGTCACTGGTAGAAGCTAGTATGGTAATAGTTCACCCCCTATTACATGGGACTCATAACATAATTGGTGAAAAGTGGAGGGTACATTGTACATCAGCACCTCTGTCTACCCCTTTGGAGAGAGCAGCTAAGCTCTATGATCTATGAATAGACAATTATAACTAGCCCGCAGGGCATTCTGAGGCGAGGTGACGGACATTAGTGACCCCGCGCGCTACTATTATGCTGGAGTGAACGATAACAAGGAACAGGTCTCCCACCTCTGGCTTGCCTTCATTGGCCGTCCAGAGTGGAATCGCGAGAGCAGTGATCCTGCTCGGAGGGTAAAAAACTATTCGTAAGTTACACAATTAAAAGATATTTTCAACTAAAATTATTACAAGAATATTGTAGTTAAGTTTAGTTACCTAATTTTATGCGTTGTCGAAATTAACGCGTTGTTTAGTGTTGCAAAAGTAACACGAGTTAATAAGTTCTTTGTAATTTGTAATGTTTGTGTCTAAATAAAATAATGAATTAGCGTTGTTGTAATTCTAAAATATGTGATTGTTGTAAACTTATTTGATACGCATACCGATTATTAAATTATTTTATGTTTTAATTCATTTTTCGCTAATCATGGGAATTATCACCAACCAATCGAAAGATGAGATTTTATGCGATTATTCCACCTTAGTTTATTAGGAATTAGTCCACCTTGTGTACACATTTGTGCATGAAGCGTTGATAAATAAATAAATAAATAATTATAAAATATTTCAAAAGCAGCTTATGATACAGAGTATAAGGTACATGCGGGTATTAAGGCCTGTCGGCTAATAAGGCCTAAAAATCAAAAATCTTACTTAGAATACGATTTCGCGCTCAAGTTCAAGCACATACATGTATATTACACATACAAGGCGCCACCAGGCGGCAAATGTTGGCTATCTCACTCGCTTTTGCTAATGGCGTTTTAAACGTATTCAAGAGTAGTCGCACGTCACGTTTTTACAAAATATTGGGTCCGGTAAAACGTAAGTATTTCTTAAATTATTACACTTATCTCCTTGCACTTACTGTCTATATTATCGTTAACTTATGCTCGTCCTAATTTGCCTTATTCATTAACGTTCTACAGTCCAAATTGTATTTATTTCGTTTTCCATAAATACCTTACCTATGTGTAATAAGGCCTGTAAAGTAAAGTGTTTGTAGTAGGCCTTATTATACTTATAGATATATATTTTTTAATGTTTGCACTATTTTCAAATTATTTCAGTAAATCACACATTGTTTACAGTTCCTATGTTCACGATGCCTCCTAAAACGAGCTTTGTGGTCAGAAGATCACTTGGCCTCAGCTGTTTGTGCAGAACAGAGAGGAATCATGAGTACCTACATATGCGGCTCCAGAACGATACAAAATTCCTAGGAGAACAATAAGAAACCATCTCCAAAGTGGTATTTTTGTATAAAGTTTGGGTCGTAAGCCTAAAATGAATCCAGTACAAGAAGCTGATCTTGTGAAGAGGATAATCAGGTATGCGGACTATGATGGTATGGATCAAGATGCCCTGGTGGATGTATTTCCAACGTTTGGTTCCTAAGTTGAAAAGGACGGGGCTGCGCTTCAGCGCCTCCTACCCAACCTCGGGGGGTCAAACGTCTCCTGCCGGAGGTTATATGCCGGGGTCGTGCAGTCTACTCCTTTTGCGAAGCAGTCAACCTAGCTATGAAGGAGGCGGGGCGCGTGCCTCCTCACAGCCCAGCCGCCACGAAGGACACTTCGGGCGTCGGGGATCGCAGGACGATCTCCGGCCACCGTAAGCACGGGCCTGCTGACGGCCAGCATGGGTAGCTCGCCGCCCGACCAGAACCAAACCTGATCGTGCGGCGCTTCGCGTTCCGCGTCTCAAAGAGCCATCCAACCACCACGGATGAGGCCCAATAGGACTGATGCGGAGCAGCGGAGAGCTTAACGGGTTACCAGGGCTCCAGCTCGAAGGGCAGAAGTCGGAACGGGGTGGTTTTTAGTCAATAAGAGTCTGAAACTTGTTCCCGCCTCACTTAGGCGGGAAAGTCAGCCGATGATTTTCCCCCCTTTAAAAAAATGCACTGGTGGTTGTTAGATGAGGCTACTCATTTAATTCTTAAGATGGTAAAGTATTATTCTGCCATTGACTGGATGATGATTGGTCTCAAGTACTAAATTATGTTGTTTTAGTTGATTAATTGCATGGTTTACGAAGCAGGCCTTGTTACCCTACCTAATTATAATAAGGCCTAATAAGAGCGTTTTAAAAAACGTTCAATTGTGTTGAAGTTTCATGCAAAAGTTGCTATTTTTTGTTTTAATTTTGTAGTTGGATAAATAAACAACTGATAACCTAATAAAACTTGTTGATTCTATTATCAGTATTTATTTTACAACAGATTTCCCTTAGCTAGGCCTTAATACCCTCATGTACCTTATACATTTCTATAGGTATAATATTTTTTTGTATATAATACTTTCCCATTTGTTGGTAAAGCAGCTTAACTCGTTGAGTACCGTCATTATACCTCTAGACACAATTATAGAACAATAGGTTGCGGTCACCGGTAACCGCTAGGTGTTTGACAGTTTAAGATCCAGAACCTTCATTATGCCACTAAGAAATCAAAACATGAATTATAATTTCCTCGTCCTGGTTTCGTCAATCTATTCTAATTCGCGTGAATCTCACACTAAAGAGACATCAAAATAAGATTTAAATAATTATTTCATGTGACAATTTTCATCTAATATCTAAATCGCCCCAGTTCCAGTGTTTCGTAGTTGAAACTAATGCATTGTTACTACTTACGTAATTACATAATTATTCTAGCAGTAGCTATATGTAATATATCATTATAAATATAATAAATATACCTAGTCATAATATTTCGATTGTTATCTAAACCGTAGTTTTACGAAAATAGAATAAATATAAACAATTACGTACGCTATGGTATAATAGGGTACAGTTCGCGACAAAACCCAGTTTATACATTCTCTAAGATATATTATAGCATAATATTTAACGCAAATAAACATTGTAACAATAATTATTAGAATAGACTGCCTCGTTGGCCGAGTGGTCGCAAGTGCGGCTGCCGGGCAAGGGGTCTCGGGTTCGATTCCCGGGTCGGGCAAAGGATTACTGGGTTTTTCAAAAATCTCAGTAGTAGCACGGAGTCTGGAAATGTGCTCGGTATATGGATAACATAACATAAATAATAGTGAAAAGTAGGTGTTACATTGTACAGTGGCATAATGTGCACTTCTGCCTACCACTTCGGGGATAAAATGCGTGATGTTCTGTTAAGATTAACGCGTTGATTTGTGAGCAAATGTTAATTTATGTAGGTTATAGATTACAGTAGGCAATTTAGATCTAATCATTCATTTACGCAAAGAAGTATTCGTAATCTATACTTATCTCTCGATTAACTTATAGCGATGGAATTTGTATTAGAGACTTAAAGATGTGTTTATTCGTAGCTCATCTGCAATTTTATGTCCTTGACTCTTAGGTCTTATAATATGTAACACTGAGTTAGATGCTATTCTCAAATAATAAAAGTCAACAAGCCAAATAATGAAACAAAAATAATAAATAAATTATTATGTTTTCGGCTTACTCACGTAATTATTTGACGAGGAACTTCACTAGTTTCAAGCCATGGTAGAGGCTCATATTCATGAGTACCATTTCGCGACCTGCGACGCGGCGACTGTCGCGCTTCTACAGTAGGGCTTGAAACTAGTAGAGTTCCTCGTCAAATAATTACGTGAGTAAGCTGAAAACATATTAATTTATTTAGTATGACTCACGAAAGTTACAACACGAAAAATAATAACACAAAATATTCAATATCTAATAAAAAATCTTTCGCCTTATTCAGTTGTTCTAGACTTAACATGACCAGCTAATGACCTTAACTTGCTTAACAATATGGCAAAATAAATGGTTATCACAATAAATTCTAAGACTTGCAACAATATGTCGCTGACTGTACAAAATAGCAAAGTAATTCGTTCATTCAACTTTTCTTTTTTGATAGCTCTAGCAAAGTGGTTTTGTCAGTCAATTGATCGATCACTATGTCGCCAGTCGCTTAGTAATTTTCCGAACAATTATCTGCATTATCAATAGAGACAAATCGACAATTCGAATTTGATCGATCGTGTGAATATTGTTATTAGTTAAGGGCACAATAAAACCTTGAAGGCGTTGGGAGTGGAAACTACTGTATGTGATTGTAGCCAAGGGCTGTCGCTAAACTGATGAGAAGATAAAGGGATCTACGCCTTTGAATGTTTATCCGTCTTTCAAAGGGCGCCATGCGTCACCGAGAAGGTTTTAATTGTAAAGAAGAAGAAGTAATTAGTTGGATTGCGTGTTATTGGAGAAATTCAATGGTGTGTTCTTGAAGAGACATACGTAGAGCATAGGATTATAATGATGATTTATAAATGCGACTCTATTAAACCATCAAACCGACCTAAATTAAGGAAATAGTGGAACAAACTACATTCAGTAACATTTGGATTTGGTTGTTTCCAAAAGAGCCCAAACGGACTATTACAGAACGATATGTAGATACTGCTTTTAAAAAAAATATTCAACTTGGTGGGTCGCTTTATTTGATGTCTATAATAGAAGATCTACATAAATGTGCCTACTGCAAAAGTGAAGCACAAGTTAAAAAACATTAATTCATTTGTCAGTATGCAGTCAAATTGTCGCGGAGAACCCAACGGGTAACCGGGGCTCTGAGTCGACGTGCAGGAGAAGGAACGCCCTCCCGCCTCACCCAGGCGGGAGCAGTCATTCGATGATTATCCCCCCTTAAAAAAATGCAATCAAATTAACATAATTAAAATTACTCGCAGTCACATCATTGCTTTCCTACCTGTACCCTGTTCCTTGCCAACTTTTTAAACAGTCGTAATAATAAATAAGTAGGTAGTTTATTTTATTGTTGTCCATTTAACGATGCAATAAAACCGTTCGTCTTACTACAAAGTATTGAGAAACAAAAAACAACTTCATTAATATAAATGTACCTAAAGGCATTCCGATTACGATCGAAAAGGACTGTGGAATAAATTCGTTATTTTAAAATGTAACGTTTATTTTTTAAACTAGGTGTTGATTACCGTGCTTACCTGTCTATAGTTATATTCTTATAGTTTATTTTATATGTATAAGACAATTAAATTGGGAATCTTCAAAAAATAAACATTGTGTTGCTCTGAAAAAACAAAGTTTTATTTTAACATAAATTGACATCTTTTTAACCATTAAAATAATAGAAATCAGGTTTACAATCCTACCTGAAAAAACAAAGAAACGACATTAAATGTTTATTATTTACTTGTCGATTCCTCTTCCACCAAAGTATAATAATTTATTCTTTACGTTCACCATATTACAAAATCCACAATACCGCCATGACACTAGTATTGACAATAACGTCATCCAATGACAATGAAGGTTAAATAGGAACTTTTTTATCACAGACAAATATCTTAAAGAAATCTAATTTCTTTACATATGTATGGGTAGGTATGATATACCTATGGAACCCACCGTGTGTAAGTCCGATCCGGTCTTTACCAGTTTCATTTCTGTCCTATACTTATTAATAATTTGTACCTTAATGACCAAAATTAATAATAAATAATCTCAATCTTAAATCTGTGTATTATGATTGATTTTTGATAGAAGCACTATAAAATTATTGTCAAGAATCGACCTTCTTTTTGTGAAGGTCGATTCTTTTCGTGAAGACACAGACTTCACATCGAACCAGGTTATTCATTTCGACCGTTAATCATTAACTGATAATTCAAGACACACTCATCCGATTTTTGTTTTTTATTTATCAATACAAAACCCTTTTTTGTTGACTATCAGTATCACCGTCCATTAAAGCACCCCAGACAGACAGTCAGACAGATTTACAACTACCAACATAAAGAATATGGTCGACAAAACAATTGGCCGTGCACCCGTACAGCTGCTTTCGATATGGAGAATGCGCCAATCGCCATGACTGTTGACATTAAGAGCTCCTGCCCATCGTGAGATAGTCTGAAATGGACGCAAAGTGTCAAGGGTCGCCCTATATCCGACCACTGACCGGTTCATATAGGGCTTTAATAATTCTGAGAAATAATGAGCAAGGTCTAGGCTTATCAACTGTTTATTGTACCAGGAAAAATATAAAAAGTTTTATCTTAGGTAAGTACTTAGGTGGGTATATGTTCCGACTCAATGTGTGATAAAGTTTACGCTTTATATTTTGTTGATTGTTTCGTTTTAGTACATTTTTTTTGTGGGACAACCCGCCACATCCTCCTAAAACTACTGCATCTCCTGTAAGCCAGGATCTACAGTAGATACAACCATGAAAACACCGAAAAACTGGCGCTTCTTCAGTATTGGTTCCAGCAACGAAGTGAATCAGAAGATATCATTAGAGGAGAAGAAAAAAAACGATAGTTTCCAATTTCCTCGGTGAATTCCTGCAGAAGACAGAGTGAATATTAGTATATTATAAACTTATACGTATAACTATTTTTGAGTCCAACAACAATTTATATGTAGATGTCACACGCACATAATCCTTTTAACCGACTTCAAAAAAAGAAGGAGGTTCTCAGTTTGACCTGTATGTATGTGTGTATGTTAGTATGTATGTATGTTTGCGCGCAATTATCTCGCGATTGGCTGTACCGATTTTGATGCGCTTCTCAGAAAAGTGCTTGTTACACTAAACCGACTTCAAAAAAGAGGGGGTTGAATTCGGTTCTTTTAACGTAGGTTGTAAAAAAATATTATTCTTGTATCTACCTCTTTGATCTGCCCTTATTTCAAGTTACAGGTTTCAGATCAATTTCTCGGGATATTTATTTAGCTGTAGTACTATTGGGACACTCGTCGTCAAAAACCGTCGGTATTTAAATCTAAAAAATTTTTTTTTAAATACTTACTTTGTAATAACTATCTAACATCTGGAAAAATATCAACAATAATGATACCAGTTTTCACACACTGTATTAATGTCTACGTCCGCATACGTAAGACGTGATCCATATGAAATTAAAGACTGGAAATGACCGCAATCATTCTTTCCACTATGTCAATTAAATGTAATCAGACATTTCTCGAAATTTTAATAATCTTGTTATTCTTGATGATATGACCTTACACTTAAATCTCATAATTAAAGAACATCACAGTTTTAACTGTTAATGAAGTGAGATGATTTACGTCCATAATTTTTTTTTGAAGAAGTTGTTACTTCTGTTGATTCCTTGAGATTTTCCTTTGTGTTTATTTTGTGGTCTTATATCAAACAGATATAGTCCTAGGCAAGGACGTTGAAAAAAAAGGGATGACACAGTCTCTTGAAATAACTTGGCTACTATAGAATTACACGCAGACCATTAAAACACATTGAAACAATGTATATCTATCTGTCTTTTTCTTGTCTGGTGACGTGGTCTCCTGGTAACTCATTACATACGCACATATACAAAACCGCTGAAATTTTGGCGTTTCAATTATTTCTAAGTATACAAAACTAGAATTTGAGGGCTGCTCAATCAATTGATCAGCCGTTAAATATTTACCAAACGGTACAGTATTCGGGAAATAATGTCCTTTTTTTCAAAGTCCTTGGTCCTTGGTCCTAGGTATGAAATTTTTCCCAAAGTTTTTTAGCATTCAACGTTAAGTAATGATTATATTCTTTAGTAATTAGAAGACACTCTTCTCTTTCAGGGATAAATTATAGGGGCTTAGGCAGAGAAGTTAAACTAACTGATGCCTGAAAAACTGATTGCATAAAAATCCAGCGCTATGGACCATGGGAATGACACTGACATTCGACAAATTATGTCAATCTGACTTAATTACTTTTTAACAGCATAAAAACCATATACCTATTCTAGGGAAGGCAAAACCACTAATTTCTAAAGGCTAGCTCTCACGATTTGAATCACAACAGCTGTAGTGTGCCACGCGGATATAAAGCTGATTGCACACGTAATAAGAGCTACTTACGTCACAACAATGTCCTATTACTGAGAGGAAGTGCTCGTTTGTAACTAACTTAAAAAACCGTAGCATTTACTCCATTGCTTAGGTTTTTACGCAACCTTTGACGCATGTAAGATAAAACATCTTGTGGCTTTGTAGAGCAGAAAGTGCAATGTAAGTTGTATGTACATTTAAATTAAATATACATTAACTATAGGATAGATACTACCTAAGTTGCAAGTAAGATACTAAGTTTCCTTCATCGACTTAAATCACTAGGTAATCAGGTGCATTTTTGGAGACTATCGTAATTTTCCGAAATTGGTTTTCTTTGACATCTTACAAGTTACTATTAGTGGTCCATCGGCTGCCTATGCGTGGAGCCATATAATTCAGTAATTAGTGTAAAAATCTTCAGATGATGAACATTGTTCTTTAGCGATGATCTTGTTCTATATTTTGGCTTCATACGTGGAAGTATATATTTGATATAATGTGAGAAATCGCTTATTTTAAAATTTAGAGAGAATCAAGTAGTTAATGACTCAGATATCGAACCCTTTCATTTTTTAAATAACTTAACTATCATAATTGTATCGTTATGCATTCGTTATCATTTTTATATATATTTTATAAAATGTAATTTTACAGGGCGATGAAAATAAACTAAAACGAAACACTTGCTTTTCTTTGAACTCTTTTAACCCTGAAACATAAAACGTAACATATTACGAAATTCACATTCCAATATTCATACGTCTAATCGGTTTTAATTAAAAATCTTAATTATAAAGGAATGGTAATTGTATCCATAGGCCACTAGTTGCATATTCCACTTACATGCACTTTGGCAACGGTGGCATTGCGTCCGAACTACGTCACTGTTATTTACCAACCTATTAAAATTTCATACACACGATTTTCAACCATATACCCTTGTAATAAAGTGTGGCTGGACTGCTTATTAAGTTTGTATATCGGTCTAGCCGTACCAATCCGTTGTATGCGTGTGAGAGCTCTTTGATTTCTCGCTCCATTTATTAAAGAGCTATTAATCACTTTTAAGCGTTACAACAGTTTTTTGTTACGTTTTGCAAATAATTTTCCTGTGTCAGTCAATGAAAGTGAAGTTTTCTTCCGATTTTTCTTATCATCTATATTTTGAATATACAAACAAATATACCTCAGGAATATGAAGCACCAACCTTTGAGTATCTTCTGATGTCTGTAAATTCATGTAATGTCGAATTTATTTCTTTCAAATTAAAAGTGACTTGATATAAAAGTAACTTTAAAGAGATTTAGGAAGCTATTAAATATAACCAATTAGCTGATACTAAAACAAAAATATACGAAAAACCGCTACATGAACAACCAAAACACTAGAATTCCAGAAACCACAACTAAAAACTAACAAAACACGATTATCAGTTGTCATTATTTAATGCCGGAACCGCCAATCACGAAGCTCGAACTCGCAACGAAAAACACTTAAAATAACAGATGATAATTACTATGCACTTACTGAAATTAAAACGTTGGTGATAATTATGTACGTACTACCTTATCTCTTTCAATAATCGGCTGTAATTAGGCAATTTTGCTAACTAGACCACAAATATAATTGACCGAACGTAAAAAGTTCGGATACCTAATACCAAATTGTCTTGCTACACCCTTATGTCGAAATGTTGACAAAAAAGTATTTAAGCATAAAAAAATTTGGGTCATAACCTAATAAGTTAGCGGCAAGGTCATGGTCAGTAAATTTTACGTAAGATTCGTAATTAACGCGTGTTTGAGGCGTGATGTTATTAGTTATTACATTCATATTTTACTCTAAGAAGTTCACTAAGAATAATTAGATAAAATATTCATTTAAACAAACTTAAACTGTCAAACACCAAGCGGTCACCGGTGACCGCAACCTATTGTTCTTTAATTGTGTCTATAATGACGGTGCTCGGCGAGTTAACACGTTAAACGCCATGGGGGTCACCGGTGACCGGCGTTAGCGGAGCATTTACCTTCAACAGTTTTTAATAGCAGTCAAAGTCTTAACTATACTTTCAACATTAAGTGTGGGGAGAGCCATCATGCTTCGGCACGAATGGGCCGGCTCGACCGGAGTGATACCACGGCCTTACAGAAAACCGATGTGAAGCAACGCTTGCGTTGTGTTTCGTCGTGTGAGTGAGGTTACCGGAGGTCCAATTAACCTCCCCTTCCCTAATCTCCCCCCTGAACCCCCAACGATCCTCAAACTCCTAATCTCCAAAAGGCCGGTAACGCACTTGTAACGCTTCTGGTGTTCCAGGTATCTATGGGCGACGCCGATTGCTTACCATCCGTCTGCTCGTTTACCGGCTTATGCCATAAAAAAAGTACTGATAGAAATAATAAAATAATATCCGCATGTATTTTAAATATGTCTTATAGATACTAACAGAAGAAAATAGACAATTTTTTAGGATCCTTCTAAAGAGATCAGTAGCAGCGCAACAGTCGTCGCGGGTCGGGGATTCCGCTCATGAATATGAGCCTCTAGTACGGCTTGAAACTTCCTCGTCAAACAGTTACGTGAGTAAACCGAAAACATAATTAAAGATTTCCTATGAAGTTTATTTGGCTAGCAAGGAAAAATATTAAATGTCTTCAAGACTCAAGTCAATATTATGTTGCTTATAGGCATTCGTACTCTAACGTAGGCCTAGATAGTATTTTTTTTTATATTCGATGGATCGACGTTTGGCCACTATCTCGCCTGGTCGCGATACGATAATGCGGCATACGATGGAGCACGTCTTCCCATAAGCAACGTGAATACGTTTACGGGTGAATACCCGTAGTAGTCAAAGTCTAACCCAGAAAAAAAGGAAATATCTGTTTTAAAGTCTCATTCATGACGAGGTGAAGAACTCGTCTCTACCCATTCTTACCTACCTACTTTTCCTTGCCTCTTTTCCTTGGTAAAATAATCACTTTAGCAATCTTAATCCGATCACAGTCGAGTCTGAACAGTTATTGCGCCACACAGTTCTTACTCTAATTCAATTTTACCGGATCTCAACGTATCCTTATAGGAGCCATTATGCAAATGTGTATATAATTATAAAACACCGAGTAACATGCTAATTGTATGTATAGGTACACGTACATTGCTTACCAATCATAATGTAGTTCGGATTGCTTCTATTTGAACTTTCGGTATTTAAATTGTCGCAATTTCTATTAATGTTCTGAGAGCTAATAAAAAATATATGTGGGTTTTAATTGCTGTCTTTTACAAACAGGCGCTAGAGGAATTGTGTGAAGAATTAGTAAACGTAAGTACTTCATTTCAGATTTATCATTATGATTACACTACATGCATATGTGAATCGTTTTACTTGTTGTCTCAATACTGTAAAATTTACAGAATCATTTTTACAAGACGATATCCTAAACAAACATGAGATCCGATCACGGTCAGATCCGATGCGGCTAGAATAAGATACTACCTACATAGTTAATATTTTTAGAAACTTGCGCTCAGATACTAAAATAATAAAAGTAGATACATAGTTAATTTTAGTCATAGTTTGTTCGTCTTACATAAGGTTTTGGACATACTGGATGATTTGATTGAACCTTGTTTTTGAGATACAAATGCAAATATCTAGGACATGGAAACAGAAGCAAGAAATGCGATTGTGGAGTGGAGTGACCTTCCATGCGTCTGTAATTGTGTGTAATTATGATATTTACTGGAGCTGTGGCAGTGGGTGTGGCTGTAATAACATCTGTAATAGTGTGTCGGTGACTAATATGATCTAATTACTACGGTACGTGTATCGCGAGATTTGAATAATTGAAGAATGGTAGGTCAATTGTTTTTCAGGGATAGAGCGTGTCTTAGGGGTATGGTGTCTTCACCCCTTAAAAAAAAAAAAAGGATATGGTGTCACTTAACAAAACACTTTTTTAAGTCGGTTAGCTAAACAAAATACCAGTACTCATACGTGAATTGGAAAAAGGAAAGATAGATGCTCTAGAGATGTGGTGCTGGAAGAAGAAGGTTGGCGTACCGTGGACTGAGTTCCGCACCAACGTATCCACTCCACGAACTCGGCATCACAAAGCGTCTATCAACCATAGTACAGACGTCGGTATGTTACGTTATACAGTGATATTAAATGCCGTAATGTGCGTCAGTCAGAGACGTTAAAACCTAGACAAATGACCGAATGATAGAACAATCTAGAGCACAGTCAACATTGTTCTCATGTTCTTATCCCTGCGCTAGCGACTAAATAATACCTTCTAGATAATATTTGGAAATGTCAATCAATAAAAGTAAAACAGGCGTGACCCAACGATATAAGGTATCTATAACTACAGGCAAATGAAGTACTGCCATTAAATCTAGCCTAGAGGCTACATTTGTTACAAAATGTTAAACGAAACACCATTTAGATATATTTGTGGTTTATTTAAGCTAATATCGACCTCATTAAATTTTAAATTACTATAAATTTTTGCTTTATGCATTGCAATAAAGCAATGATGGTGGCTGTCTAGTTAGTGTTGAGTTTTAATGATGGTTAAATGTTTTGTTGTCATGTTATTGCAGTAAGCAAAAGATATTAAAACGAATAAACCAAAAAATGCAGTCTAAACGCTCGTTCAAATACCAGAAAAGACATTTTAAAGTGGAAGAATACAATAAAAAATGTCCACAAGCCCTTTAGTAAAGGTAGCCCGTTCCAGATACTTAAGAAAACTGTAGGAACTCTTTAGACATGAACTCCTACAAACAATGTGGCTAATGTTTTTTTCCTCACGAGATGGCGCAAAAGTGAAAAGATTTTTATCCAATCACAGCAGTTGTCAAATATTAAATGTCCAATGGTATGACACTTGTTCACACTATCGCCATTTATGGTGAGCATAAATACAGTAAGCCCTTTTCTGATTGGTTGCGGTAATTCCGGATTAATGAGATCTACAAACCTTCAAGAAAAGAGGCTAGCAACAACATTTTGATTCTTTGTTGAGGGTGTCTATTGGCGACACTGATCGCTTACCATCAGGCGATACCATCTGCTCTTTTTACTACCGTCTTACAATATGATATAAGTATGAGTATAAATAAGTATTTAAGTCATTAATTTTTCACGTTGAGCAATGAAATTTTTAACGTTTCAATGGTGCCTAATTAAGGATTAATAGAAATAAATGCTTTGACTTTCACTTTGAGTAATTTTTCCCTTACACTAACAACGGTAGCACAAATACAGAAAACCGCGTCAGTCAAAGACAAATTCCCAACATTATCTACACAACTACAAATCAAATTACAAGATTGTAATGAAGCATTAATTCTTTGGCACTCGTGCGAAAATCCTAAGTACCATAAATAAACGCTATCTCAAAGATCAGGTGTTTATCACAACATGAATATATAATTATTTAAGTTATTTATTTAATGTATAACGAAGTGGAAAATCAGTTTAGTACGCCCAGCATCGAATGAGACGTGAAGCCTAGTAGCACGTTGTTCACTTGTTCTCATGTTAAGCAATTTATATTATACGAAGTCTTGGCTCTTGTTTTATTGGCAAATTATAAATATTATTATAATAGATGATAGATAGTCCTACTTTAGATAAATTATCAATATGAATTTTAATAGAATATGAATGTTAAGTCTGCATTTAAAGCATTTGGATGGTAAAGCAAGTACCTAACCTAGTTTGAATTTTACAAACGTCTTTAGGATTCATCTAGAAGAGCTTCCATCGTGAATTGTGCTCCAATAAGAAACATTTTATTTACGAAAAAGTAATGATACTTTAAAATAAATACAAATATAACCATTGTGTTTATTTAAATACTTTTGAAATATGTAGCAGCAGACAGAATATGAAGTATAAGCAGACAGATCTACTTACTAACGACTGACAATAAAAATATGGCCGCACATTTTTACTGCATACTGCAATGTCTCGAGTTCCGTGTGTGAAGTATAAATGACTATGTTTAGATATTGTCGCAACTATAATAAAAGTAATAACTGTAGTGAGTGCAAGGTGAACTGCTAAATATTTAATTGGCTTTTTAGGATCTGCCTTAACATAATTGGAACATGGACACTACATTCATTTACTTGCTAACAGATGACGGCAGACATTTGTCACTATCCCTACTCCCACCGTGGGTATCATAAAAGGAACTACACATTGATACAGCAGGCAGAGTTATTTTTTTTTTTGAGGATAAATTCCTCCAATCTCTTCTCTGGCCTTGGGTGAGACGGGAGGGAGTGTCAGACTAATACTGACTAAAAACCAGCCCGCTCCTACTTCGAGCCGGAGCCCCGGCAACCCGTTAAGTTCTCCGCGGTTCCGAATCGGCATCAGCCCTGTTGGGCCCCATCTGCGGTGGTCTGATAGCTCTTAACACGTTAAACGCCATGGCAGTCACCGGTGACCGACATTAGCGGAGGATTTGCCTTCAATAGTTTTTTATTGGCAGCCAATGCCTTAAAGGCGCACGTGGAACGCGACGCGACCGTGACGCGGACTTAGCTCGGGTCTGGTTCTGATCGGGTGGCGAGTTGCCGTGTAGCTGGCAGATCACTTCGAAGATTATGAAGAAGCTATTACTCGTTCCATGGTGGCTGGTTACAGTCTTAGCGCGTTGGTATCCATGTATGAGTGGATATTTATGTACCTACATGAAAATTAATGATGACTAAAATATATGCTTTACATATTTAATCGTGTAGTCTTATGATAAACTATAATTTATAGGTATTTAATAAAGAGTTAAATTCTTCAGACTCTGACTGCCTCGGTGGCCGAGTGGTCGCCAAGTGCCGCTACTGGGCATGGGGTCTCGGATTCGATTCCCGAGTAGGGCAAAGTATTACTGAGTTTTTTTTAAATCTTAGTAGTAGCACGGAGTCTGAAATTATGCCCGGTATATGGCAATAGGCTCAACTCCTATTATATGGGACTCGTAACATACATATAGAGCGAAAAATGGATGTAACATTGTACAGTAGCATTAAGTGCCGTAATGTGCACCTCTGCCTATACCTTCGGGGTAAAAGTCGTGATGTTATGTTATTCACAAATACTTTCGAGTTTCTGATATACATATAGAATCATTTTACACTTATATGTTATGTACGTTCGTATATTACTTAGTCCTTAGTTTAATTCGAGATTTAACATATCATAATCTTGAAGCCTGCACCACAGACTGTGGGAACACCTGGTTACTACCACGTTTCCTAGAAGACAATGCAAGTCACTTGTCAAATACTGAGTGAGCCACATACCGGCGCGCAGTTAGCCCACTTGTTACATAACACATTTTATTACTAGACCAATGAAATGCCGACGTATTGTAATGTTTAATTAGATTGTAATTTGTTTCTTGATGGGGAGTTTTGGGTCGCGCTTTCGTCTAATATATTATGATATCTGTAGGGACTGTAGGCAAGGAAGTTAAAAAAGACGAACGTAATGTCACTTAGACATGATTAAAGCACCAAAATGTCAGTGGTGTATTTGTGTGTGCGTATACTTGAAAAAGCGTAATGTATGAAGTGTAATAATGGGCCATATCATGCGAAAGATGTCCTTCGTGTCAGTGTGTGTGTATGTTCTGTGTGTAAGTCTATAGTAGCCAGGTGACACAGTCGTTGTTTCAAGAGACTATATCCGCCTTTTCTTCATCCTTGTGTGTAAGTATTAAATTCATATATTTATAAAAACTATGATAATATTACTGTTACAAATTATATCATTTTAAATTGTATGAACAGAATAATTACTGTGCCGACCGTTTTCTATTGCGACAGTCTATCACCATTAGGTTCCCTAGCTAGAAGTCTATTCGTAGGGAGCAAGACAGCCCACAAAATGCATCCTAGAAATTTATAAGAGTTTGTTCAGAATTCTGTAAATAACCTGATGGGTGATTCCAAAATATTATAGATACGAGACTACTAGACTATACATAACCGGTTCCTTCTTAAATTTTCAAAATATTCCAACTTAACAAGCCTGCTTTATCACGTTATTACCATTTATGGTCATTATTTACATTAGACATACAACTATACTCAGTATATAAAGCATAATTAATTAGTTACAATGATAAAGGGCATGCTCCGATTGTTTGTGTGGCAACGTCGGTGGAAACAGTGACGAAACGGAAGTATATTTATCATGCGAAATAGGAAATAACTCGCTAATATCAAGATCTAATGAAATTTTGATTGAGAATGTTTTTCTTTTCAAACGGGTTAGTTTACAATAGGGTAGATGACTAATTTTTATTTTAATGTCCGTCTGGTAGATTATTTCAAAACATTAGACAGGCATTTTTAATTTTTTTACGGAAACAAATAGTTTCGATGATATATTGATTTGAAATGTCGCGTGACGTCACTTCTATGTAGGTACATTTTATACGAAGAAATGACGTTTTAGTCCACATTCCTAAACTTTGATTCCTTATATCTAAATAACATTTTATTATACAAAAAAATAAAAAAATACGTACTTATATTTTTTCATTACTTAACTGACGGACTATTTACATTTTTAATTTTCATCTCCTGTTTAATAACCCTATTATACAAGTTCACATACTCATGACATCCATACCCAAAATAACAATTTTTGGACAAGATTGATCGAGTGAAAAATAGTGTTATTAGAGAAAGGTGTGGATTGCAAGATGATGTACCTTGTGACAAGGATTGAAAAGGAAATGTGACGCTGGTTTGGACATGTAGAAAGGATGAATGAAAGTAGAGTAACGAAAGAAGTATAGGTAGAGGGCGCCCTAGACGGACATATAGTGACCAGATTGGCGATATATTAAAGAAGGGCCAAATTAAAAGTACCCTTAACCAACGAGCATGCATTAAAAGATTGATGACTGTTGATGAAGCGAAAGAGGTATGTAGAAATTTTAGTACTTGGCGTTCCATACTCTCTGCCTACCCCCATAGGTGACAGGCGTAAAGTTAAGTATGTATGTGCAAAGAGTTACTCCGTGGGGGAACAAACCCACTACACTTTGCGCAGCAGCCGGATGCCCTGCTACTACACCAACCGTGCAGTCGAATTGATAGAAGAGTTTGTGTTTCGTTCTGTGCATTACCTCTCTCTTGTGTTATCCTAACTAATATCTAGTGTTTTTATTTTCTGCTCACCTCTACTACAATATTATTTCTCTTGAGGATAGAAAGCCGCCAACTTTCACCTGAAAGAATGAATTAGATTGCTAGACTGTTACTCCCTAGAATCCAACCAGTATTCTTTCGTATGCACAGATCCACAAGAATTCGTGAAATAAGTTTTAAATCCCAGTTACATTGATAAATTAATTTAGTTAACATAATTGTACTTAAGAATGAAAAGTGGGTGTTACATTGTACAGTGACATTAAGTGCCGTAATGTGCACCTCTGCCTACCGCTTTCGGGGATAAAAGACGTTATGTTATGTCATGTAATAAACATAATTAAACATTTTTATTCATATATTTTATTTTCATAATAACTATCGTGAGGCATACTAAATTAACCAAGACCGCGACCACTGTTGCGCACGCTACTCATGAGGAAGAACCCTTTTATGGTTCGAAAATAGTAAAGCTTTTCTCAGTACTTTCATGTCTATTTTATTGTTTAATTAGCTTGTGACTACCGATCTCGTATCGCGCCCGTATCTCCACGTATAAATAATAAGCACTAAGCTATGCGTGCGACAGCCTACGTCAGTCTTGTACAGGATCGATTGAGCCGTGCTGCGTTCAAACGCCCTAATAACTCGCCCGCCACTTGTAAGATACTCGAACGGCATGCGATACAAAAGGTTCTCTCTGATTATCTTGTACTAGCTGGTACCCGTGGCTTCGCTCGCGTCACAAAAGGATAAAAAGCCAATGTGACATATACCAATACACACAGCGCCATCTACCACTATACCAATACTTTTGTTTTCCCTCGGGAATATCAAATTTTTCCGGGATAAAAAGTACCCTATTATTTAATCCGGACTTCTAACTATACATCTGCAAAAATTCAAAGCAATCGGTTTAGTAGTTACGGCGTGAAAGCGGAACAAACAAACAACCTCACTTTACGATTTATAATATTATATTAGTAAGGATTACGTTTTAAATGCCCCAATTTGCTTGACCAATGAAATTATAGAGAATACAACATTAAAGTTCGCCTGAGGTTGCCGTTTATTGCTTTTTAGCAAATCTGATTCGTATTAAACAATGAGAATGTTGAATGTTATTCTGTTCTCATTATAACATTGTATCTAAAATGTGAGGATTATTTTAAGTGGGTTCGGTTTTCATATTGATATTTTACAATACTTTGGCCATCGTAGCGTGGGGCATTCAGGCATTTTCCTACTAGGAAATGATGATGTCCAAAAATCTCGTGGAGAAGTGATCAGTACTGATTCTGGAAGCAGTTCAAACGAATAAATACCAAGAAATTTAACACAATTGCTATCATAGTTGACTAATCAATGCTTAATAATCAAATTGAAGTACTTCTGAATTAATTGAATTCAAGAAGTGGTTTTATAATACCTTACGCAATAAGGCGTTTTGTAATAAATTTTATAATTATAATTGGTCGAAATACCACAAATATAACAAGGTAGTAACTCACACACTGTCATTTTCACGTAAATAGTAGTCAGTTCAAAGGAACAATATTCATTAGGTATTTTATAATTGAATTGTAGAGGTAAACCCACCACCACGTTCATGGAACAGGCTTGCCCTTTTTAAAAGGGACAATAAATACCTATAGAACAATTCAATTCCAGAAAATCAATAATTCGTTGACTTCATACGAAAATAGTAACGAAAGAATGGTCAGAATTTCACCTATAGGCTTGTAGTAAAGCTTGCTTGTATAAGTAGTAGTAAATTTATACCAATTATTAAAAAAAAATTCCAAGCAAGGAGTTCCGAACTCCACATTACCCATAGCTGCTGATTTGTGAAATGAAATCGTCATAGGTAAGTTCACCTGTTCGCGTCCTCCCATCAGTAATTGCGTAATTGCAGTAAGATACTTAAATCGTGAAAAGATAAAACAGATGTGTACTAAACACTACTTCAGTGCTGTCTTTATCCGTACTCGGCGCCCGTGCCCTAGAGCCCCTTCCTCAGGAGGCCTCAAAGGACCGAGAATTTCGACGACACCCGCTACAAGTTGCGAGACTGCGTAGTTTATCACGCCCGCGACCTCACTTGGTACGAGCCTTCATATTTATTGGGCTTCTACTGCGATCATACATGTTATACAATAGCGCACCATTTGGCATTTTGTCCTTACAGAACAATTGACTAAATTCTACATAGTATTTATATAAGGAAAAATTTCTAGAATTGAAAGTCAATCAATATTTAAAGACAGGCGCTTAGATATCAGTCATTGATAACCAAATTGATTACAACCATTAGCTGGAGGCTGTTCCAAGTCTGTTGATCGATTATTATGATTGATAGCTAGCCATAACACTGTTATTAACTCACTGATAATGTATCTGGGGTAACTATTTGAGAAATTTATTGTCCCGGCACCACATCGACAGCTAATTCTTCAGGGTTTACATTCATAGCACCAAAATATGTATGTTTATGATACGTTTATGATGTATGATTAATTTTGTGGCGGAATGCAGGATAGTTATTAATGTGCCTGAAACGCGGACTTCAGTGTTTCGGTGTTGTTATGGTCGTATCCACTTTAGATCCTGGCTTACAGGAGCTTACAGCGGTTTGAAAGTGGCGGGCTTGTCCTGTAAAAAATATACTTAGCTATAAGACCCAGGAAACTTCAGTATGTGTACAGACAGCTCTTATCATGATAGGTTGATCTAAAGTTAGTTTTTATTTTCCAATCACAATACAGATTTATCAAAACACCTTATATGTATTACGAGTCACAACACAACGAAAATTCTAGTTCCAATTACTTGACATGTGACAATGTAATTGGTAGATTGTATGCCCGATATCAAAGTAAAGTAATTAGTATTTGTATTTTCATAGCGTTTGTTTTGTTTTGACATGTGTATGTGATAATGACTGCTTAATTGTGTCACTGTCAAAGCTAACTGTCGGAACATGTCCGTTATTTAGTGTAACAGGGTTTGGCCTATAAAATATGTTGTAGACATTACTGATGTTGTATAGGATTTGATTTGATTGTAATAGGTACTGTCTGAGCCAAATTCTAAAATGCTTACATTATTGGAAAGCACTTATCAGGGAGTAGCACTGGGTAATTTTTATTGTAGCATTCTTACAGGATCGGTATTACTTAAACAGAAGTCTTCAAACTTCCATGTGCACCAAACCGCAGACGGATAGTTAGTCATTGTACCTATAAACAGCTAATACAATAAAGTACTAAACAAAACCCCTACCAATGATTGAAAAGGTGTTAAAGCCACTAAATAGATTTAAGTACAAAACAAATAAAGCAAGTCATGACGTGTTCCTTTGTAAATACAAACTTGAATAATCAATCTCTAAACAGTTTCTTAACAAATAATCGTAATTTCTAGTTAATCTGTAGCTTAGACATTTTTCGCGGCTCCAGACTTGAGACAGATAAAATAATGATAATACGTAATCAATGGTGTCGGGCGGGCACTTGAAGTATTTATTGCCCAACAATTTCATTTCAATTGGAGAATATTAGCCATTGTGCAATAGAGGGCAATCATTTACATTTTGACTGCTAAAATAAATTTATATTCTAGCTCAAACACTGGCTGGCAAATACTGAAAAAAAAACGGCATCCTGAATGTGTAGGTTCAAGATGTCTAGCAGTTTTTGTTTTTCATGATTCACAGAGATGCAACTGGATTTTTACTCGTAATAAATGTTACATTTACCTATTTGTTTTTTCTTCAATTTGAAATCTATCAGATGACTCCTCCCGCCTTAGGTGAGGCGAGAGGAAGTGTAAAATTCTTACAGAGTAAAACCGCAGTATGAGCCTTCGGTAACTCTTGTAGTTCTCTGCACCCCGATATTTTTATATTTACCATCATGTGACCAGTGTTTGCCTCCATCCCATAAAAACAATATCCTTTAAAAACTAAACACAAAATGATGGATACTTAAACTAAATAATCTAGGCGTCATTAACACACTTCTGTCGATCGTGAAACTACTACAAATAAATCAACACACATTTGTCAAAATCAATCAGTTTGATAATGAACAGCTGTACAAGGCAACTTCCATATATCATTCAATTCACACATAGCGGACAGTTGTATGTACTTCGGATAGATAGTACAAAGTATAGACAATTACATTCCGGACGATATCTACCTACCTCAACTATGTTACAAATAAACTGTAAATACTTCTGTAATGATCTAACCAGGGAAAAGAGGTTTCATATAGAGGTACTTTCTGGTACTAAACCAGTGTTTTACCCATGGACAACGTTATTGGAGTGTAGTCTTTATCAAACCATCCGATACGCTGTGAAACAAAAGAATAACTGGTTATCGTCTTGATAAAGATTCTGCTGAACATTTTTTTTTTTGGCGTAAGGCGGTAAGCAAGCAGACCGATCCCCTGATAGTAAGCAATCGGCGTCGCCCATGGACACCTGGAACACCTGTGGCGTTACAAGTGCGTTACCGGCCTTTTGGGAATTAGGAGTTTGAGGATCGTTGGGGATTCAGGGATTGGGGAGATTGGGGAAGGGGAAGGTTTTTGGGCCTCCGGTAACCTCACTCACACGACGAAACACAACGCAAGCGTTGCTTCACGTCGGTTTTCTATGGGCCGTGGTATCACTCTGGTCGAGTCGGAAAAAAAAATGTATTACAGCTTACTAAAATTGAGATGAAGAGGAAGGTGTAAAGCTGTTCCAAATTCACCAAATATTAATTAAAATAGTCTTACTGGAAGGTTACAAATTACACTTGAATTTGAAGCACCAAACCATCGCTTCACAAACATAACTATTCGTATAACACTCTAGTGTTTTCTAACAAATAAGTATAAAAACTAGACCAATAACAGACTCAATACAATAACTTACATAATAGATGTTTAAAATTAACAAGTCGGCAACTATTAACCAGGGAATAAATAGCTGCAGCCATTACTGCGAACGGATAGCGCATAAAATAGCAATATCATAATTTAAACTTTTAAGAGTCTCATTAAAATCCGATTGGCCGCAGGCGCAGTATTCAATATGATCTAACGTTCTACTACTTCAATTACGACAAATATAAAGCAATTCTTCAATGATACATTACACAAATATCAATTACTAGCTGTTACCCACGACTACCTCCGCTTAGAATGTGATTTCTGTTTTATCTCATAGGAGCATTTTATCGGGATAAAATGTATACTATCACCTAAGTCAGTCCCATACCCTACTTGTATAAAAATATTAGACACGTATTTTTTTATTTGCCCGTATAAAGTTACAATACTTAGGTTAAATGTCGTTAAGTTTAGAGTGGGAGATCGTCACGTTACGTACCTACGTAAGTGCTACAGTTAGCGGTAGCACCGCTATGACGTCACACGACATTTCAAATCAATATATCGTCGAAAGTATTTGTATCTGTACGGAAATAAAAAATACGTGGCTAATGATTTAAAATAATCTACCAGACGGACATTAAATGAAAAATTATTCATCTACCCTATTGTAATAGCAGATTGAGGCCCCACTTGCACTTGCACTATGCAGCCACGGAAGACCTAACGGGTTGAAGGCGAGAGATGTGATTGGAGAATTTTCTCCCCTCAAAAAAAAGGCCCCTGTATGCATGTATGTTTCTGCCCAATTATACAGCAATTTGCTAATCGATTTAGATTCGGTTTTCAGAATAATGTTTATTACGTTTAGGAAAGGTTATAAATTATAATATAAATTAGATGACTTCAAAAAAGAGGTTTAAGTCGATTTTTAAATGTGGTTTATAAAAGAGTTATTAAGTAATAGTTTTGATTGCAATATTCAATTAAAAGAACTTTAGTATGGTTAAAAGGCCCAGTACAGCAAAATGAACATCCAAAATAGACTAGGTAGTTACTAGAAGGCCACCGCCTGCACAGGCCCGAGCGTACGGTGCGTTCCGTTCCGCGCGCGCCTCTAGGAGCCATCAGACCACCACAGATGGGGCCTAACAGGGCTGATGCCGATACGGAGCCACGGAAGACTTAACTGGTTGCCGGAGCTCCGGCTCGAAGTGCAGGAGTAGGAACGGGGTGGTTTTTAGTCAGTCAGAGTCTGACACTCCCTCCCGCCTCACCCGGGCGGGAGAAGCCATTATATGATTTTCCCCCCTCAAAAAAAAAAGTAGTTACTAGAAAAATATTATTTCACAAAATTCTGTAATTTCCAAATGTTATCATTCTTATTTGATTTAACCTCTAGATCGATATCTATTTAATTGCAGACGAACTGTTTCAACAAGTAATTATATAGAGGTACATATGTACTAACCAGTGCAGATTCATATAAGATAGTAAACATCACACCTGTTTAAAAAGAGGTAGAGCCAGCAGAAAACTAACAAATCGATAATTTTGATAGGTGTTGTGGTCGGCCTGAGTATTAAAGCTGAAAAGACAATTTTTCTTAAAAAATATTCGTTCCACGAGAAGAGCTAGGGTGGAAATTGATTTTGTTATTATATATATATGTACAGATCAATTTTGTGTAATCCATAAATTGTTCTTCCTGGGCTGGCTGTAATATATTCGGGAAATTGTAAGTTGGTAAAGGCCACCACGGCACAGGAGAAAATGGGGCACGTTCAGAAAAACAGAGATAGACTTTATAATATTTTCGTGGTTCCATAGACAACTTCCGAAAACGCCTCGTTGAGCTCCTTATTGAAGCTATTAACGTTTTTACTAATTGCTGCCTATGTCTTAAACAAGTGAAGCGGAACAATGCATTAAGTATTGCATCTACATACCTGCTTAATTAGCCACTTTAGTTAGTACTGTTTTTCAAACCATTAGGAAATGTCTAAAATTCACTCAAAGTTAGTCTATTTCTGACAGGATTATTGTTGTCTAATTACATTTGAATCGGTTCATAAAATAGCGTAAAATTTTAGTCAGTAAACTGGAACGCTAGTTGACTGAAAGAATAGGTAGACTATATTTTTTCAGTAAGGACCATAATTTTGTTAAATATCTTTTACTCTAAAGTACTCAAACGTCACTCAATTTAAGTCGCGCTTAAGTATAGTTCTGTCTCTATAAATTCTTTGTAGAATGACAAAGATGGCACGATATACAACTAAAAATTGAGTGACCTTTCATTATTTGGACGTTAGTGCTACAAACACCAGCCTCAGGGCCTGACTGTCCACGACGCTTCATTTCACGAATACATTTGTTTTATTCTCCTTTATTATTTGTAGCGACTTTTTTTATGGGATAAGCCGGTACACGAACAGTCGGATCACCTGATGGTAAGCAATCGGCGTCGCCCATGGACACCTGGATACCAAAGGCGTTACAAGTGCGTTACCGGCCTTTTGGGATTAGGAATTTGAGGATTGTTGGGGATTCAAGGATTGCGGAAAAGGGGGGGTAAGTGGGCCTCCGGTAACCTCACTCACACGACGAAACACAACGCAAGCGTTGTTTCACGTCGGACTTCTGTGAGGCCGTGGTATCACTCCGGTCGAGCCGGCCCATGCTTTCATGTTTTCATGCCAAAGCATGGCTCTCCCACACTTAAACCTTTGTCCATATGGATACGTCAACCGCATCGTACCTTTTCACGAATACATGTAACCTACAAATCACAACAGGCGGCAGGACAATCACCATTTTGGCTAATTCGATTTTTTTGAATTTTCCCCAACCAATAGATTAACCAAATATTACATGATGGGATTCATAGCTTAAGAAGTGAAAGTATTGTCGATAAATGCGGGCCCCGCCTACTCCTTCGTAGATTTTAGGCGTGATGTTATATTTTCAAACTTAGCCTACTTAGACAAAACCTTGAATTTGTGAATAAAGAAAGAAAGAAAAGCCATTTATTTCTGAGCAAAACACACATAACATATTTAAAAAATGAAAAAGAAAATAAAAAAAGCTAAAAAATTAAAATGAAGTGAGATCTTGTCCATGGTCCACAGACTTATTATTTTACTGAAATGATAGAATATTTAATATCTAATATTATCTGTGGACCATAGACAAGGAAACACCCTACTGAGTACTTACTTCTTACATAATAATAATTACTAGTTGCATGCATTTATTAAAATTGTTAAATTGGATAAAGGAGTATTAAAAAGGTTTAATTATAATAAAACAATACGAAGCCATTATAAGTACTTGACGTTAGTGTAACCCATTGCCCTAATATTGTGCGTCATGTATGCGTGCGCAAAAACAGGATGATGCTCAGCAGTTTCTGCGACTTAAACCTCAAGAGGTTAGCGTCGCAGCGCTGATTTTCAGCACATCCTTGGGTGACGTAATGGCGTCCCGCCACGCCAGCTTCACTAATCGCCAGCGAACAAGAATGCGAAACAACAAAACAACGAATGATGTGAGTGCAGACCATGATTCGCTTAACTTGGTAAAATGTAGAATAGAATAGAATAGAATAGAATCTTTATTTGCATAAAATGTAGGTACATAATGGTGATAATAATAACATAGTCAAGGTGCCATATACATCTTGCCGCTTGGCGACATGCAAATCTTTATACAGTTCAAATACTTATCACAGAAATAGAACATTTAACAATTTATCTAAATTATAAGTTTACAGTCTATACCTCACAGATCGCTCACAATTGTAGAATTTACATGGGTTTTTTGCTAGAAATTCGTCAACTGAGTAAAAACATTGCTGACATAACCATTTTCTTAGCATTACACTAAATTTATTTGAAGGTAGTCCGGAGATAGTTTTTGGTAAAGAGTTATATATTAAGGGACCCATGTAAATACAGCTTCGTCTAAATAACTCTAATCTAGGAACAGGTAACTGAAATTCTAGATGAGTAGCTTTCCTTTTATTTACATTATTGTTAGACACAAAAAATTGAGGATTATTTTTCACAAATTTAGAAATCTCGTAAATATAAATACAGGGAACCGTTAAGAGGCTATTTGATTGGAATGCGGGTCTACATGAATCACACCAGTCAACATTAAACATTGCACGAACACACTTCTTCTGGACAATGAACACTCGTGATATATCCGAAGAGTTTCCCCATACAATGATACCGTAGCGGATAACTGAGCAAACGTATGCATGGTATACCATTAAGGCAGTTTGCATGGATGTTATACATGTAATTTTTCTCAAAGCAAAGACAAATTTATTGATTTTTACACATACATTTGCAATATGAGTTTTCCAAGTAATATTTTCATCTACTGTTATACCCAGGAATTTAGAGCAATGTATTTGTTCTATAACATTATTATTATATGATACATCAATTTGTACGGGCTTACTTTTCCATGTTTTAAAATAGATTACATTAGTTTTAGGGATGTTTATTTTTAACTTATTAGTATCTAGCCATTTCATAATTTCACCTAATGCTTTGTTGACCTGAATACTCAAATTTTGGGGTTCATTACTCTTTATGATAATAGTAGTATCGTCAGCAAAGAGAACACACTGATGACTTATTGACTGTGGTAGGTCATTAATGTACACAAGAAATAGTAGCGGCCCCAGGATACTACCTTGAGGCACGCCACAGCCATTAGTAAGTGGAACAGAATCAAAATCTTCAATAGTATTTGTTACTTTACTAAGTTTAGCTACCCTTGTTATCTGTTGTCTGTTACTTAAATACGACTGAAACCATTTTTTTGCAGGGCCTCTAACACCATATTTTTCAAGTTTCTCTATAAGTCTGATATGATCAACGAGGTCAAATGCTTTACTTAAATCTAGGAATAAGGCACAGGATGGTTTTTTTGTATTAATATTTTCTATTATGTTTTTTACTAAGGTAAATATTGCCATGGTAGTCGATTTATTCTGTCTAAATCCATATTGTTGCGGAACTAAAATTTCAAATCTATCCAAGTATTTAAGCAATCTCTTGTACATTATTTTTTCGAATATTTTTGATAATATTGGAGTTAACGCTATTGGCCTATAATTGTTGACGTCTGATTTTGTACCTTTTTTGTGTAAAGGTTTAATCAACGATAATTTCAATCTATCAGGAAAACAACCCTGTTCAAAAGACAGATTAATAATGTGAGCCAAAGGCAGTGCAATATAACGAGCCACATATTTAATAACGTCTGTTGTGATGCCGTCGTAACCAGCTGATTTCGTATTTTTTAGCGAATGAATTACCCAATATAGTTCAGTTGCACTTGTAGGTTCCAAGAAAAAACTATTTTCCCGTGATTGTATGCTAAGCAAGTCAGTATTATTATTATTAATTGAATTAAATGAATTATTATTGGCAATGTCAATGAAATATTTATTAAATTTATTAGATATGTCAGACCCAGAAAGAAGGGTTATAGAATTGTCAATAATACTATCGATAAATTCTCTGGGCAGCATATTACCCATACTCTTTTTTACAACCTTCCACGTCGTTTTTACCTTATTCCGTGAAAGGGCTATAACTTTACGGTTGCATAGGGACTGTAGGTTATTTATACACTTTTTTAGGAGTCTGGAATAAGTTTTAAATTGTTGCTTATTTTCACTATTTTTATTTAAATAATATTTATACCTTAATAACCGTTTTGTCTTACTACTTATTTTTACGCCTTTTGTTATCCATTTAGGTTTTTTATTATTTTGATTTATTTTTACCTTTATTGTAGGAAAACAAAGTTTGTAAAATAGTGTCAATAGATCGTGAAATTCATTAAAGGCGTCGTTGACATTATTTAGTTCACAAATTTCGTTAAAACTTAGACTACCAATATAATGAACAAATTTACTAATGTTTTCCTTACTTAAGTCTTTTAAATTCATATTATAGAAACTATTGGTTTTTAACTCGTCGAGTACCGGTTTTGTAGACACAATTATAGAACAATAGGTTGCGGTCACCGGTGACCGCTTGGTGTTTGACAGTTTAAATCCTGGTGTTCCACCGTTATAGTTTGAGCTGTGTTATGGTCAGAGAGATAGAAATTGAAAGTTTCGCCTATGGCACCGTCAATGTTACTATTAATATTGTCTATACATTTATTGAGTCTTGTAGGTTTATTTATGTGATATTGTAATCCCTGATTAACTATTAATTCTTTGAATTGGATACTATTTTTATCGGACGCTCCTAAATCTATATTAAAGTCCCCACAGATTACTATTTTATGTTTTTTATTTTGTAATTTAGACAGAATATTTGATAAATGGTTGAAAAAAATTTTTAAGTCTGAGTTGGGTGTTCGGTATATGGAAAGTACGATTATTTTAGGTTTATCTAGTTGTATGCCGCAAATCTCAAAATTTCTATCTTCAGCAAAGGTTTTTGTCACGTCAAGTTCAGTGCTTTTGTAACCTTTCCTACACAGTATACAAGAACCTCCACGTCGTTGATTAAGTCGTGAGTAACTCGCAGCCAGATAGAAATTGCCTACGTTTAGGCCACTTTCTTCGTTCTTTTTCAAGAAATGTTCACTCAGACATACTATTATAACATTTTTCCCCAACTCTTGTAGCTCTTGCAATGCAATTTCTAAATCGGGTGTTTTATTTAACGCACCAGCAATATTTTGATGGAAAATTGTGTGTGAGTGCTTAGTCACGAAAAAAATTACTTTTGTTAGTCAGTTTACAGTCAGGTTCTATTTGTAAGGTTTTGTAAGGGTTGGTTCTATTTGTAAGGGTTGTTTTTTTAATAACGGGAAAATAAAACGGTATTGTACCCTTTCTTGGTTCTATTAAAATAGTGTTGTTAATTTTAGGTTTGTAGTGACCTGAATTGTTGCTATAAAGCAGTAGTGTACCGTGTGTGAGTGTAATATGAAGTGTGTGTTTTGTATTTACAGCAAGTAGCCGGCATGACCTGTAAAATATAGATATACCTATATTGAACATAAATGGTGGGGGAGGCTGCAGCTACAAACAATAACCTGTTGGATACCTGTGCATCACCATGTTGGAAGGCCGCGACCCTTGAGGTGAGTAGTGAATTGTATGTGTTATGTATGTAGTGTGTGTAATCTATGTACATTTTTGTGTGTTTAACAGTAAATTCTTCAACTGTTGTAAAAAGTGTTTTTTGGTTTTCAGGCCTCGCATTGGTGGTGGCAGGTTGTTCCAACAGTGAGTCGCAGCATATTTGAAGCTCCCCCTGAAGGCCGCTGTTCTGTGCTGAGGGATGGATAGTGGATTTGTAGTTGAGCGTATGTGGTTTATTGAACTATGCTGTCTCCACTGTAATTTTTCATATAGGTACTGTGGCTTTTGGGTAGTAATAACTCCAAACAATAGGCCTGCCAGGTGCAAACGTCTCCGAGCTTCCATTTTTAAAATATTGTTTCGATTCGATCAAAAGGGGTGACATGGCTTCTTCGTGGTATGTCCACACAGTATCTTATGCAAGCATTTTAAACACGCTGCACCAATCTGTTTGTTTTTGCTAGTAAGCATGGACCATAAACTGTATCACAGTAGTTCAGTCTTGATAGGACCAGACTATCCACAAGTTGTTTGCGCAGAGCTACACTCAAGTATTTCCTAAAGCAGTAGAGATTAATATGTGCTTCTCAAAGTGTAGCTCTGGATCCATAGTGAGACCCAAATTGGTCGCCGTGTTTACCATTTCTATATTTTCATTGTTTATTGTAACTACTGGCCCAGCAGACAGCATAACACTGACTGTCCTCTTACTTCCCAAGACCATATATTTGGATTTCACCGGATTCAGTACCAGGCAGTTGTCCTCTGACCAAGTAACAACGTTTTGCAAATCAGCATTAATATTCTGCACAGCCAACGAGACGTCTGCAGGTTTACAAGACATGTACAGCTGAATATCATCCGCATACATATGGTACTTGCAATGTTTAATTGAGTCTACAATATCGGCACTGTAGAGAATGTACAGAAGCGGTCCCAAAATTGAGCCCTGAGGCACGCCGCGCGCGACAGGTAGTGGAAGAGACGACACAACCGTTTCGTCCTCTTTACGGATTTCAACAAGTTGGGACCTATTGTTTAGGTAGCTTCCAAACCATTTTATTGTTTATAAAAAATATTAGGTGTTAATTAAAAATTAAGATTACAGAACATCTCAACATACCTGAGCTCAGTGCGCGAAGCAACCTCGACGACTATGTCGAGGTCGCCCCGGATCAATTTCCGGATGCGCATAAAACAAGCGCGAGAATATCGAGCAGGTTGTCCACAGGGCTGAACTAGTTTTTAATATATAATAAATATATTAAGTAACTGGTTAATATCTAGGGATGTCCAAATTGTTTATTTGTCTATAGTAACTGGAAATAGACTATTAGGTAGGTACAGCATTAAAAAATAAGTTTTTGTCGTTACCTACTTCTCTGAAAGATCCTATAAGCTACTTTTATAAGAAAAACAATTTACAATAACACAATTAATTATATATAAATAACAAAAAACACATTTTCTGTAAGCTGCAGTATCAGCCCTGTAAAAGGCGTGTACCTACCTATTCTGTATATACCTGTTATGAACATATTGTTATTTTAACAGAGTAACGCGGAACACATTAAATTTAGTGTTAAAAAGAACTATTATTATGTGCACTATATAAAATCACTGATACGTCTTATAATCCGTTAATATATTTTAATAAAGGACTGAACATTGTGTCATTATACTTTGTGTAATATAATTTGAAATATTTAATATTGAATAATATTTTAAGTATACCAATAAAACATTCAGATTCAAAAAGAGAGAAAACATGGCATCTCAAATAGAAATAATACAAAAAAGTTTACATGCAGCAATAGGAAAAAAGTACAAGCTGATTTTCGAAAACATTGATGCCTTTTACTACGAAGAATAATTTAAAAGAAAAAATCTATATGGCATCCTCAGATTTTCTACGAAAATCGCCAGTCACTGAATTATTGATTAAAAAAGTTTGAATTGTACAAATTACTTACTGACTAATTTTGCAGAAAAAAATACCAAATGCCATTTCTGCAAACAAAAAAAAATAAATAAAAAGAAAATATTAATGGCATCTATCATTTTTTATTGTGAGATGGCTAGTAACAATATTACCAACACTAAAAAAGTTCATAGAGCAAAATAAGATTCAGGAATAATTCACCGATTTTTTTATTAAATTGTCGTAGTACTTGAGTAAGTATGCTGTCTATTAGGTTATACAATAAAAAACCAGTTGTATAAAAAATTCTGGGTGCAGTCAAAGTATGTGGTAAATGCAATAGTCAAGTTCAATAGCTACACTTAAATTCAAATCAGTCTTAATGACTTTTAAAACGTATAATTTTTCACACTTTTAATCACATTGGTACATGTGTTAAGTTATTTTAACGACATGTGAGATTGATACTTATGTGTACCTACGTATAATTATTTATTAAATACTACGTGTAATGCTAGCAAGGGCGTGGTCGCCACTAAAACCAAGGTGATGGACAACTTCTCAATGTGTTGTATATCTTGTTAAATTAAGCGTTTCAAGTTTAGCTTTAGCTGTATCTTAATTGATTCTAGTCTTGGAATAAATTAAAATATTAAATATGCTTTGCTCTTTATTGCTTTAGGTTCTCTTAAAGCTATAAACTAAAACTTCATTGGTGGGCGACCGTAAAATGTGGTTGCTAAATACGTAATGAACTCCTTTTTACCTCTATATAAAACTACTTCCTACTTCTACTTTCTACTTCGGGACAGTTTCACCCGCTCTGCTTGGGTCCTATTTTTCGTAGCGTGATGTTTTAACCTACAGCGTTCCTCGGTAAATGGACTATCCTACACAAAAAGATTTTTTCAAATCAAAAACGTTGTTCCAGAGCTTAGCGTGTTCAAACCAACAAACTCTTCAGATTTATATCTATAAATATAAATACAGGGTGTCCCTGAAATCGACGATCAAATGGCACCAGGTGATCGGCAAGGTTCCAATAGTTCCAAATCCAAGTCATATAGTTTTCAAATCACAATGACTTATGTGTAATCCACGAAAAACTACACCCTCTGCCAGTCTTTTGACTCTTATTGCTACAATTCTTTATTTTTTCGTCTGTATTTTTGCTTACGTTATACTGAATAGCGCTTTAGAATTGTAGAATTATAAATTTTGAGCAAACCGATTTAGTTTGGATAAGAATGTTGTTTTTTTGATAAATCAAGTGTCCTTAATTTTCACCTAACTTTAAGTGACTGTATTGAAAAAAAATGTACTGAGGTAGTGGTGGAAAATTTCATCAAAGTTGGCACACTTAATAAGGATTCTAAAATGGTATACCACTCTCAACATTATTTCTTAAATTCGACACATAAAAAAATATTTTTCAACGAAACTGTCGCGACTTCAGGGACACCTGTATGATAAAACTGTAGAAGTGTAAATTCTGTACATAGAAAATATTAAAAAAATACATAGTAGGGGTACCATTTCTTCCAAAAAGTAAAACGTTAGAACTGGATTTTAGAACTTTAACTAATAAAAAATACTACATTCAACAGTTTTATGAATGGAAGTGCGTGCGCAGTGGATGATAGTCTACCTACACTACGCACTGCGTTTGCGCTTGCAGGCTGATAGTAAAATGTTATACGATTGCTTCGCGTGTCCAATTAGTCATTGCATACTCGTTCTTTTAAGTCAATTAAATTTTATTTACTAATTACATTGAATGTAAGTGCACTTCTATGTACATAGGTACTAGGAATAGACAACAGTTGTTATAGCTACCTTGGTTTAGTAATTAATTAGATACTTAGGCACTTTGTTATTAATGTATTTTTGAAATCCCTTTATTTTTTTACAGGGTCCGGAAGGAAGCAACAGAAGCATTATAAAATACTAGCAGTTACCCGCGACTTTGTTCGCGTGAAGGCAGGCTATTTTTTTAGTGGTATAATATACTTAGTAGTATGTTGTAATTTGTAATAGTAATTATGATGTCAATGTATTAAATATAAATATTATTGTCATTGTAAACGCTCCATGCTTTTAAGTACTGAGAATGGAAAAGCGATTTTTAAAAGATAGTCACGGAAATTGTCATAAGTTACCCGTTCCTAAGCCCTAGCCTAAACAGGCCTCAAGATCAACACACGGAAGACCAAAGATATGAGATCGGGCGTAAAGAATAATTCACCGTTGCTGATTGGCACTGAGGCAGTGGAACTCGTCCACAAGTTTACTTACCTCGGGAGCGTCGTGTCAGAAACTGGAGGGAGTGAGGAGAACATCGCCTCACGGATTGCCAAAGCCCGAGCTACTTACGCGCAGCTGAGACCTGTGTGGCAGTCACGGAAACTGACCCGAAGAATTAAGCTCAGAATCTTCGGATCCAATGTCAAATCCGTACTGCTCTACGGGTGCGAGACGTGGAAGATCACGAAAGACATCTCCCGCCAAATCCAAGTTTTCGTCAACCGATGCTTACGTCGCATTCTCGGTATTTTCTGGCCCGAGACCATCTCCAATGTAGACCTATTGGATAGATGCCACAAAACTCCGATCGACCATCAGATCAAACGTCGCAAATGGGGATGGATAGGCCATACGCTCCAAAGGGGCCCCGACCATATTTCCAAGCAAGCGCTGGATCGGAATCCCCAGGGAAAAAGGAAGCGTGGCCGCCCTCGGCAAACCTGGCGTCGTACTGTGATAGCAGAGGCGGCGAGCATCGGAATGACGTGGAGCGAGGTGAAGCGAGAAGCTCAAGATCGATCGAGATGGAGAACCTCTGTGGACGCTCTCTGCCCCATCTAGGGGACATAGGACTATAAGTAAGTAAGTAAGCCCTAGCCAGAACTAGCCATAAGAAATACCTTCTTTATTCGTTTTTACTTTGTAACTATCGAAACAGCTGTTTGATGCATTTCATTACTCTCTGCTCTCTAGTTACGGAAACACATTTATTGTACGCTATACGCACGCACTTTATATAATAAAAAAGTAAAAGTTATTATCAAATATCATGCAACAAGTGCTCGAGAGTTTTCACTAATTTGAGATCACACTTCCGAATTTCGAAGGTCGTAACTTTTAACATTATTATTTTTTAATATTTGGCTTCAAAACATAGATCAAGCTTTATAGGATATACTTATACCGTGAAACCTATTTCGTTTTCGTCCCGGGGCATAATAACTTGCCATAGGGGTACCTACTTTCGATGTTTATATTAAAAACAAAAAAATTAAGATGTAATTATTTTTTTGTTTCTAAAAAATGTTCATGGGAATTCGCACATGAAAATGAAACACTAGACGTTTTGTAGGCACAATTCGCATCGCACGTGACGTGCCACTCGACGAGAAATACCTCTTCGAGAATTGAATGGCGTGATGTTTTGATAATGTACTATGAGTTTGTATGCATTTTCGAAGTTTGCTTTTTGCAATGGTTTACCAGTTATTTTTTGTTTTAAACATTTTATTTCTTTGTGTCTCAGTAATACAATAGATTTCCATTGTATTACTAAGACAGAACCATTTTCCTTCGGGACGAAAACGAAATAGGTAGTTCACGGTAAGTTCACCTCTATCTAAGTACATAATATACACCTGATCAAGTGATCTGACTTGGGGATCATATTTGAGACGTACCTACTCAAAAGTCACTTGCATAAAATCTAGATTTATTAAACGTCGCTACATGTAGCCAATGTCTATGTCACCGCTTAGATAATCTAGCAATTTATGAAACTAGAAGTGTAGGCAGGTATGATAGACACATTAAAAAGATAAATTAAGGCAGTGTATGAGTGTTATATTATCTCATTTAGTTACGTATTTCTTGAACTAACTGTTTCCGCATACCAACTAACTTCAACTGAATGTTACGCCTCCATTAAACGCCGTAAAACCTCATGCTTAGCGCCACCAACTTATCATTGCCGGTGGACAAAATTGGAACTAATAACTGTAAAATAATATAACCCTAAAGGACGCGGTAATCTTCGGAACACTGGTTCAAACTGAATAATTATTTTTGTATTGCATAGTCCATTCATCGAGGACGACTAAAAGATCACGCTATGATCAATATAATCCCAGTAGCGGGACATCGTGAAGGGTTAGCTATATGAAATTGCAACTCGCAGTTGTACGACAAAGACACTAGCGCCATTAAATATACAGATATTGAATTTGGTTTTAGGTACAACTAGAAAGGTTAATTCTAAATAGAAACGTTTGTGGATAGTGACAAAATGTTAACCCGATTAGTCAATAACTCAGTGTTGAATATTCATGGGCTTGTCGTAAATTGAAAGATTGTTTTAGACAGAGGTGTGATATTCGAATTAAATACTTAGACAAAGTTTTCCTTAAGCCAGACATGTTTAAATGACGCTTATCCTATTCCTTACCATGTCGCGGAGAACCTAACGGGTAACCGGGGCTCCAGCTCGACGTGCAGGAGAAGGAACGGGGTGGTTTTTAGTCAGTAAGAGTCTGACACTCCCTCCCGCCTCACCCAGGCGGGAGCAGTCATTCGATGATTTTCCCCCCTTAAAAAAAAAATAAATCCTATTCCTTACCATACTTACATATTAGACATCAGCCGTCTGCTATAGTTAACTAATTATTAAAGGGCTCGTACACAAAATTGCGATGCGATGCGAATTTGCAACTCAGAAAATTATGATACGAATTGCAGCGATGCGATTTCGTGCGACAGCGTCCAGGGTGACTATTCCTTCGACGACCGTCAACCGTAATATAACGTATTTTAAATTGAAAACTAGGTCTTGTCTGACATGGATCGTAGAAAGAAGTGTGCAGCTCTGTTATTGCTTACAGAAAAAAGAAACCAAGAAGATTTTGGGAAGATAAGATTTTGATGCACGATGCGAATCAATTCGCAAGTCCTTGCGATGCGACGTCGCATCGCAGTTTTGTGTACGAGCCCTTGAGGTGGAGTTTTCTTATAATGAAACTCTTTGTAAATGAAGGCGAAACCAATGAATAGAAGAAAACAGTGTTTGGTCTGATTCGGTGATTGGACCCAAAGAGTATAATAAGTATAGGGGTTATTGGACCAGTCAGATCATAGGACAATGGGGTAGTTTCCTAAATTGTATTTTAATGTCCGTCTGGTATATTAATTTGAAACATTACACACATATTTTTTACTCCTAAACTATACGACATTTAATCTAAGTATTGTAACTTTATACGAGCAAATAAAAAATACGTGTCTAATATTTTTTCATTATCTAGGTAACTTACGGACAAATTAGATTTTTAATTTTAATACCGTGGCAACTACCCTATTACGGCTACTCTGACTTCAAACATTGTACCACCTTCTTCTTACATATCTCAGTACTTGTACTATTATCGTGACCAGATTGGCGATATATTAAAGAAGAGCCAAATTACAAGTACCCTTAACCGACGAGCATGCATGAAAAGATTGATGATGAAAGATTCATCAACATGAAGTGAAAGAGGTATGTAGGAATCGTAGTAATTGGCGCTCGTTCCATAGTATCTGCCTACCCTATGGGAGACAGGCGTGAAGTTATGTATGTATGAATGTATATGATTAACGTTACAAATTCTCAATTTATACCTCTAAACTCAAATTCGTTAGTGAATCTTGTCTAATTAATTTTGTCACGCTATCATAGTCGTATGATCGTACAAAATACAGCGAAAGCGTACCAGTCTTTTTTTTTTTTTTTTTTTTTTTTTTTTTTTTTTTAAGGGGGGAAAATCATCGAATGACTTCTCCCGCCTGGGTGAGGCGGGAGGGAGTGTCAGACTCTTACTGACTAAAAACCACCCCGTTCCTTCTCCTGCACGTCGAGCCGGAGCCCCGGTTACCCGTTAGGTTCTCCGCGACTCCGAATCGGCATCGGCCGTATTGGGCCCCATCTGTGGTGGTCTGATGGCTCTTTGAGGCGCGCGCGGAACGCGACGCGCCGTACGCTCGGGTCTGTTTCTGGTCGGACGGGGAGCCACCCATGCTCGCCGTCCGCAGGCCCGCGCTTACGGTGGCCGGAGATCGTCTCGCGATCCCCGACGCCCGGTGTGTCCTTCGCGATGGCTGGGTTACGAGGAGGCAGCGCTTCGCTGCCTCACGCGTCCCGCCTCCTCCTTAGCTAGCATCACTGCTTCGCAAAAGGAGGAGACGGCATCCCAGTCCCCCTCGCTCCGCATCATGGCCTGCACTAGGCCCGGACGCGAGAGGTCGCCATCGCCGATCACTTCCCTGAGGACACGGCGGTGCTCAGCCCACGAAGGGCATTCTCCCACCGTGTGTTCCACCGTGTCCTCAGGGCGGTCCTCGCAGTGATGACACCCGGGCGTTTCCTCCCGCCCCATCAGACACAGGTACCTCCCGAAACTTCCATGTCCGGTGAGGACCTGCGTCAGGCGGTAGGTGAGGACGCCGTAGCGTCTCTCAAGCCACTCCTCAAAGAGGGGACTTACCGCTGCGATGGCAGCGAGCCCAAAGCGTACCAGTCTACCGGCTAATTGAAATATTAACTTTATATTTGTAAATTGGTCCAGGTAATTGCTTATCGTAAGTCATGCCTATCGAGATAAGATATTTTTTGTGAAATTAATATTATACTTACGCATTTAGTAACCATTTTTTTTACAACTATAGACGTCCTCTATCTGCCGAGCAAGGGGTCTCGTTTTCGATTTCCAGGTCGGGCAGAGTATTACTGGATTTGTAAAAACCTCAGTAGTAGCACAGAGTCTGGAAATGTGCCCTGTATATGGCAATAGGCTCACCCCCTATTACACGAGATTCATAACATAAATAGTGAAAAGTGGGTGTTGCATTGTACAGTGACATTAAACCGTAATGTGCATCTCTGTCTACCCTTTCGGGGATAAAAGGCGTAATGTCATGTACCTAATGTTTTTTTATGCAAAATTTTTCGATGTAGTAGGTAGTAGAGATTCCTAAGCCACTCAGATACTTTTTTTTTTGAGCGGAGAATCACCCAATTGCTTCCCACCTTGTGTGAAGCGAGAGGGGGTGTCTGACTCTGACTAAAAACCACTCCATTGCTACCCCTGCTTAGAGTCAGAGTCCCGGCAACCCGTGGTTGTCCGCAGCTCCGGATAGACACCAAGGTACCAAGGTTTTGCATCGATAAAATGGGGTGAATACAGATCGAGAGGTGAATAGGGACAGAACAGGGGTGAATCGATACTATGAAGAATTTTCCAATATCCACCTCTATGCACCGCTCTTCTGTCTCTATTCACCTCGCGATCCTTATCCACCCCATTTTACGGTACAGTATTGTGTTATAAATGGTTTTTTATATGTTATAAAACATAAAAAGATTTATTACCGTTTTATATTTAGGTACCAAGCTATTTTATTATAGGTACGTTTAATATCCTCGCCAGAATCGCGTGCGCCGTGCATCAGTGCGCATGCTCGTTGCTCGTATTATTGTTAATTGGCTTATGACATCAACTTTATTTGAAATCAATAAAAATGTCTTCCTTACACACTAGATATTGTTATCTAATCATACTTATCTGATCAATATCGATACAGTATTTAATTTTGGTATTTGACGGATTCTTAGCTATTCTTCAGCAGGAAGAGTGCTGAAAGCAATGTCCACCTGTCTCGGTCAATTAGTCAAGAAATATTCAATGAATCAGATAAAAGTATTGCGTTACACCTTGCAGTATTGTTGCGACATTGTAAATGGACATTAGTATAAATAACTATAAGTGTTCAGTTCTTCGATCCGAGCCGCGCCCACTGCACTGCTTGCGTACAATCGTGGGCGAAAGTGTTCCACAATGAACAAATATTTTGCGCGGCCAAATTGACAGCTTTTGAATTATGTTGTTGTTTGAATATGCTCCCGGTGGTGGCTTAATTGACAGTCTAAATATTAAATATGCGCATATTCACACCTTGTTATGGAATTGACTAATTCAATTTAGTCTACGCTTGCACTGTTAAACAATTAAGTTACGTGCGTTTAATTAAGCAGAAACTGTAATTATAAATTAATATGATTTATCGAGTATTAAACGTTATTTACGGGAACAAAAACTGAACCAAGTTTAATTACTTCTTTGATAAAAAAAATAGCAATAATTATCTCTATCAGCAATATCTTATTCGTATGTAAAATGCGGATTAATTTCATAATAGATTATAACACAAACATAATATTTTAATCCCTAAACAGATAAGAAAGCAGTTTTTCCAGTTCACCGATTTATATTATATCGGCCTATTTATTTCCTTATTAGTGCTACTGCTAACCACTGGGATTGTTCCTGTTAGGAAATAATCCCACAGGCACAATCCCTAGTCATTCTCCCCAAATGCTTGATGTCTTTTAAAAGATTTCTCGGTCATTAAAATAAGCCCCATCTCTAATGGTACCTCTTAAAAGTGAATCTTGAATCTCATCTATAAAAAAGTCCTTAAATCATTGATGGAACTTAGGAGTCATCCGTAAATTAACTCGTCGAGTACCGTCATTGTAGACACAATTACAGAACAATAGGTTTTTTTTTATATTTGATGGGGCGACGTTTGACCACTATCTCGCCTGGTGGTAAGCGATGATGCGGTCTACGATGTAGCACGTCGTCCTATAAGCAACCTATTCACTCGGGTTTTGAAGACTCCCAGGTTGTACCCTTCAGGAAATACAGACTCTGGCAAAGAATTCCACTCTTTAGCAGTACGCACAAGGAAGCTTGAAGCGAAGCGCTTCGTGCGTGTGGGCGGAACATCTACCATGAATCGGTGACGCTTCGCCGATTGTCTTGTGGTACGATGATGGAAAGGACTAGGGGGAATCAAGTTGTGCAATTCCCCTGCACACTCACCGAAATGTATCCGGTAGAAAACCGAAAGGCTTGCAACCTTACGCCTGTGCTCGAGGCTTTGAAGCCGAGTCTTCACAAGCGCATCATCGTCGATGAGCCTCTTATTTGCTCCAGCTGATATTTTGCCGAGCCGTCCCAAAGATGAGAGCAGTACTCCATACAGGACCGAACCTGTGCCTGGTACAGGCTCAGCAATTGTTTCGGCGTGAAGTACCGTCTCACCCTCCATAGGATACCCAACTTCCTACCAGCCAGTTGCGCTTTTGACTCTATATAGGAGCCAAAGTTGAGTGTGGGCGTCAGAGTTACACCAAGAAGCTCAAGATGATCGGTCATCGGTACGGACACATTCCGGAAAGTAGGAGTCAGCGGAAATTGACTCCGTTTGGCGGAGAATAGACACGCCTGGGTTTTGCTAGCGTTGAACCTAACCAAGTTGGCGTCACCCCAGTCGGAGACCGCCTTCAAGGTCGAGTTCAAACGATCGACCATGGATTCTCTTAAAGACTGGATCTGTTCCGATCTAGTCCGCGCACCGGACACATACCTTTCAACAACTGTGCTGTCATCTGCATACCCAAAGATACCGGGCTTAAGCAGGTCGTTTATGTGCAGCAAAAAGAGCGTCGCTGAAAGTACTGACCCCTGAGGGACCCTGAGGGCATTAATACCGAATTGGTCAGACGAGCAGCCATCGATGACTACTCGTATTGACCGATCCCTCAGAAAGTCTGCTATCTATCTTCACAGACCAGTAGGAAGTCCATATGCAGGAAGCTTGCCGATTAGACTGTCGTGCCAAACCCTGTCAAAGGCCTTCGAAACATCGAGGGAAACTGCTAATGCCTCCCCGTGCCCCTCTATGGCCTCGCTCCATATGTGAGTGGCATACGCAAGAAGGTCCCCAGTCGATCGGTTACGTCGAAGGCCGTCGAGGTTGCGGTCACCGGTGACCGCTTGGTGTTTGACAGTTTAAGTAACACAAACATGTTTTTTTTCCACTTCCCATAAACATTTTCATTGCGACGTTACATTGTTCGATATCAAACACAAAGCGTTATTGTAAGTCGGCTGCGGCCCAGCGAGATAAGGATTATGTAACGTACGCAAGGTAGCTCTACTTTCATTCTCCAACTGATACAATTTCACTGCTATTTGTATACAAATACATATTTATACGTATCACGGCGGAGGTCTATTACTTTCATGGTCTTGTGATTATGTTTTCATTATTACTTATCTTTTTACTTTCGTAGAGAAATCTTATTGCATATATATAATGCAATAAGATTTCTTCCTTTCCTTTCCTTGAATGCCAAGGTGTAGGATGTAGAGTTTTCGCAGTTAGTTGAAGCCAAAGAGGTAGGTATGTAAGAATCGTTTGGCATTCCATAGTCTCTGCCTATCCCAATGAGAGACAGGCGTCAGATTATGTTTTTTTATGGCATAGCAGGCAAAAAAACAGACGGATCACCGAATAGTAAGCGATCATCGCCGCCCATGGATACCCGCAACACCAGAGGAGCCACAGGTGCGTTTTAAAAAGGAATACGCTCTTTGCTTGAAGGTTTGAATGTGTTTGCATATGTCAAGAAGAACAACTTCACTGGTACTTATATTTGGCAGTCATAATACTTTAAAAGCATTTAAGTAAACTAGTTAAACATAATATCGAATAAAAATTGAGGGATACTGTCATTTTAATCCAAATATACCTCTATATCAATCTCCTCTAATCCAACAACTAATAGACCACATTGAACACCAACAAACAGTGACACAAAGCGTTTAATTCTAAATATCATAAATTCCGACAGCCAGAGATACAGGCACACTTGTCGGTGCGTGATACCCTAATATAAATTACAAAATAGCCCCCTCGCCACCGGTCGGTCAAGAGTATCCGACAGATATTGGGGCAAGAACGCGGCGTATGGGCGTGGAGCCTGCTACCGAGATTACACGACTACTTCGTGTTGTTTCTCGTACATTGCTTGATTAGAGTAGCTGGTTGGTAAAGAAACTATAAATTGGGATGTCATTTTTTTAACTCGTCTCCCGAATATCCGAATCCTCCACAATCTTCAAATTCCCAATTCCCAATAGGCCGGTAACGCACTTGTAACGCCTTGGTGTTTCGAATGTCCATGGGCGGCGCCGATTGCTTACCATCAGGTGATACGACTGCTCGTTTACCGGCTTATGCTATAAAGAAAAAAAAACTCTCACAGTCTTGTTTATAATCTAGTAAACTTTGGGAGTCTTCGATAATGTTGGTGCTCAGGGCCGCTGCCGATGTAGGATTTTCAATAATAAGTCACATAGAGATGCTCCATAAGGGAATCGAACCACGTTACCCGTTACGCGGCAGCTGTTGCCCTGACATCGCACCAATCGTGCAGTCAAAATCCTAATAAATATAGATAAAAGAAATATCTAAGTCCTGCATGCTCTATGTCAAATATAATTCACGACACGTTGCGTAGCAGTTAGGTTATGTACAGTTAATAAAAAATGAAACCATTTACAAAATACATTACAATTAATTTTATGATACCCGTAGCAGAGCAACACTATTTATGTATTTATGTATTAGTTTACCCTTGTTACAGCAACACCACAAGCAACGTTACCAAGCACCAATATATACGACACACCATTCAATACTCGTTTTATTTCACAAATATGTACTGTCCACTAATACCTATTGCTGAGGTTAATATCGACGTAATTTGTCCCAATATATCTAATAAATATTATTTGCTTTACTTCATCTTAATATCTTAAACACTCAACCCGTAGCAGACTTTCAACTCCTGTGTACACCAGTGAGATATACCAGGTTTTCATATCTAATTTAATTGGGATGATGACAGGGTATGAAAATTAAAAATCTTATTAGTCCGTAAAATATTAGAATGAAATTAATGAATGAAAAAATATTAGACACGTTTTTTTTATTTTGTTATATAATAAAAGAATACTTAGATAAAACGAATCAAAGTTTAGGCGTGGGGTGCTAAAACGTCATTTCTACGTATAAAATGTACATAGAAGTGACGTCACGCGACATTTCAAATCACTATGTATATATAATATATGAAAGTATTCGTTTTTGTAAGAAAATAAAAAATAAATAAAAAACCAGACGGACATTAAAGTAAAACATAATTTCACGTTTTATATTATCCAATTTTTCAGAAATTTAGATTTTATTTTATTTTTGCTACCTAATTGCAAGTCGTTCGTAATTGCACGGACTTTAGAACTGTGCTTGGTGCACTACAACCCTTTGTGCACCTCGAACTACCCTTTCGGATACCAAGAGTCGTGACGTCACATTACCATTCAAATGAATGACTGCTCCCGCCCGGGTGAGGTGGGAAGGAGTGTCAGACTCTTACTGACTAAAAATCACCCCGTTCCTTCTCCTGCACGTCGAGCCGGAGCCCCGGTAACCCGTTAGGTTTTCCGCGACTCCGAATCGACATCAGCCCTGTTGGGTCCCATCCGTGGTGATGGCTACATTACACATCTTTGGAGAACAATCTAAAGCAGTTTCTTGTTCTAAAGCACATATTTAAAATATGTATAGTATAATGTATTTACTGTATGTGTATAACGTTGTTATCCTTCATATTACATATCAACAATCCATTGGGAATATTGTAGTCATTTATAAAACTGTACAGGATTAATTTACAATAAAAAATGTTAATCAAAACATGCTTAAGATTGTTTTAATTGTAAGAATTATATTGTGATAGCTTAATTAAATATAGGAATTGAATATCTATATCATAACATAACATAACATCACGCCTTTTATCCCCGAAGGGGTAAGCAGAGGTGTATATTATGCCACTGTACAATGTAACACCCACTTTTCACTATTTATGTTATAAGTCCCATGTAATAGGGGGCGAGCCTATTGCCATATACCGGGCACAATTTCAAACACCGTGCTACCACTGTGAATTATTTGAAAAACCCAGTAATACATTGCCCTACCCGGGAACCGAACCCGAGACCCCTTGCCCTGCAGTCGCACTTGCGACCACTCGGCCAATGAGTCAGTCATGTCCTATAATATCTAAGGATATACCATCCTTATATTATTGTATATTTCTATTGGATCAACTGTTCTGCTAACCTTTTTTTATACTAGATAGGTCGACGTTTGGCCACCATCTGGCCTGTTGGTAAGCGATGCCAACGATAGAGCACGGCTACCTATGAGCAACCTGGTCACTCGGGACTTGAAGACACCCAAGTTATATTTGTCGAGAAACACATTTATTATTTATACTCTATCAAAAACATTTCAGTGTATGATATGCGAAGCGTGATATAACATCTTTTATTCTCCGAACAGACTATTATTGATAATCGAAATTCGAGCCGATATCAAGGATCGATTGAAATCGAATCCCCTTATATCTAAACCATCGCTAATCAAATAAATAAATACTTAGGTCAGATCAGTAGAAGTGTCACCATTAGGTAGGTACTTTGTAAAATTATTTACTTAGTACACCTGCAAAATACGCATTATCAATTTATCAATCCCGGAACTTTCTGATATGAATTATGACTAAATCAACCTTAATAATGCCTTCGAAAGACATTTACTTAATATATACCTTTTTTATACGACGACGGTGACAAGAAAAGCCCACGGCCCACCTGATGGTAAGATATATAGATATATGTCGTGGTGGCCCGGAGGTCTAAGACACCCACTTCTCATGCATGAGGGTGCGGGTTCGAAACCTACCAACGGCAAGTACCAATATGACTTTTTCCGAGTTACATGTACTTTCTAAGATTATTTAGACACCACTGACAAACGGTGAAGGAAAAACATCCTGAACTTATAATTTCTAATTATAAGTTTGAAATCACCTACTTGCATTGAGCAAGCGTGGTGATTAATGCTCTAACCTTCTGCGTGTGAGAAGAGGCTTTGCTCAGCAGTGGGCATTTATAGGCTGTTGATGATGATGATGTACCTATATTATACTTATCAGTCGACTTTAGAGATATTGTACCAAGTTCAATAGAAAGTTAATTCGTTTTAAAGCCTCGCGAACGAAGTGCAGGAGTAGGAACGGGGTCGGTTTTTAGTCGGTAAGTCTGACAACGCCTCTCGCCTCACCCGGATACAACTCAGAATTGTTTAATCTCCAGGCTACCTTTTTTTTTGAGGAGGGAAAATTATCCAATGACTTCTCTCGCCCGGGTGAGGTGAGAGGGAGTGTCAGACTCTTACTGACTAAAAAACACCCCGTTCCTAATTCTGCTGTTCGAGCTGGAGTCCCGGCAACCCGTTAAGTCTTCTGCGGCTCCATATATCTAGGCTTCCTAGTTCTATTACCTAGAGGTCCATTTCCCATTTAATAACTCCGAGTACCTACTATTTTCCAAAGTCTCTTTAAAAAATTAAAAAATTAGAAGTACCTACATCGAAAAAATATTGGTTTTAAAAAAAATTGTAAGTATTGGAAAAATCAAGCAGACAGTTGAAAAAAAATACATTTAAGTGGAATAACTTTGAATGGGTTAAATAAAAAAAAATGACCATTTTTTCATGCCAATACCTAACACAGCATGCGAGCTTGGACGCGGTACTAAAGTTACTTATAGAATACTTAGGACCAGCACTCGGCCTTTAGACGAGATTGACCTACATTTTGACCTTTTACACCACACCCAGACCTATTGATGGTGATTGGTGTAACCTTTATACCTACTTATTAATCTGGTTAACACAATCATTCATAGGGCAACGTTTCCCGAATCGCAATCTGTAACAGCGAAAGTCTTAAAAAGGGATAAATACCCACGGCCTCACAGAAAACCGACGTGAAGCAACGCTTGCGTTATGTTTCGTCGTGTGAGTGAGGTTACCGGAGAGCCAATTACCCTCCGCTTTCCCAATCTCCCCAATCCCTGAATCCCCAACGATCCTCAAACTCCTAATCCCAAAAGCCGGTAAAGCACTTGTAACGCCTCTGGTGTTCCAGGTGTCTATGAGCAACGCCGATTGCGAGGTGATCCGTCTGCTCGTTCACCGGCATGCATTAAGAAAAAAACCCAGTCCATTGTCTTTGAGTTAGGTTATTATAGACAAAGGATTGTTCCCGTACCCCTTAACATTTAGGACAATTATCTGCATATTTTTTTTACTAGTAGGTATCTAACAATAAGTTCTAAAGAATGAATTGCATTATAAAGCGCAAGGCGCAACTCTATGAAAATTATATTGAAAAATGATCTACAAGCTATCTGCTGTAGATAGAAGACACATTGCTATAAGAATTTTAAAAGAATCTTCAATTGATAAAGTGTAAATCTGTATAGTAAGAACTAGGTAAGTACTTACTTTGACTATAAAAATCTATTTCTCCCTTTGGATAATACATAGGTACTTTCGTGAATGAAAATTAGGTTCTTGTGAAATTATGAATCATTAATCCTTAACGACTATCAGTAAAATTACCTACTTCTTAAAATTGAGAACGACTTTGCAACTTCCTTATTACCTACAATTTTTTTTTATTTCCATTTAATTTTCCTTAATTTTATCTAAAATGCATCAATATCGCCAACAAAACAAATGTGTATGTTGCGTATCATAGTAAGTATAAAAGATAGTCAGTTTTAGTTTATTTCACGTTGCATACGTTGAGACATACAATAACCGAATGACATGGCTTTATTACGGTAGGTAGGTACATGATTCACATCAAGCATCAGATCGATAAATTTGTTTGCGCTGCCTAAAAATAACATTCGATCATCATTTAGTGGTCTAGCAATTTACACAGAAACGAGGTGAAGCCTGACGGTATGCTATGTGTACATGTACAAAACCAGTCTTAATCTAAAGTCCGATTTTAAATTCGAGTCAGTAAAATGACATTTCCAGTGTTGCACGGTTTTAAAAAAATAGGGTCTCAAATAAATAGTGATGTGGAAAATCGAGATTTTTAAATCGAGAATTAAAAGTTAGTCTAGATTACATTCATTTATTTATTTGTACATACATTATAAATATGTAATCTACGGAAATTAAACTGAAGACATGTAATAATATATTACATAAAATACTGTTGTTTAATTTTTTTTTGTTATTGGCAGGACTATCACTTATGACGCCATGGACGCCATTTTGTTTTTCATTATCACTGTGAGCTCAACCCAATAGAGTTAGTTTGGGCTCAAACAAAGGGGTATGTCGCCGATTGTCGCCAGGAACAATAAAACTTTTAAAATAAAAGACGTAAAAAAGTTGTTTGAAGAAGGTGTGAAAGAAGTGACACCTGAAAATTGGCGACAGTGCATCAACCATGCAATAAAAGTCGAAGACAAAATGTCCCAACTCGACCACATCATAGACGAATGTGTGGATTCATTTAAAATAAATGTAACTGATTCCGATTCCGTTCTGAATATACTGATTCAGAATCGGAATCCGAATCGCAACCGTTATGAATAAAAACCTATAAAATTACTTGTATTATTCTTACTTTCCATTATTGATTCCTCTGAATCCCCCATCTTTTGTAATAATGTTGTAGTGAGAAGTTTTAATATGCTGGGAAGATTCATATTTCTAAAATTGTATTATTTAATACGTTATGCTTTAAATATTTACAATAAAAATAACGCTCTGATACCTAATAAAATAAATCATGACTAAACTTTTAAGTCGGTCGATTGTGGAACATCACTATTGTAGTGGGTCAACCTTTTTTGTGAAAGTGACAGTTGCCCCTGTCATTTTACTGACTCGAATTAAAAATCAGACTAGACTTTCGTTGGTAGTGGTGAAGGTTACGCACGTGCTTTTATTGGTACTACGATTGTTGTCAATTTTAGTGATATTTTTTATAGTGAACGAAATTGATTTTTTTTAATTTTGTGCTGTGTAATTGTGTGTGTAAGTTTTATTAAGGTATTGTAGTTTTAAGTTTTAATACTTCTTTTTCCTTCCCACCTTTCTTACTCTTTAACGATGGACGAGGAGAAGCCCCTGATCCTCCCGACAAATCGGAATACAGTCCTGTATTATGTGTCACACTTCCCCATGACAACCAAGATATAGACCTAATGGATTCTGAACCTAACCATAATAGAAAGCGACCTGCAGGCTCTCCTATTATCTCCCGCAACAACCCTCCAAAACTAGCTAAAAGCATAAATGGTAGGCAGTGTTACACGGCTAGAGACAACCCCCCTTATATTATCCATGTTTCGCTCAAGGACTCCCAGACAACTGGTACTACGCTTCACCCAATCAAATTCGGGATGTTCTTGACGAAAAATAATATAAGCAATATAAAAATTGGAGGAGTGAAACGACTAGGTAGAAATAGAGTGTCCGTTGAATTTGTCTCCCACCAAGACGCAAACAGTTTCTTGGTTAACTATGTTGTAGCTCAAAATTATACCACCTCAATCCCTCAATACAATATAACAAGAATGGGTATTGTAAGAGATGTTCCCATTGAGTGGACAGAGGAAGAAATTATCAGGAACATCAAGGTTCCTGCTGGATGTGGAATTGCTATCAAAGCAAGACGGATGAACCGTAGGGTGTCATCAGAAAATGGTACGGAATGGAAGCCTACCCAAACTGTGGTGCTGACTTTCGATGGGCAAATTCTTCCAAAGAAAGTTTTTTGTTTTTACTCTGCTCTCCCCGTAGAATTGTACACATACCCCACAATACAGTGTTTCAACTGTTGTCGTTTTGGTCACACTCGCACTCTGTGCCGCTCCAAGCCGCGTTGCTTTAGATGTGGTCAGGATCATCCTGGCGATGGTTGCTTGGTATCAGAGGAAGTTGCACATTGCATTAATTGCAATGGCAACCACTTTGCTAATAACAGTGCTTGCCCGGAGTTAGGCCGCCAGAAGAGCATTAAGGCTCTGATGGCAGAAAAGGCAATTTCATATGCGGAAGCAAGCCAAGTATTCCCTGCAGTTAAAAAGTCATATGCCGAGGTATCTAAATCCAAATCCACCAATTATATACAACCAACACCAATAAAAAAATCATCCCCACAGAGACTATCTTATAAAAAAACTGTCTTTGTCAAACCTAAATCCCATGCCCCTCTTTCTCCCAGCTACGATAAGAAGGCCCACCAGGCCCTTATCCATGACTACTCATCTTCTCCCTCACAAAACGGTTGCGCTTTCCCTGTGGAATCCGGAACCAATACTCAAAGCTCCAAGAACATATTAGATATAATTTCGAGCATGCTTATGGCAGTGTTATCCAACCCTGCACAAACCGTACCTGACCACGTCGCCCATAGATTAGCTACCATCTTAGATTATATCTATAACATTCCACCCACTAACAATTCTCCAGTGGAACGTGAGGAGTACTCTTCCCAGGAAGAGTGACTTACTACACCTAATCAACAAATTTAAACCATCCATTTGTGGCATTGCTGAGACATGGCTCCGACCGAATATTAATTTCAGAGTCCCGTGTTTCAGTGTTGTCAGACATGACAGATCTGATGGTTATGGAGGTTGTGCTTTGTTAGTAAGTAACAAAGTACCCTTCTCTCAGATCCCTCTACCCTTCGTTGGCGATGACATAAATGTTGTCGCTGTTAAGGCTGAGGATATAAATATTTTTATGTTTTATATTGCACACCCTCATATTAACCATTTGGCTATAATTAAAAACTTATTAATGTCAGTAAGTGGCCCATTACTTGTAATGGGCGACTTTAACTGCCATCACTTTAGATGGGGTTCAGATACCTGCGACAACATAGGTACCGAGTTAGTAGAAATGTTGGATGAGCTTAACCTATGTGCCATTAATGACGGCAGCCCAACCCGTAGATCTGCATTTGGGCAAAGAAGCAGTTGTGTGGATTTAACCTTCTGCTCAGCTAATATGGCAAGCATGCTGAATTGGAGCTGTTTGAATATGACCTATGGTAGTGATCACTATCCCATAATAATTAAAAACCCTTCTAAATCCACTCCCGATAAATCCCTCCCCCCCCTATTAAAATATCGTTTAGAAAAAGCAGATTGGGACCTGTATTCAAAATTGTTAGACCTTCGCATTTCTTCTCTCCCACTTATTAATACTGAGAATGCTTTGGAGTGTTTTTCAAAGTTTTCGGAGTTGATATCTTCTACAGCTGAAGATTGCTTTCCATTGAAAAACACACCAAAAGGCAAAATCCCGTCCCCTCCTTGGTGGGATAGTGAATGCAAGGCATATAACCGAGACATGAACCTGGAAAACCTCTTTAATTTCAAGCGGATGTTGGCTAGGTCAAGGAAACTTTTTAAAAAAAAGAAGAAGCAGGGGTGGCTGAGATTCTGTACTTCCCTGAGCCCGTCCACACCGGTAGCAGTAGTTTGGCAGAGGGTGAAGAGCTTCAGAAACTCCATGAAGCCTCCTTCAATTTCTATCATGCCTGAAGGTCTGAGCCACAATTTCTTCACCAGTATTGCTCCACTGTATGTTCCCGGTGAGGATGAATTTTGCTTGGGTCATCATGAGGAATCGCTTGACCCACTCGATAGGAATTTCTCCATGGACGAGCTTCAAATGGTTCTAAACCACGTAAAAGACTCCGCACCAGGGATTGATGGGTTCCCCTACTCCTTCTTGGTTAAGGCAGGAGCCAAAACCAAACAGTACTACCTTGACTTGGTCAATTTCTGTCTTGCTTTCGGCTATATTCCTCCTCCCTGGAAGGTTCAGGTTATTATGCCGCTGTTAAAAGCTGGCAAGGATCCTGGTGACCATTCGTCTTACAGACCTATTGCCCTATCGTCCATACTTATAAAAATTTTAGAGCACCTTTTAAAGACCCGGTTGGAATGGTCGATGGAAGGCCGGGGCCTGTTTCCGGCGGCTCAGTTCGGCTTCAGGAAAGGTCTGGGTACGGCTGATGGTGTGGGTACCCAGACCTGGTGGCCCTTAGCAGGGATGAGTCGTTGGTGGCAGTCTTTCTGGACGTTTCATCGGCTTATGACTCGGTTCTCCTACCCCTTCTCAGGCAGAAACTGCAAGAGCTGAGAATCCCGAGTAGGATTTGCCAAATTATAGGCTGCATCCTTTCCAACCGTATCCTCCAACTAAGGACTCCTGAGGATGACCCAACACAGAGAACGGCCTGGAGAGGTTTACCTCAGGGGTCTGTCCTTAGTCCCATCCTGTATAATATTTATACTCATGACCTCCCTTCCTGTCTAAATTATGATTGTAGAATCCTCCAGTATGCTGACGATATCGCATTAATGGTCACTAGCAGCTCTATAACTGATGCTACCACCTCCATGAATGTCTCTTTGGCCTCATTACACCAATGGCTTCTCAGTCATGGGTTGTCTTTAAGCGCCCCAAAAAGCTCAGCTGTCATCTTCTCACGCAGACGTCGCCTTCCAGATATTCGTATAGAGATAGACGGTCAGCCTATTCCGGTTATGAGGAAGGCTAGGTTCCTAGGCGTCATCCTCGATTCTAGGATGTCGGGGGTAGATCATGTGGACGCTGTGGTTAAAAGGTGCGAGCGGTCAGTATGTGTACTCAGAGCACTAGCTGGGGTATGGTGGGGTGCTCACCCCTACACACTGAAACTCATCTACAATGCATTGGTCAGGAGTGTGATGGATTATTGCTGTTTCCTTATAGCACCATGCAATAAGGAAGCTTTTAAAAAATTAGATTCCATCCAGGCCAAATGCCTAAGAATAATTATTGGAGCTATGAAGTCGTCCCCCATAAATGCTCTTCAGGTTGAATGTGCAGAGCCCCCCCTCGACCTTCGAAGACAATACCTGGCAGACCGTTTCGTATCTAAAGTCCTGACCCGCTCTTCTCATCCCCTCCTCCCTATCCTTGAACAAATACACTGTTCCTATGGTTCCTCTCCATATTGGAACAATAAACCTGTCCCACCCGTGATTGTTAGGTATAGGGAGCTTAAAAACCTCTCTGCACCTATCAGTCAACACCCTATTCTCCCGGTTTTTTCTTCCGCATATGAGGTTATCTACTTTAAGCCAAAGCTAGTTCTGAGGTTGGGCATCTCAAAATCATCGGTGGACGCCAGGCGTGATTTTGGACGCGCGTTGAGCAATTACTGGAACGGCTGGAATATGTTTTACACGGATGCATCCAAATTGTCCCGAAACGGATGCACAGGAGTGGCAGCATATTACCAGAATTCAAGAATTGCTCTCCTCTCTAAATGTCCTCCTGAAGCCTCTGTTTTCACTGGGGAATGTATTGGCATTCTGGAGTCCATCAAATTTATCAAATCGCACAACCTCAGTAACTCAGTTATCTTCTCAGATTCTCGAAGTAGCCTACAAGCGCTCGGTCAAGACCAGCTTTACTCCCGAACGCATAGTAGTATAATAATGCAAATAAAAAGTCTGCTTTTCTCCTGTCAAAAAGACGGATTAAATATTGAGATTGCATGGATTCCTGGCCACTCTGGTATATGTGGTAACGAGTGTGCTGACAGATTGGCAAAGTTTGCGGCCGTGAATAACGTTGAACGTCACCACTACATTGTGTATGGGTATGACATACGCGCGGATACCAAACTTAAGCTCTTCGACTCGTGGGCTGCAGTGTGGGTGGACTCCTCTAAACGAAAAGGAGCTTATTACGCAAGCATCCAGTCCGACATACAGCGGAAACCTTGGTTTTTCAAGCATAAGAAGCTCCCCAGAGATGCTGTTTCGTCTTTGTGCAGACTCAGGCTCGGTCACTGTTCTAGCCCGGTATTCCTCGCCAAGATCCGCGTGCGTGACAGCTCGCTGTGCGAATGTGGTCTTGATGAGGGAACCCTAGACCACATATTTTTCTCTTGCCCTCTAAATTCCCAATCCTTCGATCTATATGGAATCCTTCCCAAAATCCAAATCCCTCTTCCAATCAACTTCCACTCCCTCCTAACAAATTTTTCTCCCAAATTAATCAAGTGCTTGTCCAAATTTATAAAAGAAAATAGTATTAAAATATAACGGTGTGTAATCATGTAAATATTGTGTTATGATTGTTTCTATTTAATTATTTATCTGGTGTTAGGTAATAATATTATAATTTTAGGTCTATTGACGGTATATGTTTACTAACCCAATTGTTTTTGTCCTTTTCAGCTACTAACAACTAAAAGCTACCGCAAAGTTAAAAGTCGACGGTGCATTAATCTGCCGTCACCACTCGACACTGGCAGTATAGTCGACAACACCGTGTTGGAGACTCAGTTGCCAAAGGAAAAAAAAAAAAAAAAAATCAGACTATAACGTAAGTACGTCGTACAGTCCGGGGTAACATCAGTAGCAGTTTTACAGCCCGTCGACACAGTTTGTCGGTCACAGTTCGTCGCAGTTCGTCGGAAAGAAACATCGTGCAGTGTTTGTTCAACCGCGGTGTCGCGAATCGGCAAAGTGGCGACCTAGTAATACTAGCGTACCGAAATTTATAGCAGAATCGCGGATCGGCAAAGCCGCGATCAACATCTATCACCTTCAGTGATTATTAGTGTTAACACCTATGTATCTCCGTTATCAGTGAAATTTGTGCAAGTGTTCGTGGAATCGTACAAAGACATACTGTGTAAACTCCGTAAAATTAAGTGCAAAGTTGTATATAGCCACCGTAAGTGCGAGATAAACTCTTATCAGTGTCATATCAATTTTCGTGCAATGTCGTTTTGAATCGTGGAACTCTCGTAGTCCAAAAAGTACTGTATATAATTCGCTACAAAACGCTTCTAAAGTGTGTGCAAAAACTATTACTAGTGTAAGAAACTTTCCAGACATTTACCTCTTAATTTAAGTGTTGATTATCGTACTTTATAATTTTTCCAATGAGTGACTTTACAATAAATATCGTGTTTGTTTACAAAGTGCCGTCGTTTTATTCCACATTCCTGTATTACTCATGACCAGCGCACGAGGTGTGCATAGAATAGACGGCGACGCACACATGAATGCACATGAATGTGTAATTGTGTAAGTAATACTTATTTTTCAATAAATTCCGCAAATCAATGTTGTTGAAGTAGCACCGGAGCAACTTATTTATTTATTTATTTATTTATATTTAAACATTACATTTATCATCACAGGCACACCTAATACAATAAATGCAGGTACACATTATAAGTAAACTTATTACACAATATCCCCTAATAACCGTAAAATAATTTAGACAAAGAAAAACAAAAGAACATAAGCACATAGAACATTAATTAAACTTACAGGCTAATACATTTTCATAAAACTATCCCTAATAAACGTAAATAACTTTAGTAATAACAAATATGTACTTATATTTTTTTAAATATATGTACCTAGGTACTAACAACATAAATTATATAAATAGAATCACATAAGTACAAATCTTAGGAACTTAAGTTATTATTTACAACAGCCTCATATGCTACCTTTGTGAACTCGTTGAGTGTACACGAGAATATATCCGTACTGTCCGCTATTGCATTCAATATGCGCAACGCTCGCGTCATTGGTGCCTTCTGCAAGAGGTTCGTGCGTGCGCACGGTACCACCAGCAGTCGCGGCCGCCGCCTTCGTCGCACGTACTCGTCCGGCACACACAGCCGTAATTCCTCCAGTATGGCAGGTTTGGTGCGTTATACCTCGCAACACCTTAAATATATAAGTAGCTAGAGCTACTTCACGCCTCACCTCCAGTTTGTAGTATCCTACCATACCCAGTACAAACAAAGTTGGATATAGTATTGGGTATCCAGGGTATATACCGTACGATTTTGAATACATGAATCTGGCAAACTTATTTTGGATACGTTCTATCATGAACTTATATTTGTCCTCATGTGGACTCCAGATACCAGAGTTACACTCCAAGTGACTTTTAACTAAGGCTTCATAGAGCGCCCTTAAAGCTGCGTTGTTATTGAACTCGTTTGCCTGACGTAAAATAAAACCTAGATTGCGGTATGCCTTCTTGCAGACATACATAATGTGTTTCCTGAAGTGTAACTCTGATACAAAATGGACTCCTAAATCTTTCACCTCCGTAACGCGTTGTAACAGTTCACCTTCCATGCAGTATCGGTGGTAACGGGGACTGCTTGCACGAGTGAAAGACAGAACTGAGCATTTAGCAACGTTGAAATACAACTTGAATTCCCGGCTCCACTCAATGACTCTGTCAATATTGTGTTGTAAACTAACATGGTCCTCGTTATCCCTTATTTCGTGTATAAGTTTTAGGTCATCGGCAAAAAGTAGGCATATCGACCCTTTTATTATGCTTGGTAGGTCATTTATCATTAAATTAAACAGTAAAGGACCTAAGTTACTGCCCTGGCTCACCCCGGACCTCGTGTAATACGGCTCAGAATAGTACCCGCCACAGTCCACGTATTGGCGCCTATGTCTAAAGTATGTGGAAAAGAATTGCAGAGTGTGTAGTGTAAAGCCTATTCCAGCAAGTTTCCTAAGGAGGACATCGTGATCAACTGTATCAAATGCTTTTTTGAAATCTAGGTAAGCTACGTCCACCTGCCGACCAGCATCAACTGCAGGCACCACTTGCGTCATCAACTGCATTAAGTTGCCCGTTGTACCCCGACCGGGGCGAAAGCCATGCTGAGCATCAGTCAGGTGGGCGCTTACCTGAGAATATAGATGGTTATGGATCATTGACTCGAAAACCTTAGCTGGAGCACATAGGACTGCCACAGGCCTATAGTCGCTGGCATTTGTACCTCCACCACCTTTCGGTACGGGTACGACTCGAGAAAGTTTCCATGGGTCAGGAAACCTCCCAGCTGCAATAAAGATGTTAAATAAATGTAGTAATGGTTCGACTAAAACCATGCGACAATCCCTGAGTATGAAAGGCGGTATACCATCCGGCCCCACTGATCGCTTAGGTGGTAGACGAGCGAGCGCACGACTCACCGCCGCCCGCTCCAGCGTGCCGAGATGCGCCCACGCGCCACCTGACGATGCGGTGCAACTCGCCGCTTCTGCGCTCAGTGTAGCCGGCTCTGTGTTATATACAGTTTGAAAGTATCGGGCATACTCCTCCGCGCATTCTCCCCCCGATAGCACCTGTCCATTTTTTAATATCGTGTTTTGACCTGAGTTTCCCCTTTTCAGTCGTATATAGTTCCAAAAAGCTTTAGGGTCATTGGCCAGATGGTTCTGTACGCGGTCCCTATACCGATTGTGGGCTAGCTCTGTTTCCATCTTAATCTTCGCTCTGTACCGAGAGAACTGCTCATAATCACTGGAATTTTTACTGGCCTTATATTTTTTGTGTAGTAAATACTTTGTTTTAATATCCCTAATAATATCCGATGTGTACCATACAGGGTAATTATATCTATTGTTACGATTATTCTGTTTTTTAATAGGTGCGCAGGTATCAAAGACTTCGTTCATCTTTGTATAGAAGAAATTTAAAACCTCTTCAGGAACTTGCATACTATACATTTCTTCCCAGTGTATTCTACCTATCAAATAATATAAATAATTGAAGTCTACCTTGTGAAAGTTCCAACGTCTATATGGGTTAAGGTGTTGTGAGTCCTGCGCATGCGCCAAGTCGGCCGCAGCCGAATGGAGAATCGGCGAAGACTGCGCTTGCGTGGCGACGTCTACGGCGACCGCGAGCGGCGGGTGATACGCGTCCACAGGCTGCAACCCCTCCTCCGCCGCACACACCTCTGTACCGTTGCGCCCGCTCAATACTAAATCCAACTGTCTACCACTACAATTAGGTACATTATTGCACTGAACGAGTTCACAAAAGGCAACAAAATATTCAAAATAATTTTTAACATTGTTATTGCACGAAAACATATTAAAATCTCCAAGTATAACTACATTACTCTTATATCTAATACAAATTTGCTCTAATAAGTTAAATAGTAACATATATTCAGACTCTTCACAGTTTGGTGGAATATAGATTACACAACACGCGAATAAAAATCTACTCTTTAGATGTATGGTAGCACAAAGTATTTCAAAGTTATAATTGTCAATATTGATATCACTGGGTATCGGTACCTGCCGTAACTCGAAGCGCGGTGTGGCCGCTAAAAGTACACCGCCTTGCTTGCGGCCGTCCGCTCGATCACATCGCAACATCTGATAATTTGGTAAAGTTATTTCCGCATTATGTATTGACACATTACACCCCGTCTCAGTTATTGCAAATAAATCCGAACTCGACGATTGTAACAAAGAAAGGAACTTAGTTGTCTTCGTCCTTAGCCCACGAACATTTTGGTATAAAATGTCGATTCTTCGACTACGCTGATTGAGGTTCTTTTTCTGAGGCGGGTGGGCGACGAAACCAAATCCATTCGCTGAATTCAACGTTAACTGGCCATATATCTGGATGAGATAGTTTCTCATAGTTTTCCTCTGATAATCCTATTTTAAATGAAGCGTAGTCTCTTTCGATCCTGGGTATTATTTTCTGTATTTTTAATTCTATGTTATTTCCTAGAACATTCTTTATGTATTCACTCAAGCTCTCCTCAGTAGTACTTTTATCCAACCTCCATACATGAAGAAATTTTTTATGCTCCACAGCCTTTAACAATAAAGTTGACTTGTTGCCGCCTCGTTTTATTGGATTATTTCTTTTCGTATTTGTCACTTCTATCCATTTGTGGTTTGTACTATCACTGTTTCCTGTAATCGCCGTACTTCGTGCCATAGTCGCGTAGCTAACAATAGGTGGCCCCTGCGGTGACAGCAGCGGCGGTGACTGCGACGGTGGTAGCGGCAGCGGCGGCGGCAGCGGCGCGCGATCCGCGCGCGGCAACGACACGCGCGCGCGGTCTGCATGCTGCGTAAAGTAGGGCCCAGCATACGACGACGACGGTGCGGGCGCCCGTGGCAGCTGCGGTGACGGATTTCGGTCACTGGCCGTGTTATCGATATTATTTGGTCCTAGTTTATCACTGTTCACCAAATTTAGAGACTTTCCAGTTTTTATTTTTAGAACCTTAATCTCTTCTGTTAAGTAAATACATTTATCATTGGCCACTCTCAACTCCTCTCTCAATTTGCTGTTTTCGAGAGCCAATGATGTTACAGATCTTTTAAATTCAGTTATAATCTTTTCTTCAAAGATCTTGAATCTCTCCGTCATAACTTCCTTTACCATATCAACAATATTCTCTTCTTCGTACCGTATACTAGCTTCGGTAATGACACCGCGTACTGGGGTCTCATCGGTTACTCGTACACGGTTAGTCATATTCAAGCATGAATCACATTTGAATTTAGCTTCCAATTCCGTTTTTTGCTCCATAAACACAGCAGAAGTAATATTTACACAGCTATAATGAAATCCTTTCTTGCACCCTGTACATCTAAGCGATTCGCCTAGTGCAATTCTTTTCTTGCAAAGTAGACACAACATTTTGAATTGCAAGTTCACTGTGCGAACAGGCTAGCAAGAGTCCCTTTTGGTGAGAGTGAGCGAGCTAGATGCACGGCTCAAAATTTCGCGCCATACGACGGTTAATCACTGTTAATTGTGCAAACTTTGGTCCAAATATCCAATAAATCACTGTATTAACACTGTCCCACACTATCCATATATGTAATAACAATGATAATCCACATCAAACACATTTTTACCACAATAATGTCCAAAATTACCAATTTTATGAAATTAAAACCGGGAGCGCTGGCAGATGACCTCACGACCGAATCTCGCGCATCGCGTCATTTATTTAAGATTAATAAATTTGATGTAAAAACAACATTGTTAAGCATCACCAAACACCTGATGGTACGGTTTGAACGAGCGATACGTAGGTGACGTCACCAAAACTGCTAAAAAAGTAAGATTGTTGTAGAACTCTTTATAAGGTTATTTTAAGATGTCGGTGATGATGGTACGAAAATACAAAGTAAGATTAAATATAACAAGTCTGCTTTAAAACGTTGTGGTAGAACCCGTTTTTTTTTTTTTTTTGAGGGGGGAAAATCATCCAATGACTTCTCCCGCCCGGGTGAGGCGGGAGGGAGTGTCAGACTCTTACTGACTAAAAACCACCTCGTTCCTACTCCTGCACTTCGAGCCGGAGCCCCGGCAACCCGTTAAGTCTTCCGCGGCTCCGTATCGGCATCAGCCCTATTAGGCCCCATCTGTGGTGGTCTGATGGCTCCTTGAGGCGCGCGCGGAACGCGTCGCGCCGTACGCTCGGGCCTGGTTCTGGTCGGGCGGCGAGTCACCCGTGCTCGCCGTCCGCAGGCCCGTGCTTACGGTGGCCGGAGATCGTCTCGCGATCCCCGACGCCCGGAGTGTCTCTCGCGACGGCCGGGTCGTGAGGAGGTTCGTTCCCTCACGCGCTCCGCCTCCTCCTTAGCTAGCATGACTGCTTCGCAGAAGGAGGAGACCATCCCAGTGCCCCTCGCTCCGTACCATGGTCTGAACCAGAGCCGGACGCGAGAGGTCGCCGTCGCCGATCACATTCCTGAGGACACGGCAGTGCTCAGTCCACGCAGGACACACCGCCACCGTATGCTCCACCGTGTCCTCCGGGCGATCCTCGGAGTGATGACACCCGGGCGTTTCCTCCCGCCCAATCCGAAACAGGAACCTACCGAAACTTCCGTGTCCGGTAAGCACCTGCGTAAGGCGGTAGGTGAGGACGCCGTAGCGTCTCTCAAGCCACTCCTCAAAGAGGGGACTTACCGCTGCAATGACAGCGAGCCCAGCCTTCGGTTGCGACAGTCGTTGCTGCCATTCCGCCATGAGATCACGCCGGAGCTCATCCCGCCACGCATTAATCTGGCGCGGCAGCGGAGATTCGCCCCGGCGATGTGCCTCCGCGCGCAAACAAAACACGCGCGTGAGCACTTTCGCCTCCAGATCCCACGGCGGTAATCCGGCAAGGAGGTTCGCCGCCTCCCCGAAGATCGTGCGATATCCGCGTATCAATCGGATCGCCATGACCCTCTGTGATGTGAGCAGCGCCCGAGCGGGCCGCCGCATCAGGTTCGGCGCCCACACAGGGGTGCCGTAGAGGGCCATGGACCGCACGACCCCGGCGTATAACCTCCGGCAGGAGGCGTTTGGCCCCCCGAGGTTGGGTAGGGGGCGCTTAAGCGCCGCCAAACGTCGGAAATGCTCCACGAAGTTCCACCGACTGTCGAGGACGAGTCCTAGGTACTTCATCGTCGTCTCGACGCCGATGGTAACTCCTCCCGCCGTTAATTGGGACTCACCCGGAGATGGCGCGTTCCCGCGGCCATGAAAACACATGGCCTCGGACTTGTGGAGCGCCACCTCGAGTCCCAGTTGCCGGATTCTTTCAACGACTGTCGTAACCGCTCTCGCCGTTAAATTAGCCGCCGCCTGATGCGACCTCACTTGTGCTACCACCAGTGTGTCGTCAGCGTAACAGACCACGCTGACGTTGTTCGGGAGGTCGGTGCGCAGCACCCAGTCATAGCCGATGTTCCACAGGAGCGGCCCCAAAACCGAACCCTGTGGAACACCGCGCGACGTCTCTCGTCGGTTCCACTCACCTCGGTGACCGGGGTAAATGACGGACCGTTCCGTCAGGTATGCCTCGATTACACGACGGAGATAGGTGGGCACCCGATGATATCGAAGTGCCTCCAAAATGCAGATCCAGGGCAGGGAATTGAAGGCATTGGCGATGTCCAAGGACACCGCCACTACGACCTTACCCCTGGACACTGCAGTCCCCGTCGTGAGGTCTCTTACACCCATGATGGCGTCCACCGTGGAACGCCCTCTGCGGAAGCCGAACTGGCCGTCCGACAGGTCCGGCCCAACATCCGACAGGTGCGCGACGAGGCGGTTCGAAATGATGTGGTAGGAACCCTGAGTTGCCTTAATGTTTTAACTATACATATTTTTTTACAATTAACACTACCATTGGTAATTCAAATTCAAATTCAAAATTTTTATTTCAGATAAAACATCCATATTTATGTTAGTAGTAGTACAACTTAGCCTAATGTTAGTAAATTATAATAATTATATGTTCATTACTTTATTTGGATAAGTGAGTCTGGATACTTATCCATCTACGTAACAGGGGAGAGTCCCACCGGTCAATGAACACACTCAGGATGCCATTGGAGGAAGAACGCAGGCGCGCCAACATTGAGGCGCATCTCTTCCGCATGATCGCGGCGAACCCATCCACACATGCGTCCGCGAACATCCCTGACGCGCTACATCGCCACGGCAACCCCAAAAGCACCCTAAATGCGCCATTGTACTGCACGCGCAGATCGCTGTATGCCCGCTGGGTATACATGGTCCACAAGCTGCACGTGTAAAACGACTGGCAAAAGGCCTTAAAAGCGTTATTTTTACGGATTCCGTACAGTGTGCAAACCTGCGGGCCAGCATGTTGCAGCGTACAGCCAGCGACCTGCGCTCCCTGTCTATATCTGCATTGTCTTTTAAGTCATCAGTGACCCAGTGACCCAAATACTTGAACTTCGAAACCCGACCTAATCGAGACCCAGAGAGTGAGAGTTCAGGCAGTTGTTTGTAGTTTAAAGTAGCTGATTTAAAAACCAACCATTCACTCTTATGGGTATTGTATTTAAGTCCGTGAGCAACCGCATAGCTTTCACAAATTTTAAGAAGTCTTCTCATTGCGCTGATAGATGGACACAGCAGCACCATATCATCAGCGTAACTGATGTTGTTCACGCAGATACCGTCAACGTGACATCCAATTTTAGTGCTACTGAGTCTACCCATCAGTTTGTTTATGTATAGGTTGAAAAGACGCGGAGAGGTCAGACCTCCCTGCCTTACACCACAGTCAAGCCCATACATGTCAGAATAATTACCAGCCCAATTAACAGTATTCTTTTGACTACTGTACCAATATCTAAACAATGATATCACATCAGACGGGACAGTAGTAAATGACGACGATGGTCGTAAATATTGGAAATGACTTCATTCATTTCCAATATTTTCGACCGTATTGTTTTCATGTGATGTGCGAATGTTTTTATTATGTTTTCGTTTAAATGATTAGAAATTACTTTGAAACATTAAGTTGCGTAAATATGTGTAGAAGTAGATAAATAATTATAGACCTTATTTCCAATGTTTAGAGACTACTTTTATATGAACAAATTTAGGGGATGATTTTCAACAATTTTCAACGGGATGTATATGTGTAGGTTTTTCAACTAGTGTATTTGTTTATCAGTGTCTAGTACACTTGTACTACTAGGTTCTTACCTATTATTATTATTATGTATGTCTTTACCATTCACGGGACCACAAGGTCCAGGTCATTTGGGAGGCGTACCAGGGGCCGAAGCCAACTGGGCAGAGGCCCTTTAGACAACTTTAATGTAAATGTAATGGAGACACAAACCGGCGACTATCCCTGTATGCACTATGGAAATGCACCCAAGGACAGTCCCCGGTTAGTGTAGGACTATTGTGAATAATGGAAAAAAAAGATAGGGCTATGGATGGGTTGCTGTGGACTGGTAAATTGGGAACTATGGATGACTATGGCACCTGCCGAGACAATGTAATTTTTACACGTAAAAATGGCAGGCGGAGACTCGCCAACTCACCGACCGGGCCCCGGGAATGGTTGCTAGATATAGCAACAGAGGGGCAACGAGAATGTGAGTGGCTGAAGGGTTAAGAAACTACCACCGCTTTCTACTCAGATCATCTGCTCCAGCCGAAGCCTCCTGCATCCCTAGCCCACTCGCGACTTACGAATAGTTTCTTACCCTCCGAGCAGGATCACTACTCTCGCGACTCCACTCTGGACGGCCAATGAAGGCAATCCAGAGGTGGGAGACCTGTTCCTTGTCATCGTTCACTCCAGCCAGCCAATTAAGGCAAGCCGGAGAAGAAGGAACGGTGACTTCTCCCTGGAGCACTCGGGATGATGGTAGCCCGCGGGATCGCTAATGCCCTAAGTTTTCGCAATTGTCCTTTAATGACTGGACTCAGATATAGGCATAGGCAGGTGTGTACTCGAGTTACGAGAAATTGATCCAAGTAAAAGGTAGGTAATGAATGTAAAAATGTATCTACTGTTTAGGTACATTTTTACATTCACACTTTGTGTGATCCACAAAGTGTTGTTTCGGGTCTGGGTGTCATTGTGTCTGTGAACTTGTATGTTTGTAAACGCACCCACGACACAGGAGAAAATCCTAGTGTGGGGCAACGTTTTTTAAAAAAAGAAAAAAAAAAAAAGAAAAAAGAAACTGTATGGATCTTTTATCTAGCTGTGTGGTTGCAAAACTTGTGTTGTGCACACACAAATAAATTATTGTATTTTTTTGTTTATTGTTTGATAATTCTAAAAAATATCAACTTAAACTTCGAGATGTACTGATTATTAATAATATTGATGTAATAACTGATTATTAATGTAATAACAAATATACCGCTTAAACTCGGCTTGGCCACAGCCGGCCGCGCTTGTTATTGTTTTGTTCGATGACTTATTGTACCTACGTTCTTAAAATCGTAATATACAATGATTTTAAATAAATAGATCAAATTTAACGATTCGATGATTGAATTTGGTTCATTCAATTTGTGCTTTATTATTAGTACACTAATAAATTCATGCTTCATTATTTGTAAGTTTTCTTGTACTTCGCAAAAAGTACGCGAGATGGCAGTGTATGTAATTTGGCGAAAGGATAAACAACAATATTCTTGTCGCGGAGAACCTAACGGGTAACCGGGGCTACGACTCGACGTGCAGGAGAAGTAACGGGGTGGTTTTTAGTCAGTAAGAGTCTGACACTCCCTCCCGCCTCACCCAGGCGGGAGCAGTCATTCGATGATTTTCCCCCCATAAAAAAAACACAATATTCTTGAACACACTTTTTTATTAACATTTATTTATTAACTACCAATTGTTTGGAAACAGTAATTATTTAAAATGTATTTCTTTTAATTACAGTTGTCTATCATGCCGCCGTCAACGTTAGAAGGAGACACAGTCAGCAAAAAGCGCCGGCACTTCAATAAACTTGTCACGGAAACATCCGTTAGCGAGCATTATGAACTAACGCCAATTAATGAAACAGACAGTGATATAGACAACCTGCTGAAAATAGAAATCGCGTGTAAAGCCATAAATGTAGACTACGTCATCGAAGTAATAAAATCCAAAGACATGCTGTATGCGGCGACAGCTATTAAAAAGTCCACGTGGCTAATCACCGACCCGCAGTACGCAAACATCATCAATCCTGAGTACCTACATACACAACTAAAACCTTACATGACCAACAAAGCATTTAACAAACTCATGCTTCACATCAGACTCAATCTGAAAGATGAAAGTCGAGTCGAAGTCTTTTATGAACACTGTAAAGATACAGATAGCGCCTGTAGATGGTTGCAGAACTGTTCCATACAGAATCTTGAATCTTGAATCTTTTATTGAAAATGTCATCAAAAACGGACGACTCATACCAGTGTAGGTTTTCAAACGTTTGTGCAAGCGATCTGCTGGTTTTCTTTCATACTATACACGTGCTGAACCTCGTTGTCGTAATATAAAACAAGAACTTTTATTCTTATTGAAATCGCACACTGAAGACGTGATTAACATGATTGATGACCAGAAACATAATTACATGCCTGAATTAGGTAAAAAGAAAACAAAGATCATAATGGAAACATTCCCTATCTTTTTTTTCCATTATTCACAATAGTCCTACACTAACCGGGGACTGTCCTTGGGTGCATTTCCATAGTGCATACAGGGATAGTCGCCGGTTTGTGTCTCCATTACATTTACATTAAAGTTGTCTAAAGGGCCTCTGCCCAGTTGGCTTCGGCCCCTGGTACGCCTCCCAAATGACCGGGACCTTGTGGTCCCGTGAATGGTAAAGACATACATAATAATAATAATAGGTAAGAACCTAGTAGTACAAGTGTACTAGACACTGATAAACAAATACACTAGTTGAAAAACCTACACATATACATCCCGTTGAAAATTGTTGAAAATCATCCCCTAAATTTGTTCATATAAAAGTAGTCTCTAAACATTGGAAATAAGGTCTATAATTATTTATCTACTTCTACACATATTTACGCAACTTAATGTTTCAAAGTAATTTCTAATCATTTAAACGAAAACATAATAAAAACATTCGCACATCACATGAAAACAATACGGTCGAAAATATTGGAAATGAATGAAGTCATTTCCAATATTTACGACCATCGTCGTCATTTACTACTGTCCCGTCTGATGTGATATCATTGTTTAGATATTGGTACAGTAGTCAAAAGAATACTGTTAATTGGGCTGGTAATTATTCTGACATGTATGGGCTTGACTGTGGTGTAAGGCAGGGAGGTCTGACCTCTCCGCGTCTTTTCAACCTATACATAAACAAACTGATAGGTAGACTCAGTAGCACTAAAATTGGATGTCACGTTGACGGTATCTGCGTGAACAACATCAGTTACGCTGATGATATGGTGCTGCTGTGTCCATCTATCAGCGCAATGAGAAGACTTCTTAAAATTTGTGAAAGCTATGCGGTTGCTCACGGACTTAAATACAATACCCATAAGAGTGAATGGTTGGTTTTTAAATCAGCTACTTTAAACTACAAACAACTGCCTGAACTCTCACTCTCTGGGTCTCGATTAGGTCGGGTTTCGAAGTTCAAGTATTTGGGTCACTGGGTCACTGATGACTTAAAAGACAATGCAGATATAGACAGGGAGCGCAGGTCGCTGGCTGTACGCTGCAACATGCTGGCCCGCAGGTTTGCACACTGTACGGAATCCGTAAAAATAACGCTTTTAAGGCCTTTTGCCAGTCGTTTTACACGTGCAGCTTGTGGACCATGTATACCCAGCGGGCATACAGCGATCTGCGCGTGCAGTACAATGGCGCATTTAGGGTGCTTTTGGGGTTGCCGTGGCGATGTAGCGCGTCAGGGATGTTCGCGGACGCATGTGTGGATGGGTTCGCCGCGATCATGCGGAAGAGATGCGCCTCAATGTTGGCGCGCCTGCGTTCTTCCTCCAATGGCATCCTGAGTGTGTTCATTGACCGGTGGGACTCTCCCCTGTTACGTAGATGGATAAGTATCCAGACTCACTTATCCAAATAAAGTAATGAACATATAATTATTATAATTTACTAACATTAGGCTAAGTTGTACTACTACTAACATAAATATGGATGTTTTATCTGAAATAAAAATTTTGAATTTGAATTTGAATTACCAATGGTAGTGTTAATTGTAAAAAAATATGTATAGTTAAAACATTAAGGCAACTCAGGGTTCCTACCACATCATTTCGAACCGCCTCGTCGCGCACCTGTCGGATGTTGGGCCGGACCTGTCGGACGGCCAGTTCGGCTTCCGCAGAGGGCGTTCCACGGTGGACGCCATCATGGGTGTAAGAGACCTCACGACGGGGACTGCAGTGTCCAGGGGTAAGGTCGTAGTGGCGGTGTCCTTGGACATCGCCAATGCCTTCAATTCCCTGCCCTGGATCTGCATTTTGGAGGCACTTCGATATCATCGGGTGCCCACCTATCTCCGTCGTGTAATCGAGGCATACCTGACGGAACGGTCCGTCATTTACCCCGGTCACCGAGGTGAGTGGAACCGACGAGAGACGTCGCGCGGTGTTCCACAGGGTTCGGTTTTGGGGCCGCTCCTGTGGAACATCGGCTATGACTGGGTGCTGCGCACCGACCTCCCGAACAACGTCAGCGTGGTCTGTTACGCTGACGACACACTGGTGGTAGCACAAGTGAGGTCGCATCAGGCGGCGGCTAATTTAACGGCGAGAGCGGTTACGACAGTCGTTGAAAGAATCCGGCAACTGGGACTCGAGGTGGCGCTCCACAAGTCCGAGGCCATGTGTTTTCATGGCCGCGGGAACGCGCCATCTCCGGGTGAGTCCCAATTAACGGCGGGAGGAGTTACCATCGGCGTCGAGACGACGATGAAGTACCTAGGACTCGTCCTCGACAGTCGGTGGAACTTCGTGGAGCATTTCCGACGTTTGGCGGCGCTTAAGCGCCCCCTACCCAACCTCGGGGGGCCAAACGCCTCCTGCCGGAGGTTATACGCCGGGGTCGTGCGGTCCATGGCCCTCTACGGCACCCCTGTGTGGGCGCCGAACCTGATGCGGCGGCCCGCTCGGGCGCTGCTCACATCACAGAGGGTCATGGCGATCCGATTGATACGCGGATATCGCACGATCTTCGGGGAGGCGGCGAACCTCCTTGCCGGATTACCGCCGTGGGATCTGGAGGCGAAAGTGCTCACGCGCGTGTTTTGTTTGCGCGCGGAGGCACATCGCCGGGGCGAATCTCCGCTGCCGCGCCAGATTAATGCGTGGCGGGATGAGCTCCGGCGTGATCTCATGGCGGAATGGCAGCAACGACTGTCGCAACCGAAGGCTGGGCTCGCTGTCATTGCAGCGGTAAGTCCCCTCTTTGAGGAGTGGCTTGAGAGACGCTACGGCGTCCTCACCTACCGCCTTACGCAGGTGCTTACCGGACACGGAAGTTTCGGTAGGTTCCTGTTTCGGATTGGGCGGGAGGAAACGCCCGGGTGTCATCACTCCGAGGATCGCCCGGAGGACACGGTGGAGCATACGGTGGCGGTGTGTCCTGCGTGGACTGAGCACTGCCGTGTCCTCAGGAATGTGATCGGCGACGGCGACCTCTCGCGTCCGGCTCTGGTTCAGACCATGGTACGGAGCGAGGGGCACTGGGATGGTCTCCTCCTTCTGCGAAGCAGTCATGCTAGCTAAGGAGGAGGCGGAGCGCGTGAGGGAACGAACCTCCTCACGACCCGGCCGTCGCGAGAGACACTCCGGGCGTCGGGGATCGCGAGACGATCTCCGGCCACCGTAAGCACGGGCCTGCGGACGGCGAGCACGGGTGACTCGCCGCCCGACCAGAACCAGGCCCGAGCGTACGGCGCGACGCGTTCCGCGCGCGCCTCAAGGAGCCATCAGACCACCACAGATGGGGCCTAATAGGGCTGATGCCGATACGGAGCCGCGGAAGACTTAACGGGTTGCCGGGGCTCCGGCTCGAAGTGCAGGAGTAGGAACGAGGTGGTTTTTAGTCAGTAAGAGTCTGACACTCCCTCCCGCCTCACCCGGGCGGGAGAAGTCATTGGATGATTTTCCCCCCTCAAAAAAAAAAAAAAAACGGGTTCTACCACAACGTTTTAAAGCAGACTTGTTATATTTAATCTTACTTTGTATTTTCGTACCATCATCACCGACATCTTAAAATAACCTTATAAAGAGTTCTACAACAATCTTACTTTTTTAGCAGTTTTGGTGACGTCACCTACGTATCGCTCGTTCAAACCGTACCATCAGGTGTTTGGTGATGCTTAACAATGTTGTTTTTACATCAAATTTATTAATCTTAAATAAATGACGCGATGCGCGAGATTCGGTCGTGAGGTCATCTGCCAGCGCTCCCGGTTTTAATTTCATAAAATTGGTAATTTTGGACATTATTGTGGTAAAAATGTGTTTGATGTGGATTATCATTGTTATTACATATATGGATAGTGTGGGACAGTGTTAATACAGTGATTTATTGGATATTTGGACCAAAGTTTGCACAATTAACAGTGATTAACCGTCGTATGGCGCGAAATTTTGAGCCGTGCATCTAGCTCGCTCACTCTCACCAAAAGGGACTCTTGCTAGCCTGTTCGCACAGTGAACTTGCAATTCAAAATGTTGTGTCTACTTTGCAAGAAAAGAATTGCACTAGGCGAATCGCTTAGATGTACAGGGTGCAAGAAAGGATTTCATTATAGCTGTGTAAATATTACTTCTGCTGTGTTTATGGAGCAAAAAACGGAATTGGAAGCTAAATTCAAATGTGATTCATGCTTGAATATGACTAACCGTGTACGAGTAACCGATGAGACCCCAGTACGCGGTGTCATTACCGAAGCTAGTATACGGTACGAAGAAGAGAATATTGTTGATATGGTAAAGGAAGTTATGACGGAGAGATTCAAGATCTTTGAAGAAAAGATTATAACTGAATTTAAAAGATCTGTAACATCATTGGCTCTCGAAAACAGCAAATTGAGAGAGGAGTTGAGAGTGGCCAATGATAAATGTATTTACTTAACAGAAGAGATTAAGGTTCTAAAAATAAAAACTGGAAAGTCTCTAAATTTGGTGAACAGTGATAAACTAGGACCAAATAATATCGATAACACGGCCAGTGACCGAAATCCGTCACCGCAGCTGCCACGGGCGCCCGCACCGTCGTCGTCGTATGCTGGGCCCTACTTTACGCAGCATGCAGACCGCGCGCGCGTGTCGTTGCCGCGCGCGGATCGCGCGCCGCTGCCGCCGCCGCTGCCGCTACCACCGTCGCAGTCACCGCCGCTGCTGTCACCGCAGGGGCCACCTATTGTTAGCTACGCGACTATGGCACGAAGTACGGCGATTACAGGAAACAGTGATAGTACAAACCACAAATGGATAGAAGTGACAAATACGAAAAGAAATAATCCAATAAAACGAGGCGGCAACAAGTCAACTTTATTGTTAAAGGCTGTGGAGCATAAAAAATTTCTTCATGTATGGAGGTTGGATAAAAGTACTACTGAGGAGAGCTTGAGTGAATAAATAAAGAATGTTCTAGGAAATAACATAGAATTAAAAATACAGAAAATAATACCCAGGATCGAAAGAGACTACGCTTCATTTAAAATAGGATTATCAGAGGAAAACTATGAGAAACTATCTCATCCAGATATATGGCCAGTTAACGTTGAATTCAGCGAATGGATTTGGTTTCGTCGCCCACCCGCCTCAGAAAAAGAACCTCAATCAGCGTAGTCGAAGAATCGACATTTTATACCAAAATGTTCGTGGGCTAAGGACGAAGACAACTAAGTTCCTTTCTTTGTTACAATCGTCGAGTTCGGATTTATTTGCAATAACTGAGACGGGGTGTAATGTGTCAATACATAATGCGGAAATAACTTTACCAAATTATCAGATGTTGCGATGTGATCGAGCGGACGGCCGCAAGCAAGGCGGTGTACTTTTAGCGGCCACACCGCGCTTCGAGTTACGGCAGGTACCGATACCCAGTGATATCAATATTGACAATTATAACTTTGAAATACTTTGTGCTACCATACATCTAAAGAGTAGATTTTTATTCGCGTGTTGTGTAATCTATATTCCACCAAACTGTGAAGAGTCTGAATATATGTTACTATTTAACTTATTAGAGCAAATTTGTATTAGATATAAGAGTAATGTAGTTATACTTGGAGATTTTAATATGTTTTCGTGCAATAACAATGTTAAAAATTATTTTGAATATTTTGTTGCCTTTTGTGAACTCGTTCAGTGCAATAATGTACCTAATTGTAGTGGTAGACAGTTGGATTTAGTATTGAGCGGGCGCAACGGTACAGAGGTGTGTGCGGCGGAGGAGGGGTTGCAGCCTGTGGACGCGTATCACCCGCCGCTCGCGGTCGCCGTAGACGTCGCCACGCAAGCGCAGTCTTCGCCGATTCTCCATTCGGCTGCGGCCGACTTGGCGCATGCGCAGGACTCACAACACCTTAACCCATATAGACGTTGGAACTTTCACAAGGTAGACTTCAATTATTTATATTATTTGATAGGTAGAATACACTGGGAAGAAATGTATAGTATGCAAGTTCCTGAAGAGGTTTTAAATTTCTTCTATACAAAGATGAACGAAGTCTTTGATACCTGCGCACCTATTAAAAAACAGAATAATCGTAACAATAGATATAATTACCCTGTATGGTACACATCGGATATTATTAGGGATATTAAAACAAAGTATTTACTACACAAAAAATATAAGGCCAGTAAAAATTCCAGTGATTATGAGCAGTTCTCTCGGTACAGAGCGAAGATTAAGATGGAAACAGAGCTAGCCCACAATCGGTATAGGGACCGCGTACAGAACCATCTGGCCAATGACCCTAAAGCTTTTTGGAACTATATACGACTGAAAAGGGGAAACTCAGGTCAAAACACGATATTAAAAAATGGACAGGTGCTATCGGGGGGAGAATGCGCGGAGGAGTATGCCCGATACTTTCAAACTGTATATAACACAGAGCCGGCTACACTGAGCGCAGAAGCGGCGAGTTGCACCGCATCGTCAGGTGGCGCGTGGGCGCATCTCGGCACGCTGGAGCGGGCGGCGGTGAGTCGTGCGCTCGCTCGTCTACCACCTAAGCGATCAGTGGGGCCGGATGGTATACCGCCTTTCATACTCAGGGATTGTCGCATGGTTTTAGTCGAACCATTACTACATTTATTTAACATCTTTATTGCAGCTGGGAGGTTTCCTGACCCATGGAAACTTTCTCGAGTCGTACCCGTACCGAAAGGTGGTGGAGGTACAAATGCCAGCGACTATAGGCCTGTGGCAGTCCTATGTGCTCCAGCTAAGGTTTTCGAGTCAATGATCCATAACCATCTATATTCTCAGGTAAGCGCCCACCTGACTGATGCTCAGCATGGCTTTCGCCCCGGTCGGGGTACAACGGGCAACTTAATGCAGTTGATGACGCAAGTGGTGCCTGCAGTTGATGCTGGTCGGCAGGTGGACGTAGCTTACCTAGATTTCAAAAAAGCATTTGATACAGTTGATCACGATGTCCTCCTTAGGAAACTTGCTGGAATAGGCTTTACACTACACACTCTGCAATTCTTTTCCACATACTTTAGACATAGGCGCCAATACGTGGACTGTGGCGGGTACTATTCTGAGCCGTATTACACGAGGTCCGGGGTGAGCCAGGGCAGTAACTTAGGTCCTTTACTGTTTAATTTAATGATAAATGACCTACCAAGCATAATAAAAGGGTCGATATGCCTACTTTTTGCCGATGACCTAAAACTTATACACGAAATAAGGGATAACGAGGACCATGTTAGTTTACAACACAATATTGACAGAGTCATTGAGTGGAGCCGGGAATTCAAGTTGTATTTCAACGTTGCTAAATGCTCAGTTCTGTCTTTCACTCGTGCAAGCAGTCCCCGTTACCACCGATACTGCATGGAAGGTGAACTGTTACAACGCGTTACGGAGGTGAAAGATTTAGGAGTCCATTTTGTATCAGAGTTACACTTCAGGAAACACATTATGTATGTCTGCAAGAAGGCATACCGCAATCTAGGTTTTATTTTACGTCAGGCAAACGAGTTCAATAACAACGCAGCTTTAAGGGCGCTCTATGAAGCCTTAGTTAAAAGTCACTTGGAGTGTAACTCTGGTATCTGGAGTCCACATGAGGACAAATATAAGTTCATGATAGAACGTATCCAAAATAAGTTTGCCAGATTCATGTATTCAAAATCGTACGGTATATACCCTGGATACCCAATACTATATCCAACTTTGTTTGTACTGGGTATGGTAGGATACTACAAACTGGAGGTGAGGCGTGAAGTAGCTCTAGCTACTTATATATTTAAGGTGTTGCGAGGTATAACGCACCAAACCTGCCATACTGGAGGAATTACGGCTGTGTGTGCCGGACGAGTACGTGCGACGAAGGCGGCGGCCGCGACTGCTGGTGGTACCGTGCGCACGCACGAACCTCTTGCAGAAGGCACCAATGACGCGAGCGTTGCGCATATTGAATGCAATAGCGGACAGTACGGATATATTCTCGTGTACACTCAACGAGTTCACAAAGGTAGCATATGAGGCTGTTGTAAATAATAACTTAAGTTCCTAAGATTTGTACTTATGTGATTCTATTTATATAATTTATGTTGTTAGTACCTAGGTACATATATTTAAAAAAATATAAGTACATATTTGTTATTACTAAAGTTATTTACGTTTATTAGGGATAGTTTTATGAAAATGTATTAGCCTGTAAGTTTAATTAATGTTCTATGTGCTTATGTTCTTTTGTTTTTCTTTGTCTAAATTATTTTACGGTTATTAGGGGATATTGTGTAATAAGTTTACTTATAATGTGTACCTGCATTTATTGTATTAGGTGTGCCTGTGATGATAAATGTAATGTTTAAATATAAATAAATAAATAAATAAATAAGTTGCTCCGGTGCTACTTCAACAACATTGATTTGCGGAATTTATTGAAAAATAAGTATTACTTACACAATTACACATTCATGTGCATTCATGTGTGCGTCGCCGTCTATTCTATGCACACCTCGTGCGCTGGTCATGAGTAATACAGGAATGTGGAATAAAACGACGGCACTTTGTAAACAAACACGATATTTATTGTAAAGTCACTCATTGGAAAAATTATAAAGTACGATAATCAACACTTAAATTAAGAGGTAAATGTCTGGAAAGTTTCTTACACTAGTAATAGTTTTTGCACACACTTTAGAAGCGTTTTGTAGCGAATTATATACAGTACTTTTTGGACTACGAGAGTTCCACGATTCAAAACGACATTGCACGAAAATTGATATGACACTGATAAGAGTTTATCTCGCACTTACGGTGGCTATATACAACTTTGCACTTAATTTTACGGAGTTTACACAGTATGTCTTTGTACGATTCCACGAACACTTGCACAAATTTCACTGATAACGGAGATACATAGGTGTTAACACTAATAATCACTGAAGGTGATAGATGTTGATCGCGGCTTTGCCGATCCGCGATTCTGCTATAAATTTCGGTACGCTAGTATTACTAGGTCGCCACTTTGCCGATTCGCGACACCGCGGTTGAACAAACACTGCACGATGTTTCTTTCCGACGAACTGCGACGAACTGTGACCGACAAACTGTGTCGACGGGCTGTAAAACTGCTACTGATGTTACCCCGGACTGTACGACGTACTTACGTTATAGTCTGATTTTTTTTTTTTTTTTTTTCCTTTGGCAACTGAGTCTCCAACACGGTGTTGTCGACTATACTGCCAGTGTCGAGTGGTGACGGCAGATTAATGCACCGTCGACTTTTAACTTTGCGGTAGCTTTTAGTTGTTAGTAGCTGAAAAGGACAAAAACAATTGGGTTAGTAAACATATACCGTCAATAGACCTAAAATTATAATATTATTACCTAACACCAGATAAATAATTAAATAGAAACAATCATAACACAATATTTACATGATTACACACCGTTATATTTTAATACTATTTTCTTTTATAAATTTGGACAAGCACTTGATTAATTTGGGAGAAAAATTTGTTAGGAGGGAGTGGAAGTTGATTGGAAGAGGGATTTGGATTTTGGGAAGGATTCCATATAGATCGAAGGATTGGGAATTTAGAGGGCAAGAGAAAAATATGTGGTCTAGGGTTCCCTCATCAAGACCACATTCGCACAGCGAGCTGTCACGCACGCGGATCTTGGCGAGGAATACCGGGCTAGAACAGTGACCGAGCCTGAGTCTGCACAAAGACGAAACAGCATCTCTGGGGAGCTTCTTATGCTTGAAAAACCAAGGTTTCCGCTGTATGTCGGACTGGATGCTTGCGTAATAAGCTCCTTTTCGTTTAGAGGAGTCCACCCACACTGCAGCCCACGAGTCGAAGAGCTTAAGTTTGGTATCCGCGCGTATGTCATACCCATACACAATGTAGTGGTGACGTTCAACGTTATTCACGGCCGCAAACTTTGCCAATCTGTCAGCACACTCGTTACCACATATACCAGAGTGGCCAGGAATCCATGCAATCTCAATATTTAATCCGTCTTTTTGACAGGAGAAAAGCAGACTTTTTATTTGCATTATTATACTACTATGCGTTCGGGAGTAAAGCTGGTCTTGACCGAGCGCTTGTAGGCTACTTCGAGAATCTGAGAAGATAACTGAGTTACTGAGGTTGTGCGATTTGATAAATTTGATGGACTCCAGAATGCCAATACATTCCCCAGTGAAAACAGAGGCTTCAGGAGGACATTTAGAGAGGAGAGCAATTCTTGAATTCTGGTAATATGCTGCCACTCCTGTGCATCCGTTTCGGGACAATTTGGATGCATCCGTGTAAAACATATTCCAGCCGTTCCAGTAATTGCTCAACGCGCGTCCAAAATCACGCCTGGCGTCCACCGATGATTTTGAGATGCCCAACCTCAGAACTAGCTTTGGCTTAAAGTAGATAACCTCATATGCGGAAGAAAAAACCGGGAGAATAGGGTGTTGACTGATAGGTGCAGAGAGGTTTTTAAGCTCCCTATACCTAACAATCACGGGTGGGACAGGTTTATTGTTCCAATATGGAGAGGAACCATAGGAACAGTGTATTTGTTCAAGGATAGGGAGGAGGGGATGAGAAGAGCGGGTCAGGACTTTAGATACGAAACGGTCTGCCAGGTATTGTCTTCGAAGGTCGAGGGGGGGCTCTGCACATTCAACCTGAAGAGCATTTATGGGGGACGACTTCATAGCTCCAATAATTATTCTTAGGCATTTGGCCTGGATGGAATCTAATTTTTTAAAAGCTTCCTTATTGCATGGTGCTATAAGGAAACAGCAATAATCCATCACACTCCTGACCAATGCATTGTAGATGAGTTTCAGTGTGTAGGGGTGAGCACCCCACCATACCCCAGCTAGTGCTCTGAGTACACATACTGACCGCTCGCACCTTTTAACCACAGCGTCCACATGATCTACCCCCGACATCCTAGAATCGAGGATGACGCCTAGGAACCTAGCCTTCCTCATAACCGGAATAGGCTGACCGTCTATCTCTATACGAATATCTGGAAGGCGACGTCTGCGTGAGAAGATGACAGCTGAGCTTTTTGGGGCGCTTAAAGACAACCCATGACTGAGAAGCCATTGGTGTAATGAGGCCAAAGAGACATTCATGGAGGTGGTAGCATCAGTTATAGAGCTGCTAGTGACCATTAATGCGATATCGTCAGCATACTGGAGGATTCTACAATCATAATTTAGACAGGAAGGGAGGTCATGAGTATAAATATTATACAGGATGGGACTAAGGACAGACCCCTGAGGTAAACCTCTCCAGGCCGTTCTCTGTGTTGGGTCATCCTCAGGAGTCCTTAGTTGGAGGGTACGGTTGGAAAGGATGCAGCCTATAATTTGGCAAATCCTACTCGGGATTCTCAGCTCTTGCAGTTTCTGCCTGAGAAGGGGTAGGAGAACCGAGTCATAAGCCGATGAAACGTCCAGAAAGACTGCCACCAACGACTCATCCCTGCTAAGGGCCAGTCGGATGGCTGACGTGAGGGTACCCACACCATCAGCCGTACCCAGACCTTTCCTGAAGCCGAACTGAGCCGCCGGAAACAGGCCCCGGCCTTCCATCGACCATTCCAACCGGGTCTTTAAAAGGTGCTCTAAAATTTTTATAAGTATGGACGATAGGGCAATAGGTCTGTAAGACGAATGGTCACCAGGATCCTTGCCAGCTTTTAACAGCGGCATAATAACCTGAACCTTCCAGGGAGGAGGAATATAGCCGAAAGCAAGACAGAAATTGACCAAGTCAAGGTAGTACTGTTTGGTTTTGGCTCCTGCCTTAACCAAGAAGGAGTAGGGGAACCCATCAATCCCTGGTGCGGAGTCTTTTACGTGGTTTAGAACCATTTGAAGCTCGTCCATGGAGAAATTCCTATCGAGTGGGTCAAGCGATTCCTCATGATGACCCAAGCAAAATTCATCCTCACCGGGAACATACAGTGGAGCAATACTGGTGAAGAAATTGTGGCTCAGACCTTCAGGCATGATAGAAATTGAAGGAGGCTTCATGGAGTTTCTGAAGCTCTTCACCCTCTGCCAAACTACTGCTACCGGTGTGGACGGGCTCAGGGAAGTACAGAATCTCAGCCACCCCTGCTTCTTCTTTTTTTTAAAAAGTTTCCTTGACCTAGCCAACATCCGCTTGAAATTAAAGAGGTTTTCCAGGTTCATGTCTCGGTTATATGCCTTGCATTCACTATCCCACCAAGGAGGGGACGGGATTTTGCCTTTTGGTGTGTTTTTCAATGGAAAGCAATCTTCAGCTGTAGAAGATATCAACTCCGAAAACTTTGAAAAACACTCCAAAGCATTCTCAGTATTAATAAGTGGGAGAGAAGAAATGCGAAGGTCTAACAATTTTGAATACAGGTCCCAATCTGCTTTTTCTAAACGATATTTTAATAGGGGGGGGAGGGATTTATCGGGAGTGGATTTAGAAGGGTTTTTAATTATTATGGGATAGTGATCACTACCATAGGTCATATTCAAACAGCTCCAATTCAGCATGCTTGCCATATTAGCTGAGCAGAAGGTTAAATCCACACAACTGCTTCTTTGCCCAAATGCAGATCTACGGGTTGGGCTGCCGTCATTAATGGCACATAGGTTAAGCTCATCCAACATTTCTACTAACTCGGTACCTATGTTGTCGCAGGTATCTGAACCCCATCTAAAGTGATGGCAGTTAAAGTCGCCCATTACAAGTAATGGGCCACTTACTGACATTAATAAGTTTTTAATTATAGCCAAATGGTTAATATGAGGGTGTGCAATATAAAACATAAAAATATTTATATCCTCAGCCTTAACAGCGACAACATTTATGTCATCGCCAACGAAGGGTAGAGGGATCTGAGAGAAGGGTACTTTGTTACTTACTAACAAAGCACAACCTCCATAACCATCAGATCTGTCATGTCTGACAACACTGAAACACGGGACTCTGAAATTAATATTCGGTCGGAGCCATGTCTCAGCAATGCCACAAATGGATGGTTTAAATTTGTTGATTAGGTGTAGTAAGTCACTCTTCCTGGGAAGAGTACTCCTCACGTTCCACTGGAGAATTGTTAGTGGGTGGAATGTTATAGATATAATCTAAGATGGTAGCTAATCTATGGGCGACGTGGTCAGGTACGGTTTGTGCAGGGTTGGATAACACTGCCATAAGCATGCTCGAAATTATATCTAATATGTTCTTGGAGCTTTGAGTATTGGTTCCGGATTCCACAGGGAAAGCGCAACCGTTTTGTGAGGGAGAAGATGAGTAGTCATGGATAAGGGCCTGGTGGGCCTTCTTATCGTAGCTGGGAGAAAGAGGGGCATGGGATTTAGGTTTGACAAAGACAGTTTTTTTATAAGATAGTCTCTGTGGGGATGATTTTTTTATTGGTGTTGGTTGTATATAATTGGTGGATTTGGATTTAGATACCTCGGCATATGACTTTTTAACTGCAGGGAATACTTGGCTTGCTTCCGCATATGAAATTGCCTTTTCTGCCATCAGAGCCTTAATGCTCTTCTGGCGGCCTAACTCCGGGCAAGCACTGTTATTAGCAAAGTGGTTGCCATTGCAATTAATGCAATGTGCAACTTCCTCTGATACCAAGCAACCATCGCCAGGATGATCCTGACCACATCTAAAGCAACGCGGCTTGGAGCGGCACAGAGTGCGAGTGTGACCAAAACGACAACAGTTGAAACACTGTATTGTGGGGTATGTGTACAATTCTACGGGGAGAGCAGAGTAAAAACAAAAAACTTTCTTTGGAAGAATTTGCCCATCGAAAGTCAGCACCACAGTTTGGGTAGGCTTCCATTCCGTACCATTTTCTGATGACACCCTACGGTTCATCCGTCTTGCTTTGATAGCAATTCCACATCCAGCAGGAACCTTGATGTTCCTGATAATTTCTTCCTCTGTCCACTCAATGGGAACATCTCTTACAATACCCATTCTTGTTATATTGTATTGAGGGATTGAGGTGGTATAATTTTGAGCTACAACATAGTTAACCAAGAAACTGTTTGCGTCTTGGTGGGAGACAAATTCAACGGACACTCTATTTCTACCTAGTCGTTTCACTCCTCCAATTTTTATATTGCTTATATTATTTTTCGTCAAGAACATCCCGAATTTGATTGGGTGAAGCGTAGTACCAGTTGTCTGGGAGTCCTTGAGCGAAACATGGATAATATAAGGGGGGTTGTCTCTAGCCGTGTAACACTGCCTACCATTTATGCTTTTAGCTAGTTTTGGAGGGTTGTTGCGGGAGATAATAGGAGAGCCTGCAGGTCGCTTTCTATTATGGTTAGGTTCAGAATCCATTAGGTCTATATCTTGGTTGTCATGGGGAAGTGTGACACATAATACAGGACTGTATTCCGATTTGTCGGGAGGATCAGGGGGCTTCTCCTCGTCCATCGTTAAAGAGTAAGAAAGGTGGGAAGGAAAAAGAAGTATTAAAACTTAAAACTACAATACCTTAATAAAACTTACACACACAATTACACAGCACAAAATTAAAAAAAATCAATTTCGTTCACTATAAAAAATATCACTAAAATTGACAACAATCGTAGTACCAATAAAAGCACGTGCGTAACCTTCACCACTACCAACGAAAGTCTAGTCTGATTTTTAATTCGAGTCAGTAAAATGACAGGGGCAACTGTCACTTTCACAAAAAAGGGTGACCCACTACAATAGTGATGTTCCACAATCGACCGACTTAAAAGTTTAGTCATGATTTATTTTATTAGGTATCAGAGCGTTGTTTTTATTGTAAATATTTAAAGCATAACGTATTAAATAATACAATTTTAGAAATATGAATCTTCCCAGCATATTAAAACTTCTCACTACAACATTATTACAAAAGATGGGGGATTCAGAGGAATCAATAATGGAAAGTAAGAATAATACAAGTAATTTTATAGGTTTTTATTCATAACGGTTGCGATTCGGATTCCGATTCTGAATCAGTATATTCAGAACGGAATCGGAATCAGTTACATTTATTTTAAATGAATCCACACATTCGTCTATGATGTGGTCGAGTTGGGACATTTTGTCTTCGACTTTTATTGCATGGTTGATGCACTGTCGCCAATTTTCAGGTGTCACTTCTTTCACACCTTCTTCAAACAACTTTTTTACGTCTTTTATTTTAAAAGTTTTATTGTTCCTGGCGACAATCGGCGACATACCCCTTTGTTTGAGCCCAAACTAACTCTATTGGGTTGAGCTCACAGTGATAATGAAAAACAAAATGGCGTCCATGGCGTCATAAGTGATAGTCCTGCCAATAACAAAAAAAAATTAAACAACAGTATTTTATGTAATATATTATTACATGTCTTCAGTTTAATTTCCGTAGATTACATATTTATAATGTATGTACAAATAAATAAATGAATGTAATCTAGACTAACTTTTAATTCTCGATTTAAAAATCTCGATTTTCCACATCACTATTTATTTGAGACCCTATTTTTTTAAAACCGTGCAACACTGGAAATGTCATTTTACTGACTCGAATTTAAAATCGGACTTTAGATTAAGACTGGTTTTGTACATGTACACATAGCATACCGTCAGGCTTCACCTCGTTTCTGTGTAAATTGCTAGACCACTAAATGATGATCGAATGTTATTTTTAGGCAGCGCAAACAAATTTATCGATCTGATGCTTGATGTGAATCATGTACCTACCTACCGTAATAAAGCCATGTCATTCGGTTATTGTATGTCTCAACGTATGCAACGTGAAATAAACTAAAACTGACTATCTTTTATACTTACTATGATACGCAACATACACATTTGTTTTGTTGGCGATATTGATGCATTTTAGATAAAATTAAGGAAAATTAAATGGAAATAAAAAAAAATTGTAGGTAATAAGGAAGTTGCAAAGTCGTTCTCAATTTTAAGAAGTAGGTAATTTTACTGATAGTCGTTAAGGATTAATGATTCATAATTTCACAAGAACCTAATTTTCATTCACGAAAGTACCTATGTATTATCCAAAGGGAGAAATAGATTTTTATAGTCAAAGTAAGTACTTACCTAGTTCTTACTATACAGATTTACACTTTATCAATTGAAGATTCTTTTAAAATTCTTATAGCAATGTGTCTTCTATCTACAGCAGATAGCTTGTAGATCATTTTTCAATATAATTTTCATAGAGTTGCGCCTTGCGCTTTATAATGCAATTCATTCTTTAGAACTTATTGTTAGATACCTACTAGTAAAAAAAATATGCAGATAATTGTCCTAAATGTTAAGGGGTACGGGAACAATCCTTTGTCTATAATAACCTAACTCAAAGACAATGGACTGGGTTTTTTTCTTAATGCATGCCGGTGAACGAGCAGACGGATCACCTCGCAATCGGCGTTGCTCATAGACACCTGGAACACCAGAGGCGTTACAAGTGCTTTACCGGCTTTTGGGATTAGGAGTTTGAGGATCGTTGGGGATTCAGGGATTGGGGAGATTGGGAAAGCGGAGGGTAATTGGCTCTCCGGTAACCTCACTCACACGACGAAACATAACGCAAGCGTTGCTTCACGTCGGTTTTCTGTGAGGCCGTGGGTATTTATCCCTTTTTAAGACTTTCGCTGTTACAGATTGCGATTCGGGAAACGTTGCCCTATGAATGATTGTGTTAACCAGATTAATAAGTAGGTATAAAGGTTACACCAATCACCATCAATAGGTCTGGGTGTGGTGTAAAAGGTCAAAATGTAGGTCAATCTCGTCTAAAGGCCGAGTGCTGGTCCTAAGTATTCTATAAGTAACTTTAGTACCGCGTCCAAGCTCGCATGCTGTGTTAGGTATTGGCATGAAAAAATGGTCATTTTTTTTTATTTAACCCATTCAAAGTTATTCCACTTAAATGTATTTTTTTTCAACTGTCTGCTTGATTTTTCCAATACTTACAATTTTTTTTAAAACCAATATTTTTTCGATGTAGGTACTTCTAATTTTTTAATTTTTTAAAGAGACTTTGGAAAATAGTAGGTACTCGGAGTTATTAAATGGGAAATGGACCTCTAGGTAATAGAACTAGGAAGCCTAGATATATGGAGCCGCAGAAGACTTAACGGGTTGCCGGGGCTCCAGCTCGAACAGCAGAATTAGGAACGGGGTGTTTTTTAGTCAGTAAGAGTCTGACACTCCCTCTCACCTCACCCGGGCGAGAGAAGTCATTGGATAATTTTCCCTCCTCAAAAAAAAAGGTAGCCTGGAGATTAAACAATTCTGAGTTGTATCCGGGTGAGGCGAGAGGCGTTGTCAGACTTACCGACTAAAAACCGACCCCGTTCCTACTCCTGCACTTCGTTCGCGAGGCTTTAAAACGAATTAACTTTCTATTGAACTTGGTACAATATCTCTAAAGTCGACTGATAAGTATAATATAGGTACATCATCATCATCAACAGCCTATAAATGCCCACTGCTGAGCAAAGCCTCTTCTCACACGCAGAAGGTTAGAGCATTAATCACCACGCTTGCTCAATGCAAGTAGGTGATTTCAAACTTATAATTAGAAATTATAAGTTCAGGATGTTTTTCCTTCACCGTTTGTCAGTGGTGTCTAAATAATCTTAGAAAGTACATGTAACTCGGAAAAAGTCATATTGGTACTTGCCGTTGGTAGGTTTCGAACCCGCACCCTCATGCATGAGAAGTGGGTGTCTTAGACCTCCGGGCCACCACGACATATATCTATATATCTTACCATCAGGTGGGCCGTGGGCTTTTCTTGTCACCGTCGTCGTATAAAAAAGGTATATATTAAGTAAATGTCTTTCGAAGGCATTATTAAGGTTGATTTAGTCATAATTCATATCAGAAAGTTCCGGGATTGATAAATTGATAATGCGTATTTTGCAGGTGTACTAAGTAAATAATTTTACAAAGTACCTACCTAATGGTGACACTTCTACTGATCTGACCTAAGTATTTATTTATTTGATTAGCGATGGTTTAGATATAAGGGGATTCGATTTCAATCGATCCTTGATATCGGCTCGAATTTCGATTATCAATAATAGTCTGTTCGGAGAATAAAAGATGTTATATCACGCTTCGCATATCATACACTGAAATGTTTTTGATAGAGTATAAATAATAAATGTGTTTCTCGACAAATATAACTTGGGTGTCTTCAAGTCCCGAGTGACCAGGTTGCTCATAGGTAGCCGTGCTCTATCGTTGGCATCGCTTACCAACAGGCCAGATGGTGGCCAAACGTCGACCTATCTAGTATAAAAAAAAGGTTAGCAGAACAGTTGATCCAATAGAAATATACAATAATATAAGGATGGTATATCCTTAGATATTATAGGACATGACTGACTCATTGGCCGAGTGGTCGCAAGTGCGACTGCAGGGCAAGGGGTCTCGGGTTCGGTTCCCGGGTAGGGCAATGTATTACTGGGTTTTTCAAATAATTCACAGTGGTAGCACGGTGTTTGAAATTGTGCCCGGTATATGGCAATAGGCTCGCCCCCTATTACATGGGACTTATAACATAAATAGTGAAAAGTGGGTGTTACATTGTACAGTGGCATAATATACACCTCTGCTTACCCCTTCGGGGATAAAAGGCGTGATGTTATGTTATGTTATGATATAGATATTCAATTCCTATATTTAATTAAGCTATCACAATATAATTCTTACAATTAAAACAATCTTAAGCATGTTTTGATTAACATTTTTTATTGTAAATTAATCCTGTACAGTTTTATAAATGACTACAATATTCCCAATGGATTGTTGATATGTAATATGAAGGATAACAACGTTATACACATACAGTAAATACATTATACTATACATATTTTAAATATGTGCTTTAGAACAAGAAACTGCTTTAGATTGTTCTCCAAAGATGTGTAATGTAGCCATCACCACGGATGGGACCCAACAGGGCTGATGTCGATTCGGAGTCGCGGAAAACCTAACGGGTTACCGGGGCTCCGGCTCGACGTGCAGGAGAAGGAACGGGGTGATTTTTAGTCAGTAAGAGTCTGACACTCCTTCCCACCTCACCCGGGCGGGAGCAGTCATTCAATGATTTCCCTTCCTTAAAAAAAACGATGTGTAATGTGACGTCACGACTCTTGGTATCCGAAAGGGTAGTTCGAGGTGCACAAAGGGTTGTAGTGCACCAAGCACAGTTCTAAAGTCCGTGCAATTACGAACGACTTGCAATTAGGTAGCAAAAATAAAATAAAATCTAAATTTCTGAAAAATTGGATAATATAAAACGTGAAATTATGTTTTACTTTAATGTCCGTCTGGTTTTTTATTTATTTTTTATTTTCTTACAAAAACGAATACTTTCATATATTATATATACATAGTGATTTGAAATGTCGCGTGACGTCACTTCTATGTACATTTTATACGTAGAAATGACGTTTTAGCACCCCACGCCTAAACTTTGATTCGTTTTATCTAAGTATTCTTTTATTATATAACAAAATAAAAAAAACGTGTCTAATATTTTTTCATTCATTAATTTCATTCTAATATTTTACGGACTAATAAGATTTTTAATTTTCATACCCTGTCATCATCCCAATTAAATTAGATATGAAAACCTGGTATATCTCACTGGTGTACACAGGAGTTGAAAGTCTGCTACGGGTTGAGTGTTTAAGATATTAAGATGAAGTAAAGCAAATAATATTTATTAGATATATTGGGACAAATTACGTCGATATTAACCTCAGCAATAGGTATTAGTGGACAGTACATATTTGTGAAATAAAACGAGTATTGAATGGTGTGTCGTATATATTGGTGCTTGGTAACGTTGCTTGTGGTGTTGCTGTAACAAGGGTAAACTAATACATAAATACATAAATAGTGTTGCTCTGCTACGGGTATCATAAAATTAATTGTAATGTATTTTGTAAATGGTTTCATTTTTTATTAACTGTACATAACCTAACTGCTACGCAACGTGTCGTGAATTATATTTGACATAGAGCATGCAGGACTTAGATATTTCTTTTATCTATATTTATTAGGATTTTGACTGCACGATTGGTGCGATGTCAGGGCAACAGCTGCCGCGTAACGGGTAACGTGGTTCGATTCCCTTATGGAGCATCTCTATGTGACTTATTATTGAAAATCCTACATCGGCAGCGGCCCTGAGCACCAACATTATCGAAGACTCCCAAAGTTTACTAGATTATAAACAAGACTGTGAGAGTTTTTTTTTCTTTATAGCATAAGCCGGTAAACGAGCAGTCGTATCACCTGATGGTAAGCAATCGGCGCCGCCCATGGACATTCGAAACACCAAGGCGTTACAAGTGCGTTACCGGCCTATTGGGAATTGGGAATTTGAAGATTGTGGAGGATTCGGATATTCGGGAGACGAGTTAAAAAAATGACATCCCAATTTATAGTTTCTTTACCAACCAGCTACTCTAATCAAGCAATGTACGAGAAACAACACGAAGTAGTCGTGTAATCTCGGTAGCAGGCTCCACGCCCATACGCCGCGTTCTTGCCCCAATATCTGTCGGATACTCTTGACCGACCGGTGGCGAGGGGGCTATTTTGTAATTTATATTAGGGTATCACGCACCGACAAGTGTGCCTGTATCTCTGGCTGTCGGAATTTATGATATTTAGAATTAAACGCTTTGTGTCACTGTTTGTTGGTGTTCAATGTGGTCTATTAGTTGTTGGATTAGAGGAGATTGATATAGAGGTATATTTGGATTAAAATGACAGTATCCCTCAATTTTTATTCGATATTATGTTTAACTAGTTTACTTAAATGCTTTTAAAGTATTATGACTGCCAAATATAAGTACCAGTGAAGTTGTTCTTCTTGACATATGCAAACACATTCAAACCTTCAAGCAAAGAGCGTATTCCTTTTTAAAACGCACCTGTGGCTCCTCTGGTGTTGCGGGTATCCATGGGCGGCGATGATCGCTTACTATTCGGTGATCCGTCTGTTTTTTTGCCTGCTATGCCATAAAAAAACATAATCTGACGCCTGTCTCTCATTGGGATAGGCAGAGACTATGGAATGCCAAACGATTCTTACATACCTACCTCTTTGGCTTCAACTAACTGCGAAAACTCTACATCCTACACCTTGGCATTCAAGGAAAGGAAAGGAAGAAATCTTATTGCATTATATATATGCAATAAGATTTCTCTACGAAAGTAAAAAGATAAGTAATAATGAAAACATAATCACAAGACCATGAAAGTAATAGACCTCCGCCGTGATACGTATAAATATGTATTTGTATACAAATAGCAGTGAAATTGTATCAGTTGGAGAATGAAAGTAGAGCTACCTTGCGTACGTTACATAATCCTTATCTCGCTGGGCCGCAGCCGACTTACAATAACGCTTTGTGTTTGATATCGAACAATGTAACGTCGCAATGAAAATGTTTATGGGAAGTGGAAAAAAAACATGTTTGTGTTACTTAAACTGTCAAACACCAAGCGGTCACCGGTGACCGCAACCTCGACGGCCTTCGACGTAACCGATCGACTGGGGACCTTCTTGCGTATGCCACTCACATATGGAGCGAGGCCATAGAGGGGCACGGGGAGGCATTAGCAGTTTCCCTCGATGTTTCGAAGGCCTTTGACAGGGTTTGGCACGACAGTCTAATCGGCAAGCTTCCTGCATATGGACTTCCTACTGGTCTGTGAAGATAGATAGCAGACTTTCTGAGGGATCGGTCAATACGAGTAGTCATCGATGGCTGCTCGTCTGACCAATTCGGTATTAATGCCCTCAGGGTCCCTCAGGGGTCAGTACTTTCAGCGACGCTCTTTTTGCTGCACATAAACGACCTGCTTAAGCCCGGTATCTTTGGGTATGCAGATGACAGCACAGTTGTTGAAAGGTATGTGTCCGGTGCGCGGACTAGATCGGAACAGATCCAGTCTTTAAGAGAATCCATGGTCGATCGTTTGAACTCGACCTTGAAGGCGGTCTCCGACTGGGGTGACGCCAACTTGGTTAGGTTCAACGCTAGCAAAACCCAGGCGTGTCTATTCTCCGCCAAACGGAGTCAATTTCCGCTGACTCCTACTTTCCGGAATGTGTCCGTACCGATGACCGATCATCTTGAGCTTCTTGGTGTAACTCTGACGCCCACACTCAACTTTGGCTCCTATATAGAGTCAAAAGCGCAACTGGCTGGTAGGAAGTTGGGTATCCTATGGAGGGTGAGACGGTACTTCACGCCGAAACAATTGCTGAGCCTGTACCAGGCACAGGTTCGGTCCTGTATGGAGTACTGCTCTCATCTTTGGGACGGCTCGGCAAAATATCAGCTGGAGCAAATAAGAGGCTCATCGACGATGATGCGCTTGTGAAGACTCGGCTTCAAAGCCTCGAGCACAGGCGTAAGGTTGCAAGCCTTTCGGTTTTCTACCGGATACATTTCGGTGAGTGTGCAGGGGAATTGCACAACTTGATTCCCCCTAGTCCTTTCCATCATCGTACCACAAGACAATCGGCGAAGCGTCACCGATTCATGGTAGATGTTCCGCCCACACGCACGAAGCGCTTCGCTTCAAGCTTCCTTGTGCGTACTGCTAAAGAGTGGAATTCTTTGCCAGAGTCTGTATTTCCTGAAGGGTACAACCTGGGAGTCTTCAAAACCCGAGTGAATAGGTTGCTTATAGGACGACGTGCTACATCGTAGACCGCATCATCGCTTACCACCAGGCGAGATAGTGGTCAAACGTCGCCCCATCAAATATAAAAAAACCTATTGTTCTGTAATTGTGTCTACAATGACGGTACTCGACGAGTTAATTTACGGATGACTCCTAAGTTCCATCAATGATTTAAGGACTTTTTTATAGATGAGATTCAAGATTCACTTTTAAGAGGTACCATTAGAGATGGGGCTTATTTTAATGACCGAGAAATCTTTTAAAAGACATCAAGCATTTGGGGAGAATGACTAGGGATTGTGCCTGTGGGATTATTTCCTAACAGGAACAATCCCAGTGGTTAGCAGTAGCACTAATAAGGAAATAAATAGGCCGATATAATATAAATCGGTGAACTGGAAAAACTGCTTTCTTATCTGTTTAGGGATTAAAATATTATGTTTGTGTTATAATCTATTATGAAATTAATCCGCATTTTACATACGAATAAGATATTGCTGATAGAGATAATTATTGCTATTTTTTTTATCAAAGAAGTAATTAAACTTGGTTCAGTTTTTGTTCCCGTAAATAACGTTTAATACTCGATAAATCATATTAATTTATAATTACAGTTTCTGCTTAATTAAACGCACGTAACTTAATTGTTTAACAGTGCAAGCGTAGACTAAATTGAATTAGTCAATTCCATAACAAGGTGTGAATATGCGCATATTTAATATTTAGACTGTCAATTAAGCCACCACCGGGAGCATATTCAAACAACAACATAATTCAAAAGCTGTCAATTTGGCCGCGCAAAATATTTGTTCATTGTGGAACACTTTCGCCCACGATTGTACGCAAGCAGTGCAGTGGGCGCGGCTCGGATCGAAGAACTGAACACTTATAGTTATTTATACTAATGTCCATTTACAATGTCGCAACAATACTGCAAGGTGTAACGCAATACTTTTATCTGATTCATTGAATATTTCTTGACTAATTGACCGAGACAGGTGGACATTGCTTTCAGCACTCTTCCTGCTGAAGAATAGCTAAGAATCCGTCAAATACCAAAATTAAATACTGTATCGATATTGATCAGATAAGTATGATTAGATAACAATATCTAGTGTGTAAGGAAGACATTTTTATTGATTTCAAATAAAGTTGATGTCATAAGCCAATTAACAATAATACGAGCAACGAGCATGCGCACTGATGCACGGCGCACGCGATTCTGGCGAGGATATTAAACGTACCTATAATAAAATAGCTTGGTACCTAAATATAAAACGGTAATAAATCTTTTTATGTTTTATAACATATAAAAAACCATTTATAACACAATACTGTACCGTAAAATGGGGTGGATAAGGATCGCGAGGTGAATAGAGACAGAAGAGCGGTGCATAGAGGTGGATATTGGAAAATTCTTCATAGTATCGATTCACCCCTGTTCTGTCCCTATTCACCTCTCGATCTGTATTCACCCCATTTTATCGATGCAAAACCTTGGTACCTTGGTGTCTATCCGGAGCTGCGGACAACCACGGGTTGCCGGGACTCTGACTCTAAGCAGGGGTAGCAATGGAGTGGTTTTTAGTCAGAGTCAGACACCCCCTCTCGCTTCACACAAGGTGGGAAGCAATTGGGTGATTCTCCGCTCAAAAAAAAAGTATCTGAGTGGCTTAGGAATCTCTACTACCTACTACATCGAAAAATTTTGCATAAAAAAACATTAGGTACATGACATTACGCCTTTTATCCCCGAAAGGGTAGACAGAGATGCACATTACGGTTTAATGTCACTGTACAATGCAACACCCACTTTTCACTATTTATGTTATGAATCTCGTGTAATAGGGGGTGAGCCTATTGCCATATACAGGGCACATTTCCAGACTCTGTGCTACTACTGAGGTTTTTACAAATCCAGTAATACTCTGCCCGACCTGGAAATCGAAAACGAGACCCCTTGCTCGGCAGATAGAGGACGTCTATAGTTGTAAAAAAAATGGTTACTAAATGCGTAAGTATAATATTAATTTCACAAAAAATATCTTATCTCGATAGGCATGACTTACGATAAGCAATTACCTGGACCAATTTACGAATATAAAGTTAATATTTCAATTAGCCGGTAGACTGGTACGCTTTCGCTGTATTTTGTACGATCATACGACTATGATAGCGTGACAAAATTAATTAGACAAGATTCACTAACGAATTTGAGTTTAGAGGTATAAATTGAGAATTTGTAACGTTAATCATATACATTCATACATACATAACTTCACGCCTGTCTCCCATAGGGTAGGCAGATACTATGGAACGAGCGCCAATTACTACGATTCCTACATACCTCTTTCACTTCATGTTGATGAATCTTTCATCATCAATCTTTTCATGCATGCTCGTCGGTTAAGGGTACTTGTAATTTGGCTCTTCTTTAATATATCGCCAATCTGGTCACGATAATAGTACAAGTACTGAGATATGTAAGAAGAAGGTGGTACAATGTTTGAAGTCAGAGTAGCCGTAATAGGGTAGTTGCCACGGTATTAAAATTAAAAATCTAATTTGTCCGTAAGTTACCTAGATAATGAAAAAATATTAGACACGTATTTTTTATTTGCTCGTATAAAGTTACAATACTTAGATTAAATGTCGTATAGTTTAGGAGTAAAAAATATGTGTGTAATGTTTCAAATTAATATACCAGACGGACATTAAAATACAATTTAGGAAACTACCCCATTGTCCTATGATCTGACTGGTCCAATAACCCCTATACTTATTATACTCTTTGGGTCCAATCACCGAATCAGACCAAACACTGTTTTCTTCTATTCATTGGTTTCGCCTTCATTTACAAAGAGTTTCATTATAAGAAAACTCCACCTCAAGGGCTCGTACACAAAACTGCGATGCGACGTCGCATCGCAAGGACTTGCGAATTGATTCGCATCGTGCATCAAAATCTTATCTTCCCAAAATCTTCTTGGTTTCTTTTTTCTGTAAGCAATAACAGAGCTGCACACTTCTTTCTACGATCCATGTCAGACAAGACCTAGTTTTCAATTTAAAATACGTTATATTACGGTTGACGGTCGTCGAAGGAATAGTCACCCTGGACGCTGTCGCACGAAATCGCATCGCTGCAATTCGTATCATAATTTTCTGAGTTGCAAATTCGCATCGCATCGCAATTTTGTGTACGAGCCCTTTAATAATTAGTTAACTATAGCAGACGGCTGATGTCTAATATGTAAGTATGGTAAGGAATAGGATTTATTTTTTTTTTAAGGGGGAAAATCATCGAATGACTGCTCCCGCCTGGGTGAGGCGGGAGGGAGTGTCAGACTCTTACTGACTAAAAACCACCCCGTTCCTTCTCCTGCACGTCGAGCTGGAGCCCCGGTTACCCGTTAGGTTCTCCGCGACATGGTAAGGAATAGGATAAGCGTCATTTAAACATGTCTGGCTTAAGGAAAACTTTGTCTAAGTATTTAATTCGAATATCACACCTCTGTCTAAAACAATCTTTCAATTTACGACAAGCCCATGAATATTCAACACTGAGTTATTGACTAATCGGGTTAACATTTTGTCACTATCCACAAACGTTTCTATTTAGAATTAACCTTTCTAGTTGTACCTAAAACCAAATTCAATATCTGTATATTTAATGGCGCTAGTGTCTTTGTCGTACAACTGCGAGTTGCAATTTCATATAGCTAACCCTTCACGATGTCCCGCTACTGGGATTATATTGATCATAGCGTGATCTTTTAGTCGTCCTCGATGAATGGACTATGCAATACAAAAATAATTATTCAGTTTGAACCAGTGTTCCGAAGATTACCGCGTCCTTTAGGGTTATATTATTTTACAGTTATTAGTTCCAATTTTGTCCACCGGCAATGATAAGTTGGTGGCGCTAAGCATGAGGTTTTACGGCGTTTAATGGAGGCGTAACATTCAGTTGAAGTTAGTTGGTATGCGGAAACAGTTAGTTCAAGAAATACGTAACTAAATGAGATAATATAACACTCATACACTGCCTTAATTTATCTTTTTAATGTGTCTATCATACCTGCCTACACTTCTAGTTTCATAAATTGCTAGATTATCTAAGCGGTGACATAGACATTGGCTACATGTAGCGACGTTTAATAAATCTAGATTTTATGCAAGTGACTTTTGAGTAGGTACGTCTCAAATATGATCCCCAAGTCAGATCACTTGATCAGGTGTATATTATGTACTTAGATAGAGGTGAACTTACCGTGAACTACCTATTTCGTTTTCGTCCCGAAGGAAAATGGTTCTGTCTTAGTAATACAATGGAAATCTATTGTATTACTGAGACACAAAGAAATAAAATGTTTAAAACAAAAAATAACTGGTAAACCATTGCAAAAAGCAAACTTCGAAAATGCATACAAACTCATAGTACATTATCAAAACATCACGCCATTCAATTCTCGAAGAGGTATTTCTCGTCGAGTGGCACGTCACGTGCGATGCGAATTGTGCCTACAAAACGTCTAGTGTTTCATTTTCATGTGCGAATTCCCATGAACATTTTTTAGAAACAAAAAAATAATTACATCTTAATTTTTTTGTTTTTAATATAAACATCGAAAGTAGGTACCCCTATGGCAAGTTATTATGCCCCGGGACGAAAACGAAATAGGTTTCACGGTATAAGTATATCCTATAAAGCTTGATCTATGTTTTGAAGCCAAATATTAAAAAATAATAATGTTAAAAGTTACGACCTTCGAAATTCGGAAGTGTGATCTCAAATTAGTGAAAACTCTCGAGCACTTGTTGCATGATATTTGATAATAACTTTTACTTTTTTATTATATAAAGTGCGTGCGTATAGCGTACAATAAATGTGTTTCCGTAACTAGAGAGCAGAGAGTAATGAAATGCATCAAACAGCTGTTTCGATAGTTACAAAGTAAAAACGAATAAAGAAGGTATTTCTTATGGCTAGTTCTGGCTAGGGCTTACTTACTTACTTATAGTCCTATGTCCCCTAGATGGGGCAGAGAGCGTCCACAGAGGTTCTCCATCTCGATCGATCTTGAGCTTCTCGCTTCACCTCGCTCCACGTCATTCCGATGCTCGCCGCCTCTGCTATCACAGTACGACGCCAGGTTTGCCGAGGGCGGCCACGCTTCCTTTTTCCCTGGGGATTCCGATCCAGCGCTTGCTTGGAAATATGGTCGGGGCCCCTTTGGAGCGTATGGCCTATCCATCCCCATTTGCGACGTTTGATCTGATGGTCGATCGGAGTTTTGTGGCATCTATCCAATAGGTCTACATTGGAGATGGTCTCGGGCCAGAAAATACCGAGAATGCGACGTAAGCATCGGTTGACGAAAACTTGGATTTGGCGGGAGATGTCTTTCGTGATCTTCCACGTCTCGCACCCGTAGAGCAGTACGGATTTGACATTGGATCCGAAGATTCTGAGCTTAATTCTTCGGGTCAGTTTCCGTGACTGCCACACAGGTCTCAGCTGCGCGTAAGTAGCTCGGGCTTTGGCAATCCGTGAGGCGATGTTCTCCTCACTCCCTCCAGTTTCTGACACGACGCTCCCGAGGTAAGTAAACTTGTGGACGAGTTCCACTGCCTCAGTGCCAATCAGCAACGGTGAATTATTCTTTACGCCCGATCTCATATCTTTGGTCTTCCGTGTGTTGATCTTGAGGCCTGTTTAGGCTAGGGCTTAGGAACGGGTAACTTATGACAATTTCCGTGACTATCTTTTAAAAATCGCTTTTCCATTCTCAGTACTTAAAAGCATGGAGCGTTTACAATGACAATAATATTTATATTTAATACATTGACATCATAATTACTATTACAAATTACAACATACTACTAAGTATATTATACCACTAAAAAAATAGCCTGCCTTCACGCGAACAAAGTCGCGGGTAACTGCTAGTATAGTAGATACATTTTTACATTCATTACCTACCTTTTACTTGGATCAATTTCTCGTAACTCGAGTACACACCTGCCTATGCCTATATCTGAGTCCAGTCATTAAAGGACAATTGCGAAAACTTAGGGCATTAGCGATCCCGCGGGCTACCATCATCCCGAGTGCTCCAGGGAGAAGTCACCGTTCCTTCTTCTCCGGCTTGCCTTAATTGGCTGGCTGGAGTGAACGATGACAAGGAACAGGTCTCCCACCTCTGGATTGCCTTCATTGGCCGTCCAGAGTGGAGTCGCGAGAGTAGTGATCCTGCTCGGAGGGTAAGAAACTATTCGTAAGTCGCGAGTGGGCTAGGGATGCAGGAGGCTTCGGCTGGAGCAGATGATCTGAGTAGAAAGCGGTGGTAGTTTCTTAACCCTTCAGCCACTCACATTCTCGTTGCCCCTCTGTTGCTATATCTAGCAACCATTCCCGGGGCCCGGTCGGTGAGTTGGCGAGTCTCCGCCTGCCATTTTTACGTGTAAAAATTACATTGTCTCGGCAGGTGCCATAGTCATCCATAGTTCCCAATTTACCAATCCACAGCAACCCATCCATAGCCCTATCTTTTTTTTCCATTATTCACAATAGTCCTACACTAACCGGGGACTGTCCTTGGGTGCATTTCCATAGTGCATACAGGGATAGTCGCCGGTTTGTGTCTCCATTACATTTACATTAAAGTTGTCTAAAGGGCCTCTGCCCAGTTGGCTTCGGCCCCTGGTACGCCTCCCAAATGACCGGGACCTTGTGGTCCCGTGAATGGTAAAGACATACATAATAATAATAATAGGTAAGAACCTAGTAGTACAAGTGTACTAGACACTGATAAACAAATACACTAGTTGAAAAACCTACACATATACATCCCGTTGAAAATTGTTGAAAATCATCCCCTAAATTTGTTCATATAAAAGTAGTCTCTAAACATTGGAAATAAGGTCTATAATTATTTATCTACTTCTACACATATTTACGCAACTTAATGTTTCAAAGTAATTTCTAATCATTTAAACGAAAACATAATAAAAACATTCGCACATCACATGAAAACAATACGGTCGAAAATATTGGAAATGACTTCATTCATTCAGGTCCCGGTCATTTGGGAGGCGTACCAGGGGCCGAAGCCAACTGGGCAGAGGCCCTTTAGACAACTTTAATGTAAATGTAATGGAGACACAAACCGGCGACTATCCCTGTATGCACTATGGAAATGCACCCAAGGACAGTCCCCGGTTAGTGTAGGACTATTGTGAATAATGGAAAAAAAAGATAGGGCTATGGATGGGTTGCTGTGGACTGGTAAATTGGGAACTATGGATGACTATGGCACCTGCCGAGACAATGTAATTTTTACACGTAAAAATGGCAGGCGGAGACTCGCCAACTCACCGACCGGGCCCCGGGAATGGTTGCTAGATATAGCAACAGAGGGGCAACGAGAATGTGAGTGGCTGAAGGGTTAAGAAACTACCACCGCTTTCTACTCAGATCATCTGCTCCAGCCGAAGCCTCCTGCATCCCTAGCCCACTCGCGACTTACGAATAGTTTCTTACCCTCCGAGCAGGATCACTACTCTCGCGACTCCACTCTGGACGGCCAATGAAGGCAATCCAGAGGTGGGAGACCTGTTCCTTGTCATCGTTCACTCCAGCCAGCCAATTAAGGCAAGCCGGAGAAGAAGGAACGGTGACTTCTCCCTGGAGCACTCGGGATGATGGTGACCCGCGGGATCGCTAATGCCCTAAGTTTTCGCAATTGTCCTTTAATGACTGGACTCAGATATAGGCATAGGCAGGTGTGTACTCGAGTTACGAGAAATTGATCCAAGTAAAAGGTAGGTAATGAATGTAAAAATGTATCTACTGTTTAGGTACATTTTTACATTCACACTTTGTGTGATCCACAAAGTGTTGTTTCGGGTCTGGGTGTCATTGTGTCTGTGAACTTGTATGTTTGTAAACGCACCCACGACACAGGAGAAAATCCTAGTGTGGGGCAACGTTTTTTAAAAAAAGAAAAAAAAAAAAAAAGAAAAAAGAAACTGTATGGATCTTTTATCTAGCTGTGTGGTTGCAAAACTTGTGTTGTGCACACACAAATAAATTATTGTATTTTTTTGTTTATTGTTTGATAATTCTAAAAAATATCAACTTAAACTTCGAGATGTACTGATTATTAATAATATTGATGTAATAACTGATTATTAATGTAATAACAAATATACCGCTTAAACTCGGCTTGGCCACAGCCGGCCGCGCTTGTTATTGTTTTGTTCGATGACTTATTGTACCTACGTTCTTAAAATCGTAATATACAATGATTTTAAATAAATAGATCAAATTTAACGATTCGATGATTGAATTTGGTTCATTCAATTTGTGCTTTATTATTAGTACACTAATAAATTCATGCTTCATTATTTGTAAGTTTTCTTGTACTTCGCAAAAAGTACGCGAGATGGCAGTGTATGTAATTTGGCGAAAGGATAAACAACAATATTCTTGTCGCGGAGAACCTAACGGGTAACCGGGGCTACGACTCGACGTGCAGGAGAAGTAACGGGGTGGTTTTTAGTCAGTAAGAGTCTGACACTCCCTCCCGCCTCACCCAGGCGGGAGCAGTCATTCGATGATTTTCCCCCCATAAAAAAAACACAATATTCTTGAACACACTTTTTTATTAACATTTATTTATTAACTACCAATTGTTTGGAAACAGTAATTATTTAAAATGTATTTCTTTTAATTACAGTTGTCTATCATGCCGCCGTCAACGTTAGAAGGAGACACAGTCAGCAAAAAGCGCCGGCACTTCAATAAACTTGTCACGGAAACATCCGTTAGCGAGCATTATGAACTAACGCCAATTAATGAAACAGACAGTGATATAGACAACCTGCTGAAAATAGAAATCGCGTGTAAAGCCATAAATGTAGACTACGTCATCGAAGTAATAAAATCCAAAGACATGCTGTATGCGGCGACAGCTATTAAAAAGTCCACGTGGCTAATCACCGACCCGCAGTACGCAAACATCATCAATCCTGAGTACCTACATACACAACTAAAACCTTACATGACCAACAAAGCATTTAACAAACTCATGCTTCACATCAGACTCAATCTGAAAGATGAAAGTCGAGTCGAAGTCTTTTATGAACACTGTAAAGATACAGATAGCGCCTGTAGATGGTTGCAGAACTGTTCCATACAGAATCTTGAATCTTGAATCTTTTATTGAAAATGTCATCAAAAACGGACGACTCATACCAGTGTAGGTTTTCAAACGTTTGTGCAAGCGATCTGCTGGTTTTCTTTCATACTATACACGTGCTGAACCTCGTTGTCGTAATATAAAACAAGAACTTTTATTCTTATTGAAATCGCACACTGAAGACGTGATTAACATGATTGATGACCAGAAACATAATTACATGCCTGAATTAGGTAAAAAGAAAACAAAGATCATAATGGAAACATTCCCACAAAAAGTCTTAGACAATTTTGATAGGTACCATGGATACCTTGACATGTCTGTTTTTGTGAAATATTTACCGAAAAATGAAATTAAAACTTTTCTCTGCAAAGCAACGCAATACACTTTTTACAGTATAGACACATGGCGATGCTTCCACAACAATATGAATCAAGAAGATAGATTTGAATACGTTAAGAAAACTTTGATCGATAAAATTGATTTAAATTATTTAGTCCTCTTTGCTAAAGAGATCCAAAGTTTTTTAGAGAGAAGAAATACCTATCAATGGTATGAATTTCTACCATTTGACGTAGCATTATCTGAATCAAAGAATATAATTCGTAAGCAAAACTTACCTGCCGATCGGTGTTACATCCTTATAGTTTTAATTTCTAGCGCAAGAAAATGCCCTGGGCATATTAAGTCATTACTTAAATATTATTTTGAAAAATACATCAACGAACCCTACAATTATAAGATTCAGTTTGTTAACGCTCTGTTGTCGAGTGTATCTGCTCATAAATTCGACGTTGAAACCTGGAATTATTTGAATCAATTGTTTCATAGTATGGAAGTGTACATCGAATCAGATAATAACGTACGACAATGTCTTGAAGCTATAATCCTGTACAATGTATTACATGATATACCCGTACCAGAAATAGTAGAACAAAAACTATCATTTAATACTTTCCGAAACATTAGAAACGCGTTAAACGATGAACAAAAAAACAAATTGTTCACTTATAATCCTAAATTCGACATGGTCTAAAATTAAAACTGATAATATAGTAAATGAGTCCATGTTAGACTAATTTTACACGAACTGGAGAATGTGCTGGTGTTGTTGAAAGATTGGAATAAACAATTATCTAATTACCCATTAATTTACGAAACAATCCAAAAATTAATTAAAATAAAAGAAGATAACAAGTGGACCACAGACATGTCATGCTTATACAATGTGAACAAATCATGGCGCAAGTACATGTTTGAGGAGTCGCTGTCGCTCTCTCTGTGCGAGGAAACGTGCCTGAACGCTCTGAAGTACAAACCACAGCTGCTGACGCGTCACGACAAACAAATACACACGTTGCGGACTAACGACGCGGTATCACTGCGGCGTGTGCTCGCGAAGCTGCGCGTCTACTGGCCGGACTCACTCGCCCGACACTGGACTGAAGCTTACATGCAAAGCCTAAACGGACCTTCTGGACAAAAAGCAGTAATTAACGGTATTTTTCTGCTATCTCCGATCGATAAAGTCGTACAACTAGCAAAGAAGCATGTTCCATCTGAAACTAAAATAAATTGGAGTGACTCTAATCAAGCCGATATTAGCATACAGAAAAACATTGCTAAACATCTGCACGTAGTTAGGCCACTTGTTCCTTTAGATACGGTGTTATGGTATGCTAAAGGTGATTACTTACAATATGCAATACCTTCGTTGAATTCTGTTTAATCTTAATGAAATTGAAAGTCGTGAAAATTTACTAAAGTTTTTGGATGCTCCAGTATCATTACAAAAATTTGGAATATGTCAAGCATTCTTAAAATTTAAGATTAATGATTTGATAACCATAATTTCGAAAATCTGGAACACTGCCAAGAATACTTCTATTAAAACCATTATTTTCCAACACACATATAATAAAATTTGTAAGATTAAGAATGAGTTCAAAGAAAAATGTCTTTGGAAATTATTAAGTTCATTTTTAGACGACATTAATTTTAAAAAAGGTGTAGGCGTTTATAGAAAATTAATTAGCTTCAAGATCATCCCTATCAGTATACAGGGAGAGTTTTTCATGAAAAGTTACAATATTTTATCTTGCTCACCTAAATCATCTGATAAGGATTCATATTTAGACCAACTACTACAATGGACGCCTAAATTAATGGAAAAACTTGACGAAGATTTTGTCGCAGATAAACTACTATCACCAGCAGGTACTAAACTCTGTTCGTATGACAGTCAGTATATAGACTCATTTGCATGTTACGTTTTATGTGGTAAGAGTCAAAAAGATCAACTTCTGAGATTTAATAAGGTTTTACGTCCAGCAATGGAAGAAGCTTTTCAATGTTGGAACCATAATGATTCAGGGTCTTTATATGTAAAGAGTCAGTTTAAGAAACTATTGAATAATTTGAGCTGGTATTTTATAGTATATTTTAGTTTGAATAAGGTACCTTTACCTACAAAACTATTTGCAGAAATTTTAATAACTATGCAGAATGGCTTGCCTATAATTAAAAACTATGTCCTAATCACGAGCTGGAAATTTTTCAATGAATATATACATTTAATGAAGGAACACGAAACTATATTAAATGCATTTAAATTGACAGATGTAACAATTTCAGATTTTCCGCAATTTTCAAAATGGGTATACATGCCTGATGAACCGGAAAAAAATTGGCAAGACAATCATAACAAATTGTCACCATTCCTAGGTCCAAAGATAGTATCGTTTTTGAAAGAAGATAGCGAGCAATATGGTCCTACGATATACAATCTATTCAGGATAGCTTTCGAAAATATTTTAGAATGTTGGTGTGTATTCTTATTTAAATTCACTTGACTACAGAATAGTTCTTGTGATCAATGAAAGTCCAAAATAAAATAGGTAAAACTTTGTGTTTATATTGTTCTAAGAAATACACAATTCACAACTAATCTATAATATTACAAAATATTACTGGTTAACACCTAAGCACGCCAGAGGGTCGCAGGCGCAGCTACGCACTTGAGAACACATAAAAAATGTCAACACGTTAGTGTCGCTACAATATTCCTCCCTTATTTTCAAAATTTTGCAAAAATTTCAGTAAGTACAATCAGTTTTAAAACTAAGTACACATCGACAATCAAGTTAACAGAAAAGAAAAACATCAAAAATACAAAATATGACGAACTACATTGTAAAGTATACTTAAGTCCGAAGTACAAAAAAATCTGTAAATTATTCCCAAAATTAAGTATTCCATAAATAACTTTTTCTAAACAAAACTATTTGACCCACTTGATTGACTCAAACAAAAATAAAAGTTATTGGTACTTTCGTAACTTTAAATACTTATACCAATCCACTACAAAACTAAGTAATTCTAATCATGCACAAAAACAAAACAAAAAAACTATAACTCACAAATTGTAACGAATCACTTCAGTATGTTTTTACAAACTTAAGTTTTTATGAGTTTTTTCAACAGACTTAAGTGTTAATGGATACAATTTAAAATTGTTTACAAGAAATGTAATTTTAACAAAACTTAAAATTGTACAAGTGATCAGTTTGTGCAACTTTATTTTGTAAAAATTACCAAATCCTAAGTAATACAATTTATTACTTTAAAAAAATATTACATGTTCTGTAACCTAATTACATGAAGTATATCGACTTATATTAGATATTTTAGTTAAAATTAAATTTCTTACAATAATAACAATTTCATCTTAAACCAAAATTATTTCACTTTACTGTTCCTCATCGAAAAACCGTGTTCTTTTGACTACACGACCGGAACGTGTGACCATAGGGGCCGGCTGTTCTAACTTATTACGGTCTTCTGTCGGAACAGTGTCTTTCGATGTGGACTGGGTTTTCTTACAAGCTGTTTTATCTTTGTCTATGTCAGTCTCTAATAAGAATGCTGGTTTAAGTCTATCAATAGAAATACATGCTTGTCTATTAATTAAGTCTATAACATAATATTTATCTTTCCTCTCTATGATGCGGTAGGGGCCTTCATAGGGAGGTTGCAAGGGTTTACGTACCATATCGTTGCGAACAAAAACATATTTACAAACACGTTAGTGTCGCTACAATGTTTAAAATGTTAGCATTTACAAGTACAGTGTATACTTTGGACACTCTGAAGTATATGTTGGTTGATGAAAACTTTATTTCTCGCTATTTACTCGTAGCCCTATGCTTTGTCGCGGAGAACCTAACGGGTAACCGGGGCTCCGGCTCGACGTGCAGGAGAAGGAACGGGGTGGTTTTTAGTCAGTAAGAGTCTGACACTCCCTCCCGCCTCACCCAGGCGGGAGAAGTCATTCGATGATTTTCCCCCCTTAAAAAAAAAAAAAAAAAAAAGCCCTATGCTTTCCTAAACATTGCAAATCTGAATTGATAGAATTACGTGTTAAACTTAAATCGAATCCATCTGAAATTGCAAAGTTACATTATTATGACTAATCACATTGATGCATTGAATGAAGATGTGACTAAATTGACTGCCTCGTTGGCCGAGTGGTCGCAAGTGCGACTGCCGGGCAAGGGGTCTCGGGTTCGATTCCCGGGTCGGGCAAAATATAACTGATTTTTTAAAAAAATTCTCACTGGTAATGTGCCCTGTATATGGCAATAGGCTCACCCCCTATTACATGGGACCTCTGCCTAATCCTTCGAGGATAGAAGGCGTAATTATGTCATGACTAATCATAGTCATTAGCATTATTAGCATCTCAGTAGCCAAAGCAAGTATATTTGGCGTGCCAAAAAGGAAACAAACATTGCGTAGACTCCGCCTGTTAGATAGTGTAGTGACAAAAGTACTTACAGTCAATCTAATACATTTACATCGTGTTTCTTTAGACTCTATTTCATAAAACTAAACCATTTTCGAGAGTCAAATGATAATTATAATTTATACATTCAATGTGATATGGTTTGAAGCAGAAAATTGTTTTGCCGTTATATCACATGGTCTTAGTACGAAGTATTTTATTTTATATTTTTTGTTACATAGTCCATTTATTGGGGAAGAGTATAGGGCATATATATAAACTAGCTGTTGCCCGCGACTTCGCGTAGGTTAATGACTTCTGACAGAATTCATCAGAATCAATTCAGTGCCCAAATAAGATTTACCTGTATTGTGAAATGATTTATCGTAGTTTCGTGCCCGATCACGTAAGGGTTGAGCAATAAAAACTATTCTATCGACTATTGTACCGAATTTCTCTAAAATAAATTCAGTGGTTAAGAGATAGAGAGTCCTGAGGCACGCATAGTTTCCCGTTTCCGTAGGACTTCTGTGATAAAAACTATCATACGTTACCCAGGCCTCAAATCATTGTTATACCGAATGTAAATCAAAAATATTCAATGATTTTAGATTCAATGACTAAGAAGATTTATACACACTCTCATTCCCTATTTTATTCCCTTAGGGGTGGAATTTATTAAAATCCTTTCTAAGGAGATACCTATGTCATAGTAACTTTATGCATGCAAAGTCTCAGCCCGATCGGTTTAAAACTGACAAAGTATCATACAACTTTCACCCCCTATTTTACCCACTTTGGGGTGGAAGTGTTCAAAAACTCTACGTCATAATATCTACCTGCACGCCGAATTTCAACCCGATCGGTGTAAAACTGACAAAGCTTCATACAAACTTTCATTTCCTACATTACCCCGTTGGAGGTGGAAATGATCAAAATCCTTTCTTAGATGATGCTTACGCCAAAATATCTACCGGCACGCCGAATTTCAACGCGATCGGTTTAAAATTGACAACATTTCTTACAAACTTTAAACCCCTATTTTAGCCCCTTGGGGGTCAAAATGATCAAAATCCTTTCTTAGCGGGTGCCTACATCATAATTAACATCTATTTGCATGCCACATTTCAACCCGATCCGTCCAGTGGTTATTTTTTATTTTTTATTTATTTATTTATTTATTTATTATTACATTTCAGTACAATTTAAAATTTCTTCACTACAGTTTGGGCTGTGCATTGATAGATCACTATGTCAGTCAGTCACCTTTATATATATTTCGGAGAATAGTTCATATTATGGGGTCCATTACCCATTGGGGTACTTCGGAAAACGCGGTAAGTTCGGTACGAGCTGGCAGAACAACCGCTCACCCTCGAGTCCAACTCAAAAGGTCACTTTTGAGTTGGACTCGAGGGTGAGCGGTCTCGGCCTTTCAAATGCCAACATGCCACGCCCCGTACCGACCATCACCCAAGCACACTGCTTGACGTTTCCGACAAATGATAACAGATGGCGTTGTTCTAAAATAACGATACTCGATAGCTGTGCATCTTTGTTGATTCTGCGACATAATAATATATATATAGATAAATCACGCTACCATTACGAGAGACCTCAAATAGGTAAAAAACATTTTATCAATTAATCGTTTTTGTTAAATTCCAATGCATCTATCAAATATTTTAGTAGAATTTCTCAGTTTCGAATCCTTCTGTGGTTCGAAACTAATAGAGCTCTCTATTTACGTGTCTACTAAATCAACTAAAAATTGCGGTAACCCGCAATTTGTAGTTGATGACTTCAAATAGTCCAAAAGTCAATAGGTTATTTTCTATATCTTCATATTTCTGCATACACATTTCCCCATGTTGCATTCGTCTTATCACAAGCAATTTGTTTAAATTATGTTTTTCGGCTTACTCATGTAATTATTTGACGAGGAGCTCGACTAGTTTCAAACCCGCGACGCGGGGACTGTCGCGATTTACTTTTTTAAATTATGTATGAGTGAGAGTATTATAAACGTAAGGGTAAAAGAAAAGCAGAAAGCCTGCTCTGAACTGCTAAGCTATCGGGAGTTACACGTGTTATTGTGAGTCAACTATAAAAGATAGACATATGCTGTTCTGGGATATATTTTAGATAATTTTATATAGAACGTTTCCGTTATACATTATCTGATTTCTATGTGGCTTTAACCATAAAGCCTGCACACGCGACGGAAGCTTAAAAAGTGGAGTAACTACTCCCGTTTCCTGACATTTCCCAGAGACGGACGCGAGAGGTCGCCGTCACCGAACACATCCCTGAGTACACGGCGGTGCTCAGCCCACGCAGGACACACCGCCACCGTATGACCGTCGTATCCTCCGGGCGATCCTCGCAGTGATGTCACCCGGGCGTTTCCTCCCACCCAATCCGAAACAGGAACCTACCGAAACTTCCTTGTCCGGTAACTGCGTCAGGCGGTAGGTGAGGACGCCGTAGCGTCTCCTCAAAGAGGGGGCTTACCGCTGCAACAACAGCGAGCCCAGCCCTCGGTTGCGACACTCGTTGCTGCCATTCCGCCATGAGATCGCGCCGGAGCTCTTCCCGCCACGCACTAATCTGGTGCGGCAACGGAGTTTCACTCTGGCGACATGCCTCCGCGCGCAAACAAAACACGCGCGCAAGCCTTCGCCTCAGATCCCACGGCGGTAAGAAATATAAAATAGTAAATAGTAAGAAATATGAAATAAGAAAATACTTGGCATAACCTTTCATCGGTAGGTTTTTAGTTATGTTGTTGAAGACTAAAACAAATTTCGTAGTTGTAGAATTAACAGAGATTTAGTTTTTCGGAAGTATAAAGTAATAAATATATTGTATTCATATTGAGTAATAGTCAAACTTGTAAAATCTAACATAGGTACTCGTTTTTTATTATTGTGTTATATTACGTACCCACTATGTGTCAATTTTATCACGATTGCTTATTATCATCAAATACTATCATCATATTATTATGTCTGAAATGCAATAAAATTTAACAGGACAGGACGAGGAAAGAACTTGTCTGGGGAGTGGCTAGTGTTATCGAGGGGAGGCAGATGACTATTACATGATATTCTGTTTTAATAAAAAATCTTATTCTCCCTTCAACGTGTTTTATTTGAAATAGCAATATTTCATACATTTTCTCCACATAACATCACGCCTTTTATCCCCAAAGGGGTAGGCAGAGGTGCACACAGAAGTAACACCCACTTTTCACTATTTATGTTATGAGACCTATGTAAAAGGGGGTGAGCCTATTGCCATATACCGGGCACATTTCCAGACTCCGTGCTACTACTGAGATTTTTTTAAAATCCCAGTAATTCTTTGCCCGACCCGGAAATCGAACCCGAGACCCCTTGCCCGGCAGTCGCACATACGACCACTCGGCCAACGAGGCAGTCATACATTTTCTATTATGAGAAAGAAAGAAAGAAGAAAGAAAGAAAGAAAAATAATATGAGCATATGAAAATTATTTATAATTTTTACAGTTCCTAAGTTCCTGGTATTTATGAATAATATTGACTATTTATCCCAAAAACTCGCTTCTCTCCCGTAAGTATAATAATAATATCCTTTATTTCTAATGCCGACCTTATTCCGGACCCGTCTAAGCTATAAATTGCGTATGTTTGATTTTGGGTTCATAGCTAATGTTCGGTCAGCTTATTTATTTGAAATCTGTGGCTTGAAATGTCTATGAATTAGCAAAATGATTTAGTGTCAAATGAAACAAACGTCAAGTTGACAAAGTGAATTCTCATCTCCGTGGTAAAGTCGTCAAGTCAACGTCAAACAAGGCTGCACGAAATAGTACTCAATGCAGAGGATTTCAAAGCTTACAATTGGATAAAGTAACATGCAATGTTTACAGTTGTCATTCCGGAGCCCGGCAACCAACAGACAGAGAGCGATAGTCTATGTTGTTTGAGTCATAAAATGTTTTGAATTTGGATTTCATCACTTTTTGAAATACACTGTAATCTTGTAATCTATCTATGTTGATGACTAATAGTACCTACCTAGTTAATGCAAAAACGATTGTCCATTGTCTTGTCCAGTTTGGTTCAAAGCGGTTCACAGCACGATATTTGAGAAGTACCAAGTGAATGTTCATGGTGGAGTACATCGCGCAATAAGCGGTAAGTACGTAAAATACTTATTTATTTAATTGTATATATATATATAGAGATAGAGATATCTAGTCAGATATCTAGTGCAAAAGTATTGTGCCCGTAGTCATTGGATATGATTATGAATGTCTTCCGTTTAATAGGTGGATAAGTACTTGAAATTACATATAATGTTTTATCTATTTAAACACTATGGGTTGGAGTGTAGCAAAGGGTTTGCAAGGAGTTTAGGACTTCTTATAAATGGCTGTTTTTTCACTTCTATTGTTTAGTATACTTACCTAAAAACAAGGTGAAAATCATCTGGGCACTTTGTATCTAGGGCTTCAGGTTCACTCTAATTTGCAGCATTATTGAAAAATGGTGTTAAACTGTTAAACCTTCCCAATTCATTTCTCATTTAAACTACAAACCAATTCATTTTGATCCTAAACTACCGCAACTGTAACTAGGAGAAGATGATTAAAAATCTATTTTTGTTTTGTGTGCAATACTGTGGTTAATTACTGTTTGAACTACATAATATAATATCCTCTCCAATTGTAATTGCATGAGGTAGCCTTAATTTCCCCACTGGTGGTAGGAAGGTAACAACATGCAATATTAAAAGATTGCTTAGGCCTGCATTCCCTGCTACAACGTTCTCACAATGATATCTTACATTGAACACATACTTTCACACTCAATAATATTTGTAGACAATAAAGTAATTTTATTATTGTCTTTTATCAATTTTTGTTTTTACTTAATTATACCCATAATAGTTTATTCTTATGTTGAACATTTTAATCAATTTATTATTTAGATTTAGGTATGTTGTACATCTAAAATATTCATGTTATGACAACTTTAATAAGTAGATATTATTAAACCTTTCCTTAATTTTAAGGAAAATGAAAGTGTTATTGTAATTAGTGGCAGTGTAGATAAATATTATATCTATAGTAGGTATTTACTGCAATTGATAATGTTAGTCACAGTGTGACTCAATTACTAGTGTAGGTAGTGTGATTGTCACATTACCTAATTAGATAAAATAACATTTTAATGATAAAGTACAACAAACACTATAGCAATTAACACTTGAGTCTAAGTAAACTCAATAAGTAAGTAAGTTAGATAACTTGAAGGCTGATAGAATTATGTAAACCTTATTAAAACAGAATGTAACATGTGTCACAGTGTCACCTACAATGAATGTGTTGGCCAAAACTTTTTTTATTTATTTTTTAATGTTGCCGCACATTAGGATTTTCTCCTGTGTCGTAGGTACTCTTCAGTGCGTTTACAATCATAGATACAAGTTCACATAAACAGAAGCAACAGTTGTTACTCAACTATTAGTCTTATTTTTATTTATATAGTTTTCTTTAATATTATTGAGGTCTTTCGAGCAAACTTTCTTATTTTTTATGGATAAGTTTACACTTATTATTATAAGTTGACTGCCTCGTTGGCCGAGTAGTCGCGAGTGCGACTGCCAGGCAAGGGGTCTCGGGTTCGATTCCCGGGTCGGGCAAAGTATTACTGGGTTTTAAAAAATTCTCAGTACTAGCACGGAGTCTGGAAATGTGCCCGGTATATGGCAATAGGCTCACCCCCTATTACATGGGACTCATAACATAAATAGTGAAAAGTGGGTGTTACTTCTGTGTGCACCTCTGCCTACCCCTTCGGGGATAAAAGGCGTGATGTTATGTTATGTTATAAATGTTATGTAAGTTTACAATACATCAAGAAAAAATTCTCGTGTCTCCTGGTTGCGATTACACACTCAATATCACATCACATTCTACTGAGGTCAACTAATTTTGTATCACAAAAATAAATGTTCCATGCAAGTAACTAAGTACCTATCCACTCGAACCCGCGACATATTGCGCCCTGGTCGCAATATCTACGGATTGATTTTAAAAACGAAAAAGAAGTTTACTTTAAATGCAAACTTTTCTTCACTCTCGATAGTAATTTTGTCAGAGATTTACAAAATACTTTTTTTTAAATGAAACGTTGACTCACTAAGATTTGCTACTGCATGGTGGGTATGTTTACAAAAATACAATTTCACATACACATGACACCCAGTCCAGAAAGATCAATTTGTCAATCAACGCGGGAACGAAACCTGCTACACGTTGCGCGTCAGCCGGTTGCCCAGCCACCGCACCAACCGAGCCGTCACTTTATACCTGCACTTGCACTAATCTATGAAGCTGAAGAATTTGTTTGGACGCAGTAAGCTCGTGAGCTACTGGTTCGAATATAAATTTTCATATTGTGTTGGATAGTGCATTTATTGAGGAAGAATCTGAGCAACGGATAAAACCATTTTATAGGTATTTTATTAATATTACATTACGTACTTGTACATACATAACTTCACGCCTATCTTCCAAGGGGGTAGGCAGTAGCGATGGGCGTTGACACAACGAACTAATTGAATCAACGTTGATATCTCTTCAACGGAATTAACGTTCACCGTGTACGAATCAACTCGTTGAATTCGAGACAGCAACATTTATGAATTCAACTCGTTTTTCGACGTACGTAAATTGTATTTTTTTAAGAATAAGATTTTAAGAAAAAACTCCCGCTATGACGCTATTGTCATGACAACAATTTGAACTTTAAGTAACGAATACAACCTACAATTAGGTATTTAGTAATTTGATCAATGTCATTATTTTTTTTAAAGTAAACGATAGCATTGTTCATTCTTAAAATGGTCATATTCGTGCGTGGAATGAAACGTTTCGGCGATGGCGCGTTCGTAAATTAACATTAAAACAGCATACGCTAATTAAGCGTTTTGGGTTTTACCGTTCATGCACGTTCGTAACACGTAACTCGTTGGCGGAAATAAATAGTTGATAAACGCAATTCAACGTTAACGTTTCGGTGACGGGCTGGCAGAGCCTTCTTTATTAATATTATGAATTAAACACATTTAATTGACAATTAATATCTTTAATAGCTTTCTTGATTGAAATGAAACACAGTATATGGTTATACCAACATAATTATATCAGCCCGCGGCTTTTTACATGCGGAAAACTTCTCCGTGACTGACAAACTTTCAGTTGTGCCTTTCTGTCACTCAATCACTATAAGAAACATCAGTTTTAATGTTTAGAGACTACTTTTGTACGAACAAATTTAGGGGATGATTTTCAACGGGTTAATTCTTGAATATAAATAAACAAGCTACATTTATCACAGGAAATATTATTACGAACTTAAGCTAAATAGTAAGAAAAGGATAGCGCATGCGTGTGTACGAACACATTAAGAACATAGGTACTAACGATATCAGCACTCGAACTAAACTTTGAAAAAGCAATTATGGTTATAAGTAGGTACTTATATACGTATTTTCTTGAAACATAATATTTGAAGTAAAATGACTCACTCATGGAGTATGGTTAATGCTTCTAATCGAAATTAGGTACGCAACATATCGAACGTTATACCATGTACCATAATAATACTGTTTTTAAATAAAAATATCCAGTAGGTAACATTTATTTTACTCGTCTATAAAATATAGGACAAATCAAAGTGAAAAGAAAGTAATAGAAAACAATATTACGTTTGCAGCTGACCAACATGCCGCCATTGACGCTAGAAGGAGACGCACTCGGCGAGAAGCGCCGACACTTCAACAAACTTGTCGCAGACGCAGTCGCTAGCAAACATTATGAACTAACGCCGACTAGTGACACAGACAGCGACATAGACAACCTTCTAAAAATAGAAATCGCGTGTAAAGCCAGAAATGTAGACTACGTCATCGAAGTAATGAAATCCAAAGACATGCTGTATGCGGCGACAGCTATTAAAAAGTCCACGTGGCTAATCACCGACCCGCAGTACGCAAACATCATCAACCCTGAGTACCTACACACACAACTAAAACCTTACATGACCAACAAAGCATTTAACAAACTCATGCTTCACATCAGACTCAATCTGAAAGATGAAAGTCGAGTCCAAATCTTTTATGAATACTGTAAAGATACAGATTCCGCCTATCATTGGCTCCAGAACTGTTCCATGCCTTATATTGAAAATGTTATTAAGAACGAACGCCTTGTACCAAAGTGGCTCTTCAAACGCTTATGCAAGAGATCTAGTCATTTCTTTGCGTATAATACACGTGTTGAGTTATACCCCCACGAACGAGGACAGTTAGTCCTATTTATGTTAAAGTCACATACTGATGACGTATTAAACATATTAGAAGACAAAACAGTTACATATGTGCCAGAATTGGGTAAAAAGAGAACAGAATTTCTTTTAAAAACATGTCCACATAGAATATTCGATAATATTAAAAAATACAACACATCTCTCGACACCAGTGTGCTTATAAAACATATAAACAAAGATGAAATAGGAACATTCCTTCACAAACATGCAAATGAATTGGGGTACTATTGGGAAACCGAAAAATTAAATGAATTCATTAGGAAAATGGATGAGGAAGAAAGGGTAGAGTTCATAAGAAAATCTTTTATTGACAGAACTGACATGATATTTAAGAAAGATGAAATGAAGTGGTTCGACGACCTTCGAACTCATTCTTATGAATGGTATGAGTTCTTTCCATTCGATATGGCATTTACCAAAATTAAAAACGTTATACAAAAACAGACCTCTCCGTCTGAACGATGTGCCATGCTCTCAGTTTTGGTTAAAAGTGCAAAACATAATTCGGACCATATTAAAACTTTGGTCACATATGTGTTTGAAAAACATATAAATGTTCCTTTTAAATTCAAAATAAAATTCATAAATAATTTACTTTCAAACGTTTCTACTCACGAGTTCGATGAGGCAACGTGGAACATTTTGAATCAAATATTTCACAGTATGGACGTATATTCTGAAACAGAGAACGATGTACAACTGTGCCTGGAATCTATAATTATGCGTAAAGTTTTGAACGATGAACCTGTGCCAGAAGTCATAGAACAAAAATGCACGTTTAAGTCATTTAAAAATGTTGTTAAAACTTTGAATGAAGAACAAAAACGTAAGTTATTTACTTATGTTTTTGATTCTTTACTAGAAAAAGTAAAGCACAAAACATATGAAAAGGAATCTGATTTCGAAAAAACTGTAAACACATTGCAGAATATGTTTATTTTATTAAAAGATTGGGATAAAACACTCACTGATTTCCCAATCGTGATCGAAAAAATCAAAGAACTAATTAAGGCAAAAGAAGAGAACAATTGGACCACAGACATGTCATGCTTATACAATGTGAACAAATCGTGGCGCAAATACATGTTTGAGGAGTCGCTGTCACTCTCTCTGTGCGAGGAAACGTGTCTGAATGCTCTGAAGCACAAGCCACAGCTGTTGACGCGTCACGACAAACAAATACACACGTTGCGAACTAACGACACGGTCTCACTGCGGCGTGTGCTCGCGAAGCTGCGCGTCTACTGGCCGGACTCACTTGCCCGACACTGGAAAGAGGCTTACCTGCAAAGCCTAAATGAGCCTACTGGACAAAAATCTGTTATTAAAGGTCTCTTTGTACTTCTTACTGCGAATCAAGTAGTAGAACTATCAAAAAAATATGTTCCCATCGATTACAGTATAAACTGGGGCGACACCGACCAGTTCGATATTATCATGCGAAAAAATATCGCAAAGCATCTATACATGGCTAGGCCACTCGTACCATTGGATACAGTATTGTGGTATGCTAAAGGGGATTATTTGCAATACTCAGTACCGTCACTTAATGCAATGATACGCAATTTGGACGTAGTAGAGAGTGAGGAGTATCTACCAAAATTATTGAATGCTCCAGTATCCTTACAAAAGTTTGGTCTTCATCTAGCATTTTGGAAATTCAAACCCAGTGAACTAAAAAGTATTTTTTCTAAAGTTTGGCAATCTTCAAATAATGCATCCATCAGAGGCGTTATTTTTGAACACACCTACAATCAAATGTGTACAGTCAGAAATGAAACTACAGAAAAAGATTTATGGCAATTATTAATCATGTTTATAGATAGCTTAAGCTTGGAGGAAAGTACCGGAATTCATAAGAAGTTAAGTGACGTCGCAAGAGTCCCTATAAGCATACGAGGAGACTATTATATAAAGAGTTACAAGTATTTAACTTCATTGCCCGAAAGCGCTGACTGTAAAAAAAGTATGTAAATGAATTACTTTCATATGCACATACAGCAATGGAGTTGCTAAACGAGGAGTTTGTCATCAATCAATTATTGTCTCCTGCAGAATCTAAGTTTGAGTCGTTGCATGATTACGGATATGTAAAATCCCTTGCGTGTTTCATATTATGTGGTCGTGATGAGGAAAACCAAGTTCAGAGATTTAGAAAGATTATACCTGTAATAGACGAATATTTCCAGAATTGGGATAGTATCGAAGACGAACGCGACCGCTATCAAACAGGTTTTGAACAATTTTTAACAAATTTGGCTGATCACTTCATTGAATACTTTGAAAAAAAACATTTAGCATTGCCCATACCTGCAAAAGTTTTTGCTAAACTGCTTACTAAAATCGAAAATGATTTGTCTGTATCTGAAAACTATATAATATTTACTAGCTGGAAGCTTGTAACAACGTACATTACATTATTAAGTGAACCAATTGAAACAGAAAATGATTGCCAATACAATGATATGAAACTATTTCCTTCATTCGGTGTAGCAATAACACGACATTTGAAGGTAGACTGTGATGAATACGGCCCAATAGTACATCACCGTTTCGCAACCGCTTTTGAAAAAGCCCTTGCAATGTTACGCATACATGATGATAAAATGAAACTAGAAATTTTGAGACACGTGTTAAACGACGATGAATTTGTCCCTGCATATCTAGTTGTCCCTAATATTATGCCAAAAGATCCACACGAAGAGGCAAAACATATACAAACAGAAATACTTCAAAAACTTAAAATTAATCCATCGCCAGTGGTACAAGTACATTTTTATAATGATTTCTGGGAATATCCTGTAGACTAAGATTGTAAGTTTTATCTGACGTGATAATATTTAAATATTTTGTAGATGAATATGAAATAATATATCTATTTCTTAGATGTTTATTGTATACTGTATGTAACCTATGTAATTAATTTATCAATCTATCTTTGCGACTTTTTACAATTTAAGCTGTAACTGTTTCTGCGTTATTAAAACTATTAACCATTCAAGGACTTTTTATTTATATTAAGAGCCAGTTCATTGCGCATCGAAGTCTAAATCAAATGACAGCGAAAACATTTCACCTCGAAAATGAAAAGATGCAGGTGAATGTGCAGGTGAATTCAAAGCAATGTGCTCCAATGATCACGGTTTGGATGGATGGATCGCTACGATGCCCTTCGATTCTGCGCTTGTATGAATTGGCCCTAAAGGCACGGAAATTATTATAACTCTTTAAATACCGACTTGGAACCCACTCTTTTTTAGAAGTCGGTTAATTAATATACTAAAAGTTTGTCCTGAGTGTAACAAACATTTCTGACAACCGCATTAAAATCGGTTCAGCTGTTCAGGTAATTGTGCACGACCATACATACAGACAGGTCAAACTGAAAACCTTCTTTTTTTTAAGTCTCTCAATAAACCCTCTTATGTTGCCATGACTTGATGATCATGGATAATAAGAAAGAAAGATGCAACCAGGAGGACCATAGGAAATGGTTTCTTAATAAAGGGGTTTTTGTCCGCTAGCCATTGCTAGATAGAAAGGTCATTCCTTTCTTTAGCACTTTCAGATAGACTAAACTAACAGCTACTTTACAGTTAGGTTAACCCGTTTTACTTCATTACATAAAGCCATCAGAGGCCTTAGTACGAGTTTGTTTTACGATTGAAGTAATCGAAACGAGACCGCGTTCGGCGCTCTGGTTAGTTCATTGGAGCCGGCCTAAACGTACAACAAACTCGTACTAAGCAATCAGTTTAACTTAACGGCACGGCAGACAATTTAAATAATAAACCGAATGCTTGACATTCAATAATTTTACGTTTACAGTACGCTGCAATGCCGCTATTAACACTAGAAGGGGGAACACTCGGTAAGAAGCGCCGACACTTCCATAAACTTGTCGCAGATGCAATCGGTAGCAAATATTATGAACTAACGCCGGTTATTGATACAGACAGCGACATAGACAATCTTCTGAAATAGAAATCGCGTGTAAAACCAGAAATGTAGACTACGTCATCGAAGTAATGAAATCCAAAGACATGTTGTATACGGCGACAGCTATTAAAAAGTCCACGTGGCTAATCACCGACCCGCAGTACGCAAACATCATCAACCCTGAGTACCTACACACACAACTAAAGCCTTACATGACCACCAAAGCATTTAACAAACTCCTGCTTCACATCAGACTCAATCTAAAAGATGAAAGTCGAGTCGAAGCCTTTTATGAACAGTTTAAAGAAACATACTGTACTTGGAAATGGCTTCTGAACTGTTCTATACCTTTTATTGAAAATATCATTCGGAACGAACGCCTCATACCAGTGTGGCTTTTCAAGCGTTTGTGCAAGCGATCTGCTAGTTTTCTTTCATACAGCGTGTTGAATTATATCCACACCAACGAGGACAATCAGTTTTATTTATGTTGAAATCTCAAACTGAAAGTGTATTAAACATATTAGAAGACTATACAATTTCAATTATTCCTAGAATGGGGAAAAAGAGAACACAATCTCTTTTAAAACAACACTCTCGTAGGATTTTCGATAATTTTCAAAAATACAATCAATCGCTTGACGTTAATGTGTTGGTAAAAAATTAAATCAAAATATAAAAAAGATATTAAGAATTTTCTATATCAACATGCAAGTGTCATGAGTCACTATGAAAATTTCAAAACATTACCATTGTTCATACAGAACATGGAAGAGACAGAAAGAGTTGAGTTCGTAATGACATCATTCATTAATAAAACTAAGCCTATATTTAATGAAGATGATTTTGATTGGTTTGGACTTGGTCCTGTTATACATTCATATGAATGGTATGAGTTCTTTCCATTCGATATGGCATTTACTAAAATTAAAAATCTTATACAAAAGCAGACCTCGCCGTCTGAACGATGTGCCATGCTCTCAGTTTTGATTAATAGTGCTAAACATAATGCGGAACATATTAAAACCTTGCTCGCATATGTGTTTGAAAAACACATAAATGTTCCGTTTAAAATCAAAATAAAATTCATAAATAATTTACTTTCAAACGTTTCTACACACGAGTTCGACGAGGCAACGTGGAACATTTTGAATCAAATATTTCACAGTATGGATGTATACACTGAAACAGAGAACGATGTACAATTGTGCCTGGAATCTATAATTGTCCGTAACGTTTTGAACGATGAACCTGTGCCAGAAGTCATAAAACAAAAATGCACGTTGAATTCATTTCAAAATGTAAAAACTTTAAATGAAGAACAAAAACGTAAGTTATTTACGTATGTTTTCGATTCCTTACTAGAAAAACTAAAACACAAAACATATGAAAAGGAATCTGATTTCGAAAAAACTAAACACATTGCAGGATATGTTTATTTTATTAAAAGATTGGAACAAAACACTCACTGATTTCCCAATCGTGATCGAAAAAATCAAAGAACTAATTAAGGCAAAAGAAGAGAACAATTGGACCACAGACATGTCATGCTTATACAATGTGAACAAATCGTGACGCAAATACATGTTTGAGGAGTCGCTTTCGCTCTCTCTGTGCGAGGAAACGTGCCTGAACGCTCTGAAGCACAAGCCACTGCTGTTGACGCGTCACGAAAAACAAATACACAGGTTGCGAACTAACGACACAGTCTCACTGCGGCGTGTGCTCGCGAAGCTGCGCGTCTACTGGCCGGACTCACTCGCCCGACACTGGACTAAAGCTTACATGCAAAGCCTAAATGGACCTTCTGGACACAAAGCAATAATTAACGGTATAGAGGTATTCCTGCTATCCCCTATCGATCAAGTCGTACAACTAGCAAAGAAATATGTTCCATCTCAAAACTAAAACAAATTGGAGTGACTCTAATCAAGCCGACATTAACATACAGAAAAATATTGCTAAACAGCTTCACGTAGCTAGGCCACTTGTTCCTTTAGATACGGTGTTATGGTATGCCAAAGGTGATTACTTGCAGTATGCAGTACCATCGCTGAGTGCTATCTTGTCCAATATCAGTCAAGTTGAGAGTCGTGAATATTTACCTCAATTGTTGGATGCACCAGTCTCTTTACAAAAATTCGGATTTTACCTAACACATACTAAATTTGATGCTAGCGAAATAAAGCCTGTATTTTCAAATATTTGGAAATCTACGAAAAATGCTACCATCAGAGCCGTTATTTTTGAACATACTTTCAATCAGTTAAGCAGTTCTAAAACCCAAAACATTTTCAATTAACTGTGGGAATTATTAAGTATATTCATGCAAGACTTAAACTCACAAGAAAGTACCAGCGTGTATAAGATATTAAGCAATGTCAAAAGCGTTCCGATTAATGTCCGTGGAAAATATTATATGAAGAGTTACGAAATTTTAAAATCTTTGCCTGAAAGTCACAATTGCGTGCAATATTTAAATACTGTAATTGCGTATGCAGCACCTGTAATGGAATTACTAGACGAAGACTTTGTCGTCAATAAGTTACTTTCCCCAGTAGAATCAACATTTTGTTCACATGATAGGGTGTATTTAAATGCATTTGCATGTTTCTTGCTATGTGGTATAAGTGAGGAAAATCAACTCCAAATATTCAGAAGTATAGAAAGAGCATTAGACGATGCTTTTATTCGTTGGTATGATGTGTTTGTAGATAATTTTAACGTGAAAATTATTTTTGAAGAATTTTTGACAGCTTTGGTTGTCAGCTTTCGAAGAAAAATCACTTAAGTACAAATCCCTGTCAAATTATTTCAGAAAATAAAACATAAAATGCAACAAAGATTACCATTAGTAGAAAACTACAAATTAATCACAAGTTGGGTGCTAGTAACAGATTATGTTAAATACATGAACAAACACGCATCCATCTTTACGTCGTCAACATGCGAAAATACTTGGAAAGATATGCATTTGAAACTGTCTCCCTCTTTGGCTGAAAAGGTCATCGAGTATTTAAAAGAAGATACGGATAAATATGGCTCGGCTATACATGATTTATTTGCCGATGCTTTAAATAGTTTTTTTGTCATATTAAATAGAGATGTTACTTTTATACTCGAAACTCTAGCACATATGCTTTGTGATCGCGAGTTTGTTCCTAGTTATTTAGTAGTTTGTATATGCATTCCGAAATATTGTTATGGAGAGTCAAAACTGAAACGATCGGAGATTTACAAAATAATTGCATCGCATCCATCTTCTATAGTGAGAATTCAATATCATCATTATTTTTATGATACGCCTAAGTATTAGTGAAGTTGCACAGGTTGTAACCTAAGGGCTACGCACAATCGTACATGTTCACCATAACGTTCGTTGGACTGATGTCTGATGGGGTATTTATTCTATTATATTTTTATTTTCCAAAACCTTAAAAAACACTAGGTACCTATATTTGTTTTTTTATACTTGATAGGTTGACGTTCGGCCACCATCTAATCGTCCTAATCGTCAAAGTATGCAGTTTGTGTAGTTTGTAAATATATTAGATTTGTTTAACCCAACGTGCTAATCCGTGCTAAGGTACCGGAGTACCTACGGTTCAAATTCAATAGTTATGATATGTGTTGGATAATCCATATATTGAGGAAGGCTACACGCTACGACGCGACGGAACCGAGTAGCGAGTGAGATCCTGTGGTAGTAACTTGTGCTATAAAACTGAATCAAAATAAAACGCACGGTTCTAAAGAACAAAGCTTAAATACGGACACAAGAATTTTGTGTTATATTATGTAGTCATCTTTATGTGTGCAGTCCTCTATAGTGGTACTATACATGTAGTCATGTAGGTTTATCTTATGATAATGTACCGTAGTACTTCTATTTTCATGTATTTGTGATGCACCCTACACACTCGTAAGGTGTGCAGGCTGTATGGACCTCTGATTTAATAGTACAGTTAAAACGAAAGATGTGTAGCGTGCATAATAGGGGCCTTGTTGCTTCTGATGTAAATAAATATAGGAGATATATTAAATTTCGTGTTTGTACATAGTGTTCAAGATTAACTAAAATTATTTTATGAGATCAACATTTTTGTAATAACATAATATTGTTTTCTTCTTGTTTTGTTATGAGTACGTTTTCTTCATATAATTATGTGAATTGACATTGCATTTGTAATTAATAACCGAATTCTGTTAAATCCCTTGCATTATTCTTTGTTAACTTTAACCTGCTTAGTATTATTGTGTCACCTATGATGACAGACATAGTAGTTAATTATACTCTGGAGTTTTCGGACCTTGTGGAATCTAGAACAAAATTTCATACCTATTATTGGAAGCAAATATAAAAACTCACACATAGGACCCACTTAGTTTTTAGTTAAATTTCCACTAGGCTTCACCCAGTTGTACAGTCTCTTTTTTGTGCCTTTAGGCTTAATTAATTTTGTCTCCTGCAGTAATTCACCGAGGGAAGTGGAAACTATCGTTTTTTTCTTCTCCTCTTATTTATATCCTGTGACGCACTGGACTTCAGTGTTCCGGTGTTTTCATGGTTATGTCTACTGTAGATCCTGGCGTAAAGAAGTAACAGCGGTTTTGTGAGGTTGTGGCGGGCTTGTTCCATTAAAATAAAATTATTACAGTAACTGATTAAAAATTGGTTTGTCTGTAATACATAATTAAATACAATGCTAAATGATTTCATGACTCTACCAAACTTTAATATAATGCATAAGTATCTTATTATAGGTTACTTGTAGGCTACAGTCACTTCATGAACTTCACGTGGAAGGACTGATAGGCAAAGTCTTATGTGCACTTTAAGGTGCAAAGACAAATGAGGATAAGAGAGTGAAATTACTATATTTTTCCGTGCTCAAGTACCAATAAAGTAGCAAACTAAATTAATGATTTCTTTTGTAAGAATTTATACATATGTAGATATTTAATTGCTTCTGATAGATAGGTATGTCCCAAAAGCATCGCATCAGCCCGTTCATTTTTATCTACAGCTCTTTATAACTAGCTATGGCCAGCCACTTTGCAGATATCGCCACTCTGTAAAAGATATCCATCGTAGCCACGTACCCAACATTTGTTTAATAACTACTACCAAGTGTTGGAGACAGTAATTACCTAAATGTACTTATTTTAATTACAGTTGTCCATCATGCCGCCGTTAACGTTAGAAGGAGACACAGTCAGCATAAAGCGCCGGCACTTCAATAAACTTGTCACGGATACGGCCGTTAGCGAGCATTATGAACTAACGCCAATTAATGAAACAGACAGTGATATAGACAACCTGCTGAAGATAGAAATCGCGTGTAAAACCAGAAATGTAGACTACGTCATCGAAGTAATGAAATCCAAAGACATGCTGTATGCGGCGACAGCTATTAAAAAGTCCACGTGGCTAATCACCGACCCGCAGTACGCAAACATCATCAACCCTGAGTACCTACACACACAACTAAAACCTTACATGACCACCAAAGCATTTAACAAACTCATGCTTAACATCAGACTCAATCTGAAAGATGAAAGTCGAGTCGAAGTCTTTTATGAACATTTTAAAGATACAGATAGCGCCTGTAGATGGTTGCAGAACTGTTCCATACCTTTTATTGAAAATGTCATCAAAAACGAACGACTCATACCAGTGTGGGTTTTCAAACGTTTGTGCAAGCGATCTGCTGATTTTCTTTCATATTATACACGTGCTGAATATCGTTGGTGTAATATAAAAAAAGAGCTTTTATTCTTATTGAAATCGCACACTGAAGATGTCATTAACATGGTTGAAGACCGGAAACATGATTACATGCCTGAATTAGGTAAAAAGAAAACAAAAATCATAATGGAAAAAATCCCACAAAAAGTTTTAGACAATTTTGATAGGTACCATGGATACCTTGACATGTCAGTTTTTGTGAAATATTTGCCGAAAAATGAAATTAAAACTTTTCTCTGCAAAGCAACGCAATACACTTTTTACAGTATAGACACATGGCGATGCTTTCTCAACCAAATGGACCAAGAAGATAGATTTGAATTCGTTAAGAAAACTTTGATCGATAAAATTGATTTAAAAATCTTATTTCCAAAAGAGATACAAAATTTTATAGAGGGAATAAATACCTATCAATGGTATGAATTTATTCCATTTGACGTAGCATTATCTGAATCAAAGAATATAATTCGTAAGCAAAACTTACCTGCCGATCGGTGTTCCATCCTTATAGTTTTAATTAGTAGCGCAAGAAAATGCCCGGGGCATATTAAGTCATTACTTAAATATTATTTTGAAAAACACATCAACGAACCCTACAATTATAAGATTCAGTTCGTTAACGCTCTGTTGTCGAGTGTATCTGCTCATAAATTCGACTTTGAAACCTGGAATTATTTGAATCAATTGTTTCATAGTATGGAAGTGTACATCGAATCAGATAATAACGTACGACAGTGTCTTGAAGCTATAATCCTGTACAATGTATTACATGATATACCCGTACCAGAAATAGTAGAACAAAAACAATCATTTAATACTTTCCGAAACATAAGAAACGCGTTAAACGATGAACAAAAAAACAAATTGTTCACTTATATCCTAAATTCGACATGGTCTAAAATTAAAACTGATAATATAGTAAATGAGTCCATGTTAGACGTAACTTTGAACGAACTGTCCAATGTGCTGGTGTTGTTGAAAGATTGGAATAAACAATTATCTGATTACTCATTAATTTACGAAACAATACAAAAATTAATTAAATTAAAAGAAGAGAACAAGTGGACCACAGACATGTCTTGCTTATACAATGTGAACAAACCGTGGCGCAAATACATGTTTGAGGATTCGCTGTCACTCTCTCTGTGCGAGGAAACGTGCCTGAACGCTCTGAAGTACAAACCACAGCTGTTGACGCGTCACGAAAAACAAGTTAACACATTGCGAACTAATGACACGGTCTCATTGCGGCGTGTACTCGCGAAGCTGCGCGTCTACTGGCCGGACTCACTCGCCCGGCAATGGACTGAAGCTTACATGCAAAGCCTAAACGGACCTTCTGGACAAATGGCAGTAATTAACGGTATTTTCCTGCTATCCCCTATCGATCAAGTCGTACAACTAGCAAAGAAATATGTTCCATCTGAAACTAAAATAAATTGGAGTGACTCTAATCAAGCTGACATTAGCGTACAGAAAAATATTGCTAAACATCTTCACGTAGCTAGGCCACTTGTTCCTTTAGATACGGTGTTATGGTATGGCAAAGGTGATTACTTGCAGTATGCAGTACCGTCACTGAGTGCTATCTTGTCCAATATCAGTCAAGTTGAGAGTCGTGAATATTTACCTAAACTGTTGGATGCTCCAGTATCATTGCAAAAATTTGGAATACGTCAAGCATTTTTAAAATTTGAGATTAATGATTTGATAACCATACTTTCGAAAATCTGGAACACTACCAAGAATCCTTCTATTAGATCCATTATTTTCCTGTGCACATATAATAAAATTAGTAAGATTAAGAATGAGTTCAAAGAAAAATGTCTTTGGAAATTATTAAGTTCATTTTTAGACGACACGAGTTTTGAAAAAGGTGTAGGCGTTTATAGAAAATTAGTTAACGTCAACGTTATTCCCATCAGTATACAAGGAGAGTATTTTATGAAAAGTTACAATATTTTATCTTCCTCGCCTAACTCATCCGATAAGGATTCATATTTAGAGAAACTACTAAAATGTACGCCTACGATAATGGAAAACCTTGACGAAGATTTTGTCGCAAATAAACTACTATCACCAGCAGGTACTAAACTCTGTTCGTATGACAGTCAGTATATAGACTCATTTGCATGTTACGTTTTATGTGGCAAGAGTCAAGAAGATCAACTTCTGAGATTTAATAAGGTTTTACGTCCAGCAATGGAAGAAGCTTTTCAATGTTGGAACCATAATGATTCAGGGTCTTTATATGTAAAGAGTCAGTTTAAGAAACTATTGAATAATTTGAGCTGGTATTTTATAGTATATTTTAGTTTGAATAAGGTACCTTTACCTACAAAACTATTTGCAGAAATTTTAATAACTATGCAGAAAGGCTTGCCTATAATTAAAAACTATGTTCTAATTACGAGCTGGAAATTTGTCAATGAATATATACATTTAATGGAGGAACACGAAACTATATTAAGTGCATTTAAATTGAGAGATGTAACAATTTCAGATTTCCCGGAATTTTCAGAATGGGTATATATGCCTGATGAACCGGAAAAAATTTGGCAAGACAATCATAACAAATTGTCACCATTCCTAGGTCCAAAGATAGTATCGTTTTTAAAAGAAGACAGCGAGCAATATGGTCGTACGATATACAATCTATTCAGGAGTGCTTTCGAAAATATGTTTAAAATGTTTGCATTTATAAGTAATGTCTATACTTTGGACACTCTAAAGTACATGTTGGTTGATGAAAACTTTATTTCTAGCTATTTACTCGTGGCCCTATGCTTTCCAAAATATTGCAAATCTGAATTGTTAGAATTACGTGTAAAACTTAAATCGAATTCATCAAAAATTGCAAAGTTGCATTTTTATGACTAACCATCATCATTGTCATTATTAGCATGTCGGTAGCCACAGTAAGGCAGGGCGGGGCGCTAAATGACAATAAGCTTTGTTGAGAGGCCACTCGGTCCCTGATATGATATCCTCACTGAACACACTGATTTGATAGACTTTCGTCTATAACTTGGACTGACATCCCGGTCTATTTCCTGTGTGATAGCCACTGAAAAAAAAAGTTCATCATGAAACGAGGGACTCGTTTTTTTACAGGAATTCGGCCAGTCTATACCCTATAAAAATTGCCCCATCCAGCTTTTTATCGTCTCAAAAGCCCCTTTTTGAAGTCCTGTATTTCCTCATCTGGTTGTATCGAGGTCGAGACCAATGGATACTTGTTAAAACAAGTTTGATACTCTGAGTACGGCACCCTGATCGACGCAATTCCAATCGCAGCAAATGTTCTTGACGTTCTAGACCAGTGGACACGAAACCCAACACGACCTTGGAACAAATCAGTGACATGATAATACGGTCTAAGATAAGTAGTAGCTTTAATTCTAAGATTTGTAAGAAATGTCATAGTTTTAGTAGGTATGTAACATTATTTTAATATAAATTATTTTTAATTGTATGTAGCCCTCAAATTAGCAATGTCTGTAATAGGCCTAAGTTTGAAATACAAAAATTAAGATCTTTGTAATAATAACCAAATAGAGGTAAATATAACTTTTTATAGGTGCAATATAATTGTAAGTGTTAATCTTATTGTTATTTTAAAATTCAAATATTTTTATTAAACTTTTCAATTACTATGTAAGTAGGTAGTTGTTTTATTTTTGTTTAACCTTTTCGCCGCCAACTCACACAAAACGCAATGCCTCGCCGAACGCCAAGCTATAGATGTACCTATAACTAAATATACCTCTACAGTAAACAGTAGTGATGGGGATATCGTCATATCGATGAATAAGATTTGTACGCGCAAAGTTAAGATTTAAAGTTGATTTTACGAAAATAAATAAAACTGATGAAATATTTCCAGTTTTGTACTATGTCACAGTATCCTTTAAGAAAAAACAGTAGAAATAATGAGTATCAAAGAAACTAATAGATATCTAACTTAATTAGAACTATAAGGAATGGGGTACATCTCTATTTGTTTCGTGATCTCATTCTTTAACTTCATATTAAGTTATTGGCACTGAGGGTACGTTGAATTCGATTCTGATCAGGGATGGGGTCTATGGTCTTTCTTTCTATTTTTGTTTATTCCTGTGTTTTAATAACTTCAGTCAACGTTTTTTACCTACCGTATCTAATTAATTTTTTTTTAGTGGCCGAATTTTTAATTGTTTTTAAATTGTTGTTTGAATGGAAAGTAAGTATTATTTAAATTCTATCACGCTTGAAACCGTGTACTTATCAAAACATTGTTTTTTAAGTTCATTAATTTAAAAATTAATATACGTTACGTTTTATCTATTTATATGATTTTTAGACGAATTGCAATTAGGTTTCTTTTCTTTTCTTTTAAAAGAATTTCTAAAAAAGTTAAAGTTACAGTGCTTGCGTACACTGTAGGTATTTACCATAATAGTGTACAGAGTACAAAAACAGCACCTACTACTGTAATTACAGTGCATCTGGAGATACTGGTATCATCGAACATTTTACATACTTACTTATTGAATTACTGCTCTTTGATGAATAAACATTATTGGTATCATCCAGTTAGACATATCTCAGAATTATCTTCTGGTTCAATGTTGTCCCCAAAATACTCCGAGTCCGATTCCACACCCTGCAAAATTTTTAAAAGTTCGTCCGAATCAAGTTCTTCACTCATTTTTCTGTTTGTTTAAATGAAAGAAAGAAAGAAAGAAAGATGCGTGCGCGCGAAATTGAGAATCCGATGTTGTGCTGCACTATGCCAAAGTGAGCTTGACAGCCGCACGCCTATGACGTCACTGACCAACTTCTATAGTAGTTCGTGGCACTGGGTTGCGCACAGGGGCATAGACAGGGCCGCGATCCAATACAAAATTCATAGAAAAGTATAGTTTTTGACATTTCAATAAAAGTATTGAATTTGACTACCTGTCAAGTACCGTATTTTTGTCTGTCTGCTCCTTCCGTCTAATCTCTAAAACTGCCAAAAAGAAGGTTAATTTATCTATTCAAAATTGAAACATTTCTTTTTTTAATATGGAACACAATTTAAATTTATTTGTATAGAAAATTTCTTTAAAATTACATACCTACCACTACATGAAGCGTTTTTTGAATCAGATTTAATAACACTTTCATCGATAACATGACTGGTTTCTGTCTCTAATGATTGTGTCGAAGTGGATGGCAAAGCCGTAAAATATTTACTTTAATTGCATTTTTATAACGTTCATTTTCTTGTTTTCTCTTCCTTATTAGATTCTGGTAGCCAGATTATTGTTTTCTTATTATTATTACCACGATCTACATTTTTATACTTACTGTGTTATTACTATCACTCATCGTTTAAAAACTTTAAAACAATCAGTAACTTACCAATTACTTATTATAATAATTCAATGCGCACTTTACACACACTTTCAATCAAATGACTGTTCAATTGTATTGTTTTGGCTTAACTCTCTCGTTCGTTAAAATCGGGAAATCCCCGTGACCCTACCCCGCTTGCCCCGCACATATGGCATCGGGTTCGGGCAAATTCGGGGCCTTTACGGTTCAAAATAATTAGTACCTAGTACCTACTTAATCTGTGGTTCAAAAGAACTGCCGCCATGAGCTCGTAACTCGTAAGTAATGTAAACAAAAAATCCCTAAGCGTAAAATTAAACCATAAACGTGAATAATAATAAACATAAATATTGAGAGACTTGTTTAATAAGCGTAATTTAAGTTATGATATAAACAAGGCCTAGGTTGCGCCTATTGTACCTTTTTTTTTTTGACGGGGGGAAACCTTCAAAAGGCGCCCAGCCTTTTTGGGGATAAAAGACTAGGGAGTGTGGGATTTTTACCTCACTAAAACCACCCCGGTGGCCACCCTCAACACCTGAATGGAGGCACCGGGTCCTCTAAAAGAGACCTGCTCCGGCGCCTCCACGGTGCAACGCCTGTTACGACACATCCCTAGAGAGACGGGTGTCTCCTTTAAGCCTTGCTGTCTACGGCGGCACGTGACCACTGTGCCACCGTCTTTCCTGAGACCACAGGGTGGGCACCTAGAGTCCCCACTCTACGCACCCGTGGCCCCAAAGGTCCGCCTGAAGTTTATGCAGGCGGAATTTCGGCGTGTTATTCATCAAGGTGGTTACCTCCTCGACGCCTTCTACAAGCAGGATCGGCCCTCTCGCGACCCCGCTCTCCAGCTTCCTTTTGGGACATTACAGTCTCGCAAAAGGAGGCCACTTCCCTCCAATTTTCTGTATCTGCCAGCATAGCCTTAACTGCGGCTGGCAGAGACAGGTCTCGCCCGATCTTGGCAACCAGAACCCGCCGCTCAGAGGCCCATGCTGAGCATTCCTCGAGCGTGTGCTGTGCGGAATCCAGGTCACCCCCGCAGTGGTGGCAATTTGCCGTGGTCTCTCGCCCAATCCTGTTTAGGTACTCACCAAAGCAACCGTGACCAGTCAGCACCTGAGTAAGTCTGAAGGAGACGCGCTCCTCTCTCTTCAGCCAGGCTTCGAATTGCGGCAGAATGGCTTCGACAACGCGCTTTCGTGAGATCTCCGGCTTTTGTAGCCGCTCACGCCACCGTTCAAGCGCGTGTCGTCTTTCCTGCCGCCTCAGCCAAACGAACGCCACTCTTGGCACTCTACCGCCATTTTGGCGGACAGTACGAATTTGTTCGTAAACTTTCGCATCCATATCCGCCAGGATATCCAATGGCGGAAAGCGAGCCAGGAGAGTTGCCGCCTCAAAAGACACTGTACGGTATCCTCGTGCGATGCGGATTGCCATTTTCCGCTGCAAACGATAAATTTTCGTTCTACAGCGTCGGGCGCCTGACAGTCGAGCTGACCAAACAGGCGCCCCATAAAGGACCATCGATCGCCCGACACCTGCATAAAGGCGGCGATTTTCTTCTCGAGGTCTCCCAATATTAGGCAGCAGTCTGTGCAGAGCACCCACAGCCTTCTCAACTCGAGGGACCAGGCGTTCGAAATGTCCTTCGAAGCCCCACCGACCATCCAAGGTTAGGCCTAAATACTTTATGTATCGCCCAACCTGGACCTGCGCATCTCCAACGTGAACTGACGAACTGGGTGGCTCCTTGGTCCTCGGCAGCTTATGAAACCATAAAGCCTCAGTTTTATGAGCCGCTATCTCCAAACCCAGTTCGCGGATTGAAGCCACGACTTTTGCCGCCCCGAGCTCTGAAAGCTGGATAGTTTCCTCAAAGGTACTTCCAATGGCCATTACCAACGTGTCATCTGCGTAGCAAATGACATGGACACCAGCGGGAAGTTCGACACGCAGGACCGCAACATAAGCGAGGTTCCACAATAAAGGACCAAGGACAGATCCATGTGGAACTCCGCATTTAATCTCCCTCCGCTGGACGCGCCTATTGTACCTACTTACTTATCGATACTCTACTACAAAAAACACTATAATTTATATAACAAAAATAATTTAAGTAGAGGTGGCGGCTCGACGTGGCGCCCCTATAGTCTTGGCGCCTGTGTGCGCCGCACGCGGCCCTGAGCATAGACGACCAATTGTTTTGTAGAGATGGGAAAATAACTATCGACAAGAATTGGTAACAACTTTATAATTACGTATCGGCATCTACCTGCAGGTAGAAATTCATCTACTATCCTTTGTAATGAAGTATATAACTAAGTTCATAATTGATTGACCTCAAATTGTTTTCGATATTCGTAACTTTGGGTATTCATAAATATTTCAATGGTGAAATCAACCTTTCACGGCACATCACTGGCCAACTTGATATGAAGTGATTGGCGTTCTGAGGAAAGTAACAAAAATCGGAGTTTCTGTTTTTGCCGATTTTAGGACAAACTAGGGCTTATTTTGTGTAGAAAAATAAAAAACAGGGTAATAGACAGTGCTATCCTAAATAATATAGCTTTTAATCACAGTAAATTTATTTTAATAAGATGTTTAAAGTGAACAACTTCTATAGAAGTCGTGGCGCTGGTGGCACGAAAATCCCGAACTTCTATAGAAGTGCTTGGCGGTGAAAATGTTAAAGTTTCATAGGTACTTACTCATACCTATTGATATAGGATCCGCTATACATATTCAAAATCACGTTTTCGTTCGCACATAATAACATTCGTTCAGCGAAGTTAGAAGGAACTCGATACTAATCGTGACCACTGACGAACGAATACACAATAGACGATCGAACGGTCACAGCACCTATGATACCTACCGTCAATTTGATTCTACGGTCCAGTGGTTTAATTGGAAATGTACGACGAACCAATGAACATCGTTGAATATGGTCCCAAGCGGACAAAAGTGACGGTTCGATTCGATTGTCTCTTTGTGTGGCCGATCACTAGCTACTCCCGCGCGGCTTTACCCGCTGCCCGACACTTATTGGTTATAGCCTATCCTTATGATGAATGAATTTATAATGAATAATGCATTTAGCTATCCCCGATAAATGCACTATCCCGTCAAAAACATTGCTTGTCAAAAAAACCTAGTCTCGCTACTCAGTTGTTCTGAGGTAAAAAGTTGTGAGATCCATGTAATACAAGTCGGTTATTAATTTATTCAGTCTCTACTTAAGCGACTTTCTGTCTTAAGACGTCCAGTATCTACGACCACGATCGTGGTCCATAACAATAGAAAATCAATCGTGCCTGGAATCTCCGTACTCGAAGCATTAAGTTGTTGCGTAATAATTAATAGCATCTTATAGTGGCACATATCAATATCGAAATTCTTTAATCTATACTAATATAATAAAGAGGAAAGATTTGTACCTATTTTTGTATGTTTGAATGTTTGTAATGAATAGGCTCAAAAAGTACTGGGCCGATTTAAAAAAATCTTTCACCAATAGAATGCTTCTTCCAATTTGACATAGGCTACATGTCATTTTGAAAAAAATTAGGGATCCTTGGTAAAATTTGAACAATGTAACCGAAGGTGTAGAAAAATGAGTCTTAAAATGTCTTTCGTCGAATGCGCTGCCGAAACTATAAGCGATAGAACAAAATAATTTATTTATTTATTTATATTTAAGAACACTTTAAACTATCATTACAGGGCATCATGTACCCTAATGCGACAGCTAAGAACCAAACCAAATATACAATACAAACCAACACCAACTAAACCAACAATAACAATATATAAAATCAAAAATAGGAAAAAGCTATACATTATTCACCAACATAATTAAAAATTACATGTCATTATTGAAATTATCGAATCTAATAAAAATACATAATATTATTTTACTTATAACACAATATAAATAGTAATACCCTCGCGAATTCACCAAAACAACATGTTATCACATCAACCTGTGTCTGAAGGTCGTTAATGGTACGGATAGCTCTGGTAAGAGGTGCCTTAGCGAGTAAGTTAGTTCTCGCTGTAGGTACCAACAGCAAAGGCGGACTCCGCCGTCGCCACACGTAGCGGTCCGGCACACACAGATTTAAGTGCCGCAATACTGTCGGGTGACTCTCCACTCCACGAAGCACCCTCACCAAGTAGGCGACCAGTGTAAACTCTCGCCGGACATGCAGTTGATTATATCCAACCATACCCAGGATAAATAGAGTGGGATACATCAGTGGATAAAACGGATATACCCCATACAATCTCTTGTACAGGTGGCGTGTGAACTTATTCTGAACGCTCTCCAGCATTAACGCGTACTTAGCTTCATGTGGAGCCCATATGACCGCACTATGTTCCAGATGACTCCTGACTAGTGCATCATATAGGACTCTAACTGTTGTAATATTTGTGAAGCTTTGTGTCTGTCTCAAAACAAATCCTAAGTTTCTGTATGCCTTCTTACAGATTCTGGTTATATGCTCGCGGAATGTCAGATCGGGAGTCATGAAAACACCCAAGTCTCGCACCCCCGTGACTCTTTGCAGTGGCGCCGCATCCACCACATAATCGTAGCGCACCGGTGCACGAGCACGGGTGAAACTCATCAACGAGCACTTGGATACGTTAAAGTATAGCTTGTTTTCATGACTCCGTTGTACTATGCGATCGATGTCCTCTTGCAAGCGCCTGCAATCTGCCTCTGACCTAATCTCTAACAGCAACTTAAGGTCATCTGCAAATAACAGACAAGCACCATGTCTTACGACTTCCGGTAGATCGTTTATCATGATAATGAATTCTAGAGGCCCCAAGTTGCTGCCCTGACTTACCCCCGACCAGGTGTAATTTAGATCGGATTCACATCCGTTGTAGTCCACGTACTGCTTTCGGCCTTCCATGTAACTAGCAAAAAACCGCAATAGATTCCGCGAGCATCCTACTTCTGCTAGCTTCCGCAGTAATATGTCATTATCGACGGTGTCAAAAGCTTTTCTAAAGTCAAAATAAGCTACATCCACCTGCACTCCCGCATCGACAGCTGGCACCACTCGTCCCATGAAATCCAGGAGATTGGTAGCAGTGCTGCACCCTGACCGGAATCCGTGCTGCGCATCCGATAACTGTCCGCGCACTCGCTCTTGCATACAGCGCTGAATGACAGATTCGAACACCTTTGCCGGCGTCGACAACACAGCGACTGGCCTATACCCACCGATGTCAGCTCCCCCCCACCCTTGGGTACTGGAATGACCCGTGTTATCTTCCACCTAGCTGGGAACTTCGCAGACTGAAGACACGTGTTAAATATAAAAAGTAAAGGTTCCGCGAGTACCCTACCACAGTCTTTGAAAAGGAACGCTGGTAGACCATCCGGGCCCGCAGATAGCTTTGGCTTGACGGTCGAGAGCACTTCTAACATCCTTAAGACTAAGCTCATTAAGATGTAAACATTGGCTACCAGTGTCCCCCGCTTCCGCCGCTGCCCCTTCTAAGTCTAGTCGTGGCGGTGCATTACTATATACCGACTTAAAGTAAGTCGCGAACTGCCCAGCACTTTCCTCATCTGACAGATACTGACCGTCCTTAATAATGTTCGGTCTACTCGCTGTAGTTTTCTGCGAGCGTATATATTGCCAAAATGATTTAGAGTCTTTCGCGAATTGACATTGTATCTTATATTCATGATGTTTGCGCGCTATTTCTATTAATTTTTTAATATGTAATCTATATCCAGAATATTCTTCGTAAGTACTATTTGATTTAGTTATTTTATATGTTTTGTGTAGTCTTGCTTTTATTTTTATTATAATATATGTCGGAAGGATGGTGTGGGCGATGTCAAGCGAGAACCCTCTTCGTCATATAGAAGTATATCGGTAGACATATGTTTATGGAGTAATAAAACAATTAAATCTTCGTAATTAAAGTAACGTTTACTTTCGACAGTGCACAATAAAATTACTCAGCGATTGCGTAACGTGTGAACTGGGCAACGATTGACGAACGACTGACTCGAGCTTGCGCTTGCGCTGCTTTATATATCACTCGGTGGTGGGGTTGAAGTGACGTCGGTCAGTTGTTTGTTCACTGCTTGCCCATTACATTCGCAGTTTACAAAATAATGACTGCGGCGCCGTCATATACAACAATATTGAAGAACATCATAATGTCTACAAAAATCTCCGCGATAGCATATGTCCAACTATTGTAGTTATGTCACTACAACAATCGAAATTTCCAAAAATAAATAATTGTCTACCCCGTGCGAAGCCGGGACAGGCTGCTAGTGTTTTATATAAATGTATTGAGACTTGGCCATCGCACTAAATAATTGAATTTACACGTGTTTTCAGGCGTTACAATCCGTCCGCGAACAGATCAGTAGTTGGATTAGAATCCTAGAGACCATTCAGCATTCAATAGTCGTATTAGTTGTTGGTCTGTTATTTCTGCTCACGACCCCCATGGGATAAAAGCGTGGTCATATAATTCATAAACAAATATCATTTAACTTAAACTTTTCTTTGTCGAATCTGTGTACAATATCGAATCAACGAAGCTTCTTATTCCAGCACAAGAAATTGCGATGCTTAGCGTGATAGTCGATCCAATGGTTAAAATATTACGAGATTACGTACAATAGTTTTTTTTTCAAGAACTGAAAGTTTTAAAGTTCTATCTATTCTTTCGTTAAATTGATACACCTATACTGCTTGAAGACAGTACTTAAATATATTTCTTTCTCATTTACAGGTATCATCATGCTGCCACTAACACTACAAGGAGACACACTCGGCGAGAAGCGCCGACACTTCAACAAACTTGTCGCAGACGCAGTCGCTAGCAATCATTATGAACTAACGCCGATCAGTGACACAGACAACGACATAGACAACCTTCTGAAAATAGAAATCGCGTGTAAAACCAGAAATGTAGACTACGTCATCGAAGTAATGAAATCCAAAGACATGCTGTATGCGGCGACAGCTATTAAAAAGTCCACGTGGCTAATCACCGACCCGCAGTACGCAAACATCATCAACCCTGAGTACCTACACACACAACTAAAGCCTTACATGACCAACAAATCATTTAACAAACTCTTGCTTCACATCAGACTCAATCTGAAAGATGAAAGTCGAGTTGAAGCCTTTTATGAACACATTAAAGATGTAGATAGCGCCTGTAAATGGCTGCAGAACTGTTCTATACCTTTCGTTGAAAATGCCGTCAAAAGCGAACGCCATGTACCAATGTGGCTTTTCAAACGTTTGTGCAAGCGTTCTGCTAGCTTTCTTTCATATTGTAATACACTTATCAAGCCATATTTACGTAACTTACAGACTGTTCTATTTATGTTGAAGTCGCAAACTGAGTACATATTGAACATTATTGAAGATAGGAAAAGTAAAGATTTTTATAAAATAGGCAAACATAAAACAGAATTTTTAATGAAAAAATGCCCCCAAAGAGTTATTGACAATTTTCAAATTTATTGTAATTACGTCGACTTGTCTGTGTTAGCTAAATACATAAAAAAGGAAGAAATGCAGTCATTTCTGCACAAACACGCTAACTACGTAGCACTTCAGTTGTACGATTGTGAATCATGGGGATATTTCATTAATAAGATACCTGTAGAAGAAAGATTTGAGTTCGTAAAAAATACTTTTATCGACAAAACTGATACAGGAGTTTCATTTACAGAAGAAGTCAGAAGACAAATTGACTCCTATATTAAAACTTATCACTGGTATGAATTTGCACCATTTGATATCGCTTTCAATGAATTAAAAAAACTTATACGAAAAGAAAGTCAACCAGCTGACCGATGTGCTATACTTTTGGTTTTGATCTCGTGTGGTAGCAAAAAATCACAGCATATTAAAACTTTGCTTAAATTTTTAAAAGATAAGCACGTGAATGAGCCTTTCAAGTTCAAAGTTAAGTTTATATATAAACTGCTGTTCTCCACGGCTGTTCATGAATATGATGTTGACACTTGGAGTTACTTGAATCAATTATTCTACAGTATGGAAGTGTACACTCAAACAGAAAAATGTGTAGACGCTTGTCGTGACTCTATAATACTATACAAAGTTCTACACGATGAACCAGTACCAGATATTGTTAAGAAAAATTTATCATTTCATTCTTTTCAAACCACACAAAGAACACTAAATCGACAACAACAAACAAAATTGTTTACATATCTCTTGAATACTCTATGGGCTCAAACAAAGAGCGCAAGTGAGATAACAAATGAAAATGATTTCAGTGAAACTATTTTTCAAACGAGACGTGTTTTTATGTTGTTGAAAGATTGGAAACAAGAAATTACTTGCTACAAATTCATACTTGAAAGAATACAAGACCTAATTAAATTAAAAGATAAGAAAGAGTGGACCGTAAATATGTCATGCTTATACAATGTGAACAAATCGTGGCGCAAATACATGTTTGAGGAGTCGCTTTCGCTCTCTTTGTGCGAGGAAACGTGCTTGAACGCTCTGAAGCACAAGCCACAGCTACTGACACGTCACGACAAACAAATACACACGTTGCGAACTAACGACACAGTCTCACTACGGCGTGTGCTCTCGAAGCTGCGCGTCTACTGGCCGGACTCACTCGCCCGACACTGGACTAAAGCTTACATGCAAAGCCTAAATGGACCTTCTGGACACAAAGCAATAATTAACGGTATATTCCTGCTATCCCCTATCGATCAAGTCGTACAACTAGCAAAGAAATATGTTCCATCTGAAACAAAAATAAATTGGAGTGACTCTAATCAAGCCGACATTAACATACAGAAAAATATTGCTAAACAGCTTCACGTAGCTAGGCCACTTGTTCCTTTAGGTACGGTGTTATGGTATGCCAAAGGTGATTACTTGCAGTATGCAGTACCGTCGCTGAGTGCTATCTTGTCCAATATCAGTCAAGTTGAGAGTCGTGAATATTTACCTCAACTGTTGGATGCACCAGTCTCTTTACAAAAATTCGGACTTCACCTAACACATACTAAATTTGATACTAGTGAAATAAAGCCTGTATTTTCAGATATTTGGAAATCTACGAAAAATGCTACCATCAGAGCCGTTATTTTTGAACACACATTCAATCACTTAAGCAGTTCTAAAAACCAAAACATTTTCAATGAACTGTGGGAATTATTAAGTATATTCATGCAAGACTTGAACTCACAAGAAAGTACCAGCGTGTATAAGATATTAAGCAATGTCAAAAGCGTTCCGATTAATGTACGTGGAAAATATTATATGAAGAGTTACGAAATTTTAAAATCTTTGCCTGAAAGCCATAATTGCGTGCAATATTTAAATACTGTAATTGCGTATGCAGCACCTGTAATGGAATTACTAAACGAAGACTTTGTCGTCAATAAGTTACTTTCCCCGATAGAATCAACGTTTTGTACATATAATAGGATGTATTTGAATGCATTTGCATGTTTCTTGCTATGTGGTAAAAGTGAGGAAAATCAACTCCAGAGATTCAGAAGGATAGAAAGAGGATTAGACGAAGCTTTTCAGCGTTGGCATGATATACATTCAGATGTCGTTTACATGAAAAAGCATTTCAAACAATTTTTAATGTCATTGGTTAAAAACTTTCAAGAATATTTTATTCACAATAAAACGTCGATACCTGTGAAATTGTTTGAAGAAATCCAAAGCAAAATACAAAAAGAATTGCAACTAGTAGAAAATTACGAATTGTTTACAATTTGGACACTAGTAACAGAATATGTTAAATGTATGAATGTACACGCTTCTAACATTTCTAACATTCTTCAATCTTCAACATCAGATAATTCTTGGGAATATATTCATTTGGAAGTGTCTCCTTCTTTGGGTAAAAAGATCATCGAGTATTTAAAAGAAGATACAGAGAAATATAGCTTGGCTATATGTGATCTATTTGCCGATGCTTTAAGTAAAATGTTCTCTATGTTTAATTATAAAGATGTTACTTTTATACTCGAAATTTTAGCACATATGCTTTATGATCGAGAGTTTATTTCTAGTTATTTAGTGGTTTGTAAATGCATTTCAAAATATTGTTATGGAAACGATCGGAATTCGATACGATCAGAAATCGTTGACCAAATTAAATCGCATCCATCTCCCCTAGTTAGGATGCAGTACCATCGTTATTTTTAAAGACACTTCATGCTACGCTACGTAGGGGAAGTTGGTCTACCTGGCCGTCAGATGTTTGAGTTTTGATTGTTATAAAATAACTGCTGGTCTAAGTTATAAAAGTGATGTAGATATCTAATACCCCAGATAGCTGTTAATGAAAACTCGAGATTTAAAAATAAGATAAGATTGTTCCAGGTGCGACTCTGTCCATCAGTTTTGCATCAAAAATAAGATATTCGTTTTTTATGATTATTTCGTATTTTATTTGTTTACTGTCTGTAGTTTTGGGAACAGTGGTGTTTTTATTAAACGTAATAAAATTCTGTATTGATGATATTGGCATTTTTATTTCATGTATTACTAAACCTCAGGTAGGTATCTATTTTATGGGTCCCTTTATCATTCACGCTGTGGAATAGTGAGTGACTTTTTACCGAGCCCAATTCTAAACTTAGTCCCTATGTGCTATTATTGTAATTTTTATTTAAAAAACTCAAATTTAAATTTGAGTAGTTATAGTTGAACCCGCGACCAACTAGAGAGATAGATAGTCTTTCCCAATTATTTATTTCAAGTATTTTTATTTAGGTATCAAATTTATGGTATCAATATTGGTTAAAATGTTAGATAGAAATAAAGAGGCTCACCTCAAATCACGAACTTATAACTTATACAACAACGGTTTGTTAAATACATACATGCACAGTGTACTGTGTGAATGAGAAGCGTTTTACTTAACTCCATGGTCTCTAAAGTCTTAGCACTAAACTAAAGCTAATATTTTTTTTTCAACATAATTATGAATCAAAACAGCATTTCGTTTCATAACAAAACAGAATCAAATTATTTCAAAAATAAATTATTTTGATTTCTCTCAAATCACTTTCATTCATTGATTTGATGATATACTTAATTTTCGATTTATTCTAGCATTTTTTTAGATATGAGTGTGCTATTTGACGGAAAATATGATGACGTTAAAAGATGGTATTTTTTCGTACAAAATTCATAGAACTTTTTGACGTTTCGATAAAAGTATTGAATTGAAATTGAATAAACTCGGAATTTTAATTCGATTCCATTCAACACTGATTTGACAATTTCAGTGTTGCAACGTTATGACAAGTACTAAATAGTTATGTTGCGAAATTATTCGATATGGAAATGCAATATTTCTGGATCGATTCTTCTCGTTTATAATTTTACTCTCGTAAACTAAGTATATCAGGAAATTAAATATTTCTGAACCGATAATTTAGTTTTAACGATTAATAAACGATCTGAGATTTTTCTTTTATAATTGTGTGTGAAATAAATAAAAAATTTAATCATGAAGGAACATAACAAATAAAACAGATAGATGTATTATGGTAATAAGTTATTTTATAAATTGTCGCCTTCACCGCTATCGCTATCCTGTCAGTTGCTGTAACATTTATTATAAAACACACACACTGATTGTTTATCGATTTTTGTGTTCATCACTACACTATTTTACGTGGTATCATTATTTCACAAAATGACAGAAGCTATTGTCAAATCTGGAATCTAATATATAACGGGTGATTTTTTAAGAGCTTGAGAACTTTTTTAAACAATAAAACGCATAAAATTTGCAAAATCTCATCGGTTCTTTATTTTAAACGTTAGATTGGTACATGACATTTACTTTTTGAAGATAATTTCATTTAAATGTTGACCGCGGCTGCGTCTTAGGTGGTCCATTCGGAAAGTCCAATTTTGGGCAACTTTTTCGAGCATTTCGGCCGGAATAGCCCGAATTTCTTCGGAAATGTTGTCTTCCAAAGCTGGAATAGTTACTGGCTTATTTCTGTAGACTTTAGACTTGACGTAGCCCCACAAAAAATAGTCTTAAGGCGTCAAATCGCATGATCTTGGTGGCCAACTTACCGGTCCATTTCTTGAGATGAATTGTTCTCCGAAGTTTTCCCTCAAAATGGCCATAGAATCGCGAGCTGTGTGGCATGTAGCGCCATCTTGTTGAAACCACATGTCAACCAAGTTCAGTTCTTCCATTTTTGGCAACAAAAAGTTTGTTAGCATCGAACGATAGCGATCGCCATTCACTGTAACGTTGCGTCCAACAGCATCTTTGAAAAAATACGGTCCAATGATTCCACCAGCGTACAAACCACACCAAACAGTGCATTTTTCGGGATGCATGGGCAGTTCTTGAACGGCTTCTGGTTGCTCTTCACTCCAAATGCGGCAATTTTGCTTATTTACGTAGCCATTCAACCAGAAATGAGCCTCATCGCTGAACAAAATTTGTCGATAAAAAAGCGGATTTTCTGCCAACTTTTCTAGGGCCCATTCACTGAAAATTCGACGTTGTGGCAGATCGTTCGGCTTCAGTTTTTGCAGGAGCTGTATTTTATACGGTTTTACACCAAGATCTTTGCGTAAAATCTTCCATGTGGTCGAATAACACAAACCCAATTGCTGCGAACGGCGACGAATAGACATTTCACGGTCTTCAGCAACACTCTCAGAAACAGACGCAATATTCTCTTCTGTACGCACTGTACGCATTCGTGTGGTTGGTTTAATGTCCAATAAAGTAAACTGAGTGCGAAACTTGGTCACAATCGCATTAATTGTTTGCTCACTTGGTCGATTATGTAGACCATAAATCGGGCGTAAAGCGCGAAACACATTTCGAACCGAACACTGATTTTGGTAATAAAATTCAATGATTTGCAAGCGTTGCTCGTTAGTAAGTCTATTCATGATGAAATGTCAAAGCATACTGAGCAAATAATAATGCATGAAAATCATAACCTCAAAAAATCTGAGCAAATACTAATGCATGAAAATCCTAACCTCAAAAAAATCACCCATTATAATAAGTTGTCAACTACCGTATAATAACCGTTTTCGGCAGCGTTCCAAACAAAGGCAAATGTTATTTCACACTTCTACAGACTTCACACTTTTATAGTATCTGTGCGATATACATTGATTCAGTCAGTTGTCAAAAAAATAATGTCAGTTGCGAAACACTTGACATTGACACTTAGGTCCGGGGCCGTCAGCCGTCAGGCGTCAGCGTAAAACTTTATTACGATTGACACAAGTATTAAAATTGCTTGTCGTGGATTGTTGTTCATATTATAAAAATAATATGAATGTGTAAATGATATAGGTATCTAGATTAGACAGTAGATACGTATTTACAGCAAGTATTTCGCCAGATATTTCGGTTTCCTCCTTTCTTTAATCCGGCCGAATTATTTGTGTACTTAGAGCTGTAGGTAAGTAGGTGTCAGTGAAGCGGGCGGACCCCGCCTATCTATAATTACTGTTGTGTTTGTGTCAACTTTGTGTTGGTTATTTCTTTCATAAGAACACTTCTGGTAATTCGGACTACAATAGTTTACTTCAATGGTTACTAAGAAATAGTAAAAAACCTACGTATCCATACGTAAGTAGCCTAAAGTAAAATAATTAATTTGTCTTTATGACGTCATGTATTTGCGGCACTGCGTAAAACCTTCAAATGAGGGACATTTGGAATAATATCTTCTATTGTTATGTCAATGCTATTTTGTTAACTTGTTCCCAATTATTTTTATTTTGGAAACATCAGACTATCAGATGAATGCTATGTTTGGCTATTAGATTATACTAACTCGGAAATCTGTCAAATCCCGCGAAGAACGTATTCTACTTGACTGTGAATCATCCGGTTTCCATACACCTATATCTTACGTCACCAATATCAGCTACATATTAAATGTATTTATATTTACTACAATCGCAAGGAATGTTGTATACCGCTTTAAAACATCCGGGCCGTATCAGCTAGGTACTTATTTATAAAATTAGTGGCCAGGTAGGTAAACATAACGGTACTCAATTTAGCTATACATTTCATCGTGAACTCTTTAGACGGATGACCTTGACTGAATGAATTCTTGTAGTTTCCATACCTTTACAAATACGATCGCGACCTCGGCGTAGAGTGTCCAACTCCAACAGAGTATCTAAGTACCTACTTGAAACCACTTTTCGGAAATTCCTCTACGTACCTACTTGCAACATGCAGCATAAGGCTTGTGAATAGATTACAGATGCGCAATATTTTCTAATAGTTATTTCTGTCAAACAGCCTTGGGGAAATAGCCGACGACGACGTTTGTTCGAGCACTATCTCGACTGGTGGTATTCCATGATGTGGGGTACGTTGGAGCATGTCGCATAGATGCCTATAATACCGTACCGTAAAACGGGCTGGATTCGAGGAATAATAGAATTCGAGGGGTGAAGATAGAGAAGAGGGGTGAGTAAATGTTGGGAAAATATTCTAACATTTATTCATCCCATTCCTGTTTTACCGTATTGTAGAGAAATGCACGGTTAAATGAATACCTACGGTTTTTACTTTAATTTAAACGCAGATACACTAAAAGAAAAAAAATAATTATAGGTACTTATTACTTACTGTTAGTAGATAGTAGGGACCTTCTTGTCTACAATTAATAATCGTATGTATCTAATAACTTTTACCTATAATTTCAGATACCTACACATCATGGCGCCCCTAGACTTAGAAGGCGGAACCCTTGGACAGAGACATGAACATTACAATAAATTACTCAAAGAAGCTATCAGCAGTGGTCAACCGGTTGCAGCATTTACATTAGGCGATAATGATATTGAAAACTTATTGAAGATCGATCAAGCCTGTCACGCCAGGGACGTCGACTTTATCGTTAGCGTGTTCAAGTGTGGTGACATGCTGTGCGTGTCTCGCGCACTTGCACGGTCTCCTTGGTTGGTCACTGACCCACAATATGCCAACATTATCAATTCTAACTACGTACATACAGAACTCTTCCCATATATGAATACTAAGGCATTTATTAAACTTATCAAACAAATAAGACTTAACATACAGGACGAAGTGCGCGCCGAACAATTTTATCTCTATGAAAAAAAGGATACCGACGCTTTGAAATGGTTACCAAAGTGCTCAGCCAGCTTTATAGAAGCAAACATTGAGCAGCATATTAATAATTTGAAAATCAGAACTTACAAACGACTTTGTGAAAAAACTGACAAGATCTTTGAAATTGTTTTGGAGAAAACTTATTATTATGAGAGAGCAAGATATGCTCAAGTTGCAATGTTCTTATTAAAAGCTGATGTCGATAAATTCTTAGACGTCATAGAAAAAGATAGATCTAACTATATACCGAAATTTAATGATAAAGGTACTACTCTGATCATGAAGAAATCTCCGAAGAGAGTGATTGATAAATTTGATCGCTATGCATCATCGATCCATGTACCTACATTTTGTAAATATCTTAAAGCAGATGAAATTAAACCATTTTTGTACGCACAAGCTAAAAAAGATAATGATAGCAACTATGAATACTATAATTTGCGAAACTTTTTTAGATACGATACATTAAAATACTTTGTAAAAAAGTTGCCGAAACATGAACAATTTGAATTTGTGAAGAAAATATTCATCGATAAAGAAATTGCTGATGCCGATGAGGAAAAATTAGTAGCCGGTACCGAGCAATACAATATGAGAAAGCTGTATGTTCTTGTGAGGACACCTAGTTATATCTGGTATCGGTTTGCTGATTTTGAACGAGCATTTCAGGATATAACGGAAATAATATCTAAGGATTTGGATAACCACAACATAGTGTCCATGCTGACTGTACTAATGTCTTGTGCTGAGAATAATTTACAGCACATACAAAAGTTAATCCAGTATTATCTTGACAAGCATAGAACTTTACAATCCCACTATACTTTGAAATTCACTACAGACCTATTAGATCGCACAAATATTTATCAATACGATGAGAAGACGTGGAATTTAATTAATGAATTGTTTAAAATTTTAAAAATATATGATGAACCGGATAATGTGTGGTCAAACACGGTAGCAATCATTGAATTCGTAGTTGTCTACAAAATTCTACACGATCAAATTGTTCCTGAAAATATACAAAAAAAATTCTCCTTTAAAACTTTGAAAGAACATGGAAAAAAATTAAACAAAGAACAGAAAGAAAAAGTATTTCGTTATTTATACGATTTTTTAATCAATAAATGTAAACCCATTACGACAGAACAGGAGTTCGGTGACACAATTACAATTTTGTCGCAAGTTTTCGAGTTACTTCGCGATTGGAAAAAAGAACTTACAGATTTCACTCTTGTAACTGACAAAATTAAGGAGTGCGTCAAAGTTAAAAGCGAAAATTCTTGGAAGGGGAGTTTGTTACAGTTATACAAGTTTAAGAAGTCATGGCAAAGACATATGTTTGAAGAATCTGTAATTATGAATCCATGTGAGGAGGTGTGCTTGAATGCTCTGAAACATGACCCTCTATTGCTGGAGCGTCAAAGTAACGATGTACAGTCCTTAAGATGTAACGACGCTGTCTCGCTGCGACGTCTACTTGCTAAGTTACGTATCTACTGGCCTCAATCACTCGCTACACAATGGGTCGATGCATACATGGAAAATTTAAACAAAACCGATGGTCATAAAGCTACTATCCGCGGACTCTGCACATCTTTGTCACAGAAGCAGGTACTTGAGTTAATTGACAAATATAAGCCAAACCAAGCTAAAATTGATTGGAGTGCAGTTGATGATCGTATTCTCAGTATTCAACGATTCATTGCTAAAAATATGCACATCGCAAGACCACAACCTGTTCCAGAAAGTATACTGTTTTTCGCTAGGGGTGACTACTTACAGTACGCTCTTCCATCGCTACTGGCAATATTTTATAATTTGAGCATTATGGAAAGTAAAAAATATATCCCAAAACTTTTAGATGCACCAGTATCTGTACAAAAACATGGTATTAGACTAGCATATAAAAAGTTAGATCACGAAACGCTAAAGAAAATATTTTTTGATTGCTGGAAAGCCTCCAAGAACGTAAGCATCAGAGCGATAATATTCCAATTTACCTTTGAATTGTTATGCAATCAAAAAGACTCTGGTAACGCAGTGGGCCTGTGGGAATTGACAGAATTATTTATTGACAACCTTACATTTGAAGAAGATAAGAAAATCTATGAATTAATGTCTCGCGTAGAACAAGTTCCACGGCACGTCAGAGCAAAGTATTTGGTAAAGACTTACGATTTTATGAAAAAGCTGACACAAAAAGTTAAGGAAGAAGACCGCGATAAATACAAAAGGCTTACTGCACAGTTAGCAGAATATTCACGACAAATTATGGAGGACATCCCCCCAGAGTTTATTAAAGGCGTAATACAAGAGTTCGTCGATAAAGACTTTTTTGGATTTGAAGATAACTTTGGATCAGTTCACGGAATAATATCAGTAATTTCAGCATATTTACTAACCGCTAAAAATGAAAATCTCCAAGCAGAGAAATATGAAAAAGTATTTGTTCCCATTATGAAACGTGCTTTTGAAAAGTGGTCAGAAAAAAAGGACGGCAGCTTTATAATCAGGAGCAATTTTCAATGTTTGCTATCACAGCTTTCTGATGACCTAAGAGACTTCGTCGTTGAAAATAAGTTGCTGTGGCCTATTAAAATGTTTTTAGATATCAAAATAGAACTAGAAAAATCTATATCGATCTCGGAAAATTATATGATGTTAACTAAGTGGAAATTGACCGCAACAATAGCTCAACTAGCCGAGAAACCGTATTCAGAAGATAAAAATTGGGCGGATATTACTGCTGAAATAGCTCCCGAATTTGGTAAAATATCTTTGGATTATTTGAAAGAAGATGTAAAAACGCATTTCCCTTGTATTTACAAACTTTATTCTAAAGCTCTAAACACGCAGTTACAACTTATTTCTGAAGAAAGCAATAAAATTATAATTTATAAATGCTTCTTGGCTGAGAATGACTTCATAGAAGGATACTTAACTGCTATAGAAACCAGCAAAGACGCGTACTCCTATAACAAGGATACCTATGCAGATTTATGGAACCAAATATCGGAACATCCTTCTGTGGAAATAAAAATGCATTATTATTATAATTCTAAGAATGATTATGATGGATGCTGCTACTAATTTAATTTAGTAACATTTTTTACAAGTAACGGAACTAATTTACTAACGATTTGTGGTATTTTTATTACCTAGCTCTACCTAGGTAGGTACTCTTACCTATGTTAATGTAGCTAATAATAGCTTTGTTTATTAATTAGAAACTAAAAGTATTTTTGTTATTTTTATAGTTATTATTTTAAATAAAAACGAAAATACAAACTGACATATTATTTGCGAAAACGAATCCTTAGAACACGAATAGGTAAGTAGGTACCTCTACGGTCTGCATTAAAACTTCGCATTACCAGCCTGCATATTAATAAGTACTTAGGGGATCTGATGGGTACCTACCTAAATTTTGAGGTACACACAGGAATGTTCCGTACTAGAACCGAACCCGCTGTACATTGCGCGGCAGCCGGTTGCCCAGCCACCGCGCCCACCGCAGTCATTTTAGCGTGCATTAAAAATATGTTGATAGGTATTAAAATGTGTGCATTACGGTTGGAGCCGCTGCCTGGGGAGAATGTGTTTCTTTTATGAATCAGTTAATGATTAAATGAAAGTCATGTTTCTTGTCCTAACATTATTTTAATGTAGACCTTTATTTTCTAAATCGCACTTAAAATATTAATCTTAGAATACCTTAAACTAAACAAGAAAATAAAGTTGGCAGAAGACTTGGCCAAAAGTAAAATACCATGTTACAAAACCCAAACTGACCAGAATTTTTAGGTTACAAATGAATATGCATTTTGCCCGTTGCATATTTTCGAAATGCATTTAAAAATTAACCAATCTAATTGAGTTGTGTTACATACAATATTTATATCATTTCAATAAAACATCGTTCTACATTTCTATAGACAAAAATAAAAAATTACAAGAAAGAATTTTTCGGTATTTATCAATAAACAAATGACGAAAACCACAGTAGAATAATAATGACGACTATCATATACAAATTCATCGCTAGAAGCGCTAGAACTTGCCAGTGTCGTATCGTCATTGACAAGACGTATGGTATGGTACCAGGGGGCTTACTCTTGAATCCAATTAATCGACATTGACATTGCGAAATTTCGTACTCGAGTTGTAACACTAGCGCCCAGTGCATCCATAGTGCGTGGATAATTCAATACCATTTAGGTATTAAGTATAGCTTTATATTCCGTACTCTCAATGCTATTTTCACAGCTACGATTGTGGTTGTGTAGTGTTCATATTGAGTAATTATTGCGATTTTATTGATTTGAAATTGCACTGAAATTGAGATTGGTTTCAAGAATAAGCTCCCTGGAATGTACCCTGAAGGTATTGAAGGTATGTCATGTCGACGATGCGATACCTATTGGAATATAAATGATAACAGTGAAGACCTCCATTTTTAGTGATTGGACAAACAGAACCTCGCACTGAATGTGCGTCATCTAGTCAGTAAAAAAACGATAGTTCTCATTGAATCACATTCGTTTAAGTCAAGCTTAAAATAATTCGTATGCTAGCGGAAGTAAGAGTCAAAATATGTCCCGAATTGAAAGCAACTATATTCGTTAGCTTTGTGGTATTTACCGGACATTTCGCGACACACTTTTATATTCTTAGTACATATTAGTATTAAGAAATAGTAAAAAAAAAAACAAATATAACTAATGTAGCTATAATTGTACACTGATGATTTTAATATGTTCTTGTCATAAATTAACATTATGACTTAATTATTTATAGACCACAGACAAATATCAAGGCAAAGACTTGATTGATTATGTAAGTCATAGTGAACTCTACCGCAACTACGAAATAATCAGCAGTGCTAGTCTATTTAGCAGTTTATATAGTCATGAACGTAATATTTGTAGCAGATACTATTTAAGTCATTTTATGATTAATATTATAATATTTTATGATTAAGTAAATGAAGACAATATTTTCATTTAAAATATGATGACCTCACAATGGAATCTTATATCAATACATAATCGTTTTTTTTTCTTTAAAGTACAAAACATTATGAAGACTCCCTGTTACTTAATTATAATTAGAGAGTATGTATCTACAACAATAACATTTAATCCTATGTCACTAAGTTACAATATTAAAACGAAAAATTAGCAATGAGTACTAGTATGGGCTGATTGAAACAATTGTAAAGTGAATACAACAAAAATGTTTTCATTCTTTAGTGTTGAGAATAATTTCATATTTTCAGAGATAAAATCTGCAACAAATTACATATTATGTTATTAAAAAAAATGTATATAAGAAACCCTAAGCCTATTGTAATGCTATTTTATCATCGATTTTATCAAAATAACATAATTACCTGCTACTTTCATCTCTTACTCCCACTCATTCAAAGTTGACTGAGAGATGATGCATAAGGCATTAAATCAGCTAGCACAAATTGTCTGTTTTAAGTTAAATAAATAAAATAAGCTCTCTAGTTTGTACATGACGCCCCAAAGGCGCTAGTCCACTACACTAATCCACTTTTCACCATGCAACCTTTTAAAAGAATCTGTTACCTCAGAATGGTCACTATTAAGTGTTGCCACATGCATTTGTGTTTAACCCGTTGAAATTCAGCCCCTAAATTTGTTCATACAAAAGCAGTCTCTAAACATTGGAAATAAGGTCTATAATATAGTTAGTGGAGAGCAGTCACCAGTGATTGCCTGGATACATCCCCAAGCTTAAGATCCACTTTTCACAAGTTTTATTATGAGTCCCATGTCAACTAATAATGGATCTATTGCCATAAACAAGGCATTTTTACAGACTTGTGCTACTACTGAGATTTTCCATTTTCGAAAAATCTAAAAACCCCATTCATATTTTTGCTAACTCGCGAATCGAAACTGAGACACTCGGTTTTCACTCTGGCGAGCTCTCAATAAACAAGTATTGAGTAATAACAAAATTATAAGACAATAGTTACCTTTTCCATAAAGCAGTCAACCAAAGTAGAAATCATGTAGTTATTCCTTCTAGTCGTCAGCACCAGCTTCATCGGGCGCCGGCGTGTGCCACGTGAGCCTCTCCTCGTAGAATTGAATCACCACTTGAGGGCACCTTACATTAGCCTGCTTTGCTGGTACCAGGTCTGCTTCATCTGTACCCTGCCACTTCATGAGGAACATCAGCTCTCCACTGCTGTCAGTAGCACCTATAATATTTTAATTAGTTTGTACTTTGTTTGTATAATTGAAATAAGTCATATTTATATTCTTACGTGAATCTGAAACAAGACTTACTTAGTATATCGCATTATGAACTTAAAATCCATGACTATTTTTACATCATCAAAAGAAAGTAATCAACACTGCCATGCAAGCTTTGAGAGATAGTCGCCAATGAGCATGTACTATAGCTTATAACACTTTCAGTAAGATCCGAATACTTCTACAGTAAGATACAAATACTGATATGCATAGATAACTACATTGAATGATGTAGAATACAAAAATGAAACATTTCAATAAGCCATCATGCACACATGACAAATAATATTAGAATAATAAAGAATAAGTTTCAAAATATGCAAAAATTAGTTTAAAAAGCAGCAGCGCAAGCAGTGTCAGTTATATGCTAGTAATGCTGTTTATGAACAAAATTATATACACACCTATAATCTTTTCAGGCTCTAGTCCTCGATCAAAACCTGACGCCTTTTTGTCGTCACTTTTAGCCTTCTTTGCACCTTTTAAGTCTGGAGTTGGCACAGCAGATTTGCGCTTCTTTGCATCTTTATCTACTTTGACAGTTTTACCCTCTGAAAGTAGAAAAAAAATCCTATTTTATTTTTAGGTACTTATGTTCTAGTTAGCTCTCTTTAAATCAGACAGTAGTTCAAAAAAGGAAATCTTACAGCTAGGTATAACATAAACATAGATTAAATCACTATTATATAAAGCAGAAGAGTTTGTTTGTTTTTTTATTTGTTTGTTTGAACACGCTAATCTCCATAGACAATCTGTGTACACTAGTGTGAAATAAATCTAAATCAACCCTCCAGTCAAACATCACACCTACATCCCTAATGTTAACTCTGGATATTGTGCATATTTGACATCAACCTTTTAGTCCCTGAAGGCAAAGGTGATTCACAAGTTAACTCGTTGAGTACCGTCATTATAGACACAATTACAGAACAATAGCTTGCGGTCACTGGTGACCGCTCGGTGTTTGACAGTTTAATGGGTCCCATGTTAAAAAGGATTTAAGTAGGCAGTCTAAATAAATAATGCAAGGTTTCCCAAACTATTGTGACCCATTTGGTGGGTTGCAAGTGAATTTTTATTGAACCTTGTCTGCAGAAAAATGCACAAACCAACAATTGTTTTTTGTTTCATATTGGTAATGGTTTCATTCCCTGAAGGTGGGTCCTGAGTTTAGGAACTTGATTTAGATAGGTTGTAGTACAGACAACTTTGGGAACCACTGAAATAATGTATGATTATACAGAATATAACAATTCTTACCAGCTTCCTTCTTCTTTCTTGCTTCCTCAAAGGCTGATATGAGGTCTGGGCAATCCAGATTCTCTTCTGGTTCCCAGGTATTGTCCTCATCACTGTAACCTTTCCATTTTAAATAGTATTCAACCTGGAAAAACAGTAAACAAAACCTGCTTTTATTTATTTATTTATGTACACACATTCAAGACAGAGGACAACACATATATAAAAACAGAGTACATAGGCCCCACATATTCCAACTGGAATCTCTTCCTGTGGGCCTGTGGGCCTGTGGCAGGAAAAGATATAATGACACTGAGACACATAGTGTGTTACACAAACAATAAAAAATAAAAATAATAATAATAACGAAGAAACCGATAGAAATAACAATATAAACAATAAAACAAACTAATAAAATGCTATTATATAAAAAGAAAAAAAAATAGCCTTTATACCTACATATATATACGCGGAATATATACTTTACTTTACTTTACTTTTTTATATATATTTTACTTGTTGGAATAAACTATAACAATATATATATGGATAGAACTTGAATAATTAAGCACTCGTAAAAAACTGTGGGCACTGTGGCGGTAGGTACTTTACAATGAGAACAATAAGCCACTAGTTTACCTTTCCATTTCGCACACGTCGGTCTAGCACTTTTTCGACAGAGAACTCCTCCTCTCCCTCTGGTTCACCTTCCTTTTTCTTGTCAGCCATAGTTTTGAAAATCTAAGAAACTGCAATGTATAAGAAATAAACATTCGAAACTGCTTTGTTTGCTCTTTGACACTATCAGGACATACACTTTTTAATTAACCCAAAACATAAGAAATATATTAATATGTAGATGGGCTACGCAGCTAACCCCTATTATACCTACATTGCATACTTGCATAGTGCAGTGAGTGCAGTAAGCGTCTGCAGATAACCTATACTATATTCCGAATGTCCTAGGATCATACATGCCATATTTTTTTATATGTATATTGTCTTTACTAGTGTATATCACGAGTGTATGTATATAGAATTGTTTTATTTGTTTTCATAACAAAATATTTGTAATTGTATACAAATTGATGCCAGCATCGTGTCCCGCCATTTTGACTAGGGTTAATACCAAATTGTTGAATCCCTCCTATTCGTTTATGTACCGTAGGGTTATTAACATTAGTTATTTGTCATAATTAGCACGACAATAATATAAACGAATCAATACTTTTCAAACGTACACACCTTTTCACTTTCGATCGCAATTCGCAAAAGTACCGGCGCACAACTCACGTTTGATTTGAGTTTGATTGAGTTGAGTATTTGAGTTTGATTGAGTTGGATTTTAGCATCTATGTAACAGTACCAAAACTACCAAAGAGTATAAGTAAAAAACGGAATACTACTCTATGATTTAAGATTTGTTGTAATATGTATATGTATTGATTAGGGTTGCCAACTACTAGATTTACCATTTACCTATAAGGTTCAGTACTATCATATGACACAATCATCATAATGTCGTCGACTATCCGCAGATAGTCGATTAAACTCACCGCGTAGATTTCTGCATCATCATCATCAGTCCTTATTTGTCCACCGCTGGCCTCTGCAATGGCACGCCACTGAGCTCGGCCTTGAGCTCTTCTCACCCAACCACTGCAAGCCCCCTTGCGGATGTCGTCACTCCACCTAGCTGAGGCCTTAGTACGAGTTTATTTTACGTTTAAAGTAATCGTAACGAGTACGCATTCGGCGCTCTGATTGGTTGGTTCATTGGCGCCGGCCAATCAGAGGGCCGAACGCGTATTCGTTACGAATACTTTAAACGTAAATGAAACTCGTACTAAGGCCTCTGAAGGGCGCCCTACACTGCGTTTGCCTAGCCGCTGTCTCCAGGCTAGAACATGTTTACCCCAGCGGTTATCGGTTCTTCGACAAATGTGACCGGCCTACTGCCACTTCAGGTTATTAATCCATATGGCTATGTACTTTTGGTTCTCTGTCGGATCACTTCGTTTCGGATTAGATCCTTCAAAGAGACTCCGAGCATAGCCCTCTCCATAGCTCGCTGTGCGACCTTAAATTGGTAGACCAGTCGCACTGTCAGTGTCCACGTCTCGGCTCCATATGTCATTACTGGAAGGACGCACTCGTTGAAGACTTTTGTATTCAGGCTTTGCGGTATCTGTGACGAGAAGACTTGATTAAGTTTTCTATATGCTGCCCAGCCAAGCTGTATTCTTCTACGGGCCTCCTTCTCGAAGTTGTTCCTACCAAGCTGCAGGGTTTGTCCCAGGTAGATGTATTCCTGAACAACTTCGAGAGTAAGGCCAATTGTCTCCAGAATGCATATTCATTGAACATTATTTTAATTTTTCCCAAGTTTATCTGGAGCCCGATGCGCGCGGAAGAATCAGCCAGGCTGCTCAGCATATTATTATATTGCAAGTCCTGCATACATAAACATTTTTTGCAATTTTTACACGATGTACATCGCGCGATCTATTAGTACACCTGTTAAGTCATGGGATGCCTACTTTGATCGTAAGATAAAAAAAAATGCAATGCGCCATCGTATGATCGCTCGAAACTAACAAAAGTTGTTATTTGTGTAATGTAATGACTGTAACTTATGAGTATAGACAGAACTACAGAGATATGAATATTCTTAAAGTTCATATGGGAATAAAGTTAAAATAAAGCATAATTACTCGTTTTTTAACTTCCTATAGGGAATAAATACCATGGATAGCATGAGCCCGAATGACGATGGAACCATGAAACTTTCAGCAGGTGGTGGAAGTTAATAGGCCATAATAGGATTCAAACGCATTTTAAAAACCGCTATTTTCATAAAACGCACAAAATCCAATTACCATTGGTTATAGTTAATTTTAGTATATATACGTTTAGCTATTTATTAAGAAATAATATTGCTATTGATGCAATACTATTTCTTACTACAGGTAAGTCCTACTACAAGTGACTCCAAAATACACAAACTCGAACAAAATTAATAGAAATCTGTCGTTTTTGGCAGCTCTTTTTAACTCACTTTCTGGAACCAACCAAGCCTATTCTGTTTTGTCTTTGCACAAGTCGATTCGCGGTGCGTTTAGTCAAAGTACTGCGAAAGACGATGGCAGCACCGGCAGCATCTTAGCTTACAAACATTGTGACGATTTTCACACTTTAGCGTTGTGCGCCGAGTAATTTAGATCAGGTCGCCCCAACACTGTACTTATTATACTCTTTCTTATATACACATATTGTCTCAATTTTATATAATTATAGAAATGTTAATTACATTTAAATGTAGCAACTTAACACGTTAAACGCCATGGCAGTCACCGGTGACCGACATTAGCGGAGGATTTGCCTTCAATAGTTTTTTATTGGCAGCCAATGCCTTAAACAACGTATTCAATTAATTCAATAATTTTGCGGAAGGCAATATGTATTAGAACTCTCAAAAAGTTATAAAGTAACATATTTTTACCTACATTTTTGGCAAATAAATTATTTCGGATTTCTGAAGGTATTTTCTGTTTTTTCAACGTTCTTGGTTCAAGTATGTAATAAAATTACTAATCACAAGTCTAAATTTCCAATATTTTGGAAAATATTTTTAAAGTTTAAACCCTTTAATTAACTTTTATCAAATTACAAATTAGCCAAGTTATAGTTATTAGTTTAAAAATGGTTTAAAACGACCGGTGGGTCGTCGTGAGTACCAAACCGTTATACAGGGTGTCCAAGAACCCGGCGTCCAACTGGATTCCCACGATGCCCCAAGTTCTAACAGTACTCAGAAAAATATTTTAAAAAATCCACCCCATGTACTTACAGAATTATACTGATTTCAAAAAAAAAGGGAAATGAGCACCCTGTGACATACTTTTGAATGCTGTGACTGCTAATGCTGATAATTTCGATATTTCTTGGAGGTTTTGTAATCTAGGGTATTGCTGTGTCTAAATAGAATGTAAAAATAAAGTACTTATTGTACCATTTTAAAATAAAATATTATTTTAACTAAAGGTGATATGGAAAACTATTGAATTTCGCAACTTTGACCGACTGTAGTGTAAAAAAAATGTACCAAAATAGTATGGCAAGTGACGTCAAATTTTGACGCGTTTATTCCTCTTTTTAAAAAGGTATAATACTTACACATTAATTTGAAAAAAAAATTTTTTGATAATATTTTTACTCAACAACCCAATTTTTACGATGTCTTACAGAATTCTTAGAAAGAAAAATTTACGACGAATTGAATCTAACCTCTAAAGAATTACTATTGTATGCTCATAAAAATAACAACAGGCCTCTCAAAAAACAGGTTAGACCGTAAGGGACGGTATGTGCATGCATCTCACCATAATGATTCGTTATTACAACAGGAGGGAGCAAGACAGAAACTATCTTTGCGATTTGCTGGTTCTTCTTTATGGTACCCCATTATTCAGGTAAGAGTGAGGGAGAAAAAGGTTATCCGAGCCGAGTCGCGTTTTGTGAAACAATCCTGCAAAAACATCGAGAAGACGAAAACTTTATCGACAAAATTTTGTGGTCAGATGAATCAACATTTAAGAAGGATGGCTACATGAACCTACACAACTTGCACGAGTGGCATGTGGAAAATCCGCACTTGATGCGAGAAGATAGATCCCAGTACCGGTTCAAAGTGAACATGTGGACCGGTATTCTCTGTGGGAATATTATTGGTCCATTTGAGATGCCCGAGAATTTGACTGGCGAATCATATTTAAATTTTCTTCAAAATGATTTGCCAAACTTACTAGAAGAGACCCCACCAGATATGTGGTTCCAACGCGACGGCTGTCCAGCACATTTTCGCGTATCCGTTAGAGAGTTTTTGGACGAGCAATACCCGAACAGGTGGATTGGGCGATCAGGAACAATCCCGTGGTCAGCCCGCTCACCTGACTTAAATCCGCTGGATTTTTTTTTCTGGGGAACTATGAAGGAGCTCGTTTATGCGAAGCCCATTAAGGACATCGCTGACCTTCGTGAGAAGATAACACAAGCAGTGCAGGTGATACGTCAAAAAAGTTACTCGCGAAACATAAAGCGGTCCTTTTTAAGGAGAGTGAGAGCTTGTATTGCCGCGGGTGGTCAACATTTTGAACATTTATTGTAATAAAATATCTTTAAACTAACATTCTTTGCTTTTATTCTACTGGGAACCCATCTACCTGTGTGTATTTCCTTCTTGCTCACTCTTGGAACCGAAGTAAATAATAGTAGTAACATAACAGTTTCTAAGATAAGAAAGGGTCCGACAGTTACCGTTAGTAGGTAGGCACTTCGTAAAAATTGGGTTATTCAGTAAAAATATTATCAAAAAAAATTTTTTTTCAAATTAATGTGTAAGTATTATACCTTTTTAAAAAGAGGAATAAACGCGTCAAAATTTGACGTCACTTGCTATACTATTTTGGTACATTTTTTTACACTACAGTCGGTCAAAGTTGCGAAATTCAATAGTTTTCCATATCACCTTTAGTTAAAATAATATTTTATTTTAAAATGGTACAATAAGTACTTTATTTTTACATTCTATTTAGACACAGCAATACCCTAGATTACAAAACCTCCAAGAAATATCGAAATTATCAGCATTAGCAGTCACAGCATTCAAAAGTATGTCACAGGGTGCTCATTTCCCCTTTTTTTTGAAATCAGTATAATTCTGTAAGTACATGGGGTGGATTTTTTAAAATATTTTTCTGAGTACTGTTAGAACTTGGGGCATCGTGGGAATCCAGTTGGACGCCGGGTTCTTGGACACCCTGTATATCTATGAGGCTTCGGCTCGACGTGCAGGAGAAAGAACGGGGTGATTTTTAGTCAGTAAGAGTCTGGCACTCTCAACCCTCCCGCCTCACCCTAGCGGGAGTGTAGTAGTCATTCGATGATTTTCCCCCCTTTAAAAAACCTATCTACTGTGCAATGTAAACAATCCTTATTTTATCAAATCGTTTATTTTGTAGTTTTTTTTTTAATTCTGGCAGATAAAATATAAACGGTAATACAAGAGCTACCCGTCATGGCCATGTTAAAGTGAAAACATAATCTGAATTTGATCCACAGACTTATAAGGAGAAGCAGACCGAACATTAGCTAAAATTTGTGAAGCCAAAAAATATATGCGCAAAATAGCTTAAACGGGGCTGGACTAAGGTCGGATTTAGAAACAAAGTATATTATAAGGTACCTAGATAGACCTACATAGAGATACGCGTGTTTCTGGGATAAATAGTCAATATTTATAAATATTGAATAAATATCCAATATTACTATAATTTTTATGCACAAATATACTACCTTAAATGTATGAAAATGCTATGTTTATATAATTCCGAAACTAGGTATTTTTATTTTGATGAAGAGAAAGAGGTAAGTAGGAATCGTAATAATCGACGTTCCATAGTCTCTGCCTACCTCCATCCATGGGAGAGGCGTGAGGTTATGTTCAAAATATTTTCTTATAAAACGAGATTGATACAGTTGTAGATAAAAATATATCAATATGGTGACACGGAAAAACTGGCTTCATGTCAAAATTGATCTATGTGTGTAGCAACACTGCTACACACATAGTACTTTATTCTCATTCTTCACACTCATACACACTTTTACACTTATTCTCATACCTGAGGCCTTAGTGCGAATTTCTTTTAACTCGTACTAAGCTCTCTGTAGCCACACGGCTACAGGTATAAGAATGAGACGCTATTATGAAGTTGGTGCTTGACACAACAAGAACAACAACAAAGACTGATGGATATCATATACGTATAACTTTTTTTTTAAGGCGGGAGTGACTTCTCCCGCCTGTGTGAGGCGGAAGGAACTATCAGACTCTTCTAAAAAGCACCCCATTCCTACTCCTGCACTTCGAGCCAGAGCCTCGGTAACCCGTTAGGTTCTCCGCGGCGCGGCATATGCGTATAACTAGAAATTAATAATATTAATGTTCGGTTTACATTTACTATTGTAAGTCTGTAATGTAAACGCAACAAACGCATTTTTATATTATTTCATTCTTTTATAAATATGCAATGTATGAAATTATAAATGTACATAATTTTATAGATCTTTTTCTGATATAAAATGATAACAAAGTGAAGTAGTAATAATGAATACTATCATATCTTGCTTGATCATATATTATAAAAAAAAATTGGCCTGCCTCATTGGCCGAGTGGTCGCAAGTGCGACTGCCGGGCAAGGGGTCTCGGGTTCGATTCCCGGGTCGGGCAAAAGTATTACTGGGTTTTTCAAAAAATTCCCAGTAGTAGCACGGAGTCTGGAATTGTGCCCGGTATATGGCAATAGGCTCACCCCCTATTACATGGGACTCATAACATAAATAGTGAAAAGTGGGTGTTACATTGTACAGTGGCATAATGTACACCTCTGCCTACCCCTTCGGGGATAAAAGGCGTGATGTTATGTTATGTTATAAAAAAAAATTGTATTTGAAAAAAAAAGTGTTATTTAAAAACAAATTACGTTAGTAGATTTAACAAATATCTGTACCAAAAAGAATATCGACTAAGACCTGTAGTAAAGTAATCGATACGACAAAACTCGATTCTTCAAACGCACTACATATGTAATATATTTATCTGTATGTGTCTATGTATGTCTCAATACGGGAAAGTTGTAAATAATTTTCATTAAATTTTTGACGAAGCTCCTCAAATAGAAGCCTAAGCTAAATAAAAAGTGACCTGATGATTACAAAGTGAGTTCTGAAAGTGATGGGAAACCGTAAATGGTGTGCCTTATGAAACAAAAAACTATCATTGCGCACGATCCCCAAACGCCATTTTGAAGCGAAATTTTGTATGTAAGTGCCAAGTATTTCGCAATATTTTCAATCTTCACCCTTGCTGAGGGGGTGCGTTTGATAATTTTTGGTACTAGTGAATGTGAAACACACCTACGAACGTGCCAGTATGTGATCAAGTGCATTGACGGATGGTCAGAATCAGTGGTTGCATCGAGGTGGGTTGCGGCGCCGTTTATCTGGAGCTCGCATTAATTAAATTATTAGTGGTATATTGAACTGACAAATGTTTAGCTAACGATGTTTTCAGTAGTCATCAAAGTGTGCAATGTTTCTGTGATATTAGGACAAAAGTGGTGACAACATAATAGTGTATTTCGGCGTGGCGAGTGTTATCGGTGGCGTTTCCGACTGTTGCAGATAGCGGGTGGTGCGGAGGATGGCCCGACCCAACGGGAGCGCTCTCAATAACTGACGGACGCTGCCGGCTTCCAGCTGGCGCAAGCAGTATGTTATATATACTTTATTTTTCATCAATTGTACATGACAAAATACATAACTTGACATTGATTTTTCAACAAATCACTTCAGCACAAAATCCCTTTTTTACTGTTCAATGGGCTAAATGACAGCATACTGTGATATTCACAACAATCTGAAATTCCTTTGGATTTTCACATTTGGCACAACAGAGTCATGACTATTATTTCTTGACATCTGCACTATGATATAAGTCTTGAAGTCTTTTATAGGTATTGCTTATGTCTTGTTTAGATATTTTGTAATGGAACTGAATGAGATAGCAATCACCAATCAGCTTTTTACTGCAATTAGGTACATTTATTCTGCTACTGTAAGAGAAACATCCAATTGTAACCTTCAATTGTAACAAAAAACTGTTTTAAGAGTTCTTCAAATTCTATTCATTATCATTATCACAATGGTTTGTGTAAAGTATGACATTTGGATCAATAGCCTTAGAGGTTATGTCATTTGCTCACAAAGATTATAAATGTCAAATCTAATAGTGCTTGTAATGATAAAGCTAAACTCATCTCATGAAAATAAATAAGTTAAATAGTATTTTCAATGAGATGACTTAAATATGATTTCAAATTTAAACAGAATGATAGCTAAAAACATTGTAGGCTGACATTGGCTCACATTGTAATACAAAACAGTATCTACCTTAAGAAAATAAAACAAAACAAGTCTTTATACTAAAAATCTTCTGTTAAGTTTCTTTAACAAAATTATTCTATTTTACAATAATGGTTATCAACAACTTTGTTTGTCTTATCATATAAAATGTTGCAGATAAAAATGCCACGACCTGGCAGTCTAAAAGACCCAGACATTGCTGAATTATTCAGTAGACATGATCCAGAGAAGATCTTTGAGGACCTTCGTGAGATCGGTCATGGGTCCTTTGGGGCAGTCTACTATGCTCGCTGCAATCTCACAAAAGAGATTGTGGCAATTAAGAAAATGTCATATGTTGGTAAACAGAGTGAAGAGAAATGGCAGGATATCTTAAAAGAAATTAAGTAAGTAGTTTGTTTTGTTTACATTTTGTTATCTATTTGGTTGGTACTGATAAGTTTAAAAACTGCAATGGCTTACCTGAACCAAAATATCATCACAATATTGTTTTGATTGTAAATTGGAAGATAGCAGGAGATTTATAGAAACATGTTAAATATGTGACAAGTAATGAGTATGAAATCAGAGATATTGGCTGATATAATAAAACTGTACTAAACTTTGAGCCTCATGTAACATTGTACTGAGTATAATTAAGGATAGTAGTGTATGTACTGTATACATTGTTACATACTATATAGGAAGGAACTATCCACATACATAATTATGTTTAGACAAATAATGTTTCTACATGTCTCTACTATAGATGTTTGTATTTTCTGTGACTTTTACTTTACAATACAAATGTTAAGTGAATCTAATTTAATTTTTTACAGCAGTCATTCATTTAGTAACTTCATAATAATATGATTAATGTTTATTTGCCCTGTATATTTAAGCAGTCTATACAAATATCTTAGCAAATCAATTTTGTGGTATGTAATGGATGCATATTTAATATTTATAGTGTCAAAAGTTATAGGACATTTAAAAAACAATAACTCTTCTGTTGTAGATTCCTTAAACAGCTGGAACATCCAAACACTATAGAGTATAAAGGGTGCTACAAACGAGAACATACAGCATGGCTAGTAATGGAGTATTGTGTTGGTTCCGCATCAGACATCATAGAGGTAATAATTTCTATCTTCAAATATAATGTTTTAGTTTAAAATAGAGTCAAATCAAGTGTTTAGTTCAATATTTTAGTAATCTTTGAGAAACTTTAGGACATGACAAGATACCATGTATTGTGTGTAACTGATAAAACATTTATATTTGAACAGTTTGCACTGGTATTCATATAACTCTCGCTGTTATCTGGCTGGAAGAACTTTATATATATATTTTACTAAAAACCACTATGAAAAAGTTTAATTTGAGGGTTTATCGACTTGCATTTGTTAATGTGATGGGGCACAAAGTAATGGATGCAGACAAAACCCCTTTTAACCCATATATTCTCAAGCGGTCACCGGTGACCGCTCTCTCCTAACTACATTATAGACCTTGTTTCTAATGTTCCTCGTTCTTCTCCATTCGAATCTACGTTTTGGAATGAGCACCTAGCTTCACCTAGCTTCACCTAATTTCACTGACGGACTGACTGACAGACTATTATTTATTTTGTATTTGTTGACGTTTCAAAAGTACCAAACTATGGTTTAATTGAAATAAATGCTTTGACTTTGAAATGTATAGAGACTACTTTTGCATGAACAAATTTAGGGGATGATTTTCAACAGGTTTAAAAATAATAAATTGTACCAATAGTATAACAATTTACATTCATAAACTGTAAGAAGTGTATGTACTTACAATTAATTAGTTGAGACATTGCAATCATCATTCCAATAAAATGGTACCAGGAAAATTAAGGTTGCATAATCAAATTGTCTTCTTGTTAGACACTTGTGACTATTAATTGGGAGAAGTGTTTGTTATTGGAACTGACTATTCGTTCTTTGTTATGCTTGATATTCATCCAATTATCAACAAGGTGTACTCAATTACTAAAGTTTATTTTAAGGAACTACATAATGATATTACAAATCAGATGTTTAGCAATATTGAGGAAGGTTATAGGCAACACATATTGGATAATAATATCATGTTTACTACAACATGTAGGATAATGGTATAAGGATTCCAAGAAATTGAATAATGAGTAGGGACTTTTTACTCAGTGTATGTGTGTTATTGGGTCTCCTGTTATTGCCTGTTTGGAAAATATGGACACAAAAGTGGATTAAGGGGCTGTTTTTCGTAGAGATTGGGTTTTCAACTTATGCGCTTAACTGACTAGCACTCAATAGTAAATTATGTTGTAGGCTAGCATCTCAAACGCGTCGTAGTCATCTATTCCACTCGGGTCACTTTTGTGATTTTCACAATTATTTCAATAGTATAGTTTAAATTTTTTCACATGTTAATTTACAATCTTTCTGTTATGGTTGTCAATATGATTTAACAAAATTTTAAATTCTCCAAAATCGCGTTTATACTACACAGTAGGATAAATTATCTTTGAAGATAACAGTATCTTAACAAAATGTATACAATTTTGAATGTATGTAATATGTAAACTAATTGATTCAACATATGTATATTTGTAATAAATGTACATTATAATCGCGTTATTTTTACGCCTGTAATTTAATCATGATCATAATTGAGCCTATCGTTGTTCGCTGCTGTTGATGTCTATAATGATAATTAGTAATATCGAGCAATAACTGCAAGTTTTACAAATATGTAAATTAATTATTACAAATGCTGAGTTGTTGACCATCTTAGTTAAGATATCAGTTGTAGGAGATTAAAACTGCAAAAATAATAATAATATGTTAATAAGCTGCGTATTGTAAATAACCTAGTAATACCTTACCAAGAATAATAATAAAATTTCATGGAAATCCATTTCCCTAGTAGAGTTTATCGTATCAATGAGGAAAAATGTTGCATTATCGTGACTACTTTAATTACTTGCTTATCCTTGACCTAACATTACCTTTTAAAAATATTTCGTTGTATCTTTGGTAAAATCGTTGTATGTGCGCCTGTTGAACTCCCAAGTCTTGAATTCAAGCACAGAGTCTAAAGAAACATACTCTACCAATAAGTATAATATATTGGAAAATAATCGTTGCATTTCAGACTGCCTCGTTGGCCGAGTGGTCGCAAGAGCGACTGCCGGGGAAGGGTCTCGGGTTCGATTCCCGGGTCGGGCAAAGTATTACTGGGTATTAAAAAAAACACTCAGTAGTAGCACGGTGTTTGGAAATGTGCCCGGTATATTGCTATAGGCTCACCCCCTATTACATGGGACTCATAACATAAATAGTGAAAAGTGGGTGTTACTTCTGTATGCACCTCTGCCTACCCTTTCGGGGATAAAAGGCGTGATGTTATGTTATGTAGTTGCATTTCAGTTTGTTCTACTCCACAAGAAGATGAAAACCTTAAATTTTTGACATAATTCTCATTTTTCTAGTTTTTTTTAAATTAGTAGTCTATCTACTCTACGTTCATAAGTGAATAATTTATAGGGATTAATCCATAAGGCGAGCTAACATCTTAGAATTTTGATGAGTCAGTCAGCCGAGATACTTGTCTTTATAATAATTCAGTGACGAAATGTTTACGTATGAGTTAATGACGCGAGACGCAACTTGTGTTGTGGTCGAACTGTTTCATCACTGTGACGTCACTCACGTCACACTCCCACAGCAGGTCACTCATACCGCCATACGTTTTGAAAATGATGATACTGTGTAATTCATAGTTATTGTAAAATTTGTAGCTTAGCTCTTGACGCACATCACTGGATGAAACGTCTTAAGACTAATCCAGGTCCGTCTGAATGCCAAATTCCTTTTATTTCAACGTATATCGGATTGTTCAGTGTTTATACGAGTAACAACAATAATACATCTTCACGAACACCTATTACAGTTTTATTATTACTGATATTAAAGTGACACGGTGAATATGAGGGCCTTATTCACTCATCAATCGGTTCAAGCAAAAATTGGTGGTTGCAATTGCAACCAAATGTTTTCTGACACACTCGGTGTTCTTAGAATTTGAATGACTAACTATATACATGTGAACAACTTATATCTGAAAAATGTTATTCTAACACTCATTTTGTTGCGTACATACTATCGCTTATCAGCTTAGGTAATACTGACGTATTTTAAATCTGCATTTTAAATCACCAATATTTATCTACGGTCTTATATTTAAACACATTGCCGGATTCCTTTTTGATAGGTGTGATATGACGTAAATTGCGTATCATTCTCAGAAAATAATTTATATTCTCTCCGTTTCATTGAATTATCTCTAAATACTCTAAATAAGAACTCTTATATGATTGCACAAATAATTGCTTGAATTCAATACACTCAAATACTTCACTTTTGTTAGATTATCTAAATCTTTTTAGTGCACATAACAACCATAGACGTTCTAATGATAGTGTAAGCTGTAAGTATTATTGAATACTAAAAATGTCAAGTGGTGCCGGGCCCTGTCACTAGTAGAGTAATGTACGCACACCGCATGCCGACGCGCGCCACATGCTAATTAAATAAATATCATATAATGTCATATTGTTTCCTGTTTTCGTGTTACATAATACAATCTGACTTCCGACATCATGGCTCGTGCCTCACTTGATACTCATTGCTTTCGTGCAGTAGCGCATTGTTTATGGTGGATAGACAGACTTCGATATTCATTGTGCAGCATTCTTATGTAACATGTCAGCAATAAATCTCTATTTATTCTTAAATACAAAATGATCGCATCTAGCATTTAACTAATGTTTCACAGAACTGGTGGTCTGCCACTTAGCAAAATTTAGTCGTTTACTAAGAGTAATTAAGACAAACAATGCATTATGTAACATATACATACATAATGTATTTTAAATACGCATTTATTAGTTACAACCTAGCACATTACACATTGTTACTTGGCCCCCAGGTGCACAAACGGCCGCTACGTGAAGAAGAGATCGCGGCGATCTGTGAAGGTGTAGTCTGCGGTCTATCTTACTTGCACAGTCTAGGTCGCATCCACCGGGACATCAAGGCGGGCAACATATTACTCACTGAGAATGGCACGGTCAAGCTCGCCGACTTCGGCAGCGCCAGCATCAAGTGTCCAGCCAACAGCTTCGTCGGCACTCCCTACTGGATGGCGCCTGAAGTTATACTCGCCATGGACGAAGGACAATATGATGGAAAGGTTGGTTGGCTACTTGATAGCGTGATACTTATCTGATTATATAATATTTTATATGACTTCTTGTTGGAAGTTGCAAGACCTTTTAATGCTTATGGATATTGTTAGCCGATTGGAAATGTATAAAGAGTACATGATGACTTCCAGGTGGACGTATGGTCGCTGGGCATCACGTGTATCGAGCTTGCAGAGCGCAAGCCGCCGTACTTCAATATGAACGCTATGTCCGCACTCTACCACATCGCACAGAATGATTCCCCCACCTTACAGGTAACTAAAGTTTGATCATTAATAGCTATGAGAACATACCTATTTATTACATTTTTAAGTCATTATTTTAATTACAATCTTTTTTCATGCTTACAAACTGGAAATTATTTTGCGTACATTGTGTTTTTATTTGATTTCTAAAGCTAATATTTATATACAAAAAAGTACGTGTTACAGGCGCCGGAATGGACGGATACGTTCCGGTACTTCGTGGAGGCGTGCCTGCAGAAGAACCCAGCGGACCGGCCATCGTCCACGAAGCTACTATCGCACCCGTTCATCACTCGGCCGCGCTCACCCAACGTGCTGGTGGACCTCATCCAGCGGACCAAGGCTGCCGTGCGAGACCTCGACAATCTCAACTACAGGAAGATGAAGAAGATACTGATGGTCGACGCCGATAACGAGAGTGCTATAGGTACGTACAAATATACCTTATCTCTCATACATATTTAGATACACTTGACCGACTTTAGTGTCGCGTATTTGACCTTTTTATCGTTCACAAAAGATTGATACACGTTACATATCTCGTGTTTAATGTTTTCGTATTGTTTGAAATGCGTAATATTGCTCTTTTCGAAGTTATCATGTTTATGCTATAGTGAAAGATACAATGAAAATCGTCTGTTCCAAACGGAAAATAATAACGTCTCGAATGGATAATAAATTTTGAAAAATAATAAATTTTGGATGGTAGTAGTAATGTATATGTTATTTGGGTCCAGGGGACAGTGAGGAGACGGCAGAGGAGCGGTCTGGCGGCGACAGTTCGAAGTCCAACTCCGCCACGTCGGAGCATAGCGCGGCCGGCGCGTCCAGCCAGAGCTCGTCCTCCGGCAGTCTGCGCCGCCGGCCGCACGCGGTCAGTACATTACATTTATTATAACACGCTTTTATTATATGGACTTGTAACGAAACTGCAATAAAGTCCGAGAATCTGAAATACACGCCCTTCTAATTGTTGTATTACAATGAAACTATATGTAGATTAGCTGACCATACAATATTATGGTGCCATCGAGCTGAGCCGATAAGAGGATTGGAAGGCGGTTTGTGGAACCTTTTTTATATATACATATATATATTGCATGGGCCGACATTCGGTCACTATCTGGCCTGGTGGTAAGCGATGATGCGGTAGACCACATCGTAGACGATGGAGCACGTCATCCCATAAGCAACCTATTCACTCGGGCCTTGAAGACACCTGGGCCTTAAAGACGGCCTTGAACGTATCCTTCAGGAATTACACTCTGGAAAAGCCGTCCCAAAGATGAGAGCAATACTCTGTACAGGCTACCAATACCTCCACGTGCTCCTCAATGGCTTGGCTCCATATGTGAGTGGCATACTCAAGAAGGTCCCCAGTAGATCGGTTACGTCGAAACCCGTATTGCCCATCCATATGCCCATGGAGATTTTATTTTGAGGTAATTGTTAGGTTCGGCACGACTACCTTTTTTGGGCACAGTCTGTACGTTGGCTAGTTTCCATGCAACTGACGCAAGACCAGTCTCCAAGGAAAGTCGAAACAGACGTGTCAGGATTGGAGACAGCTCAGGCGCACAGGTTTTTAAAACCACGGCTGGGATTCACGCCGAGATCGCGCAGTGTCCTATATAGGTACCTCCTTCTGTCGTATGCGAGTTTTCGACACATATAATTTTGATGTTCTAGTAAACAGTATCAGTATCATTTTATGTACAGTAAGAGTCTGGGCTCACTCGTTCCTATTTCTCTCTCCATCTCTCCCTCTCTCCCGCTCTTGATGAGGACATCAGACAGAAGGCGTGATTTTAACTTTTGTAACAGTATTTATTGAATAAATATGTTTGTGTTAGCAGCAGGTGAACGCGAACCACCACAGCCAGCCCCCTGCGCCGGCGCAGTACAGTCACCTCAACCACCAACACTCCGCGCACTCGGCCGTGCCCGCCAGGTACGTGGATACTGATCTACTCATACACCTTCATTCAGTCAAAAATGTATTTTAAACAATATCAATTAATAATAAATTGGTAAATCAACAGTATTCTGGATTTACAATTAAAGTCAGCAGTACCAATCTTTCATTTAATTGGAACAACTCAATTTTCTTTTTCGCAATTTAAATATTATCAGTACTATTATTGTTGCATCCAATACGTGAAATAATCAGTAATGCATGTGATAAGTAGGTCAGCTTGTATTTTTAGTAATCAATGGTGAATTTTGTAGTTATCTTGTGTGTGTAGTTTGCTTTAGTTATATTAAATGGTGCAGTAGTACAATAGTAGTTTAGTAGCATGGCAACTTGTCTCTGAAGACTGTAGATTGTATGTACATAGATACACAGTATAAACATTTATACAGCTGGTCATTGCATGTTTGCGTTGTTGACTAACTTTAAAATATATGTTTGAAGGCTAGCTGCATAAATATTTAGACTGAGGGATCAGATGTAGTAATAAGCACGCACACGTAGAGCTTCCGTATGCACGTCCCGCACTAGATAGAGCCGCACTTGCGTTTCAGAGCACGCAAGAGCTGGCTTTTCTCATGTTGCTGTTTCATACGCAGAGAGAGCGAGAGCCCTCTAGCGGGGGCCCACGACGACTACGTCAACAAGGACGCACTCAGGGACTACGCCAACCGCGACTCGCTGTGTGACGACTATGGAGACGACTACGCCAACCGCGACGCTATCCGCGAGGCGCGAGACCGCGACCGGGAACGTGAACGTGAGCGCGACCGCGAGCGAGAGCGCGAGCGCCCGCCCAGCGACTACCGCGAGTACGTCAACGCGCCCGCCGCCTGGCACGACCCCGACGACAACCGCAACACGCAGCGCAGGCAGACCAGTCGCAGTAAGGAACTCTACTAGTATTACACATTTACGTACTCGTGTTGCGAAAGGCTCGACACGACGTCTCGGCCAATTTTTAGCTTATGAAGATTGATTCCAAGAAAAAATTGTTTTATGTGTAACATCTGTTCTCACAGGTATAAGCAACAATGTATCGGCGGCCATGTCGCTGGTATCAGAACACGGCGCAAACAACTTTGCGACGATACGAACAACCAGCATTGTCACCAAACAGCAGAAAGAACACAACCAGGTAAACATTAAATACATAATATACATTTGCGTATTAAATTAACACCATGAGGAGAGGAAAGGAAAAATAAGTTATTTATATCATATGTGTAAGAGGATGGATAAGCAGGAGTGCTTGGTTCCAGGAGATGCACGAGCAGATGTCTGGCTACAAGCGCATGCGACGCGAGCACCAGGCGGCGCTGGTGAAGCTGGAGGAGCGCTGCAAGGCCGACGTCGACGCGCACAAGGCACAGCTCGACAGGGAGTACGAGGCGCTGCTGCAGCAACTCTCGCGGGACCTCGAGCGTCTGCAGGTACACGGGCTTGCAACTGTTACAAGGCTTCTGGAGACCAATTTTTCGCTAATGAGGCTCGTTATATTGTCTCTCATGCATGAGGTTTAACAAGTTAAAAAGACCGAAAAGGATGAAAAAAGTGGGATCAAGACTAGCTTGAATTAACTAAAGTATTGAAGCAAAGGAACAATGTCCTATGGTTCTACCTACTACTACATCTGTTTATCAGATGTGTAATAAAAAGTACATTTAATTTCAGACCAAGCACGCGCAGGAGTTGGAACGCAAACAGAAACAGAATGCAGCGGCAGAGAAGAAGTTAATAAAGGATATTACCGCGAGACAGGAACAGGACAGGAAGGCGTTCGAGACACAACGCAAGCGCGAGTACAAGGCCAACAAGGAGCGGTGGAAAAAGGAACTCAGCATGGACGACGCCACGCCTAAACGACAGCGGGATGCCACGCTACAGTACGTAACTCGTCATATCTATTGCACTGATTGACTGGTGAATATACATAGAGTTAGGAATTTAAGTCAAAGGAATACTATTGTAAATCGATTGATATTATCATAACTTATTTATTAAATCTTGCCCAATGAAACGTCCCAAATTCCAACTTTACGCAGAATTGTATCAAAATTAAAATAGTTTTTCCAAAAAACAGTAGGGTTAATGAGATTGCATGTTGTGTGTAGGTCTCAGAAGGACAACCTGAAGCAGGCGGAGGCGGCGGAGGAGATGCGACTGGTGCGGTCCCAGCGCGAGTACCTCGAGCTCGAGCTGCGCAGGTTCCGGCGCCGCCGCATGCTGGCGCTGCATCACAAGGAGCAGGAACTGCTGCGGGAGGTATGTACACTCTGCCTAACTTTTATTACTAACGAAAAATGACCTTGGGACGTCCCGTTCTTATCTTTTAAAAAGATTTTTTTACACATCGCAATAACTTCTAACGTGATGTATCATAACTTATTTACTGGTGTCTGTGAATAAATGTATGTCTCTTCACTAGTACGCCACTGAGTTCGACTATAATGTGAATCACAAATTTGCAGGAGCTGAACAAGCGTCAGAACCAGCTGGAGCAGGCGCACGCAATGTTACTACGTCATCACGAGAAGACGCAGGAACTAGAGTACAGGCAACAGAAAGGAGTACACGCATTAAGGTACGTTTCACTGAATAACTGTCATGTTATTTCGTAACGTATAGTTAAACAATTTTGTTCAATCTAACCCTCATATTTCCCGAGCGTACAGTGCGTCGTACGTGCGTTCCGTGCGCACCTCAAAGAGCCATCAGACCACCACTCACGGATAAGGCCCAATAGGGTTGATGTCGATACGGAGCCGCGGACGACTTAACGGGTTGCTCCGGCTCGAAGGGCAGTAGTAGAAACGGCTGGTTTTTAGTCAGTAAGAGTCTGACACTCCCTCCTGCCTCACCCAGGCGGGTTAGATAATTTTCCCCCTTTAAAAGCCATATTTCATACTTAATTATCGGACTATTATTTGTATCTTTATTTAATACTACTTGTGTCTTTGAGATTTAAAAATGTAAAGTTAACATTAGATTCGTAGTAATAACACGGCGTATACTATGTTTATAATATGATTTAATTACATGAGTAATGTTTATGCAGAGAGGAGCAGTTATCGAACCAGCACGGCACGGAGCTGGCCAACCAGCGCGACTACATGCAGCGCGCAGAGCACGAGCTGCGCAAGAAGCACGCGCTTCAGCTTAAACAACAACCTAAAAGCCTCAAGGTACACACTGTACTATTTATTTAGAGGACTAACTTATACATAAATAAAAATTACTTACATGTATCCCACCTACTTGTGAGTCTTACTACTGACAGAACGTACGCGCCAGCCATAACTAACTAGTAAACCTGCGTGATGCAAAGTCGTTGTAGTGAATATCCATGAAATTTCTGCTTATATTCATGCAATGTAAGAAGCACAAAAACGTATTTATCACTACGCCTTACATTACTGAAAGTGTGTGACAGAGATTTTCCATAAAATTCGTAATCTTCATGCCAACAATTTGTTAATCTGTTTACAGCAAAAAGAAATGCAAATCCGCAAACAATTCCGTGAAACATGCAAGATACAGACTCGTCAGTACAAGGCGCTCAAAGCGCAGATACTGCAGATGACTGCTAAGGTGAGAATATTGCCAAAACAATACTTCCAGTTTTGCACAATATGTGCTCATGTTGTGGTGCTCTAATTTTATGATATTATGACTCAACAAGTTTGTGTACATTATAGGAGCATCAGAAGGAAGTTATAAAAACGTTAAAGGACGAGAAGCGTCGCAAGTTGGTGCTGTTGGGTGAGCAGTACGACCAGAGCATCACTGAGATGTTGCAGAAGCAGACCGTCAGGTTGGACGAGAGTCAAATGGTTAGTAACTTATTTTCTGTAATTACTTGTTGTATGTTACAGATGCTGGCTATTCCACCATTATAACTTGAGGATTAATATCGGGATTAGACCTAACTAACTTGACTGACTAGAACTACCTAACTTGACTGACTGACTAGAATAGATATGTATTTTATAATTAATATTAACTGTGATTGTCTGTCTTTATAGATGGAGTGCCAACAGCTGAAGATGCAGTTGGAGCACGAGCTGGACATGCTGACTGCCTACCAGAGCAAGAGCAAGATGCAGGCCGAGGCGCAGCGCAACCGGGAGCGGCGCGAGCTGGAGGAACGGGTCGCCGTGCGGCGCGCGCTGCTAGAGCAGAAGGTACCTGGCATCCCACTGGCGCTATGTACTGGGGAGCCAACTGCGCGGTCGTGGCCTGCTGACATTACGTCGTTGTCCGCAGATGGAGTCGGAGTGCGCGCAGTTCGTGGCGGAGCGCGCCGAGCGCACGCGCCTGCTGCACGAGCGCCACGAGAGGGAGCTCGAGCACTTCGACAACGAGAGCGCACGTCTCGGCTTCAGGTGCTCCTATACTAATTATATTTTTACGAAAGGTCTTCGATCTGACTGGCGGTAGTTACCTCTTGCCACATTTATTGGTATTGCAAAATGTGTGACATAATCTGAGACTAACAATAAATTGTTGATGTCCCGCAGTGCGATGGCGATCGCAGAAGGCAGCCGGGAGGGCTACGGCGAGGAGGAGCAGTCTTTGTCGGGCTCGATGCTGTCTCTGGCACACAGCAACTCGTCCGCCAGCTTCGCGGCCGGCTCGCTGTAGTGGGCGCCGGCCCGACGTACTGCGGCCGAGCCTGCCGTTATCGCCTAATGCTGTTGCCAAACTACTCGCTTATACACACGTTACGTGTACGCTTTACTAGGTCATGCTTGTCGTATTCGTGATGGAAAATTTTATTGTAATGACGCTCTGCACGCGATTCCTTCGTCGTTCATCTTTATGACTCGAGCCACTGTGATAAGGCCGGTCGCTCAATGATATTGTGTAGCTGAATCGTATTCTAACGGCGTCGTCGGTACAACGTACATTGCTGTATGGCCAAAAAAATATAAAAGAAGGATCGAGATATGTAAAATATTAACAACGGTTTCGTCGGTGGCGTATACACAAACAGTTGATTAAACTTGTGTTAAGTAATTATATTCTGAATCTGATTAACTATTTACATTATGTGATTGCTCACGTGCATGATTGTGTTCATCATACATGATATTGAGAGAGAAGTTTCATTTCGATGCTCGCTATATGTAGAATAAGTGTTTGCTCAAAAATAGGGCGCCCCTGCCCTAGCAATGTAATATGTTTATCCTTTTTTGATATTTTCTTGGCTATGACGTCTGCCATATTAGTGGACCCGGGTGTAAATATTGTAGATTGATGATTCACTGAGGATGCTGAAGTGTCACACGCTCATAGCGCTCTCTAGTATTCAGAGCGGTTACATACAATCGATTGTTGTTATTATCGTTAGCAATGTTCACGGGCTCTACCTCATTAGACTTGTTACGAAAATTATGTGTTGATTGATAGAATCGTGTGAGTACATTGTGGGCCGCAGAAGTATTATTTCCGAGTATGGGCACAAACAATGTTTTGGCACCAGCATTAGAACTCCACGTCCCATTCTTATTACTGAGACTGTCTGCCCTCCCGCGGTGTGTAAATTCATGTTATTTGGCAACATGTTATTAAAAATACTGTTTGACACTGATATTAGCCTAATTTTTATGTATTTTTGTTACGTCTTCCAAAGCGAAAGTGTAGCCGTTCCTCTAGCGGCTCGGGAGGGCATTTCCTATTTTATTACACTATTAAGTTTATTGCACTCCATATTTAATTAATTATCTCTTAGCTACAGTCGAGTCGAGAGGTACTGGAAAGTAGCAACCTGCAATAATGGCCGCTGGTATTGTGGTTACTATTGCGCGTTGTGAGGAGCCACAAAGTCTCGACCCACTTGTTAATGCATTACCGTGTTTCTGGTGTTTTGAGAAATTATGTGAACTGAACACATTTGTACATACATAACATTATGTAGGTTTCAGTTATATTTTAGTTAGACGGATCAATGTAGAAGTGAATAATAATTTATTGTATAATAATATCTTTATGTACCGCATCCTTATTTTAAAATAAACATTATTTTAGAATCCTAGATGTTTTAGCCATCAATCGAAAAATGTGCCTAATTCTGCCTAAAAAATTTATCAAAATATCGGAAACAGTAAAGTTGTAATTCTAACAAAGAGATTATACGCAAGTCTGCCTGTATATGTCTGAGGTTATTTAAATGATGCATTGATGTGAGAATGAGACGCTTCTTTTCTATTAGAGACTTACTCACGGTACGACACTGTTCCGTTGGCTTGCCAGTCCTAACGGCCCTAGAACTTTAACGAAACATTAGTTGTAATGGAGAACTCGAGTACTAAGTTTACACTTACGCTGTCGAAGTACTCGCACGACACTTACTACATTGTTGTCACATGATAATTAAAATTAACACTTAAACCTAAAACTTAATTTATTCGCGTCTGAATATTCGATCTCTTAGACATAAGAAATTTTTATCATCTCTAGAATATTATTAGACCGTCCATCGTTAAACCGCAGCATATGTACAACAACGGAACAGTGTCCAGTAGAGGGCATGATTATATTTAAAAATCTAGTATTCCTGATCCAATCTTGTATAAATATGTAGTTTATCGTAAGTTTCCACAGTGGTTCTAGCTGATTTTTCATCTTGATGCTCTGGTGAAACAAGATTGAAAAATGTCACAAGTGATTACCACGAGCACGTCAAATGCTAAGTTAAGGCAAACTTTGTAGTGCATCCCAGGAACTTCGGTCCTCAAAGTGTACGCTTAAGATGTTTGACAAAAGGCATTAATTAGATGAAGTAGTCAGAGACGAGGCACCGAGCCGCGACCACCCCGCCCCACCTCACTGTTCACAGAGGATCTTATTATTTACAACATTAGATAGACAAAATTCTAATATTCATATCATTAGTTTTTACTTTAGGAACCATTTTTGCATATGTTATATTCATGTAAGTTGAATTTTTTGAAGAGCGGACTGACAGTATTTGTTTATTGGCCTAGTATTGAGTTTATTAAATGTTTAAAAAGTTTTTAACGAAGACGTATATTATTATGCTTATTTTAGATCATTTTTAGATTTTAAAAGGATTGTAACACGCTTTACTAAATCATAATAACAATGCGGCATCTGCCACTGCCGGTTCGTTGTGTAAATATAAAGTGTATGTATTATTGTGAATATGTAGCGAGCACACGATTTGCCTTACGGGCGGAGGGGCGCGCCGGGCTCGGCGTTATGTATATAAAGAACAATAATTTAAATATTATAAATAATTTGTTACTTTTGTAAGGTGCGAGTGCGGTTTTGTGTACATTGGAAGTGCGACGCGGCGGCCCCCGTGCGGGGCCAGACTATGTGCTATTTTCTTTATTTAGTGTCCTAATACCCTTCGTATTGTGTACTAAGCTTACCAGTCAAATATGTATAGCAAATGTATTATTTAATTTAAAATGGATTATAGTCATAAATACCCAAATTTAGTTAATACTATTTTTAAAGTATTTTTTATTATTTTTATTAATATTTTTCCTAAAGCATCACATGATGTGATCGTATTATTTGAGTTTGTTGGAAGATTCCCGACGGATTTAATGTATCGCAGCCTAAGTTGATTAGGTGTTAGAATATTTACAAAACATTTGACAAAATAGCTGTTTTATGTAAACATCTTTGCACAATGCCATTTATCCGAATCATATAATATATAAAAGTTGCTTCGATTTCCTAGATAATGCAAGTTGTGATAAATGGCTTTGTGGAATAGATTATTAGATTCCAGATTATTCCCTTCTAAACTGACCAAATATAAGACAATAATCTCTAGACACAGCCTAACTTGAGTTGTCACCCTCTCTGTACATATTTGTAGAATGCGAGTGCGCGAAGTGGACCTAACCGTTGGGAGTACTTAGTGCTGTGTTATGTATATAATACTGATTCGGTAAACAATTTCTATAAACTCTGTAAACTTTGTCGCATTGTAATATACCTACTAACAGTTATCTTGACACGAAACTACGCCTTTCTTGGCGTGTATTATCGATTGGATATCGTTTTGAATATTATTTTCGACCAAATGGCGGTATTCCGCTGCGTTACGTCCACTCTCCCATCTCTGCAGTTTCGCAGCTAAAGCTCGAACCGAAGCACTATGGAATTGAATTGTAAGCTGTAACTTCGCTTGCGTGCAACAGATGATCGGTACTTAAAGTTAGGCGCGTAGTATTTTGCTCGCTGTCTTAGTCCTCTGTCCGAACGTCGGCGGACTCTACCGCCGGCCACGCGGTACGAGTATAGGGCGTAGGCGCGTCGTTTTCCTATTCCAACCTCCCACCACTTAGCTGTTCTAGAGTTAGATGTTATTATCAGTTGTCTGTCACCTTTCAATGGTCACGATCTACAGATTAATTATTATGAGATAGAAGTACCAAACTCGTAGTTAGCGGTCACGTATTTTGTAAATTGTAACTATACAATTTTTATATTTTACCATTGTATAGTCTTTTATCACAGATAGGTAGTTAGCAATATTGTGACCGATGTGACAAGGTGCGCACGCGCGGCCGCCGGTTATTGATTATAGTTTGCGATTGTTAGCGGCTCGCTCGGTGCACCGTTGTTTTCTTTTTATTTTTGTTACATAATATTTAACAATGAATTTCTAGATTCTAACTATTATCACTAATAATACTGTAATATAATCTGGTTCATGAAAAATCAAACCGAAATAAATTAAATGGAAAGAATCACCATCTTGTATTATTGAAAGCACCCCTGTCTCATCTGCTGTACATCAAATAAAAGTTAGTCAAACTGTCTAAAAATCTATTTCTGAACTAACATAAAGTGAAACAAAAACAAGGATATACAATAACAATACCAAAGTACATTATTTCAGATGATTATCTTGAATTAAGCCTTAAATTGATCTTAAATATAAATATTACGGTTTCGTTTTTCATAAATGCTATCAAAAATAAGAAAAAAATAATCTATACTACAAAACTAGTGCCGCGTCTTCCTCGTATAGTGTTGTAAATTGTTGTAGTTACTGGATATAACAGCTTAAAATATAGTAAGTATAGAAAAAGATATTGTGCTATTATTATTGCGGACTAGTGCGTAATTGTCTCAACACAATAAATAACAAAATGTTGATGATGTGCTTTCTGACTAGCTACCAATATCGTCTTTCAATTAGTAGTCGTAAATGTTATAATTTCATTTAGTCTGGATTTAAATTGCCAAATATAAATACATAGAATACTTCTGTATTCACATAAAATGAATCAATATTTCAGATTACTTTCACTAAATGCAATATCATCTACAAAGCTGTTAGTTTTAATCTTACAACAAATGTAACGTCGTAATGAAGTATCTCGGGTCATACTCTGAGACTTATGTTGGGTCTTAGTCTGCAATACAATTTATGCATAATTTACATTAACAACTTATACAAATATCTAGCGTTTTAAATAGGATATGGTTTACGATTGGATAGTGACCCCCATCGAATCATTTAGAAAAATATTTTTAGATGAAGGCAGTGGTTTCTAGAGGATTGTAAATGCGGTCGTCGAAGGCAGTTCGCAGAGTGCAGTGGTTTACTGTGTGGGAGAGAACTGTGTGGGTTCGAGGATACGGCAGTGCATCTCGCGGATGAGTGGCACTGTGTAGGCCACGCACTCGTCCCAGCCAGGGTTGCGCCATGTGCTCTCACGTGTCTCACGACGAGCCTGAAGGTCTTTGTAGCCTGCAAAGCATAGTTTCAGTTTCTTTCAGACCAATAAAAGACACCTCTTTTTAGCAGTTATTGCAGTTGGATAAAATTAAACTTACACCAAATGTGATGCACGTTGTAGAGTCGTCCAATCTGCGAGAAGTATCCAGCAAATGCTTCATTCTGTGATCGACGGTAAGTGAGACCGCGAGCCCAGTTGTTGCCCCACTCGATCATAGTACCCGGCTTCAGACTTAGAAAGAGGACAAAACATTACATTAGAATATATTTATTCAAAAGTTCATAAAAAAACTTCATAAACAAAGTAAGACAAACCTGTAAGAACGAATTTCGTAAATGTTGCTGGGCTCGCGAGGTTCTCCATTGGGCCAAAAGCTAAATGCCAGCAAGTATTGTAAGTGTCGGGATCTTACTAAGCTACCACGCTCCTTCTCTAATGCTCTATAATCCTACATAACACAGAAAACAAATCAGAAAACATTTACCCAACTTTTTAGAAAGGGGTATAAAATACACTATGGAAAACTGGAGTAAGTAACAAATATTTAGGAAAAATTAATGTATTGTAGACTATAATTTTCTAAAATTATACTTTTAATGTAATTCTGCAATAATGATTGAATAATGATACTTCTTTCAGGTTTCACAAAAGAACTAGCCATGGTTCATTTTTGGATAAATAAATACTGTTCAAATTTTGTCGTGACTTGCTTCAGAGGTAGTGGGACTCATATAGATAATAATATCATGTTTTCCTAAAAGATCTCTAGTTTAACAAAAAATAATTAATACACATATCAAAGGAATAACTCTCTTTGATATGTATTAGGTGTAGAGGTATAGTTAAAGTCTGACATGCCACTATCAGTTAGTTGCCATAAAATAGTGATAGTAAATATTAGATACTCCCAACATAAATTACCACTTAAAAAAGTATTTTTACTTATGTTTGCTGCTAATACCTGTTAATTTCTATAGAATTTCTACCATAGACCTAATAAACCTTATGTTCAATTACTATAAATTATTCATACCTTACCAATTTTTTGTGTTATCAGGGTGATTTCAAAAGAAGTATAGTAAATATTTTACCATCAAAATGATATCTTACAGCATTTTCTTTGAACATAATCTTTGCCTTGTCAATCTTCTCGAATCCTCCAACATATCTCCAGAGGTGCAAGGCCTGGTCCATATCTCCCACGGACACTGTCCATGATCCCACTAACTCGCATCCCAGTTCTGCTTTTTGTGAATGGACAAATTCAACTGAAGTTTTGCTAAAAAAAAAGCAAGTTAATAATTATTTTCATTAATTACTAGCCAATGGGTTTTCAGTATTTTAATAGACTTATTACAATGATAATTAGTATGTGCTGTAGTTTAAAGTTAGACAGTTTGTTTTTAACAACTGTTATTATTGACACTTTCATTTTCATTGGGCTGAAAACATAGAAATCAGCTGTTACTGAATTCTGGACCTCTTACTTATTGAGGAACTATTACAGAATTATCTAAGAAACAAGAGTATCAACAATGTTACTGATGTAAAGGGGTCAAGGTTTCATTCAGATAACATTAATTATAATTTATGTAGGAACTGTAATGTCTTGTCAACTGCAGCATTCTATTTACAGAATGTTGCATAATACTAATAACTTGCTCACTAGTTTACATTCTAGTGTACATGCATTTAGTTTCAGTACTTATGTAAGAAATAATCATTATGCAAACTCATACTAATTTTGCAAGTATTTGTCCATCGAGTCGGGCCTTATGTTATGTGTGTGGAGTGCATAAATTATCTCCTTGTCACTAAGCATCCGACTGTGGGACTCCTTCGTCGGTTCAATCCTTCGCACCAACAGCTTCGAAAACCATCCATCGTCGGCGTTCGCTAATCGTGCACTTGATGAAATCAACCTACAACAATAACTTCCATTTACGCAAAAGTTCCAAATTTAAAACCGGACACTGTACAAAACAACAATACGAAAAGTACCTCGTATTCTTCGGGATTGTTGTACTTAAAGTTAACACTTTATTGAGAGAATTCATTTTGAGAACAATATACGTTGAAACAAGATTCTAAACTACTAAATAATAAGTTGATAAAAAGTAATTCTTGTTATCAACAATTGACAAAATCACTTGAAGGTTATCTTGAAAATAGATTTTGCATACGTAGTGACACCTATCATGAGTGACCGAAACTAGAACAAATTATTTAAAGTCAGCCAATCAACTCGTAACCACTATCTTTCTTTGTAAATATTGTTGTGATCTCATTGATAATTTTGATTTTTTGTTTCTGTTTGACGTGAGGATTTTGAATATTGCTATTTCACTCGTATGCTACATCTTTATCAGCAACTGGACTATTGCTGAAATTGTCAAAATATTGAGACAGATTCTTTATACGCAGATATTTTAAGAACATATGACTGAAAAATGACAATTATTAATAGTTTCAAACGAAACGTTACCTGTATTAAACATACATGAATATAAAAAGAAACAAATCGCCGCACACCTTTAAGCCTATCGAGTGAAATTGTGTCCACGGTTTTGTAATAATCTACGTAAAATTGTGGCAGTCAATATACGGTTTCGTACAACGTAACGTCATGTTTATTGACTGATGGCCGACAATTTGCTGACAAATTGTCATTTCTTTTTAATGAATAAATATTTTTTTACGCAGACTGACGAGTGAATTCAAGGCTTTTTTAAGGTTCTGCATCTCTCATAAAAAACCTCGTCATGGGTGAGTAGGCTGTCTAAATTGAATATTTTTTGCGTTCAAAACTTGTTTGTAATAGTGGGCGGTGTTGTCTTGTCGGTGTGTCTTGTGACTATGTCGATCTGTGTAGCTTCGAGCGAGGTGACGAAGCTTCAGCAGCACCTGGCGCTGCTAAAGGAAGAGTATGGGAAGCTGCAAAGCCATTGCGCTGAGGTGGAGCGCAAGTATACGCTGGCTGCTGCGTCGGCCGGTGACCTGAGTGAGACGAGCTTTGTGGCGCGCCTGCTGATGACAGTGGCCACTTTGTATGGCAGGGAGACATACTCTGACATTACTATCAAGCTGCAGAGCAAGTCCATGCCTGGTCATAAGTTCGTACTGAATGCACGCTCTGATGACTGGAATGAGGAAGCCCTTAAAAATCTAGAAGAATTAGGTGAGGTTTATTGTTGTTACTACAAATGAATTGCGTTTTACTTACGACTTTATAAATTACCATACTGAGTAAAATGTTATATTAATTTCATTATGCATTGATGCAGTTAAAAACAAGATTTGACCTTTGTCTTTCAGATTGGACTACCCTCCCTGATGAGATAGGTGCTGCTCTTCTTAAATGGTTATACACAGATGTGGTTGACTTGTCCCGAGGAGATTCCTTTGCTCTTCAATTGATGAAATCGGCAGCAGGCTTCAAGCTCCATGGCTTAGTTGGAAAGTGTGAACAAGCCCTTATAGCGACTGTTGGAGTTAGGTGAGCATTACATTTTTTGTAGATAGCATATGCTTATTTTAATGTAACAAACAGATTTGGTAAATGAACTGAAGTGCTGATAAGGTAAGGGGACTTAATGAGTTATCACTTTATATTTTTATAGCAAAGTAGGCCTGAAGCCTTTATTACTCACCACATTGAATATACATTATTTCAGTAACAGTTATACTTTCAATGTAATGACTTATAATGAAAAATCTGAATGCATTTGCAAAATACTTAAATTATTGGTTTTAATCATAAAAAAATTAACCAACCGTTTCATGTTGTTTTCAGATCCTGTGTAAAGTTTTATTCAGCTGCTGATGAGATTGGTGCATCAGCTCTGAAGGAGCACTGCTCAGGACTTATATCGGCCCATTGGGATGATCTTACAGGTACACTTGTACAAATCTTGTGTCGTAGGATAAACACTGAGAAATACTTGACTTGTGTACAGAAAATAATCGAAATCATTTCTAGTAGTGTCTGATCGAAACTACATTACAGTACACAATTTTTTTTTATATTTGATTGGCCACTTTGCCTGGTAGTAAGCGATGATGTGGTCCATGATGGAATACTATACAAATACTATATCCAGAGGCGTATTAATCCTAGATAGTACCCTATGTAAGCATCTGCACCTCATAGGCGCGCCTAATTTTTTGGCGCTACTCCCGTCACTGTATGAACTCGCGTATTGCGTGCCTTTCAGTAACCTTGCGCCCTAGGCTTGCCTAATTTGCCTTAGTAATAATACGGCTTTGACTATATCAAATCAAAATTATCTTTGACCGGGTAGACTGGAGTTAGTCAGGGAAGCATTGAAGCAAGGGTTGCTATTGTTGTTTGCAACAGTGTATTAACTCGTTGAGTACCGTCATTATAGACACAATTATAGAACAATAGGTTGCGGTCACCGGTGACCACTTGGTGTTTGACAGTTTAAACACAAGTAATTGAATTAGTAGGTCAATGCAATGGTTGTGCGGGTTGTACTTCAGGGCTCAGTAACTATATTATTGTATGAATATTCAGTAATTACAATGCATCCATTGATCAATCACCATATGACTTTAATTTGTGATAAATACTAGAGGTAGTATCAATCTGTGCAACAATTTATCTACCAAATAAATATTAAAAAAAAAGATATTATGATATAGTGTATTACTATATTATTGCAATACATGTTTTATATTTATTGAGGTAAGGAAATAAGTAGAGACACATAAACTTCTATAAACTTTTAGAAAGATTACCACGAAGTTGAAATTTCCGTTTATTGTTATTTTTGGTCAATTTTTTGGTGTTTAATTATTAATACAATGCAGAAATAATACAAAGAGGAAACTACTGCCACTTTTGACCTTGTTTGTTTTTATGTTAGACCCAGTTAGTAGGCATTTAATAGGCTATTGCCTGTTATATTATTATTTATTTTTGTTATTTTCCGTAATTACTGTCTGTGTTGAGTAAAACAATAAAATAAAAACTACCAATCAATGTACTAATCGGGCAGTCAATTTTTTAATCAAATATTTATACATATTATTATATTAGCTAGCCGACCCTGCAAACTTCGTACCGCTTAAAAAAATCTCTGGACCTCCACAAACATTTCAAGACCAAAATTAGTCAAATCCGTTCAGCCGTCCTCGAGTTTTAGCGAGAGTAACGAACGGAAATTCATTTTATTTATATAGATTTGTATTGTAGGTGAGGACTTCGCGCACATGTCGTCGGCGCTCCTGTACCGAATGCTGAAGAGTAAGACCTCGCAGCCGCTGCACGGCGCCGTGAGATTGCTGCGGGAAGATGTCGTGTTCCTGTGCCTCGTCGAGAACCACGCCAACGTGAGTATATGCATGCTTTTATGATAAGTCTTGGATTAATGCATTAATCTGTAATAGAATAACAGTTTTCCCATCGGAAAACTTAAATTTTTTGGGTATTGCGCCTTATGAAAAAAAATCCAAGTTGATTGATATAATTATATCTTTTCACGTTAACTTTATTTTCTCAGTCGATTATCCTATTGAGCATAGCAGGCCCTTAATGAATTTGTAAAATATATTTTTTAGAAGTTTTTAAGTTGTAACTAGGTGTTGTGCAAGTCTTCGGGAGTCCATGATAGTTTAATGAAACAATATTTATATAGTTTTAATTTCAAGGAAGCTTAATTAATATTAGTGTCCATATTTGTAGTACCTTACCAAATCATTCCCATTATGATTAGAATGATATTTTGGTAAAATGTAATATTTTATATCTAATTGGCATAGTAAATGAAACTGAATAGTCTGCGTACGTACTGTTTGCACGATTCATCATCGTGTTCAGTGTCATAGCGTGAGTACTTCCATTGTGTTACACATTGATACGTTTTTAATTTCGTTTATGTCTATAGTTTCGATACCGAAAAATAAATACTGCAGGTTCAAATGTAACAATTTCATAATTTTTCTATAAATAGAGAACGAAATCTGACTTATAAACGAGTATGTCTTGTCAAGTTAGTAGCAACTACCAACTAGTTAAATCGGTTATCTAATCCGCGAGTCGACGTCGAACTAGTTTCAACATTTGATAACATGCAATTATGGTTAGCGAATAGATTTTGATATCGTCCAGGAAGTTAAAGTTGATAATATGCTGAACTTTATACTACTTTGTAGATTAAATGTTAATCAACGTGTCTGAGACTTATCCTAAACTATTTATGTGACAACTTCCCGTAATTTGACAACGTTTATACATTTTCGACTCTATTGTAAACCAGTAAGATTGAAAATCCATTAGAAATGGCAGATGGGACTTGGTTGATCGGTTTTGAATATTAATTAATCTTTTGCTTTTTACTTATTAAATACTTGGACTTACTATAAGCCAGTAATCTGTCTCACTGCTGGATTAAGACGTCTTCTCACACCTATGAGGAATTAATCTGAACATTGTCTGATTGGCTATTTTAGACTTTACTTTAAAAGTCCAAGTTAACTTACCAAAAATACGGTCCAGTAAAACTAAAATTGTATAGGAATGGTAATAATTATTTAATTATAAGATTACATGTATTTGAGTATCACATAAAATAATATAATCAACTGTACGTACATCAGTGGTGTTTGAAATAGTCTTTATTTCTCCAACAATAAGAATTAATCTCAATTGTTACTAATGAAGTACATACGTTGATGGATCTTACTTAAATAAAATATTACAAATTGTATTTAACCATTTACTGGTATTTAAAGTTAGAAATGACTCATGTGTTAAACGCTAAACAGATGTTGGATAGCTTATAATTTAGTAGAGTTCCGGTTACTGTCGAACAATAGACAATAAATTGTTACTTTCACTAATCTTGAAACATTCTACTACATCTTTGAAGACAATCAATTAAGATATTTACACAGAGTATACATTATTATTTTATGACGTTTATAATAATAAAGTTGATATTACATAACTTCTAGAAAATAGCATAGAATTTAATATTCATCTTTATTTTATGTATGACGGAAACGGGGACCTACCGAACCGAAAACACAGATGACTATATCATACGTTAATAAAAGAAACATTATAATAATTGATTAACTAACTAACTAACTAGTCTTACTACTTACCTGAAGTGCGTAAAGAGAATCACAGGCTTGCAATCTTTACATAAGTTTGACTAGCAATAATGCGTATAACACGTATATAATGCACCACTGTCCGAAGCTCTTTGGGATCGTTCATAACATCGTCCGTCGAACTTACAACTATTGGCAGTATAAAGACCCGTATAGAGGTATTAGGGATCTTATAAATAGTCTTATTTACCTAATTATTATTATCAAACATTGTCACCGTTATTTTATAGCGGTAAACAAACAAAGCGAACAAGATTTTAAACTAAAACTAATTTCTAAGGTGTCATGACTTAGTCTTAGAAAGCATTAGTATGATAAAAATTATTACATTACTTTTTGTAAATAATAAATTAGAAAATAGCAGAAATTCCAGTGTATCTACAAAGTGTAAGAAGTAATAATAATTAAGAGGACAATTCCAATGAAAGCGAAATATGCACCACCACGTGTCAACCATTTTACTTCAAAATGTTGATTGTACGCTCATAAACAATATTAATTTCTCATAATATACATAAATTACAAAAAAATATACTAAGCCTAAATATAAGAGGAATTAAATTTTTGTTCGTGAAGCGTGTCTTCAAATAATCTAACACAAAATAGAATCTGTTTAGTCACTGATCTTGATCTTGATTAGTCAGTGCTACGTGTAGTCTTTAACTAACTTAAAACACCTAAAAGAATGACAGCAGCAAACGCTAACAAGTTCCCTAGTATTTGTTGACTACCATTGCATCGGTCACCTCGGCAATAACAATACATGGTGTTCGGGGAGCGCTCGGAGTTGCTCGGGTCTTCCGAACAGGTTTCCTCATAAACTTCATGTATGTCCTGGACCGCTCGCCATTTGCCATTGATCCTCCTTTGCTCTCCATTCGCTGTCTGACTCGCACAGCCTCTCGTTATACTCTCCGATGTCACTGTAACAAATACATTTATGAGGAAAATAAATAGGGGAGGCCCATTTCTCAGTTATTTCTGTTTTCTTACGAGTGTTTGTTCTTATTTTAGCTGATGAACACGAAAATGTAAATACTTGATATATTAACTAAGATCAATTTCTTTCACTAGTTGTCATTGTTGTTGCTTTGTAAGCGTACATTGAGCGTATACCAGATTGACAATGCGGCTTACATACAATATTTAAACAAATGATGTAATTACACGAAGCTAAGTATTCTAAACACGATTGTGAAAGTAATGACTTCACAACAATCATTGTATTACGCGTCCTGTAACAATTAACGTAATTTGAACTCTGACTTGCATGTGTTAGGACTGCTATTAGCTTTTGGTACAGAAACATAACATAACAACACGCCTTTTATCCTCAAAGGGGTAGGCAGAGGTGCACATTATACCACTGTACAATGTAACACCCACTTTTCACTATTTATGTTATGAGTCCTATGAAATAGGGGGTGAGCCTATTGCCATATACCGGGCACAGTTCCAGACTCAGAATTTTTTAAAAACCCAGTAATACTTTGCCCAACCTGGGAATCGAACCCGAGACCCCTTGCCCGGCTGTCGCAATTGCAACCACTCGGCCAACGAGGCAGTCAATGAGGTACAGAAACATGAATATAAATACCACTTCAGCTTAAAGCTAATCGTATGTTGCAAAAATAATAACAAAAGATGAACAAAAATGGATAAATTCGAAAGTTCTGTTCTCGTTTCACCACGAACCTCTGTTCAATAAATGTAAAAAAGTCAAGCTGCGTATAAGACAGTGGACGCGAATAATATTCTTATGTAACATTATATGTAACAGTGCCACTTATAGTAATGTAACTGCTGCATATAGTCATGCAGTTATGGTGCAAATGGTATAATCTGCTCATTTAACAGACCTTCTATGCGCATACTCCATAATAGTGCTCTATTTTACAAGAGGAACTGATAATTCATGACTCAAATACCAATTCACAGATATGTTTGTAATTCCAATTATCGGAATCATTGTTTTACACTTGTTTAGGGAAATTCCGATGACATATTATTTTGTACTCGATTTTGGACTCGATTTTTTAGTTTAATTAGCATTTAGCACATACTGACTGAATACTGACTAAAGGTAATCATTTCGATTTTGTTATGAAATAAGAGTATAAATAACTTGTTTAAATACAGAAATCCATAAACATTGTTGTTAATGTTTAACTTTATCTCATTGCTAGGCCATTTCAAGCGAAAATATCTTTCCCACTTCTGGGAATAAATAGAGATAATCACATTAATTTATGTTTAATTAGAGATAATAAAATAAAAATACCGAACGACAAATTTTTTCTACCATAATAATGGCACTTCGTACTATATCTATCATCCGAAAACAGTTTGTAATGTTATTTAATGTGGAGAGACAAATTTTGATACGTCTATTTTGATCTGTGACATTTGAGTGTAGCAATAAAGCAATACTTGCGCCACGTACTGGCCACATGACACATATTCCTTTTAAAGGAGCGTTTCGTAAGGAAGCCGCGTTAACGGTACCATAATCACTATTTTATTGACCACCACTTCCTTTAACCACATGTTTATAGCTTCGTATGAACGATGTATTGACTGTCGGATAAACAACGACTTAATATATGCATTCTTTCAAGGAAATGTTAGATTAGATAGTAGAGTTTACGGAAGGATCAAATCTAAATTTACGTGTGACTAAGTACCAGCTGTTGAGATTCCCAGAAAGGAAAATCACAAAAACATTTTAATGTCTGTAATGTCAAGTTCAATAAATACTAGAAGCAACGTAGCGTGGCTTATATAAATGACTGTGTTATTTATTCTAAGCAGAAGTCTGCGGTTAGTGATGTATGAGTTTTTTAATGGTTAGGGCGAGTATCGTTCAACTGCGATGAAGGTGTGCGGTCAGGGGTCATTGCCACTAAGTCTCACGGGCAGCTGGTGTCTAGTCAGTCTAGCTCTATAAATATACTTACCTCAACGAATTAACATTCGCGACTATTACCATAAACTTACTTATAATATATCTAAGTGCCTTCACCACACAAGTGCGTTTCAAGTCCTCGTTGAGCTTTACATTACTATTGAATTTACTCCATGTTTTGTAACGGCATACAATTTTATTGGAAATGTTAATAAGATGTACTTGTCATGTATAACACATGGTTGAGTCAAATATGCCGCTTTCAACGGGGTCTGGAATGTGATTAAGACGCGTCTGTCTTTGATGTGTTAAGTGTGGTCAATTTACAAATGTCGATATGACATGATTCATAACTTGAAATAGAAACTACAAAAATAATCCTAGTCGGTTCTTGTGGCGCTTGTACTTGTACTGAAATATTTATTGTTTTGGGCCTGCTGCGTGTGGGTAACGTTTATAAATGAAATATTAGTTATTTGTAGTTGCCTAGTTGGTCTTGAAAATATTTGTTAGATCTAATTTTGAACTGTGAAGCATATTCATCATCATTCATGTCTAGTTTTAAAAGGTTTTTAGCCTCAGATTAGATTCATTCATAAAATATTGGTCTATCTTCTGGAAATCAGACCGATCAGATATCTCCACATCTACTACCGAAGAAGTCATTTTATTATTAGTTCCTATACAAATTAATTATAAACCACTGAATGACTGAAGTTGAAATGGACTATACAAAATTCCTCCGTTTGTCCATCAGTTGTCTTCTTTATTTTGTTTACAATCAGGTGTACTTACATCCCTGACTGAATTCCAGCGTGGTGACCTTTTTGAAGCACATGGTGGAGTGCTTACACTCCGTCAAGTATTTGCTGCTGTAGTCGAACGACAGACACGGCAGCGTCACTTGTTCTGGATTGCAGGTGTAGCACTGTAAACTCCATGACACTAGAAAAAAGATAATACCTGTTTCAAAGCAATGCCAATGGACGCTAAAAAGTTGATGTATCTAGTTGGGGAGGGAGTGACAGTAGAATTTTGTTAGCTCATGTAGGAATCTAGTAATAATTGAGATATCTATCTAACCGCCATACTCCGAGTCATTAGTTACTTAACCCAGTGCTTGGCAATTGTTTTCTGTACAAAACGTTGCTAAGGAATGGTTTTAGTAATCAATAAATGTCTCTAAGTACGGCAGTTAATGTATCTTCTAGAAGTTACAACTAAAGTAACATTATAGTATCTTCTCTTGAAAGAAAATTTATTCTGTGCGATAAAAGTTCCGTTAGATATTAACAACTTTAATAGTGTTAAATTAAACCTAATGACTACGGTTTCCTAATTCTCGTGGGATCAGAATTCACACACTGTGGTTCGAATTTTTATCATAAGATGAATATTTTCTAGAGGTATAGTCGTCAATGAATGAATAAGCGTATTACCTAACCTATTGTAAAATTGTAAACGGTTTCGTTTAAACAACTTTATTATATTAGTTAGATACTTTAGCGTAGACGTCATAGCATTTTGTGTAATTTCTTACAAGTGAGACAAAAATACCATTTATATGCCATACTTCTGATTAATACTTCAAGGAAAACAGGTTTGATGTTATCATTACATTTGTTTTATTTTTCACCTTTTCAACATCAACTGGAAAGGTGACATTGTTGACCTTCAATTCAATTCAATGCACGATTTTTAGAACAGTGTGATTATGTGTTATCTTTATCTTGACTTCGTGTGTCAAATAGATAAAGGCTGTTTTTTATGACGTCATTCTCAACACTTACTCGGGAGTTATTTAAAATTCATGTAATACAAAAGTATTATGTAATTCATTTTCATAAGTTTTTCATAATTACCAATATGGTAAAGACATGGCAATGTGTTCACCGCGGTAACACCCACGTATCCTATTTCTAAGCACCTTTCCACAGTAGCCAGAAGTCTAATGTAAATTGATCTTGTATCTTCTTCGAGATTTAATCTGTTAACTTCAAAAATCATTTTGCTAATGACAATGTCTCGCTTTTCAATGCAAACAATTTTGTAAGTATTCGTATGAACGTACAAAGTCAGGCCGGGTTGCTAGCTTTAATGTTTTCATGCACGAGGATGTGGTGACACAAATATCAAGAGTATTTATGTATAAGTTCGTTGTATCCAGCTCTCACAATAGTCACAATACCGAAATACTTGCAAATCTTTAAGCGAAACTAAAAAGCCCAAGTCTTAATTAATGAACGTTTTAAACAATTAAAAAACCATTTGGAGATATATTTTTATTACACTGTAACTCTGTATTGTTATCAGTATTATCTTGTTAATTTAGCTCGTTAAACAACTAGATTGGCAATTTTTTTTTACATCTCGCAGTAAACGGCAAAATACGATTTGTATAAAGAGATGGTCGTGATCTCTCTCTAGAGTCGTGATAAAGGATTACCATGTGCTATCGAATATGTACATCAACAGAGAATGTTGTTTACACTTGACCTACTCTACTATTTCTATTGGCGGTGCATGTCGAACAATTTGTAATGACAATGACCTTTCATATTTTCCTCTTCTTTACTAAACTTAGCACATAATTAAATGCCTTTGTTATCAACGGGTAAATAAGTGGTTTGAACCAGTTGCATGTTGGCCTATTTCAACATTATGCATAGTCTCTTTTTCCTTGTTCGGTTGGTTTTGTGTAATTCCCCAAAATTATAAGAGGTAGATTTTAAAGTAACTGTATTAATTACCATTATCATATACGGTAAACACGCTACTTTATGTTGTCTCTACCATTAAAGCCTTATTAAACATCGACTCGATGTCAATGACCCCTAAACCCCCAAGTCATTAATTTAAGATCCCTTAAAAAGACCGTGCGTAAAACACCATTCTATGGAACACAAAGAGTAATTAGAAAACTTACTGTTGCGTAAAAGGAGACATCTTCCCTTATTGTGAAGGCAGAAATTTAAATCAAGTGGTTTGCAGTCGAGCCGTGACTAGAAACTGCATTACAAACGATCGACGTCCGGGAACAGACAGGACATCCTAGACTCATTCACTATTATTGGTCCGACAGATACACCGCTGCCTATAGTTTTTAAATACAAATTAAGTCTATGATTCGTTTTGATTCAGCCTTCATTACGCCTACCGCGATGTGACAGACTGAACCATATGGGAATGGATAATGAGGTTCGATGCCCACACGATATTAATTTACTAATAAATATCACAGCTACAAATGCCCGCCTAGTATTTTATTACCTATTGTTTTTATTTTACATGTCAGGAATATAAAACAAATATTTTTATCAATGTTTTCGTACTTAGACAATGTTTTATACCAACGTGTTCAAGGTTTTATTCAGCTTATGAACATTAATAGACATACTAAATGATATAAAATATTAAATACCGTATTTTTGTGATCTTTTTCAAATATTTTGACAATGGATAGATACTCTCAAGAAATATTCATGTAAAGCGGCATTCAGTAAATAAGTGTTATTTTAAATACACCATCACAATAACAACTTTTAATACAGCTCACTTGACAATTTCATTGAAAATGATAAGATAATAAATAAAAAAACAATGCCCGGCTCGAAAAATAAGTATCGTATCAAAATTTAAATAAATAAAGAAACACTTTCACTTACATTTCCAAAACATTGTAAATGTTAATAACGACGCCGTCAAATCCATGTTTGAATAGCACCACTTAGAATTACGACTAAAACTACGGACTGTTAATTTTTAATTACATTTATGTGTTATGTATTTACAATGTTGCGATTGCGGCGCATGTGGCCGGCAGGGCTTTACACTGAACTGAAATTGGCACCTCCGTACTCAACTTCATGATTCACAGGAAGGAAACCCAGTGGCAAAACGGGACATGTTCAAATACTAACAAATAACACTCTTATATTCACTGTATTAACGCTGATTCATGCGATCGATTCTGGCGCCGGCGCGACACTGACCAACATTTGGCTGTTGGCTGTTCCACTCTGTGTCGGTTCATTTCGTTTGTCGCTTTGTCCCCGGATTCCGGTGTTTAGTTTTTATTTTAGATCTTCATTTTGCGAAAAAATATTCAAGACACGATCTCAAGCTATTAATACTTAAAATAATTAATGGGTTTCTACATTATTTGACGTTGTTTTTACAGGTGGACAAAGTGTTGACAGAGATTTTTAGCATCTCGATAACCACACAAGCCACTGAAAGGTGTTTATCTAACAAATTAATATGTATAGGTACATATTCTTAGTATGTGGTATAGAAGTAATGGGCTAGTACGTACAGTATACGAACCTCAACAATAGCTTTGTTTTCAGTGTTTCATTTTGTAGAGGTTAATTGTCACATTGACGTGAACCTATAATTAACGCGATGAGAGATTTCTCCATAATTAAACTAATTTGAATAAACAAATTCTTGACTTTTTCTTTTCTGCTTTGAGTTCATAACAAGAGAGCTAACAACATTTAAAAAAAATAGGTATTATTATAATCGGTTAACCAAAAGGGAATATTTTTGGTTCTACTTTTTTGCAAATTGAGGAAATACTATTGCATGCAAAAGCGTGTGCTATAAACTACATAACATGTTTATTATTCTTTGGTAAAGATATATATTCAGCCTGCTTTCTGTGTTTTTAGGTAGATGAAAATCTAATGATTTGTTTATCCGTTGACTGGTTAATTTTTGCTTCGTACGCAGGTGCGTACCTTTCTTTCAATAAACCTACGCATTTTAGACAAGCCACATGTTTTATATTTTAGAAGTTTGTTGTTTTGTGCATACAATATACGTATATGAATTATAAATTCTATGACTTACCACATTTTGCTTTCCGCCCAGTTGTGAAACAGATATAGTCAGCTCGCAACATCCTTTGTTATTGGCGATAAAACTGACATATTATAGTAGCAATGTTTATAAGGATAACTAACTGATGTCAATGTATTTACTTATGGTTTTATCTTAACAAAGTTGACAACTAAGAACTACGAGTGAAAAAAATAAAATATTATTTCATAAATAAGTACATAATTTGTATCTGATAACAGTAATAACAGATGATGATGACTTGCATTTAACTACATTTTTTATTGAAAATTGAAATTGAAGAAATATTAAAAAAAATATCGAATAAATATATAAATTACTTAAGTAACAATTATCACCATTAGGTATACCCTGCGCATCAAAATATCGTGACTCGAGTATTAGAGCAGTTTTCGAGGTTATCATAAATAATGTCCACATTTAGGTCGACGATAGTACGGACACGCGACAGTTTGCAACATTTACATGTATTGATTGTATTATGATCGAAACGTGGGTGTGTCTCGTGTCGTATTCCCTCGTTATTTGCTACTCCAGTCTAGTCTAGTCTAGACTAGACTTAATGTTTAGTTCGTGGGAAGACTCAATATTCCACATAATGGATATTATGAACTATGTCCTATATTGAGTTTACTACCGAGTGGCACCAATTTTATGCCCATATTTTTTTATGCTATGCATAATATACAATATCCAATTTAATATAAAAAATATACAATTTTGCTATGCATAATATGTGATATACTAAGCTTCATCACTGACGGTTTATTAAACCTTCTTTACAACTCTATATCGTTTACTTAAATGTTACAAAATACCTATGGTCTACATCATATTTTGCCATAGTATCGGGCCACATTGTGATGTTTTCCAGTGACCAAATTGTGGCAAAATCACATTAGGTTATATTTATAAGTTACGAAGTTAATAATCTTTATTTTCTTTTATTTAAAAAAAAAAACGTTGCCCCATATTAGGATTTTCTCCTGTGTCGTGGGTGCGTTTACAAACATACAAGTTCAAATACACAGTGACACCCAGACCCGAAACAACAATTTGTGGATCACACAAAGTGTTGTTCCGTGCGGGAATCGAACCCGCGACACGTTGCACGGCAGCCGGTTGCCCAGCCACCGCACCAACCGTGCAGTCAAATCGGTGAGGAACTGCGTTAGCTCACTACAAGTCAGTGAGAAATTTATACACAACTTCCTAAGTGGAACTTGTATTTATCAGTATCTGAATCAACTCTGTAATATTTTATTTCTGCTTTTTCCTCTTCTCCATTTTCAATTACCCTGATATGAAAAGAGGTGCATCGAAACAGAGGCCAGTGTTAATAACCCATTGCATTCCTGGCGTCATAAATGTTTTTATGTTATCTGTTACCACAGGCTATTTTTGTGTAAACGCCAATGCCTACCTTATTGTATCTTTGTTGGAAATATATGATTCATTGCATACAGTTTTTTATGGTATCACATAATTTAATATTTATTCCATTTATTTCGTACTCCTACGAAAGATCTCCATTTTACGTGGCTTTCTGTTTACTGTTGAAAATAATGAAATGGGTATTAGATTATAATATTTATTATTTTTTACAAATACACAGGAAAAATATAAACAGTTAAATACATCAATTAGTGGAACGTACTTTAACTGTAAACTTTACATTTGATGATAACATTATTATTCATTTTAGGTTCCTTCAGACTATGCCTGAGCAATAAAATGTCTACTTACCTATTTTAAATAAATATAATGTACACAATGTTACACCAGCTTATTCGTAATTTTTATATCACAGCATTCGATTATCTGTACCTACAAGGTATGCTACGAAATGTGTTCATGCATAACTTTGTAGTGTTGCACACTATAAAGTTTAAACAGCCTTAGATCCGGCAAAAATAATCAGTAACAATACAGGTTGGTAACAAGATCGATCTAGTAACACTTTTTACTGCATGACACTAATAACATAATTAATTAAAAAGAGTTTCTGCATTTATTTTATTGGAACACCTGAGCTTAACGTGTGACAGATATGATGTTCAACATGTTATTATCCTGTTGTTCCAAATATAGAATTGATGGCTAATTAAATTAATACTACTAATATAAGGCAAACAAGGTAAATTGTATTCCTAAGTATTACCTTAACTTTGTCGGAAAATATCTTGTTTGTGTCCATTTCAAAAACAAGTTTAATATTAACGTTGTAGTAAATTAATATTGTTTATAAAGTAAAGCATAATACCTATTTGTGTTTACATGCATGTTATGATATTAATTATTCAGAATTCAACTCCGTATTATTTTTGACAGTTAAAAATAGTATTTATCATTTGCTATATTATTTACAAGACAGATACAGAGAAATTGTGATTTCTCAGTTCAGAGTGCCTTTTTTTTTTTGTTGACGGGGGAAACCTTCCAAAGGCGCCTAGCTTTTTGGGGAAAAATACTAGGGAGTGTGGGATTTTTACCTCACTAAAACCTCCCCAGTGGCCACCATCCGCACTTGAAGGGGGCACCGGGTCCTCTTAGTAGACCAACTCCGGTGCCCTCATAGTGCAACGCCTGTTACGGCACCTCCCTATGGAAACCTATGTGTCTCTCCTAGAGCCTCTCTGTGCACTGCACGGCGGCACGTGACCACTGTGCCGCCGTCATCCTTGAGGTCATTAGGTGGACGCCTAGATTCCCCACTCTATGCGCCCATGACCCCAAAGGTTTGCCTACCAATATTGTAGGCAGGAAATCATCATATTAGGCGCCGCGGCGGTTATTTCCTCGACGCCTTCGACGTGTGGGATCGGCCCTCTCACGATCCCGCTCAGCAGCCTCCTTTTGGGACATTACAGTCTCACAAAAGGTGGCAACTTCCCTCCAGTTTTCTGTCTCTGCCAGCATAGCCGTAACTACTGCTGGCAGAGACAGGTCTCGCCCGATCCTGGCAACTAGGACCCGCTGCTCTGAGGCCCACGCGTGTGCTGTGCGGAATCCAAGTTGCTTTCGCAATGATTGCAATTTGTTGTAGCCTCTCGCCCAATCTTGTTCAGGTACTCACCGAAGCAACCATGTCCGGTCAGCACCTGAGTGAGCCTGAAGGAGATGCGCTCCTCTCTCTTCAGCCAGGCTTCGAAGTGCGGCAGAATGGCTTCGACAACGCTCTTGCGTGAGTATTCCGGCTGTTCTAACCGCTCACGCCACCGCTCAAGCGCGTGTCGCCTTTCCCGCCGCCCTAACGAACACCGTTTCTGGCATCCTTCCGCCGTTTTGGCGGATTGAGCGAATTTGGTCATAGACTTTCGCGTCCATATCCGCCAGGATATCCAACGGCGGAAAACGAGCCAGTAGAGTTGCCGCCTCAAAGGATCATCCGTTCGGTATCCTCGTGCGATCCGAATCGAAGACGATTTATTTTCGTTCTGCAACGTCGGACGCCTGACAGTCTAGTTGACCAAACAGGCACCCCGTAAAGGACCATCGACCGCACGACACCCGCGTAGAGGCGACGAACTTCTTCTCGAGGCCCCCCGAGTTCAGAGTGCCTATGCAATATTAAATCGGCCATCGTTACCATAATTTTATGATTTTCTATATTTCATGCAACACGTGCCAAAAATTAAAACAGCAATTTAGAAAGTTTGAAAAACATATTCGTGTATTCATGAAAGTTAAGAAGATTGAAGGTGTCTTCGTAGGTCAATGGACATCGTTAATATTTCTTACTTTTTAAGTAACATGTCAGCTCAAACATTCTACTGAGACACTTTTTCAAATTTTACAGGAAACACATGGTATTCATAAATATGCTATGTACATTGTACAGCAATTACAGTCATTTATTTATTACTTACTAGCGGCCCGTCCCGGCTTCGCACGGGGGGACTTAAGATTTTTTACATAGTTTTACGTTTTATTTATATTTATTCTCAGTTTTTTTTTAATTAGGAAGTATTTACCTTTTGAAAATATTTTTCCGGGCTTCATTTACTTATTTCATTTATTTAATTAATTATTTTCTTCTTAAATAGGAACCTACCTATTTATAAGGATTGAATCATTCATTAAAACAATTGTTATGGATAAACTATAAAAGGTAGACATAATAATATGATCTCGCGGACTTTTTTAAAAATAATGTTAAGATGAACAATTCATCTATAGAGCATTTTTGTATAACTTTAACTATATGCTCAGCGCACGCCACGGAAGGCCTCAGAAACGATACTTTTCCCCCGTTTTTAAAACATTTTTGGTTACTGCTCCACAACTATAGGACCTAGCGTGATATTATATAGCCTATGTTACTTCTGAATAATGCAGCTTTCTAGTAGTTTTTGAGTTTATTCATTACAAACATACAAAAATACAAATCTTTCCTCTTTATAATATTAGTATAGAAATAAAAAAATAATATTCTAACAATATATTTATTATATTAATGTCTTAAATTATAACATAACTATACCCTTCTATTTATCACAAAGTATTGCGAATAGTTGCGTGGCGTGGAGTAGTATATCATACACCTGAACACCAGATTTTTCTTCAGCCACAAGTTACAGCGTCGATCTATTGGCAGCTGCATGCCCACTACTCAGTATTGCGCAACAACTTTTCGTAACAATGAACATAATTAAGACCTACACGTTCCTACGACAACTACCTACCTAAGGCTGTTGATGTATTTCATGAGGTTAAACACTACTATGACGCCCATGATGTCCGTGTAGCCTTCATGACTGGTACTCGGAGAGGCATTACAAAGGTTATTGCGGCAATAGCAGTATCTGTAAATAAATAAACGTTTATTAACATAAATCTGTGATGAAGTGGGAGGTGCGGCCGTTATGGGCACTATGACACATCATTTTTGATCATCTTCGTACAATTTTAATGTTATTATAATGCTATTAAATTTAAATTAGAATTGGCATATTAAACCAATACTTAATGTCTATGTAAAATATTAATAAAGAACATTATTTAATGAAATAATGCAATTGAATTCTGAGAGAGAATCACGGAAAGTGGCTAATAATGTCGTGGCGTTATTACTGCGCACTATGTCCATAAAGATACTGCCGTCAGTTTTAATCTCTTTAAATTTAAATAAGTATTTGACGCCAGTAAATTTTACATGTTTTTACATACGCCGTGTTTTCAGTTTCAAATAAAATTCACTTAAAATACACAAATCACAGAAAACAGTGGTAAAAGTGGATTAGCTACCTTGTAGGTGTACTCCTTTGCCCCTTGTCGTCTTCATTGATGCAGCCTTCTTTGTAAGGTTCCAATATCTCCATCTTCGGCGACCACCTACCGTTCTTGTAATCCTGATACTCGTGCTTCTGAGGCGCGCAGTCACGAAGGACGCCGTTTATCCTCACTGAAAATTATTAAATTACAATGATTTAACATTATTTTTATAATGAATTACCTGCTTTTGATCAGCAAGAACTGACATCAGCCGATAATTTTATTGCAGCTGTGCAAATTGTCAATAGCTTGCATTGCATTCTTGGTGTGGACACAGACTCTTCATGTAATAATGGATCTATTGTATACTCGTAATAACTACCTGCGGAACTGGTTACTTCAGTATTGCTATTAATTCGATATTACGAAGTTTATACCTTCGCAATTTCTTTGTCCGTATAATCGGTCTACTTAAGTCAAATGCTTTAAAAAGTAATTAAAACACACGACACGTTTGGAGTCATGGTCTGTGGTTTTTAATCGTTCACGCCATTTTATTATGATTTGCACTGATTAGTTTAACTCCAAAAAACCTTGAAAGTGAAACTTTTATACTTAAATATTATATGAGTTGCATAAGTTGAGTTGCATTAATATAATTACGTACATGTTTTTGAACTACTTTGGGCGTTCTTATGAAAATAATATAATGTCTCGCTTAAATTCGATGCAATTCGTGTTTATATAGACGGGTTATTTTTGCACGTAAGCGAATTGTCTTCTTCTCATTGCCTTGAACTGTTTGTCGCTTCCACAATAATATTTGACCACCTTGACCGCATGGCATTCTTTATCATCAATTGAATCCTCGCTGTTCGTTGACAGAGGATCGCTAATGGTGTATGCACGAACGAGCGTACGTCAGTCATTTGAGTTCTCATGACTTCGGCATTATTATCTTCAATGTCTTTAGATTCTATTATTTACTTTACTAATTTTGTTACATGCTCAATTGTAGATCTCTACTCTACATGCTTATCTAAATGTAAATATCTTGTACTTCTTTAAACAAAGTGTAACTTTTGTAAGAGTGGTTTTAACACATACCTCCATTCTGTATGTCAAGATGGAATTCCTGCTTCATGCACATGGTAGAGTAGGGGCATTCCACTATGAACTTATCAGAGTGGTCGAAGTGCACGCAGAGCCTCTTCGTAGTGTTGTAATACTGGCCCGGCGGAGGGTTGATGAGGCAATGGTAGCACTGTAACGATGATACTTCTGGAATCAACAACAATGCAACATCTTTAACAATGGACATGAAAGAATGTCACATGTGATACTTAATCTTACTTGATACTTAATATCATATACATTTTTATATCCTGCATTCCAATTATTCTTTATGTCTTTGACATTACGACTGACAGTCTCTATAGGATACCTTTATAAGTGACCTTTACACATCGCGTGTCCACTAAGTATCTATATCCTGTTTTGTCAAGAACTCGGGCTATACTCGTAGCACACGCAGCTCCCACTAATACTAGTTCTTACGTACAGAATAACTCTATGAAGCCAGTAATTTATATTTTCCTCGTTTTCTTTACACCTACTAAGTAATCTGTGTTTTATACAGACTCCTTGCAAATACACTGCAGCTATTTGCAATGGACATTGTTTACTGAAATGTTTATTGAATAAATCCTCAGAATCACCCGCCTTAACTGCAGTCTGCAATTATGGATGGTCGTCACCTAGGCTGGCTTATTGCCTAGCATTGCAAAGCGTTTGTTAACACTTAATTATCTGGTATTATTAGCGACGTATAGTGACTAGTTTATTCGATTGATACCCTTGGTGATTTTTCCAGCATTCTAAATTGTCAGTGCATTTTTATTCACTGTCACTAACGACAGTGACCATTATAGAATGTTTCGCGTTTGGTTATGAGGATAAACCGTAATGTAATAGTGCCTGATTTGTTTGTCGCAGACATCGTTAAAACGCTAGCTTTATTTTGACGGTAATTGTATGGTTTGTTGGCAGAGTCAATAACTTAATTATTGTACAGAAAGTGCCCCCAAAACACTGTTATTCCTTATGAAAGGAAACATTACAAGTACTCGCTAATTTGGTGCCGCCACTAAACAAGTGTTTAGAAAACATCGATTGGTATTGCAATAATGTGCTAAATAAGCTTGGCACAGTGTGCACATTGTGTCGTCTGCTTAGGAATGCACTTATGCAGGGCATTCGGCAAATATGTTGCGTCACCGCGGGTGGTTCGCGCCCGTTCTAGAGGTCGTGACTCATCTTCATACGTTTCTCGCTATATTTTATTTCGACTTATCCTCCAATAATTCTACTTGTACATACAAGTCTATAAGGTATACCTAACTTTATCAGAATTCTATCCACTATTAGTTTTTTCCTTAACCTAATACCGATATCCTTCTGTGAATACTTTTAATGTTTGATAGAAAAGAAATATTCATTTCATTTATTATTAAAGTGCTTTATGTATTGTTTAATAAAATAAGCTACATAGTTCTTTGTCAAATTCTAAAGATTCGTTTTAATTATTTTAAACTGACTTAATGAAGTAATTTTTTATAATCTCAAGTCTGTATTATAACATTCATACAGACAGATGACAAAATAATTACACAAATTAATTAAGTCAAAATTACAGCGTGTCTCAATCAGGTTAGTAAATAATAGCAAGAGTTCAGACACTTGTTGGACGGAACATGCTAGTCACGATGTTAATGGTGATCTGTTCAGGTCATTGACATGAACATATGCATAGATTTGGAAATTACGCCTGAAATTATAGCTTGGCAGAACTCGCATTAAACTCGTCGTCATTGGGTTCAAGCTATAGACGTGTTTCCATAATTAGGTACTTAAAAACATTTAAAAAAAATGGTATAAATTATATATACATGGTTTTTGATTCAAATAGTATACGTGTTATTTTATTTGTAATTTGTACTTAGAATGACTCACAGAGTTTTGTTATGTCAACTCCCACGCAGGTTCGCATTACGCATGCGCCGACGGTGAACGCTCGTTCTTGGAATCGAACCTTGCTTGGATTGGCCCGTGGCCGTCAACTGTCTAACGACTTTTCGTTTTCAAAAGCTTAGTTGATATCTCCATAATGTTTATTTTTTTTAAATATTATAGATTTTCTCCACGGACTCTAGGTCCGTGCCCTTGTCATACAGTTTTTTAATTATAATACATCTAGTCAATTTTTATAAAGTAAAGAGGGAACCTAGTTACACACTACAATTAACTACATCTATAATTATTACCAAAAGTATAGGTTACATAATAATTAGGCACTATTTATTTATTTCTATTTCAAAGGCTTTATGAAACCAGCCCACCAACAAGATGGGAGAGCCGACCTGACCCAGCAGAAGGCACCCGTTCACGAGTATGACGTGTGTGTCAGCAATTGGTCCGGTCAACCTTTTTATTGGGAACGGAACAACCCAACACACAGCGCCACCGACTGTAGGACATTTATGTGTGCATGACGCCTCAACCCTTGCCACGTGGGCCGATTCCAATAAAGCGTACAATAGTCCAAAGTCAATTGGTTATATTCTATTTCTACATGTTTCTGCACACACATTTCCTCATGTTGCATTCGTTTCATCACAAGCAACACTCCCCGCCCAAGAGAGCACCCATGACTGCCGCGTCCCTGTGTTTGATAGCCATTTTCAGGTTGTAGTCCTTAATACCTTGCTCACCCTCATCAGCCGCCTTCCTGATTAGTTTGCTTATCGCGTCTTCACTGTTGTCTATGTAATAGATGCAACCATGCGTGTGACGCGATATTGCTAATACCGCGTGTGGTACGCTGTCATGTATTTGATGTTTCTTCGTTGCTGTGTTGACAACAATCACATTCGCACACGAAAGTCCCTGTGCCTCGTGTATCGAGAGCACGCGTGATCCCACGGTCGACCCGTATCCCTGGTTCTTAAGGGATTCCTTCTCTGCCTGAGTGTGTACCAGGTATAAAGTGTCGGGGAGTGAATTTCGAATCATCGCCCCCGAGAACCTTTTTATCTCGAGGGATCTCACGAACGACCTGGACGAGTATATGCCACTGTAAACTGTGCTGAGGGCATACGCCACATCCATTGGATTTCTGTGGGTACACATAAATTCCTGGCTTATGGGCGTGATATATGTAGGGCGGCTGTAGAGTAGAGGGAAGATGTTATCACGATCTATAAACGGAAGCTGATTTATGTCACCAATTAGAAGGACTTCCTTGGCTCGAGTTATTCGGGCGGCCATCACAACGGCTCCAAAGTGGTTCATGAGAGCCTCATCTACCATTAGTCGATGGCAGCTCTCTCGCTCCCCCAAGCCGTTTACTAGGATGGACGCCATTGTTCGAACCCTAGATTTGACGAGTCCTCCGATTCGGCAGGATAGTTTGCCTCTGAGGTCATTTGCTGCTTCGGTTGTCGTGGTGACAATTAGATCTTTTTCCATAATGTTATGGCTTGTCAGAGTCTTATCGCATTGTTTTTTGTGATTTTAGAAATAAAATACATGATTATAAAATCTTCTAACTGTAATTCCAAAATTGGTATGCATTAGCCAGTTCCGAGGCAATGAACTCCAGATTTGTAATAATAATTTTATACATAATTTAAAACAGACAAACATTCATACGATCTTATATTATTACAACGTAGGGTAAATTGGTTTCACATATTCGATAAGGGGGCTATATTATTATTATTTGTCTGATGTCTGTATGAACATTATTAGGACTCGAAAAAGGTTTAGCTATGATATAAGTTAAGTACTAAATGGCATGTTGAAATTAATGTATTTCATGGCTACATTCATAGATGGTCTTCTAGTATGCTTAACATCTAGTAGGCTTAATATTTCATTATGGTCACAAAGATGAGAGCAACGTTGATTTTTATTATTATAGTTATTGTTGCTTGTCATAGTGTAAGTGTGGACTATTACATAGGAAATAAACAAAGTCACGAAGATTATAAGAGCCATGTTATTTACAAACATAATAATTCAAATTTATTACAAACGTCAAAAATTGGAGATGGTAATAAAGAACCTAACATTTCTATAGAGAACACTAATACTACACCGGAAATTGAAGATAGTAAACAAGATTATGAAGAATATGATGAACTCACCGACATAGAAGAGCAAATGTCACAAAAAACTCTTAAAATAAAAATTTCAACAGACCAAAATGTTTTGGACTCCGATCCAGAACAGATCGAAATCGGTCACGATCCTGCTGTATTGCGACTAGGAAATGACCCCGAACCAGGGCTTGACACTAAAATGAATAAGACTATGAACGACATTTTTGAAGAATATGGACACCAAAGTGATAGTGAAGAATCGGGAACAGCACATCCAGTATTACGTGATCAAGATAAAACTACTGAAAATCAGTTAAATACGGAGTCGGATGCTATTTTAATAAAAAACGCCACTGAAGAAGAGAGTGATACAGAAAAACTTCCAATAGACTTTTATAACTTAATACCAGCGCCAAGTGTATTAAATGACACAGATTCAAAATTTCGCACTTTCAATATTCACGAAAACGTTTGGTACGTCCCTGAAAATTGTCCCTGTTGGGAACTACCTATATTGTACGCTGAAAGTGGGCAAATTATGTCAAATACAGATGTTTTTCTTATGTATCAAGGGATTCTAAAGAACGTTGAAGAAAAGTTAGAAAAGAGTAAAACGCCATCTAAACCACTTTATGTACCTGTGTCTCAAAATATGAATAAGTGGTGTGCTGTGGGTCCTTGTTACGGCGATCACACGCTCTGTCTCTTTCCGGAAAGAATTAATTCCAAGTTATGCAGAAATGGTTATGTAGTTTCTACTCCTACAATGATTGAGCAGATAGGTTTAGTAAATACTGTAAATTCAATGAGAAATCGTGTCGCTAATGGAGAAACAGGACAATATAAACATTTGCCGAAAGCAGCTGACATGAAACAGATAATATATGACCTCGATTTAGAAAGTATGGCTGTAAATTGGCTTCATCAGTGCTTGCCAGGTCCTGCTGCATGCTCTGCTCTCGATGAAAACTACGTTACGCAGCTGGAATGCACTAAACATGCAAGGCACTGCTGTATTGACTCATTTAAATCCGAAATGGCATCAAAGTGGTATGCTTTATTCGATATTATATTTTTAATAGTTATTATATACACAAGGAACGGTGAATTAACATTTGAAAATGTTTATTACAGCATACCTCAATACGAATGTTACGTGGACGCTATTATTGGATGCATTCATTTATGGTTCTCAAAAGCTGGTAGCGCTCTTACAACGACAGATGTGCAATGCGGCCATATAACACCAGCTACTTATCATACAGCTCAGTTGCTGTGGGCAGAAACCAATAAAATAGGCTGTGCCTATGGGAAAAAAATAGATGGTGATGTACGAGTCGTATGTAATTTTGCTCCTGGTGCACCATATTTTATTGACACGAAATATTACTGTGGTTTCATTTCTCATCCTAGAGTTAAGGAAGATTTTGCGAAAGAAGGCATAAATTTAACTTCTCCAAATTTTTTGGCAGCGCTCGGTATATCGTTAAATCCAGTGGTCAAGTGTGACTATAAGAGACAGGAATTCACTAGTCACCAAACTAATTACTCATTGAGGTTTTCTAATATTGATATCCTTGGTAAGATTTATAAGAGGAAATGGATTCGTTCGAAATATAACGAAACCGTGAACGACACTATTGGTTTAGTTGCTCGTCTGGTGACGAAGTACTCGTTTGTTGGAGATGATAGCTCGCAATGTGACTCAGGTGTAGCTATCTATGAGAGCGGGGAGCCTGGCTCGAAGTGCGTCGAGCGAGGCAGGCGCTTCCACGCTTTGTGTTATGATTTCCGCGATCCTACTCCCGGATACAGGCTAGTGGCTGTCGTGGCTCCAATTGCATTATTTTCTCTTATTCTTTATGACTTATTTAGTGGTGTAGTGCGTCAGACCAACTATTAACATGATATCATCGCGAAACCCACTGTTTTGTCTAATTTATAGAGTCCAAAATTTATCTCAAAAGATAACATTTATTTTAGACTTTGTTATTATTATTACCGAATTCAGAGTGAGAATGTGCACAATTATACCTCTATACCTACTAAGTTATATTGTAGTAGTTTTTATTTAGATAATAATATCATGTTATTAATAAATCGTTATAAATTCATGTCGTGTAGAAGTTAATCCGTTTAAATGTAAAATAAACTGTTTCTCTCGATGACTCATTGCACTTTATAATAAAACCTTTGCTGTACAATATTATACATAGGTTTTTGTTGGAAGGAGTACCTACTGATATTTTACCTAGTTTGTGTGTGAATTGTTATTGTTTTTAATCCAGAAATTGGGAAGTTTCAATTTTAAAAATGTTTTGTTTTATTGTCTGATTATGTTGCAGTTACAGCTTATTCATTTGATTAATCAATAATTGTAACTAATAACCACTACCTATCAGAAAATTGCATAGATTCAATGACGCGCGGTCGATCATGCCAAGCAGTCTGATGCGTTTATCTTTACGTACACCAATTGAACTGCAGTTCAAGGCGAACCGATTGTCGATATTAATGCCCTTATTAATACATATTGATTTAGAACCAGTGTCACCTCTAATATGCGTATCATTATTAAGAGTGGTCCTGGACAGACGATGTGAAAAAGGTCGCAATCGCAAGGAGCCTATGAGCGAAGAACTCTTGGGAGAGATCTATATTCATACGTGGACTTCTTGTGGCTGATAATATTTTATGATGACGTACCAAATTTGAAATTCACCGAGCGTGGTGGTTAATACTCAAACCTTTTCCGTATGAGAAGAGGCCTTCAGTCAGGATGCAAAATATAAGATCACCTCAGAAGCTCATTTGTATTTTCTGCATTTTTTTAAAGCAGTTCGTTAATGTCAATTCGTTTCTTTTCGCTGTTGACCTTTATGGAGATATTATTTGGTTACAGTGGCCCAAAAAAATAGCAAAAGAAGTTCCGCTGTTGATTAAAATTCCGTAACCTCTGACTTAAGATTCACTGGAGCATTTCACTTATCGCGTGACTATGCAGCAGTGAACTCACGCATATCCGTGAATATCCGAATATTTCTTTATTTCCTCTGTGTTCCTACAGATATTCTATAGAACCTGTGAATAGCATTCCGACCATATTAAGTTGGGTAGCAAAGATTTCGCTTTATAATATTCAAAACTACGCCGAGGGAAAGCGTTGATGAAAGAAAGTCCAGTTAGTCAATCATAAACATAATTAGAAGAGGACCACCTGATTACTTCTTGATATGATAAAAACAAAACCATGAGAAAAGAATTGATTAAATAAATTAAGCAAAACTGATTTACCCACGTCAGGTAAATTTTTAATCATAGAATATGATATGTCATCATATCCAGGAGATGTATCCTTAGATTTAATACACTTATTTAATTCCTGAATAGAGATATCACATTCCAGTATGTGGTTACTATGGAAGATTATTGGGTTGAAAGGTGACACATAATCCGGAGCTAAGGTATTTAGTAGATTACTGGCGGTTTGGGAATCTACATGACGTCTAGGAGAACGAACACCCTTTAGCCATCGCATTTTGAGCCACATTTCACTAGCTGATGTAGTGTGGTCAATTGATGTGCAAAAATTTTGCCAATCCTTTCCCTTGGCCTGCCGAATTAGGCTCTGTGCCGAATGTATCTTATTCTTAAGTACTTCAAGATTTTGGGGGTAGGGTTACGCCTGAACTTAGATAAGGCCAATCTACGTTGAGCTACAGCGTGTGAAAGTTCTGTAGACCAATATGTCTTCGGAACAAATTTTGTAGTCGGGTTCTGGTTAAATTTGATTAATGGAATGAATTGAATAGCTGCGTTATTTACAATATTTAAGAAGGAGTCATAAGATTTTTGAAGGTCAAGAGATAACGTATAATTACAAAATTGTTGTTCCAAATATTTTTTATAAGATGTCCAATCAGCTTTTCGAAAATTTCGTTTTTTTACTGAAGGTAGATAAGTTTTCGTATAGGTTGATATCTTAATGATTAAATGATCGCTCCCCAAATTTTCCTTCAAAACAACCCAATTAAAATTATGAGCTATATCCGTAGAAACAAGAGAAATATCGGGAGAAGATTGTTGTACGTAGTTATCCACTAAGCGAACTCGCGTATGTGACCCGTCATTCAAAACAAACAAGTTATTATCTAACAACGAATCATGAATTAGATTTCCCCTGTGATCGGTTTTATACGACCAGCTAATGTGATGGGCATTAAAATCACCCAAAATTAAAGTTTTAGATGGCCATACCGATAAAAGGTTACTCCAATCTTGAAGTGAAGTAGTTATTCTAGGTGGACAATAAATTGCAACAATGTTTTGAATTGGTTCACAATTAAATAGTTGAATACACAATATTTCAATACCACAATTTTGAGGGAAAACCTGATTTTGTTGCGCTTTAATAGATTTGTGAACAAGGATAGCTACGCCACCGTATGAGTCATCCCTGTCCGCGCGATAACAATCGTAACCATTTACTTTAAAACTAGTTTCTGGTTCTAACCATGTCTCACTAAGGACAGCAATATGGATTTTCTCTTGCCATAAAATTTCATTAAAAGAAAGCAATTTGGGTTTCAAACTTTGAGCATTCCATTGCAAAATATTTAATTTCACTGATACATGCGTATTATTAGCCATCACTACAAGTATTTATAAAATTAAACATTGTTTTTATCCACGGCCAATCTGAGACAAAACTTACTGATACTAACATGAACCATTCTATGCACAATTGTAAAATAGATTTAATTTTTTGTGATATATTATGCTGTTTGAGAAAGATGATCTCTTTTATTCTGACCCACAATTCATTAAAGGACGGGCATTGATCGTTGTGTTTGTCTCCATCCTCAGATGAAGCGTAAGTGACTTTACTACCTGAATCTGATTTCGGAAATGTCCAGTCTTCATTGCTGGGTTTCTTTTCGTATTTATTGGGATTTGTGACGGGATCATGTAACCTTAAAAACCATAAATTATATACAACTTACCAATGAACCTACTCCGATAAACACTTGACCGTTTAATTGATTCAATAGCCCCAGATAAATACGTAATAGATTACTCTACTACATGGGACATTCATTTGAATAATTGAGAGACAACGAGGTTAGTATAATTATTGCGTTAATGAAATTCTATCAGAAGATTTCGTTGCATAACTTTTCATGCCGATTATGTAAAACATATAATACAGAGAAGAGAGGATTAATCTGTTACGAACCTGTTGTTATCAAGGACAGGATAGTGCATACCACGGCTAATATGCAATACTCCATACTCGAACTTTTCGCAGCTCTACTACAGCGGTTTGTTTTCAAATCGCTCGTGCATCCGAATGCGTTAATTCGCCTCTGTGCTTTTTCTCGACGTCTCCCGCGCTCCCATTAAAAGATCTGAAAAAAAAAAGTTATTTTTAATAGTTTGTCTATCAAATAAATCGATTAGCTTAAATCGGAATTATCTTTTTTACTTTAGATTTCTCAACACATCGTGATCTTCAACATCATATCGATTATTCCGAAAGTAAATTAGCAATTCAAATGATGAAATAGTACCTATATTTTATTTAATTCTAACAGCCAGATCAATGTACCTGGCAGCACGGTTAGTAGGCACTGTTACTGTTGTAGTGAATTGGCGCACTTGTGTATGTGTTCAAGGTCCTGACACGCTTGCTTAAGGCCTTTCCCCAGTCTGGCTTTCAACCCAAAAACTTAGATACAACAATTATGTAAGCTCAGCATAATAAGATTTACTACCTGTTCTCTGTTTTCCTAAATTATACTCAATCTCGTTTGTACACGCAAAGAAAATCGTTTTCATCGCTGCATTTTTCCGATTTGCTCAACAAATTAAAGCAAGTTGGGTGAAACGTAGGAATTAAATACATTGAAATGTATCGAGGCTTAACTTAATAGGTACCTCAATAATAAATGCGTTTAGTTTTCTCAAGTACATGAGAAAATTGTATGCTAATTGTTAGATTATAATAAATTAGACCTCCAAGTACGTCATAAAAAAAAAATTTTTTTTCGTTTTCTTTAGTGTCTTCTCTTTATGTGTAAATAAAGATGTTTAGTTGGTAAACAGGCGCAACTAGCGTTGCCAGGCGTCCGGATAAAGCCGGACATAGGTAGGCTTTTTGATTGCTAGTCCGGCCAAAATAAACGGTGTCCGGCCTGTCCGGCTTTTGTTAGGCTTTTTACCTAAACTTTTCACAATCGTAAACGAGTGAAACGAAACACCGAACATGGCTAGAGGCTCCAGCTATGTTCAGTGTTTCGTCTACTACAAAATCTCAAAAGTTTATTGAACAATAACAAAGATAAAGATTTCAAGACGCTGTTGACACATAAGAAAATGGGTAGCCTATTTTAAAATCAATGAAGAGTGAAGATAGCTTTTGTTAATTTTTAACTATTGGTCAGTATTACTTTGCCATCCCAGGACAGGCAAACGTAGAGAGAGCATTTTCTTTGATAGGACAGCAATGGACAAAAGAACGCAATAGATTAAATGTGGACACTGTAGCGAAAATGTCGGTTGTAGAATTCAATTTAAAACAACTGACATGTAAGGATTTTTACAACAGCATTTTAAAAGAGCCTGAACTATTAAAGCAGGTTTCGGCAAACCAAAAATATTCATAGTTATTTTTGTGAATGTTATGTAAAAAAGGAGTTTTGTTTGATTTTAGTTTTAAGTTTAACTTTAAAAAGACAAGTTTTTTTTTGTTTATAAACTTAACATAAAGAGGAGAAGTTTTTTTTAATGTTTAACTTTTAAAATACAAGTTTTTGATTGTATCACCTTTTGATTTTAATAAAGTATCTTCTTAACTTAAGAAGAATCTTAAGACTGATTAGACATTAGATTTTATTAATTATTTCATAAGAATTCAATAAGATTTATGACATTAATAAAAAATGCTTGATTTACATTTTAATCTTGTCGTACCTATGGATACAAAATCCTTAAGAACGTAGGGTGTCCGGCCTTTTTAGCCAAATGGCCGGCTAAACGGGCTGGTCTGTCCGGCTATAATGCCTAGCGACCTGGCAACCCTAGGCGCAACGCAGGGCGCAGCAACTATTTTCTTTCTATTAAAAGTGTATAGCTAGTTTGTTTTAAATGTAGGATAATAATGTTTATAAATGCTGTATATATATGTATAAGTATTTGTTACACTTACTGTAAAACACTCACATTTGTATTTTGACAATTATATTTGTGTAAACAAATGTTGGTAAATCATAAATAAATAAATAAAAAAGTCTGTCTATGCAATGAGATATTTACTATACGGTCATGTTTATGAACCGGTACCTATAACATGTTTTTGCAATGAACACGTTGTACAAATGAAGATCCCAATATTTAAATAATCTGCCTAGCTATTTATTGAAATGATACGTATGAACTTACATAATTAGAGCAGTACAGTTAGGTACATTTAAACGAGTTCACTTGGTGGTAAAGAAACTCGGTACGAAAGACCAAAGAGTTACAACACGCGGCCGACTATTGCGTGTGGGCACTGGCTCAGTATTCAACCATGAAATAGATTATTTGAGCATTTGTCTCACCATTGCAGAATGCTTAACACAATTGTCCAACGACTTATTGTTGTCAAGTATTGATTCTACTTACAATGTTTGAAACTAATGTGTTCCATCGTGTGGAACGTGATGATCTCAAATAAGTAAGTAAAGAACAAAAGAGGAAGAAGTGTTGCCAACTGTTCGATCAGTATTCGAAGGTAAACCGTTTTTTAACAGATCGGATTTCTGAATTGTGCTCGATGTTGTAGTACTTAGTTAAGTTACTTCTGCAACTATGCTATGGACGGCAGAGTACCTAGGTAGTTACCTAGGTACTTAATTTAACAGTGTTGCAAAAGGTACTTAATAGGTCCCTAAACTGACGTTGATACAATTATGCTAATTTTATTTACCAGCCATACTTTCAGTACTAAATATAAGCGGACATTTTGTCGGCACAAATATATCATGGTAAGCACTTTTCATTTTACAAGGTGATCAGGAATGTCAAGTTGTTGTCTCGTATGCCTACCACTCAATGAAGTTTAAAAATTGTTGTGACGGTTTGGTATTTCAGACCAGTTTTCATAACATTTCGTTCTTTAATTAAACGTAAATAATTGTACAAAGATTTTATTTATACGAATCATCGATACCTTTTTTTGTTGAAGGACGCATATTCAATAAAATATCTTGTTTAATTTATTAATAACAATAGTGTTACTTAAATACTTGATTAGATACTTGATCTTTTTATTTCGAATATATTGATATAATCTATAAATCATATTTTACTTTGGCTGTACTTTTAAATCAGCAAAGTGGAGCAAGGTCGATAAAATTGTACAAACAAAATCTTAATTTTATTAATTAAACAATTTGTACGGAATATCTGTAACAGCTTAAAGTTGTAAATGGAATTTTGGCAACAGTTTTTTTCTTGCAAGCTTTATTGTTTTTTAAACCAGTTTGGACAGCGTAACTTTCAACACTCCACTGGCACCAGTGTGGCTGTTACATCATTTTATTTTTATTATAGCAGGTTAAGGACGTTCAAAATGTGTCCCAAATTCACGAACTCAACATTTTGCTCTATGCAACCATCCTATTATGACCGCTTAGAAATTCCAACAATACTTTTGCATTGACTACTATGAATAGCTTCAACCAATGAACTTGCTCCAGTAATGACACGTACATTGCATTTTTACATAATTTACGTACATTATTGCGTATCGTGATTCCTTGAATACTGATTGTTTGAAGTTGATGAGTTGCACGACAAATTCCACATAGTTGTTAAATTATATTTGGGAGGTTCGAGTCTAATCGTATGACTAAATAGTGTTGAAATAAAATTGGCATATATGCACATTTTGCAGAATCACGTAGTCCACAAAAATCGAATAGCAATGAAAATGTTTGTGTAGAAGGTCGGAATGTTAAGCAATTGATTCCATTGTACCGATGCATATAATAGTTAGGAATCGGTTATTGTTGTTCTACCTTGAACTGACGTACCTAATGCGTCCTGTCATTATTTTAGTGACATAAGTAAATCATAAAAAATAAACATATTGTTTAGAATAAGAAGCATGCTATTGTTACAAAAAGCCAAAAATAAGATAAACCAAATTATGAAATTGTGTATCGTGATTGTTAATTTCTAAAACTCTGATAACTCGATAGACTGGACGCACGATGGTACCTAAGCGCGGATCTAATCAAAGTTGTGTAACTTAATATTTATGCAAATCCAACTAATGAAGTAAATCAATTAATATACCTACTCATTGCGTTGCATACAAATTAAACATATTTCACATAATACGTGCTATAATCTTCGTGATTAAACGCCGAGTTTAAACCAGCAGTTACCGCTGTATTCAGATCATTTAATGATTACTTAACCCAGCCCTTAGCCATTGTTTATGAACAAAAATAGTAGCATAGGAATCGGTTAGGTTATAATTAAATGTCTGTACGGCAGTTAAAGAGCTCACATTAACTAATCACTATATTGAAATATGTCAGCCACTGTAGCCAATATTTCTGCCAGCAGCTACTAATTCCCTATACATGATTCATACTAGTTGCAAGGAAATACAATCTCCATATCATATAAAATGCAGTTCGCCCTTCCTTCCTCAAACTCAAGTCAGTAACAAACTAGATGTGGACCTCTAGTATATTTTATCGTTAGTGGAAAACAAGAAGAAAATTGCGTGCTAATGAGGAGGCCTATTTTCAGCAGTCAGTCATGTTACAGATCCCAAGTGTTGTTATGTTCATAATACCTCTACAGCTATCATTAGATGCAAGCATGTAACACGTGTAATAATGATCCAGAATGCATTACCCTGTAAGACCCTGTTCTAGTATTGCTTATTGAGCCTTGAGGTCGTTCGTATTATCAAGTTCAGCCGCATTGTATAAGGTAACACTGAATAATAATATTTTTATTGTAGAATGTCTTAGTATTACATCAATTATTGACCTCAACGCTCGTTCTATTAAAAGGAAATTCCTGCTTCCATGTCCCGTCTCACTATTTCCCCAGGAAACGATCCAGACTGATTGTTGCGACTATCGTAAGAGAAGTGCTAGGTCATTCGTTCTGATACCAACCGAAGGCTTTACTAATTATAGTGCCTGTATAAATAAATAAATCTTCGTAGTTATAAAGGTAAAGCCGTATATTACAAATCTATCGCTAAAAATTCCGTTTAAAAATGTTTTATAACGCAATAACAATCTTGCTTATCGAATCACTCGTTGAAAACGTATTGGAGGGAATCAAACTGGATATCAGAGTTATTTGCATAATACTGGCAGACTCGAGAATAACTTAAGCAGGCGATATTTTGATTATTCCGATTAGGCACGACCAACGACAGTGTCAAGGACTAAACAAACAGAATCGGTTACCATGTTATGGAAAAAATATTTAGCAAATATTACATCACCGTTTATTGTAATTATACAGACGTTCTAAATTACGACAACACACCCAGACGAATTTGTGTTAAGGCAACGTAAGTATAGATAGTAATAAACACATAAATATTGAAATATATGGTAATAAACATGATATATAAAAACTAAAATATTGTATGAGAGCAATTACATTTTATGAACCCAATAATAACATTAGTCCCTATAAGGACCCAACTACGTTTGATTGTAATCACAAACAACGTGTCCTTACTTCATTCGCTTTATAATACTTCAAGTTTCTCAGATTCAGACTTGAAACGATGTTGAATCACAAAGAAACTCGTTCGTTAAGTAATATTGTTTTGAGCAACGAAACTGGTATAACAATAACACTACAACTTGGGAGACATACCGACATATTTTGACAAGGTTGTCTAACAAATGTAGCTATTTTAATGTCGATGTAAATAAATTAACTAAATATAACGAGTTACTTATAAATATGTATACTGACATCGCCACGATCGCGCACGCTGCTCATGAGGAAGAGTTCCTCTGTTACTCGAAACTAGTAGAGCTTCTCTGAGTATATTTACGTGAATAACTTGTTATTTTTTGTTAATTCAGTATGTCTCAAGATGTTATTGTAAATAAATTAAATCAGAACCTAGTACTTGTTAACAATAAACCTATTCGAATAAATACCAATTAACAAGGTTATGTCAGTTCATGGAAATTCAGTTCAATATCGCTTCTCGATGACGTGTGTTTACAAAATAAATAGAATTTAATGAAGTAGTTAGCTATGACTGATAAAGGTGCATAGTTAACCCAAGAAGCATGCAATAAATAGTTTATCCGTAGGTAAATGTATCAATTAAAACCATTACGAGGTCTAATCCATATTATAAATATTTTATAAGTCCCAAGGTTGCAATATCAGTGAATGAAGTTATAATCTCGTACATAATACAACTAAGTATCATACATAATAGTCCGGTAAGATTTATGTAAGGCAATCCTTGACCTTCTCTGCTTACTCTCTATATGACCATTATTTACATTTTCAATTCCTAAGTTTTGCAATACTTGGCATTGACTTTAATTCTTCAATGAAATCATTTTTAGTTTAATGTTCTAGGTGCGTAAACTTTTCACTCAAGGTTACATTTTGAATTTGTATTGTATTCATATCGTATGAAAATACAACGCCGCTGTAAACTGGTCTGATTGTAACAAATTGCAGTATCTATTTTGTAAACATGCTGAAGTTTACAAAGCATTCCATATTACACTGACTGAACAACATCAGCAAAGACTAATATCCTAATTTTAGATTTTGTTTACGAGTTTTCAACTTGACAGACCGGCTTGGACCGCAGTGGCAGTCTGTTCAAAAATCAAAAAATATAAAATTTTGCATTATCTTCACTTCATACTTACTGTTCACTGTGCACACCTTTACATGAATTTAACACAGAGCAGTTTTTGCTACATAACAAAAAACATTAATATTTCACACAAGCATTCACAGCCTATATTTCGTAATTAAACACGTGTGTTCGTTATGTTCCGAGCTTGATTAAATATCTGCACGTGTGCCCCCGTGCAGAGTCGACGGCTGACTGGCCGGCCAATACCAAGACAATGGTTCAGACATTTCTCGCGTAAGGACTTGTGACATAGAACGCAGCGTAGGGCGCCGACTGCGCAGACGCACGACTAATCAGATCCGAGCTTGTCGCGTGGTCGCGCCCGCGCCTGCCCTTATTAGCAAGACCTACGGAAACTATCTCGAAACGTGCTTGCTGTATTGTTAAACAATCATTGCACACTGAATTATCTAAAAAATATTTTCTCAAATTGAATTCACGTGCGTCATACAAAAACGGGGAAATTGCTGCTTGGGTATATCCATTCATTCGATTATTATCTTCAGTACGTGTTATGAATTCGTAAATATAAAAACAAAATACTTAATTAATCGGTACTATTTATAGGTTGAATAAATAATTTAAATTACATGTATTTGGCTGTTTGGTATCTGCTAATAAATATCATTCATTTAACTACCAACTGGGATGGAAATAAACTCGAGACAAACACATTTAAGTAGTGTTTTTAATGAACCAGTTTTCATATGAAAAAATCGACCATCGACCATAATAAATATATAAAAGACAATCTGGTTAAAGAGATAAACCAATCCAGTTGATAATTTAAGGGACCGAATTATAAAACAGTACTTAAAAAGTAGTAAATGAATTAGTGTTGAATCAGATGCTACGCTGACGGAATGCACGCTGACACGACACGCTATTAGATCATTACTCTAAGCGATACCATCCGGCCGGCATTGACCATCGACCAATTGACTCGTGAACCGTCCGTATCACTGCACTCCTATCCCAAGAGACATGGGAAAAGAAGAAGTCGAAATTCGATTTAAATCTTTAAATGTTAACGTTAGAAAGCAAATTACTTATAATTTGTATTAATTTTGTAAGAGATTTATATCATCCAATTCATTTCCACAAACAAAACTTTTCATTATTAAGATTAAAAATTCTTGTCATGATCTAAAAGCTATCTGTTTGCTTTGAGTCACGGTCTTACAGAGGATTCTTTAGACAATCCATATCAATGGCTCTATATGAGGTCACATTGATAACGCGTTTATAGATGTGATTTCAGCGAGATTTACTCCTTCGGCCTTCTGTAGAAAAAAAAATAGTACAACAGTCCTTTCTTGTCTTTTTATCCGACCAAAGTAAGGGTTACTATACTTGTTTACTTGAGTTTTAATTAAACCCCTTGAAAGAGTGTATCTTTAAAAGAGACCTATGTTTTATTTACTCAGTATATCCATATTATGCAATGGTATGCTTTCTGAATAATTTTGGTAATTGTGAATAAGTAATTGTTGTATATGGACACTTCACTGGTATTTCCGATGATGCGGTCGATCCTAAAGATAGACGCTCTTTGAATGTAATTACATTGAGTGGACTTATTTATTTGGCTATTAATAAGCAAATATACAATTATATCGAACTAAAAATATACTTTGAAGCATTTTTTAATAGTAATGGCCCTAAAATAAAGCTCTACTAAAAGCACCCTTAACACGTGGAAACTTTGACGAGGTTGGAAATTGTTGCTTAAATTTTTGGTTGTGGTATACAATAGTTTGGGAAAATCTGCTAACTGCTGCTTCATTTCCCATTTATTACATGGCCATTCTCATGTCTAATGTATTAATCGCGACATTTGTAAACAAATTCAGTTCTACATTGACAATGACCGATTGTTTGTTACATAATTGTTTTTAGTACTTATAGTATTATTAAAAGTAATTTATGCTTCTTAACACATATAGCAAATATGTTTTGGTGAATCTTATGCATCTACAACAAAGTTCAAATCTTGGTCCAAATTAGGTTTACAGACATAAAATATACAGAATAAAATCTAACAATATTGGTCAACATCATCACAAACAATTAAGTTTCGACTTTTTCACCAGTTTTTAGTATTTGCTATCCCTGTTACAAATCGCCTGTTAGATTTTCAGCCTACTCTGTAATCATTACAGAATCGAATGTTGTACAATGTAACAAATTGGCACGGGTTATGTAACCGTGAAAGTGTATTGTAATTCATCAAGTTATATTAACGCGTGGATATGTGCCACGCATCACTAGCAAGGCACACTCGTTGTATTATAATTCTGCTCCTCACATGTGAAGGTTGGCTCAGATTCTGATTCGTTGGAAGGCCTCACAGTGAGCGGATTAAGGATTTAGTACACAGGTGTCCAGCTGCACTAGTTTATTACTTATTTATCGTTACTTTGCATACATTATGTTATGTATTACACAGTCACTGCAATAGAATAATTATATTAAACTGACTCACTAATGTTGAATAAATATTTTCAATGCCAAAGGTACTAAATGACACATAAAATGACAAATTTCCTGGATTTTGGTTAAATAAATAAAAACATTGTTTTCCTGGTTACATAAAATTGAATCACAGTAAATACTCTCAATTAGATATGAGTCATGATTTGTCTGTCGGTATAAGTATTAATACCTAATAATAATATTTTCATAATGAAAAACATCCTGATCCTCTACCCGCTGGCTTCGTGGTCTGACTGCAGCTTACAAATTAGTAATGATGACAATTCATTTAGATGCTTCCGCTACGTGATTGTTTTTCTTCGCCGTTCGTTACTTAACACGTTAAATCATGTTGCAGGTCGATATTACAGAATGTTCCAGTAAAGGGTGACGTCATAAAATAATGTTAAGAATAATTTTGTCTCCTGAAGTTCCACCTTTGGGTCAAGCAGTATTCAGATACTTAACTTAAGAAAAGTATATGTAGTAACTGCATTTTTATTTGCATCTCTAGGGCGCAACACCCTTACCTAATGTTTCCAAGTTATATATTTAAGACTTTGACTGCCAATAAAAAACTGTTGAAGGTAAATCCTCCGCTAACGCCGGTCACCGGTGACCCCTATGGCGTTTAATGTGTTAAAGACCAATATAATATAAAATAGCAATACAAAATATTAACTTAAACTCTGCCTATGCTCAGATGTCACATGATCACACCGTTCTTATAAAATATAATGTTTTTGTTACAGTTAACAGACATAGTGAACGCTATGTCGACGCGCGGCGAGCTGCCTCTAGAGTTGGCTCTCCGGGGGCGAAGCTCCTCGATAGCCACGACATTGCTGCAGCACTGCGCGGATGCCGATGCGAGGGGCCCGCGTGGTCGCACTCTGCTGCACCGCGCCGTCGACTCCAGAGACGCCTTCTCCGCCAAATTCCTCGTCGATAATGGCGCTGATCCTAATCTAACCACCAAGTTAGTGACTGTGCATTTAATGTATCATATGCTAAGAATAAGCGCTGTCTCGCCTTCTTGCGATCTGTTTAAATAAACTTGTCACCATAACTAATAATGTGCATTCAAGTTTATGACAGCTATGGATGATTACTGCATATTAACTGAGTGATCGATATCGAGCATGATTCCATTGTACGTTTCTCTCTGTTCAGAGAAGAGGGTGACACTGCGCTACATTTGATAGCATCACTCACGTCCAGTTCATGTGACGAAGAAACCATGGAGCAGATGGCTGAAATCGCTGAAGTGATGGTACAAAAAGGAGCTGATATCAACAGACAAAATAGAAAGGGATAGTAAGTACCGTGCAAACGTAACTCTTCTTTATAGCCTGCCAGAGCCAGACAGTCTTCCGCATGCGTCGCGCGTACATCAATTACGCGCATATTTAGTGAACGTGTCACATAGACCTGAGTAATGCTCGCCCTTTTTGAACTTGATTTAATAGCCTTCGGCCAAATCAGTTTTAATACTACGCCCTTATGTCAGTCCAAGTGTTTTAAATTAATATCTTTTTATAGCACTCCCCTACATCAAGCAGTGATAGCTAGAAACCAAAGGATATTCGACATACTTCTCAAGCAGCCAACGTTAGATACCAATTTACGGACTTTAAGTGACGAGCATCCGCCTCTGTACTACGCACTAGTGGACGACAGGAGGGCGTCTATATCCTCCAGCGAGACTTTAGTAATGAATGGTTCCAACCCCTTCGATACGCCAGTGACGAATAAAAACGCCTTCACCGAAGACCCTGTGGAGGGCAAAACAGAAAGTGTAGTTGAGAGAGGGTTCGCAGCCAAACTATTGGAGAAAGGTTGTCAGCCGAACCCGCTGTATTCGGGGGCTGGAGACAGTCTATTACATATTCTTGCTCAAGGATGGTTCGAGGTAAGCCAAAATCTATCGAAAAATAAGTCTTACATAAATGAAATTTTTCGACTCTTAATATTTTTTATGTCGGTATTTAAGTCACAATAAAACACGCATTGTATTTCGCGTATATCTACGCTCCGATATACTAGAGGTTAAAGCAATTTGTATACAAATGGATTATTATTATCGCAAGGAATCAGCAGTGTTCTTGGTGTCTCACCTGAACGGTGAGTTGAACCACAGTAACGAGGCAGGCATGAGTGCGCTCCACGCGGCCTGCGCCAACGGACTCGCGCGACTGACTGCCACTCTGCTGGAACATGGTGCCAGGCCTAACTTGCAGACTGCGTATGGAGAGCAAGAGGACACTGTCTATAGGTAATATTCATGAGTTTTATAGCTCTTGCGGGACAAATTAAATTACACCTACTCATGTAACTGTTGGATAATTAAAATATCATATTCAAGAGCAACAAACGACGCGACAATTGATTTCATTTTAAACCTGTCTCCAGACAAACGCCGCTACACTTGGCAGTACTGAACAACCACGAGGGAGCAGTACTGGCCATCATAGAACATAAGAAGCTGATAGAGAAGGGCGACATGCCCGCCACCGACCGCAGTAACACCAGCCTTACACCCAACCTTAACTTGAAGAACTCTGAAGGAGACACACCCGTCAGCTTGGCGCTCACTGAAGGTAAGGTAACTTTATAAATACGTGTGAACCAAAATTTCCAATACTTTATCTAATAATATAATCTACATAGGTGCAAAGTTCTAATCTATACAAATTATACAAGCCCAAACACAAGGTAGTTTCAGTATACCGTTGAGGAGTTCCCTTAACAATTACACTTCTTTATCATCAGAGCCTTAATGACAGCCTTACTCTATCTAGGTGTAAAGTCCTCATCAATACAAATTAATCAAGCCCAAACACAAGGTAGTTACTGTATACCATTGAGGAGTTCCCTTAACAATTACACTTCTCCATCATCAGACTCTTAATGACAGCCCCACTCTATCTAGCTGTAAAGTCCTTATCAATACAAATTAATAATTAATATAAACCACTGAGGAGTGCCCTCGACTGTCTGTCGGCTCCATCATCAGGTCGACTCCAGACCCTTATCAAATTGTAGTGTTTAAAAATCGTAATTGAAAAACATAATAGACGCATTACTCGCCCATTGAATTTTCGAAATTAATTGAAATTTCGAGAATTTGGAAATATATAATTGAAATTTCGGTTCACAAATGGTTCACAAATTTCGGTTCACAAAAAACAACAATCAGCCAAACATAGTACCTCCTCCTTTTTTTGAAGTCGGTAAAAATACAACAGTTGTTTAATCGAATTCAATTTTAACATTTTGATCTACGTTCCATTAATTTATATGGCGAAACAGTTTAAAACTATTTGATGTAACGCATATTGCATACGATGACTCATTTGGTTCTGATTGATGAAATACTAGAACGGAAAGATGAATTAATTATAAAGGAAGTTAATAAACTACTTACTTTTTATTACAAAGTCGTGACTATTATAATTATAAATATTGTATGGAATATTATCACTAAACTCATAAAGCCACAAAAAATACCACATACAAGTTGTAAGTAAAACATCTTGCAAATAAAAATAGTGTAATACGTAATTGAACCGTACCTAATATCATTATTTCAGGTCACAAAAACTTAGTGGCGCCGTTGATCGAAGGCGGTGCGGACCCTAACATTAGGAATGGCAAAGGATTCACACTGTTACATCAAGCTATTGTAGAAGAGGACTCTAGAACAGCTATATACCTGCTCGACCATGGAGCTGATATGAATGCACTGTAAGTATACTAGTATAGTATTGCTTGTTGTAGTTGTATCTACTGTAGATACTGCAGAAGTTGCAGCAGTTGTGGGATGGAGTGGCGGGCTAGTCCCATTAAAAAAAAGTTATCGTTTAAATTACCTGCCGGACACAGCCCGCCCGTATCAACATAAAGTGATATGCGAATATCTCATGTCGCAAAACGAAAGCTCTTATATAATGTTTATACGGTGTCCACCAGCACGGAGGCAGGCGAGACTCCCCTGCAGCTAGCGATCCACTGCCGGCTGGGGCTGGTCGTGGAGGCGCTGTGTGTGCGCGGCGTGGACATGAGTCGCCTCGACGCCAACGGGGTGCCGCCACTATGGGCCGCGCTCGACTCCGGCCAGGAGGAAGTCGCTAGCGTAAGTACTTTGTACAATATGTCTTAAATAGTATAGGTAAAACTTGAGAAGAAATGGATTGGTTTTAGAAGTCCAGGAATGGTTTAAAATATAAATCCAGGAATGCATTAAAGTGATTTGAATTTGAAAAAAATGTAACCATCCTTGGATTTGACCAGATGAAGAAATATGGAAACATTGTATTTGGCACGTTGGGTACGCAGTACCTCATGGTCTTAAGGTTTTAAGTGACAGTTAAAAGACGGTAGTTATAAGCAATATCCATATCACAATATTTAGCAGTCACAGACTCAATACATAAGTGATAAAGTCAGTTCAATCCAACGTAATTTATTTCAACTTGTTTTAACAAATCCAGTATTCTTGATGAGTTGATACAAATACATTAATAATAGTTTTATATTTAAATAAAAATTACTTTAAGAGGAAATTATCCATTTATATATGTAGGTATTGGTCAGTTTCCTGTTATGCACTGTCTGGTTGATAGCTTTTATAATGGAAATTCCAAAATGCAACAGGTAAATGAATTAATTTTTAAAAGAATTTAAAGTATTTTGTTTATGTTTAGATCCTGGTGAGAAACGGTGCGGACGCAGACTGTTGGGGACCAGGCCCTGATGGATGCATACAGACGTTGTTACACAAGTAAGACATAATCATTAATCAATAATCATTATAACAACAATTTGTCTGAGTGCATGTAGTGATGTATAGATAATACTATAGAGAAAAAGATTAAGGATATCTATTTTGTAGTGATATTATTCTTCAGAACATAAACTCGCTTTCTATTCCTTAAAAGCGTCGCACGTTATGTTATGAGTCTCTTGTAAACAAAATAAAATTCAAAAATACTTTATTCGACTCGAGTGAATTCAAGACGCCTCGACTTAACCTACGAAGCAGTTGAGAATCTCTAGTTAATACTACAAACAAGCCCTATGAAGCCATTTTCTAAAAGTTCTTACTTTTACATCACGCAATTATGTACAATCCTACTGTTTATTTGTATAGAGCAATAGACGAGAACAAGGAGTCGCTAGCGATGTTCCTGATCCGGTCGGGGTGCGACGTGGAGTCCCCGCGCCGGCTGGGTCCGGCCGGCGAGGGCGCTGAGGTCGCCAACGAGAAACATTCCCCACTACATCTCTGTTGTACTTGGGGACTTACTGATGTTATACAGGTATTCTATTGTTGACATTCAAAAATAAATGTTCAACAATATTTGCGCCCCTTGCGGAAATTTCTGACGCGACCTACCATATTGCCTTACAGCAGGTACAACTCTAGTATTATAAAGAATGTTCAAAAATTTACCGACATACCATCACACCTTTTATCCCCGAAGGGGTAGGCAAGGGTGCACATTACGGCACCTGCCACACCCACTTTACATTATTTATGTTGTGAATCCCATGTAATAGGGGGTGAACCTATTGCCATATACCGCGCATAATTCCAGACTCCGTACTACTACTGTGATTATCTTTTACAAACCACAATACTGCCCAGTAACCCAGTAATAATAACGGTCGACTGCCCCAGTAATCGCTCCTCACCGACCCTAACTCGTTTAACAAACGTAGTAAGATGTGATGTCTATTGTCTAGTATGTCTACCAATTACCTACGTCATATTAATCCCTAGCTCAATAAAGTATTCTTTAATAAAATACCTCTAATTATCACCTTTATCCGACAGACCCTCTTAGAACATGGCGCAAACATAAACTCTAAGGACGCGGAAGGCAAGACGCCCCTTCATATAGCGATAGAGAACCAACACGCCGGTATCATCACACTGCTACTGTCACAACCCGGAATCGAACTGTCCGCAAGGGATAACAAGGGAGTGTCGCCATTCGCGGCCGCGCTTACAGCCAGGAACAATAAGGCAGCTCAAGCTATATTGGAGAAGAATCCTTCAGCTGCTGAACAGGTGAGTGTTTTTACTACTGACTTGATGTGCTTGTTTACGACATAAGTAGCCCGTGGCAGTCCACTTCTGTACTGTCCGTCTCGTCTACATACATGCTGTAACCTCCACACTTGACAGGCGAGTTGGAATGTTCTGTATCAGTTCATTAGATTTGCCTATGACTCATATTATAATGCTGATACATAACCGGAATATTTATCAAATGATTGTAAATATTATTATTTCGTAGGTGGACAAAAAAGGTCGTAACTTCCTCCACGTGGCGATACAAACATGCGACGTAGAGAGCGTGATGTTCCTCCTGTCGGTGGAGGTGGACGTCAACTCGCGCGTACAGGACGCGACACTAGCGCCACCACTCCACCTCGCGGCCGCCACCGGACACGAGGTGCTGCTGCGGAGTCTGCTACTGGCTGGGGCCCGGCCTAACGACAGGGATGCGCACAAGTATGACACTTACGCTTTAGTTATTATAGTTTATTTTGGTTTTGGGTGGCGCGGATTATTTTTTATCAGGTGATCCGTTTGCTTGTTTGCGCCCCTATGACAAAGTGTTTGTCTTCTTTGATTAATTTATTGTCATTGTAGAAGTTGTTAAATGATTGCCTAATATATGTTACCTAAAGAGACTGCAGTCCAAAACCACATTTCGTGGATGACTATCTACAGGAGATTTATGGGTAATCTTTTAAATTGAACCGTTAATACGTAGGATAAATGTATAAATGATACGTGTGTCGGTTGTGCAGACGCACCGCGCTGCACGTGGCGGCGGGCGCGGGCCACGAGGCCATGGTGTGCGCGCTGGTGTCGGGCGGCGCGGAGTGCGGCGCCGTGGACGCGGCCGGCGACAACGCGCTGCACGTGGCCGCGCGCGACGGACACGCCGCCGCCGCGCGCGCCCTGCTCGCCGACACCGACATCGATGCCGCCGCTACCAACCTCAAGGGTACGCCATCATTGTCAGCGCTAACATTTCTACTGCTGAGTCAACAACTCTTCTTCTTAGGGTGTGTCCACATCAGGCGAATGTGCAGCTCGCGAGCCATTTGCGATCTGCGCGCGTGCATTTAAAATTATTATTTATTTATTTAGGAGCCTTGCATGTTGCACTAAAGAGCCTTGCATGTCCCCCAAACCATTGCCGTGACAGCACGCGCGCAGTTCGCAAACGCAAACGGCTCGCGAGCTGCACATTCACGGCACATTCGCCAGATGTGGACGCACCCTTAAAAGTCCATCGGAAGGGGTTTGTCATAATTCCATAGACTTGACAGACTTGGAGATAGCAAAATTTTTGAATCCCTTGGATGTAGTCACAATTTTAGACTTTGTGACGAATTCGTAGGTATGTACGTATTGTAGATTCTGACTATTCTTGTTTCCAAACTTTCGAATAAACCATAATTCACCTTAAATTATCTCATCAGGTAGAAACCCATTGCACGAATTATGCTGGTGTAAAAAGGACAACGCAGCGACAATCTGCGAAATATTCCTTGAATTTATGCCTGACTACCCGATCAACAGGACTGATTTACAGGTACGTTGTTTTTATCAACTCACATCATCAGAAGTGCTAAAAATTAATAAGGTCTGGGCTGACCGATAGAATATTTGCTTATTTGTATAATGTTTCCACTTGTCTAATCTTCACGATATTATTGTCCAGGGTAACACTCCGCTCCTATTAGCATACATGAACGGTCAGGGCGCGATGTGCAGAGTCCTAGTGCGGGCCGGTGCATGTCTAGCGCAAGAGAATAAAGAAGGAATATCTATATTCAATTACCAAGTAAGTAGCACTTAATATCCGTACGATAATATTATGGCAGAATGAGCTACACACATGAAATAACTTTCGTTCAGGTGGCTACGAAACAGTTACTACATCGCCTTCTAGACGTGTTGCCGGCCGAGGCGCCCTGGGCGGAGAGCGATCTGTGCCAAGAGTGCGGCACTAAGTTCACGCTCACCATGAGGAAACACCACTGGTATGATATATATAATATACATATATCATTTAAGTCAGGGCTGTCCAAACAAAGGCCTGCGGGCCCCATGTGGCCCGCGGCTTGTTTTCATGTGGCCCATGACACATTTTAATCTCAACATCTTCATGTTATGTGCAAAAACAATAATAAAATGTGTATGATTTGTATACAAGTTTAGTCTGTGAGTAAAGAATACAATGTTAAACATCATTATAAAACTGAAAATATTTTTCTGGCCCTCCAGCTTTTGTAAGAAATTTAATTAGCCCGCGAGGGTATATAGTTTGGACAGCCCTAATTTAAGTCATCTGTCATAAATGTGTTTTATATAGTAAAACTGCACCTCTACTTTTTTTATAAAAAATATGTTGTTTCCCCAGTCGTCATTGCGGCCGCATGCTCTGTAACAAGTGTTCCAGTCAAGATGTACCGATCCTCAAGTTCGGTATGAACAAGCCACAGCGAGTCTGCGAGATCTGCTTCAACGTGCTGCAGGTCGGCGCGAGTTAGTGACTGTAACGTACGGCAGCCGAACATTTCGTACAGCGTCTGTACGTTGATCCGATCTCTATTGCTCCCTTCGACTTTTTGGCGCGCGTGTTCATTGGCCACATTTCATCACAAGAGCAAATGTATTCAATGTAACACGTGCGATCACGTCGGCTATTCTGGTACATGTGGGTTCTGTAAGAGAACCCACATGTTTAACAATCAGTGGTATATAGTACCTACTCTACAATCTACTTGAGTCATCTAACTAGAAAAGGATTTTATAAATTATATTGCTGTCATAGACATACAACAATAGCTCTTATATCGTTAGCCTACAGAGGCTAGACCGTTTCTCCCAGCTTCTAGTTGGTAACTTATATAATTTCCCAATATTGAAAATCTTAGTATTTAACTGTATGTATAAATATTTACATAATGCCTACGCCTTTTGACTCAATAAATGACATTTAACGTAAGTCACAGACAGCGTGATTTCTTGTCTGTTAAGGTTTAGATAGCAATATGTTATTTTGTACTAAAACATTGATATGATTAGTTAAGCTTGAAAGGTCACAGTTAAAGTTCGGAGTATACTATGTAATGCCTAGAATGTAATTTTTACAAGCCAAGAGCGCGTCCATTAGGTGATAATATAACGAGAACATAAATTTGCTTATAATAGTGCCTCTACACTTATTACACGACACATGTTTAGGCTTCTTTTAATAAATTATACCAAAGTTTTCTATGCTTTCGTTTCCGACATGTCTAGCTTTAGTAATTATAATATTGATTTATATTATATTGTTAAATATTATTGTTTAAATTTTATATATGTCACACATGAGATTTTTTGGTTATTTATTTAAGAAAAAAAAATATATCTATTTGAAAATCAATTTTTGGAAAATAAAACGCTAGGTATGTCAGTCACCGTTTCGTGATGGGCATGATGTTTATATTGGTTTCCTATTTTACATGTGATCAATATAAATACATTATCTTGTTCATAAACACAAAACTATGAACCAACTTTAGTCATAAAATATTTTGACTGTTTATGAGTAGGATGATTTTACTTTATAAAAACATGTAAGCATTTCATACTTTTAAAGTCAATTTTAATTACTTTAGCTGTAGAGATTTTATAGAAACTGAAATGTATTCTTTTATTGCATAGAATAAGATAAGTACGTAATAAACATTTACATTTTGTAAAGGTCTTATTTGATAATATTTGGCATTTGTATTGACATTCCGATTATTGTGCACAGGTTTATGGAAATACACTCTGTATAAATGTTATTAAAATACTTTTTTATTTTATTGAGTGCCATTTTACTTGGGATGTTCCAAAACTAAAATTCTTATTGAGATTTATTTTTTTATTATGTTTTTTACGAAATTATTATTTCTGTTTCGAAATTTTATCATTAATTAATAAAAATTATATTTCATTATGTAGCACGCTTTTTATTGCTTATAGTAGAAAGTAAATAAAAGGCAAGTATTAATGGCAATTATTTATTTACAAATAAACAATAAACTTCAACTCTGCGATCTCCACACTTGGTACATAAATAAATTTGCTAAAACTACATCTACCCTTTGTAACAAAGTATACTATAACAGCACATAATAATTATGTTACATAACATAAGAATGGTAGTTTGGATGGCAGTTCAGGGTAGAAAATTAAAATTAAATTACTTTAGCCTTTTGAAGAGGTCCTTTGTCACGCAGTGATCAAGGACATGCAGATAGTCAATGAGCTCCTCCTCACAGGTCTCTGTAGTCTGGGAGCGGGAATTGACACGGTCATTGCACTCCTGGTACTTAGACCAGAGGTTCTGCGCGTCAGACTTCTGTGAGCACACCTCCTGTAATGACAAAAATATGTTAAATACTTGCAATATGATTGTATATTACTATTCAAAATGAGACCAAATGTACTAAAAATTATTCTATTAATACATATTTGATTTGATTCATGTCTGACACTAGCATTTACAGTGTAGAAATGTAACTAATTTATATTTAAATAATACTGTTAGAAAAGTATGTAATATAGCAACAGCTAACCAAATGACATACTAGCAGTAACAACTTTAATGAAATTGAAGTTAAAAAATAAGAAACCTTATCTTTTGTATATAACAAAATGGTTTCTTGGACACATTTTCAGTCTCTAAAAAAAGGAAAAAAGAAATATTAGATGGCTGAGAGGGAGCTAACAAATAAGGCGGCGGATGCACTGAAGATGAACAGAAGAATAAAAAAGTTTATGTTATGACCAAAACTGCTGATAGAAAACTATTGAAAAAATCTTCGATCAACAATAACAACTAGATATCGGGTCGGCCCAAGAAAATCGTCTCGACAAATAAGAGCTCACTTGAGAAGTGAGCTCTTATTTTGTTTAGTATGCTCCAAACACGGCCAACGTACTCACGTCTCACGTAGCCGCAGTGCGTAATTACAAGTTGCAAAAATAATAACCAAAAAAGCAGTATAATGGCTGGAGTGTCTTATTTTTGATAAGTACATAAACTATAAGTTATATTTTAAGCTTTTAAACTAGTAAATAATATCAAATTAGACAAAATTATCAATTATAAACCAATGCCACCAATGTTTGTGCGTGTGTTGGCGATACCTTGGCCAAGCCTCGCCAACACGATCACAAACATTTGTTTAAATAGAACAGTGGATGCAGGGAGTCGATTTGTATTGTAAAATAAAATTGTATAGTAACCTAATTGGAAAAGAGTATCTAACCTATGGAGTTTATTGCTCGTTCTTCTCCATAGGAATCTACACCTTGGAATGAAATTAGCTTCACTTTTAAATTTATATTGTTGACGTTCAAAAGTGCCTTCCTGGTCTAACTGAAATAAATGATTTTGACTTAGACTTAGACTTTTAATGATAAAGTAAATAAAAATATCATACACAAAAATGTACCGCTAATAAAAATAAGTGATGTATACTAAGATCCCGAAATCTTAATTTTCATATTTTAAAATTATTTTAGTGTCCAACGTGACTCCATACATACCTCCTGTAGCAAAATTCGAAATTTGAAGAAGCAAAACGAAACAAAACAAAACGATACATAGATCGCAAGACAATAATGGAAAAATTATCTTTATTTGTTCATGCTTAAGGTTGAATTCAAACTTGATATTGTATAACTTATGTCTTTTAATTTCTACATGACAGGAGTAAGAAAATACTTTTCTCGTCTTATGTGGCAAATGGTAGTAAGTATTAGATAATATTTTGACGATTTATGACTATATTATTAGATGCCATGGTTGTTATTAGGTTGAACTTAGAACTATTTTAAAACATTTTTTCTGTTTGTTATTTTTTTACTATTATTATTCACACGGACTGGAGCTTGATTTTGTACATAACCCTTTATCTAGTTGCTATTGTTGATCGAAGGAAAAAATAGTCTACTAACTTAGCCATGTTTTGGCTGACTTTGGCCATGGTATCAGTGCAGGCAATGTGTGTGAAAAAAATGTTGGATACTCTCACTGATCATTCATTATATCAACCCTTCACAACTTCCTTAAAGCAATCAATCAAAGTACATAATTATGTATCCAGACTCAGGTGCAGAATAACAGATGGACAGCTGGTATCCTGTGTTTTAGTATGGATTTAATTTGCCCACATGTCTTGATATCATATCAAACTGTTGCGTTGGGTTAGTGGGTTTATAAATGCCTATTTTTCAGTTTGCAAAGTAAATAAGTCTGGTTTCACGTCAGTAGGTAAAATCAAACACCCTTTGCTAGTTTGCTACATTCTGAACACAGTTTTTAACTAAAACAGTGTAATTAAGTAATTTTAGGATAACTTTATCAAAAAGATACAATTAACTACCACTAAATAAAATGGTTCCATCACAGTAACAATAATCTTGTGTAATTGGTGTATGCTCAGATATGCTCAAAAAAAAGGATTTAGTCTATTTTCACAAAACGAGGTTATGTTATTAAATTGGAGACAAAAATTAGCACTATTAAATCACATATCTTATGCAATAATTGGAAACAAATATGGTTTAAAATAGTACCCTTAATTGATTCTGGGGATCAACCATTTCTTCCTCCTCAGCCGCTTCCTCCTCGGCCTTGACTACAGGGATAATTTTCTTCTCGGACATCTTGCCTGAAAATTAAATTCACTATATGTCACAACTTTTAACTGATAATAATTTCGAAGTTTTGACAACAGATCACTAATTTTTAATCAAGAAGTGGTGTATTTTACAAAATTTTACCTAAATCGATGATGCAACGACCGATAGCAAGTAAGCAATGTTGCTAGGTGCAAAAAATCTTCTTCATGATTTACACATAGAAAAATATTTTAAACACTTTCTTCAATAATTATTTTCCTCAGACATGTACCTATTTTTCGAGAATTACATGATTTCAAAATATTAACTTGTCTGTCGATATATGAGACACATTGTGTCTCGCGCGTGTATCTGCTTCCCGACACTTCACAAGTGAAATAGTTAATATTTTGTTTACTTTTTTTATTACATAAAAAATATACATCTATAGTAAATTACGCCAATTTTTCTCGTAATTTGCTTACCACCTTATTGCGTTGTGATTGCGTTTATAAAATAATCTGAAAGGCCTCGCTACCAATATTATTTGAATATAGCAATATTGAAGTTTAAAAAATACGACAATGACATTATGCAAGGTAACAACCTAACAGGACAAAAATTTGTCCATGAAGTATTGAGATTTTGACGTAAAAATCCTGACACTTTGTAGCTTCAAAATGTATACTTTATGAATAAACATTGTGGTAGAAGAGTCAACTGAAGATTTTTTAATAATGTTTGATAAAATATAAATAAAAATACAGTTAGTTATGTTTTCAATATACTTCAAGTTATTAAATGTGCTGATTGTATCTTAAGTAAAAGGATAGAATGTGAGTATGATTTAATCCACTCGACAGCTTCGAACTGGTCGTCACCATGGAGAGAGCTTGCTGTAGAAAATTATTTTATATTTCAGTTTTGTGGTGTTAACATAGCATATATCTAGTAGCACGAATGGCCATTGAAATAAAAGAGTTTTAAATTTATACAAGTTTTAAAAAGATAAACTACAACTCTGCCACAAATTGAAAACTGGATGATTTTCTAACATATTGTTTTATAAACATTTCAGCATCGAATATGGAAAATAGGTACATTTGTATAAGGAATCACTTTCTTACAGGCCTTGGGACCCTCAAATGACACCACTCCTTGTTATTTGAGAACATTTGTTGATTTATTGGCATTGGGTGAGGTTATGTTTTATAAAACAATATTACTGTTTTATGTTGCAGAATGAATGGAGGAATGGAGCATAAAACTCCAGGTCACAATGTGGTGCCTCATAAAGCGCCTAAAAACTATAAATTGCTCATGGACCCTTTCCTTGTGAAGGGAGTTACGGCAAAAGTTTATAGATACGATGGCAATGTTCCTGGCGACACAACTTATCCACCGGTGCAGTGCAGAGACCCTCGATCGCAGCTTTCAAGGATCTGGAACAGATTAGAGCCAGCAGATCTCCCGGTCCCTAGGTACACATCTAGATTTTTTGTAACATTTTGACAAGAATTTTGTAACAAATCCAATGTTAATTTTGCATGTACTGTTAAACAAATAACAATCTAATCAGTTAAATTTGATGAATTATAGTGAAAAAGTTGGTTTTGTTAACCTAGCAAGGTGCTATCTTGCAATAATAAGCTAAAAATCATGTTTGTATCCCGTTGACATAACCATGTTAAGAATTACAGTATACAAGCTATTTTAGCATTCACTATGCTTTTTAACTTAAAATTTTTATGGAAATACAAGTAGAATTGCAATCAGTGCTAAATTATTAGATAAAATGTAATTTTGGTTATAAACTTCTTTGTTTTTATTATAGGTTTAGTGACAGTGGTACCAACATGACATTTTGTTTTGACATTTCATGTATTAGCGCCAATTTTAAAATCTCTATGCTAATGGATAATTTATTTTAATTTTCAGGTTCAAAATAGACAAAAATTATGTAGGAATACCTCCTCAATTGGAAATCACTATAGGAAATTTAAATGACAATATTGATAAAGCATTTCTGGCAGATATGATGAATAAAGTAGGTCCCTATGAAGAATTAACAATATTTTACCATCCAATCACAAACAGGCACTTGGGATTTGCAAGAATAGTGTTTCAAGATGTAAAATATTCTAAGCTATGTGTAGAAAAATATAACGGGAAATCTGTAATGGGTCAGGTATGTATGAAAATCTTTATTATAAATACTCATAAAATTACTGTTAGAACTATTGATATGGAAGTTGTATCTCAGATTCGTTAAGAAACTCTCGAACCAAGCAGTGATTTGTGCAGAATATTATTATATCCAGTTGCTTTACTGGCTGCACTTGTGAAATTGTGTTTTTCATTACTAACTTTTCTGTGACTTAATACGAAATTGATTCAGCAACCCAAAGCAATTTGTAGCATTGAATATCAACCTCCCCCATAGTGCTACTTTTCTTGGCAATATTCATATTATATTACCTAGAACTTTCAAGAACGTTCAACGCATTAGATAATAAATAAATTTAATTTCCAATATTGCAGGTGCTTGAAGTCTTCCATGATGCTTTTGGTAAGAAATGCCAAGAAATGTTTGAAAATAAGACTGTTGAGAAGAAGCCCCAGCTGGTGGCTCCCCCTATTGTCACCAAGCCTCCAGTCATTATTGAAGAAGTTAGACCAACTAAGACTGACCCCACACTCAGCAAGAGATTAGAAGAAGCTAAAATTACTGAAAAAGTGAGTTGTATTTCCTGTATAAATTATTATTTGATGATTTACTAAAGTGATACAAATGTTTGAAGTCTTTTGCAACATTGCATTAGAGAAACCATGTAAGTATTATCTAGTTTAGGTTGGTTGAAATAGTTCTTCTTAACACCTAAAATGCCATATCGGCCATTGCCACTGTTGGTGTACCTACCTAATGGAGATTTAACTTTCACCAATTTACAAGAGCATTAATAGTACTAATAATAGGTATGGGATTATACCTGGTTCAGAACTCATTTACAAAATAACTGGCTAAAAGTGGACATTTCGATGTGTGTTAAGTGCTTATGTCCTCTCTCTTGATCAAAAGAGAAAGAAACATTTTATTTTTGTTATTTATCAGGAACCTTACTCCCGGTACAAGGAGAGCATAGACCATGCAAGTGACAGTAACACGCGGTGGTCAGACGAAGAGAGAGAGTACCGACATCGACACCGCAGCCGCGGCGAGCGAGACAGGGACAAGGATAGGGACCGAGGAGATCGTGACCGGTAACTATTTACTTATAATTATGTTAAAATAATTACAGTAACTAACAAAAATTAATTAGAGTTAATAACAATTATGATGAAAGATGAAAATAATGAGATCAAAGGTTGTTGTGACCATGTTTAAAAATGATGATCTTTATCAATAAGGAATTGACATACAACCATTCTACTTACCTCCTCTGGTTTACATTATTTTAGTCTTAACTGCATTAAAATGGGTGTCTATTAACCTAGAAGTAACTTAGTTAGTTAGTCAGTAGTGAAACACAATCTGAATGTTTTAAAGACATATAATAAAGATTAAAAATAGTTATTACATCTTTCAGTCATATGATATAATGTCGATAAATTATTTTAAGAAAAATTTTATATGTTCTAATTTTACTGTCCAGCTCACTACTAATTTAAGTGTTCATGAGCAACTAACATTTAATAAAATTACCACCCAAAGTGTACGGTGGAACCATACACTGGTAATGCACTTATGCTTATCCGTGCATTTTTCCTTACTTCATTAATTAATATTAGTCGAGTATTCAGTACATTAATAGCGGTCATCGCGTGTGCTCCCTCGCTCCTTTATAACACTCATAAACCTTTGGTCTGATTATTATATACGTTTTATTATTGACTTTATAACTGCCGTATCATTTCATCTACTACCCAAATCTACACAAAGTATCCTCTGTAATGAGAAAATAATATTTTTAGATTATAACAATAGAATTGTTCTTAAAGTCTCATTAATATTTCTTACAAGCAAAAAATGCAAGAGGAAATGTCGGCGAAGGTATTCTAACATTTTTAATAATATTGTGATTTCTTTTTTTTGTTTTTAGTTAATTTTTTAGCTGATGGTAGTGCCTATGGATTTTATGATTTAAGTGAACATAGTAATTATTTATGCATATTTTTTATGAATTGACTTAACGCTTTGTTTGATTTGTTTTGTATCTCGTTTCGTTTCCAAAAAATTGCTCCTTATAAAACCGATTCCCTTACTCCTAGCTTGGCTACCTGATGATATTGACACATGATTTAAATTACAAATACTACCAAAACTATATTTAAATGACTGCTTTAGATTGTGCTTTGTTTGTAATTTAATAATATATTAGATTCATAATGGTTTTTAGTAATTTGTTAACCGTTTCATAATAATATTTGCAGAGAGCGGTACCGCGAGCGGTACGGGTGCGGTACGAGCGAGACGAGCGAAGCGACGTACGCGGGCGGGCACGCCCCCGAGGTGCCGTACACGCCGCACGCGCCGCACCCCACGCACCCGCCCCCCGCCGCCATGCCGTACGAACCCTACTACCAGCAGAGGTCTCTATTAATAATTATCTTCATTGATTAAAGATTGTTATTACTTATACCAGTCAATAATGTCATCAAATTGCTTGAGAGCCAAGACATACTGAAGGCTTCAAAAACATAATCACGTGAATATACTGAGAAAAGCTCTACTAGTTTCGAAGCACAGAGGGATCCTTCCTTCTGCGCGACATCGCCGCGACCACGAACGCTGGTCACGAGGAAGAACGTTTTTAGTTAAAATCGCGATTTTTAGTTAATTTCGTATGTCTCACGATAGTTATTATAAAAACAATAATTTATGTTTCAAATGGCAAAATTGTTACTTTGTATTGAAAAGTATTGTCAAAAAGTACACCAAATAAATCTCATCAGTAACATGATTTGGAATCCATCTAACAATGTTAGAGCTTGATCACTCTTATAAGATTACGAGTAGTCGTATTTTAGTAATGTGTAATATCAATAAATTTTAATTTGTCCCCTACAGCTATGGGTACAGTTACACTCCGGGCGGCGCGGCGAGTGGGAGTAGTATGTGGTGGGGAGACTGGAGACATCCACATCACACCTCACATCACCACTCGCACGTGAGTGTCTCCACACTACTACCACGCCACCACGCCTGGACTCCGACAACTCTCTTGTAACCCCTCTAGTGTTGAGAATGTCCGCAGTCAGTGCGGATGAATTACCACCAATCCATCTACTTGTTTGCCCTCTATCCCACGAAATAACTAAACAAGTCCTATAGTACACCTTAGCTGTTTAGTTAAAGGTGACTGACGGGATGTAATGTCTAGATTTCAGAAACAATTTAATTTGAAAATAAAGATCTGTACATAAAACAACGTCTTCTTTATAATGTTTTTATTTTACAATAATTTGAGTGGTTTTACCAGTTGGATGTCTTCATAATAGTGTGTATAAATACTAACAGCAGTTTGTGCGTCCCCATTGATTCATTACATTATGCCATTTGGACAATCTTACATTATTGCTTCCCCATCTTACGTCACATTTCATGAGCCATTCATACCTATCATTTACTGCGCTGTAAAAATTGCAATATTTCCAAGCCCAAGCTCTTCAAAGGTGTTGGTTATTGTGTAAAATTATGTGTATTCTAGTGTAATCTTCTTTCAAATATAATGCAAAATCTCTTCAATATTATTTAATTTAAGCTTAGAAAAGCGTTAAGATTTATTAGCAAATTGTACACTTTTGACTGCCAATATCAGGGTGCAATGATGCAATAAAGCTTTAACTCTCTCTTATCTATATTTTGAATTATTTGTGTTAATATGGGCATAAAATAAAGTAGAAGTTGTAACGAATGTGAAGCTGGAGCGTCGTTCGTCGGCGACGCCGGGGTGGGTGGCACCCGCTACACCAGTCAACAAGGACTCGCACTCACCCGACCTCAGGGACAAGGAGCGACCGCACAAGGAGAAGGTCTGCTTACACCATAGCTTATGTAACATACGGATATGATAAGTGTAATAAATCATTGTGGTAATTAAATGTTAGAGATGATGAAGTATTATTGAGTAACATTGAAAATATTGTTGTTTACAAAAAGGTTTTCCAGTTCAAGTTTCTTATTGAAATTTATTTATTATTATCCGTGTTTTACGTAATCTGTGTTTTTTCTGTAGTGGGCGTAGGTGTACACGATATGTATTGTAGCTTGTTGTAGTTTTATAATGCAATTGAATATTTTTTTATATATCTACCAATTGAGATTTAGGTTTGTTCTAAATGTAATTTATGTCAAAGTCAATAAATATGATTGCACCCTTATTATACACTCAATATTATATTAGATTTAAGTTTATGTAAACACACCACTTCCACTTTGCATGAAGCATGTTCACAGTCGCCAATCCATATTATCACTAGCACCCTTAATGTTCACTCCCTGTAAATTGCATGGACTTATCTAGAAACGCTCGAATTGTTTCAAGCCATACCAGAACTCATAATTATGAGCTACGAGGACGTTTGTGTCACCACTTCCAACAATATAAGAGTGATATTGACAATATCACTATATGAATATAGCTTATTTAATGTAGTATCATTGGGTATCATAATGCTGTATTTTTCTATCTACTTTATTTTACTACTAACATCTTATTACCAGTGCATGTTACATAAATGTCTGTTACTCATCACATTTGAGTATAACAGTATTATTGAAAACAGGAAGTACCCGTGGATCCTAAGACTGCGGAAGTGGTGGAGCCTCGTCCGCCTGAAGACACCACGGACAGCAAGGAACCAGAGCCCAAGCCACCGCCACCTGCTGAGGAACCTAAGAATGTCGACCTTGACACTAGGTAATAAATGTCACTAAAATACTAATTACAGTAGTTTACAAAAATTGTAACACTGTACATAGAATTGATTTGCTTTTGAACAATATGAAAATTTAAAGTATTTTAATAAATAATTAACATTTTACAGAATAGCGATGTTGCTGAAGGGTGTTAGTACAGGCGGAGGCATGGCGCCACCTTTCCTTGCTCTTGGTATTTCTTCAGAAGAAGAGGACGAGGACCGCTTACCTCCTAATATACCTGATATCGACACACATAACCCGCCATCGGATGACGACGGTAAAATATGCATCTTTCTCATCAGATTAAGGTGGCGAGCTTTTCATAACAAAATTAATTTAGTTGGAATTGACTTTGTGAAGCTTGCGTATCGATATTGTATATTTACCGATTTGCGCAAACTTAGCGTCTTTTTGCGCAAATTAAGCGCTATTTTATCAATGTTAGCTCAGTTTTTACGCAACACTAGTATACTTTTCGCACATAGAGAGAGAGAGAGAGCTTCCACTCAATCTTACTCACGCTATTTATCATGATTTTTTTATAATAATAGTAATTTACTGATTTACAGGTTCAATAAGTGAAGACCGAGAGAGTATTATCTCATTATGTTCAATGAAGAATGTGGCTCCTGAACCACTGTCTACCACTCCGTCACCTTACCTAGAACGCCAGAACTACCTCGATTGTTTACACAATACTTTAGAAAGGGTAAGATAACTAAAATTTTTTAAGTAACATTTATTTTGATACTCTTAAAAATTCAAAATAAAATGCCGATTAATTTACTTAAAAATGAAAATACTTGTGTGTTTCTAAAAGGATGCTCAAAAGCCAGCCCCAGTTCCTAGAAATAAGTTTCCTCCTATTGACAAGATTGGGTCGGACATCTCATCCTCGGAGGACGAGCTACTAACGGGAGAAGACCCGCGACGCTCACCCGCCGAGGAACAAAACAGGGACCAAGATAACTTGGATGATGACCAGGTATGAACGAAATTGTAGGGTTTAGTCGTATTAGCAAGTCTTTGGCAGTTTTGGTCTTATATGTATATTATTAAATCTTGAAACTGGTTTATGAAAAAGACAATGGTCTATTGGTCAATATTTAAACTAGGTACTGTATGTTGAATATGAGTCAGTTTGAGGTGCTGATCTTTGATTAGATCTTATTATATAAACTTAAACTATAAATTCCTTCAATCGATTTGGAACTTTATCACTAAGTTTAAAATATATTGTAGATAATAACTACTTCCGCGCGGTTTCACTCGCTCTGCTCGGCGCCTATTAATCTTAGCGTGATATTTATAGCGCCTATTAATATAGCCTATAGCCTGCCTCGATAAATGAGCTATCCAACACAGAATTTTTCAAATCGGACCAGAAGTTTTGGAGATTAGCGCGTTCAAACAAACAAACAAAAAACAAACTCTTCAGCTTTATAATATTAGTATAGATTTGACAGACAGCATGATGTGCTGTATGTACTAATACTTCATTTTATTATTTGCTAGATGTCGTTATCATCTCTGTCGTCGACGGAGGCTAAGATAGAGGAGCAAGTACCGGCGGAGGCCTACTACCCGACATATCCCCCCACCACTGCCCCCCCGCCACACACGCACCCTCACTACTACCACCAACCCATGTGGCCACATACAGGTAAATCATATGGGAATACAAATATATACGCCCGAATACTGAAATGCTAATCACTTTTAACTCGCACTTAAATATTGTTTACATTATTTTATAAAGACTTTATAGCGACACAACTATTCTTAGAGTGTTTTAAAATTAAGCGGTTTTTGAGTATTTGACCATTACTTCTGTACTACATAGTGACGTAACTTAACATGGGACCTGGCCTTTATATATCAATTTGTTTTATATAATGTCTCTGTTTTCCCACATAAAATGAAACTATTACTCATTACTTATTAGTGTTTGATCCTGTATTCCCATTTGTCTTTCTTTATGGTAATGGAAAGATTTCTTTACGCTATGGTGCTATCTGCAAATTGTCTGCCAAGACACCTGCTGTGTAGACCATAGCGAAATCACTTAGGTAGAGGAGGCCCATAATCCAGCAATGGACTATCATAGGGTGTTAATAATGATGATAATATAATAATAAATGTCCACAGCGTACCCCCCGCCCGGCTATGGCGGCCCGGAGTTACCAGGCGTGATGCCGTACGGGGGCACGTTCGTGGCGCCGCCCATACTGCCGCACCACTATCCTACCTACACAGAGCCCGCGCAGCCCGCACAGGTAAACGAAATTATACTTTATGTACACTTGTTTAAGACAGATTTTTTCTTACCCAATGTTTAAAGAGTAACAAAGACGTTACATGAAATCACACCTTTGATTGGCCAAAGGCTCACGAAATTTTATCGTCTAAGAGTCAGTAGTGTTATCGGTCCCGACATCAATGTAAAGCTTAATACCGGATTCCGTACTATTAACGAGAATATCGAAAAAACTAATGATCCATTTTCGAATATTTGGATATGAAAAGTTCAGTTCAAACCTTTGATTAACTTTTTTGTGTATTTCTTGACAACAATTTTCTAACCGAAAAAATAACTGTGTATAACATCACAGTCTGAATATTCTCAGGAGCTGGACAACCCTTACTACCCAACAATAAACAGTGTAATAGAGCGCGTTACAGCGGAGCTCAAACAAATTCTAAAGAAAGACTTCAACAAGAAGATGATTGAAAGCACTGCATTCAAAAGCTTTGAAGTCTGGTGGGATGAACAGAGTCGGAAGAACAGACAACCCAAGCCCAAGGAGGAAGCTGGACAACCTTTACAGGTACACAACCCTCCTGTAAGTTATTTTCTTATATTATTTTTGATATGGCAGTGAGTAATGATAAAACTTTAAATTTAAATACTACCGTGAGACATATAATACTATTGAAAAGACATTGCTTATGTAACCTTTCGAAGGTACTCGAATGCTTTTCATACAGTGACAGGGCCTTAAAATCAAAAGCTCTATATGTTGCGAACTAATTAATTCTCATTTCGTTTATTATGTTCTTTATTACTTAATCTAGTTTGGGAACAATTGCATTTTGTATTCCATGACAAACAATTATTGTACAATTTCTAGGACATCTCCAATAAGAAGGAAGAGGCGGTAGACTCGATAAAGTGCATCATGGAGTCCCGAGAGATCGGGCTTGAACTAGGAGGGTACGGTGTGGGCATAGGCCTAGGGCTCCGAGCCACTATACCTAAGATGCCCAGCTTTAGACGCAAGCGGAAAATACCTTCACCTGTCTTCATGGATGATGACTCTTCGAAGAGGTTGAGTGACCAGGTACAAAACATTTTCTTATTTATACATTTTTTCGCTCTTATTATTGGTATTATAAGATAAAATGTTATAATACAAAATTATGTTGTGTTATTAGGAGGAAATGGTGCAAAATTCAGACGAAGAGAAAGAGGTACCAACGAGTCCGCGAAACAGAACAACTGGTTCGTACCTATCCAGGAGCCGCCGGCGGCAGTCCAGTAGTTCATCCAGGTAACATAATTATTGCCGTGTACTTTGAATACAAAGTAATTAAAAGAAATAAGAAGTCACTGTTTAACAAATACGCTAAGCCAATAAGAGCTTTGGTTTGTTTTTGGTAGATAGTGCTGATAAAGTTTGAGTTCTTCTTAGCCTAAATATTAACTGTCAAAAAATTTAAGTAGTTAAGTTACAAGGGTATTTTAATTCTTCCTTGTAACCTCAAGCAGCTTATAGAAGTCCTCTAACATACATCAATGCAATTAAGTAATAACGATCTTATTTCCCATAGATCGTCATCGTCATCTTCAAGTAGATCGTCGTCTTCCACGGGGTCGGAGCGGAAGGGTCCTGCGCCGCGGATATACTCCGACACCGAGGATGATTCCGAACTCGACGAGGCAGAGGTAAGCACCTACTGCTTGTTTATACTGGCTGGGGTTTTATATGAGTCACTCACTTCCATACTGTTATGATCAATATTTAAAGCTTATGGTTTACTTAAATTTAAAGCTTATCGTTTGTCTGGAAAAGTTTGGCCCAAATTCAGAACGAAACTGTAGAGTGAAGATTTTGAATTGAATTCTTTAGTTCTGTTTTAAGCCCTCATACATAGCGGTTGACCGCCTATGTGGTTCTGTAGTTGCCATACCGCTTGTATCACGGTTGCATATAAAATTGGAAAACGGTAACCGCGAGTGAAGTCTAGCCGTGCGGTTAACCACTAGTGTGTATGGGGGGTTAAAAGACGTGATCATAGGTCTCTTATGCCATGACTCATATACAGTTCCAGCCGATCACTCTTTGCACTAACCCGTATTGTTTAAAACATCTGACGTTACATTGCAGCCCTCCCAGGCGGTTGAGAACGATAAGCCGCTTTGGAGAAAAATGGTAACCGACATACTAACTACACCTTTATGTTATTAGATGTTTGTAGTATTGGAGTTTGTAGGAACTTTTGGTTTATTACTTATGCAGTCTTGTCCAGGTGTACGGCGAAAATATCTGTGGATTTCACTGGTTTATGAAAATGTTGTGTTTGAAACTATCCATTGTAAAGCATGTATAACTAAATTGAGGAAGTAGTGTAAGCATGGAATGTGGAAGACAAAACTACGGTTAATTTTAACCTAAGAGGAAATGAAAACCGACCATAAAAATGTAAGCATGTCTGACCCTGGTTGGAGCACCTATTACCGAAATTACATATTATTTAAATTACATATTTCGAAAATATTTTTGCATGACCATTTGAGAATTACAATACTTAAGGAATTATTGGAATAAAATGATTTTTGAATGAAGTAAACTAGACTTGAAGCCAAATTTTGGATATTGATTTTATTATGCACGAGATAAAAATTGCACGACGGAGTAAAATTGTTTTAGCAACAGCAACAGACTTTTTTAAATATGTATTTATTGTACGTGCTCGTTTATGTCGACCTAAATACCAATATTCCTTCCTATCCTTAGTCCCATCTACCGACCCTTGGGATTTGGTATATTATCTAGTACTAAGTAGCACAGTTAGTCGAGTTGTCCACAGATAGTTTCGCCACTATATTAACGACCAGTCTCAATAATCTATGTGTGAGTAGATAATCAAACATGGTTACTAAACATAGAACAGCCTGTGAGAATACTGTTTGGGTATGGGGCCGCTACAAAAGAGGACTTTCCCATAATCTCCACTCTTAGCAGACAGGCTGCTATCATAGAGTGCTGCTGCCCGGTCTCTGGTAATGTACCCTTAGTCGGCAATTGAGACCCTCTTCCTTTTTGGGCAGTCGTTTAAATATGTATTCTACTCTACCACATAACGTGATAATTTATCAAAGTCATGTACCCAAATCTACCAGCAGATAATTAGAACTGGTCGCTAGTATACAGTAGCTCAGCAAGGCATGCAATGATACTTTAAATGCGAGTTTACCTTGTTTACAGCTCAAAGTGGTGTCGAACAAGGAGCGACTTCGGCGAGTGTACTCGTCTTCATCAGATAGCGAAGAAGAACAGAGTCGGAGAGGTAGTACACTATTGCTATCAACTACTATCTAAATATATATCACAAGAATATAGTAGTCATATTAAATTATTATGTTTAATGGCTTAATCATGTAACTGTTTTACGAGGTAACACCTCTACTAGTTTCGTACGATGCTAGGAGCTCATATTTCTGAGCAGCATTATAGTAAACGTCACGCAGCCAACTGAACTGTCCGGATGGATTGAACTGAACTGTTAGTTGGCTGTACGCCAATATTTTGTGCTTATATCACAATGTATGTTTGATTAAATTCTTTACACGTTTTTCTGTATCCTCAGAAAAAACCCCAATCCCTACAATGGAGGCGTGGGGAGGCGAGGGCGACGGTGAGGTCTCAGGAGGCGAAGCTCCCGCCGCGGCCAGTCCTCCACGGGACTTATTGCTCGACAGAGTATACTCAGACTCCGAAGAAGAGAGGGAGTACCAGGTAAGGCAGTTTAAACGATTTTTTACTGCACTTTTTGATAAAATGTAATTTTAGCTAAACATTATTACATTGAAGAAAACAGTGTCGAAACTCATTATTTATTTTATTATATTCATTGTGTTACAGGAGAGACGGCGTCGCAACACGGAGTATATGGAACAAATCGAGCGAGAGTTCCTGGAGGAACAGAGACGGAAAATGGAGACGGATACGCACCCGCTGCCTGAGAAACCACCTGATGACAGGTATACATGATACTTATATTTTCATAGTTTTTACTAAAGTTATATCGATACAATACTTTGTGCAGATATCATATAGAGTTAATTTTTGTTCCCATATTTCAGTTCTATTGAGACTCAAACCAAATGAAATAAAGATAACGCTGCTAATGAATGAAAATAATTCCAGTAAACCGGAGATGCAGCCAGAAGAACCTCACAGTAGTCCAATCAAGAAGGCGGCGAAGTCTCCGGAGCGCGGGGCGGCGCTGGAGGACGGGTCACAGAGCGACGACTCCGCCCCCCGGCGCGTGCGCCCCGCCCCCGGCTCCGCCCCCGGCCCCGCCCCCCACTCCCGTCAGCGCATCGTGTCCTTCAGCGACCACAGCACCACCGAGACTGCCGTCAGTGTCAACGGGATCAAAGATGTAACTAGACATAATGTAGTTGAAGTCCACTAACAATTGGGTATTTTCCTACTAGTCAAATCCAATATTTTTTTTTACAAAATGTTAAATTTAAATATTAAAATAAACCTTAAAGTGTAACGATGGCGACGATGTATGTGAAAGAAAGAAAAACCATTTATTACGCCACTACACACGTGCAGACAACAATGCAAGAACACATAAAAAGAAGTTTATGATGCGTCGCAGCGCAAAAGTGAAATAGAACATTTATTTCTCATAATCTCACTAAGAAGGTTTTATCATTAATCACCACACTTACTCAATGCGGAATGGCGATTTCAAACTTATAATTAATAATTATAAGCCCAGGTTTCCTAACAATGCTTTTCTTGACCGTTTGTAAGTGGTGTCTAGATATTCTTAGAAAGTACATATAACTCGGAAAAGGTCGTATTGGTACTTGCCGTTGGTTGGTTTCATGCATCAGAGTGAGGGCGTCTTAAACTTCCGGGTCACCACGACATTAATTACTCATAAATTAGCCACTAAAATAGGTACTTAAGAAAAGTCGAAACAATTGTTTTCCGATTGAGGAAAATGCCCAATTTTAACTCAAATCTGTATGATATGAAACGAACCATATTCGGATCGTTGGAATCACTACAAGCAAAAAAACTACTATTTTTGTCCGACATCACATCCTTTTCCAGCTTAGGTCCAAATAAGGTAATTGTAAAATTAATGTCTTATAATGAATGTTTCCAGGCAAGCAGCGCGTTATCAGAGACGTCGTCGCCTCAGTCTCAGGCTTCTCAGGCGTCGCAGGCATCGCAGGTCGCCCTCGACCACTCCTACTGCCGGCCGCCGCCCGAACAACCCGAGAGGAGGCCTTCCAACCATCTGCAACATGATCACGGTAACTGACACTATTACTTTTACTTATATACAAAAATATTAATACATTTTGTGCTCTGACTGCTCTGTGAGGTACTGTCTCTCTCGGTCGGAACAACTCTTTGTGGGATCTACAAATTGTTGTTATGAGTGTAAAGTATATGTAAACGCACCCACGGCACAGGAAAAAATCCTAGTGTGGGACAACTTTAAAATATGAGTTAAAGGAAATTCCATGTTTAGAAATTATATCATTATGGAAAGCTATAGCGATTAATACTTCTTGCAAGATAAGTAATAAACTTATAACACAATACTTCCAGGTTACACATGGATGGCGGAACCGGAGAGCGCTGTGTCGCCCGTGGAGGAACCCGTCAGCAAGAAGGATGCCAAGCGGCCGTACAAGAGGAAACACGAACCTAAGAAACTTGCTGAGATACAAAACAAGTATGTACTGCTTTTACTCAAGGACCCACTTTTTCGAATATTTTATTTTTTATTGATAGTTTATAGAAAAATGAAATTGATGTTTGTGGAATTTAAAGTATCTAATCTATGAATACGATGTTTGTTTTCCAGACTGTACGAACCACGCGAGGCGGATTACGATAAAGTTCTGTATCCTAGGGTAACATTCAAGCCGCGTGACTTGATGGCGGAGATGCAAGTGATGTACGAGTTCCTGACGCGCGGCATCGACCGCGAGGACGTGGAGTACTTGCGCCGCGCATACGACGCGCTCCTCGCAGAGGACACGCACGGGTACTGGCTCAACGATACTCACTGGGTCGACCATCCACCCACGGATGTCTGCTACTCGCCGCCCAAGAAGAAGTCCAAGAGACACAACAACATTTATGAGGATTTACAGGTGCGCTTTTTCGACTTATTCAGACGTTTATGTTGCTCAAAAGAACTATTCTCAATCCGAATTTTATTTCACATGATTTTACCGTCTAATTTTATAAAATTAACTAAATATAAGTCATTGAAAGGCTTCACCATTATCAATAACGCCTTATTATTAATAAATAACTTGAAATAAATTGCAGGGTCATTCGAGTGGTTCAGCTCGCACCGAAGGCTACTACAAGATGGACGCGCGACTGAAGGCGAAGTACAAGTACCACCACGGACGGAGCTCCGCGGCCGCCCTGCACGCGCACTCTGACGACAAGAAGGCCTCGAAGATGCAAGGCCTGTCTAGGGAAGCTCGGTCCAACCAGAGGAGACTACTCACCGCTTTTGGTATGTACTCTGATAACTAACTATATACAATGTACAATGGGCCGTCAGATCAACCCACTACAATCTAATAATGTTGTCGCAGAGAACCTAAGGGGTTACCGGGGCTCCGGCTCGACGTGCAGGAGAAGGAACGGGGTGGTTTTTAGTCAGTAAGAGTCTGACACTAAGGCGGCAGAAGTCATTCGATGATTTTCCCCCCTTAAAAAAATCTAATAATGTTTCCATTGGATTGGTGTTCGATTCTATATTAAAACAATAATGTTGAAAAAACTGTTGGTGTCTGTATGATAAACAAACATCTCATTAAATTTACACTGTAACATAATGTTCTCTCTTTCATCATCAGGTACAGACACAGATTCTGACTTGTTAAAGTTCAATCAGCTCAAGTTCAGGAAGAAACAGCTCAAGTTTGCCAAGTCTGGCATCCACGACTGGGGTTTGTTCGCACAAGTAAGCCATCATTATTTCTCTCCTGCCACAAAATCTTATAAATATTATAAGTTAATACTTGCTTTTGTTAAATATCGTGTAATGTCGATGAGACTATAAAATAAGACTCAAAGGTAAGTCTGTACTTAAGTACAATCCTACATCTTCTACTTGTATTCTCTTCTTTAACTCAGATCGTAAAATAGCCTAATGAATGTTCGTTTGCAGGAGCCGATAGCAGCGGACGAGATGGTGATAGAGTACGTGGGACAGATGGTGCGACCCATAGTGGCCGACGTCAGGGAGGCACAGTACGAGGCCACCGGCATCGGCAGCTCGTACCTGTTCCGGATAGACCTCGACACCATCATCGACGCCACCAAGTGCGGGAACCTCGCCAGGTTCATCAACCACAGCTGCAACGTGAGTATACAACGTACTATTAAATCAAAACTTCATAAAAATTAATAACATACCGGTTTAAAACTTTTGTAACTCTTTCCAGCCGAACTGCTACGCGAAGATTATAACAATAGAGTCTCAGAAGAAAATCGTGATATACTCAAAGCAGCCGATAGGAGTAGACGAGGAGATTACCTACGACTACAAATTCCCTCTAGAAGACGAGAAGATTCCCTGTTTGTGCGGCGCGCCGCAGTGTCGAGGCTTCCTCAACTGAACGCACGCTCACTCTGACACACGCAGTGTCGTTCGAATACTACTAACATATACTCTAATGTCGGACTGTCTCTCAGTGTCCTCGATAAGTCTGAACCTAGCTTGCAACCGTCAACGTGAGCAAGAAATGAATCTAGTTACATTATTAATCGATCTGAAATCTTTCAATGTGTTCATGCTCATTCGTGTGACGGTGAATGGCTGTTAAACAAATTATTTTATGTCGCTGCAATAATATGTTTAAGAAAGGTAATAGATAATCGCAATGTAACATCAACAATGAACTGATAAGTATATATTTAGGCTATACAATCAATTAAATCGTACTTTGTATATGAAGGCGCGATGGCAACGATTGGAATTAATCTTTAGTGTTGTGATTTAGGCGAGGTAAGTAAATAGAATATATTCGATTCTGTCCTTACCTACCTCTCAGTATAGATCTAAACAGATATATTATGACGTGTGTTCAAGCATATTGTTTTCGTTTTCAACCTATCCTATAGTCCTCATATCTTCCATAATGTGTAAGTATGTAATAGTATAACAGACAGAGTTACTGAGTAGCTTCCATTACTGTGTAATACAGTGACATTGACAAACTGCAGCCGCCGCGGCGCTGTGCCAGGCGTTGTGACCTTAGTAGTTTTGATATCTGCCTCAAATAATTACAATATTGTCCTTTTTATGTATTTATATAATTATATTATGAGTGCTGTGTGACTCTGAAGTGTTTGTTAATGTATTTAATGTGAAGACCCAGTGAACATATTATGTAATTAATAAATTAGCCGCAGCAATGATTCTTGTATTATATTATGATATTTCGACTGAGTCTAAATGTATGATTCACTAGGCATAGAATGTCTGATGTAGCGAGCTGTATAATTATTTGTGTTGTACATTGTTTACGTGTAAAAAGATCTCTGCTATTACGTCAGATTTGTGTAGTACACTTTTTAAGTACATCATCTTGTTAATAATTTCGAAAGCAATTCGTAACCAAATAATATGGGGTGTTAACCGAGTATTGTTTTCGATAACGTGACTATCAAGTAAACGAATGCGAGTAGTGTTGGTGATGAATATTAACTGAGTAACGAAAGTATTGATGGCTGCTCGCATGAACTTTCCACTTCATATTATGTAAATGTAATAAGATTGTAAATAAAAAATTCCAACAATTTTAAGGTACTAGTTTTATTAACTAAATGAAATTAACACCCCGTAGATCTTCACCCAAGGCGGGAGAAGCTATTGAACGATTTTCCTCCCTCAAAAAAAACAATCTGTTAGTGGGACAGGTGTGTGGTGTAGTCTTCAACGTGCAAAACGTGCAAATCCTTCAAAATCTCAAAATACAGAGGTCCTAGCTAAAAATAGCTAAATTTTCTTACACCAGCAGCTGTAGCCAAATGCCACTTAGCGCTTGTCTACATGTAGAATAGAAAACCAAATTATATGGAATTGACGTAAATTTTGACACTTCTCAGTGTCATCCCCATACATTTTGATTTCTACTCTGTAGACAATCGCTAAAGAGGCGTTTGGCTAAAGGCCCAATAGGAACATAGATAACCTCAGGCGTCTCCCCATGGGGGCAAGCAGAAACTGGAACGGATTGCTACGATTCTACATTTGTAAACTGATTACCCGTACCAGTGTACGCGCTATCCGTAAGCACACGCACCTTTACATACCTCTTTCGCTTTATCAAGTCATCATGAATATTCATGCATGCTCGTCAGTTAAGATAGTATTAATTTAGCTCCTGTAGACATTTTTTATTTGAAGGACAGGGTGGAAATGACCTTGGACCAGCTTGGGCCCCAAAGACTATAATAAATATAGGGGAATTGGGCCCACAATTTCTTGGGTTTGGGCCCACAATTGGTACTCAAACTTGACATTTTGTGATGTAGCCACATCACAAAATGTCAAGTTTGAGTACCTATTTTTTTATAGAATTCATTGTTGAGGATTGGAAGACGTTGCAACTGTATGTCACTTGCGAATCTGTCAATATTTCGAGGACAGGGAAAATGCTTCTTGAGCCAGGACAGGGAAAATGCTTCTTGATCCAGGACAGGGAAAATGCTTCTTAAGCCGAACGTACGTACATATATAATTTGTCTGGAGATTCTAATAAATAGCCCCGTAGTATTAAATGAACTCGAATCTTGTTGCTCCAAGAATAGTAGCTAAGGTTCAGTTAGGTTAGAACTGCGATCCCAAAAGTCGAATTAAAATCAAACTTGTCGCATTATATTGATATTTTCTTAAAAATAGGTAAATCATGCAAAATAAAATACAAAGAAATACATTACAAAAATATATATTTTAACATGTCAAAGAACGTAAACAAAGATCACTTACATTAAAACTATTCTAAACAGAAATCAAGTCAGTTTATAAAATCACAGTAAAAATAAGTAGACAATCCAGTAGTTATTATAAAATACATTTCCATACTTATTATAAACCCATACAAAACATCCATATTCAGCTACATCAACCACCTAACGGAGCTGATACTCTTGCACTTCAACTATTTCCAACAAGTTGTTACCGTTTGCTTGCTATCTAGATCTACTAGAAAGATGTAGCAACAATTTATATTCTCTTCATGACGGAGAATTAAGTGTTTAAATCTAGTTTAAGTCATAAGTACATAATAAATCGAATATAAAGGTAACTTAAATTCTAGGAGTTCCAATATTCACAATACGTAGTTTAGTTGGTGTAAAAGAGAATCAGCACCCTGTATCTTAACATACAAATCAATTTAAATTACGTAATAAATAAAATGTACATACTATCAGTACGACATAATTAATATGCTAATACGGTTATCGCTCCAAAGTAAAACTAAGCTGCTAAGGCATGGTATAAATAATATTACCTATCAAACTTATTAACGCCTAACAATACGAAATACTACTAAAAATACAAACATTAGATCTACTAATCTGACTACTCCCCTGCACTGGAACGTCGTATCACTCAGGTACTAGAAATGTCCTCTGTATCATACAAGTAACATATTATATAGCTAATATACGACTGTATAATCAGACTCACTACTCTCTGAAGCTAGACAGCACTGGCAACATATAGTTATGACTGGAATCGTACTTGTCTCGTGAACATTTCAGCGCACAAGTCCGCCGGCCCTTTCGGGGAGTCTGACTTTGCCTCGCTGTTTTCTGATTCTGTGTCAGAGTCAAATTCTGAAATAGTGGCAGGAGATTTCCTTCCATTCGTTGTACGTTTTAGATCGACCTCCGTTGTCAATATTTCTTTGATGACGTCATCGGGTGTTTGCTCCTTACGATGCTTGTTCCGTAGTTGTCGCGCTCGTTTTCTGATGTCAGCGAGGAAGCCCGTGGTGACCTCGACGCTCTCCTGCGACACGTCCTGCGGCGTGCCGTCGGTCAGCGACTGCGCCAGGTCCGTGGTGGAGCCCCGTGTGTCCGATATACTGGCTAGAGACTCTACGGACGCCCCGACACTCCTGAACGCAGTCATACCCTCTATAATAGAGACGTTGTACCCGTTATCTGATTTGGAGCGTATTATTATACCGTTGGGTGCAGTGCCTAGCAACACGGGCTCCTTTAGTTTCAATGTGAATATTTCAGGCAAGTAACAGTCAGACGCCGTCGAGGCAAGAGAGGCGGTATCACAAGTGCATGGCGGCGTCCTGTACGCGTCGTCGTTCAAGTACACTATAGTCACTTTGTCGTCTCCTATCACATACAGGAAGGGGTTCACAAACTCCCAGCTGTACACGGCTGTGCTCCACTTGGGATCTTCATTACGAGTTCGCTTTCCATTCTCGTCGACGAACACTCCACACTCTGCATAGCAGAGGAGGATCTCAGTAGGTTTCTCTTTGATGAGTAAGAACGCTTTCGGAGGAGAATGTTTCTTAGCGGCGGCGGCGATAGTGGGTTCGTCCATACCGAAGGCCTCCAGGGCACCGGATGGTAGGTTCAGTTTGAGCGGCTTTTCTCCCGCGATGTACAAAGTCTTGGTAGTAAGTAGCAAGGAGTTGGCCGGCCGGTCTACAGTCAGGGAGCGAGCGATCTTGAACTCGGAGGAGGCGGCCTCGTACCGGAGCAAGAACACGCGCCGACCACACGCTACCGCTGCGCACGGACCTTCGATGGAATCGTTGTTGATGCCCTGCAAACAAATTATACATTTTATTTAATAAATCAGAGAACACAACATGTTTGGATATTAAAATTTAGTTTGATAACATTTGATTAGTTAAAGGTGACTATGACGTGTAGAAGTATATGAGAGAGGCGACCTTGAGTAGATGCGGCGGCGCGGAGTCCGGCAGCGGCACGGGCGTGGCGGGCAGCGCGGCGCGCAGGTCGGGCGCGCGGCGCAGCGCCGAGCCCAGCGCCAGCAGCCCCGCCTGCAGCAGCACGCCGCCCCGCGCCAGCAGCGCGCGCCCGCCCGCCGCCAGCACGCCGCCCACGCCCGCGCCGCGCCCGCCCGCCAGCGACCCGCCCACTTCTATCCGCACTGCGCCGCGCAGCGAGTACAGCCCGTCTTCGCAACCTGCAATGCGACTTGTACAATACATTCCTAGATAGTGAGCAAACAAGTCCAGCACCTTCATAGGGAGAACTGTGTTTCGGCACGAAAGGACTGCATCGACCTGATTGATTGATCGACGGACAACCTCATAGAAAACTAGCGGAAAATAACGTTTGCTTTGTGTTTTATTGGAGACCCAATCCTTCTCCCAACCCCAATCCTCAAATTGTTACAATGCATTGATCTTGTGTGTTAACCACACAGTTAGGATTAGTAATGAACGCCGGCAGTTACCAATAGCGACGGCATTGGGCGCGACGTAGAGCGCGGCGTGCGGCGGCGCGGGCAGGGCGGCGAGGTGCGGCGGCGAGTAGCGGAGCGCGGCGGGCGGCGCGGCCTGCGCGGCGGACTGCGCGGCCTGCGCGGCCTGCAGGCGCGCCAGCCACGCGCCGCGCTCCGCCAGGCTCGAGCACACCACCGCCACGCTGCCGCGCTCGCTCGACTCCAACTTCACCTACGCAAACGCATCTCAATCACTACTCAAATAATAAATCTCTTGTCGACGTGGAAAACTAAAAGGTTCAACACCTTAACAATGGACGTCTTTCGACTAATGGTGATGAGATCTCTTATCTTTAACACTTCATTATAACATCAAGACTTAACTGAAACCCATGCTTTAACAATCATACTTAAATTACGTATGAAGAAAATTTGAAAATACAACTTATGATGATAACTTTGTACATGACATGTTGCAGGTACATAAACATACAGTGATAGTATACAGAGGCCTTACGCGTTCGGAGCTCTGATTGGCCGGCTCCAAAAAAAACAACCAATCAACGCCGAACGTGGTTTCATTTCGATTACTTTAAAACAAACTCACATTTTTTTAAGGGGGGAAAATCGTGAGGCCGTAGTGAGTGTCAGACCCTTACTGACTAAAAATCACCCCGTTCCTACACCTGCCCTTTTCGTTCCTGCTCGAATGTAGGAGCCGGCAACCCGTTAAGTCCTCCGCGGCTCCGTATCAGCATCGGCCGTGTTGGGCCCCCTCCGTGGTGGTCTGATGGCTCTTTGAGGCGTGCGCGGAACGCGAAGCGCCGTACGCTCGGGTCTGGTTCTGATCGGAAGGCGAGCCACCCATGCTCGCTATTCGGAGGCCCGCGCTTACGGTGGCCGGAAATCGTCCCGCGAAAAGAAACTCGTACTAAGGGCTCAGATATGACGCGGAGAAAATCATAATACAATGTTACACAGTATACTAGTAGAAATCACTGACCACAAAGGCCCGGTTGGCCTCGTTGTGCGGCAAGTTCTTGGGCTCGGTGGCGACGAGCCGTCCGCGCAGCTCCCTGCTGCCGCTGCAGAGCACGAGCCAGTCGTCCGCCACCCGCGCGCGCATGCGCTCGCGACTGCCGTCCGCCCTGCATAATGACAATATTTACTACATCACCCAGAATCATAGAACACTGTGGAATTGACAAACCATGCACTGTACAAGCTATTTATTAAATTATCTTTTACAGGTGACACACATAACTCTAAAGAGGTAAGTTATTAATGTATTCCGAGTACCGACGTAGCCAACAATTGTCCCGTCGTTTGTGGCGTAATGATACTCATTAGTATGGGTCCCTAGGGTAACTTGAAACAAATCGAGTCACCTCGTTAAAGAGTTATGCAACTAAGCCGTAGCCGTAAAAGTTGTCAATTATTTGGAGAAGTTTACAATATGCGCTTAACTTACCATACGATCAGCAATCCTTTATCTTGAGATCCATCGGGTGAGTCAATACTTTTCTTCGCTCTGAAACATACACATATACAATATTTTTTTTAAAAGTGCCTTCAACAAAATTTATATAATATATTTTTTTTCTATTCTGAAGTTATTTGAATTATGTAACTTACCCATTAACAACAGGTTTCGGTTTCTCACGCTTAGGCGTTGAGGGATAACTGAAATAATATTTGTAATTAATATGAAACTAATTTAAGCTTTATCGTCATACAAGTTAAAGGTGTTAATGCTTTGCATATTTACCTGGCATCACCGCCCCCACCACCGCCAGAATTGCAAGCTGCCAGTTTAGCGCGCAACCTCTCCACTTCTTCACGTAATTCTCTGTGGAAAACATAGGTTTTTTAACACGTTAAACGCCATGGCAGTCACCGGTGACCGACATTAGCGGAGGATTTGCCTTCAATAGTTTTTTATTGGCAGCCAATGCCTTAAAATTAATTTATTAGAAGTTTCCAATGTAATGTAATAAGGTTTTGCTGTTCACCAGATGGCGACAATGTAGTGTCAGGTAATATTCGTCCAATTACTGTAACTGTCTTATATTTAATGTCCAACGATTGTACTGTACTCACATCAGCAAATAGTTAATTGAACAAGTGACCTCTAGCCAAACTAGAGAGCCTGTGCCTTTAGCCAAACGCCACTTTAGTGCTTGTCTACAGAGAGAGTACAAAACTAAATGTATGGGGATGACACTGACAAGTGTCAAAATTTACGTCAATCCCATATAATTTGGTTTTCTATTCTACATGTAGACAAGCGCTAAGTGGCATTTGGCTACAGCTGCAGTTCATTAAATTTAAAATATATATTATTATTATATCTATCCAGCATTATATATACCACACGTGTCTTCTGCCCAAGATAAACCTGAGTTACCCAGATTAGATAGACCCAAACATTCCCACTGCATCCGATCTAAAAATATCAAAGATTGTGTCTTATCTTAATAGTTATTGATCAAACACGACTACAAGATATAAATCATCAAATCGGTGAAAGGCTGGACCGATTTTTTTACTATTTTTTGTTGTGTTTCTTATTGTCAGGGAAACGTTTTTATGGGAACTGTTATTCTTGAGAAAATGTAAAAAATATATTACCCCTTAAAAATTATTTCTAAAATATGAAATGTACAGTAAATAGTCGGTGTCATATGACATAAATATGTAATTTGCATGTGTATAGAGTAAGTCGTTACCTGTTAGCCCTCCGCAGTGGCGGCGAGGCTGCAGGCCTGCGCCCCGACCGACCGAACAACTTGTTGCTCAGTGAACACTTCTTACGACCAGCCTCCTCTACTTTGGCCTGCCATACAAGAACGTTATAATTTTACACTTCATCTCTTTGAATAACACGTCAGAACTATGAATACCAAAAAGGAGGTAACTATGTGACGTAAAGATGCTTAAGCATACATATATATGTATTATATGGTTCTATTTTTTAGCAATATTTTGAAAATGTTTTAATTAGAAGTTTGTTTCTGTAATAAAGTTGAAATAGGTACCTGCAGGAAGTCGATGAGCTTGGCCTGTTGCCGCAGCGTGGCGTCTGCCTTGGTCTCTCGAGTGCGCCACCACGCCTCGGCCGCTTCCGCTGCCTCGCGCGCGGCTGCCAACTCCTCCTGGACACGGCAAACTTGTACACGTGACATACATGTCTACATAGACACCGTCGCAGGGTAGGTACTTTTTATGTAAGGATCACTTGAATTTAGGGATTTGTGGAAGTCGGATACGATACCCAGGGGGAGGTGTGCGCGTGGTGTGTGTGTGTGTGTGTGTGTGTGTGTACCTGCACGTCGTGTAGCGTGGCCTGTAGTTGCAGCGCGTGCGCGTGGTGTGTGTGTGTGTGTGTGTGTGTGTACCTGCACGTCGTGTAGCGTGGCCTGTAGTTGCAGCGCGTGCGCATGGTGTGTGTGTGTGTGTGTGTGTACCTGCACGTCGTGTAGCGTGGCCTGTAGTTGCAGCGCGTGCGCGTGGTGTGTGTGTGTGTGTGTGTGTACCTGCACGTCGTGTAGCGTGGCCTGTAGTTGCAGCGCGTGCGCGTGGTGTGTGTGTGTGTGTGTGTGTACCTGCACGTCGTGTAGCGTGGCCTGTAGTTGCAGCGCGTGCGCGTGGTGTGTGTGTGTGTGTGTACCTGCACGTCGTGTAGCGTGGCCTGTAGTTGCAGCGCGTGCGCGTGGTGTGTGTGTGTGTGTGTACCTGCACGTCGTGTAGCGTGGCCTGTAGTTGCAGCGCGTGCGCGTGGTGTGTGTGTGTGTGTGTACCTGCACGTCGTGTAGCGTGGCCTGTAGTTGCAGCGCGTGCGCGTGGTGTGTGTGTGTGTGTGTACCTGCACGTCGTGTAGCGTGGCCTGTAGTTGCAGCGCGTGCGCGTGGTGTGGTGTGTGTGTGTGTGTGTACCTGCACGTCGTGTAGCGTGGCCTGTAGTTGCAGCGCGTGCGCGTGGTGGTGGTGCGCGCGCGTGCGCAGTGCGGCGCACTCCTCCTGCAGGTCCCGCACGCGGCGCGCGGCGGCGGCCAGCGCGGCGTCGCTGGCGGCGCGGCCCGACTCCAGCGCGGCGGCGCGCGCCTCCAGCTCCGCCACGCGCGTTTCGCGCGCCTCCAACCGCTCCTGTACACATACACACGGCTTACTCACTTTACCTTCACAGAAAAATTACACACGTTTCATTTCATATCATCTAAGAACACGATAAATTAGTGAGACCGATGCATTATGTACACTTCTATGATTAGACGCAAAGTTACACTGAAAACTTTGAATCTCCATATGATCCGCGGCGTCACTTCCTTTCACTGAGATTAGTCGCTTATGAAACCAATTCTTGATTTTACTATTCCAAACTGCAGGTCTCTGGTCAAGTGCTTGAACAACATCCTCCGCACGGACATCCATTTAGAGTAGAGTGATATGTCCACGACCATGTTCATGCGGGTGCGTCTAGCCATCGACTGCGGATGTAACAATGTGTGCTCATGTAACCGATGACGTGTTGTATGACGACATTGTTATTGTCAACAATAACAACTCGATACAATGGCTCGGATGACGTAAAAACCCTCGGTAAGTTTCATGTTTGTATACAATATTTCTTGAATAAATACATACATATTTATTGTTGATACGTATCAATTTTCGGTATTTTGAATTCTGTGGAAATTGAAAGAATGTCGGAAGCCAGTAATGCGCTGAGTGCGTACCCTGAGCAGTTGCAGCTCGGAGTGCGCGGTGCGCGCCTGGTCGCGCGCCTCGGAGTGCAGCGAGGCGGCGCGGTCGGCCGCGGCGCCGCGCTCGCTGGCCGCCGCCTCGGCCGCGCCCAGCCGCGCGCGGCACGACTCCAGCTCCGACCGCACGCCCGACAACTGCGTCTGGAATGACACAACTTGGCCATGGAGAACACAGTGTCCCCTTTAGGCGGGGAGCCATAATCCTCCAACTTAGCACGACACTTTCTTTAACAAGACGCGATGTGAATGTGTGATGCTATGCACGACTTACCTCGAGATCTTTGTTCTTGATTTCGTGTATGTCAGCTAACTTCTCTAGATCCGTCAATTGTTCTTCTAGCATGCCACAGGCCTCCTGCAGCGCTTTGTTGTTCTGTTAAATTAAATATATACGGTAACACAGCGTACAGACAGAAGTACATGTCTTTATAAATAATAAAAGGATCCCTCAGTACCCCTTGGTCACTATAGATAATGTTGTTATCCATCGCTCCCATCACGAAAAATATTTAGGTTTGCGACTTGATGATAAAAGTAACTTGGAGGAACCACATTGCCTATATCAAATCGAAATTACCATCACTGACTGAGATTCTTAGAAGAGCTCAGGTTGTATTCCACAAACAGTACGCATGACCATATATACCTCTAATTCTCTTGTAAGGTCTCACTTAGAGTATCTTATAGAAATATGGGGATGTGCTGCTAAGTCTAATTTGCATGGTCTTGAAGTTTCACAAAACAAAGCCATTAAATCTCTATTTAACTATGACTATCTTACTAATACACGTCAATTATACACTGAAACAAAAATATTTAACTTGCAACAGACCTACACCTACAATGTGTGCTTGCTGGTGAGAAAAATACTAACGGGTCAAATACAATCTGAGATCAAGTTTACTTTGAGATCATTTTATCATTCCTTGAGAAATAGAAACAAGATTAAACTGCAAAGGCGCAAAACAAATTACGGTAAAAGATGTATAACATATGAGGGAGCACAATTGTATAATCAGCGATCAAGGCAATGCTTGTGCGGTCCCTCATCTTCCCCATAATCGACTATGGTGACGTGTGCTATTACGATCTCGGCTCGGACCTGCTCAACAAGCTTGATTGTCTTATAAACAACTGCATTAGATTTGTCTTTAACCTGCGCAAATACGATCATGTTTCTGGGCATAGGTCTGAGCTGAAATGGATGCCCATCCGGCAAAGAAGGGCTCTCCGTGTTTTGACAACACTTTCTCAATCCTTCATTCTCCCACTCCTCCTTCGTATCTGACTCCTTATTTTCAATACTGTTACTTGGGACACTCTAAAAATCTTCGTTCTTCTCACAATCTTCTTCTTCGTTCTTCTCACAGTTCCGATACTGTCCACTCATCATTTCACATCCAATCTATTCTTCTGTGGAATAGGCTACCCTTGGAAATCAGGAAGTCCGCCAGTAAGCACGCGTTCAAGGTTGGAGTTCGTAAGTGGATCTCAGGTGGAAAGTTGGTAGAGTCTTCATAACCTATCTCTTTTGTTTTAATATTTGATTGCACATATATATATACATATATACTTATTTATATATATATATATATGTATAATAATATAATAATAAAATATTAAAAATATATATATATTTACCTCTATATTTACAATAGTCCGTTGTATGTATTCTGTCATTTTAAAAATTATATTAGGTACTCGTTGTCAACTTATTGCACCGACCACGCTCTCACTGCATCACCTAAAGGTTGGCTAGTAAGAATGCCCATGCAGTGGCGTGCACACCATACATGCAAATACGCACTGCATACCCTACAAAATCATGGTAAACCTACATAGTCAAATACATAGTGTCACTCATAAACACGACTGCCTCGTTGGCCGAGTAGTCGCAAGTGCGACTGCCGGGCAAGGGGTCTCGGGGTCGATTCCTGGATCGGGCAAAGTATTACTGGGTTTTTTAAAATTCTCAGTAGTAGCACGGAGTCTGGAAATGTGCCCGGTATATGGCAATAGGCTCACCCCCTATTACATGGGACTCATAACAACTAGTGAAAAGTGGGTGTTACATTGTACTGTGGTAGAATGTGCACCTCTGCCTACCCCTTCGGGGATAAAAGGCGTGATGTTATGATGATGACTCATAAACACGACATTAATATTTACTGACATCATACAGAGATTTCGTAATTTTATTGATACCTACTTAATTTGGAAAACCGGTAATAAAAACATATTTTATGTGCAAGTGAATAAATTGTAATGTAATGAATTATAATTTAAATGAACTGTTAATTTACCGAAAATTATGTAAAATTATAGCTGTGAGCTCTGTGCTGGTGATTTGTGTTGTTCAATAAATTCAATATGAGTGCGTTGTCCTTATTGTCGTTCGAAGAAGAAACGAAAATATTTCCAAAGGCGATTTCCGTGTGTCGTATGCCGGGGGCTAGGCGTAACTCAAAAAAGGTAATAATTTTATTATTTCTTTTAATAAACTACGATTTGCGATTATACGTATAGTTTGTTAGCACTGGTTGTGTACCAATTTCATTATTGTTTTTAAAATCCAGTCATCTTGATCTCGCTTTGTAGGATTTTTCTATGCATTTAACGGTCAGTTTATACTGGTGTTCATAGCTTGATGTGTAACCATTTGTACTTCGCCGCTCCAAAGTAGGTACCTAGTTAATAGATTTGTAAAATAGATACCTAGGTATCTATGTTGATCAACTTTATACACGGATAGTTTGAAAATAATTATAATATGTACCTAATTTGTTTATACAAAATAATAAAATATTTACTAAACCTAATTACCTACTCAAAATTATGATGTTTCGGGAGTTTTATTTTCCGAGATTAATGTAGACCAAATTTTTTTTAATCATGTGATACCTTCTGCCTACCCTACTTCAAATCTCTGTGCACGCCCCTGTGCCCATGGCATTAAGCCCGCCTATGTACTCTTGTTGCATAAAGTAAAGTTAAATAAATAAATAAATATAATGATTTGCCAAATAATATTAAGGAATGTCAGTCGATTGTCATATTCAAAAATAGGTTAAGAAAATATGTATCTGAAAATATTTATTAATACCGTTTGGTCAGAACTCTGTATAATATATAATTAGTATGCTATAATTAGTCATTTAAGCTCATTGTAAGTGAACCATGTTGTTTATGAGTGAATAAACAATCATTAAACTTATATCGTAATGCGCATATCTTTAATATAATATTTTGAAAAGTATAAAACCTCGTCGGACGCGACACAGATAGTAACCATGGAGCCCATGTTATTGTTCTCGATAGCCTTCCTACATCTTAAAGGGGAGGGCACAACACTGCGTTGCAGCAACGCACTGCAAAAACGACGTCGCACATCAACAAAACATGAGAACATATCGTACTACAAGATGCTAACCATCAGTTTAGTACGATTGATCTTATAAATGCACCAACGACACAGGAAAATGTGCAAAGTCCTGACAAAAATATCTATTTTGATGCAGCTACGATCGCAAATAGCCACGGTACGTTGTGCAACGCCATAGAAGTTGAGTGATCCGTCGTTGGAAGCTCTGCGTGTTTTGTGGCCTCGCCCTTACTACGTAATCTTATCGTGAATATTTTAGAAACAGTCAGAACGCTGAACAGAACATTGGACGCTCGTCTACAATATACCTCTACATCGACGAGAAAATGAAGAAGCAGTGGTACCTATAGGTATAAAAGAATGCCAATTATGTATAGTCATATTGTCGATGAAACGACAAGCCGGTATAAAAAATCTCATTTACTTTGAATAAACCAAGAATACAAAAATAAAATTTCAATTAAACACCATAGATCTCTCGCATACTTAAAGTACCTGTAACAGGTTTGCATTTCTGCCTTTCATTATTATTTTTTTTGATGGCATCACCCATGGATACCTGGAACACCAGAGGCGTTACAAGTGCGTTACCGGCCTTTTGGGGATTTGTTTAAGGATCGTTAGGGATTCAGGCATTTGGGAGATTGGGGAAGGGGAGGATAATTGGGCCTCCGGTAACCTCACTCACACTACGAAACACAACGCAAGCGTGGTTTCACGTTGGTTGTCTGTAAGGCCGTGTCGAACCGGTCCATTCGTTCCAAAGCATGGCTCTCCCACATTTTTCATATTCGACGACCGTTGTTTATTGTCGAAATTGAAGTAGCTACATCTTTATCGTTTAAAATAAGGGAAATTTACAGACGCCACATGAAGCCATATCATAAACTGTATGTCTTCCTTACTAGATTTTTATACAGGTCTCAGCTTGCCATAGTGCAGAGCTTAAAGAAAAATAGCGTAATCAAAGAGTGGTATGGAATGTCGAATGAAAGATGATGTAATGACAGGCGTTAATAAAACAATGGTCTTATTGAAATCAAGTTAGTAAAGTTACGAAAGAAAAGAAAGCACACAGAAGTCGGTACTACTACGGGCACTATCAATGGAAACAATGGGTTAAATGCGCACTCCATCTTGGCATCTTCTCTATCAAATAGACGACACAGAATATATAATGTTATTAAGTAATAAGATAACGCTGGTTGCTAGGAGCTCTGTTAAGAAATTGGATTATGCGACAGGCGACAGGCAAGGTTCGGTATGCGCTATGAAGGTGAGTAGGGGCACGGTAGTGTACCGTGACGAAGTGCCTGTTGATGGCGGTGATGGCGGTGTCGGCGGCGCGGCAGCGGCCCTGCAGCAGGTCGGCGGCCAGCGCCAGGCGCACGCGGCGCGCCCAGCCGCCCTCGCGCCCCCGCCGCGCCGCGCCCCCGCCCGCGCCCCCGAACAGTGTCCGCAGGTACGCCGGCTTGGGCCGCACGGGCGGCTTCTCTATACTCTTGCGCTTGTACCGCGGCGGGAGCGACTCCATCGTCCGCTCCTAACACTCCCTCGCGCACTGTAACCCCGGCACTGACACTGGGTGCCACGTAACTTCCACAGTTCAAGGAGCACAGCACTTTATTCCAATGTACACAGAAGCACGGCACAAAGTTGAACAACAAGCACAAAGTACACCACGGAAGGTTAGTAATATGTGGCAGGAAATTAATCGATGGTGAGAAATATGCTGGCCTTGTAACCGTGGGGACGAATGTGGAGACTATGACTCGCGCACAGATCATCGGGCAGCGAAACAATGATGTTTACACGATAGGCTCGGCTGTGGCATTCAGACAAACAACAACCGCTACGTTTGGGACACCCGATTGTGAAATATTAAACAAAACCTTTGAGAGCCGTCAGTGGCCAAATATTGATCAACTATTGTTCCTAAGCAAGCACTGAACAATCACCGCAACTATTGTTATTAACGTCTAAATTTTAAGTAACTGTACTGTAACTTGTCGGACTGCTTCAAATATTCTCATAGAAATAGAAAACAATAAAATATAAACATTAAACATGTCTTTCATTCACATATTACCTATAGAAACAAAACGTATGCGATAGCCATTATTGAGAGTTAAAGAAATCTTCTCAATGGACGGTAGCTCCCGCAACTACATGTATAAACACTTATTATCATCATCACATCTATTAACATGACCAGTCATAGGCTACGACACAAGTATTGTAGGTTACTGTAAGATGTATAACTTATAACATAAGTCCTATAATATCAACTACTAACAGTGGCGTCACATATAACAGCACCGTAGACGACACCTTCAGGGAATAAAAAAAAATTGTCATGTATGCAGTAATACACGAACCTGTGCGAGCTCCTCGGTGTGTCCCCTGAGTCCCTGCAGTTCGTCCCTGAGCTGCGCCCGCTCCCGCGCGGAGAGTTCCTCCTGTTCCTCGGCGTGCAGTCTGCGGCGCTCACTGTACTGCAGCTCACTCTTCAACTTGCGGATGTCGTTGCGGGACCTACGGGGACCACATACCTTCAACTCACGAACGCCACAACAAACAAATCAACACTTACAACAAGTAATTACTTTTTAGAGCAAAACATTATTGTGACACACGCATGATTCAATTGTGATACGAATACCCATGATAACTAAACAAATGTAACAGAAATGTTCAAGTACGGCACATTTATTTGCGTCGTATTACATGGAAGCCACTCGGGTACTTAAAGTCGCGACACTCGACACTACAACCCAAACTGTACATACGTAATACAGTGTAGGTAGTACAAAGTAGCCAAGTGGGACATTTAGTCGCCACGCACCGATTCGTACATTCCCAGTACAACATAAACAGCACCCAAGTTATATACAGAGTAAATGGACATCTCTTTATCTTAAACCACAAAGACATTGCAAACCTAAACAATATTTATATAAGAAATTGTTCGATACACACAGTTGGCATCGCTTCACCGGCGCCATTGCGACTTCCCAAAGATTTACTTCAACTTCAGGCACTTCAAACACACTTGAGTTTATCTCGATACATATATTCATATTAAACTTGACATATATTTGTTTTAAAAATAATCACGGTTACACGCATTCTTACGATACTCTTCAAGTCACTGGGTTAAATGTATGTCATCTCGCAGTTATCGAAATGTTATCAGAAATCTTTCAATGAAACTTATGACACAATATGCGACACTTTCGCGAGTAGATGACGCGAGACTAGTATAAAGGCTATTATTGAACTGAAATATATTCAAAATATACGAATAATGCAACTGCTGCACTTTACAGGCTGAAGGCTATTAATGCGAGATGTCGAGTTTGTATGTGATCGTCATATTGTTATGGAAAGAATTGACTGAATTAGGTATATTGTTTGGTATCTTATTGTATTAGAAAATTATGAATGAATATGCTATACAATTTAATATTTAATACTACCAGTCTAATTGGCTACACTAGATAGCTTGACTGTCGCGAAGTCGAGGATTTCGATTTCCAAGAAAAAAAAATAATAACAACATTGAACATGTATGTAACATACCTGTCAACTTCAGCCTGTACCACTTCATGTGCCTTTGTAAGCTTGTCCAGTTGCATCTTGAGTCGCTCCGCGTCCTTCGTGGCGAGTTCATGTTCCGGCCTCAGCTTGGCGAGTTCAGTGGCGAGCTCGCCGGCTTTCTGCTCCGCGGTCTTACGTGCCTCGATGGCGTTAGTCAACCGTTCCTCAGCGCGCTTTAGGTCGCGCGCTGTCGACTTTGTTTCTACTGATAATTCGTTGTACTCGCGCTCCTGGTGGGTAGGTACATTGGCTTTTATGATTTTTACTTTACATTATAAATGGAAAAATGAGTTTATTTACTACCCCTACGCAAATACGACATGAGTTCGGATAGTGTTAGTTCAAAACAACCATTGTATTTTACCTTTCTCCATCTCGCTAGATTAGCAGCTCTCGCCTCTTGACGTAGAGTCGCTATTTCTTCAGCACGCGCCTGTAAACGAAAGTTCTGGTTACAATCCTAACACATGAACAATACATTTTAAGTTACAATATAATAACTTAATACGTCACCTGTAATTGAGCTTCGGCCTTTTCGAGCTGTTCCTTGAGCAGGGAAAGCTGTGCTTGCGCCTGAGCATCTCCGACGCTCTCAGTGTCACTGTGCGCGTCCCTCCTGGCGTCCCCCTTGTGGCCGGGTGCGTGATGCCCGCGCTCGCTCTCGGGCTGCGCGGAGCTGGACGCGGCGGCCGCGCATGCTGTACAGGATCGCTTCTCTAACGCACTCACTTCCCTCTCTAGCTGTCTCACTAACTGTTCTAGGGTGTTCACCTGTTGTATTGTTTAGACGTTATGTATGCTGGTAGTTCTTCCAGAAATGTTCACAGTAAAAAATTTCGCGACTCGCAACATGGTGCTGGTCTATGAGTGTCGCATTGTGAGTTATATTTATCCATCACTATTTGGAAAGACTTTAAGCAAAGTGGAATTAAATTAGTGTCAAGGATCGTGTAGAATGTAGTAGGGCGTACCTTCTCCCGATGCCTGGCGTCGTCCCGCAGCGCGGCGGCGGCGCGCCGGTCGGCGTCCTGCAGGCGCTGGGCGAGCCGCGCCTCCGTCCGCGCGCACTGCTCCTCCAGCAAGGACTCGCGCCGGACCGACTCCTCCACGCCACGCTCCAACTCCTGCAAAAAGTATACTCTTAATATCATACTTCTTCAACACGTTGTAACATTTTAGTCATATTATTGTCGCTTGCCCCTACTTCATCATCGACAGTAAGTTTTCGTTTGTTGACAATATTGTTATAAGCAAAACTGAATATTTACCTGTACTTGTGCGAGTAGCGTAGAAGCCCTCACTCGTTCCTGTGCGAGCTGTACTTGTAGCTCCTGCATTTGCTCCAAGGATGTACTGGCCATACGTTGCTTCTCACACAGCCGTTCCTACGATACAACTATATCATATCAGCCTCTATAATACTACTGCTACTAAACGATCCCTCCTGTATTGAACAGGTGCTTTAAGCTACGCCAAAGATTTCTTATCGTTTTTCTTACGTCTGTCGTTACACCAAGTAACACAATTCTCCCTTACCTGTGTATCGGCCAGGTTCCTGTTGGCCTCGTCGAGTTCGTCTCTAAGTCGTCTATTCTCATGTTCTATTTTCTCCAGCTTGGCCTCCATAGCCTGCCTGGCGCGCAGTTCCTTGGCAGCATTAGCCTCGGCGGTGGCAATACGCGCCGCCGCCTCGCGAGACTCCGCCTCACCACCGCTCAATGTCTGACGACGAATGGCTCGCTCTTTGGCTATCGAGTCCTGACAAAAATACTTGTATTACATACGACTTAATAATTATTTTTGAAACTTTCTACTAGCTAGCGAATTTTACTGAAATCAATATTACTACTGAATGTGTGGCGTATCGGATTAAGCAAATTTTATTGTTTTGCCCTTGATCTTAAAGATTATTTTCACTTAAAAAAATACTTAAGAGGACAATGCTTTGGGTATGCAGGACTTCAGTGCAAGGCTCTTAGATATTGCTACTTTTATTTGATTAATCCTGCACTACCAAGGTAGTCATCATAATGAGTATGCATAAAACAAATTCATAATGTAATCAATACAAGTGTTACAATCTAAGTTGATACATGTACAGTCGAACAGTGATACGATCAAATATTATTTACTGCTGTCTACCTACGCTTCAAGGAAAACTAAAGACAATATGATGTAATGTAAATTAAACAAGTACAATAAATCAATTTTCTCCAACTACTACTACTCTACTTGTATCAGTACAGTCAGTGTGTAGTGTCACTCACTAGAGGGCGCACGTTGAGCTCGGTGAGCCTGCGGTGTCGCAGTTCATGCGCCTGCGCAACTACCTCCTGTCATACATCTTACAATTCAGTATTTCTTCGAATACATACATTTTTATGTAGATAATATTTAGCTTAATAATAATCATGAGTAAAAATGTTGATACTTTAAAAGTGATTAATTACACATATCTCAGTTTATTGGACTGTAGATTTGTGAAAGTAGTTATCATTAAAAAAATATTGTACCAATACCAATACTGTAAATTATTGTTCAAATGCGGCGACGAAGGGCGATAAATAATGGATAAGCAGTAGGTTAGGTCCCAACCTTGTAGTGTTGTTGTTGTGCTCTGGCGGTGTCGGCCTCCGCGGCGGCGCGCTGGCAGTCGGCCTGCAGCTGCAGCACGCGCGCGTCCAGCCGCTGCAGCTGCTCCAGCAGCACGGCGCGCTCCGCCTGCAGCGCTGCGGCGGCGGCGCGCGCACTGCGCAGCTCTGTGTTGCCCCGCTCGGCCGCGCCCGCTGACAGCTGCTGGTTGCAGCGCTGCAGGGACATGCGCTCCTCGCGCTCCACCTCCACCTGGCGCTCCAGGCGTCTGTGTCACCAACGTATCGAATTAAATTGTGCAGGGGATACTTCACAGAAAACAAAGATAGCCAACTAATACATCAACAGCCTCTTTCCATCCACTGCTGAACAAATCTTCTAGAAGCATGTCACTAAACATTTCTCAGCTTTTCATTTTACAACAACTGCCAACTTAGGCAAAATATTAGATTTTTGTAATTCCATGATGTCATGGTAGCATGAAGGTTTAAAACGCCCGCTTCTCATGCATGAGAATGCGGGTCCGAAACCTACCAACGGCTAGTACCAATGTGCTTTTTCCGAGTTATATGTATTTTCTAAGATCATCTAGACACCACTGTGACCACTGACAAATGTTGAATGAAAGCATCGTGAGGAAACCTGGGCTTATAGGATTGAAATCGCAAACCCACTTGAGCAAGCGTCGTGATTAATGTTCAACCCTTCGCCGTGTAAGAAGACGCCTCTAGTCAGCAATGGTCATTTATATGTAGGTTGTTGATGATAATGAACTCCACTTAGCTGAAAGATATTTTGTTGTAGTATTAGTACTAACTTGTTCTGCAAACTAAGCGCAGTGATCTCGGCCTGCAGCCGCACGCGTTGTCTCTCTGCCTCGGCCTCGGCCTCGTGTCGGATCCGCTCGGCGGTGGCCCCGGCCAGTGCCTCGGCCTCCGCCAGCTTTGTCTGCAACGACGAGATCTCACGACTGCGCATCGCCGCGAGCTTCTCTGCCGACCTATGTTACAATCGTAATTACAGACGTACTGTAGCTGTCAAATATTATTGAAGATATCAATATATCGTATCATCCATGGCTCCATAGATTAAACCATAAAAATACATCATTAGAAAAGAGTGCACATATAATTTATAAATAACGTATACTACGTATAGTCACACTTTTTTTTTAAGGGGGAAAATCATCGAACGACTGCTCCCGCCTGGGTGAGGCGGGAGGGAGTGTCAGACTCTTACTGACTAAAAACCACCCCGTTCTTTCTCCTGCGCTTCGAGTCGGAGCCCCCGTAACCCGTTAGGTTCTCCGCGACACGTATAGTCACAGTAGAAGCCAAATATAAGATTAAAAAATACTTTCAATAAGTAAACGGGTATATAAAACAGCTCTGAAGTTGTACTTACGAAAACATAAAATCACATCACGCAGTCATACGAAAACACAGAGAGAGTTGCTCATTATAAAAATATATAGCTTTTGCCTGAGTTCCGCACAAAATAACCAAACAAATACTCACTTAAAGGTAGCGAGATCGATGGCTGTACAGTCATGCGAGGCGTTGAACCCTCCACTGTGGTCCTCGTTCTCCTCGGGAGCCACGAACGAGTATCCTGTAAACAACATATCTGATTCAGTCACCGACAATGTCGTCTACGCACACATAACATCAGACAGTTACATGAGCGTATTTGTAAACTGGATCGATAAACATTGGTTTAAGTTTAAACTGTAGGTAAAATACCCTGACCTTGTAATTTTGATGAATTAGGTATCTTTCTTATATAGTAAATTGAAATCGAACCACATTGAAGAGGTACTAAGAACTCTGGACATAAGATGATTATGGAATGTGATGCGTTAACACACGGGCCAAAAAATACAAAGTTGAACATGAAATGAAATGCTGTACTAACCGACAAAAGGTAGTTGTCCCGCGAAGGGAGGCCGTGTCCGGAAGGGCGCGGCGCTGGGCGGCGGCGGGGCGCGCGCCGGCGCACTGAAGTACGACGCGTCCTCCGCGCCGCGCACGCACGGCACCCACGGGGGCGCCTGCAGGGGCGCTCACTCAGTACCACTCATTTACGACACAGGTTAAACATTCAAATTATATTTTGAATAATCTATCTCCGATTTTTTGGATCATTTGATACTAAATCAGTTTCTTCATTCAAAATGTTGTGTTTCATATTTTTTAATGTAGTTTTATGATAATTGATGAATACATAAAACTATTTCCACTTAAATACATCAATCGAATGCAAGGGTATAACGGTACCTGATCTCTGATATTGTGAGCAGGCATATGTGCCAGTGCAGCGTGTTGCAGCGTGTCGAGGTAGGAGTATCGCTTGGACGGCAGTACACGCAGGAGCCCCGCCACCAGGCCGCGCCACTCGCGGGACGGGCCCGACGGCGGGGGGGCCCACGGTAACTGGGGGCTCGAGTCGCGCTCGTATCTACAAAAATCACAAAGTAAAAAAAAATAGACATAATCAATATTAATGACGCAACAAACAAACGTGATTAAAGCTGTGTGTACAAATTAAGCATAGAATGTAGTTCACATTAAACCAAATGCAACCAAATATTATACTAAAAAAAGGAGACAATAAAAATAATGACTGAATAGAAAAATAACTAGAGAATTGTATTGTGAACCTGATTGAAAAAGAGTAACCTATGGAGTTTCTTGCTCGTTCTTCTCCAAAGGAATCTACACCTTGGAATGAGCAAATAGCTTCACTTTTAATTTAATTGTTAACATTCAAAAGTGCCTTTCTGGTCTAATTGAAATAAATGATTATGACTTTAACTTTGAATGCCAAAACTAAAAGTGCAACAATTCTTACTTTTGTATATTGCTCAGTATTTCTGCAATGGAGTCTTCCTCTCCCGTAGAGAACGGGCGCCGCAACGTGACCAGCTCGAAGGCGATCACTCCCAGCGACCAGTAGTCGCACGACGACTGGGCAACACACACACATTAGCATACGATATTAAATCTTACATTACACTAGTAATAAGGACAGACTACGTTACTGAAATATAACACTGCCAAATGAAGATCTACAGTTAACTACTTCTGTTAGTAACTATTCACCAGTTATGAATATTATACAGGTACAACCAATCCATCAAATTCATTGTTGTTAACTTAATTTAGTACTCCATGTCACTGCTCTACTCTGCCATGCTATCTACAAGTTGCACAACATGTCAATCCTTGCTACCTGCTACAGAACTCTGACATATAGAGTTACATCTAATTACCGATAGATTTGCATTCTGTTTCCAAACATTCTCAAAGTTTAAAGTTCATTGTCATATCAAGTTGAAATAGTTTACATACCTACCACACTAGGTGTCCTGTATAGCATACTTTTTGTCTTTATTTGTCTTTCAAATGCCTTATGTTCAAGGACTATTCTGTCGATTTGCTGTATTTGTGTTAATATCTAAATATGAAGTGCAAATGATGGAAAAATAAACACATTTGTTGAACTCATCTTGTGTGGATGTTATAAAAAACTGTTTTAAGTTCGGAGCTTTTAAATTTTGTCAAAGACGCGTGACATCCGTGTACTCCCATATAAGGGCAAACAAAGTGATGCCGTCAAATAGAAACACTACACCAAGTGTGGCAGTATAGAGTAAATGAGTATCAAGATGCGTGGTGTGTGTAAGTAAAGCACATGCGTGTGTGAGCGCGACCCACAATGGCAGTGGTAACGAGCCTGGCGCAGTACTGGAGACACACAGCGTGGGCCGCGCAGTCCGCCGCCGCCAGCAGCTCCGGCGCCATGTAGTCCGCCGTGCCCGCCGCCACGCCGGCACATCCGCCCTCCGACAGGCGCGCTGACGACCCAAAGTCACCCAGCTTCACATGACCGCACCTACAACACAACAATTTTAATACATCTAGATCATAGAACTCTTCAATTTTAAATTAAAACACATTCCACTAATGATTTTCAATCTGTTCCCACCTATCAAGCAGTATGTTATGTGGCTTGACATCTCTATGCACATATCCCATGCCGTGCAGAGCTTTCAGTGCGTGTGCAATCTCAGCGATATAGAATGCTGCGTCTCTCTCGGGCAGTGGATGCGCGCGCCGTGCCATCAGCCCCGCCAGGTCGCCGCCGCAACACAGCTCCATCACTAAGTACAGGTTGCTACTGTCCTGTACAACAAATACGAATATGTTATATGTCAATTGTTGTTACTTACGTAAAATGTTTACTTCAGAATAGTTTAGTAGAATCCTGCATGAGTCATAATTATGTATGTATTAAGTATTGGTACTATTCAGATATTAGGAGCATTTGAAATGAGTACTCTAATTAAAATCTTCTTTCTAAATGCCACTTACTTGGAAAGCATATTGCAGCTTGGGTATCCATGGTCCAGTGGCTGTGGCTAGCACATCTCGTTCCTCATCGCCTCGCTTACGCGATTGTTCCTTGCGGAGTGTCTTCATAGCATACACATCACTTGTTTGCTTCTCCCGGACCATCTTAAAGATAGAAGGCACAAAGTAAATAGTGGATCCTCAAAAGAGTTCCAAAAAATCATATTAACTTGAACCCATACATGAACTTCTCCAAAGTGTCCTCGTCCAATAGTCTGCAGCATATCAAAGTCTGATATGCATACCCGGGTCCTGCGCAGCTCTGCCAATGTACTCCGATCTATCCAACACAATAACAAATGTTGATTTTATGACATCTAATTTATATTTAGTATTCAAAATAGTTTCTTATTATGATAAATTATTTGTATTGTATTGGAAACACAATATACTATGATGTACCTGCTATAGTAAACATATTTGATAATTTAAATATTAATTGATAAGAAATATTGTCAATTTATTAGTAACAGTTAGCCATCTATTCAATATATTTATATTTACATGTTGACCTATGGTAATATAAACCAGTACAAATTGTTATAGTATGAAATTTATAAAGTCCGTTACCCCCTAGGCTAATTTGACCTATTCCAATAAACTATGATAACATCTTATTTTATTTTACAAATTCATTTTTTTCTTATAATAAACATCTTCTTTTACAAGATATGCAATATTTGTCATCTCTATCAGTGTACTTTTCGATTAACCATAGAGGATTTAAAGGTCAAAGGGTAAATATCCTTAGGGCCTTGGTCACAGGGCGTTGTACACAATAAGCATCTTAGGGATAAGACAAAAGCCACTTACACTTGTCCAAAAAGGCTTTAACCAAGTCATCACTCTTCTTGACCGGGTCATCATTACATTCATCGTAGAGAACTGTGAGGGCATCCAATAGTGCTTCGCGATCTATTGTCTTCCTACTGAACCTAGTGCTCCCACCTGTCACCTTTCCCAGAATCAGACGGTTTATACGCGTAATGCGAACTGCTATCGCTTCTTTAGAAGGCTCCATTGTTAATTGACTGTACCAAAATCGACTTCACTTATACACATGCATATTTCTTTTATTTATTTATCTCATAAATCGTAATCAACATTAGCAATGTACCGAACCCGGTATTTTCGTCGTTATTATTTGAAAATTGAATTTACCTTCAGTGTCATTTGACAACTCTGACAAGTGTTGCCAGTACTATAATAATATACTGCGCCATCTAGTGTCGAATTGACTAAAATATGACTGATATTCTCTATAATCATAATGATTATCAAAATCATAGACACCGAATGATAATGGTCATAGACAAAATGGCTTATTCAGTGCTGCTATTCGACAATAGATTGCGCTATTACCTTATGACTAATTACTAAACAGGGGGGAAAATCATCGGATGACTGGTCCCGCCTGGGTGAGGCGGAAGGGAGTGTCAGACTCTTACTGACTAAAAACTACCCCGTTCCTTCTGCACGTCGAGCCGGAGCCCCGGTTACCCGTTAGGTTCTGGTATAATTTTTTGTCTTGCATTTATTATCTGTAGGTACTTATGTTTCGATAATTATAAAACATAACATACCAAAATATAATTTCTATTCTTATAATTTTATTATTCTTTTGATACTCTTACATTATCCCATCGTCCATGTTAAAAAACAATATAGCGTGAGACGTCCTACTTCCTTCCTAGACACAGAACAGAGTAACTATGCTGACGCACATTTGTATAAATGTATTGTGTTGATGACTGAATTGACTGAAAGATGGGACCTTTTAGGTGGAAAATAAATATTGCCATTCAAATAAATATTGCCGACAATGCTGTTAACTGATAACTTGTCTTGACTTTTTGAGGCCAAAGAGGAATGAAATAAGATTCTAGACAATTAACAGGCTTTCTTCGAACTAAACCTAGTGCATTTTAGAATGTGGTGTGTATTCTTATTTAAATTCACTTGACTCCAAAATAGTTCATGTGTTCAATGAAAGTCAAAAATAAAATAGATAAAATTTTGGTGTTTATATTGTTTGTTCTAAGAAATATACAATTCACAACTAATCTAATTACAGAAATTTATATCTGTGAATCTAATATTACAAAATATTACTGGTTAACACTAAAGCTGGGAGACTGGTGTGCTGACGTTATAGGGCACAGAACATATATACCTACCCTAAGTTATAGGGTCGCAGGCGCAGCTACGCACTTGAGAACATATAAAAAATGTCAACACATTAGTGTTGCCACAACATCATTATTATTATTAGAGATAAAGTTTTTTATCAAGTGTGTATCTAAATACAGTAAATACCTAGTTTCCTACTATGGACTTTTTTAACAATAGCCGTCGGTCTTGTAGTGGATGGTGTGACAGTACCTAAGCATGAATCACCAGTCGTGGTCCTAACGTAAAAGGTTTATAATGTTTTTTTTTGTGGAATAGGAGGCAAACGAACAGATGGTAAGCGATCAGCGCTGCCCATGGACACCCGCAGCACCAGAGGAGTCACAGGTGCGTTGCATATTGGTTCGTATCGGTTCGGAAATACCACCGACGATAGATCATTCCACAGTTTAGCTCCCGAGAAGCGCACAGTTGTGGCCTGCCAACCATTTATATGATGGGGATGCGTAAGCTGTCGTGAGGGTCGATGGCGAAAAGATGCGGCAGGTATCAGGTCAAACAATTCCTCAGAGCACTCCCCGTGGTAAAGGTGATAGAAAATGCCCATTGAAGCTACATCTCTACGCATTACCAAAGTGTTTAACCGGTTTGAAACATCCCGACATCCAATAATCCGAACGGCACGCTGCTGAACTCGGTCCAGAGGAAGAAACTGGTAGATACTGGGGCACCCCTGCCCAAAGACGAGAACAGAATTCCACGTGGGACCGAACCTGCGCCTTATATAGAAGCAGGCGGTGGGCCGGGGTGAAATACTGCCTCGATCTATTGAGCACATCAAGCTTCCTCGAGGCTAATTTGGCCTTGACTTGAGTCGGGTTTCCAGAATGACACAGTAAATGTCTATACAAAATTATACGACGTATCAGTACGTAGTGTTCCATGAAAAAATATTGTTTTAAACATAATCATGGCACAATCGATTCACCTCGCTGGAGGTGTCGTAATCATCGAACATGCTTATGTTATATCTTATTTTGGGCTTATATCCATCTAAAACACATAATAACCATCAACATCAACATCAACATCAATTTCACACTGTAAAATCATTAATTTGCACTAAAGTAATATATACAGTGACACAGCCGCGCTGAATGTAGGTAGGAGCGCGAGACGTATTAAACACGTTGTGCATATGTGAATACCGTAACCGCACACTATCAACGGCACTTATTTGAAATAGTTCTAAACTTACCCTACGTGACATAACAGTGTTGGATATTTTATATGTTGTGACACAAGATACATTCAAAATGATTTTTACTTGAACTTTCATCAGAAATGAACATTCTGCCGTATAATTTAAATTTTCTTTCCTCGAACTTTGTTAATCTCGTTCTGTCCTCGAACGTGTTATCCTTATCCCCATCCACGAAACTAGACGTCGCTCGAAATGGTGATACCAAGTCCAAAAGTAAGTATACCAATACCGGGTGAGGCAGTAAGGGGGTGCTTTGAAACTGAAAAGAGACGACCAACGGCAGTTTCATAGCGGTAAACACCTGTGTCTTAGTGGGGTTAAACTAGCTCTCTATGTACGTTTTCCCGAGAAATAATATTTTCGCGGCCGGAGTAGCAGGCATCGCCCGGGCTGTTATCTGCATAATAAAGAATGCCGCTGATTTGCAGCATATCGTTAATATGAAGGAGGAACAATGTAGGCGATCGCTATAGCACGCAGCCCTGCGTTTACAGACAGCAAGTCAGAGCATTCACCGTCGACAACAACCTTAATGCTTCTGTCTGCAAAGAAACAGGAGACCCATTCGCATAATTTCTCGGGAAGCTCGTAGGAAGGAAGCTTCGAAAGAAGCACTCTATGCCAACGTACCCAACGTAAGTAGGTACTGCAAACGTTTCCCCCTTAGACTCGATCGCCCGTGCCCACCGACACGTTGAGTAAACTAGAAGATCACCAGCAGACCGACCTTTACGAAAGCGAATTGCTGGTCACTGAGCAGCTGATGATCTTCTAAGTAACGCAGGAGCTGGCAGTTAATAATGGACTCATTATTTTCGAGAAGAGGGAAGTTATGGCTATCGGTCTGTATTTGGACGGATTAGAAATTTTCAACATTTTCATGATAGCTGAAATTATAAATCAGCCAATTACAATTTTTGTACCAAGTTCATACGCACATATGAATGCCGCGGATAGGGGCAACACTAAAAAGATAATTTTGAAAAAAGTGAATATGCTCACTTAATTACCCACCTACATATGTATTGCACTGATGAAAGCCATGTTGCTAAATTTAAACTTAATGGAAGTTTATAATTATGGTTAAAGTGATTTTTTTTAATCACCTTTTTCCTCGCAATCACAGCTTCTACAGCAAAGAGTAGACTAGACATACTTTGTCATGATAACATTTTTTGTTGACAAAATTTGACAATGTGTACCTATATGTATATTTCCACAAGTAAGTTAGGCTTTTAAATCGTTTACAAAAAACGTTCCGAACGGCTAACAAATAAACAAACAGACTCATTTTCGCATTTATTTGTATTCTTTACTTAAGTACACCTAATTTTCACTAGTTGCCAATGTCCAGAGTCCAGTGCCATTATAATCAGTGCGATTCATCAAGTAAATAAAATGTGTACATACATTTACATTTACAGTAGATATTAACTAGGCTATACCTCTATATAGGCTAGGTCTATCCCAGTGGGATCTATCCATCATATTATTACAAAGGCCAGCAATTATTGTTATCTGTGCCTGTTGACTACGAAAAGTATTACATACATTACTTTCACATGTTTTGCTTAAAACTATAAATATCTGTTCATTACTCATTATAGCTACTAACGAACAGTGACAGCATAGTAAATGCGCGGCTCACGTGCCTTGTTTGCTGTACTCATCACATTTCGACGTCTTGACTTTATATTGACACACTTTCCGAACAATTTTAGCAAAAACTGTATAAAATCTCACGTTTCTAATAAGTACGTGAAACAAAACAAAGATTCATTAGGTACTTGTAGACACGGCTTGTCGTTAATTTGCAACTTTAATTACAAGTTGTATCTATCCGCTTGTTATATTGTGTATTATTTACTTAAAATCTTGTGAGAATGTATCGAATTAATATTCTTTAAAGGGCGATAATGAATAAAGTTGATGTTAGTGACGTAGAGCCGGTGTTCGCTCGTTAGTGTCTCTGACAGTGAGCAATCCTCCTCGTCCTTACGTTTTGCAGTGGCCGCGGAGTTTATAAAAGGCAGTGAGCGTTATGCGGGCACAGTTTTGTCCTTACTCAGCTGGAGTGCGCAATCTCGCAGCTCGGAATTAGAGCATCGAGTCAGCGATACGAGTTACGAGTAAACACGTGTTGTGAAGTGCGATGGCGGTACTGCAAGGCCCTTCCCGCAAGCAGGCGGAGCTGATCGCGCAGGAGCTGGGCGAGACCCCCGGAGACATCCAGCGCGGGGTGCAGGACCTGCGCAGCATGCTCGCCGCCTCACCATACCTGCCGCAGCCGGAGAACGTTGGTAAGTTCTGTATACTGGTAGTCTTTATAGAGTCATAAATTACAATATGGAATTAATATTATTTATATACTCGTTATATATCAAGATGCTATTTGTGACGTGCATTCCTTCCATTATCAAACCATTCATAATAAGAGGAAGTAACATTGTTAACAAACAAAAGTTTTGATGAACATTTGAGTCTATACCGACTTCAAAAAAGGTTTATTCATAGATACTTTTAGTTATTTATACATCGAAGTGGCTTTAATAAAAAAAAAACATTTTTAAGAGGACCATTAAATTACAATATGGTCTATAAATAGAGCACGGTACGTGCTCTTTTAATAGGCACCTAAGTACCTAACTAGTCTCTTAAGAAATGCCGGAAACAGGATCTATGTTTTTTTGGAGGAACCTCTATTGGGTTCTTAGTTCAGCTTGACAGTTTTTAATTCGGTTGGAGCAACAGACGATTGGAAGCTGTGCAACGTGTCGAGGATTCTGTTTGATATTCCCGCATTGTACAATAATTCTGTGCGTAATCCACTAATTGTATCGGGTCTGGTCTGGATGTTATATGAAATAATTTCGTGTCCACGTCCATTTCTATCTTCATTTCAATTTCTAGGATTATGGACCTAGGCCAACCGTGACCGACCTTTGTAGGTCTAGTGTATTTAGGGGCAAATTTGCCAATTTGGGTACATATAGAACAGAAACAGTAAATTAAGTCTTGCGACTAGGGCTTATGTGGAAAGGAGTGTCTAGCGGGGGCAATGACCGCTGCGTTAATTATTATTTTTATGTCTGATACAAGTATTACAAGTTGCGGTTACTAATTACATCGGTATTTAATGCTTAAATCCATTGCCAAATTAGTTGATGTAATGGAGATGCCACGGGTTTATTCCCACAGTTGGTTTTTAAAAGAAACTCAACTAAAATTGATTGCAATGTGAATTAAAACTAGTTCACAAATGTACACATTAATAACTATAATGATCCATTTAATTTCCGAACCGAAAATGTATATTAAGTGCAACAAGTATAGTACTTACGATTTATGTTGTGCCAACAAGTTGTAGTCATCACTAACCTTGCATCATAAGTATTTCAGATGAAAGCACTGTCATTCGCCCTCTATAATAGATGGAATGAGTATCTATACTACATCACGTTTCTATAGATGTTAATGTTATTTATTTCTTTCTAAAGATGTTATATTATAATGTGATGACGCCAGTTCCATACTTTCCGCTTTCCAACACACGGAAGGTTCTCGAGTTAGTTTATTGCCCTTTCACGGATCAATCGATCGCGAAAAATAAAACTGACCTCGAGAACCACAAACAACCACATGTTGTTTATCCAAACAAGCCACTAATCTGTGCCACACTTCGAGAACAAATCCCAAACGCAGACTGGATTTGACCATATTCGTCTATTTAGATTTAATTAACATTTTTAGCTAATTAAACTTATTTGTTCAATGGAATGTACCATTTAACGAACTAGCCTAGGTAACCGACAGCTCCTCCTCGTCGACTCATACAAGTCCTTAAGTACCTACTAATCCATTGGACGTACTGTACCTGTCAGTAGAATATTGAATTCTCGCAATAATTCAGGAAGTAGAATCAGAGAATAACTCGTAAACTTTGACTGTGTAACGTAGAACTTTAAGAATAATGTCTCATCAAGTCGTCTTCTGCCACCTGCGTTGAGGATATGAAGTGTCCACTTGACAACTTTTTGGGAATTTATAGAGGTAAATGAATGTAGGTAAACAAAAACAGTGAATTGTTCAATAATGATGACTAACCAGTTTCGTTATGGGACATAACGGGTTATTGACGCTTGTACCTATAAGTAGGTATACTTTGTCCTCCACTTCTGAATCTAGTTTACTAATGAATTAGATATCTGTCAGTATCCTGTACATTATCTACAGTATCTTAACTATAAATAATTCCAATACACCTCCGTGATTTTGTAGGTAAGTACTTTGGACTTTACATCAAAATTAGCGTTATGCTATAAAAATATTCAGAGTTCAATTATCTCTAAATAAAATTAATGTTGCACCTTTCCTAGAGTCCATGGAGTAGTTGAAGGAGTCTTCTTCTATTGTTCTATTAAATATAAATGAAAAAGTGTTCTAGTCTATTCTACCATGCGCGGACACTTAATGATCACTAGCGCAGATGACATGTGTGTAGTTGTGAACATAAATAAATACCTCAACGTCAAGAATAAAATAAGTAATTTAAGTTATAAAAAGTAACATTTGTTTGCGTGGTTCTCAAGTGTACACTGTAATGTAGTATCTAACTTAGTGTACTTAGCCATTAGGACTAATGGTAGATTAAGTAAGTAGACACAGTAGGTAACTTAATACAACAAACGTCATTCGAATTTGCTTACCTAAGATAAAAAAGTACTTGGCTAAAGCACTCCCAATGAAATGACTAACTCGATTTCCGTTATTATAATTAAACACTGTTCATGAATATTGAAGGTGTGTGTAATAACAGGTACGAATAATAATTTGCTTAATTAAAGGTAGTACCTACTGGTGCCTAGTTGGTACCTTCGAGTAGGTATTTAAAATGCATTATGCAATGGGATACGAATAATGAATATATTACAAAAGCTCTAACGATTGTTGGTAAACAAATGTTTAACTATGCGAATATTATGTCATGCACACCTAATAATGATTGCTTATACGTTTTTATTTATTGATTAATAGTCAAAACACAATGTCTCAAGTATCAATTTGGATAAATTTAATTATAACAGGAGGAAATAAACACAACAATTTACGCTACTCGTTTGGAAATGGTATTTACTATTTGGACACAGAAAATGAAATTGCAGTACCGCAAGTGGCATTTTGCAACGCGATTAAATAGCACAAGAATTTCTATCTCACAAACCTGTATTAAACGTAATTACGTAACAAGGATTGAAGTAGGTTCAGACGCAAACCGATTATAAAATACTAACTCATTTGTAATTACTAAACGTAAACCAATATAAGGAAAACTGGAAAACAAGCGTCAAGTTTTCATGAGAAAAATAACCTTTGTACCTAACTTAAGGTTGAATAGTTTCAACCTAACGTAGATTCAGTGTTAAGGAATATTGTTCTATTGGTAGATAGAATATATTTATTGCTTCCCCGTAAATGCATGTAATAAACAGTCCCTTTAAATGTCCGTAATAAAAAATATTAATAGCCGCATAATAACTTATCCAATAAGACGTAATGAGTCATAATAAGCAATAACTAAGCGACCGTGTGCAGTATGCAAAGAATCGTGTGCCCTACGCAATAGTGACCGAATTCACGCAGCTGCCTCGTCAATAAATCCAATCACGCGCCGCACGGTTCCATGTAAAGCGAAGTGAAATGACATAATTTATCCCCGCCATTGTTTAAGACAATAGCAGTTCATCACCAGAATGTTTCCTCACACTCACAGCGCCCAAACGTCGAGTGCATTATAATACCTATGCCATGCGCTAACGCACGTTGTTCTACGCAAAATTACGTGCGCAGGCGACACTCCTTGACCAAGTTAGTTAAAAAGTATAATTGCAAAACTATTAACAATGATACCCGAGTAATTACACGTAAGTACCCTGTAATGGTGAACGGCAGTCGAAGACTGAGTGTCTCATTATCTTGGAACTGGTAGAGGGAGTAAAGACGTCCTAATAGAAGTGTAGACTGTACTGCACACAATTCGAACTTAAAGCTTAGTGTGTGTGTGTCCATGTAATAGGACTAATAATAAGCTTAAGGTTTGGAAGGGAGATCAGGAACGTGGTCAGGTCACTTGTTTAAATTATGCCTGTAGGTTACAGGCCTAGTTTAAATCTCAAAGAACACTAGGTGCCTGAGTAATGGCGAATACGTGATTTGCACAGAAATCGGTATAGATCAGACAACGTTACATGGAAGTTCTTAATAGAGAGGTAAAGACTGAAGTCACGGTAAATATATCAGATCGCCAATATTTGTGTACTGAAAGAAATTCCCGATTTCGAAAAAAATAGTACATATTATTGATGATATTATCGGGTTACTGGGGCTCCGGCTCGACGCGCAGGAGAAGGAATGGCGTGGTTTTTAGTCAGTAAGAGTCTGACACTCCGTCCCGCTTCAACCAGGCGGGAGAAGACATTTGATGATTTTCCGCCTTTGAAAAAAAAATGATGATATTGGTACCTCTGTATGTAGTTATGTTTATTATCATGATCACAACGACGTAATACGAGTAGCACAACTTTGTAAACGTAAACAGAAGGTACCGGAACCGATAGTTACTGTTAAAATTACAGTTACACAAAATTGTGGAAATTTTTTAAACTTGTTTTTAAGATAGATTTTCCAGAAGATTTAGTTGTAGAAACCGGTGTAACGAGTTGTACGGCGGACAATAGACGATGATGAACAGTTGTTTGTTGAAAACGTAAATAATGTAGAACAAAGCGCGGTGCTTGAACTGGTCCGCCATATTTCATGGCGTTATGTCATTATAATACAACCTTGGGGTTTATTTTGTTTTAAATGATACTTTTTTTGTTGGGAGATAAGTGTGAGATTTTTAGTTCTATTTTAATCAACAAAGTAGGTACATAGTTTTTCAATAAGAAATATGCACCAACACAACAGTATTCGCGTACAGCTTAGTTTCAGTCGAAGATGTAGGAAATGTCTATTGATTGCTATGTTTTATTTAATATCTTGTTTCCTACCTTGTACAATTATGTACCTACACGCATGTACTTAGGTAAGCAAGCATAGTATACTTTATATCTATCAGTCGAGCTTATTTTCCTCCATATAGTTATTTCCTCCGCATAAAGTGACATATGCTAAGTAGAAATTCCAATTCGATTAGTCATTACGTTTAGTTTAGTTCATTTGTACAACAATTGGATATTAACAGGTTAGCTTACTTAGCAATTTATTGCTGTCCAAGCACATTTGATCAAACTGTAACAAGTGAGTGACCGTGTGGACTCTGACCTAGTTTTTTTGTGTTTCTGCAGACGATCTAAAATAATTGATAGCATAGTAACATGTAATATTATCTAGTTTATATACCTCTATGAATATAGCTTACGATATTTATTTAATTTTATATTATTGTATTATGTACCTAGGTTAACTTTTTATTCTCCTTCAGGGAATAAATAACGTGATATTATATGTATGTATGTAGTGTAGTATATTAAAAAATCCAACCTTACTTCTGCAAATTGTGTTAAATATTTTAAATATACTATAAATAAGTTATCTTACATTAACATATTTTTAGAGCTACTATCGCCTGTGACACAGGAATATTCCTAGTATAGGCATAATATTTTTAAGATCTTGTCGTTTAATTAAGATATATTTTTGTACCTATGTTGACCAGTGTTATTATGAATAAAAATTTTATTTATTTATTTATTTATTTATATATGCTATTTATTGCTACAATTACGGAAGTGACAATAAATAACTGACTTAAGTAGATTGTGACGCAAATGTGCAACTAGCGGTGAAATTGAAGAAAACAAAGTAATTATTAATTGGGTGTACGTATTTAGGAGTTATCATCGAAAGCAATCAGATAGTACCTCTACATCTAATGCCACTAACACTAATGCTACTTTTTATGTTTGCTTACTCATAAAACGTTTTGAAAAAGTTCCTAACTGATCCCGTTATATCTATCAGTGCCAGTGTTCAAACTTCAAATCTAGGATTTGCTGATAATAATCTAGATACTATGTATTATTTAGGCAGTTCATACATAGGCTTGGTATTTGACAAATTGTTGAGTAGCAACCGCAACTGCCTAGGTATGTTGGTCACACAGTCACACGTTCATTTTTATGTACACTGTCAATAAAAAACTTCCATGTATCGTGACTCGTTACATAGCTTATTGGTAAAAGTTATACAAAATTAGCATGTTTCTTACAATGAAGTAAATATTGTCTTATTTATTGTAAAAATATACATTTGGCCCAAAAATATCTCCTTGAGGTACGCCACGTTTACGGGAATGTATGTACTTCATCAAAAATCTCTCCTTATTGGATATTAAAAATTGTTTGTTCGAATCTGAGACTGAATACCTACTTATTATCCACGATTGTGAGACAAGTGTCTGTAATTTAAATTATATTTATTTTTTGTTTATAGATAAACGTGTACTGGAGCTGTTCGTACGAGGGTGTCGCATGGACCTGGACCGCGCTCGCTCCAAGCTGGAGGCATACTGCCTGGCACGGGCCCGCTTCCGCGACCTCTACGAGCATCGCTCCCTCACCTGTCCACCTCTCAACGATGTTTGCAAGTTCATGTAAGACTATCTTCAATTTCGCAGGCATATATGTACATACATAAGCTATATAGGCTTGTACTTGTATACAACTATATGGATTGGCGCTTTAAAATCTATCCATTAACTAAAAATCTGTAAGGAACTGCGTCACATTCAAAGATACAACATATTTATAAAACCTTTGGTATGTACAATCTAGTTATTTTCACACAGGGACATAGTAGTACTTCCAAAACTGACAGACGAAGGCTACCGGATCACGATATTCAGAATACGAGCGGAGTACCCTGAGAGCTCAGCAGACGTCGCTAATGCAGTTCGAGCAGTCCTCCTCACTAGTGACGTCAGAATGTACGATGAACATCAAATTGCAGGGGATGTATTTATTTATGAGGTTAGTAAAGAACCTAAAAGTACTAGTAGTTACCTACGAAAGTTAAAGATGACAAAGTCATTTTGCTTTGTATATTGCAGGTATCTAATGTCCGCGGCTCGGTCGTAGCTCACGTAGCAGCTGCAGCAAATGCCGTGAGACGGTCCATCCAGCTGGCACAGGCTGCATACCCTCAGAGACTCAAGAGGATCCATGTGGTGGGCTCCCCGCCATTCCTTGCATCCTCACTCGCACTCATGCGCAACTGTGTTAACGAAAAGATCAAAAGACGGGTAAGGATTTGCTCATTCCAATATATATCAGAGAGTTTATTCATGGACCTACATAATCCTAGCACTTCTAACCACAGATTCTAACAAGAACATAGATAATAATAATTATCATTGTAATCTTATCAAGATGTCTATTCAGACTATCCTATGATGTAATAATTGCTAGTCGTGTACATACGGAAACTACCGCCTCCACATAAGGAAACAGCTGAATGCGGACTGTTAACTTACAATCTGTTTAACCACACTTATTTTAAAGTAGCATATTACCGTCAAACAAATAATTGTTTGTCTGTCATAGTCAACTAAAATAAGGTCGACGAACGGTCATGTAGCATAATTTCGCCATATTGTATTTAATGAGTAATGTTGATACATTTTTCCACAGTATTACTTACACCCGAAAGTGGAACAACTACTGGAACACATTCCCGCACAAGTGTTACCGAGGGAATGGGGAGGGGAAGAAGAAAACATCGATACACTTGCGAAGAAATGGAGACGTCGTATCGATGAGGTCAGCCCCTACTTGCGGATCTTTAACGAAGCCTGCAGCACTGCGAAAGTACCCAGCAACGATGTCGACATTTACGGCACAGTAGGAGCTTTTAGGAAACTCGATATCGATTAACATTGTACACTACAGCACTAGGAATTTTAGGAGCTGACGACCTACTCTGTGGGTAGTATTTGGTGGTCATATGTAGTTGAATGAAAAGTTCATTAATTAATTCAGGGTGCGTATGAACTCTAAGCTAAAGAACTTACCTAGTAGGTGGGATAAGTCGTGTCAGCCTGAAAGCCAGTGTGACATTGTAATAATAATATTGTTTAGTTTAGTAAATAAATAAATAGGAGTTTATTATTTAAGGTATCAATAGATTAAGGTAATCTACTTTAATACTTTTGTAATTGTGATATTTTGGGATTAAATACTTGCTCTTAACATGTGGGGGCAATATATTATTTGAATGTCTTTTATTTTAAATATTCTAGATAAATTGTAAACGTACTTTAAAGTTATTTCCCACAGCCGGTGTTCGTAAACTGCTTAACAATAATAACTTAATTAACGGTCTCTGATTGGGGTGATGCCAACTTGGTCAAGTTCAACGCTAGCAAAACCCAGGCGTGTCTATTCTCTGCCAAACGGAGTCAATTTCTGCTTACTCCTACTTTCCGGAATGTATCCGTTCCGATAACTGATAATCTTGAGCTTCTTGGCGTGACTTTGACACCCACAATCAACTTTGGCTCCTTCCTATATAGAGTCAAAAGCGCAACTGGCTGGTAGGAGGTTGGGTATCCTATGGAGAGTGAGACGGTACTTCACGCCGAAACGATTCCTGAGTCTGTACCAAGCACAGGTTCGGTCTTGTATGGAGTACTGCTTTCATCTTTGTGACAACTCGGCGAAATATCAGCTGGACGCGTTAGAGTACATTGAGAGGCGTGCCGAAAGGCTCATCAACGATGATGCGCTTGTGGAGGCCCGGCTTCAAAGCCTCGAACACAGGCGCAAGGTTGCAAGCCTTTCAGTCTTCTACCGTATACATTTCGGAGCAAGCGCAACTTGATTCCCCCTAGTCCTTTCCATCATCGTACCACAAGACAATCAGCGACGCGTCACCGATCCATGGTAGATGTCCCACCGACACGCACGTAGCGCTTCGCATCAAGCTGCCTTGTGCGTACTGTTAAGGAGTGGAATTCTTTGCCAGTGTCAGTATTTCCTGAAGGGTGTCTTCAAGACTCAAGTTAATAGGTTGCTTATGGGTCAACGTGCTCCATCATAGGCCACATCATCGCTTACCACCAGGCGAGATAGCGGTCAAACTTCAGTCCCAACTAATATAAAAAAAAATACGTGCGGCTTTTCATTTCCAGTTTAAGTTTTAACATGTTAAAATAACGTGTGGTTTGTTAAATATCACACCTGCGACCCATTTTACATATTTAAACTAAATGAATACAATAATGGCTTTTATGATTACATTAATTAGCCTATGTAGTATGCAGGTACTTGTGATACCTACTTGAACCGCATTTTTTGACATAGGTAACTATTATCTATTAAGTAATGTTGGTCTAATTATAAATAAATCATTAAACATACTTAAGTAGGTTTATTTATTTGCTAAAAAATAATTGTGTCAAACTGATAAATCGTGAATTTTAATTTGTGGAATATTTTATTAAAATTGAATGTTTATTGGATTTATGAATGAAATATTCGCTGACCGTCCTAGATCTTATGGTAATGAGATGAATAAGAAGAGAAGTGAACTTACATTGCTAAAATCCGAGTATACCTACATATATTAAAGATAGTATTATTTTTTTAAATCCATTGAGGGAAAGAAACAGAGCTATACAAGTCGTCTAGCGAGATCGCGTTCCCTTAAAGGAACCACTCTGGCTTTAAGACGTCATAATACGCCACCTCTCCGTCTCATTCATCGAGTGACCGCAAGCGCTTCTGAGGCGCTCAAGGGGTCCAGAATATCGAAATTCTTTCAGTTCAATAAATTCTCCTATAGGGTTAAGCCACGGAATATAGAATACAATGGAAGTAGCTTGAAACAATATTTCTGCCAGAACCGGTGTCGTCAAACTAATACATATATAGAAATAAGCTTTCTTTATTTATTTTCTACACGTCTCTGCCGGTAAAGAAGAAGTTTATTTAGAACGATGATAGATGGAGCTATCACCTCCATTGTTGCTTTTATCGGTAGAGACGGTAAAATAAAGGTTGTCAAATGGACATTTATGTCATAAGAAAAAATATACAAAATATTAATAAATAATACTTAAATATAATATGGGAATCGACATACCTAGTAATTATCTTTAAATGTCGTTTCTTTTGGTTACAGAAGCAACACATTGTGGTTATTTTGGTGGATTCCCAATGATTGGTCTTATAAAACGACATTTTTAGTTAAAAAAACTAAACATGGAAAGGTTGAGATTTACCTTTAAAGTATTAGCGACGGGTCCAGAAGGAAAATCAAATACCATATGTATAACTTCAATCGAGGTACCTGATGGTCGCATTTTTGAAGTTCCAGACGACTTGAAAGCTGCTTCTAAACACACTGGTATTACGTCCATGGATGTATTCGCAAAAGTAAAAAACTCTTTAAAAAAAAGACATGAAACTAGAAAATTATGGATTCCGTTAACTGCAGAGTTAAGAAAAATCTACCTAGACGAAGGTGAAAACATACAGTTTGGTGATAAATATTTGGATGAGATCGTTTGTGAAACACAACCCTCAAGTAACAATAATAATAAAACAGAATCTGTAAGTAAAAACTTGGGAAAAATAGCTGAACGGTTTTTACTTGAAAAATTTTCTGGGAAAACCACAAATGTTGAGCAATGGATAAATGAATTTGAGAATGAATGTAAAAGATTTGAATTGGTACAAGATACTAAAAAAATTGAAATTTTGAAACATCTATTGGACAAGCAATGTTTGGATTGGTACAGCAGCATGGTAATAAAATTAACTATAGAATAGAATAGAATAGAATAGAATAGAATAGAATCTTTATTTGCATAAAATGTAGGTACATAATGGTGATAATAATAACATAGTCAAGGTGCCATATACATCTTGCCGCTTGGCGACATGCAAATCTTTATACAGTTCAAATACTTATCACAGAAATAGAACATTTAACAATTTATCTAAATTATAAGTTTACAGTCTATACCTCACAGATCGCTCACAATTGTAGAATTTACATGGGTTTTTTGCTAGAAATTCGTCAACTGAGTAAAAACATTGCTGACATAACCATTTTCTTAGCATTACACTAAATTTATTTGAAGGTAGTCCGGAGATAGTTTTTGGTAAAGAGTTATATATTAAGGGACCCATGTAAATACAGCTTCGTCTAAATAACTCTAATCTAGGAACAGGTAACTGAAATTGTAGATGAGTAGCTTTCCTTTTATTTACATTATTGTTAGACACAAAAAATTGAGGATTATTTTTCACAAATTTAGTAATCTCGTAAATATAAATACAGGGAACCGTTAAGAGGCTATTTGATTGGAATGCGGGTCTACATGAATCACACCAGTCAACATTAAACATTGCACGAACACACTTCTTCTGGACAATGAACACTCGTGATATATCCGAAGAGTTTCCCCATACAATGATACCGTAGCGGATAACTGATCAAACGTATGCATGGTATACCATTAAGGCAGTTTGCATGGATGTTATACATGTAATTTTTCTCAAAGCAAAGACAAATTTATTGATTTTTACACATACATTTGCAATATGAGTTTTCCAAGTAATATTTTCATCTACTGTTATACCCAGGAATTTAGAGCAATGTATTTGTTCTATAACATTATTATTATATGATACATCAATTTGTACGGGCTTACTTTTCCATGTTTTAAAATAGATTACATTAGTTTTAGGGATGTTTATTTTTAACTTATTAGTATCTAGCCATTTCATAATTTCACCTAATGCTTTGTTGACCTGAATACTCAAATTTTGGGGTTCATTACTCTTTATGATAATAGTAGTATCGTCAGCAAAGAGAACACACTGATGACTTATTGACTATGGTAGGTCATTAATGTACACAAGAAATAGTAGCGGCCCCAGGATACTACCTTGAGGCACGCCACAGCCATTAGTAAGTGGAACAGAATCAAAATCTTCAATAGTATTTGTTACTTTACTAAGTTTAGCTACCCTTGTTATCTGTTTAGATTCCGACTGGTCGATTTGGAAAAATAGTCTATGTGAATCTTATGGAAATAAAGGTTGGACACAGATCAAATATGCATTTACGTTTAAATACCAGTCGGGTTCACTAATAGAATATGCCACAAAGAAAGAAAGGTTACTTTTAGAGGTAAATAAAAATACTGATTCGCAGACAATGATTCATCTTATAGTAATAGGATTGCCAGATTTTATAATAGACAAGATTGATAAGGAGAATATAACTTCCACTACAAGTCTTTACAATGAACTTGGAAAATATGAGCATACAATGAATACAAATATATATCATAAATATAAAATAAAAAGAAACACCTTTGAAACGAAAATAAGAACTGATAAAATACAACCTTGCAGAACATGTGAGAAATTAAACAAAGGTGCCCGCTTTCATCCCGAGGACAAATGTTGGTTTAAGCCGGCAGAAAACTGTGAAAACAAGAAAAATTATAAAAACGTAAACAATGTCATGCTAGATGTCGAATTAAGTGATGATGATCAAAAAAACGCCTAATTACACCATTAATTAAAGTCAAATTAATACTAAATGACAAATTAGAAATATTGGGCATATATGATCCAGGCTCAAACGTGTCTCTAGTGAGTTCAAAATTATTAAGACTGAAGAAATCAATAAAAAAAGATCATGATAAAAATACAAAATTAGTAACAATTAATGGTGTAACAAGAGCAAAAGGTTTGACATATTTAAAAATTAAAATAATGGAAATAGAAAAACACATGGATGTGTATATAGTGGATGGAAAAGAGTTCAAGTATGACTTTCTAATAGGACTAGAAATAATAAAGGAATTTAAGCTAACTCAAGATGAAAACCTGGTAATAAATCAAAAACCAGACAGGATTTTGATGGAAAATCAAAATACTACTTCCGCAGTAACCAGTAACACAGTAAATTCACATTCTGTGAATTTTAATGAACACATAGAGGAAGAATTTCACACAGATATGAGTCATTTGAATGAAGAACAAAAATATGAAATTAATAAACTAATTGAAAAGTAATCATGCTTTGCAAAAGATAAATATGATATCGGAACAGTGAGAGGCTATGAAGCCAGAATAGACTTGCTTGTGGATAAATATTGTAGCAAACGTCCTTACAAATGTTCTATACAAGATAAGAAAGAGATTGAAGAACAGGTTGGAAAATTACTTCAGAGGCCTTAGTACGAGTTTGATTTACGTTTGAAGTATTCGAAACGAGTACGCGTTCGGCATTCTGATTGGCCGGCGCCAATGAAGCAACCAATCAGAGCGCCGAACGCGTACTCGTTACGATTACTTTAAACGTAAGACAAACTCGTACTAAGGCCTCTGCACAATCTGATAGAGGAATCATATAGTCCGTTTGCTGCACCAGTGACCTTAGTGTTTAAAAAAGAAGAAAATAGGAAATCAAGATTATGTATTGATTTCAGAGAGTTAAATAAAATTGTTATTCCACAAGCACAACCATTTCCGTTAATTGAAGATTTAGTAATAAAAACAAGAAATTGCAAATTTTTTTCTACCTTGGATATTAACTCGGCTTTTTGGTCCATTCCTTTACGTATTGATGTCAGAAAGAAGACTGGTTTCGTCACACAAGATGGACATTATCAGTGGACTTGTTTACCATTTGGATTAAAAACTTCGTCGGCGATATTTCAAAGAATATTGGGAAACATATTAAGAAAACACGGGCTAACTGAATTTACAGTAAATTATATTGATGACATCTTAGTATTTTCAAATTCATATACTGAACATATCAACCACTTGACAAGATTATTAGAGGCAATAAGAATAGAAGGTTTCCGGCTTAAGTTTACAAAGTGTGTTTTTGCTTCGAGTTCTGTAAAATATCTTGGTCATATAATACAGGATAACACGGTGCGACCAGTGGCTGACAACTTAATTTCAATAAGAGAATTTCCAAGACCAAAGACCCAAAAGAATGTCAGACAATTCTTAGGAAAAATTAATTTTTATAGAGAATACATACCAAACAGTTCCATTATTTTAGAACCACTGCATAAATTACTCAGAAAAAATCAGAAATTTATTTGGTCAGCAGACTGCGAAAATTCGTTTGAAGAAATAAAGAAATTAATGTGTTCACAACCAATCTTAGAAATTTTTGATAAAGACTTGTCAATAAGAATATACACTGATGCGTTGGAGCAGTTTTAAAACAAATACAGCCGAACGGAGTAGAAAAACCAGTAGCGTATTTTTCTAAAAAAATAAATGAAGTACAAAAAAAGAAAAAGGCAATATATTTAGAATGCTTGGCTATCAAAGAAGCCATACAGTATTGGCAGTACTGGCTAATAGATAAATCATTCATAGTGTATTCTGACCACAAGCCTTTAGAAAATTTAAATATAAAATCGAGGCCTGATGAAGATTTGGGAGAATTAGCTTACTATTTGTCTCAATACGATTTTATTATAAAATATGCTCCAGGTAAAAGAAACTTAGAAGCCGATTGTTTAAGCAGAAACCCAGTACTAGAAGCGAATGAAGAGCTAGAAGATCAATTAAAAATAGTAAATTTCATAATCCTACAGGAAATAGTCACAGACCAAGAAAATAACCAGGACATTCAGAAATATAAAAACAATTTGATACAGAAAAAAGAAATATATTATAAGAAAATAAAAAAAAGAGAAAAAATAGTATTGTCAGAAGACTTCAGCATAAAACTAATACAAAAAGTTCATGAAAATATGTGTCACATAGGTGTGAAACAATTACAGATGAAAATCGGAAAACAATATACAGCGAAAAATATGACAAGAAATATCAACCACTTGACAAGATTATTAGAAATATCATTAATTTTTGTAAAAACTGTGAGGTTTGTATAAAGAATAAAACAAGAGGACAAGTAAAATATGGCCTGATGTCGCATCTAGGTCCTGCTACTAAGCCTTTCGAAATCGTTTCAATTGACACGATTGGAGGATTGGGAGGATCGCGTTCGACTAAAAGATACCTTCATCTTTTGGTAGACCATTTCACTCGATACGCCTATATAGTGACCTCAAAGACACAGAGTGCAAAGGATTTCATTAAACTGGTGAATAAGGTAATAAAAGATTATAAAATTGACATGCTCTTGTGTGACCAGTATCCGGGAATAAACTCCAGAGAATTCAAAGATTTTTTAAATGAAAACTCAATACACCTGGTTTTTACAGCAGTAAATGCACCATTTTCGAATGGTTTGAACGAGCGACTCAATCAAACTTTGATGAACAAAATACGGTGTAAAATGAACGAAAATGGAAAATATGTAACTGCTTGGACAACAGTTGCTCACGACTGTGTTAATAAATATAACAATACTAAACACACAGTCACTGGTTTCACACCAGGATATTTATTGAATGGTTCAGATGATTCAGTGTTACCTAACGAATTAAAACTAGATAAAGCAATAGATGAATGGATCAAAGACAAAAAAATTGCATTTGAAAATTCAATGAAGTCTCATAACTATAATAAAATGAAATATGACAAGATAAGAACATATCATAACTTCAATACAGGTGACATGGTATATGTGGAAAACGGACACAAATTAAACAGAAAAAAACTGGATGAATTGATGATTGGACCTTTTGAAATAAAACAAAAAATTTCAAATTCTATATAAGTATAGAGTCAATACAGGTCACAAGAAGTTAGAATCCAATCTGTTCCACATCACAAAACTCATTCCAGTTCCTACATGCTATGGAGTATAAAGATGAAAATAGTAGTCCGTGATGGCCGAAAAATTTTCTACGATGTGAAAATTTTCTTCCTGGGGAGGGGAGATATAAAGAAATAAGCTTTCTTTATTTATTTTCTACACGTCTCTGCCGGTAAAGAAGAAGTTTATTTAGAACGATGATAGATGGAGCTATCACCTCCATTGTTGCTTTTATCGGTAGAGACGGTAAAAAAAGGTTGTCAAATGGACATTTATGTCATAGGAAAAAAAGATACAAAATATTAATAAATAATACTTAAATATAATATGGGAATCGACATACCTAGTAATTATCTTTAAATGTCGTTTCTTTTGGTTACAGAAGCAACACATTGTGGTTATTTTGGTGGATTCCCAATAATTGGTCTTATATACATTTATAATTTACTCATACTATAAATCGGAAGTTACGATTGGTTAGAAAAAACAATGCCATCTAGCGACGAATGGCAGTACTTGGTTTGAACTTAAACGTCGTAAGAATAAAGGTGATATTTGAATGGCTTATCACTGGCTCGAATGCGGGTCTCTACTCAGATAGTGATGTAGCCTAATTCGATAAAAATAATATCGATAATATGAAAATGTGTTTTAAAAATAATGTGAAAAAAAATATTAACTGCGATAGTGTGACACTATTAAAATAATAAAATTAATATGTCGTTGATAACTTTTTATACGTAACAAAAAAGGGTAAGTATTTATTTACATGTAAATAAAAAACCATTTTGTTCGTATTTATTATTAGTTTCTTTTTTCTAAAAATCATTTTTTTTATTTCACATAGGCAATATAAGTAACAACTATTACATAAATTTTTACAAACTTTATATGGATAATGTGATAAATGAGAGGGATGGCGATAAGGATGACGGTGCTGATCTGCTCCGTGAAGTGAAGGTTACTTCCAATCACGTCGGGGTCACCACTAAAATAATAATAAAAAAATAATCTAAATAAATGTTACATTACACTTGCATCGATATCAATCGATAAATTCAATATGTGATTTGACTAGGTACATCACTATTTGAGTAGCGTAGAACTGGCGAGAATGTTCTATTGAATGGAATAAATCCAAAATAAACTTTATCTTGAAGGCGTAAGGTTGATTTTGACTAACCGTTTTAGTAAATAATATTATTTTAATAACCGTTTTTGTAAATTGAAATAAAATAAGATTTCTACAAGAAAACAATGAAAATTGCACTTACCGATGATACGAAACACCTCCATTTTTACGATTTTTCGGCTGCTATCATTTTTACACGCCAAAACGGAACAAAACGGCATAGTTGAGGAAATATGTATTTGTCACGAGACTAGCAACTCGACGCGATGTTCGAACGAGACTGAACTCGAATTTTCCTCGACTAAGCAGTACACTGCTTAGTTGTGACACGCGTGCCACGCCTACTTGCTACTTCCATTGTATTCTATATTCCGTGGGTTAAGCTATATGATGAAACTTTTAGTAGCGATTGAAAAGACATTGGTCAATTAAAAATTGACGACAGCGACACTTCAATTCATAATCATCACTAAAGGAAAGCAGCGACATCTCTTGGTGAGTAGCAAAAACAAATTTTTGAAGGTTAAACAAAAAATAAAATAACGTATCATGTACCTACGATTTGTAAAAACGAATATAATAAAATGTGAATATACGTATATAATTAATGATCAGAAACTCTATATAAACTTCAGACTTTTATTACATTTTAAGGAATTTTAGCAGTGCCCTCATATCTTGAACGCAACATTACAGACGTCAAAAAATATCAACTTGTCATGTTGTCAGTTGTCAAATTACGTGGCTTTCACGTAGGGAAAACAAGCGTATGTTCTTCTTTTGAATCAAAGTTATATTTTAGGGCAAATTAATTTCTATTTAACAAAATGAAAAGTTCTTGGAGATCGCTTTGTTTTACCTTATTATTAGCGGCAACTTTACTGCACACAGGAAACTGTTATACCATCACAGTCGATGCCCATGCCGAGGAGTGCTTTTTCGAAAATGTTGAGGCAGATACTAAAATGGGTAAGGTTTTATTAATTTGATACCGTTTATTTAAAACTAGAGATTATTTTTTTCGTAATTTGTTACTCCAACTATGCTTTCATTTGATTTCAAAGCGTAATCTTTGAACTTATTTTACAAAGTTTCTATGCAATGTATAACACCGGTGATAAAGAATCTTGATTCCGGCGACAAGTCATGTTATCAGTTATCTTTTACAAACCTACCTTTCTCTATATATCAGTCGTTAGATAAATCTTGCAATTGATTTTACTTATAACCTAATTATTAGTAGACTTACATTATCCAATAAGAGAATGCAGCTGATACTCCTTATTCCATTTTAGGTATGACTCTATTTTAAATAAAAACAATAAAAAATACTTAAATAAATTTTACTACTTGAAGTTTAATAAAATCCAAATTAGTACAAATAAACACCAATTTTATTCACTAATATTAAACTATATACGCAAGATATGCAAGATTCCATTTCACAAAGATACATACATTGCAAGTCAAATAAAAGCGTCTAAAAATAAAATAGAAATTACAATACCCATATTGTTTTTGTTTTCCAGGTCTGACATTTGAGATAGCAGAAGGTGGTTTCCTAGACATAGACGTAACAATCACAGGCCCTGATGGTGCCGTGATATACAAGGGAGAGCGGGAGTCATCAGGAATGTACACATTCTCAGCCCCCACGTCTGGTAGATACACCTACTGCTTCAGTAATAAGATGTCCACCATGACACCTAAGGTTTGTGCTGTTCTAGTATGATTTTAGAAACAATATTAATAAGCATTTCAGGCTATATTGGGGTGTAGTTAGGTCTTGCACCCGTAATATAAAGAAAAGCAGTTCTCATAAGCTTTTAAACTATTTTTAAAACATAACATATAAACAAAAAACAGTTTTTGAATTGAATGGAAAACATGAATCATCAGACATTAACTCGTCGAGTACCGGTTTTGTAGACACAATTATAGAACAATAGGTTGCGGTCACCGGTGACCGCTTGGTATTTGACAGTTTAATCGGTTACCTGAGTAGCTCAAGTAGTTATAATTATTTAGCATTAATTGCCATTTGCAGTATTATTCTCTCATTTACTTGGTATGTGCATATTATAGAAAGTTATGCAGCTAAACCTAAATGACTTTAAAAGTTTCGATCAACTATGTTGTTTTTAATGAAAACAGTTGAATAAAATATAATAATGCTAGTTACCAATATTTGAGTCGAACTTTAACATATTTTTTTTTAAACATTGCCTCACACTAGGATTTTCTCCTGTGTCGTGGGTGCGTTTACAAACATACAAGTTCACATACACATAACACCCAGACCCGAAACAACAATTTGAGAATCACACAAAGAGTGTGGGAATCGAACCCGCGACAACAATTATAAAGTACATGATACAATCAATATGCATTGCAAATTATCACCCATATTATCGTTTTCATTTTTATTTATAAACTTTATCATAACAAACATGACACAAGAGTCTCATCAAAATGGCATTTTGATGAGACTCTTACACATTAAGCCTAAAGACAACAACCACAAATATTTAAACTGTTTTGTCTCCACAGGTTGTGATGTTCAACTTGGAGATCGGAGTAGCGCCTCAAGGCCAGCCTGCTGGCAAGGAAGAGGATGTGAACCACAACAAGTTGGAAGATATGATCAAGGAGCTGGCCACCACACTCAAAACTGTCAAACATGAACAAGAGTACATGCAGGTATGTCTAGTACGCCATCTCCTTTCATATAAATAATTTATAATTGCATAATTAATTATTAACATGGCAATATTGATAAAGACTGCCTCTTTAGCTGGCTGCCTGGAGCCAATTATAAGACTTATGAACTTAGGCGAATCCCTGATATTTTTTGATACAAAAATTTTTAGACAATTGGCAAAAAGTGGGTGTCTTCTATATTTTACTCAGTTTACCTTTCTTGTCGAAATCAGGTCCGCGACCGCATCCACCGTGCGATCAACGAGAGCACAAACTCCAGAGTTGTGATGTGGTCCATATTCGAAGCTTCCGTCCTTCTCGTCATGACCTTGGGACAGGTTTACTACCTCAAAAGGTTCTTTGAAGTCCAACGCGTGGTGTAACAAGTTTACTGTTTCTACAAGTTTTTACAAAACCACTGAAATTTGTAGTTACAGTCAGGTTTACAAAGGATATATTTCATCTATAAGTCAGTTCCAAGTTATTCATCAAACCAGTTATAAAGTACTTCATGTTAATTATACTTATTGAGAAATATATCCAATATTTTATTTAAGTCTCACTCCCAGGTGTTTGCTTTATGTGTCTGTTATTAAAATGTGATATAAATTCATCTGTACAAATAACATATTGTCGTAATTTTCTTATTTCATATAAAGAATTATAGTAAATTATATTATATTATATTATTGTTGTTAAAACTTAAAACCGACAATCTACTAGGTTTGGGTCGACGCGACGGGTGCGCGATGCGCCCACGTCGCGTTGGCGCGGACCATGGTTGATCCACGTAACATTACATGTCATGTCCACATAACACTCGTCTATCTATTTATAAAGCACATATTATGGGAGAGAGACTGAGAGTGGATTCCTCGCGATCTGAAGTGTGATTGGGTCAGTGTGCAGTGTTGTATGTAGTTACGCATTTGATGACTAAATAAATTAATATTGTTTGTAACTTTGCTTTTTATTTTGATGTTTTATGAATGATAATGCTTTTTCTGGATGTATTCTACAGCAACACACCTGATAATATTATTTTTTATAAATTACTTTTAAATAAACCGCCTTAAACGCTCTCTTTAGAACCTAACGGGTTACCGGGGCTCCGGCTCGACGTGCAGGAGAAGGAACGGGGTGGTTTTTAGTCAGTAAGAGTCTGACATTCCCTCCCGCCTCACCCAGGCAGGAGCAGTCATTCGATGATTTTCCCCCCTTAAAAAAAACGCTCTCTTTTTTTGAAGTTGGCTAATTTAATATACTAACACCTTCTCGTAAGTGTAACATACATATAGGTCAAACTGAGAGTCGTTTAACACGTTAAACGCCATGGCAGTCACCGGTGTCCGACGTTAGCGGAGGATTTGCCTTCAACAGTTTTTTATTGGCAGTCAAAGCCTTAAAAATTAGCTACTATGGAAAGAAATCAGTTGAAAATGAAATTAAAGAAACTTTTTTAATACGCCAAAAGGCGTACATAATTAAAACTTTCATGTACTGACGAACTCTCGTAGAGTTCTCAATCGTTATCAATTAATGTACTATTTTAACAATGGAGAACTGGTAATAGTTGATTAATAAACGGAAAGAAACTTAATTAAAACAATTTATTGATAAAGTAACATTTCTAACAAACAGCACCAACAATAATTACCACACAGGTAATATTCTTTTACTCAACAGTCTCGACTATGTATTGTATGTCATATAAAACTATACTTGCTAATCATATTAACACTTCATTCATACTTAAATAATATTTCTAAAAATAGTGTACAAATTCTTCACTTACATCTATTGATCTATCTATCTATTATTATATTATAATTCGCATGTTTTGAGATTCATAAAGCACAAAAACATGCCTTATGTATGAGACTTTAAGTACGATAATTGAGATTATTAACAGATGATGGCAATATTATAGTAGCTTTTCAAACCTCAGGTTAAGAAATGAAGGTAAAGAAAATATAAGTTTGTCTCGTGACTATAAGGTAGACAATAGTAAAGCTAAGTTCTAAGAGTAGATGTCGAGCCTGCCTGTGACGAGTGCTGGTACGATGGCTCCGGCGGGCAGTCGCTGCAGGGAGGGCGTGGCGGCCGGTAGCTCCAGTAGTATGTTAGCACCGCACGCACTCAGTAACCGACTGCTGCACTGTTTAGGGAATATTGACTTTATTGCTGGGCTCATAAAGTGTGCTCATTAGCTTGTTTAGTAAAGAAATAAAGTAAAAGTAGTTCAGTAGCATACTTACTATTAGAAAAGCCTATATCTAGTAGTCGACGGAAAAGAATTAGATAATGAGGTGAAGGTAAATATAGTAGGTAAGTTACCTGGCTGCCAAGCATAGTCGCGTAAGGCATGTCCCTGTCAGCGTGTAGTTCGAGCGCGGCGCGCGCGTACTCGGGGCGCGCGTCGAGCTGCGCGCCGTGCGCCAGGCGCAGGCGCAGGCGCGGCCAGGCGGCGCGCGCGCACTCCGCCCGCCGCAGCGCGCGCACCACGAACACGAGCGCGCACACGTACGCCGACACCGGGTTACCTGGGGACACCCACACGGTGCGGGACGTCATAGCTGCCCTACCTCTTCATTCTCAGTAAAACCGAGAATCTATACATATAATAAAATTGTAGAAAAGTGCTGTCTGTACATTGAAAATAAAAATAAAAAAAATAGCAGGGGCTATTGTTATGTCGATGTCGAACCCAAAAATGTAACTAACTTTTTTTTTGTCTGTTTGCCTGTTTGTCTGTTCACGCTAATCTCAGAAACGGCTGATCCGAGTTGCATGCGGTTTTCACGAATGTATTGCTGTATGCTTCAGTTATGCTTTAGTGTTTGTTTCACGCGCGGCATTGGTCAGATATATATATATATATTTAACAGGGTGCGGAAAAGGTGATAGTGTTTTTATTCCTCGGATTCCTCTCATTCCAAACAATTTTCCGTTTAGTTTTAAACGAATTCAGTTTCCAGTGAGCCTATGTTTCGCCATGACAATTAATAAAGCTCAAGGTCAGACTCTAAAAGTTGTGGGTGTAGATCTAAGTAACAGCTGTTTTTCGCACGGTCAATTGTATGAGGCTCTGTCCCGTGTTACCAATCCCGTCAGCCTGTATGCTTTCACCCCCGATGGTCATACGTCTAATATTGTATATAGAGAAGCATTACAGTAAACTAGGTTTTTTAGCTACCCAAAATGACTGTGATTATGATCCAAATCTAAAATAAAAATAAGTATATATTTAAAAAAAAACGCTGCTCATAGTCACTATTCCACGCGAACGAAGTCGCGGGCACAGCTAGTTTTCGAATAAATGCGACTAAGCTATTCAAAATTATTAAATAAAACTAACCGGGTAAAGCAAAGATGTACTTCTTCTTGCCTTCGAACTCGCAGGTGGCGAAGGTGCACGGCTTGCCTGGTTTCATGCGCACGCGCCCAAAGTGCAAGGTGGCGTTGAAGTCCTATAGGAAACATATATTTCTTATTAATGTTGTAGATTTCCTATGTTTAAAACTCGCAACCAGCTACCAGGGACAAAGCTGTTAAGCCACCCTAGAATTACAGTCAGTAGACGCCAACTCAAACAACGCAGTGGACGCAAGCATTTTAATAGCAAATCTCATACACGAAGCAACGAGAGAGATCACCCTACCTTGAGTAGCACAGGTTTGAGCAGATCCTTCTCCCCCATGGAGACGCCGCCGGTGCAGACGAGCACGTCAGCCAGTTTGAGTGCCGCAGCGATGCCGGCCACTATCTCCGGCGGAGAGTCACGCGCGATGCCGCAGTCTATGCTGTCGTAGCCGTGCTCTCTGATACAATGAACAATATACATTACTCCTTAATCATTCTTTATCTTATACACTCAGAATTATGCCTAGCTAATATAATAAATGTGAAAGTTCGTAATCGTAAGGATGTATGAGTGTGTGTGTGTTACTCTTTCACGTCAAAACGGCTGAAGGGATCGAGATGAGATTTGGAACAGGGGTCAGATCAGATCATAATCTGAAAACTTCATAAAACACTCTAGAATAACATATAGGTCACTTTTTATCCTACAGGAAAGCGTGTGTATTAAGAGACAGTAAAGATTATAATCGAACGGTTATAATCGAATGAGAACATCCCTAAATATGACCACACACGCATCCCAGAACTCTGTGTGGTTGGTACTGACTAAGGCAGTAACTAAGTGACTAAGTGCTAGGTATTGCATTATCAAAACTTAAAGAGGACGATAAAATACGTGTTGTACTAAGTTTTTTACATACGCTGTATCTGAAAATAGAACATTATCGCACTTATATCGCTCTCCTATTTACCTGTCGTCATGGCGAATACTTGGCACCGAGCGAGTTGCATACGAGTTATTATTGTTTACTATGAGATATACATAATGATAGAAAACTGGTAAGAGGGTTATAAGATAATATATCGAATACAAAAAGGTGTAAGTAGACAGACATGCTGATAATATTAAAATAAAAAAATTACTTGACGAACCTACCAAAACTAATATTCCTTATCAATAGTTGTGACAAACGTAAGTGTGGGAGAGCCATGCTTCGGCACGAATGGGCCGGCTCGACCGGAGTGATACCACGGCCTCACAGGCAACGCATTTGTAACGTCTCTGGTGTTCCAGGTGTCCATGGGCGACGCCGATTGCTTACCATCAGGTGATCCGTCTGCTCGTTTACCGGTTTATGCCATAAAATAATAATAATATTTACTTGAGTAACATTCTCAGCATGGTCCTATTAGAGTCTCGAATGTGCGCCGGTTTGAGTTTCACTTCCGATGGCTCTTGCAGCTCATTACCGGTCGATAGTAACGCCACCTATAAAAAGGTTCAAAAGCTAAGTAAGTTATTAACATTATAGACAGCATTACTATACAACGTACAACTTACAATAAAAGTAAAAGCATGCAAAATGTATTTCATCATGTTGTAGATTCTACATACTCCTGCCCTAGTGTGGTAGATAATTACCTTGGGAGGTACCCGCACGGTAACATTTTGATAGCCAGCGCCGGCCAGTATTCCGATTTTAGCTGAATCTAGTACTTGACCTGTAAGTCGAAATTGCATTTTATCCAATATCAAATACATTAAAATCAATTCAGCAATTCATATAAAAAAATGCGGCAAAAAACAAACAACGGTTTCTTTAAAAAAATATCAAAATATTGTTATTTTTAACAATGATTTTGAATCTAACAAACCTTTGTCAACGAGTACTGTTCCCATGGGGATGTCGAAGCCGACATTCCTTACATCTTGCTGTGGCTCAGGTGCCTTCAGGATCTCGACCTCCAGCTCTGTTTGCCCGTCTTCAGATGCTGAAACCAGTTTAGTGTCCTCCACCTGGTTGATACAAGAAATGCGTTTTAAGTAATTGCATTACTCCCGATAAAATTATTTAGACGTTCATACATGTATGGGTTCTCAGCCTGAGGCCTTAGTACCAATTTCATTTACGTTTAAAGTAATCGTAACGAGTACGCTTTCGGCGCACTGATTGGTTGGTTCATTGGCTCCGGCCAATCAGACTGCCAAACGCGCACTCGTTTCGAATACTTTAAACGTAAATGAAACTCGTACTAAGGCCTCTGGTCATTTACACTTGGCGAGATTTCCGGTGGTAAGCGCCAACACAAGTTACGACGTACTTACATATCAGCATGAATTCAGGAATCAAAACATGATTATACTTTTAGATATTACCTATGACCTATATACAGGAATTAACAATATTTGGTCCCCAACAAAATATGTCAACGTGAAGACTAACGATTATTCAGGTTAGTTTAAAATACAGCTATTGTCTCGAGCATTACCTGCTTCCTGTGGTGTTAATTGTGTAAACCCAACCAGGCGGCCTTAACAACAATGCGCTACATTTATCACAATTATCACCATAAACAATTACCACAAACATTATGTCAAGTAGAAAAATAACATAAAAGACGTTGACCGAAAGTTATAAGATTAATCAAGAAATATGAATCTGATGATTATTTTTAATAAAGTAAGAAATTAAGAAAAACATTCAGATACTGCCTGCAGGATCAGTTTTTACAGAATTTAATGCCAGGGTAGGACTCAACTCTCTTGCTACTTGGAATATAAAGATGAAAACTTTGTAAACTAAATAGGTAAACTGGCCAGGGCTCATTAAAATTAGATCGATAGCATTTCCCTCTTTAGTTACGTTGGACTGGTAGTTTTTGAACTATTGTAAAGTCATTTTGGCATTCTTAAAGAGTAGCAGCAGTTATTAGTACCTGCACAACACAGTCAGCTCCCGCAGGTAATGCGGCGCCAGTGTTGACTCGCGCACACTCGCCCGCGCACAGCGGCGCAGTCGGTGCATCCCCCGCAGTAACCGCGGTGCGTACGCGACGCACTCCAGCGCCGTCTATACTTAGACACGCGTATCCTGATCGTAGAACATTATCACAATTAGTATATTTATCTTTTCTGTTATAAATATATTTTAGGCTATTTTCGAAGATTATCACGACAGTATTCTTATCTAACAATGCCTAAATACTATCAAAATATTGTGTAATTTATTAACAGATTATAGAGACCCAGTGGCGTAGCGGGCCTTGGCGGGGCCCCGTATAAAATATTGTTTAGGGGCCCCTGTGAAGGGTAAAGTTTTCTCATAACAGATTTTTTGCATAATTTTTTTTATGAAAATCGGAAAACATTCCAGACAACTTCTTCTGCACACATTATCGGACTATGATTACTTAGTTTTTCTAAAGTTTTTGCCAACTTTTGAACGCATGCTTTATCTTGACTTCACTTGTTTGATTACTGAAATAAAATCAAACATTGAGAAGTTTTTATTATTTTATGCTCACGCACGTTTTAGGGCCCCCGTAGTTTGGGGGCCCCGTATAATTGATACGGCAGATACGGCGCTAGCTACGCCCCTGTGAGATGGAATTTTCCTAGGGTGATTTTTTTTTTTTTTTTTTAAACGTTGCCCCACACTAGGCTTTTCTCCTGTGTCGTGGGTGCGTTTACAAACATACAAGTTCACATACACAATGACACCCAGACCCGAAACAACACTTTGTGGATCACACAAAGTGTTGTCCCGTGCGGGAATCGAACCCGCGACACGTTGCACGGCAGCCGGTTGCCCAGCCACCGCACCAACCGTGCAGTCGATTATTATTTATATTCTGACTTGGAATAATTTACTTTGTATTTATTATCACATGCGAAACAGAATTATCAACAAATTAATAATGATCTATTTTAGGACAATTTTTGCTATAATGTAGATAAATTGTCGAAACTTTTAGTATGATAATATTTCATAAAAGTAAATTACAGATCATACATAAGAATGAACCATCCTTAAATTACCCAACTAATCACCTTACATATTTACATAGGTGTATGTTTTATAACAAACACTTGTGTTATCACATAAGTTGCCAAGTCACATAAAATTGCATACTAATTATGGCTTCAAGGTTGCATAAATAATTTCATGAAAACCTCTTTAACGGTATTTTGTAGAACATTACTGTGTACAACAAGCGGAACAAATTGCTTTCCATCCAACTACTATTGATCATTAATTTCGTTTTAATACTGTGTTTACTGATACTTCACACTATAGAGGTACAAACACAATGACTGTGCTAAATGGGGTTTATTTGGGCAATGAGTTTGATTGAACTTATAATATGTAGGTAAATGTTTTTGTAGCAGTCTTTTTGTTGTCAACAGCATATAAAACTAGAATATACTTACCATCTTTAACAGATGCAGGGAATGGTGGCATAGGTTCCTTAGCATAAAGAGTTTGTGCCACAACTCTGCCGAGTCCCTCTTCAATGGTCACTATCTCCAGCCTCTCCGTCCACTCAGACATCACATCATCAACCATCTTCCAGGCTTCTGACATTTCCACCATGGGGAATGGAGACTCCCTAGGTCTTAGAGCCACCTTAGATATATCTACATTACTGCTGTGCTTACAAGTGTGGTTGAACTGCATAGAGTTGTGAATATAGCTGACTTCAACCACTTCATTGTGTATCAAGGAAATGGCGTGAGGTAGGATAGGCTTCACTACCTCAAAGCATTCAGTTACTGCCTTCTTACTGCCAGGGAAATTAATGATTAGGGTTTTCTCTCTGACTCCAGCAACGGCCCTAGATAGTTGGGCCATGGGTGTCTTCTTCAAACTTGCTAGAGTTATTGCAGTAGTGATTCCTGGCACTTCTCTCTGTATGATAGCTTTTGTTGCCTCAGGGGTCACATCTCTAGGGGTCAGCCCTGTCCCTCCTGTGGTCAACACCAGATCTAGATTTGTTTCACAAAAGTATTTGAGCTCCCTCTCAATGATTTCCTTTTCATCAGGAATGATGATTGTATGGAGATTCGCCTCAGGGAATAATTCCCTGACATAGTCTGCCAATGCTGGTCCCGACGTGTCTTTAGAGTTATCTTTGAAACATGTGTCGCTGATGGTGATTACTGCCACCGCTTTCACCATCTTGAAGATCTACAAGTGATTTTTAAGTAATAAATAAAATATGCTCTGCAGGTAGTCATCAAAAAACAAATATTTGTTGCAGTTAGATATGTGGAATCACGCAACTTTCGAATCAAGTATATAAATACAAGGTTACTTAGTCGGTACCTACTTATACTTATGGATGTTTATTAGAACAAAAAAATAACAATATTATAATCTATAAACTGTTTACCTCTACTAACCCCTCCGATTGAATAAATTTTATTATTTTTAACTGATATGTTGCTGAATGAACGACAGTTCAAGACCTTTATTACATCACACTGATAGAGTGATGCGCTATTAAAATCACAATAAAAAATAACAGGTCTAATGCCGGCTAATAACACTGACAAAGTAATAATTTTTTATCTATTCATGTTATCAGCTGTTTGACATTGACATATTAGCAGGTTGGGTACTACCAGGACAAAAAAGATGCGTTCAATTTAGTTGGATCACCATAGTTTACTTACTTTAGTCGATTTTGAAAGAAGACTTCTCTACAAATCATCAGCAGATTCAAAACTTTCTTTTGGGTCTTATACACAGTTATGCCCTAGTCTGTTTAAAGGTTCCTACACACAGTGCAAAGAGTATAATAAGTATAGACCAAGGACGTTGATATAGACACAGTCCCCGGCAGGCAAGCCGCCGTCGTGAGGCTTTGCCGCACAAAGGAGCCCTTGGGGTGTGCCGTCGAGTTACGTGGTGCCTTGTCGGTGTCAGTTCGTTGACTAGCGGTCTATGTGACTATTACAACCGGAATGCTGCTTGATGGCTTTGCGTGGCTTGTGTTACCGGTGGCTCAGAGATGAGCACCCATGGTAAATGCCAGTAGTCATGAAACAGTCGGATCGAATCGGGCATGAAAAAATAATATTTATCATTGCTGGCGGCATAGCCGCTCGGCATAAACGCGACGGCATTGCCGACGGAACTGCATTTAGGAGCCATACTACAAGCATACAGTTAAAATAGGTACACAACCAAACATTGCATATGAAACATAAACACGGTTCAGGAATTAATTAATACATTTAATTAATAAAATAAAAATAACCATGATATGTAAATTAAAATTGAGATTCACAATCATTAAAAATTAAGGCACGATTACATTACAATTTATTACTTACAGTTTTCTTTACTGTCAGGATACATACATTTTATATTTATTACATAATTTGTTTACAATATTTGTGTCTAGTTGGGTAGAGGTGCACGTTTGCATGAGTTTCTGTAGCGGCGCATACCGTCGCAAAGCTATGGAGTTGCCAACTACTAAGAGTTTGTGCTTTGCTCTTGTTACACTTACGGCTAGACGGCGCTGGTCGTTGAGGACCTCACCTTCCTGTAACACAAAAGTTTTTTTGAAAATGGATTTATATTTAAGAAAAAGAAACAGCTGAACTGAAGGTTCACAGAATTGTACACTTTTAATATGAATAGTTTAAACAGTTAATATTTTAACAACTTATTTCATGACCCTGTGCAAAGCTTACCTTAACCTTCTTAACATCATGTTTGCCGGGACGTTTCGTACACGAGTATATGATGACCGATTTGTCCCTTCCCTGGAACTGGTCGACAGTGCTGACCTCTACAGCGAGGTGTTGGAGGGAGCGGCGCAACAGTGACACTTGGTCACGGTACGGAGCTATTACACCTATGTCTGAAGGCTTGACATTACCCTGTGATGAAAAAAGAGATAAGAATCCTTAATCCTTATCCTTAATTCCTTATCCTTAATCTTTTAATCCTTATCCTTCCTTACTATTATAAATGGGAAAGTGAGTTTGTTTGTTTGTTTGTTCCGCTTTCACGCCGTAACTTCTACACCGATTGCTTTGAATTTTTGCAGGCGTAAAGTTAGAAGTCCGGAATAAATAATAGGGTACTTTTTAATCCGGAAAATTTTGATTTTCCCGAGGGAAAACAATAGAATTGGTATAGATGGCGCTGTGTGTATTGGTATATGTCACATAGGCTACTTTTATCCTTTGGTGACGCGAGCGAAGCCGCGGGTAAAAGCTAGTATTTCATATATTCACATTATTCACATTATTATAAAAAAGTTCCCGTTTGTATCTGTCAATACAAATGCGATTTTTTAAGGGGGGAAATTCATCGAATGAGTGCTCCCGCCTGGGTGAGGCGGGAGGGAGTGTCAGACTCTTACTAACTAAAAACCACCCCGTTCCTACTCCTGCACGTCGAGCCGGAGCCCATGCGATAAACTCAAAGCTACTGTACGAATTTATTTTTTATTGATAGTGTGATTACTTAAATAGGTTTTAGGTGTATTTTTTATGTTTCTGACCATGTATTGAGGAAATCTAAAAAAAATTTAACACACCTCTTTCAAAGCTTCCACCAACGCTATAACCACGCAGGCTTCTATAGGGTTTGAACAGGAGTTCTTATTAGGAGCGTCGGGGGCGTCTTCAATATTATGGCACATCACATCTAGGAACAACGCTGCGTATTGTGGCTCGGGACTGCAAGCCATTGACAGCCACGGAGATATTGATAATTGAGGTATTTTCTGAAAATAAAGTAGAACTGCAATGATTAACATTTTCAGTATACACTATCTCATCAAACTGTCTTTTTACACACTATCATTTTATCAAGAATGACTGGTGTGTTTATTTGAATGGTATTGGTGTATTCATCGAATGACTGCTCCCGCCTGGGTGAGGCGGGAGGGAGTGCCAGACTCTTACTGGCTAAAAACCACCCCGTTCCTTCTCCTGCACGTCGAGCCGGAGCCGGTTACCCGTTAGGTTCTCCGCGACTCTGAATCGGCATCGGCCCTATTGGGCCCCATCTGTGGTGGTCTGATGGCTCTTTGAGGCGCGCGCGGAACGCGACGCGCCGTACGCTCGGGTCTGTTTCTGGTCGGACGGGGAGCCACCCATGCTCGCCGTCCGCAGGCCCGCGCTTACGGTGTGTCCTTCGCGATGGCTGGGTTGCGAGGAGGCAGCGCTTCGCTGCCTCACGCGTCCCGCATCCTCCTCCTTAGCTAGCATGACTGCTTCGCAAAAGGAGGAGACGGCATCCCAGTCCCCCTCGCTCTGCATCATGGCCTGCACTAGGCCCGGACGCGAGAGGTCGCCATACTTTTTGACACTAGCATCTCGCTCACTGGTAGTTCTCAAAAGAGCGCTTATACGTTTAGCCACATTCAAATGTCCTTTAGGGCTTTACCTGTACATCAATAGTAAGTCGGGCTTGCGCAATATTACTGTCGGCACACTGAAGACGGTTGTCGTACGCCACTCGGTTGGCGACGTCCGCTAGCGCTTGGTTCATACGGTACTGGAGTTGTAAAGTCGACGTCGCTTCTTCACACATCAGTCTGTGGAACAAGCTCTCCTCCATGCCTAGGCGCCTAGAATAAAACATAAAGTCAAATTGTTTTTAAAATAAAGTATCTACTACTTTATTTTAAAAACAATTTGACGTAGCATTAGAAATAAGAAAGTACAAAACTGTAAAAATTTAAAGTTTAGACACTAAACTCAAAGGCGGCTTTTCGCAATGAAAACACGTCACAATTACAAGTGCTTATATAAATTATAGGGTTTTGACCAAATTAAATTTTTGTATTGTTAATGTTGTGATATTGCTTATTATTCAGAAGTATACCTCGCGGCTCTACTCCTCACTACCGGCGGTAACTGTTCAGGATCTCCCACTAGAACGAACTTCTTTGCTGCGAACAATGGTCGCAACACGGTACACTGTAACACCTGAAATACAGAAATAGGATTTACAACTTTTAACTTCAGCTAATACAGTTGTATTTCCTTCAACACATTTTAATAATAAAATATGTTGACAGTGTTACCTGTGTCGCTTCATCAACTATGCAGAGATCAAAAGTAGTTCGTGCTAACATTGCGTGCGCGGCGCCCAAACACGTCACTCCAACTACTTCCTGCAACAAAGAATAGCATTATAACAATATGTACTTATTCTCTTAACCTACTTCGGACCGATTTTTTAATCGACTTCAAAAAAATAAGGTTCTCATTCGACCTACATACGTTTTTTTCAATTAGATATCAGTTAATTCCTAACTACAGAATAAAATTGACATATGATAGTTTTTAGTATGGAACTAATTGTCAAATATTGAAAGCTATTCCTCAGTTTAAATTTATCTGGCGTTGGAAAAAATGGCCCTTAGCCAATCTTCTAGAAAGCATGTTGTTGTAATGTTAGAGTTGGCAGCAGTTAAAAAACAAAACCCCAACAGCGCTAATACCAATGTCTATGTTAGTAACAATAAGTGACTATGTTTATATCTCACCATGGAATCATAGAGCGCAGCTAGTTCCCCCGGAGTGGCGCAGTGCGCGGCGAGAGTCGGTCCACTGCGCGCCTGTAGCTCGGCGGCCAGGCGCGCCCGCGACCCCAGCCGCATCACTCGCAGGGACGGCGGCAACCTGGTGCCATATAATATTTATTTATTTATTTAGGTCAGCCAACGACTGTTTACACATCATATTACAACAAATCGGTTTACATACAATATGCATTTGCTAGTGTAACAATCAATTAAAGGCTAACACATCATGCTCAAGAGAATAGTTAGGTATTAGCCCAAGTTTAAATTATTAAATTAAATTAAATTAATAAACATAAAATACAACTATTAAATTAACACAAAAATTAAATTATTAAACACAAATAATAGTTTCCCATAAACAGAAATCATTTAAGGTGAACACACAATATCACTGAACTTGTACTATATTAATGGTAATATTTGATATAGGAAATCCATCTTAAAACAAGTTGTTATAAAGTAGTAATCCTACTAACAATTTGCTTGTTATTCTCTGAATGTATAATCCGAGCTCATGGTATACTATGTATTGCAATAGTGGTGTAAACACGCAAACGGATCAACTAGTAAGTAAGTGACGTCACCCATACACACCCGCAACACCAGAGGAGTTACAAGTGGCTGACCTTTAACTTAATAATTGACTGTTATCATGGTTGATTTATCACGCTCAATTTAAAATAAGGTTTATAATGAAATAAATGTACCTGCTGAGTACAGTGTCAACTGCGGAGTGCGTGTGCGCAGTGACGAGGACGCGTTGCTTCAGGGCCACCAACATCTGTATCAGTACACTTATTGTCTGGGTCTTGCCTGAAAACAATCAATCAATGTTTTCAACATTAGAAGACTATGAAAAGAAAAGTATAAGTTAAAGCTCAATATCTCGCATAGTTGAAATACTAGCGTCGCCTAACATAACTTCGTCATTTACTAGTAAGTCTCGTTGGACGGCTCTGTCTAAGATACTATCTTGAAACGAAATTTTTTTCTATCACAACGTTCACAGTATTTTATGTCCTTACCAGTGCCAGGCAGCCCCTTCATCAGCACGTAGTCCTTGGCAGCTATAGCCTTGAGCACGGCGCGTTGTTGTTGTATGTTCAGTGACTTCATCAGTCGCGTCCCCAGCCGACCCACGTCACGAGGCAACTTGGCTTCGAATTGAGGTAGCTCCTTATCTATTATTAACCTGAAAATTATGTTGTATCTCTTATCAAAATGAACAACTTAAAAACTTAACTGTTTCAAGGCACAAATTGTGGAATTTAGACCTCGCCCAGCACAAAGCTTGTTACCTACTCATACTATTTATTTATTTAAGAAAATTAATAACCATACATTACACTACGGTTTAAATTAAAATACTAGTACCTACTAGATAAACTTTAGGACACCAAAATCACATATGCATTACAAACAATGATTTAAAATGATTGAATAACAACCTTCCCTCTAAACAATTAAAGTACAATTCAGCGTAACATACCTTCGAAGTCTGTAGGCTCGATCGCTGTCTTCAAGCAAAACGCCCAAATTAGTGAGATTCTGTATTGTAGTCGCGTATGACTCGTATGTGTCTATGTGGTACACTGTTTGTTTGGACAAACGAGAACTTAGGTTTCTGTAATATATAATCGAGCTTTAAAGTATCGTTTGCTGTCCGAAAAGGAAAGTAAAAGTAATAATTACTAAATACGAAAAAAAAACATGACTTGAACCTGATATCTTGTTTTAGGCTAAAGTAAGCACGTACGCAATGAAATTAATAGTTAATATTCCGAAAAATCTCCCATCTCTAGTTATCTAGATATGGGTGGTCTTTCGGATTTTTCTTTTTGACTTGAGAAAAAACAAGTATTATCGTTTTATTGTATTTAGTGTAGATTAAAAAAATCATAAAACCGTAATTAGAAATAACAGTCATATTTTACCTTTCTAAAAATATATGTATTTCTTTGTTGTTCGCGACGGTAACTACTCCGGCTGCGATCCATGGTCGGTCCTTGATGCTCACTATTGAGAACTCTCCCTCTTGTGGACCTTTTGGCATCTTTACATCTGCATCGCCTGTATAAATAATAATTGGTCATATTACAAAATCTATTTATGAAGGAAAATAGCTCTTACATTCAATGACATGGAGACTATTATTAACATTGTTTTATTTATGTATTCATTGTAGCTTTACCTGGTCTAGCAAAGTTCCTATTGGTTTCTTATTAATTTTGTAATTATAGGAACGCTAAGGGCGACGCTTGTTTTAAAGGGACGATTCACCATACGGTACGGTTGTTCCTACGATACCATAAAATCACATTCAATAATGAAAATGAATAGTATGACTATGTACATTATTACATATTTACCATTATCGCCAATATTTCGTCGAAACACATGCAGATACCTGTCTTCTAAGTGAGTGACTGCGAGTAACTTCAGATTAGCAGCGCAGGTACCACGCTTCTCTCTGCAATATGTAGATAACATTATTTAGTTGACGATACTAGCGATCACGTTTACAAACAGAGGCAAAGAGCGACTTTGTTTTAAATCGTGTAGGAATATTTAAGTACCATTATATACCATTTCATGTTCTACTGTAACTTGGACTTTACTGAGCAAAATATGAGAAATACATCGAACCAATTGACAAAAGCCGTATGGCTCGTATATTGCCACAGGCAGAGGGAACTTATGACTATTAAATATTAAAAACTAGGGATAATAGACAAATTTAATCATGACCCACTTTGAACACATCTTTTCAAATTTTCAAATAACTAACACCAAGGTTGTTATTGTATTGAAGCTGTATGCGAATTTCAATCTAATTATATCTGAAAGTCTATAAAAGAAAATTTCTCATTCTTCACCTCTTTTCAACAGTATCAGTCCAGAGTGCATGTAGAGGTGACGTCACCATCTGCCCTCTCTCCTCCATCCGGAGCAGCGCCGTCCAATGTAAGAAGTACTGAATGTGCTGCGGTGAGAGATGTCCTAATGCTTCACCTTGCAAGTTGGAGAGCGGATGGGACTCTGACACGGTGGGACCGTCTGTGTGCCTGGGAATAAAAAAGTATGTGTTAAATTAGTTACCATTAGATGTAGTATTTCGTGTTACATTACAAGTAATGTACTATTCAAACTAAGGAGTGTGAATAGTAAACGCAAAAGGTTGTGTCAACCCCTATTCAAAATCACAAACACAATTTTTAAAACGTTATTTTTAGCTAAATATTTCCTTAATATCACATAATAATATGTTTTCATAATGGTCAATGGAATAATCATTCAAAACATAACCGTATGGCCTAGAATTCTATGGCCATAGAAACATAAACAGTAAGTTAAATCATCAGTTATAGTCTTCTTACCAGAGATGCAATGAGCAGAGAGTGAGGTATGGACACTTGGTGCAGGCGCTGTGGTGGTCTACTGGCTCCGGGAGCTTCTGGTGCAGCATGAGAGCCGCTTCTTCTATGTCCAATAGATTTTCTGAACAAAACAAATATGAATTTATTTTCGTGTGGATCTGTAAGTGGCTCAATGTTACTATTTTTATGCTAAATCTGTGTAATGTAGCTGTTGATTCACCATTCAATAAATAAATATGAATATGTTGTTATACTTTTACATAATTTAGTAATCAAGTATAGTTTTCGAAGAATAAGCATACAGTCTCTATCTCGGACATGAACCAACAAGCAAGCAGATCATCTGGATGATAAGTGATCATAGTCATCAGCATGACTCGTGGAGTACAGTTGTCCAAAAAGCGCACTGAACTTCAACTTATTATCATATATTCCACAAGAATTTACTCTCATCATTCTGTTTACTAAAGAGTGAAATCAATAATAAGGTGTAGGTGTACCTGGATCGATGTCCTGAGGCGACGTTGTGACGTATTGTACGAGTTGGTTGCGTAACATGATCAGATCTCGACGCTCGGGGTAACCGCAGCTTACTTCACGAATGTCAACGCGGTCCCTGCACAAACGAAAACATTTCTTAATCTTAGTGTTTTTATATGGGATAAGCAGGTTAACGAACGAAGAGACGGATAATCTGATGGGAAGCAATCAGCGCCGCTCATGGACCCGAAAGTGTTAATAAAGCCTAAAACCTCTTACCTTGAAATTGCATTCGGAAAGGATAAACAAGAGTATCATGATACCGTCTACAAAAATATAAAAGTTATAGTCACAGAACTGCAAAGCATTAAAAGTCAGGTAAAACGTAAACGTATTTTAAGTTTTAATATAATTTTTTAACACCCTGTACCATTACCTGCGCGTGCGCAACGAACCTAATTCATAATATTTGTAGAATTAACGGGTATAGTTACTTCAGATAGAGCAGTAAGCCTCGCTGGGCGGCCTGGGTGGGATCCTCATTAGCCTGCAAGTTGAGCATCATACCGTACAGCACTAACTGGCCGCGGTGCTCCGCTGACATGGACGCCTTGCCACTCTTCAACTCGAGGGGAACTACGGCCTTCTTACGACCTGAATTAAGTAAAAATGTACTTAAGGTATCATTATTGCATGATCAAATAAATAATTTGGGAATCTACCAAATTATGTCATGTTGTCAATCAAAAATGGACTTTATCCCACAGTGCCAGAGTTTATAATAATTATTTATATTCTTACCATTTCTTTCGTGTATGGTGACTTGTACAGTGGCATCGATTTTTCCCTTCAGCCCTAGTTTCGGGCAGCACAGGTTCTCTTCAATGTCCAATATCTTATCAATATGTCCTGACCAATTGTTTTTATCTGTCTTTATATTCTGAAAATTTCATACAGAACTAAAGATAAAAAGAAAGAAAGAAAGAAAGAAAAATAATTTATTCGCCACCGACATGGACCACCGAATAACACACAAAATAATAACAAAATAACATTGAAAAACAAAAAAATGAAAATAAAATAAAATAAAAAACAATAAGAACAAAAACAATAATAACATACAAAAAACAGCAGTAAAAAATAAAACAACAATGAAGGCAAAAAACATAAAAAAGTAAAATAAAAAAAAAAAAAACAGGGTGGCAGCATGTCCGCGACGAAAGGGCTCGCCAACTCAGTTTGAGCTGGGCACAGTAAGTACCCAACACTGGTTTTCAGTTGGCACCCCTGCAGTGACGCACGGACGGAAGCAACGAAGAATAATTTTAAGGAAAATAAAATAGTTACTTATGACACATGTTAAAAAATATAATGATAATAATAAAATAAAAGGAAGAATAAAAACAGACCTCTAAGTATGTACATTGTGCGATAAATAAATGAATAAAAATGAGTATGCATACATAAACAAGTGTAACGTGTACCGTCACCGAAGGAAAAAAATAATAAAAATAAAATAAATTTATAAACTGTATCACGACAATAAAATTAGTGTGGGAATGTCGTGAAGCCATCGCGCAGCCCGACACTCATTGCGCGAAGTTGAAGCGAGAGACAGGTCGGTACTTCGCCAGCACTGCGGCAACAAGGGGCCCAAGGGTGAGTTTTCGAGATATGCTACATTACAATAATACTGAAGTTAATAAATAATTATATAAATAAATCAATCTGAAAATGTGAAAACATAATTTGTGTACCCAGTTAAACAAAAAAGAAAAAAAAAATATATAAGAAAGATAAGTGTTAGATTAAATAAACGAAATGTCAATATTTATAGATTCATTCTCAATTTGAGAATTAATAATAAACTCCTTGAGTTTTCGTTTGAAAGTGAATGGGCTTTGCAGGTTCCTGATTGGCGGAGGTATGTTGTTCCAGCACTTAGAAGCTGCATATCGGAAACTACCCCGAAAAGCAGCCGATTTGTGCTGCGGTATAGCCAGCTGTCGTGCACACCGCCTACCGATGAGCATTCACCCACGACAGCTTCGAGTAGAGGTATGCTGGACACTTGTACTTAATCACACCAAAGAGGAGACATGCCAGGTGGAGCTTACGTCGGGACTTCATTTTTAGAAGATTATACTTGTTTAAGTAAGGTGTTATGTGACGCCTAGGTGGAATTTTAAAACAAAAACGCGCGCAGGCATTCTGAGCCCTCTGTATCAATCGCTCAGTGCGTGAAAACAGTCTAGGTCCAATAACCGCGTCAGCGTAGTTTAGCTTGGATAAAACCAACGACTCAACCAGCCGCACACGCAACTCCTCACTTAGATACGGACGCATTCTGTATAGTATCCTCAGGCGGTAAAAACAGTTTCTGACGCAGTTTGAGATGTGAGATTCAAACCTAAGACCTTGATCCATTATCAGACCCAAATTTCGCGCTTCATCGACACGCTCAATGATTTGACCCCTCAAGAGAACGTTAATATTAATAGGAGTCTTGTAAAGTTGCGTCTTTGTTCCGAAAAGCATGAATTTTGTTTTGGATGGATTTAAGATGAGGCAGTTTTTGCTTGACCAGTTCCCTATACTGTCGAGGTCCTCATTAATTGAATTCACAGCACTCGCGTATTCTTCCGGTCTAAAGGACAAGTAAATCTGTATATCGTCAGCGTAGATATGATATTTACATGTTTTTATTATATTGATGATGTCAGCACAATATAATAGGAATAGGGTAGGCCCTAAAATGGATCCTTGGGGAACTCCCTTCGTCACAGGTTTCACCTCAGAAGCCAAGAAAGATCCATTAGCATCGCGAAATTCAACCAGCTGCGCACGGTTGCTGAGGTAACTATCGAACCATTTAATTGTTGGTATGTCAAATCCGTAGTACGCCATTTTAGAGAGTAATAGGGATAAATTGATAGCATCAAATGCCCTCGAGAAATCCAGCAGGACCAATATAGTGCACAAACCCTCATCCTGCGCAGCCAGTATATTGTCAGTGACGTCCAACAAAGCCGTGGCCGTACTACGCCCCCTCCTAAAACCAGATTGCGCATCCGGCAGAACACTGCTGTCCTCTATAAATTTGGAGACCTGTTCGTTTACCACCCTTTCCAAGACCTTAGACATTAAGGGTAGAATGCTAATAGGCCTTAAATTCTTAAGTTCGCCAGGATTGTTTACTTTGGGTAGAGGACGTACCTTAGCCAATTTCCAGGCGCCCGGAAAAGTTGCCGTTACTATGGAGGCATTTATAATACGCGTCAGGACATTCAAAGTTTGTGGTATTGTTAACAAAAACATATTCAGTGCTATCTGGTCACAACCTTCAGCATTTGATTTTAGGCCGGTTATTATCCGTAGAATCTTCATGTCATCGGTTGTATTAAGGGAGAGGATGCAATCAGAGAACCTATGAAATTCATAGTAGGTGTAAGTCGACAGGGAAGTAATTGTATCGCCGGGAATATTCAAAAAATGATCATTTATTTTGTTTGGGTCATTGAAATGTGCGGGTAGTTCATTATCAGACTTTAGAGGCAGCAAGGTGGATTTTAAATTCTTCCAAAGCCTCTTCGGATGTTTGATGTTGTTATTAATATTTGATTTGAAGTAGGCTACTTTTTCAAGGTAAATTGATTTAGTTACTAGACTCTTTAAATCCGTATAGTATTGTTTTTTGTGATTTAATGTGTTATTAATTCGGAATTCCCTATAGGCTTTGTCTCGAAGTTTCATCATGAGTTTAATGTTTTCTGTAATCCATGGATAGGATCTATCCCTCATCCTAACACTCCTGCGAGGTGCAAATGTGTCAAACAGACACAGTAAATTGTTTGTCAGACAGTATACCATATCGTCCACGTCATGAGAAGAAACCACCCCACGCCAGTCGATCGCGTCCAGAGCGTCTTTCAGATTTTCTAAGTCAATGTTTTTGATATCCCTATAAGTTACAATTCGAGGCCGGATTTTTTCCCTTTTTATACGAAGAGTGGTTGTAATAAATGCATGAGCACCGAGAGCTTGTATTGGGTACACATTGACATCAGTAACTCTTGCGTCTGTACACACCAAATCTATAAGGCTCGAGTTGTTGGTTGTGAAGTGTGTAGGTGATGTTATTAACTGATTGAGGCTCAGGCAATTTAAAAAAATATGCAATTTGTTTAATTTACTGTCAGGTGGAGAAGTGTTCATAAAATTTATATTAAAATCGCCCAACAACACAGTGTAGTCGCAAAATGTTAACGAATTTACAGACATGGTCAGTGCGTCCAGAAACGTATCCACATCCATAAGATATTTTATTGGAGTTATTGTCATTGCAGACATTAACAATGTTGCTATTGTGACTTTATGGAGAGATTTAAAACATTGATTGAATGTGAATAGAGGAAAAATTAAAGCAAGAATGGACACCATCGTTAACATCCTTTATCTTACACACTTCTAAACTTACAGTAGACAGACTAGGCCTGCAGGTAAAATGACTTAGAAGAAGATCAAGTTGAACTTACCGCCATAGTAGGTGGTTTATCGGCTACATAAGTGTTCATAAAGTCAGCTAGCGGCGGTATGTACTTGTACACAGCATTCCTCGCCTCCTCCTCACTCAGTCCGGCATCGAACAGCCTCTCAACTGACTCTTTTATAATGTCGTCCGTCACGGAACGAAGGCGATCCGTCGCCGTGATCTTGTCAGACAGAGCTTTCTGAACCAGTTCGTGTATTAATATTCCTGTTGTCATCTGTAATCAAATATTGTGTGTATAAATATTTACTGGCCTTTTTGTCGTTGGTCCAATGGTTAAAAGAAGGCGAGAAAGAATAGTACCTAGGGTTTTAATTCCCGGGTCGAGGAAAATTATTTTTCTTTCTTCAAAATTTCTATGGAAAATGTGAAGGTATTTGGATATCCAGTTAATTAATATAAAAGGGAGACATGTACAAACAGAGGCCTTAGTACGAGTTTCTTTTTCGTTTAAAGTAATCGAAACGAGACGGCGTTCTGAGGCCTTAGTATGAGTTTGATTTACGTTTAAAGTATTCGAAACGAGTACGCGTTCGGCACTCTTATTGGCCGGCGCCAATGAAGCAACCAATCACAGCGCCGAACGCGTACTCGTTACGATTACTTTAAACGTAAGACAAACTCGTACTAAGGCCTCAGATTGGTTGGTTCATTCGAGCCGGCCAATGACACCGCCGAACGCGTACTCGTTACGATTACTTTCAACGTAAAAGAAACTCGTACTAAGGCCTCTGATTGGTTGGTTCATTAGAGCCGGCCAATCACAGCGCCTCGTACCTCGCCAGCGTACTCGTTACGATTACTTTAAACGAAAAAGAAACTCGTACTGTCATACACGAAGCGTATCGTTTTAGATAAAATTGTTGTTATCACAATGTCGATAAGATTACGATAAGTAAGACTATGTTACGCACTGCGTACAAAAATATTTAGTAACGAAAACTTGAGTGTTACAATAATGTAGGTATCTCTTCTTGATTTTTCAGTTTCAAAATTATAATTATGATGTATGTAAATAGACACTTACAGCCATATTAGCGGAGTCGATTCCTCTCCATCGTTCCTGCAGCACAGCCTTACGTTTGCAAAACACTCCTGCAACAACACTAGTGCTGGATATCAAGTGGTCGGGTCGTAAGACGAGGAGACCAGATGTGTTGGTCACAATGTAGTGCCCTGAGGAATACCGCGAGGCTAATACACTGACTATATCGCCTGGAACTAATGGAGTGTCTATCCTGTAACAAATAATAAAAATATGGTATTTTATTCCCTGAATATGATGCACAGTTGATGTATTCAAACAGGATACCATCTATTTAAGTTGGTTAGAAGTCAGTAATATTTATTAATAGCAATTCTAGGACTTTAGATAGCCAACTAAAAATTTCTCACCAGAATCCTTCCACAAAACATGTAGCTCTCTTGTCATCAGCACTCTTTAACTTTAATTCTATTCTATTTGTAACATTTTTAGCACTCAGTATCTCACAGCGCTGCATGGTACTCAGATCTAAATTTTCTATGCCATCCTGTAACATTTTTCAAGCGCCTTTTATACATTACAAAATAACATATTGCAGATAAGATATACAAAAAACCGTTTGTTATACTTCATTTCAAAAAACCTTATTCTTGACACAGGAGTTGTGTATTTTCTTGTGCATGATATAAATTAAAGGATATGCAACTGTATGCCTAAAAGTTAAAATAGTTTGTTTTGAACTAATAAAATTTGCATCAAATAACAATCAACTTGTATTTTATGGTACTATGAGTCATTACAATTTCAAACATTGGCGTTGGCATTACAGTATGAGTCATTAAACATTTGCTACTCATTTTAAACAGGATGGAACATGCTATATAATGACTAGTTTCAATGTCAATGACCAAAATAAATAACCATATTTGTAAAGGAAGAATTGAACCTGCTGCACGAAAAATTATTAAAATGCACAATACATTTTAAAAATACATAAAACAACTTACAACACTGCTACCAACTCTTCAGTATATAAAACATGTGATGTAATGTTACATACCTCCTCCATATCATTAAGGTCCCATTCATCTCCAAAGTCATCACAGAGCTCCTCTGTACCAAAATCTAGCACTTTGACAGTAGAACCACTTTTAGATGGAGATAATATCTCTGTGAGAATTTTCTCTGGAGTTGACAGTATATTGATTGGAGAGCAAAAGAAATCTGAAACATAATAAAAGAAGGAATATAGATACTATTTTTTAATTTTACCTCATTGGTGTATCCTTAGCAAATGAAATTAAGCAAGTTTTAGACTATTAACACGTTAAACGCCATGGCAGTCACCGGTGACCGACGTTAGCGGAGGATTTGCCTTCAATAGTTTTTTATTGGCAGCCAAAGCCTTAAACTGTCAAACACCAAGCGGTCACCGGTGACCGCAACCTATTGTTCTATAATTGTGTCTACAAAACCAGTACTCGACGAGTTAATGTAATACTTTTATCTGCAGTTTTCCACATAAAATACAGTTAAATACACATTTTTTGTCTAGCTAAATAGAAACTGATTGGTTTCTATTCAGTAAGAATCTGACACTCCCTCTTGCCTCACCCAAGGATCCCTCCTTGATGTCATGATTTTCCTCCCTAAAAAAATTAAATTTCAAAGGTATGATTTTTTTTATTACTTCATGGAAAACATACCTTGCAGTGGACTTTTCTTAGGTGTTTTGCTCCTTCTTAACTTCGGACTGGGTACATGGCCATTACTATTAATTGGTGACAATTTTTTCGGGGTAACAACCCCTCTTTTATGGTCTACTTTATCCCCATTTTGAAATATACATGATTTGTCATTGACACTATTATTAGTTTTGTCAGGTGATACATGATTATCTATATTATTCTTAGCATTTGGTGGGGTCAAACTAATTTTTCCCAATTTAGGTGATGATTTATCAGACTCTTTAGTATTCTTACTACCCGATCCATCAAAATATATCATCATATTCTTCTTAGGAGATATTGTTTTCGTGAAAATGTTTTCTTTATTAGGTGATCTTTTCTTTGGGCTATTTTTAAAGTATGGTGATTCGGTTTTATTTTCAGTCTTAATTTTTTTTGGAGTACTCTTAGAACGTCCATTATTTGGATTTTCATCAAATTCTTCAAAGTCGTTATCATCAATAATCAAAGAAGCCTTTCTTTTGGCAGTTTTGTTATCAGTAATTCTTTCTTGAACGGAATCTTTTTTATCAGCTGCAAGCGGCTTTTGGCTCTGATTGGTACCATTATTAGCACTCTTTAGGAAATCCGTAATAGATTTTTGATTTTTTGAAGGGCGTGCCTAATAAAATTAAAGAGATAAAGTAAGTTAAATATTCTAATTGCACTTAAAAAAGGCTAAGAAATAACTAAAGGTTGTACCTTCTTAAGACTTAATGTTTTCCGCATATTACAATAAAATAATCTAGAGTTATAGCAACTTTAACGAAAATAAAAAAAGATACGATAATTATGTTAAATAAATAAATTAGGATCAGCTTGGAAGTAAATAAAAATAAACCCTCGATACTCCCGCGCTATTTTGACACTGACAGTTGAAAACTAGAGCCTAGAGTTGCACCTATCTTATTTTCTTGAAAAAATCGACTAATACAATAATATTTTATTTTGGAATGCAGTTTTTGCACTGTCTACCAACATAACGGAAACTATTTTTCTTTCAGAACCCACACTGTCAAGTGTCAATATCAAGTAAATTTGACGAATTGACGACTTGCTTGACATTCGACTTCCAAATTTAAGGTTAGGTCTCGTGTGAATTTGTTTTTATTATTGAAAACTTGTGCCTTTGTCATTAAAACCTGACTCATAATCATGTCTAAAAGACCGGAACATCAAGCACCGCCTGAAGTGGTAAGATAATGTTTTACCATTTGAGTCTTTTATAAAACTAAACAGTATAATACATATTTGTTTACCTAAATAATTTTTGTTATTTTCAGTTCTACAATGAAGATGAAGCCCGAAAATATACACAAAAGTGAGTTTAGTTCACTAATTATCTAAGACAATTATAAATTCCATGTTGTAATATACTAAACACTGGCAATTTCTATTTTTAGCTCGCGTATTATGGACATTCAGGCACAGATGACAGAGAGATGTTTAGAGTTGCTTCTACTGCCTGAGGATACCCCCTGTTTGCTTTTAGACATAGGATGTGGTTCAGGTTTATCTGGTACAGTGCTGGAGGAAAGTGGACATATGTGGATTGGCATGGATATTTCACCGGCTATGCTTGGTAACTGATCTTTTGTCTTAAAGTAAATCGATTTAGATCCCTAAGGATAACCACTGACCAATATTTTTTCTTATTTTCTTCCAGATGTAGCTAAAGAAAGAGAAACAGAAGGTGACTTGGTACTCTCAGACATGGGTGAAGGTGTACCATTCAGAGCAGGATGCTTTGATGGAGCAGTCTCAGTGTCAGCCCTACAGTGGCTTTTCAATGCTGATAAGAAGTCACACAACCCTGTCAAAAGATTACATCAGTTTTTTAGTTCTCTATATGCTTGCCTGGTAAGTAAATTATTTAGCTATTCTTTTAATCTCTCAATAAACCAAAGGAACATCTACAACAATATGTGCTCATTTGTTTTTTTTTTTCTTAAGTCCAGGTCAGCCAGAGCTGTTTTCCAGTTCTACCCTGAGAATGAAAGTCAAATGAACCTTGTAACCTCACAAGCAATGAAAGCTGGTTTCTATGGAGGTGTTGTGGTAGATTTTCCAAATTCAGCCAAAGCAAAGAAGTTCTTTTTGGTTTTAATGACTGGTGGATCTGCTCCACTACCTCAAGCTCTAGGTAAATATACTCAATTCATGTGTCTACTTAAAACTTATTTAAGAACAACAGTTATTCAGAATTACTTGGAACATATTTTTTCTCGGATACAGCCTGTATACAAACAGATTGATCATGTGCTGGTAAGCAATTGGCACTGCTCATGGACACCCAAAACATCAGGTGTGACCACTGCATTTCCGGCTTTTAAGGATTAGGAATTTAAGGATTATTGAGGATTGGGGAGATTGGGTAGAGTATTAGAATTGGGCCTATGTTAACTATAACTCCCATCGAGCTGGTCCATTTATGCCGAAGCATGGTTGTCCCACACTTGAATATGCAATTCAAAATTCTGTATATATACACTCATTTTTAATTATACTGTCTCTTTTATGTTAGGTACTGATGAAACTGACAATAATCTTCAAGTGAAATATTCTAAGAGAGAAGCTACAAGAAATATCAGAGGCAAACCAGTCAAAAACACTAGAGCTTGGATCATGGAGAAAAAAGAAAGGAGGAGAAAACAAGGCAAAGATACTAAAGCTGATACAAAATATACAGGCAGGAAAAGAAGTGGCCGCTTCTAGATATTATATAATTTATTTACTAACAACAGTGTATATAACTAAACTAATAAATAATAAAGCTATGTAAGTTTATAGTTTCTTGTTATCTTTTCACAACATACTTCCAGACGGTGTCTACACCACTACCTATTGTTTCTACAGGTACCATATTGGGTAAAGGAAACCTGCAAGCCACTACTACAGTGTCCTTGTTGGTCTCTGTAATCAACTTCTTCTCAAAGTCATCCATCATTTGTTCCACACCAAATATCACTATGTTATTGTATGGCTTCAGGTCAAATTTCCACAGGTCGCGTCTGTAAAACTTGCTACCCCTATACACGGGGCTTAGTAAAGCTGCAATCCGTGAATAGTACACCAACCATGGGTTTAATTCTACTCCATCAGCTTGAAACCCTAGTTTAGCAGCAGTAAACACAATCCTCCCATCTCCTGAACCAACGTCTAATAGTCTCCCATTACGACCAGCTAATGCTTTGCTAACTCCAAGAAGTTGTTCAGTGGTTGCAGGAACGTATGGTAAACATATTTTCCTTAGCGCTGGTACCACAAAAGGTACACAAATAACGCTAACTCCGACTGCTAGACCACCAGTGACATAAATTAATGCTTTTCCTGTAGACGATAGCTTTGACGGCTTTTTTGTTTCAGAATTTTGGAGTAATTCTAATTCCATTTTTTCTTATAATTATACTATTTGTATAAAAATAACATTTCCATTACCGGGAAGTTAGGTTATTTTGTGACTGACTGACAGTGAAGAAGACTGGACTGTCAATTTGACTTTGATAGAAAACTGACATCATTTTTCAACGTTTAGTTGTTTATCACTAATGCTCGGAAATAGAAGCTCCTATTAGCCACATTACTTACATACAACAATAAAATCTTGAAGTTTTGTGAACAAACGTATTTATAAGTATTAAATCTACTAATTATTATTTTAGTTTTTAATACGACATGAACCGATATCGACGGAAAACCAACAGCTCAATAGACAGACTGTCAGGTTAAACAAATGTCAAATATTGTATTGTCAAAGCATAGAATTTCTATTGGTATTGCTTCCTTCATAATTTTCTCAATACTCCGGTGCTCCGGTGATTAAAAGAATTTGTGTTAGTTCAAGTTTTAATTTTAAGGTTGTAGGCAAACCTTGACAAATGACTGCGTTTGAAGAGTTTGGTGTCCTCCCCGAACTGGGGAAGGCGATTGAGGAGATGGACTGGACACTGCCAACAGATGTTCAAGCCGAAGCCGTACCGCTCATCTTAGGTGGTGGAGATGTGCTCATGGCAGCAGAGACAGGTAGCGGCAAGACTGGAGCTTTCTGCTTACCAATCTTGCAGATAGTTTGGGAGACGTTGAAAGATATACAAGAGGGGAAAACGAGTAAGATAATACAGACGATCTCAACAGAGTTGACTATGTCATTTTTCGACCGCAATGATGCTCTGGCGGTCACTCCAGACGGTCTGAGGTGTCAGTCCCGCGACCAGAAAGGTTGGCATGGGTGTAGGGCAACTAAAGGTGTGCACAGCAAGGGTGCCTACTACTATGAGGCCACTGTCACAGACGAAGGTCTCTGCCGCGTAGGCTGGTCTACACAGGCTGTAAGTTATATCAGAACAAATACAAAAATCGTCATACACAAATAAAAACTTGTTAATGAATCCATAATTACCTTCTGGGTATATGTATAAAATAATTTCCAATAAATTGCACCATATTTTGTTTTTCTGAATCACACATAGAATTCTCACGTATTAAATCCTTGTTATAGGTAATTAAAAGAATATCTTTATTAACAAATAATTATAATACAATACAACAAATGTAATAAAATAATTTTGTGGTGCATTTTGTGCTTGGGGATAGTAAAAATAAATGAATCGCATATTTTCAGGCAAGGCTGGACCTTGGTACTGATAGAATGGGATTTGGTTTCGGAGGCACAGGCAAGAAGTCAAATAACAAAAACTTTAATGACTATGGTGAACCATACGGAATGCATGATGTTATAGGTAAGCCAGTTGTTTTACAATATAAATATTTTCAACATGCATTTATTGAAAATTTTAATATTCAATAAAGAAAGTTGTTCTCAATAAGCAAAACCTTGGTTTTTGGTGAAATGAAAATCTGATTTGTTCCATGATGATTTATATCATTACTTTCTGTGGTTTTACAGGGTGTCTATTAAATCTGAACACTGGTGAAATTAGCTACACCAAGAATGGAGTAAACCTAGGAGTTGCATTCAGCATAGACCCAAACAGGCGAGGAGAGTGCTACTTCCCAGCTGTTGTACTTAAAAATGCTGAGATGAGCTTCAATTTTGGAAAGACCCCATTTAAGGTACCTTCCAACAATGACACATCCAGTGTATCAATTAAAATGAAATATGCAATTGTATTTATTTAACTCGTCGAGTACCGGTTTTGTAGACACAATTATAGAACAATAGGTTGCGGTCACCGGTGACCGCTTGGTGTTTGACAGTTTAAGTAGATAATTTTGGTTAATAAACTGATCTATGTCTCCAGTATCCACCACCTGCAGAATATGTAGCCATTGCAGCAGCCCCCAAAGACTGTATGAAAGTGAATGTAGTATCATCAGACAGCACGGTGGAAGCCACACCAGCCAACAATGCACCCAGATGTATCATTATTGAGGTGAGTGATATCAATAAGATTTTGTTTAAACGTTTAAACAATATTTCAACACCTCTTTATAGAGAGCACTAGAAAAGCTGAACTCTGAAATGAACTCCCATCAAATAGGGAATGAACTTATCGACAGTTGATTATACACCACATCCAATAACAGGCCCTTGCTATCTATCTATATGCTAAAATTTTGTCGCCACAGCCCTCAAGAGAGTTAGCAGAGCAAACCTGCACCCAGATAACGAAATTCAAGAAGTACTTAGAGAATCCGAAGATTCGCGAGTTATTGGTAGTAGGAGGCATAAATGTAAAGGATCAGATCAATGCACTCAATGCTGGTATAGACATTGTTGTCGGCACGCCGGGACGATTGGAAGATCTAATCCAAGGAGGTAATCATCAGTTGTTCTTTTGATATTCATTTGGTAATTTTTAATGATGTAGGATTTGTTTGCCTTCCATTTCCAAGATCTTATCCAATGTGATTACACTTGGCAATGTTTTAGGGTTTATATATTTTTCTACAAAACTATAATTTTTAATGAAGAGGGGCCACTTCTCAGTTCTGCCTTACCTTCCATTGTATAACTGACTCTGAAACAAATATATTATACAAATTGTTGCATGGCATGCAGGTTACTTAGCATTGACTCACTGTCGATTCTTCGTACTGGATGAGGCTGATGGTCTGCTGAAGGCAGGCTATGGTGAACTGATTGAGCGACTTCACAGACAAATTCCTAAGATCACCTCGGATGGACGTCGATTGCAAATGGTCGTCTGTTCAGCTACTCTACACGCTTTTGAAGTTAAGAAGATGGCGGTAAGGACATTTATTTATTATAGAACATTTTTAAATTTTTAGGTTCTACAGAGGTGCATAACAGTGCTTATTATAAAAATAAACATGTTTAATTTAAATATTCCCTTTTTTTAAATTGATTGATCAATTTCCCAGGAGAAACTGATGCACTTCCCGACGTGGGTAGATCTGAAAGGGGAGGACTCAGTGCCAGAGACCGTGCACCATGTGGTCGTCAATGTGGACCCACAGAAGGACCGCTCATGGGAGACTCTGCACAAGTAAGTTTACGTTAATGGAAGTATACCTAAAGCTTTCACTTACGTAAGTGAAAGCTTTAGGCAAGGTCAGAAAAGTCTGCAAAATACTTAGTGGTAAGGAGTAATTTTTTTTACAAATTGATTCGAACAGTAAGACTAAAAGAAGTCATCCCTACAGGCACGTGCAGACAGACGGCGTCCACTCTAAGGACAACATCCGCAGCGGTAACACAACTCCTGAGACACTGTCGGAGGCCATCAAGATCCTCAAGGGAGAGTACTGCGTACGAGCCATAAAGGAACATAAGATGGACAGGTAAGGGTCGCTACTCAAAATCTCGCCTCAAAATCATTTTGATAATTATCTTGGCTTAAAACCATACACCAAATCTGTCACTAAACTCCTTTTTCGTCAGTCGCGCTTACCACACCACTTAATATATTTTCGTTCACAGAGCCATAATCTTCTGCCGCACAAAGTTAGACTGTGATAACATGGAAAGGTACCTAAAGTCGTACGGTAGCGAGTTCAGTTGTGTCTGCCTCCATGGTGACCGCAAGCCAGCTGAACGTAAAGGTAACTTGGAGAAGTTCAAGTCTAGCCAAGTCAAATTCCTGATCTGTACTGATGTTGCCGCCAGGGGTATTGATATATCTGGACTGCCATTCAGTAAGTATATTTTAATATTACACACACACAAAAGCACGCGCGCACTACATTTCAACAAAACTTGTTATTAAATAAAAAAATGTGCTTTTAACAGTGATCAACGTGACTTTGCCGGACGAGAAATCAAACTACGTGCATCGCATCGGTCGTGTCGGTCGTGCGGAACGTATGGGTCTTGCTATCAGTCTCGTATCCACTGTTCCCGAGAAGGTAAATACTACTAAATAGGTTGCTGTCAAATAAAAACAAATATGTACTTCTTTATGTTTTTATTATGAATGTTTGTTTTGTTGCTGTCAAACCAGATAACATATTTCAGTAGCGTGTCTTAGTATAACACCTTGCCTCTTCCTAGGTGTGGTATCACGGCGAGTGGTGCTCGTCCCGCGGCCGTAACTGTTGGAACACGAACCTCACGGACGACCACCCCCGGGGCTGCTGCATGTGGTATAATGAACCACAGGTAACCATTTTGTTTAATTACTTTTACAATCGCATTTACATTATTACACAATAAATTATCAAGTTTCCTTGTTTTTCTTAGACCTTTGTCTCTTTTCTTTGAAGTAACTACATAGTTACTTTAATAGTAAATTACATAATTTACTTTCTTTTTTATTTCACAATCCAAGCAACGTTATTTTTTATACTGAAATCAATAGCAAGCGGTAAAACAGGAACTAATAATTAATAGGATAGTCTCAACTAAAGTCTGATTTTTAATTCGAGTCAGTAAAATGACAGGGGCAACTGTCACTTTCACAAAAAAGGGTGAACCACTACAATAGTGATGTTCCACAATCGACCGACTTAGAAGTTTAGTCATGATTTATTTTATTAGGTATCAGAGCGTTGTTTTTATTGTAAATATTTAAAGCATAACATATTAAATAATACAATTTTAGAAATATGAACCTTCCCAGCATATTAAAACTTCTCACTACAACATTATTACAAAAGATGGGGGATTCAGAGGAATCAATAATGGAAAGTAAGAATAATACAAGTAATTTTATAGGTTTTTATTCATAACGGTTGCGATTCCGAATCCGATTCTGAATCAGTATATTCAGAATCGGAATCGGAATCAGTTACATTTATTATAAATGAATCCACACATTCGTCTATGATGTGGTCGAGTTAGCACATTTTGTCTTCGACTTTTATTGCATGGTTGATGCACTGTCGCCAATTTTCAGGTGTCACTTCTTTCACACCTTCTTCAAACAACTTTATTTTAAAAGTTTTATTGTTCCTGGCGACATACCCCTTTGTTTGAGCCCAAACTAACTCTATTGGGTTGAGCTCACAGTGATAAGGGGGCAGCCGCAGGATTGTGACAAAAACAAAATGGCGTCCATGGCGTCCATGGCGTCATAAGTGATAGCCCTGCCAATAACAACAAAAAAAAATATAACAACAGTATTTTATGTACCTCGTGTGTTCATAAGTTTTGAGACAAACTTTTTGCTTATAAAAATAAAATTTAAATTACTGACTGCTGTATATTTCTTTTTCTAATTTTGAATTTGGAATGTTAACTTTTAATATCTATGATTTCGGATTATTTTATTTAAATTTTCTCGTAATGGAGGGAACAAAAGAATTACGGGCGACCGTCATTTCATTATTTAAGGTGGGAAGAAAACCTATGGACATTTTCCGAGAACTGAAAAGTTTTGGTGTGAGCCGTAACTTCGTGTATTACACTATTAAACGATACCAGGAGACAAGTTCTTTACATGATCGGCAAAGAAGTGGTCGTCCACGCTCTGTGAGGACGCCTGCGAACATTAAAATCATCCGAGAGCGACTTCGCCGAAATCCATGTCGCACTCAGAAGAAACTCGCTCTGCAGACCAATATTTCGCGCGTTTCAGTCAACAGAATACTGAAATATGATCTCAAGGTTAAGGCGTATAGCCGTAGAAAAGTACACTTTTTAAACGATCGCCTTCGTCAATTGCAACGCGAACGTTGTCCAATACTGCTTAGGAGACACGATGCGAGGAAGATACTCTTCACCGACGAGAAAATCTTTACCGTCGAAGAAAAGTTCAATCGACAAAACAATAAAGTGTATGCCAAAAGTAGCAAGGATGTCCCACCTTCAGCACGGAATGTCTCGCGTACTCATCATCCGGCTAGTGTCATGGTATGGTGGGGAGTTTCGCACGAAGGTGTCACTCAGCTTCATTTCTGCCAACAAGGCGTCATGGTGAAAGCCAAAAATTATCAAAGTGACATTCTAGAGACTGTTGTGAAACCCCTGTCTAATACCCTATTCCATAACAAGTATTGGGTTTTCCAGCAAGACTCGACGCCATCCCATAAGGCTAAAACCACCCAAGCTTGGCTGAAGGAAAATGTGCCGGCCTTCATTGCGGCGAACGAATGGCCCTCCTCCAGCCCCGACCTCAACCCGCTGGATTATTCTCTATGGACCGAATTAGAGCTCAGAGCCTGCCGAGCCCGAAAGTCCCACCCAAACTTGGAGTCACTTAAGCGAGCTCTTGTCCGAGAAGCGAAGCGAATTCCTCTGGAAAAGATTCGTGCCGCCATTGATGACTGGCCAAATCGTCTAAGGGCATGTATTAAAAACAGGGGTGGTCATTTTGAATAATAATTATATTTAATTTTTACTTACTATCTACTTAATGTTTGTTATTGTTTTTATAAATATAAGTTTATTATTTAAAAAGATATGCAACTTTTAATTTGTCTCAAAACTTATGAACACACGAGGTAATATATTATTACATGTCTTCAGTTTAATTTCCGTAAATTACATATTTATAATGTATGTACAAATAAATAAATGAATGTAATCTAGACTAACTTTTAATTCTCGATTTAAAAATCTCGATTTTCCACATCACTATTTATTTGAGACCCTATTTTTTTAAAACCGTGCAACACTGGAAATGTCATTTTACTGACTTGAATTAAAAATCAGACTATAGTCAAATTCAGTACAATTACTTGTCTATGATTTTACGGCATAAATTGTGTTGTGACGTCATAATTGCAAATAGCGTACTTATTCCTTAAAAAAAAAATCTATATTTTATTATTTTTACAGTATCTGGCCGACATAGAGGACCATCTTACGATCACGATCCAGCAGATTGCGACCGACATGAAGGTGCCCGCTAACGAGTTCGATGGTAAAGTCGTGTACGGTCAGAAGAAGCGGCAGACTGGCACTGGATATCAGGTAAGCATTATATAAATATTTAATATAAACAAAGATAAATATCAATATGATATCACTTTTTTTCAAACGTTGGGGCGAATAAAAGTAATAACAAACCGTAACATTCTAATATGCTTGATTTAGTGCTGTGAAGTGAAATACGTATTTCTCGTATTGTGAATGATTAAACGACTCGCATACAACTTAAACCAATATTTTGTTTATTGATAATTATTAATCGTCTTTTGGTTTGTATAGTTGTACTGTGTCATCACCACTTCTATAAATTACAGGACCACGTGAGCCAGATGGCGCCAGTAGTGAAATCTCTTCAGGAACTAGAGTCGCAAGCACAGCTCTACTATCTCAAACTGCATCATAACGTAACCATTGGTTGATATCACTCACTATTCTAAGTCATAGAATTATTTTAAATGCATAGACTGTTCATTTTAATATAATACGTTCTTATATTTATGGCTATAGAACAGTTTATGGAAAAGCAAGTTTATTCCTAATAAATAAATAAATACCTAAGGTTAATTACCGTTTTTACCAGTGTAATAAATAATTAAAACACAAGTTATACTTCATTTTTTATATTTCACCCAATTCTCGATCACTACTGATTAATATTGGGCAGTGTGGCGGCCCGCATTTATTTAAAATAAATTATTAAGTCTCATAACACCGCTACTTAGGAAAATAGCCGTTAACAATACTGTCATAATAATCATAGTTCCAATCCTTTGCAATCCCATCGCTTCATATTTCACAAGTAATATAAAATGCGTCCTATAAAAGTATTCGGAAAAGTAACGACGGTTTTATAAAAATATATCTTTGTATTCAAAACTTTATTCCGGTCACTATCGGCATTCATATGATTATATACATCATTGTGTAATATGAAGAGAATAAAATTTAACATGAAATTTAAATTGACGTCCACTGCACAACTGCTACTTAGGAATTAAAACTTACGTATAAAGCACATTTTGTAACATAACATCCTTATGTACTCAACTAGACAGCTGTTACGAAAGCAGTGGAGAATGTCTAACAATAACTTCATTTACATCATAAATTCATTATTTATAAATAATAACTTATCTATCTAAGAATTATATTAGTTATTCATCAACAATATAAGCGCTAAATAAAAATACGGCCTGTCGGGCCGCGGTGCACAACTAATGATCGCTGCACTAGACATTTTTTACAATACATAAATTATTATTTGATTACTTCAAATGGATAAATCGTCTAGCCTCCACTGAAGAGGTAGGTAGACAATAGAGAAGACGAGGACACAAGTTCGTCACTTTCTTTGGTTTACCTGGCTGGTTACCTCATTATTCACCTTAACTGACAATGACATAATTCTATGTCATATCCTTTAGCTTGTGTCAGACATAGTTAGTTCTTTTGCCTAATTTAAAGTTAAATAATATCATAATGTCTATAATCCATTTTAATCAGCAGATTCTTTGTTCATCAAATATCTACAAGGCAGATATCAAAACATAACAATAATATCAATACTACAGCCGTCATCATGATATACTTTACCTAATAAAGATGATAGCATTTCGTAAATCACAGTTATGTTGCCGCAACATGTAAACAGACAAAATATATAAAAAATCTGTAGAGAAAACTGATTAAAATAGCGACATCAAACATCATTTAAATGAAACAAAATGCACTACAATAGTAATATTCAAATTAATGATTAGTAAAAATAAGTTGGATATCTAAGGAGGTTTGCAATGAACGAGTTTTACGTATGCGTCACTAGTCAACGTTAGATAACGAAATATAAGAATCATAAGAAGTAGCAGCGACATACACAACAATAGAGAGTAAGTCAGGAAGTCACTCAGTAACAGTTAGAGGGAATAGGAACTACGAAGCAACACTAACGTATAGCACAGTAATGTGGCTGGATTGGGGAAGTCTGTCGACTGCACCACTACACTCATTCTTTCACTTTGTGATCTATTATTTGGCATCATAATGCGGCAAGCAATATATAATATACTGACTACGTTTACGATCCAGCTACATTAACCTAGTCAAGTAGAAAAAATGAAGTGCACGATCGGTACAATAACATTATTCTTATAAGGGTCGCCAGCCATAATATACATTTGCTACAAATTAATTTGATAATATTCTAATATAAATTAACACACTGAATTTTAAAACCAGAAAGGCAGAAACTAATAAACAAAGCTGAATTTTACAAAGATACAAGGACCGGCTACCCCTGTCTATAATATTATCATTAACAATAATAATTTTATTTCTCTTTTGGTGACCACTGCTACCCACCAGCTGCATAACTTACAAACATAGACTACGATACATATAAAAATTTCTTAGTATTATAAATTCCCTATTATTTTTCACATGACATGTATCAAACTCGCGTTCCTGACAGGTCAGACGATAAGGCGCTTGTACCGAGGTCGGGCGCATGTTCCCCTGCATCAACACTCCCATTTTTGTATCGTATTTACATACTATCGAGGATACATTCTCTATCACACATACGCTTATAATCACCTACACAAGTCTCGCAGACATTACGCATTCAAGAAACTCTATGATTTTTAATTCCTACATAGTAAAATATTTAAATTTATTATTTTAATTACCTAACTCTTTACTTATGCCCACCAAAATATTTTGGCTAACTATTCACACCATTTTGGACTACGAGCTAAGATAAGAGTATCACCTGATGTACTCAATACGCGACTTGATATTATAGTTTCCTTCATTCATGGATGTTAAGGGTTTCTTTTTGCACTCAACGAGTCTAATGCGATAATAGAGATAATTTTATAAAACTATCTCTATTATGTATATTATTTGGTGTATTTATTATATAATTACTTACTACCGAAACTGATTCAGTTTTGCAAAAATCTAATATTAAAAAATAATTGTTCTCTATCATGTCTGAAGTGTTCGTAATCATCACCATATTAAATAGTGAAATGGAGCCTAATATTATACAACTATTATAAGTAGTGTTATTGCTATAGTGGTGTTCTGTGATGTAACAATGGATGGAAGCCTAATTTCTCACTTCGGTGGGCAATCGCAGCATCATTTGATAAATGAATACGACACTAATTCCAAATGATATTGAATTATATTCAAAATGAAGGAATTAAATAAAAGGTAGCACATATTCGGACTTTGGACAAATTTAGGAATCGATATTTAAAAATATCTTTAATACAATGAGCAACTCTTACAACCTCACCGTCTTTCTGAAAACATTTCACTTATCTTAAAAATTAAAACTAATTTTAAATACGAAATCTATTCGAGTTTGTGTCGTGACCGAGTTTGTATCGTGGCTAGCAAGTCTGACATTGGAACAGTCTGCAACCATCATTATTTCTTGGTCAATTTGTACCTTATAGGCATCATTCATCAATGCTAAAGAAACATTTTAGTAATTAACGCGACATGGAAGAGATCGACAACTAGGAACTGACATTGTTTCCTAGAAATGACATTGAAATTATATTCAAACCACGGTAAACCCTCTTATACACGTACAAGTTATATCGCTCGCAAAGTAGGGACATCTTGAGAGCACAATGTGCACTCAAAGCGTTTGCATATCCTAACTACTAAGAGCTTGTCACATCTCGACATCGTCGATTAAATACAATCGTACCGTGCTTAGCCGTGTCAATCGTTGCTTCCGTTTACCGAGTACTTGGCTGGTACTAGCCAGTCCCAGTACTTGAGGCACACTGCAACATTCTTCTATCAATTGAACTATCTACTTGATATCTCTTACAATGGACTTAGTCTACCCAAAATAGCTCGTATAAAATTTGGAACAATTTGGTTTAACAATATATCCCTGTTTCAAGATACCTAGTTGAAAGTGTCATTTTTACTCAGTGGACGTAAACTGCATCGCTAATATAGCAACACATAATACATCATTCAGAACTTTTACTTAGTTAAGACAACCTCTGCACTATCCAACATGATGTTTGCAGAACTTTACATCCACTGAGCTTTTTACATAAATTCCACATTGTTTCCCAACCCCCAAATAACTTCGTATAAGCCATTACACATTTATATTTTCTATATAGGGGATGTTGATTATAGAACTCAAATCTGTCCACACTTTAACTCGTCGAGTACCGGTTTTGTAGACACAATTATAGAACAATAGGTTGCGGTCACCGGTGACCGCTTGGTGTTTGACAGTTTAAACCCTAGAATTAAAACTAAGCAGTAAACATTAGTTGTCTATGAGCCTGAGATTACTCTCATCACAAAACAAACATGAAATACTGTTGCACGCTTTAATACTACAAAAAGACAACACAGAATAAACTCAATATCCTTACTCATTACAAAAATTCTGACAGCTCTGGGATCTCAGGGATTGTCAAAACAGTTGTTTTATTATGTTTTTATTTTTGTCTTTCTCATTCTCAGAGGTCATATTTGCAAAAAATGCATCTTATAATTTCAGTCGCCTGTACATATTTCTCATATGTCGAATGCCAATAGCACTGAACATAGACAACTGCAACTGCTTTGACGCAACCTCTTTACATAGTTGTCTTTATTTATTTCCATATCTTAGTCACATAACCACGAGTGGTTTAAGGCAGTTTAATAGTCGTGATCCGACCACTCCGTCATAGCGTCCAAAGTGTTAGGCCACTTGTCTCACTACTAAACACATCAATGTCCAATCAACATAAAACTATAACAAACAAACTTCATAGTAACTAAGGCTAAATTAATAAATAATTATTAGTAGTCCAATGAGATTTTCGTCGACCATACCTGAAAAAGATGTATTGAATGTTTAACATATCGTTATTTCAAAGTTATGTTAACTTCGATCTTCCTTAAAGAGCCGGCGCCTGTATACGGTGTCCAGTTGGAACAACTGAACTATACCATTGTGAACAATTTAGATTTGTGACCTACTATAGTCAACATTTAGTTGTGTCAATAAGAGGTATGTTTTAGTAGGTGATAACAGATAACCATGCCGCCGAGCGCCAGCCCTTAAAACGGCGTACCTTGTTTCCCTTTTTTCATGTAACTTCTCGCCTCAAAGACATGTGGTGACAAACACGCATAATATATCAATTCACATAACAATTCAATTCAAGTTCAAATCACCACAAATTGATGCTATCATAATATTACTTGACATAAAAATTATAAATATACTATGACTATATTCAAATTGTATTAAAGCTATATTCAGATTTGACAAGTTCTGCATTCTTGGCACTATAATGGCTGATGGTAACCTGGTTGATTTCTACACAAGTAACAGAAATCATGTTATGTACTGGGAGTAAATTATCGTCACAGCTTGTTTCAACAAATAATAATATGTGTAGTTTCTTTTCAATATTATTTTCCAACTCTTCAAATTACACATTTATGTTATGTTTATAATTTTAACTTAATGATGTCTAATTGACACAAATGTGAATCTAATTTGTTTGATTGAAATTGTTGAGGAAATGACTATGCGTAACATAGTCATTTCCTCAACAATTTCAATCTTTTAAAGTTATATATTCTACATCCGGTCAACAAACTTCTTAGTAATTATTATTAAAGTGTGCATGGCTCACCCAGGTCAGAGTGCGAGCCAAGGATGATGCTGTAGTGACTCTTTGGAGCGGTCTCCATAGTCGTAGGTGAGCTCCTCGCCGGGCGCGATGTCCTGCGCCGCCAGCAACACCAGTCGCGGCCCATCTACCCACACCGCCTTGGTCGACAGGTTACCATTGCGCGAGTGATTTACCAGCCGACCTAGCCGACCTGACTCTGCTGTCGCGTCGATACTACAAACAAACATGTTATTTAGAAATAAGTATTCGACTGGCTCGAGTTTACTAACACATTATTAATTTATCAAATTAAATAGACGTTACTCCTTTTCAGTCATTATGACTTCGAACGTAATAGGGTATTACAGTCTAATTCAAAAAGTGTTTTAATTTAATCTGTTATTGATAAAATACCACAAAAAAATATAAATACATTTTTTTTATTCCAATTATTTCATAAAAACGTGTTTTAATTTTACAATTCAAATTTGGGCGCGAAAACGCCAATTCTCAGGCCGCCATGTCTGTGACGTCACGGGCATTGTAAACATTACGCTTCGCTGAAAGAAATAAACATATTTTCGAAATAAATAATGAGTTCTAGTGGCTATAGTCCTTATCATTGGTGTCTTGTGTCTGAATGTAAGAATAAAAGTGTTAAAACACCGGAAAAGTTATGGATACAAGTGCCAACAGATTTAAAAATGAGAAATACGTGGTTGAAATTAGCACGAAGAGATCCAAAGTCATTGTCCACAAAAACGAAATACTATTTTTGTGAGGATCATTTCGATGTAAGTATGCAGTTTAATAGCTCATATAAACATGTGAAAATAAATTCTTGTCATTACAAAACTAATATTTTATAGGTTATGTTTTATAGTGTTTCATGTAATTTATTTCATGTTGTAGCTGGAAAATGACATGGAGAACTATACACAATTGAAAATAATGGGCTCGGTCAAACGAATTCGCATGAGACCGAATTGTATTCCATCGAGATTCGATTGTCAGCCAGGGAGAAAACGAACCTTCACTGAAAGTGAACCTCGCGCTGCCTTTATGAAACGGCAAAGACTATCTATAATTAAGGAGATTGAAGAGACCACTATTAATGAGACATGTGATACACCATTGTCGTCGTCCAGTGGCCAAGGTGAGTTATTTTAACTGGTCTTCTATACTTACCAGTCTCTTGAATGTTGATCAATAGGAAGCTCAGACCAAAAACACAAAGTTTTGCCTAACTGGGAGAAGTAAACATCTTAGATAAAAATAGATAGCTGTATTATGTACACACATAGCTTATCAGTTTAAAAATTAAATTGGTAGAAATCATTATTAATACCATTTTATTATAATTTCAGATATTCTGACTATTGAACATAAGTGTGGTAATGATAAAGCGATCCAAGTAATACCACCACAGGAACATAAGGCAATTCAAGTTAGTCATGTGGCACACTACCGAAGTAAATTTGTACAAATTAGTACAAGAAGAAAAAATAGCACAACATCCCCTTTCAAGACAACAGTGTGCACGGCAACTTCACCATTCAAAATGAATATATCCCAAGCAAGCACAAGCAAACTATCAGCAAAAAGAAAACTGAACTTTTTTGAAGAAGAGAGTGATGACTCTTTTGCACCAGCAACAGAAGGTTCTACAGTTGATTATGAGTCTTCTCCATACAAAATAAGTAGTCAATCGAAGACTACTTCTGATGGGAGTACTTCTCAAGAAGAATTTATAAAACAAAAAATTAACCTGGTAGCTACTTTAGCTAAAGTGAAAAATAAGCCACAATCTTATATTGGAGTACCAAAGGACCTGTATTTTTTAATAGATTTGATTAAAAAACATACCAATATTTCTGAACAAAATATTATATTATGTTTAATGAGAATAAAATTAAACAGAACATTTTCTCAATTGGCTGACGATTTTGATCTATCTGTGACTCAAGCAAGCAGTTTATTTTTTAACAAGATGCCAAGAATTGTAGAGGTGCTCTCACCATTCATTCAACAATTTCCAACAAAAAGTATTAAGCAAAATCTTCCCATTGCTTTTAGACATAAATTTAATAAAGTCACTTGCATAATAGATTGCTTGGAAATTGAAATCCAAAAACCGAAAAAGGCTATGTATCAAGCACTAACCTGGTCTGAATATAAAAAAACAAATACAATTAAATACTTGATAGCTTGTACCCCAGACGGTGTGGTAAGTTTTGTATCAAAAGGATATGCAGGAAGGATAAGCGATGTTAACTTAGTTGAGAATAGCAAGTTCTTAGATAGCTTGCCACCTAATGCTTGCATTTTAGCTGATAGAGGGTTCAAAAATATTGCACATTACTTGTCATTGAAAGGGTTTACTTTGATGAGGCCTCCTAGTGTTAGCAGTGGTTGTAAATTATCTAAAGCAGAAGCTCGGTTAACAAAACAAATAGCCAGTCTTCGTATTCATGTAGAATGGGTGATCCGAAGAGTTAGAGAGTTTGGTATGTTGAAGATGCATTCAGTCGTCAACTCTAATCTTATTGGTATGTTGGATCTTTGTATCACTACAGCTTGTGCTCTTATTAATTTACAAGATTCTTTGATCAAATAATTAATTATTAAACATTAGTGGTAATTTCATCAATAAAAAAGCTAGTATTCAAAATGCTATATTTGAGTTTCTAACTGCAGCCAGCTGTGTACTAAATGTCATAAAAGGTATAATATTCTAACACTACCGCCTTTCCCTATATGATGGAAAAAGCATCATTTAGTAAAAAATAATTCTTATTTATTTTCTAATTCATCTGATTTATTAACAAGAAATAGACAAATATACATTTATTGCAATAACTTGTCTGTATTCATCCTAAACAGTGATACTGCATTAAAGTGTAGTATGTATGGCACAAAAATATATATAAATTTGCCTTTTTTAACAAAACAGTTACTTATTATCAGTAACTAATTTTCTAAGTTTAGAAAATAAGTTTAGATTTTAATTCATTGTGTAATTATGATAGTATAAAATTATGTGCTTTAATATTTTGACTTCTCTGAGATTTCAAACAATAACTTTATGTTTGAAATAAAGAATATCGAAGAAATTTAGTGAGAAAGCTCACTGCAGGAAAATTTATTTATAAGGATACTAAATAACATAAGCGATTTTAAAAGGATATGAAAACGAGTTCATTGCTCGAATAAACTATCAGATAGGTTTCCGTATTATGTCAAAAAATGAAATTATGCAGATTGGTTAACTTTAGATGGAACTTAGTAATGAACCTAATGCCTTGTGTGTACATATATGAGACTATATATTATGAGACTTTGCAAAATGACATGCTCACTCGCCTGAAGGTGCTCAAATGGAACAGCCCAATGATTTTACATGAATACTGACTTGATCTTACTTAGTAGACATTTGTATTTGAGTACTCACCAATACTGTTGGTCTCCGTGTCTGAAATAGTACATGTAGCAGCCGGCCTCGGGGTCCTGTGCGTACTTATGCTCCCTCTCCCTCGCCTCCGCCACGCCCACCAGTTCTCCAGCGTACTCCACCACAAATTGTCCGCGACCGAACGGACGGGTCGCTATTACACCGCGCCCCTTGCCATCGAAATATGCCACCTGTGAAATAAAAGGAATTGTATTGATATTAGGACCCTCAGGACTCAGGACATACTTTGATTGCGGTCTGAGGTGCGAATTCAAGCGTCTTGTTCTTATCTCAGAAAGAACATATATTACGTACGTACGAAACGAAAGATACGATATTTCATATTATGTACGAACAAAATTTAATATAAGTAGTTTAATTTATGTATACTAACCAAACAAAGTTATCATCTTTATAATTCATATTATAAAGATGATAACTTTGTTTGGTTGTAATAAATAGGTGCAAAAATTACTGGACCGTTTTTAAAAAATCTTTTACCATTCAAGCTACATTATCCTCGAGTAACATAGGCTAAATTTTATTTTAAAAAACAGTTTCCGTAAAATGTTTGGGTTTTTCGGACACAAGGTGTTAAACAATTATTTATTTTGCGTACGCTACCTCAATTATAAAAGATAGAACCATCAAATGTTTTAATTAATTGTAGATCTTAAAAATATCTATAAAATAAGTCTGTGATACATTATATGTATCTATGTCCAGTGAGACATGACAACCATGTTTTCATTAAAACATCTTGAATGTGTTTAGATTTAGACTACAATTAATCGCATTTATTTTACTCATGCTATTAATCCTATCAAAATAAATTATTTCATCACTAAGTAGGTTTATGTAGATAATATTTGGTCTTTGAATGATTAAAATTGGATGTTTGGTTTTGAAGTTATCCATATTTACTAATGACAGGACAGTGACTTGAGCTATTTACTGCCCAACGAACTGGGCGAGGGTCAACTAGTATTTGTATATAATTTAATTTTGTTATAATTAAAAAAAATATATAATTAAAAGAATTTGCTATATTCGCTTTTCAGATTAACGTATTGATCCGCATTGACTATGCTTAAGTATGAATTGACTCTATGAGAAGATATGGTGAAATACAATCAACTAGTTTTACATTGCCATATTTTTTTATAACATACAATATAGGCATGACCGACGATGACCCGAATCAACATAAGTTGAGTACAGGGGTCACCAGCCAACCAGAAAACCTAGACAGTATTACGAAAGCTAAAAAAAATTCATTAAGCTCGATGCAGAATTTTAGAAACATAGGTACCTACCTACCTAATGTAATTTATTACATCTATACTAATATTATAAAGAGGAAAGATTTGTATTTTTGTATGTTTGTAATGAATAAACTCAAAAATTACTGGACCGATTGCAATAATTTTTTCATCATTAGAAAGCTGCATTATTCAGAAGTAACATAGGCTATATAATATCACGCTAGGTCCTATAGTTGTGGAGCAGTAACCAAAAATGTTTTAAAAACGGGGGATAAGTATCGTTTCTGAGGCCTTCCGTGGCAAGCGCTGAGCATATAGTTAAAGTTATACAAAAATGCTCTATAGATGAATTGTTCATCTTAACATTATTTTTAAAAAAGTCCGCGAGAGCATATGTCTACCTTTTATAGTTTACCCATAACAATCGTTTTAATGAATGGTTCAATCCTTATAAAAGTTTGCTCTAGATAACTTTTGAATTGTTCAATCGGTTACCTTAAGACTATTAATTCATCCAAAAGATACCTATTAGGTAAGTACTTACCTACTATTTCAAAAATAATAAACTGAGAATAAATATAAATAAAACGTAAAACTATGTAAAAAATCTTAAGTCCCCCCGTGCGAAGCCGGGACGGGCCGCTAGTTCATTTATATAATACTGTATTGATAACGAAACTAATCTTGTGTAACATTAATAGAATATTCTAGTTAGATTAATCTGTAAACAATAACTCATTACTCGGTAGATAGTTTTAACGGTCGGCCTTGCCGTTGCACTGATAACTAAAGCTTATCTATCTATTTTGTAACCTAGTGTTCGGGAAGGAAGTTAGTGATATTGCTGAGTACCGCCAGACCTAGTGAGACTAGGTCATCTAATGTAAATAGATTGAAACATAAATAGACGCTGATGCGGAAGTAAAGAAAATATTGTTCAATAGCCATTTGTGTTTTAACATAATGGGTATTATTTTACTTTGAAATATAATTAATATGTTTTTCGATAACCTGGGCGTATCATATACATGCTTTGTAGTCATTTTACAAAATAAGCCTACGTCACGTATTTCGTAGTACTCATCCTCTGTTTAAAAATGGTATTGTTTCTAATAATACTTAATAGATTTACTGCGATTTTTTGTTTACTTCTTATCATGTATTGCTTCAACTGGAAAACCATATATTGCAGTGATTGCAGCATCAATGAGATAATGGTTACAGTTTAACTCGTCGAGCACCGTCATTATAGACACAATTAAAGAACAATAGGTTGCGGTCACCGGTGACCGCTTGGTGTTTATAGTTTAAAAGAAGATTCGTCGAAGAAATGAGCGGTAACTAATGGGCAAATGTAATAGATCGATATATTCGTTAAAATAATTGCTCGAACGATTATAGTCTTTCTCATGAACTGTTTATCATTTTTAGGTTTAACACTTTTACACGTCAACGTCACGTCAATTATAGTCTTGTGCTTATTAGTTCGCGACTAAGATCACTCAGATCAGTTCGCCGCTCCTAAACGAACTAGATCGCTCTTTTAGTTCGTCAGCTCCCGACTCCCAGTTGGAGTTGGAATTGGAATGAATCGCATAAGAACTAGGAAGGCACTGGCAACCAAATCGCTCCCTAGTTAGTCAGCTCCCGACTCCCAGTTGGATTTGGAATTGGAATGAATCGCATAGGAACTAGGAAGGCACTGGCAGCCAAATCGATCCCTAGTTTTGATGCAAGTTCCTGCACGCAATGAAATATTTATAATTTTCAAGTGAGATCATATTATGTTATCGCATTTTTAGTTCGGTCTTCACCATAGACTATACATATAAACGACTTCACAATCCTTGTACTTGTACTTTGAAATACGAACTAAGGTACTAAGGAGTTGGGAATGACGTGAACTAGTTCGCATATTTTGAATGTGGGACCGCTCTTTTGAACTAGTTCGTTCGCGAACTACACAAGCCTACAACATTATAAGAAATTGACGATAATTAATATCATTGCGTAGGCAATTTATTATTTCTTTTTCTAAGTCCATGTATGCATATAGGTAGGTGTACGTAATACACATCATGTAAATGGCAAATTGAAATTAGAAGACAGACTAACTTTACTTGACTAATAAGAAGGAAAATTTAGACACTTGTGACGTGTTAGCTTTGGCTGATTACGTAGATTATGATTCATATTTTAATTTTAATTCTAATGCACATAATTAATATACGACGTAATATCGCATGACGGATAAGAGAGTATTGTCAACACAACATAGATGATGCCTCAAATAGAAGATTTGAAGAAACGAACGGGCTGCTTTCAGTAACTCACGTCTTTTCCTCTACCTGTCGTTAGTTAAAATATTAAGCGAAGCTCTCTTCTAAAGAATCAACCGTTGCTTCTTCGAATGGATAAACAAAACGTTTTATATTTTCTATATATATTGATTTTCTCCTGTGTCGTGGGTGCGTTTACAAACATACAAGTTCACATACACAATGACACCCAGACCCGAAACAAGAATTTGTGGATCACACAAAGTGTTGTTCCGTGCGGGAATCGAGACCGCGACACGTTGCACGGCAGCCGGTTGCCCAACCACCGCACCAACCGTGCAGTCAAATATAACTTACTTGCAGTCCATCCTCCCTCTGTTCTCTCACAGCCCGCTCCAAGTCCCGCATCTTCTCTGCCATGACACATTTCGATGTTTTCCTTACACTTCGTCTAACTGGGAAGTATTCTGTTAACTTATGGTTGGAATCACCATTCACAACTTTTTCCAATTTAGTTATGGTTTTCTCAATCGGTGGCGGCGACGGTGGAGGTTCGACTTTAGGACTTTTCAGCTCTTCCTTGAAGTATTCAGTAAGTTTATGACTCTCGGCAGCTCGGGCGGCTGCGCGCGCCGCTCTCGACCTCAACGTGTGCCCGTTCGTCATGTTTGTAATACCGTTGCTAGTCTTCAGTGGCTTAGACTTTAATTCGGCTTTCTTCAATGGAGGTTCTGAACTTACTGCATTCTCAGTCTTTGGCTGTACTGCAGATATTATCCTAAGAGAAACAATATTAGTTAAATATGTGACATATACAATATAAAATGTCGTGGTGGCCCGGAAACCTACCAACGGCAAGTACCAATGTGACTTTTCCCGAGTTATATGTACTTTCTAAGATTATTTAGACACCACTGACAAACGGTGAAGGAAAAACATCGTGAGGAAACCTGAACTTATAATTTCTAATTATAAGTTTGAAATCGCCAACCCGCATTGAGCAAGCGCGGTGATTAATGCTCTAACCTTCTCCGTGTGAGAAGAGGCTTTGCTCAGCAGTGGGCATTTATAGGCTGTTGATGATGTGACATATTTGTACCTCTGACTTATTTCAGTTAACTATTCAGTATACATTATAACCACAACCAGAAATAACTTGAGATCCCAAAGCTTCTTACAGTTACTTAGTATGACATATGAAGTTACAAAATGAGTGCTTTGCAAGTTCTTACTTACAGTAAATGTGTTCAATATGGTGCAATTGTATGAAAAACCCTGTTACTTATATTTAGTGTTCATGATTTCATAGCTAGATGAAATATTGACAGGGTATATGATATAGTGAATGGAGAAGTATAGAATATTTAATAGAAACAATGCCTCAGTTACCTGCGCTTTCTATAGTTGCGCGTAGGTCTGACAGGCTTCTCCTCGCATAGTTCAATGCGGTGGGGGGTCTTCACACCCTCCTGGGCTGCCATCAAGCTATTGGCTGGAAACCATACCAACAACTATATTATACAACACTTATAATCATCACTAAAAGGAATGATTGCACTTTCCCTACTGCTTTGTATAATATTTGGATTAGAATATCAAAGTATACTTTGTGTTTTTAAGAATATTGTTTCTACTACTTTTACTACCAAATGCATGCAAAGCAATTAGAAGAACCATAAAAATATGCACAGGAAGCAGGAGCAAAGATAAAAACATACTGTGGAACATGGCCACTATAGAAATAAATATAGTCTGTATATTTATTCAATTTTTAATTGCAATATTAACTCGTCGAGTACCGGTTTTGCAGACACAATTATAGAACAATAGGTTGCGGTCACCGGTGACCGCTTGGTATTTGACAGTTTAATTAAATTATGAATTCTCTATAATTATTATTTGTTTTATAATTAATAATTATTATGATTATCATATTTATAATAAAAAGAATTGTTTTAAAGTTTATCTGTATGTATAATATTGGTTTACAATAATAAGGTAATAACTAGTCAAGAATGAAGCTGCTTTGTGGCTATAAATATTTTAATTTTTTTTCTCTATATTACAATTTATAAAATAAAGAAATATACTTAAATACCTATATAACCAATTAATGCCAAAGAGATATAAGCACTATACCAGGGATGGCATATGATATTCGTAAAAAAAAATAAAGTGACGTCACTGTGACAAAATGCATGTAGGAGGTACAAAGTCCAATGGGAATCACGACAATGCTAATAAAGTTTAATAATTTATGGATAAATTTTGTAAATTCTGTCCAAGGTTCTCAGATACATGAGAAGTGAAAATATAAGTAATGAAACAAACCCAATGATGTAAAAACTATAAGAACCTCTCCTTCTAATCCTAAGAATCCTCTCTTATCTACACCAACTTTTGCCAACTCATCAAGGAATTTCAGGGTGAGAAAAAAAAATAGAAAAAAGATTGGAGTACTATGGAACTAAAACATTTTGGAAAATTGACTGAGTTAACATTACAAATTTTCTGGCTGGTACTTTGACAATATAAGAGACCTTATCACATGGCCTATTTTACAGATATTAAATTTAGAACAGAATATTTATTTTACAATAATATTTTTACAGTAAAATAACAGATGATAAGAAAAATACATAAAAAAGCAATTATTTATCACTACATAATATTAAATTTGTTTGTAATTGAAATGAATATTATGCATTATAATAATGAAGTAGATAGGTTAGATTACAGCATTTTCTTCTGAAACATTTTAGCATCTAGAATTTACTAATAGTGAATTCATTTATAGAACGCACATGAGATAACATTTATAAAAATGAACGCTGTTAATAAGTAAGGCACACTGATGCGAACCATATTTCGTGAAGAAATGTGACTGTAAACGCATGCATTAAAACATAGAAAAACAGAAGCGGGTACCGCGAACAAAGGATGTCTAGAACATAACATGGACATCATCACAATTTTATGTATAGTTATGTAAATATTATATACTAACCTCGAACCATCTCCACTTGAACTTGATAATCGATGTTATAAAATCACTAAACACCATCGAAGAAGTGGTTAAACTAGACAAAAACAAAACCAGACTGGCTCGAGTTACCAATATTTTGTAACAGACCTTGTCATATTAGGATTGCAAGAACTTATCATGTGATTTATACATTTGATGTCATGTATTTTTCATTTTATTGCAGTTTTTTAGATTATCTTAACTATAAACGGTCAAATTTAAACCACTTCAACATATATTTCAGTAAAAAATATGAGTAATTCATGTAATTTCTTAGATAATGTCAAAATGTCAAGACAGAGTGTATGATTTCCGTAGAAAATGGACGCTTGTTTTTCCTAGGCAGCTTTCTTCTGATTGGTCATACAAAAATTTTTGAGCCAATGAAATTAAAAAGTTTATCCATAAACTACCACATTTTATCATTTCAATTTTGAAAGGCATCATTAGTCTATGTTCGAGAATGACGCGTTCAAATTTTTTGTTTAAGTGTTACTAGTAGATTTAACAACGCGTTCATGATTGTTACTAATTAATTTTAATTTTTCTTTCAAAGGTTATATTTTGTGACCTATTCAATGTTTTTTATATTTTGCAGCTGTTTATTTCATAAAGATTATCTACAGTTTGTCTATTTATTATTGAAAATCAATGAGGGCGCCACAGGTCGGAAGTACCAACCCAAAAAAAAACCCAAAACTAACCTATAAATAAATATGCAATGTAAACAATCCTTATTTTAAACATACAATCGTGTTTTTCACTTCTGGTTCCTAGCCACTGTTCGAATGAAAGCATATACTTAAGAAAAAATTATCCAGCTCCGCTATGAATTGCCCTTTTGCGTGTATAACTTATTATCTGGCTGATTCAACTAAATATAAAGAGAAATTTAATTATAAAGAGTGTTGCCATAGTTTTTATGTTGTTAGTGTGTTAGATATTTAAACATTCGTCGTCATATAGACAAACTACAACACTATCTATCAATATCAAGCATAGACTATACAATATATACTGAGATATCAAGTATCAAGTTCAGTAACACTTTGACAGTACTTGATGTCAATGTCAACAAAAATAAAAAATCTCCGATGCGCTGCGCGCCAAATAATGCAATGCCGGAAGGAAGGAAGAGTAGTTTATCAACAAGTTCCCTACACACAATTTTGAAAATTTTCATTACCTATCCTTTAAAAGATTATTTGAAGCCATGAATAAAAAAAAGCCTTGTTATATTTGGGACAAACAATTAATAGAAGAATGTGATCGGCTCCCGGCCGTAGGCGGAAGGGTACTAAAAAAACAAGTTAACCATTTATTTACAAATTTTGTTCCCTTATCGAATTATATAAACTTATTTAATTTGTTTCAGGCTAGTATGGTCCATGACTTAATAGTGGCCTACGATGTCTTGAAGCATGTAACTGTTGTGAAATCGTCCCCAGCGACATACAATGATTTGAAAGAGTTCCATTCAGAATTGTATCTGGACCATTTGAAGAAGTTTACCGACGTTCAGGATGATTACATGACGACTACGGAGGATGAGGAATGTGGCATTGGTATGGAATGATAGTTTGGATAGATTAAAAAATGTTTCTTGATAAAGTAAGTAATAGTATTTGCATGTAATTAAATCTCTTGCTTTAAAATACCTACTATAAAATGTTCTAAAAATCCTGATCCTGGAATTATTTTAACTGAAACTTAATTTACTACCTAGACCTATTCTATATAGACCAATAGTAATTGTTTTATATGCTAACATCCATACCAAAGAAAATTCTCCCAGGCTATGACTGTCCTCCTGTGTCCAACATGTATGGATTGGTGTCGACCATAGCAGGTGGTTCCATTACTGCAGCCAGGTGCTTGCTGCTGGGCATTACTGATGTTGCCATAAACTGGTGCGGAGGGTGGCACCATGCACATAGGTACTTTGTGTAATTACCTTCTAGAAATTATAGAAACAAAATTGATAGCAACAAAAATATAACATTTTGTAAAATATGCTTTTTTTTAGGTTTGGTGCGGAAGGATTCTGTTATGTAAATGACATAGTGATAGCTATTGAAAAGTTAAGGAGGAAGTTCCCTAAAGTATTATATGTTGATCTGGATGCACATCATGGTATCTTTTTTTAACTTAGTATTTTGAGCTTTTTATCAATATGTACATATAGCAACATTTTTTCTCTTTTATTTTAGGCAATGGAGTACAAGATGCTTATAATTTGAGTAAATCAGTGTTTACTCTATCTTTTCACAAGTTTGAACCAGGTTTTTACCCTGGCACGGGAAGTATAGATGATATTGGGACTCAGGGAGGGATGGGGTACTGCTGCAACTTTCCTCTACATGCAGGTTATGGTAATAATACTCTGGAGTATGCATTTGAGAGGTCAGAGTGATGTTAACAATAGTTTTCATAGTAAAATTATTATAAATCTTTTATTTCTAATTTAAAGTTGAATTTTTCAGGGTGTTCAGCTCTGTTTATACTCACTTTATTCCTGACGTCATTCTGGTTCAGTGCGGCGCTGATTCGTGTGCGCAGGACCCTAGTGGTGGTGCAAACCTAACACATGAGGGTTACAGTAATTGTATACGCAAAGTTCTTGACAAACGAAAACCCACTCTATTGTTAGGGGGAGGTACATATTAATTGATTAATTTCAAGAATTATTGAATTAGAATACTAGTTATTTAAGTCCTTTTCCATTTTCAGGCGGATACAGGCATGACAACACAGCACGTTTGTGGACATCCCTTACTGCTTTAGTTGCTGAAGTAAACTTAGATGAGTTGATACCAGACCATAGTCATTGGCCAGAATTTGGTCCCGATTATACCCTACCTATGGTTGCTACCCTAGTTAAAGATGCCAACAAAAGTTCTTATATAGATGAGTGTATTGAAAAAATACATGGTGAGATTTATATTCATGTACAACTTTTTTTATATTCATGTTTGAAATTACAATTACTATATTCCAATTTTATTTCTATTTACAGCAAATCTAATTAAATATTTGGCAAAATAAATATGAACATTATGTCTGAACATCAATGTTACGAAGCACAAACTACAACTTCAAATTTAAAAATCACCACATCAATACATTTCTTGAAATATCAAATAAAGTGCCGATTTTATCATTTTACTTGTTTTGTAGTAATTTAACATGGCTCTCAAGTTGGCAATGTAAAAATAAAACAATATAATAATTCGAAAAAAATATATTTTTAAAGTTTGCACTGAACTGTTCAGCACAGAAGTTACCAAGTAACATTGAGATGTAGATGTAGCTAGACCAGTAGTCTTGTGTACATAGGTTTCTTATGTGTAGTGCAACCCAGTAACCAGTCAATAGTTGGATGAATTATATTAGTTCTGATGAGTAATTTTTTACACAACACATTGCTACACTGACAGTGTTTAAATAAAAAAAGCACACACTAAGGTCTGAATTTATAGAAAATTTGTTCAAAAACAAAAAGTTAACTTGTGGTGTGGGGTCAGTTAACACAGGTTCTTCATTTATTTACATAGCAATAGTTTACATACAACATTACATAGATAAAAGCTACCTGTCTTCAGGAACAACATAAGCAGATAGGTAATAAATTCCTTTGCAAGACTATAATTTCTGGGAATATTGCTATTTATTTATTTAAAATATAAAATATTACTCATTCTAATGCACATACGCATTTAACATTTCCGATTTCTATTTATTTAATAATAATCTAAATTGTTATAGTGCTTATGTATGTATTGCAAGCAAGGTGATTCAAAAGCTAGTACCAGTGTAAAATCAAATGCAATATTAGTTTGAATCTACAGCAGTGGATGTGATCTCAAAGGATAACACAGTCCACCTTCTACCGGTGTAAAAGATCTTATAAATACTGTCTTGGGAAAATAAATGCATTCTTAAATAACTTATTCACACATTGCTACAAAATCGGCAGATTGGAGCCACTACTGCAAATTCAAGCTAAACAGTAATGATTCAATTAACTATTTTAGTCTGTGGGCCGCTTTTCACTATGTTTTTTAGTGAATTCCTCTGCATTTTTTGTGAACTTCTTTCTGTCCTTTAGGAATTCTTCAGCAAGTTCTGCACGCAGTGGGTGCTCTGGTTCAGGGTCATTGACAAGGGCCACTAGGGCTTGAATAACTGAAATTATTTACAAAAAAATAAGTAAATAAGAATGTATAACACATGTGTGTCTTCAAATTTTATTAATCAAAATAAAAAACGGGTGCATACCTTGGTCAGTCTTAGTAGCAGGCTTCCAGTTCTCAGCACTTATGATTGGCAGACAGACTTGACCTTTCTCATCAATATTTGGATGATAAATCTTGGTTTTAAAACTTATCTTAGGAGGTTTGAATGGATACTCTGCAGGGAAATTAATCTCAATGCGGAAAGCACCCTTGTTGTAAGGAGGATTGTCCTGTAAATTCAGAATATAGGCATTAAAAGCGTAGTCATACTATTTTGTTTCTGCATTATGATATAACCAAACTGATAATATGGATGAATGTAAAACAAATACCTATAATTAACTAAACACTATCAAACTGATACTAATAAGATTGTGTGGGTACCAAATACAACATACATGGGAATACCAAGGTAAGGTTATTACTATTATTTTGTATATTTTATATTGATCAATTTAGGTTTTCACCTGTGGTAATGCTTAGACTATGGTTTGTTTTATTTATGTATCTTTATGATAAGAAACCAAAAATCAGTTGCTGCTAGTAAGAAAAGATTTGACTTTTGGTATTTACACTCAAAGATAATAAGAAAGGTGAATGTGTACTGTAATTTCAATCAAAACTTTAACTACTGTAATATCTATGCAGGTCACTTTGAATAGGTCTACCTGGAAGTCATTGTAGAAGACCTATATTTAGCATCATGTCATCTTGTGACTGATAAAATTTGAATTCTATTCATAACTTTCAGAATGTGATGGTAAATGATTTTGACAGGTATACTTACAGGTACAATTAATCCTTGCCATGTCAGTATATTAGATTCATCTACTTGTATGTCCCTGAAGGACTTCAAGCCTGATTGCCTGATATCATTTAATTCCTGGGAAAGTTTAGAAACAATTATTAGTAAAATGTTTGAACAGTCTCAATTATAAATATGTTAATTATGCTTAATAGATGTAGTTTTTTTATGTAAAAAACGCCTAGTTCTATAAATAATCAGAATGTTTATATAAAGATTCAGGGTTCTACCTATAGGTACCAATAGAAAACCGGCTTTTAATGATTGTATAAAATATAACCCAGTTGTCTGTAGCTTCTACAGCTTCATATTTTTAATATAATATTACTAGGTCACTGTTCTAACATGTTTCTTGCAATGAATTTGCCGTCATTGCAACAATTTCATGTATTATTGAGTAACGTTACATGTATTTAAAGATGACTCCGTTCGAATAAAATGTATATTAAGAATGTAAAATGAAGATATGATCTAATAAAAAAAATGATGTCTCACCTTTTGTAGTCTCCTCGTTGCAGCCATTGTATTAGTAACTGTCAAACTCCCAACCTAAGATTTTATACAGTGTTTCTTGAAAAACTCAAGTATTATTCTATATACAGTTCCACATAAACACCATAATTATTGGGTACAACCAGATTATAATAGGATTTTTCATAAAATGCTGAAATACTAACTGCAAAATGCGACGAACACCAACAAAATTTCACTACCTACGTTATGTTGTCTCACTCAGCTATTTGACATGTCATTTTGTTTGTCATGTTTAAAGTTACCAATAGTTATTAGCGTAACAAAAATATTGAAGAGATTTATTGTAAAATGTTTTTATTTTAGGTTTATTTGTAAAGATAATTTAACATAAGTATTGATATGGAATTGAAAAATAAGACAAAAATAATAATAAAATAATAGATCATGAAACAATAACAAAACGTTTTATATCATAAAAGAAAAAAAAATCAGCAAGCGTGATGCGCGATGACTAAATTATTGTTTTAGATTGCCACATTAATACATTTATTATGTACGTTATCGTAAGTTCCTGACGTCGATTCTGCCATGATTACCAAATAGTATAATAAGTTTATGGGAAATTATTACCTACCACACATGGCTACCCTGGCTACCACACGTCTTATATATCTATCTACCACAGATGTATTAATTTATATCTACATCTGTGGCACCTACGATTTCTGTTTACTGAAAGCAAAAACAAAAAACAATTTGATTTTTCACATTATATAGTTTTTTACCTTCTCTCACTATTACACCCATCGGGTATTAAACATTTTCTAAAAATTCGTTTTAATTATTTTAAACTGACTTAAAAAAGGGAGGTTTTCCACCTAGTTTTTACTATTCCATGGTTTGACGTGTATGTATGTCTGTCCCATAGAGGTTTGTCCACGTTGGTACAAAATAAATCGTTCTTCGCGTAAGCTTAGACAAGGTAATATCGAATGCAAAAATAGGTATATTTAATATTTGTTTACAACAAGAAGATTTGGGTATAAAATGTAGAAATAAAAAACAATAGATGTAGAGATATACTCTTTTTATTATAACGACCGGATTGTGGGGAGACTATACAAAAATGTAACAATGCAACTGGATATAGTAATTTTCAGATATTATAAGTATTTATAAGTTTCATAAGTTTTAACGATATCTTTTATATTCTGTTACTGCTGTTCTAAGGAAATAGGTTTTACATTATATTCATAAAATATTCATCAACATAAAAATGAAAGCTAACCTTTTCTCTCCACTTACATAGTTTAAAATATTAATAACCTCCTATAAAATATTGGACAGAACTAAATGTTGTTCCAAATACTATAAACTTATAAAAACCGCATACAAATGAAGTTGCAATTAGATTGTTGTGACAGATTATAATGAAAACCAGTGGAGTTTGTTTATTTCAACTTGTCTATAACTATGCGGACATATCTGAGAATATCAATTGACAATTTTAAATATTATGGTATATTAAGACATGAAACACCTAAACATTGATTTTTTTATTAATAGAAAAGAAAACAAAGACAGACAGATGTTGAAAACGATTCACTAGCAGAAGCTACAGCGTACCATCAATCTCTTCAGATATTTCCGCTAGATTTAATTTTTATAGACTTACAGTCCTGTACAAGATACTTGAATGTACCACTGTATTGTATTTATAAGACAAATCGACTGATCTTTAAATCCCTATAGTAATGCTAGTCGTCCCCACGTTCGTCGTCACGGCGTCGGTTGCGCGTGCGCCGGTTCCAACCCTCACGCGGCCGCTCGCGCTGGCGCCCCTCGCCGCGCCCGCCCGCGCCGCCGCGCTGGAAGAACGAGCCTTGTTTCTCGAAGATACGCTCGTTCGAATCCACTAGATTGCCAACCTGTGAATATTCAAAATCAATATTTATATCTAATTTTTACAGATCGTAATAACATTTTAGTTCCTGCTTGGCATAATTTAATAGCCAGTTTTAATTTTTTTATTTTACTTTATTCCCAGCAATATTCTTACAGACTTATCCAAATCGATATTGAGGCCTCTTATATCTAAATTACAAACAAAATGTTTAACTAACTAACCATAACAAATGCTACGAAGTGCCACTTTAGTGAATTCACTCAGAGTGCAATAAAACATATCATATATTATAACATACAATATTATGATATATGATAATATATTGATAGGAAGCCTGATTATGAAAAATGGCAAGAATGATGATGTAAACTACTTGTGTGCATCTATGCATCTAAAATTTACCTTGTCAGCTAGCTGCAATGCTAAAGCCTGCATTCTAGTTGGCTCTGAACGATGTAAGATAGCACACTCGCTGGGGTCGTCAAGTGATGCCAGCAGCTCTTCGTTGATGATCATCTTGGAGACGAGAGAGTGCACGCGCTGGCGCGGCAGCTCAAACATATCCGCCAGGGAACGCAACGATAGTGAAGCGTAGACGTGGGCGTAAGTGAACAAGTAAGTGCGGAGCGACTCCTCGCGGATCAGACGACCAAGCATAGCACGGACATTGTCAGCACCAACCATCAGGTCCCAAACCTATAGACATTAAAAGTAATTTTTATTATATCCATCAGTCGAAAATGGTAATAAACAATGTTCCATTAAAAAAAAATAAAAATATGGTAATACACACCTTTGCGTTCATTTTCTCATTTACAATAAAATTCAGACAAGCACGCCAGTCTCCGCGGCGCATCGCTCTGGCGGCAGCCACAGCATGCTCGCGCATGGACTCGGGCGGGCCTACCAAAGCTTGACGCTCACTTGCGCGCAAGTTCTGGTAGAAAGTCTTACTAATCATGCGTCTGCGAGCATCGAATTCATGGGCGGCCATGTATGGAATCTCAATTAGCATGGCAGATACTAAATACACACATTCCAGCAGTTCCAAGTTGATGTGCATGTGGAACGGCATTTGGCGTTGCTTCTCTATTTTTTCCTGTTCCTTAGAACGCTCGTGTTGACGCTGAGGCAGCAGACCTTGAGCTAACAGTTCCTTGGGTTTGCCAGTCATCATCAGTTCAGCTAGACAGCCATGGGCCTCTTTAACGTTGCCTCGTCGAAAAGCGCACAAACCTAGGTTGGCCATAGTACGATTGTACAAAATCTGAGTGCTCGGGTCTGAATGTTGAACAGTCTCTTGCAAATGTGACATTAATAGCAAGTCTCGAGCTTGGAACCAGTTATCGTGCAGAGCGTGGTGGTAGATGTGGGACAGGATGGCACGAGTTCGAAGTCGGTCAGTCTCGTCGTGAGCGTAAATATATTTGCAGAATTTTTCCATTTTTTTGATGGTAGTTTCCTCACCAGGAGGAAGGTCCTTGCGCACTGCGCGAGGATCAAACTTGTAGTACAAGTGATCAATTTTACGGAGATACGCACGACATATTTCTTGTGGAGTGCCGTCGCGTTCGACCACTTGGCACACGCGGTCAATAAGTGTAGAAACGCGAACTTCGTCCTTCAATCTTTCAACATATTCATTAGAATGCGGATCACACTCCTTAAGCAACTTAGTGAACTCGTCATCAAGTCGTTCTAAAGCCGTCAACAGGCAACCACGAACGAGGAAGGGTGCAGTCACTAGTGATTCATTTTCCTCAGTGATACTTTCACTCAGTTGCATATTATCGTGAGCTAAAAGTAGGGTGACCATATGGTCTACATTTTCGACGAGTTTTGACCAATATTCAGGTTTCATGGCATCTGATACTTTAGGGTTGTAGTCGAAGAGAGCGGCCACAGTGGCGGCGCGCAGCTTGAGTTGGAGAGCATCTCCCAGGTTGTGGGCTGCAGCCACAGTACGCAACTCATGCAACAACTCTAGTTGGGCGCGGCGATCAGTACGTTTGCGACCACGGGCTGCGCTGATTTCACCCAGTTTCTTTACTACCAAAGCTGCATCAATGTCACTGTCCTACAGGAGAAACAAAAATTATTAGTAATTATAAACCAACATTACCACGTATTAATATTGTAGCACAAGTACGCCACAAATTCTTACCTTGGCAAACATCTTAGGTTTATCCGAGGTGGCAGCGCCCTTCCTGACAGTTTCCCATTCGCCTCCATCATCAGCTTGGTCTTTCTTAACTTTACCAATTCTAGCATCACGCCGGTCCTCACGACGTTTGGCCTTGCGCCTGTCTCTGTCTTCATCCTCATCCCTTTCAGTGTTTCTCTTCAAGAATCGTTCTCGGATGGTGGTGGCTCCACGGTTTTCGTCATCAGAGCTGGAGCTCGAATCAGAAGAGCTGGAGCCCCAGTCCATGGAGTCGGAGGACTCGTCATCTTGTGGAGGAGGACGGCGCGGCGGTTCAGGCTGCACTGACCGCACTCGCGGTTTCTCCTTTACCTTTTCCTCGTCATCAGACTCATCGGAGGATGAGGTGTCTAAATAACAAAATGATAATAGAATTAACTTATAAAATAATACTATTACACAACTTTATAAAATATTAAAAGTACATACTTTAATATTGCATATCTTTATTGGAAAGCAACAACTTCTCATATTAATTATTTAAATCCAACACTACATACCTTTACGTTCTTCATCATCATCAGGAAGATCCGGATCCTCACGGAACTTAGACATCTCAGCATCAAAGTCTTTTGCATATTTTCTTAATTTTTGCCTCAAGGATGTCAGTGCCTTGCTGTTGCCTTTAGACAATGCCTTTCTGCTGTCACGGTCATTCCATGCTCCAGTCACCCAGTCATCCAACTCAGCAAGTGCTCTAATGAAGAATCTTGGAGCAACTCCATTTTCTTCTTTTAGTACAACAGGTGCAGCACGAGTGTAGGCTCGTTGGAGCTCTTCAAAAGAAGCAAGAGCTGAAGAAAAATCCTTGATCTTGCGGTGGTTACGCAGGGAATGGATGATCGCCTCCAGTTCCTCATATCGCTTCTCCTTCATGGAGCGCACAACGCGTTTCGTTTCCTCCTCATCATCACTGAACTGAGGATAGAAATAATTATTTCAAGCACCTGCTATATTATTGGGCCATAACACTAACAACAGTATATTACTTATAAAAATCTTTGAATCTGGTGAACAAATAAATACCACACCATTGGAAGATTATAATACAAACCCATTTAACACCATAACAAGGTGATTGCTGATATTTACATAATACTTGATAGGTATAAAGCACCCAAAGTATGAAGAAACTAATGAATCATCAAAACTAATGATGATAAATTCAACACAATTGTGAAATTTCCCTTGGTTGTCAAAATTAACCTTTTTTGGAACCCTTATAGGTCTTCTTTATTAATATTTAGCCCCTTCTAAGTCATGGTCTTAGCCAGTTCAGAATATATTGAAATGCTAGCAAAATAAAACATAAAATAGCATCTTTCATTCAAAAGAAGAGTATTAACTACTACAACTAAGTAATCTAACTACTACAATTTACAATGTTAAGTTTTAGCTTATTTTGTAACCTATTATAGTGGTAATTAAGCATTTTTTTAATAGTAATGTACATAATAGTTTACTGGACCAAACTTATAAGTTTACCTGTTGGTTTGGTTTATTTTTACCTTTCGAGCTTAAGGCCAGGCCATTACCTAATGTAGATATTTCTTGTTTGCACATGCATAATAGTATTTGTTTGCAATGTAAGCATTTATTTAAGATGTTTGTTCCATGTATGGTATTAACAGTAATCATCTAGGTCTATGTTGTTGTTTCTTCATACAAATCAAGTCGAATCAGAAAGTATTCAGCACTGACAATTGAAATGTTCTTTAAAATGGAGAATATACTCACCGTATAGACGGGTGCAGGTGCGCGTACTACTGGCTCGTCCTCGCTCGAGCTTTCAGACTCTGAGTCAGTACCAGTCGCAAAGAAACGACTCATGTTTACGTTTTTCTATTGATTTACCTACAAAACAGAGAATTCATGTTAATAATCACTCACACTCGCGAATATATACGATTAAATATATAGAATATTTAATATTTTAGAAGAAATATGGTTCACAAAAGGTGTTGTCCGGTTGGTAGAGGTTAGAACTTTCACATTATGTATTTCCACAGTAAGATGTTTCACTCACCTTCTACAGAAAGTACGATAAATTACTTTGATCTCAACGATGGATATTGGTGACCAAATCATGAAAGTATTTTATAATATTGATAAAACTGGAGAATCTCCAGTCTGCCCACGACGCACCACACACGTCAAAAGAAAGACACAGACTAAAAAAAGTCTTTAAACTGACCTATCCCATAGACTATAGAGATTCTAGATGTTCTTGTTAGTTATTGAATTTTAGGTAAGATAAGAAATCAATGGGGTAGATGAGGTCGGTTAAAATAAGAAACCATACGCGCCAAACTGATTTTGATTTGATTTGAATTTTTAGGCTTTTTAACTTAAAGCTTCAAAATCTTTGTCTGTTTGTCCAAAGAATCTAGAGCCAAATATAATAAAATAACGCGAAAAAGATATTCTGGAAACACTAATGTCACTATGACATTACTGAATTGTTAATATTTTTTTACGAAAACTTGGTTGAGAGCGTGGATCCATGTGGAGCTTGTGATGTCATGTTTTTCAAATCGTTGAAAGTAAAACTGTTTATAAATGAAATCTTAGAGATTAAAAATGGAGTTCACCGGTTTAATTTTGCCTTTAACAAAAAACATTTGTCGCACCTGTCTCTCGGAATCGGATACAGCGATGTTTATGAACGTACAAGACTTGATTGAACACGAGATGATTAAAGTCAAATTAATTGATATTTTGGTTTTTCTTAACTGTTTGGAGAATAATGACGAAGAAAACTGGCCGCAAGGGATATGTTCTTCATGTGTATCTACAGCTTTAGTTGCATACGATTTTAAGTTGAACTGTTTAAAAGCAAATTCTACTTTATCGCAAATACTTATGATTCAATCTCCTACTCATTTGCAAAGGACTGAGATAGATTCAATTGACATAAATGTTGTTTATCAGGACCATGAATATGATGTTCCACTGTTCAGCAACCACCCTACATTAGACTTTGATAGCACATTAACTGATAACAAATTGACACCTTTACCACCAGTTACTGAAATAACATCTGCAGAGCAGCCCCCTCGAATGGAAGGAGAGAAGCGTTACAGCTGCACTATATGTAACAAGTCTTTTACTCGCTTATATGGTTTGCAGTATCACATGGCGAGGCATAGTGATACCATGAGAAATTATCTCTGTGCTAAATGTGGAAAAAGCTTCCACACATCTGGTGGACTAAGACAACATTTAAAGTCACATAGAGATATTGCACAGTTTAAATGTGGTTTCTGCCATAAGACCTACAAGTCCAGGCAATCATTGAAGGAGCATTTCCGAGTAGCACATTCCAGCAACCGCAAGTTGTATGTATGCGTGACCTGTGGGAAGAGATTTACTGCTAGATCAACTTTAAACATGCATGTTAAGACCCACAATGGAGAGAAATATGCATGTCCACATTGTCCTAAGACATACACAAGAGCAGCTTATTTGAAAGCGCATAGCTTGGTTCACACCGGTGTGGGTAAGCCCCGCCCCTTTGTATGTACCTACAAAGGGTGTGAAAGAAGCTTCCCATCCAAATATTCCTTAACGGTACATACTGCACACACTCATACCAAAGAGAGACCCCATAAATGTGATTTTTGCTTCAAAGGTTTTGCTACAGCCACTGGTTTGAAAATACATTTAGAATGCCATGAGTACAAAGAGTTGCCATGTAACATTTGTGGCAAGAAATTGAAAAACAAGAGAGTATTACAAAAGCACATGAAAACTCATGATGTTGATGCCAATGATATGATTTTGGAGACTGTAGATCAAGCATATTAATATGATTTCATTGTTATACATTATATACCAGCAGCATTATAGTGATTTCCCTACATAGTTGCTGTCCTTCCATTATTTCTTTAATAAATACAATGAGCAAAATTAGTTGTTTTCATTGAAATAGTGTTTATCTTCTCTTGTCAAGGTAATGTACTTTAAGTATTTAGTGCATACATAGATCAAATCAATTGCGGTATTTGTCATCTATTTTGTTTACAACTGAACTCTTTGTCTGCTAAGTAAAGACAATTTCATATGACATCTTGCCTGTAGAACTAATAATGGGTATGTTGAAGAATTTGTATGTAGTGAGTGTGACCTTGTGATTGTGTTCATACTATAAATAAAATAACATAGTTTTGATAGAAACTCTTTATTTCCACATACCTACTCTGTACACAGAGCAATATTTCATGCATGCAAATATTTTTGTGGATAATGAATGTGAGTTATACATGCTCTCTAGGTTTTTGATAAAAATGTATGAATTAATTGGCAGATAAGGCTCAATGGTGAATCAGGCTGATTACAGTAATTGTTAAAAATAAATGAGAAGTCTCTTGATAAAGATTCTAAATTCACATCACAAAAATAAACACAATCATAGCACAACAGTAATAAATTCTATAAAGGTATGTACATTATAATAGAATAATTATTGCTTACAACAAAATAACACATTGCAAATTAATTTTAATGGGTATATCAGGAAGTACAACATCCTATTTAAATTTTGCAGTCAAGTCTATAGATGTGGTTATTGTTATCAGAAATGTGAAAAGCTACATTCCAATAATTGACTACTTAAACAAACTATAAAACTATTTGCAGTGCAGATATATTTTCCCAGTCATTTAACTAACCGTAACCGAGTGTCTATTTATTGCATAAAATATAACAGGATAAAATCTAAATGATTTGTTTTCTGTGAAGCCTTATTGTTAATAATAACTAGGCAACTGCAAAATTTTATGCACATGTTTGTTTATAAGAATACATTAGCACTATAATATACCAACACTTCATAAATAATTGTGTTTACATATTATTATTATGAGCTAGTGTTTCCAATTGGAAATGTTATACTTATAGACAAATGTATAATATGCAATACATTTCCAAAGATCAGTTCATACTTTATACAAATATGGGGCTATGCTAATACTATTCAATATTGCACTTGAGCATCCCTCCATGAGATAACTTCGACTGAAATTTTCAGTTGGTGCATTTAGTTCAATATTAACAAAAAAAGGAATGTGGACTATTATTTATCAAGTATTTTATTCATCAGTTTGTTTTGCTTGCTCATCTTAATATCAGCATCTTCAACTTTATCTTGGATTGTGTCTATGAGGTCATTTTGCTGTTCAATTTCTTCACCAAGAGCAATTCCAAGGCCTTTAAGTCTGGATATGGTGTGTACCATTTCATCTAGGTTAGCATCCAGAACCTGGTTGAAACGCTGGCTGTCACTTATAGGCGCACTCATCTGAGCACTGCCATCTAATTCACGCAACCTTGTGGCCGGATGTGATCGGAAGTGGTCATCCCCAGTGGCTTGTGTCGTCAGATTATCTATTGTATCATTCAGTTTACTGCTAGGTCCTGCATTCCTAGTGCTTGGGGAAGGCCTAGGTGTTTGATCCGGTTTACCAGATAAGTAATTCCTGAAACTGTGGAAAACTGATTTAATACCATTTAGATGCTTTTGACTGTGGTTTAAATTTGTATTAATTTCGTCGAGACGGCTGTTCGTATTTTGTAGTTGCTCTCGCTGGCGGCTGAGTTCTTCAGCGGTAGCGATTCCAATTTGTTCGGACTCGCGCAACAGGCCTATGCTGCGGGAGGATGAATCCAATGTTCGTTGTTCGATTTCTCTTTGTCTTTGTAACATAGCTTGTCTTTGTTGTTCTAAAGCTGAAATTTGACTTCCGTATGCAGAAGGTGCTGGTCTACTTTGTTGTGGAGGTGGAATTCTTGATCTAAAACTGTTAACGAATGTGTCATCGTCAACATCGTCATCCTCGAACAATTTGTTAGGGTTCACGTAAGTAGGGCCTGGACGAGACATTTTTTATTCGATTGCTTATTTAAAATTCACTTCACTTCTAACACTTTAATACGCAAACATGTGCTCGACACAAATTAATATAAATTCTTTATACTGGAGGTATTTAAATTATCTAACTAATTAGAATAGAATAACATTAATACGACATAATCGCGAGATGACGTGACGTACCATAGATTATGATAAATTGATAAACTAGAACTAGAAGGGGCGGGGAACGGGAAGGATAGGTACCCCTATTATACATCTATGGCGGGTACATAGACTAGATTATTATAGTGGTGGACACTTGGACAGTGGCTGGATCAGTGAATGGGGATATTGTGTAGTTTGAAACTTTTTGATAACATACGTAACATCACGCCTTCAAATAAAAATGGGATATTTTTACTACAGAAATGATAATAGCAGTACAGATTCATTATAGATCAGATGGATTTAGTGAACTTGTATGAAAAAAAAGTTTGGTGTGAAGTATAAAAAAAGACAGTGGACTTTTTTGACGAGATAGCAACGACTTTGACGCAACTTTGACATCCATCGTTATTCGAGTTTGTTTGACGTTGACCAAAGACTACTTTAATTATAATATTGACGTTGACGTTTGTTTGTTGAAGAACTGGAGAAGTGAAGATGATTTTTCGCTCAATTTGCTATGCGTGTTCATAGCTATAAATTAATCATAAACGATCATCTAATAGACAGCATCTAGTAAAATAATTGAATTTTGATGGGTGCACACTTAATACACAAAAACTTTCAAGATGATGGCTGGAAAAGGTATTTATGCTGATTTTACTCTCCTCACTATAACTTTCATGTTATTAATTTGATAAAGAAACGAATCAAAGATTTATTTGTATTTCAGCAATGCCAGAAACAGAAGAACAAAACAGAATAAGGTTTCAAGTTGAACTAGAGTTTGTACAATGTTTAGCCAACCCTAACTACATACACTGTAAGTATGCACAACTTACTGTTTACAGTTACATACCTACGTTGTTACGAGTATGAATAACAATATTCGAATATGAAACATGTTTCAGTCCTGGCACAGCGTGGTTATTTGAAAGAAGCTACATTCATTAACTACCTCCGCTACTTGCAATACTGGCGGGAGCCAGAATATGCTCGCTATCTCAAGTACCCAATGTGCCTCCACTTCTTAGAGCTGCTGCAACACGAAGCATTTAGAAGAGAATGTGTTTCAGCACAGGTATGAGGTTCTAATATGTTTACAAATAAATTGATAATTCAGTCTCATTAGCTAATTTCAATGGTGTTTAATTTTATAATTAATTTTAACAATGTGGATCTTTCGTTTTCATTCTGATGTATCTTAACCAGGATTTGTACTTAAAGCAGTATTACAGTAAATAATTGGTGATTGTTTTCAGGTATGCAAATTTATGGATGATCAAGCAATTTTGTTGTGGCAACACTACACACGGCGGCGTACGCGCACGCTACAGCCGCCGGATGCGCCGGCGCCACCCGCTCCCCCCGCACCACCACAGCAGGGACCACCCCGACAACAGACATAGACATATCACAGATTATATAGAAAGCAATGATGAAGCTTCTTCATTGTAAGGAGCATGGCCTGTTGTAAAAGTTCTTTAACCTCTTGTCAGTTGATATATGAGACAATAGAAAACACATTGTGTCTCGCATAGATCTGCGTTCCGGCAGTCAAGAGGTTAATAAATACAAATTAAATACTTCCACATAATTAGTGTATCCTCAATAATGTATCCTCTAAGTGTGGATTACATTTACATAGTACATTATATACAAATCTACTGAAAATGATTGCATTCATTCATAGAGAAGTCAACTACCAGCTGCCAGGTCCTTTTGGATGGTCCTTACAATGTACAGTATTAATTCTATGTGGTAGTATTGTTTTATTTGGTTTATTATACATGTATATTATTATACACAATAATTCTGGTTTTGTTGTAATGGTAAACAAACTGTTAAAAATCACATAACTGGATCAAGTGAATGTTACATTGTATAAGTGCATTTTTGCTTACCCTTCATATGTTGAAAAGTGGGATAAATGTTATAATGATCACCATCTATTTGTGAATTAGCAGTTGGCACCATGACATCACTATTTAGAAGAAACAAATTGATGGGGAATGTCTTTGAAAATTTGAACAGACTGAGTTATTGTATAACTTTTAGATAAGTATAATAAAAGTTTTTTAGTTAAAGCTAATGTATTTTTTAATTACATCGCCGTGATCATTATCACCAGGCCGTCTAGTCACAGAACATTGATCTATCTTTAACCATTTAAAAAAGGTAATTCAAAGATTTTGGATTGAGGTCAGTTAATCCGCTGAAAATCGGTTCTTATAAGCCATCATTTCATCAGTTTTTATTCATCAGTTCTTATACCCATTAGAAGAGAGGTGTTGGTGATAAGTGGATTGTACTCTTTAAGAATACTTCTGATAAAAAAGCCTGTACTGAATAATAGTATTTATTTAACGAATGGTTGTGTATGCGGGCGGCGGCGCATCATGCAGAGCGCGCGCAGGGTGAGGTAGTACAGCAGCTCCACTGCGCTCATCATGCTGAACCCCATGCACAGCCCCAGCAAGCCGCCCGTGTTGGCTGGAACAAATAAAACTTAACTATATTTATAATACCTAATTTACCATTTAAATCGTATTCAACTTGAGGAGCCTTTGGTCAATTTACCCGATCCAGAACTGGAACCCCCGACCCTTGATCTGCAGTTGGTCTGGCGACCATTTGCCAAAACTTTCAATGAAAGTAAAAAAAACTACCCATGTTTAGGTACAGCATACAACTCTGGGGTGCAGCAAGTCACTTTAATGTAGACATTCTTCAACGCTAACAGAACAAAGTGTTAAGAACATCGATCAATGCGCCATGGTTTACACGGAACACTGAAGTGCATGATTACTTGCTAATCCCAACAGTAAAGGAAGAAATAAAGGTCTTCTGTGGCCTATAAAAACGCCTTGAACGACACAGCAATTATCTAGCTGCCGAGCTTATGAATACAAACAACCGCCTGTTCCGGCTGAAAAGAATACGATTAGCATCAATATAAAAAAACTAAAAAAAATATGAGTACATTTAAAAAAAAACATATACTTATCTACATATAAAAAAAATGAGATGTTACATCACAGGATGTGTACTCTCCACATAACTATAAAAGAAAGACATCATATTTTTATCTAGCCTTTAGATGATTGTGGATAGAAAAACAAAATGTTTGGTAGGTAGCTACCTACCCTATTAGTCCTTCAGCTAGGTAGGTACTTACAAGTAAAAAAGGTTGTGAAAATGCTTTTGGCAGACTTACATAAGAATTCAGTGAGTCCAAATATTTCTCCTTTTGTAAATCTCATGAACGTGTTTTCTTCAAAATAAAAGTGTACAACCAGCATGTTTTCCCTGAAAATAATAAATAGAATAGTAATATGATTATTGATTAGGGACCAGGTAGGTGGTAACTTACGTGAAATATTCAGGAGTTCTGTTGCCGAGGGTCCTGGCAAGTTGTGCCACGAGCATCTCTTTGAGCGGCGCGTCACTCAGCTTCTCCATGTAGGCGATCTCCGTGCATGCTGGCAGACACTCCATGCATGTGATGTCGCGACCTGAATTCAATAAAAAATATAATTACTTACAAATAAACTCAGAAAGACAGAAACCTCTATGTAATGCATTGATCAGCGACATTATCAAGAAGACCAACCTTCAGGCATGATCAGGCTCATGTTTGTATAACATTTCGCATCTGCCTTCCCGCAAATACGAGTGGATTTGTTTTCTGAAAAAGTTTAATATAAAGTGTGAATAAGGTTACCGGGGGCCCAATCATTCCCCTATCCCTCATCACCAAAGGTCGGCAACGCACTTGTAAGTCCATACGAATATTTTGCCAGATATTTTCGCTGGGTACCTATCTACAAATTTTCTTTAAATAGGTAGTTACTCATGATTTGTATTGTATCTGCCTCGTTGGTCGAGTGGTCGCAAGTGCGACTGCCGGGCAAGGGGTCTCGGGTTCGATTCCCGGGTCGGGCAAAGTATTACTGGGTTTTTAAAAAATTCTTAGTAATAGCACGGAGTATGGAATTGAGCCCGGTGTATGGCAATAGGTGTCCCTATTACATGGGACTCATAACATAAATATTGAAAAGTGGGTGTTACATTGTACAGTGGCATAATGTGCACCTCTGCCTACCCCTTCGGGGATAAACGGCATGATGTTATGTTATGTTATGTATTGTATCTGTTGTTAAGTGCTCTTGAGTATAATCATTAGACCCAGTGTCACCCCCTGCTGTAGACCCTACCTAGTGGTCCTAACTTCGTTATTCTTATGACAACAATGTGATTACATAATTTAATCATTTAACACAATATTTTTTTACTAATAAACTTACTTACTGGGCATATAATAGTAGACACATTTGCATACGTCCAGCATAGCTTGCGCTTCACACTCCATTTCGCAGTTCTTCAAAGTGTAAGTTCTGTGGAAATATCGAACAGTTTGTCGTAATAGATATAAATCTGTGCCTATGCATGCATTTTTAAATAACTGTTACATCATGTGAAGTTATACAATAAGGAAGGAATGTTATGGTTAAATGACTAACAAACCACAGTTATGATCTGAAATCTAAATCTAATTTGTTACGACCTATTATTACAGTATCTAGTGCAAACAGCAGTCTTCATTTAGATGCACATACATAAAATATCAAAGTCATGATAATTTCACCTACCGGTAAGGTCACTTATTCTGGAATGCCTACCTGAAAAATACCAATTCTTTTTCATTAGAGAATAAACAAAGCCTTTTCTTAATATCAATAGATCGAAGAGATGGTTGTGCATCTGATATCCTTGGCCAAATCGCAATTCTTGCTTCTCTGCCCGGACCGTATATAGCTCCGAGATTTCTTATCTTAGGTGTTTCCGTGGGATTATGTAGCAGAATCTAAAAAACATGGACAACGTTAGAATTTACCTAAATCATAAATGAGATGCTCTGTGTATTGAATAGAAAAGATCAAACCTTGAAGCCAGCACTTTTCGTGGAAGCGCAATAGTATTCCGCAAGATTAGCGTCCAATACCAGGGAGAGACCGTGATGAGTGCCAATTCCTTAAAGCGAAAAAGCAAGGAGGTGTATGGATATGTTTGTAAGCCTTAGAATAGCATTAATAGTATATAAGACTAAATCGTATTATTTAGAATGAAATAAAACTAATGTGTTGCTTTGTAAAATTAAGAAACGACATTTAATGTTTTATTCTTCTATAAATTCTTTAACACAAAAGTCACATATTGACGTTTTTAAAAAAACAAAGACTATTTGACAAAGTAGTCAATTAAAAAATTAAGAAAACCTTTTTCTTTACATCTACCCTCCCGAGGAAGAAAATTCACCCGTGAATTTTCTCTCAGGGCCTAAGCTTACTTCTTCTTCCATCTCTTCTTCACTTGTTTCTTCCTTATCTTCATCCTTTTCTATACGTACTGGAATTAGTTTTGATATATGAAATAGATTTGACTCTGTCTTCCTGTGTCCTGTATCTATCTTATAAATTGTATTTGATTTTTTTTCTATTATTTTATATGGTCCAATTCTTAGTTCATCCAGCTTTTTCCGATTTATTTTATTTCCATTTTCTACATACACCATATCTCCAACTATAAATTCTCTCTTTTTTCTTTTTCTATCATAACGCATTTTGTTATAGTAGTGTGATTTCAAAGCATTATTAAACGCTATTTCTTTATCTCTGATCCAGTCACTATGTATGCGTTCTTGGCGTAACTCATTTGGTAAGACTGTAGCATCAGTTCCATATAACAAATAGCATGGTGCATTGCCAGTTATCGAATGATTAGTCTGATTATATTTCTCTACACATTCGTGCGCTATTGTAGTCCAAGCTTTTTTTTGTTCACCTCCATTTATCCGACATCTTATCTTATTTACTAGAGTTTGATTTAACCTTTCATTGAGTCCGTTTGAAAAAGGTGCATTCACTGCTTTAAATATCATTGTTATTTGCTTATCACTGACAAATTTCTTGAATTCTTTTGAATTTATTCCTGGATACTGGTCGGTGAGAAGCTATTCAATCTCTCCTATTTCGGTGACTTTATTTATTAGCTTTATAAAATCATGTGCACTCTGGGTCTGTGATGTTATAATGAATGCGTATCTAGTGAAGTGGTCTACAAGAAGATGTAGGTATTTCTTGGTTGATCTCGAACCACCAAAACCATCAATTGTGTCTATTGATACTATTTCAAGAGGTCTTTTCGCCGGTCCTAGATGTGACATCGGTATTTGTGCTGTCCTCTTGTTTTATTTTTAATGCAAATTTCACAGCTTCTACAATTTTTTTTTATATTCTTAGTTAAATTCTTTGATACATACAGTGAACTAAGAGTTCTTAGCATTTGTCCAACTCCAATGTGGCACAGATCCTCGTGTATTTGTTTTATAAGTCCTATGCTGAAATCTTCTGTTATTATTATTTTTTCTTTGTTTCTTATTTTTTTGTAGTACACGTTATGTTTTTTAATGATTTTATTTTTATTTCTTTGTATTTCTTCATTTTTATTCTGATCCATTATAATGTCTTCCAAAGTAATAAGGTTCACTACTTTTAATAAATCATCTAAATCTTCTTCTGGTTCCAGCACAGGATTTCGACTTAAACAGTCTGCTTCTAAATTTTCTTTTCCTGGGGAATATTTAATTTTAAAGTCATATTGTGAAAGGTAGTAAGTGAGATCACCCAGCTCTTCATACGTTCTTGCTTTAGGTTCATATTCTCCAATGGTTTGTGGTCTGAGTAAACCGTAAATGTTTTCCCATTAACCAGTACTGCCAATATCTCAATGCTTCTTTGATGGCCAAACATTCTAAATATATAGCTTTTTTCTTCTTTTGTGCTGCATTTAGTTTTTTGGAAAAATAAGCTGCTGGTTTTTCTTTACCGTCTGTTTGTACCTGTTTTAAAATTGCTCCAACGCCCTCCAGTGATCCATCTGTATAGATGTTAATTGGTAGATTTTGATCAAATATTTCTAGTATTGGTTTCGAACATAAGAGACTCTTTATTTTCTCAAATGCTTCATGACATTCTTGAGACCAAACAAATTTCTGGTTTTTTCTAAGTAAGTTAATGTATTCATGGTAAAAATTTATTTTTCCTAAAAATTGTCTAACATTCTTTTGAGTTTTTGGCACTGGGAAATCCTTTATCGAAATTAGGTTGTCCTTAACTGGTTGTATTGAATTGTTTTGAATAATATGTCCCAGGTATTTTATTGAATCTGATGCAAATGTACATTTTGTAAATTTTAATCGGAATCCTTCAGTTTGAATTGCTTCTAGCAACTGTTTCAAGTGTTCTATGTGTTCTTCGAATGATTTCGAAAATATCAGGATATCATCGATATAATTCACGGTAAAATTAGTAAGTTTATATTTTCTAAGTATATTACTTAGTATTCTTTGAAATATTGCTGGTGCTGTCTTCAGCCCGAACGGAAGACAAGTCCATTGGAAGTGTCCTTCTTGTGTTACAAATCCTGTCTTCTTCCTGTCTTCTACTCTGAGAGGTATAGACCAAAAAGCGGAGTTTATGTCTAGACTTGTAAAATAGTTACAATTCCTTGTCTTTATCATTAGATCATCAATTAATGGGAAGGGTTGAGCTTGAGGCACTACTATTTTATTTAAATCCCTAAAGTCTATACATAGTCTTGACTTTTTATTTTCTTCTTTCTTAAATGCCAAAGTTACCGGTGCTGCAAATGGGCTGTAGGACTCTTCTATAAGTTTATTATCCAATAGTTTTGATATCTGTTCTGCTATCTCTTCTTTGTCTTCTATAGTGCATCTATATGGCCTTTTGCTGCAGTATTTATCCACTATTAAATCTATTCTAGCTTCATATCCTTTAACTGTTCCTACGTCATACTTGTCTTTGGCAAAAACCGATTTATATTGTCGTATTAGTTTATTAATTTCTTCTTTTTTATTTTCATCTAAATGATTGACTTTCATTTGAAATTCCTTTTCTTTCACATGTTCATTAAAATTTATTTTGTACTCCTTTTTACATTCGTTATTTTCGTCTTGTGTTTTGTTTATCTCTTTCTCTTTTTTTTATATTATCTTGATGTAAGTATTGTTTTTGTGTTATTTTCAACTCCTCATTTTGTACCAACTTGTACATCTTTATCATATCTAATCCTATTAAAAAATCATATCTGAAATTCGGTTCATCAATAATGTAAACATTCACATTTTCTTCTTTTTCGAATATTTTTATTTTTAGATTTGTCAAACCACTCGTTTTTTTAACACCATTAATAGTCACCAAGTTTTTTTCATTTACACTACTTTTCTTGGGTTTTAATTTTAGTAATCTTGAATTAATGAGAGAAACATTCGAACCTGAATCATAGATTCCATAAATTCCTAATTTATCATTTATTAATAGTTTGACTTTTATTAATGGTGCCACTATTAGTTTTTTTGTTCTGTTTCCTTCAACTCTGCTTCAACCACTGAATTATTTACATGCCTTATAGATCTTCTATCGAATTTATCATTACCTTTAATATTAAACCAGCATGCAGCTTCGGGATGATAGCGAGCCCCTTTATTTAAATTTTCGCATGTTTTACATGGATTACGTTCTTCTATTTTGTTATTTATCTTTTGCTTTTCGTATTTTCTATAGGCCCCATTCCTATTTTTATTTACCAAATGTTCATACTTTCTTACTTCATTGAATAAGTCTACTGTATCCTTCTTTGCTTCTCTATTTATCTTCTCTAGTACAAATCCTGGAAAACCTGCTGCAATTAGATCCACTAGAGTACCTGTATCTATTGTTCTCCTCATGTCCAGTATAAGTTTTTCCTTTTTTATGGCGTAATCCACCAATGAACCATCCTTGTATTTAAAAAACAGCGCATACGTCACTTGGTCCCAGCCTTGGTTCGCAAATGATTCACAAAATTTATTTTTCCATATCATCCAGTCAGAGTTTAGCGTAAATTTTATAATCATAGAACTGTACCAATCAACACAACTTTTATCCATGAACAATCTGAGTATTTCTATTTTTTTCTCATCTTCCATAATGTCAAAGCGTGAACATTCTCTTTCAAAAATATCAACCCACTGGCTTGGATTTGTATTCCCAGTTGTAAATTTTTCAATCACAAACTTCTCTGCAATATATTTTAAATTCTGTTTCTTTAAATCATGTGTGTTCTCAATTAATTTTGAAAATAATTTTTCCAATGAATCTGCATTTTCTTGTAATCCTCCAGATGTTGGCTTTTGTTCAATTTCTTCTAAATATTGCTCTCCAAATTGTAAATTACCATCTTCATCTACATACACTTTACTTAGTTCTTCTGTCATTGTTATCCAAACTTTTCTTGTCTGATGTCTTTTCTTCATACTATTTTTTACTTTATTATATGCAGCTGTTTTTATCAACTCTTTATGAAAACCAGCAGACTGTAGTTCTTCTGGTATAGCAAATACTTTTTCATCTTTTGTTGTTATTGAGGTTACACAATAGACATTTGATTTCCCATCACTCGCTGGCAATATTGCAAATTCAAATCGTAGCTGATCCATAGTTTTTTTTATTTATGTATTTCAATAAACGAAAATGTCGTTTTATAAGACTAAATCATATGATTTAGAATGAAATAAAACTAATGTGTTGCTTTGTAAAATTAAGAAACGACATTTAATGTTTTATTCTTCTATAAATTCTTTAACACAAAAGTCACATATTGACGATTTTAAAAAAACAAAGACTATTTCACAAAGTAGTCAATTAAAAAAACCTAAAATTAAGAAAACCTTTTTCTTTACAAGTATATTAAAATAATGTGATTTTTTACCTTTAGGTCTCCATGGAAAGCCATCAGAAGGAGCATCAGCAGGGTATCCATCCTCTGGTGTCCAGTCTACGGCTGGTGATGGAAATGTTATGTTCAAGTCATTGAGAGAACGACTGTGAACAAGAAAATCTATATATTTTTGGGATGCTATTTGTAAATAATCTGGAAATTATGAAATTTTAATAGTAATTGAATGTGCTTACGGGTTTCTGAACATTTTATTTCTGTGTACCACGTTGAAGGTGCAGCAGAGTCCCTCGTCTGTCAGCTGAGCGTTGAACAAGTCCTCGCAGTTCATAACTGACGAGTCCCAGATACATTGTGCCAGCATTTCACTGCACGGTTGTGTCACCTGGAGCGAACAGGACAAAACTACTAAACGATAAGTCAACTAAGTAAGATTATAGGAAAGGAGGTGCATTTTATAGGGTGCTTTATAGAGGTATGTTCACCAATGATAGGTCATTTACATAAATGGTACTGGCGAAAAATGGATGGTACATATATTTTGGTATTAGCTTTTAACGTAAAATCTGATGATGTCGTGGAGTTTTTGCCACAAATTAGTGGGCAATATTTATTATTAAACCAACATTAATTAGAAACGATCTGGTATGGTCCCAGTCAGCCCTGCCCGCTATTCCATCCTCGAATATTTCAGAATCGTCTTTTGTGGTACACAAACTCTGAAGCAGCTTCTTGTCAACCGGATTCCTGTAATGTATTAAGGATATGAGGTCTTTAATATGTACTTACTAATTTAAATCTATTTAATTTTTTAATGAAACAGAGGACAACGAAACAATTTTGTTCTGAACACTACATTACGCTTGATTTCTCACTGAAGCAATGTTCTAATTTGTAATGATTATGTTAACAAAGCAACAGTGTTATGGATGAGTGAACTAAATAGCAAATAAGCCAATCATTCAAATAATTTTTAAGTTTTACTTGGTTAAGGAGACACATTAAACCACATTGTGCTCAAGACACTATAAAGCATAGGTAGGTTCTAATTTACGGCATAGGTACTAAAGATAACTAAACACTAGTATATACAAACACCAAATTACAATATTGTTGATATCATTTTTGGGGGACAATAATGAGACGTAAAAAGTAATTCTATAGCAAGCATGAAGGTGCTGCTAGAGAAACAGTTACCCATACGCCCAATATCTTTCAGCTACGGTCTTCTTCGCTTGGTTGACGTTACAGACAGTGAGCGCGGGGAATGGTAGGTTGCTGAGAGGCATGTTCTCCGGGTTAATGCTGACTATCATCGGGGACGAGCGCCACTTTGCGTATATGTTTAATATGAAAAATCCTGCACTTACTAAAGAACAGCCAAATGCTGTTAACCAGAAAAATCTGAAAATGAAAATGATATTACGATTAACCTACTAACAGGGAAACAAGAAGATGAAAAGGGACGCGAATGCAAAATATCTGAGGGTACTAATTAAGGAATATAACTACTCTCGACGAGAGATACTAATAAAATAGATTACTATGTTGCACCTCTCAAACCAAGTCAGCTTTCGTTCTCCAATATATCGAAGCCCGTGTAATGTGGACGTCATCAGATAATCTCGTAAGTCGTTACTAAAACTGCTGGTTCCATCCTCCAATCTTTGTGCAGTTCTTAGAGTTGTTGGTCTTTCCTAATAATTTGATTAGTAAAAAATTAAAGTATAGGTACATAATAATAATAATATGTTATGTTAGGATATGGTAAGTATAGGTATTAATGGTGACTCACTTCGCTCTTGCTCCTGTTAGCCGGTAATTTTGAATCCCACACATACCAAGGCGTTGGTTCTTTACCTTGAGCCCAATAGTTTTGCTGCCAGATGAATTGTACCTCTAGATATTTATTACGATATGCCATTATGTAACTTCCTCTTTCAGAGATTTTATCAGTTGAACAATAATAATTGAAAATAAAAACATTGCATTATAGGTGCTATATTGCAATGTTTTAAGATGGTTACCTTTCTAAATATTATGTCCTTTGATGATTTCCGAGGACGCATCCCGAATTCTCTGCTAGGATAGACCAGCATTGTCTACAGAGCCATCACCAGCACCAGCTCTGCTGCTAGCAATTTACCACGGCGGCACGTGGAAACACAATGAAACGGCTCCGGTTGACATCCAATTGGTGCTTGTAACCTAATTTTCCAAAGCAAATGTTTGCGGTCTAATCGTTTGATTGCGTCTATCATTTGATAGATCGACCTTGCACCGCCTCCATCGCTAGCTTTCGATGGCAAAATTATACATTTTCCAGTTATTTGTTGTCCTGTCTCACGTTCGTAATTATCAGTCTTACCTTTATCGTTACTTACCAAACTAAACTTCGCTACTCTACTCTGTTATTTATTTTAAATTAGATTTGTATCGAGAACTTTGATATCGTAAATTATAGATAAGCTAGTTTTTGTTTGATTATATTGAAATTACTTTGGCTAGTTTTTTACAATGTTGGATCAAAAATAGCTTTTTGTTTTTCATTATGTTAATGTTTTAAATAAATGATGTTGCTAGAAGTCGTTAGTTTGACATTATTAATTGTTTGTTTTGCTCGGTTAATTACTATTGCGTTTTTATAATTTAAACATAGAGAATTACTTCAACCGTTTCATTATCTATTTAGAGATCTATGTAGTTTCGTCATAGCGTGTCACGTTATAGTTACGAGACTGCTAACTTTAGTTTCATTTTTCAATTTAATAACCAGACTACATGCATGAGTTGGCCATAAAATGTAGTTGCTGGTGGTAGTGTTGTTGAATATGTTGTACCTCTCGAATTATGCATGTCGCTAACATTTTGTTGAAAGTTACCTATTGAAGCTAGCGTAAGAAGAGGTACATAGTGCTTGTAGGTTACATCAAGTTGACCGTGCACTTAGAATGGAAGTTGATTATCTACAACACTAGTGACATCGAACAGCTGTTTCAGTATTGGTACCTAAATTATGTTCTGTTATTGTATACATAATATTATGATGGTTTAGTTATTTCCGCAACGGGTGTCTTCATCTTGAATCAAGTGTACCTACTAAATTGTGTATACCTTAACTGATCTTGACTTTGTCAGACCATACATTAACTGTCTGTCTCGATATATGATTGTGATCACAACTTGTTTGATGTAAACGTCACTTGTCGTTGTTTGCAATTCTTCACTGCGGGTTATTATCGTCATTTATTAGATCGCTATGTTACCCGCTGGCATTGTCGGCGAATGTTACTTAGGTACAACGGCTATCGATTATAATGAATTAAACTCCATAGTATATTCCGTTCTATATAATTCGTTATTAACGCATACATACAAATTATTTATTATGTACAAAAAGTTCGTTCAATAGAAATTTCTTATAAAAGTAACAAAAAAGCCACAGGAAAGAATAGGCTGACGCACTTGCACTTTGTATAATTCCTAAAAGAAGAAGAGATCGGAGGAAAAACAAGAGAGACACCTCAACAGAAAACTAGCACACGACACGCGGTCACTGGGCACGCGTCACGAGCCAGCTCATAGTCCAGGAATCCAGAGGAAGGGATCAATCAGTTCACCAGTGCTGCTGGGGGTGCGCGGGCGCGGCGTGCGCCACCTGCGCGTGGGCTGCTAAGTGGGCGGCGCGGGCGGCGGCGACCTCAGGGGTGTCCAGGATGCCGGAGCCGTCATTGGCTAGCCTGATGTTAGCGGGCTGGTGTTGGGCCTGGCCGGACTGCCATGAGGGAGCGCCGTTCCACTGGGAGGGAGCGTTCCACTGGTTGTGAGCGGGTGCAGCGTTCCACTGGTTGTGGGCGGGAGCGTTCCATTGGGGCTGAGCGGGAACGGCCTTGGCGGCGCTGAGGGCGGCGAGGTGGGCAGCACGAGCCTGGGCTACTTCAGGGGTTTCAGCGACGGGAGCGGGCGCGGGGCCAGCAGCGTTCCAGGCGGGGGCAGCGGGAGCAGCGTTCCACTGGTTGTGAGCGGGGGCAGCGTTCCACTGTCCGTGAGCTTGAGCACCGTTCCATTGTCCAGCGGGGGCAGCGTTCCACTTGTTCTGTTCAGCTCCTTGCCAGTACTCTTCGTTGTCCCAGCGAGGGTCGTAGGAGCCATCGTCCTGAGGGTTGGGGTTATTCTGGTTAGCCTGCGACAGCGTGGCGAGGTGGGCAGCACGCGCTTGCGCTACTTCGGGAGTGTCGAGGATGTTGCGTCCGTCTTGTGACAAAGCAATGTTGGCGGGAGGACCAGTCCATCCGGACGCATGCGCGCCACACGCCAACGCCAAGCAAGCAACAACGATCTGTGGACGAGAGAGAGTTATGTGATAAGTCGTAAGTTATGGCATAGCTTGCCGTGAGCACAATTGGTATTGTAGTGGAACAGCCAGTTTCGTTTACAAAGATCGTTATCTAGCTTTGTGCGCGACTCTACCTGATCTGGAGTTATAGCCGTGCGCAGTGCCCGAGCTACTACTATCCTTAATTAACGAGATAATATTCAAAGTTATTACCGCTGTTCACCAAATCTAATAGCAAGCCGCGGTGCTCGTTCCCTGCCCTCTCATTATACCTTGGACAAGTTGATACAATATTTATGTAATTCGAGTTGTCGATGATAAGTCGCTCCCGTTCTGGTCAGGTGTCGGTGGCCTGCGCAACGTTTACTTGACTTTATGACCGGCACAATCATAAGTACAGAATGCAAAGCATTGACCGACATTTAGAGCAGAGATTGTCTCAGATTGACTGCCATTCGCCTTTGGTCATAATGTCTGCTATTGTTGATTCGCTTCAAAGATACAAAACGTCATATTATCTGTGTGATGTCGGTTTCGTTGTTTTATGATATTCGTTTTCAAATGTATGTGTGATACACATGGCGACAAAGAACGATTATGGATAAATTACCGCAGCACGAGTTTATTGAATATTCCGTTAGCAAAATATAAAACCTATTGTCAATAGGAATATATGAATGATAAAGTTCGAACATAAACAAACAATGCGACAATTTGAATGTGTCTGAGCAGAGTCGTGCGAAGGCTTGGCCCAGTGGGCGGGCCCTGAGTCTGGCTTGAGCTGTCTCCGTGGTAACTGGCAGTGTTGTCTCCAGCCAGGTACACAAATGATTGGTGCAACAATCGCTAAGGGACATGTTTCAAAATGAGGCAAGTTGTAGATTCTTAAATGGACTTGTAGATTAAAGAAATCATTTGTTTAAAAAATTGTTCCTAAATGATGTCGTAAAAGTCGCAAACATGCGGAAAACTGTATTTTGTTTTAAACTTCATTGTTTAAGATGTAATAATATATTCACAGTGAGCCTTAAGCCCACACATTACATGCATTTCAACTTGTCACTTTATTACAGTGGTCGGTGTGAGTAAAGGTCATTGTAAATTATGGCAATGCAACGGACCAAGTTTAACAAGAAGTGGTGACAGCATGGACGAAGAATGTCATTATATGCGATCGAGTTTCCATTCATTGCTATCGATTAGGGCCCGAGAGATTATTAGGTTGCTGATTATCGGATGAAAAATCGTAGATATTGTAGCTTGTAAATTAAGGCATTAAGTGTCGTTCTGTTGAATTGAAAATGAAACGGTAATATTATCGTTATTACAAACAATTAAAGGCAACTAATTCTTATAGCTTAATATATTTAAATTTTAGTAGTTTATGTGCTATTTATGTTGCCAACTAAACGATTTGTGTCCATTTTAATAGTGTGTTTATTTTAATAATAATGCGTCTTTGTTTCTCTATGCATTAGAATTAAGATATTATTTTTAGTCCTTATCTGAGTTCAACTTTATGTAAATGGCGGCGATAAATGTTCCAAGTTGCAGGTCTAGCCGTTTAGGTCCGTTGAACATGGGCTGTTGGGCACTAATTCAATTTGTTAAATGTTTGTTAAGTTTATCGGCCAGAACACTGAGCTTATTATTATATTCCGAAAATAATCCTGTTCTTGTATCAGTTTCTAGATGTTACTTGTATCAGATCATAGGTGTATCTTAAAAAATTTGTGGGTAAAGTTGCATAATGACTTTAAAGACCCTAAGTATTCAAATACACAATCGATATTAGGAACAAACAAGACTTCTCTGATTATTGTTTTTTGATCTTGAGGAAGATTAGAATTACACAACGACATAATGGGAAATTCGCGATGCAGAGCTAATTTTATTGTATCAAGGCTTTATAGACAAACAAAAAAATCTTTTGTAAGCAAATTGGAGTCACGTTGTACCTACGTGGCAGCACTGTAGCTATGCAAATGTAATTAATTACTTCAGCCTAATTGTTATTTGAGGCGTATTGAAATTGACGTAGATTAAGCGAGATGAGTGCGTGAGCGAGGAATTTGTGGCGGGCGTTAGGATAACTTCACGTAATGCACTTAACGATGTCAGGGCTTGCGGTCTGCCGTGCTCGTGGGCTGAACTGCATGTGACCGGCTGACCGCCACCAGACATGTCATACCGAAAGCAATTCATAAGCAAATCATGTCTGTCACGATCGATATTAATAAAACTGTAATTTTAAATCTTAATCATTTTTATGTATCTATGTACTGAAAATTGGTTTATAAATCTTCGTAGCATTTATTACATTTTATGTAACGATTTTAAACATTGCGTCATGTAAACAAAGCGAAGTGTGCCAGGTTAGTATCGACGCAAAAGTTTGTAGTCACGATAAAGTTTGAATTTCAAAACACGTCCGCGGTACACGATGTGTTTTACTTTATAGCAACAACATAAAATCTTGTTGTAGGTAGGCAGGTCTAGAGAAAATGTGCCGCCCTTGAAAACACGCTTTCTTAGGAAATTAATATTTTTATCTGATCAATTCCGTAACGTAACATTACCTTTGTGGCTTAAGAAGTTTAGAGGTTTAACAAAAAACATTTAGATATTGTTCCATGTCAACGACTTGCCATTTGCAATCACGTGTAGGTACGCTGAGGTTTTTAAATAAACTACGAATTTTTTAGACAAGGCATTCATTATCATGTATTGGGATGCAGTATTTTAAATTTATTATTTTAGGGAGTAAACTAAACCGAATGACTTGTTTACTTTCGATGATATGATGATACGACGACTGATGTCGATAATAAACATGTATGAGTGAAAGAAGAAAACCGGAGAGTTCGTGGAAGTAAATCGCTACCGAAGCGGCCGGAGCTTCCGTCCGCGTGTGTCAACATTGTCGTCTACGCTTTCGCTCTTGATCCATTCCAAATAAAAGTAAGTACATTGAGTGAATGGCGTCAAGGTCTGAAGGCCAGCTGAAGGTCGAGGAGCAGGAAGCACGCCTTCCGGACCTGCCCAGAGCCGTCACATTCAGCAACTGGTTACCCTCGCTTGTCACACAGGCTGTTGCATTTTTTACCATTACATGTATAATATTTGCCCCTTTAAATGTTATGTGACGATTAAATGTATACTGAACTGGTTTTATGTTTGTCACTTGATCTGTTTTATACACTATCTCGTTGTTGAATAGAGGTACGTGAAGAATTGGACAATAGTATCTAGTACATCTAGTGGTACGAATTTTACTATTTTTCACATAGATTTAAATTGAGCGGATGAAAATTAATTTAAATTTGATGAAAAGAATAGTCAATAATAATTAAGATGTGCATAAGGCAGGCTACAATTTACAATCGACGACGACTGGTTGATTGGGCTCTAAATCATATATTAAATAGACATGTGACACCTCTTTGGTGAATGGTAATTAATATCTTAGATACATTGAACGCGTGCAGTAATGGATTATTAATGGATTTATTGTATGCTGTCATAAAACAAATAATTCATTCATATTGAAGTCAAATACTATAATAACACATTATTACTCGCTTTTACGGTTTTTAATTCCGCATTGAATTAGGTTTTAATATTTGCAGTACAAGGGTGCATGCATTCTTATGTCCAGATATCGGTGGGCGTTTTATAACATAATTAGGATATCGATTATATAGCTGTGGGGCGGTGCGTGGGCTTGCCCTTCTAAATTGGTGCGCGAAGGAATGCCGGCAAAAAGCAGCGGTGAGCGGCGAGGCTAGCGACACTGCTCAGGCGCGCCTACCGACATCGACAATTAAACGAACCAACACAACATGTTAAGTGGCCGTCACGCATCAACACCCTCCGAGACCAAAGATGAGGAGGCACCACCACGCGCATGTCTAACACTCATCCACTTAGATAACTACAAAGACAAAAAGAAATCGTGAAGCTCGATTACAAATTTAACATTGTTCAAAAGCCAAACTCATAATTTAAGGACCAAAGCAAAAGCTCGAAGACAATTATCTCGACGATCCTATCATCAGTCTGCGATTAAGATGCTGCTCCAGATACCACAATAGGTGATGGCAAGATGAAATGAAAATTGATCGATCTACATAATGAAATGTTACGTAAAGTCAGTGGGTGGTCCTAGGGCGAGTCGTGGGATTATAGATCTGACTACTTTAGTACTGTTGTTGGAGAGACCGTATCGAAAACCGAGATTATTCAAGCAATAGTTTCTTACGACGGAAAGGTCGATTTATCAAAAGCAGATTGAAATAAATGGGCAGAGATATGAAAATAGAATTTTAGTTTTGTAAGAGTACAATAAGACGCTAATATTTGTGTTGAACTAAATGTTGTGGATTGGTAAGTGTAATCACAATAAGATAAAACATTGTATGCTTTAAAATTATATCGCTGAATTAAGAAAATAAAATATACCTAATACACTAAGGGCCAATTAAGGACATTTGGCAAATAACAGAGATGCACAAGTTAGATAAACCAATTTTGTAAAAGAAAGCAAGGAAGATCAGATTTCTAATGCGTATAGTTACAATTCCATGAAGAGAGGGCGGAACAAAGTGTCGCCATGACATGAAAAAGTGCAAATATCACTAAACAAGGTGAATGAGAAGGTGGAAGGTGGAATAGTAAAAGCTAGTTGACATTGTGGACTTAAATGGAGCATGAACCGATGAAACTCGGCCCTCGACAAACACTTGCTTTGTTTTCTTTACAAGCTCACCCTTTTGTGTGTAGCGATTTCACTTGACATTGTTTTCTTTGTCTCTAAATAAATTAATGCATATTTTCTTGTTAGTTAATGGTGTATAATTCTAGTATTTCCAGGTTCATACTACTGCCACGAAGTTTAGATATGTCTCGAATTTTTTTTAGACAGCTCCATGACTTGCAATTTCAAAAACGTCTACGCTTAATTGATTTTCCAGCGTTGACTGATAATGGCAACTGAATTTGCGACTCAAATATTGTACGTTTTTATTAGACGTCTATTCAACTCATTATTCGTGGTCATTCATGTGTCATTCGGTTTAAGGTTTCGATATAAGTTATCCAATGAAATCAAAAGTAGTGTTTTATATTCAGCATGGACTTAGATATCACCGTGGGGCAGTCTTGTATAGCGTCTGTAGTCGGATGAATTTCATTAACGTCAGTTTTAATTGGTTCAAGTGCTTTTGCACTACGCATTATCTAGGCTAAGGACTACCAGCTATGCATTAGAATGAGAGATCTGTATGTAGAATTGGTAATGTGAGTGACATTGGCAGGGGCAGGGAGCCGCGCCGTGCTATTTGTGCTCTGATTCACTTTGCGAGCCACGGGCGACGGTACGGAACCTTAACCGCATTGCGTTGCTAAAATATGCACGCGCAGATACTGCGCAAGTTCACAAACTCTACTATGACACGTGATCTCACACATTTACGTAAACGACACAAAAATTAAGCAGTTTAGGTTAGCCATTCTACTGTAACAACTATTATGGAAATTGGATCAAAATTGTGAAATTATTACATACAAATTAGATTATCGTAAAAAATTATGGGTTGGAAAAGTACGAAAATTTTACGAAGTCATTTTATGAATACTTTACGACTTGGGTTGTATGCAATCTTGGGATTGCGTGGAGGAAATGATTTTACGTGTCCAATTAAATTAACACAATAACTTTTGTCTGGTGGGTAGGAATTTGTAACAACGAGGAAATAGAATTTCTACGCGTGTGACACTGAACTTATAGGATGTTTCCTATAAGTTCAGTGTCACATAGACATTGACGTTTGGAAAACTAAAATTCTTTAAAAGACAATCGTAAGAAAAATAATTTAAATGCACCGAGTTAATGAGAGATTATAGATGTGAAACAATTGAAATATGGAACAACGAAAATGCATATGAATTCGAAGTTTGCATAGTTTTGCAAGCAGGATGTGCATTATGAGCACTAATAAGTTGTTTAGAAGCGGATCTGAACATAATTATGTTTGTTTATGATGTTAAAGACATTGCTAACACGAGGTATGCATGCAATAGAGCGCGTTGTGTGAGCCGTGTGTGTCTGACACTGACCTGCAGTCGCGTGCGCTGCCTCTTTTTCGACACAATACTACTTGTTCACTTTTATGTGCCGTATGAATACAATTACTAGACCAATTTAGAAATTATTCACTTAGCGGTTCGTTAGATTTATAGCTATGTTAATTTGATAGCTTAATTTTTTAATACACTTTTTATGCTGTGTTAAGATTTGGTTATTTTGTTGTTAACAAGTAGATGCGATTACATCATTTTAGGCTATTATAAACATTGATAGAACTAGTTGTACAGTATAGAGGTCAGGTATCCTGGCTCGGCTGACCGCTCGGATGTTGGGCAAGGCGCTACGCAAATAACAAAGTGCGCCGACTTGTCCTGATATCAGATGCAACAATAATAAATTAAGCTATCACAAGCCTCATAGGCGCGTGCTACCATTTGATCACAACCGTGTCATTTGCATAAGTGATCAATGGTACATAATTGAATTGATGCTGATAATCTCTGTGATGATTAATATCATGCACCCCGAACAATAGGGATACGAAGTGGTCGCTGTCACACCACCATAACTGTGTTGATTAATGGTCAGTTAATGAAATGACGTCGTCAGAAAAAAGTACTCACCATGGATTTCATTTTGTTTTGTAGTTAGCACAGAAGTGAAAGAGAAAGAGTTAGAAATAGATATTTTCTGAGTCTAGATTAATTAATAGCGCTGATGGAAGACTAGTGTCTTCCAGGAATCGCTATGTTGGAGTGCAACTTGCGTCTGTGCGAAATGAGGGCGGGAGCGCGCTTTTATAGTTCGACGCGTGCGCAGAGGGGGTGCGCGCGCACCGCTGTCCGAACCGCACCGCGCGTGAAAGTATTGGGACATGCCATTGATAATAGGCGAATATCATACACATTTCAATGGCAATCGCCGGTGTATTCGGCTGCTTATGATTTAGTGTGTGATTTTGGAACATCATGGCTTACTCCTTTACTAAAATAACTTAGTGTTTTGTTTAGCAGTGCTCATTTGTAACGATTGAGGTTGAAATATTCAAGTGTTTTGGTGATGATTTCTTCGTTTTCCTTAATAGCATCTTTGAATTTTGCGAAGGTTTAAGCCAGGTCTTAGAAATTACTTATTTATTGTACTCATTTTTTATTGGTGTGATTAAGATTTATAAATTCCATCTGTAAAGTAATTTGTCGCGATTAGCAGAACATGTGTTTTTGCATTTTATTAGAAACGCGTCGGTTATTCATTCTGTATGTCTTGTGTGGTGATAATTAACGGTTCTTGCGTATCATTAGGAGAAACTAATCAAGCGGCTGTCGAGGTGTTGACAGTTTCTTTGCGGTTACTTCTAAGTTATGGACATAGGTATTCAAATGAGATTAGGTCATAACAATAAAACAATAGGTTTATGTAGATGTCGTGGATAAAACTGTGTTGTACCATGAACTCAAATTATCACCAATAACCAAGGTGGGGTCTTCTAAAGGTGATACGGATAGATATCTTTATCTGCGTTGGTATATTTTCTTTAGAAAATTAGAAAGGTTTTGAAAATCTAATTATTCTTTAATCAAACCGACTAGTGACGGACATTGATAAAAAATTGAAGCAATCTATAATTTTTGACATGTATATATTGAAATAGAGCATGTGCTTCAATTTAGAGTTTTAAAGTGTGAATAAAAGAAAGTATGGTCTATTAGCTGTTCTTTTAACATCATACTAGGATATGAAGATTTGGAGAAAACTAGAAATTGAAAAGGAATTAAACGCTACTTTTATAATTTTCATAGTAAAATAAAATTCATCCATTTCCAGTAAGAATAACCAGCGTGTTTAATTCTTAAATAGACGTTTTGTATTTAGTTTTATGTTCACTTGTTTCCACCGTAACTAGTCCTGTTATCAAAATCTTCAGCGCCTGCGCAGAAAGCGAAACGACCAGTGTAATAACTGAACTAATTATGCAACAAATGCCTAGGTGTTGCCAGCCTACACGCCAAATTTGTCCGTTGATTAGAAACACATGTTTTTTGTGCTAATGATTTTTAATCTATATTCTATAATATGTTTTGTATTGTAGCGCCGGTGTTTGGTTTTGTCATGCAGATCTTTTTGATTTGCAAATATAATGTTGTCTTTGTTTAGTACTAGGTGGATAAGAATAGATATAAAGTATTAGGTACATGTAAGTATACATAATATACATATTACATGGTAATGATTAGGTATTACATTGTGTTACAGTACAGTTTTTATCTAATGTTAGTGTTTAGACAATCTATGATTAGGTAAATTTTCTATGATGATATTTTGTTTCATATCAAAAACAACTATTATGCATAGATAATTAGGCACCAACTTATAAGTATTTTTCATTTCAGAATGTCTGACTTTTACACTATTGGCGTAAAGTCACTCAAAATTAGGTTCCAAAAAACCGACTCCCGCAGCTTTTTATAGTTGTTATAAAATGAAGAAATAACACAATATTGGATCAGCTATCTATGAAAAGGCTTACACTTTCAAATTGCAGTCATTAGTTACTGTCATTTCCGACTACCTACATATTATTGAATATTGAATATCGTATAATGACTGAATAAACCATGAATCGAACCTATACATTCGTGTTCGAAGTCACACTTGCGATCACTAAAGCAACAGTCGTAAAGAAATGAAATATCGTAATGGCCAAGGATAAATGATTAAGACATACAGACATACGTACATACGTATTAAAATAATGCGTGGGTTTTATAAATGTAATGACTGTACCGTCATTACAATAATCAGTGACAGCGAGTAGTCAGTAATTGCTTATTCATCAATACAGTGAAAATAAAAGTGAGATACGATACGACGACGTGACGTTAACGTTAGTCGTATGTCCGAACTGTGTAAACAAACTTAATGTATTGTTCTTTTTCATGAATATATAATCATAACATCACGCATTTTACCCCCGAAGGGATAGGTAGGAGGTGCACATTTCGGCACTTAATGGCACTGTAAAATGTTACACCCACTTTTCACTATTTATGTTAAGAGTCCCATGTAATAGGGGGTCAGCCTAATGCCATAAACCGGGCGCATTTCCAGACTCCAGTAGTAACAACTGAGAATCTCTTAAAAAACCCAGTAATACTTTGTCCGACCCGGGAATCGAACCCGAGACTCCTTGCCCGGCAGACGTACTTGCGACAACTCTACCAACGAGGCAGTCCCTATCAATAAAAAATAGGTTATACGTCTGTATTTTGACCTTTGTCCTAAAGAAATGTAAATGTAAAGAAATAACGACAAGCCTCCTTGTCTAATAAGTGGTTAGAACTAACTTTTGCCAGCGGCTCCGCCCGCGTCCCCGTGGGATTAATATAGCCTATGTATTATTCTAGACCCATGTTCCTAAGTCCTAACACCCCAATCCGTTCAGCCGTTATGATGTAATTGAAGAACACACATAGGTACTTACATATAAACACACAAATTTAAAAACTTTCGCATTTATAATATTCGTGAGATTAAACTAATAAGATTAAAGTCACTGAAACATTTATACTTATGTATTGTAAGTGTAGTGTTTACGTAAGATAATAAGGTTTGGAGAATATGGGGCACTGCGGTGACCGTGGAGGTCGGCCCACGAACGAGGGATACAGTTTCGTTTGTAACTCATACACGTTTAGATGGTCTAAATACATTCGTGTATACAATGATGAATTAATATACTAGTCCTTAAGTACGGCAGTACTAAACCTAGGTCAAGTATGCGACTTGTTAAACAGTTCTTGAATAAAAATGTTAGGTATGATGCTTTTGCTATGAAGGTAAGGTTGCCTGGTAGATATCGCTTTTAGCGATAAGGCCGCCCTTGTACCCTCCTTATTCTTTATAATTTCCGAATATGTGTAATTACTTGCTTGGTGTACAATAAAGCTTATTTATTATTATTATTATTATTGTATGTCTTTACCATTCACGGGACCACAAGGTCCCGGTCATTTGGGAGGCGTACGAGGGGCCGAAGCCAACTGCGCAGAGGCCCTTTAGACAACTTTAATCTAAATGTAATGGAGACACAAACCGGCGACTATCCCTGTATGCACTATGGAAATGCACCCAAGGACAGTCCCCGGTTAGTGTAGGACTATTGTGAATAATGAAAAAAAAAGGTAGGGCTATGGATGGGTTGCTGTGGACTGGTAAATTGGGAACTATGGATGACTATGGCACCTGCCGAAACAATGTAATTTTTACACGTAAAAATGGCAGGCGGAGACTCGCCAACTCACCGACCGGGCCCCGGGAATGGTTGCTAGATATAGCAACATAGGGGCAACGAGAATGTGAGTGGCTGAAGGGTTAAGAAACTACCACCGCTTTCTACTCAGATCATCTGCTCCAGCCGAAGCCTCCTGCATCCCTGGCCCACTTGCGACTTACGAATAGTTTCTTACCCTCCGAGCAGGATCACTGCTCTCGCGACTCCACTCTGGACGGCCAATAAAGGCAAGCCAGAGGTGGGAGACCTGTTCCTTGTCATCGTTCACTCCAGCCAGCCAATTAAGGCAAGCCGGAGAAGAAGGAACGGTGACTTCACCCTGGAGCACTCGGGATGATGGTAGCCCGCGGGATCGCTAATGCCCGTCACCTCGCCTCAAGGTGCCCTGCGGGATTTATTATTATTATGAAGAAAAAGAAGCTAAAAATTATTAGCAGATTCGTGGTCTTTTGTTTGATTTTAATACTTAAGTAGTAGTGTTCCAAATGGAAGTTGTACATTTTTGAATAGATTAGAATATGATTCTTTTATAAACTACTTTAAAAAAACTACTTTAAGTAACACACACTTTTCTGGAAACCGCATCAAAATCGGTTCAGCCAAACGTGAGATAATCGCGCCAAACGTCACAAACATAGTACAACAAGAAAAACCTCCTTTTTTAAGTTGATTAAAAACTACGTTTAATAAAGTTAAATCATTTTACACTATGATGCAGTATCCCTTACTTGAAATAATATATAGTACACAATGCAGACGCCTTCAATGAAAACATCGATATAAAAATTAATAACGTTGAGTCATAAAAGCTCATCTCTATCTGCAGTTTGGGCAGCTCAAGGTTTATCATCGAGTAATCGTTTTATGTGACAGTAATGCGCACGCGCATCGTGCCCCGCTGCGCTACGCCTGCTACGAGACCTGCACGCCGCGGCTCGTAGCACGCTACTTACTACCCCTACTGAGATTGCGCATCAATTAATTATTTAAAATACACCTCATTAATTTTTAAGTTTATCTTTATTATTATTTCGCTAGGAAGAGCGTGGATTGTATTATTGTTAATTATTTGTTTAACTTTTGAAGCAATGAAAGTAGATAAAAAAAATATGCTCAAATCGGAGATTAGAGAAGAATAGGGATGATGACAGGGTATGAACATTAAAAATCTAATTAGTCCGTCAGTTAAGTAATGAAAAAATATTAGCCACGATTATTTATTTTTATTGTGTTGTATAAGAAAACAAATCTTAGATAAAAATAAACAAAGTTTAGGAGTGTAAGCTAGCTACATAATTTTTTAGTATAAATCGTACACAAATGTGACGTCATGCGTTATTTCAAATCAATATATCGTCGAAAGTATTCATTTCCGTAAGAAACCAGACGGATATTAAAATAAAAATGAGTCATGACCCTATTAATTCAGGTTTAATACAATTAGTTTACATATTGAGAAACAACAGAAAACTACGCATTTCATCTCATTTGAGAAAACGGTTCATTAGAGAGTAAATGCAGTATCGATCTGACCTAGTTACTAAATTAGCTTTGTTAAATTAAGACGTATTTTTTCATAAATATCGAAACACATATTAAAATAATTAGTAGCAACTTGGTCATGTAAGTAAAGTAAGTACTATTGCAGTGTTGACTAGTGCAGCGAAAACTTCAATTAGTCGAATATGATTCATGTGTTTCACCACGAACAAATAACAGCTGTGTATGCAGCATGTAACTGATGTAATGTTGCTAATAATTGAGTTATTCTTTGCTCATTACTGGTAATTATTAATTAATAGACGAATGTATGATTTTGTTAGATTATTATCTGTTTTGAGCCGATGACAGTCATTTCGTAGGTATCCAAGTATAGTTTAGTTGATATTAAAATTAATTAAGATTACGGTATCTTTTCAATCGACTACAAAATGAAAAATAGTGAAAAGTTGTGCGCAATTATTTCGCTTTTGACTGAACCGATTTTGATGCGGTTGCAAACACTTAGGAGAAGGTTTTAGTCATTGACCGATGTAAAAACAGACGGGGTCGAAGTCAGGTTTTTTGAACATAGCTTATAAAAGAAGTAATGACCCGCCATATAAACCTTCCTTAAGAATCACTCTATCTATTTAAAAAAAACTGCATCAAAATCCGTTACGTAGATTTAAAGATCTAAGCTACTATGTAGTGATTATCAATAATAATATTCCTTTTTTATTTAATACGGGTCTCGTATCTAAGGACATCATTTCTGCACATAGATTGTTGTTCAAATTAGATCGTTGATCTGTTATATTTTCTCTGTATATTTTATATATTCTCTGCTGAAACAGTTTTTATTTATTTAAGTTTTTATGTTATAAATATTGTATAGACTAACATTCGGTACCGGATTAGATAGCTCAACCAACAGAAGCAAAATCAGGGTCGATACGTTATTTAAAAAGACCAGGTGGTGTATTATGACGTCTTAAAGCCAAAAGTGTGGGAGAGCCATGCTTCGGCACGAATGGGCCGGCTCGACCGGTACCACGGCCTCACAGAAAACCGACGTGAAGCAACGCTTGCGTTGTGTTTCGTCGTGTGAATGAGGTTACCGGAGGCCCAATTACCCTCAGGGGAGGGTAATTGAGAGATTGGGGAAGGGTCCCCAATCTCCCCAATTCCTGAATCCCCAACGATCCTCAAACTCCTAATCCCCAAAAGGCCGGTAACGCACTTGTAATGCCTCTGGTGTTCCAGGTGTCCATGGGCGACGCCGATTGCTTACCATCAGGTGATCCGTCTGCTCGATTACCGGATTATGCCATAAAAAAAGAAGCCTTAGTAGTACAAGTTTGTTTTACGTTTAAAGTAATCGTAAGTACGCGTACGCGTTCGGCGCTATGATTGGTTGCTTCATTGGTGCCGGCCAATTAGAGTACCTAACGCATACTCGTTCCGAATACTTTAAACGTAAATCAAACTCGTACTAAGGCCTCAGAGTGGTTTCGCTGAGGGAAGGAGATCTCGCTAGACGACTTGTATAGCTCTGTTTCTTTCTCTCAATGGAATTATTCTGACTTTAGGACGTCATAATAACCCCGCTGTCGGCGAATTACTAAGTCTTTCTCTTGAATGCCTTTCCAATATTGAAAAACTTTAATTTATACACAACTTTATTGAATGAGTGTTCAATGACAGAAATACTGTTACCAAGTTAAACTTGATCTGTGCGTTGTGTGTGCAGTTCCTCATTCTTTACATTAATATAAAAAATACAAAATCTGCTCCGGTTACTAACCCAATACCAATCCAGTGGTACAATTACATCGACATGTTTACCAGAATTCCTTACATGTCATGGTTTCTTATATTGGTTGTGTTAACTAGTGAGTGTTTGTCGTCAATGCATTAGGTACAAGTACGTTTGTATCGATTAAGCTTGTGGTCGACCTTGGATGCATTTTTTACTTGCATAGTTAATGCTTCCGTTTCAAAAGTGACATATTTTGCAAATTTTTTTATTCGCCTTTTGATTTCTTAGAATCTGGAGCATTCATTGTATTGTTCTAACCTAGTATTTTTTCATACTAATTTTTTAAATTAAGAATTTTCGAATTCATTTAAAGATTAACTCGTCGAGCACCGTCAATATAGACACAATTAAAGAACAATAGGTTGCGGTCACCGGTGACCGTTTGGTGTTTGACAGTTTAAATCAATTTATTGATGCCCTCAATCGAAACCAATATTGGAATTCTCCAAGAAACCGTTTAAATGGATTTTGTATAATCAGACAGTCAAAAAATTTACGTATTTTACTTATGCTTAATAAGTTCTTATATAAAACTTTATATTTAAGGTAAGTAAATAATTAATGAGAGTATTATTCAGTGGGATAATAAGGCAGTGATTAAGGCTTTGGCATTAAAATAATGAATTGTACGTGATTTACTTCCTCACCACACAAGTTATGGGTTTATTTTATTGTAAAGAAATTGTTAATGAGAAAGACAAAAGAAAAGACTTCAACGCGTCCATAATAGCTGAGATTTATGTATGGAATATTTTGACATGCATACTTGATGTTACCTGCAGTTAAATTAATCTTAGCGGTAGAAATAAAAAGAGGAAATCAAGGAAAAGTCTTAACAAAGTAACAAAACACAATCTACCAGGACGTAACCAGTGAAAATTGACAAAATGAAATGTACAGACCCTGTCTCAATAGACATGAAAGTATGCAGTAATTTGTAAGCTAAAATTAATTTATGATATCGTGATTTTTATATTATGATACAAAAAAACGCAAACATTAATTTGCTAAAACATCCATCTTTAGGTTGTATCGACTAGATACTATTGCAGTTACAGCCTTTCAGTCTAAACAGGAAGTATGTACATTCGTTACATAGACACATAGTTCTATGAAACGCCAGTAAATATGAAGCATAGAGGAATACGATGAAATGTCAGGGATATGTCAAGATCGTTATGTCGAGCAGTGCGCGCACTCTCGCGCAGTCCGCGATACATATCTAATTTGTTGTTAACCTTAAGCGTAGTACACATTATATCTACCGATTATAATGAGTTGACTTATTCATTTCTTTATATAATGTTATAGATACTTATTAGTTTTTTTTGGATTATTTTATTAGCGAAAGTGGATTTCGTGCTTCATTTTTATAGTTGGATTAGTTATCTCTATTGCAAGTACTGTGTTCATACAGTTCCAGAGTACCTTCTACAGAGTTGACCTTTTAATCAAATGATAATAATATGACTAAATTAACGTAACTATTAAATAGTGGTGGATTTTGGGCTCGCTGCCATCGCAGCGGTAAGTCCCCTCTTTGAGGAGTGGCTTGAGAGACGCTACGGCGTCCTCACCTACCGCCTGACGCAGGTCCTCACCGGACATGGGAGTTTCGGGAGGTACCTGTGTCTGATGGGGCGGGAGGAAACGTCCGGGTGTCATCACTGCGAGGACCGCCCTGAGGACACGGTGGAACACACTGTCGCGGAATGCCCTGCGTGGGCTGAGCACCGCCGTGTCCTCAGGGAAGTGATCGGCGATGGCGACCTCTCGCGTCCGGGCCTAGTGCAGGCTATGATGCGGAGCGAGGGGGACTGGGAAGCCGTCTCCTCCTTTTGCGAAGCAGTCATGCTAGCTAAGGAGGAGGCGGGACGCGTGAGGCAGCGAAGCGCTGCCTCCTCGCAACCCAGCCATCGCGAAGCACACACCGGGCGTCGGGGATCGCGAGACGATCTCCGGCCACCGTAAGCGCGGGCCTGCGGACGGCGAGCATGGGTGGCTCGCCGTCCGACCAGAAACAGACCCGAGCGTACGGCGCGTCGCGTTCCGCGCGCGCCTCAAAGAGCCATCAGACCATCACAGATGGGGCCCAATACGGCCGATGCCGATTCGGAGTCGCGGAGAACCTAACGGGTAACCGGGGCTCCGGCTCGACGTGCAGGAGAAGGAACGGGGTGGTTTTTAGTCAGTAAGAGTCTGACACTCCCTCCCGCCTCACCCAGGCGGGAGCAGTCATTCGATGATATTACCCCTAAAAAAAAAAAAGTGGTGGATTTATCTCTATAGTGTAAGATTGCGATCCTACTAATTTTATCCTGAACCTTGTCTGATATAAAGAAATGTCATTTTATTATATGTTTTTTTTTTTAAGTTTTGGGTAAGTGTGTATCTAGCTTTACAACATTTAGCAGGAGCCTAATGCGTCACCATCGCTAGGCGTGACAGCTCGCATTATTACCAAAACTGATACTAAAGTAGAAATGTAAGGCGAACCTAATTTATGATTATTACATTATGGCCAAGCACCGGCCATTACTCTTGTCTGCGTTATTGAAACGTTACCAAAATATTCTATGACCATATAGGTACCGCCTGTTTGTAAGAGAGTGTCAGGTCAATGGGGTCAGCTCTTATTTCTTAGAATAGTTCGGGATTAAATAATGAAAAGTTTTTTCATTGTATGTATTCTTCTTATTTTATTTATCTTATAGGCTAAATGTGTTTTTTATTATAACGTTTTTGACCGACTTCAATAAAAGAGGGATCTCAGTTTTATTTGTATGTATGTAAGTATGTTTGTGCGCGATCATCTAGCGATTGGCTGAACCGATTTTGACTCGGTTTTAAGAAAAGTTTTTGTTATACTTTTCTTTCAGGAAAATGTTTTAGTATATTAATTAACCAACTTCAAAAAAGATGGTAGTGAAGTCGATTTTTAAACGTAGTCTTTTACTCTGAAATAGTGAACGTCTCCCTCGTCTTATAACAGGCATAAGCTGAATTTTAATTCACAATTATCATCAATCAATTACGTCTTAATCAGGAAGTAGACCAACAGATTTTAAATACCTAATAGCTACCTTCGTCTTCATGTAATAAGTTTTATCACTTTCATCACATATAGGTAGGAGTACCAATTTCCTTATTTATTTTTAAACCTACATTTAGTGAGACTATAAATCTCGCTCCAATCAATTGAGACGGTGACATTTAACACAGTTTCGTAAATTGACAGCAGTTTAAATATGTACTTACATCTTAGATTAATGAAAAAATCTTGTAATGTCAGCGTATACCGAAAATTACAGCAGTGACACCGATACCTACCTAGTAACTTTATAAATAAAGCTAGCTGTTACTCGTTGCCTTACCTGCAACGTGCGTAAAATGTGACATATTATTTTAAACAAATGGCCGGAGCTCCGGCTCGACGTGCAGGAGAAGGAACGGGGTGGTTTTTAGTCAGTAAGAGTCTGACACTCTCTCCCGCCTCACCCAGGCGGGAGCGAATGACTGCTCATTCGATTATTTTCCACCTTAAAAAATAAAAATTTCAAATTATCCGCAACAATGGCATAATTATGCAATTTCTCTTAAGACGTTTCAATATCACGGGAAATTGTAGTAAAGCAGTTTCAAATTGTCTATAAATATGTATTTACTGAAATATTGATGTAAAGTAACTACTTATTAAAGGACAAGGTAAAAAAAACATGTATAATACCTCTACATACTTTTTTTGCAAGATTCCTTAAATCGTTACGGTTGTATCAATCAATCACTTCATGTAGGTATACTGTTTAATAAGGTCCTTTTTTGTATCGCAGCACTCAGCCAATCATTGTTCGACATGTTTGTCAATCAATCATTAAGTATTTGTTACAATTATTTTTTAATTACCTTTTAATTGGCTAATGCCCGCAGCTTTACTTGAGGGAATTAGCCTATGTCCTTCATCGTGTTTCTAACTACATTGAATCGAAATTTTAAGAAGATTGGTCAAGTATATAAGGTGTAAAGAGGTAACAAAAAACGAATGAACTTACTTTCGCACTTGAGTTTGATAAGTTGACTACAAGATAAAAAGCAGTAGAACTGTTGGTAGCCCTGGGTTAGTAATGGGTGGATATTATTCAGTAGTGGTGTTCGATCGTGACCTAACATCGCAGACCTCATTCATCAGCGGAATTGTTACATGTTTCTGCTCATTAAACAATAAGGCGTGGAATGTGGAACTTTGTAAGAGTATTGATATGACCAGCCTTTGCCTATAAATTGAGTATTGTCGATTAAATATGCAGTCCTTTGATGTACCTTTTACATTTTGTAACTACAATTTTATAGTGTTTTAATCCAGTACTCCAGGGTGTAGCAATTTAATTAGTATTTATGAAAAACCAAATTTTTGCATTACATACTTAAAGCATACATATACATTCACTTTGGGTAGTCAAGGGTAATCTTAAAAATATTTGGTCGCGAATATCAAGCATTATGTTAGTAGGGTGATGTCGCGGAGAACCTAACGGGTTACCGGGGCTCCGGCTCGACGTATAGGAGAAAGAACGGGGTGGTTTTTAGCCAGTAAGGGTCTGACACTCCCTCCCGCCTCAACCAGGCGGGAGAAGTTATTCGATGATTTTCGCCCCTTAAAAAAATGTTACGGTGATATTACTATTATATTATGATATTATTATCGTAATTATGTTACTTATAGGAATTTGATATATGATGGTGCTTAAATACAAAATATTAAGTATTATTGTGTAAAACTTATCTTTTTAATAAAAAATATTTTACGATGCATAATAATGTTTAATTTGACAAAATAAAAATGTTATTAAGCTGGGACGGTAATACAAATAAAATGTTTTTTAATTCCGACATCAAATTAGTAGTTTTGAAGAAATCGCGACCATGTTCCACTTGTCGTTATTCATACCCTAAGCTTGCGAATAATATTGCTATCTTATACCTTATCGGGTAAAAGCCAATCTAATAATCTTTCGCCAGGCGCGAGTGTGCACGTGACCGGCACCAAGGGCGACAGGTCAACTCTCTGTAGGGTTGCCTAACGACTTCACTTCAAACTACTAAATATGACACCGGTAATGCAATTCAGCTACAGTAGACACCTACCTCTTTTTCAAGTCAAGGGTTTATGCTCGTAAACTACTGGTTATCGAATGAATTGTAAAGAATTTTTGAATCTCTTTCAAATATTGTAGTTATTTAATTAAATTAAATTACTTTTTCATCATTGGTTTCTGTTGACGGAAAATCTATTTTTCTGATTAAGCAACCCTATTCTAGTATAAATTAGCATTAAAAACAATGGAAAGTTTTGTCCAAGTAATAAGCGATAGGCTACATACATATACGCCTAGAGACAAACGAGCTGTCTGTCTGATTGTCTCCAAGCATGCCGCGCCGCGCCGGGCGGGTGCGCCGGCGCAGCGTCATGCACCACAAGGACGACCACCACCGTCACTGTACACGCGGAGACTTGCTGCTCTCCACGGAATTGTTACAGCAGAAAGGACTCGTGCGCATGTTGTGAGCAGAGAACTTTCTTTTTTATGTCGGTTTATAAAAAGGAATGGTTGCAGTGACATTGTTGGATTTGAGGTTTGGAAACTAGAAATAGATATAGATGTTGGGTTACTTAAAATATGTTAAAGTGTTGAGAATCGTCAAAAGATGTAAATAAAAAAATCTCACAAGTGCAAAAAATATTACTCATACGTACTTTTACTATAATGTAATGTCCTTCAATTTTCTTCAATAACTCAGATACAAATAAGTACACCTACTACGTTATCCTCAATAAAAGCAATTTGATTGAAATCGGGTGCTTTATGACATAAACATCATAATTAACTTGAGTTTGTAGCTGAGATTACTAGACCGTGCCGATATATATATTTTATATTGCTATCCGTCTATCTTTGACCTCGGCCGCACCAAATTCTTGTGTAGAGGTATAACGCATTACAGTACTTACTTATAAATAAATCACCAGCCTTTGAATATTACTTGCCGCATTATGTCAAATGATGTTGATTTAGTTCAGATGTCGGTGCAAGGCTGGGAAATAATTCTGTTTTGGTAATATTATTAACGAAATAATATGAAATTTTGAAGTGTATTGACGAATGACGCTTGTCCTGATTGTTTCGAAGATTGTGAGTTCAGACACTTTTCTGTGTATGTTTTATGTAAAAAAGTTTGTGGAAAGTTATCGATGTGGCATCGATGACTTTTAATCTGCGATACACGATGAAGCAAATTGCCATTGTACTTGTTATAACCATTTAGTCGTTTCATCATTTTTGCAAAACGGAACAAATTTTGAAACAAAAATTCGCAACATTTGGGTTAGAATGTACGTTTTTACATCAATTGTTCGTGTTAATTAATACTTATCGAAAACTGTAAACAGTTCATAAACATTACATTTGAGTGCCTTAAATGTTTGTAGATATGAACAAAATATTAAAGAAGTGGTAATTAGTGTTTATTTTAAAACTAGGTGTGCATAAAATGATCATCAAAAATAGACGTATGATTTTAAAAAATAAAGCCGCTAAGTACCTACTTAATAGGATTGAAAATCTTTCTAAAATCGTGTTATTCATCATTCAAAGCTTTCATCACCTTTGATAATTGCACCAATTCACACAGTGAGAATCATATGCCGTAAATTAATATTAGGTACAGTAGAAACTAAATGAATAAGAAATAATCAGTGATAAACTTTACATGCATAACAAAGGAACCTTGTCCATATTAAACTGCATTCCAATTCCAACATATTTTCAGATGAAGTGCGTAAATATATATTATTTATGTAAATGAATGGAAGATGTAGTGACAGTAGTGATCTATGCTTGGTGCTGTATTATGAACTCGTGCGCAGATAGGCGTAGATCTGTATAATGAGGTCGAATAGTCTACAAGTATAATGCGTGGCCGTCCATGTAGTGGAAGACATAACATAAATCTCTCAGGTCAATGCAGTAATGTCAACTTTTTTAAAGGATAAACTTCACATTCATTATCACGTAGGTTAAAGGTGCAGTGGAGTTGTCCCGCTCTAGATAATAGTGCTATAGATATTGACTTCGCAAATGAATTAAAATAAACAACTTATGTAAACTATTTGAGGATGCTAGTCTAGAACGACGAACTCCATAAGGCTTATATAATATTCTAATTGATTTGACATTCTAATTGACAGTGCTTTTCGGCATCGTAAATCAAAATCAAAATCATGTATCATGACAGCTTTTTAAGTTTTGGGTCATTTATGAAAAAAATTGTTCAGGAGCGATTTGACATTTATTTTATCGCACTGTAAGTGTTCGCTCTATCTCATAAAATACAGCTGCTCATAATTTATATTGCACTCGATCAATATAATGTTTTTTCAATGCAGGGTCAGCAGGATTCCTGCCACTAGGTTCCGTAGACGTGAAAACATTTCTAGCTGTTACCATAACTGCTGTTAATAATAGACTTTTTCAATGATGTGGAATATTGATGTAGTGAAAAAAATATAGAAGCTTACGTTTTAGCCTCGAGTTTAAAGAGAGGTATGTTTTGTCGGTAGATTTTCAAACTCAAACTCAAAAGCATTTATTTCAATTAAACCATAATTTGGTACTTTTGAAACGTCAACAAATATGAAATATATAATAGTCTGTCAGTCTGTCCGTCAGTGAAGCTAGGCGCTCGTTCCAAAATGTCGATTCGAGTGGAGAAGAACGAGCAAGAAACTCCATTCGTTACTCTTTTTATCCACGTAACCCTTTAAACGCAGAATTTTAAGATGTAGATCTATGACAAGGGCCAGTCAATCAAAATGCATTCTCGTATTATCTATAGTTTGATAAGTAATTTAAAAGAAGTACCTCACACCTCAACATTCGCTGTGCATTGGAAAACCGAACACAAAATCAATTTTATTAAACATGATTCTGTTCAGAATAATAGAAACAAATGGTTACACAACATAGACCGTGGAGCAACGAGCTACAGACTGACATTGAATGTGTCAGTATTAAGTGCATTTAAATGAAATGTCTGCAATCGTTACTTTAATAAAATGTAGAAATTCATTTTCAAATTGTAGGTTCTTTGTTTGAAAGGTGATCTAGGAAAAGTCCAACAAAGGACTTGTCAATGAACTTTAAGAACTATTATCAATATAATGTTTCAGATGGACATCTTTTCAGTTTCATACCTCCTATAAAATACTACTCTGTTTAATTGCCTCTGCTGGCTAATTAGACAGTAGCAACGGTAAACTTTAAAGGTGAATAAAGTAGATAATTCTTCTAATATTGCCCTAATGAGATTGCAAATAAATTATTCTATTCTATTCTATTCTATTCTAAACTAGAAAACTGAAAGTAAATTATAGGTGTTTTCCACAATTCTTTCTGGCAACTGATTTCGTGCGTAGATACAGGTAGTCGGTAGATACAGATACGCACTTACGCTCCGGTGTGACAGTCAGCCTGCAGTATGCAACTTGAACTTGGTCGCCAGCAAACACCTATGGAATGTCAATCGCCTTCTATAAGAGTCAAGTGTGAAAGGTACTCCATTTGCTGCTGATTGCTTTTATTGCGACTGACATAGACACAGGTTACAGGAAATTGAATAAATCTATCGCTTTTTTATTGCCTTTTTATGAACGAGAGAGAGAATTAATATAACAATTAGTAACTGAAATGAAAGACCGCATTATACCTCTACATATAGCACAGTCATTATTTGTATAATCAATTGTATTATTTGTATTACAGAATTCAAGTTATTGTCAACGCCTGAAATTTAAAATGAAAAGAAACAGTAATACTTTAATTACGACGTAAGCAGCGTTAAAGCAGAAGTGTTTCCGACTGTAAAGGTGGATTAAGTAAGTTTTAATGGTCCACGCTAAGTAATTGCATGGTGTTAATCTTATAATTATGCAAAACTATAATTAACATGTCACAGACCTTGTCGCGAATCGGTTTTGCCAAAATTACTAATTAGCATTCACATATTCACGTACTCGTCGGACACAAACAGTGCGAACGGAAGCGATTATTTCTTAAAAATACATTAACCTAATTAAATATCGAAAACATTAAATTGGTACTTAGCGATTAGACACGCCTAAGTAAATAGTCTCGGTTACATACTGGCGTAGATGCAAATTTATTCTTAAGGTCAATTTTGATTGGTCACAATGGACATTTGTGGACCACTTGGACATTAAATACAGGTTCTAATACCAAGGAGTTCTGTCAAATTATAGGGGACGGATCACTTCTATAAACATTATATGATTTATGGTCGGACCTTGTCTATGTGTTGAAATGAAGATTTATGCGTAACGACAGGAGTTGATTGAGATAGTTCTCCTTTTTGATTACTCAATGCTCAATGATAATTAATTTCATATTAATTCCGAATTGGTGTCTAGTTTTCGTTTTTTTGTTACGTGAGCTCTTTTTCTTTGTCTATCATTTGAAGGAAGGAGATATTTCTGTATTTTGTTATTGATTTTTGCTCTAAAAAGGTCCAGTAAGCCTGAACTAAATTACTTGAAACAGTAAATACTTGTGCAAATATCACGATCCATATTTGGAGATCAATGAAAATGAATTCAAGTTCGTAAAACCGAGTTTAAAAAGTAGAGCAAGTTTAATATGTACATATGTAGTTATCGTGTCTAAGGGTACTTGTCCACCTTGTGCGATGGGACGAGCAGAAAGGCGACACTGAGTGTGCACTGAGCTTTTAATTGGAGTACATAAGTCAATAAGGTAAGTAATTGTTTTAATAGAAGCTAGGTCTGCATACATATGAATATAACTAGCATTGTATGTCTTTCATACCGTAACCCATAGTAACGGGATATTGGATATTCATCCCTAACGTAGAGATGCGAATATTAATCGTAGTGCCCTCTGTTTTATGTTGTGTTTTTTCCTATACAGCTGGGAATAAGCGCATTTGATTATTTCCCGCAAATTATTTAACGTCATTATTGCGAGTTTCCATTTGATCATTGAAGTCATGTTTGTGGATGGTTTTTCAGTTATTTTATTGTAATTTTTAATTATTCAAAGTTTGGTGAAACCTGTATAGAGGTATATACATGGCATCTACAAAAACTATCGTACCTCATTCAGTCGTGAATTTATTGATAAGGAAATCAAGTTTGTTTTCATTTCAATGGAATGTTCATTGTATTTGTATTTATTTATTATTAGCTCATTCTTATCAAAGTCGTGCATTTTTTGTGTACGCTGTACTTATTAGTTCGGATTAATTATAATGACATGCATACCATGACGTGAACCATGATTTATTGCTCAAACTAAATATTTATTGAAAACTCATTCTGTTGCGGAAAAACTAAAATTATATTCAGTAATTTATTATAATTAGTACCCTGATTTCCTGCAATCGTAAATTTATTTTAGTTCCTATCCATAAATCATTGCCGATTCGATAAGATTCTGTCATTATTTTGTACTTTGGTCTGAGCGCGACTTTGCTTGCTTCCTATATATACCTTATACCTGTACAAAAACCTAAAGCTTTTTTAATAGCAATTCATTATTTTATACTTAGATAGTGCAGTGCAGCTGTGTTCTGAACTCTTTGTGCATAGTACATAATTTCAGAAGGAATATTATCATACTTTCTGAAACATGTTCCGGTAGCGCGTTTAACTCAACAGAGCGGCAGAGGCAGAGCACTTGAGGAAGTAAAATGGAATGAGATTATCAACCAATCACGTAATAATAATTACCAGGTCGGTTAAATCGCTTAATTGGTTGCCATTTTTTAAATAAAATTTAGTTAGATAAAACTAAATAATTGACTAAATCTATTTATTTATTTATTTATTTATTTGTTCATGTACACATCACAGACAATACACAGAAAAAAATATATATTATAACAAAACCGAGGTACATAGGTACTGCATATCCCTTATGGGATTTCTTCCTGCAGCCCTGCGAAAGGAGAAATAAATACAACATATGACACAGTGTGTAACAACAAAAATTGTATTTAGCACCTAGTTTATCAATAAGAAGTTGGTTAATAACTCCTACGACCAATATACAAGGGGTAAACAATGTAATATATTATTTTAAATGACACAGGACCTATTATTAAGGTGCTGACGAAAATCAATAGCCACCTCCATGGTTTACGAATAGTAATTTATTTAGTTTAAATGGGTCGCGTGGCGCGTTATCAATCACCATGCGTAATAAATATAGTTCAGTAATTATACAGGGCAGACATAATGACTTATTAAAGTAATACGATTACGTCTTGTTGGTTTTCTAATTGTCAGTGCGCAGTGATTTATGAAGACGAGATGTGTGGCTGTCGTATGTCTATGTGTTTCAGACATTTTGGGATAAGAACGTACGAACGAACGAGATCATTGCACAGCAGTTACACGTAACCATTTGACCAACGATGTTAGTAGGATGATATCACTGATATTTCAGAATAGTTTTTGAAATAACATTCTTATTAGGTACCACTGTACTTAACCCCGCACCTAAAAAGCTATTACTTTCCCTAATCCAGAAATTAATCATCTGTTACTTCGCTTTGAATTTTGGATTATCCATCAAGTTTTCCACTTATGGTCGTACGAGTCTCAAACGATTTTGGTTACATATGCGTCGACCTACCGAAGGTTAGTCTCGTAGTATATTGTATTGACCACTTACTAGTGTAACGGAAGATATATGACCGGCGCACATATCTACCCAAAACATAATGGCGACTTAGATTGGACGAGGTCGCATTTTTAATTAAACCATTATGTTCAATTATTTTGTGCTACTTACGCCCCACGGCGTTACATAAACTGACAATGACTTATAAGTCAGGTCGAATGATTTCAATAAACAAGATAACATTCAGGCGCCCAAAATTATAGGGTCGTAATTATTTTATATTTTAATTATAATACCTTTAAGCCTTTAAGGCATTTTTATTGACGGAAATTAAGGCGGCAATAAAATCGACCCTACAGCAATGGTTCATTGAACAAATAATACGTAGGGATGTTGTATTGATTCGCTTTCATTTCGTGCGCATATCCTTATTGTAATTTCGTTTTGTTGATACCTATAGCGTCATGTTTTTTCCAAGTAAGGGCATTGCTAAAGACACATTTTATGTAGGTGTATTTTATTATTAACTACATTGCAATTTCATAAGTTACTTTTTTCATAATCTCAGGTAATGGTAGGTACATAGGCACCTGACAACGTTACACGTTCAAAACTACTTCAATTGTTCCTATATATGTATATTTGGGAGGATCTGAAGAATCCTTATAAAGGAGACGACAAAATAAAGCATGGGAATACCTCTTTTACCTCTACATACCGTTTTTTTACTTTAGTCATGTAAATCCGTGATTGAAGGTGACGCTGATATAAATTCTCAAGATAGTTTTGTTCACTTATCAACCATCAAAAAAGGATTTAAATATCCGAGGCTTATTGTCAAAATTATATTATTTACGTTTTATAACCAGCATCCGGTCCGATACAAGGTTTTAAAAGTAATTTACTTAAAGAGATTCATCGCATTCGACCATTTATAAGTTTCTTAATAAATGTAATTTAAAACAATATAACGTGGCATTACCGTCGCTTGTGGGATGCGGGTGATATTTTACTGTTTAATAAATAATATGGATGATTTGCACGTACGCATGGCTCGATAATTTTATGCTCCTTACATGGGGAACTTGAAGCTTGTCATTTGTCTGTAATGTGGGTCACTCATCCTGCAAGCAATCAGTAATGTCACAAGGGTCCATATGTATTTATTGTTGTGGAGCCGGCAAGAGCAAATCAATTGAAATCGATGGGTCATTTAGAAAGAGTTGAGCCGAAGGTTTATTGGACAAATATGTAGGCGATGTTAACCTGATCATACGTCATAATACGAAAGGTCAAAATATAGATGGTTATGTCAATATGGATGGTGGACGATTTACCAAGACTCACTCACTAACTGCCTAAGAATGATTTAGTTGATACATTTTGAACCGTACACTTGATCATGTGCACTGAAGATAATGAAATAATTTCTATTAGCAATAGCTATTTCATTATTTTATTTATTTAGGAATACAAAAAATTGTTTGTCTTCTCTACTCAGTAATGTGGTACTTATTTATTTTATGAGAGCCTTTAGGATCTAAATTGTTTCTTCCCATGTTTTACAAGAAAATTTAACTCGTTCAGTACCGTCATTATAGACACAATTATAGAACAATAGGTTGCGGTCACCAGTGACCGCTCGGTGTTTAACAGTTTAAAAAGTTACTAGATGTAAGTATTAGGTATTATTAAGTAGGTAATGTCCTAAAATAAGTTCCAAATATCCAAGTGGCTCAATACATTAAGATCAAAATCTAGACGGCCTAGACAAAATCCAAATACGTACATAACATGCTTTATCACAAAGTATATGTTAATATTAGTAGAGATTTCGAAATGTAAAGTAGGCAAGTAAAATGTCTGAGTCAAGTTCAGTTACATACGACTACGGGTATAGGACCTTAGCTAAGTAGGAGGAAATAAATTTGTTTCTACATTATAATCTGATGTCAACTACATCGGGCAACACAAAATAAATGCATTATTTGCAAGTAATCATCTTATTTTTCGATTGACCGTCCCACAGTTTCATCATCTCACATTTACAACATTTTAAAGAAGATACAAACACACGAGTGGTGCAGCAGGAATAAATTAGTTCTTCATGAAACCAAAATAAAATTAACATACACTTAAGTTATACGAGTCATTGCGCGTCCGTCACATATTTTCATCAAGATAAGATCGATTCTCGTAAGTGATCGCGTTAATATCTCTTAATACGTGTTTAATCTAAGTTTATGATCTCCCTCGATCGAAGGTGAGGTAGTAAGGTGAGTAAGCCTTCGATTTACGTCATTCTCTGAACATTTTACGGGAACTTTAAAGCTCCGAACTACTTTTGTTCAAGTTAAAGGTTATTGTTGGCCGTCGGCGCGATAATTGATATTGTTTTAATGGTTTAATGACATCATCAGAATGGAATTCTCAGGAAAACAGAGTAGTGTGATAGTTAAATGCAATTGCAGTATTAGTTCGAATGGCGATTCTCCTGGAGAAAATTAAAACAATACACATTAAAAAATTTTTTGCCGAAAGTAAAACTGAAAGAAAATATCAATTGAAATTATGGCCTATTGTAAAGGCAAAGGCATACATACCTATAGACTTGGGAGTCGCTTTAGGCAGCTAGTACAGGTACTTAAGTACTACCTACATAAATTATTAAAAATATCATAAGCGCCCGTTATTGCTACCTAACTAGGAAATACATGAGACAATTTGAATACAATGGTTATAAAGACAATAATCGTGTCGAATGTAACTATTTGGAAGTTAGTCGCGTTGCACACTGGCGGAAAGTGGGCCGACTTACTTCATATTATAAATGCTAATTATTGTTTCACACTACGAATGGATATTATTTTTATTTAAATTCGTTATAATTGACGCCACTGTCTAAGTTTCCGGTAAAATTACGAAAAGATTTCTTTTCAAAATGTTGGTATGTGGCGTTCAAGGCTGGCCTTTGTCTGGTTAGTTTAGACATTTCTTCTGTAAAATATTTTAGCATGGCTGAGTATAGACGGCAAGTAAAATAATGGTTTATTAAAAGCTTAGGGTATCGAAATTGTCAGGAAGACTCGTTTAGTGGATTTAGGAGTTCTAATTGCTGTTAATTCATTGTGAGCCTCTGGCAGTCTCGATCGACATGAGTTGAGGAAAACTACCGTTTAGTTGGTACAAATTATTGAGGATCACTTGGAAGTTTAAGAGAGTCCTTTAACTCGTCGAGTACCGGTTTTGTAGACACAATTATAGAACAATAGGTTGCGGTCACCGGTGACCGCTTGGTGTTTGACAGTTTAAAAGACAATGAGATTGAATGAGTCAATTGTTATCATTACACTTTTTTGTGGAACCAGGCAAGACAACAGCTGTTAGTTTTACAACGCAAGATCAATATCAGATGGATGAGAGTGATAAAGTGCTTACAGACATTATTTACCATAATCCTCTACATATCCTATTGTTGACTTATTATAGTGGCTTATACCACTCACGCGCATAACATATGATAATCCTATTAATATTAGAGGTATAACCACGAAGTTGTTCAGGACGGAAGGATGAACATTTGTTTCAAATGAAAACAGTAGTCACTCATGAGATTTGTATGAAATTCAGTATGAGGAAACTTTGAGGTCGTCTTATTGTAGGTGAATAGATATAGACAATTTAATTTTTGTTAACCAGCTGTGTGTTCTGACTAGATATGTATTGCACTGACAGATGGATACAACATATTTTTTGAACCCCGGGGGCAGGAGGCAGGAGCAGGAGTGATTCACCGTTGTCTGCATCGTCGCTTACCACCAGACGAGATAGTAGTCGAACATCAATCTAAACGTTATAATTTTTTTTTCTATCTCTTGAATCCAATCTTCCAATAGATCGCATTAGTAGCAATTTAATGAACGACATTGCAAACAAGAAATCACAGTCACATAATGAATTTTACTGTTATGTAATTCGTAAAAGATTTTATTTAATTAGACTTTCAAATTCGTACATAAAGACTATTGTTTAGTGTATGAAAGAACTAAATTACAGTTGGATTTCTATACTGTACCTATAAGTGTGTATAAAGTCTGTATGTAAGTACCTACGTACTACGTCTACTTGTATTTGGTAAGTACTTATTGCATTGTCTGTTTTGGTTTGTAGAGATCACGAGCCTGCTTTGTGTTGCCGAAAGAAACAGTCGTTTGGTTTTGTTTGATAATCGAGTGCGCATTGATTTGGTCAATGAAACAGTAGTTAACATTGTGCAGGCCGAGTGGCCGTGTGGGCGTTCTCTGCACTTAATTGAACACCTGTCTGAGGACATTTGGATAAAAATCTTAAATTATTATTGTTGCTAGGTCGTTTGACTAAATATTTGTTTTAATCGAGTTTTGTTTCAATAAGTATTGAATGAAATAGACCGCTGAAAGAACTTTGTAGGTGGTCCCGTTAGATGCTAAGGAAATCTGCCGTATATTGAACCTCAATAAGGGCGAAAATTATTTAAAACATTTAGTAAATAAAATAAACCAATCTTACAGTTCTAAGAATTTGCAACATTTTTAACCGATATGGAAATGGAAGCAATATTTTAAACAAACGAGGCGATTATCTATAAAGAGGTATGAGGTAACAAAATACGAATAGGTACCCCTCTCGATAGATGTCTCGCCAAGCAATGAGTTTATTATAATTCTGCCTCGGGGAGGTAGCGAGCCTATTAATTAAAAGTAAATCAGTAACTTTTTAATTGTTCAAACATATACTTACCTGTTTATATCAAAGCCGGATATTGAACAGCTGCGTGATACAGGTTTTAATTGACAATTCTCAACCTTATCACTTTTGACATATAGTTGAAAATTGTTCAGCCGTGAATGCTGTCGAAGGTACACAACTATAGGTAACAATTGTACCAATTAATATTAAATGACGGAGAAAAAAAAACTAAAAGAATAAAAGTACCCCATACGTAATCATAATAAAATGCGCTTGCGCCACTCAGGGCCGTGTCAAGGTCGAACGCGTAACTTGAATTTTTTCGAATTCGTTTCTCCATTTGCGTGCGGTTGGCACTATTCTTTTATTTTCCGGTTCCGGTTGTTACACACACAAACAACTAGTTCCTAAGGATATCTAAATGCTAATTGGTCTCGCAATATAGACTATCGGTATGCTAAAGTGTTATTTATACCCGTTTAAACTTAGTAGGTACCTAGTAGGAGAGAAGTTCTAAACTTAAATTGCACCGTACAGAGTACTCGGTGGAAAGTAGTTTTCCTGACCTCATATATTTAGATGACGACAGATATAAGGCAGTATTTCATCAGCCTGTTGTATCTTGACCTACTTAGGTATTTACTTATGGATATTGTTCCTCTCTTGCATACCTACTTGCGCATACTTCTTCCGCGTGGTTACAAACCTCTACTAACTATTGTAGTATTGGGTGTACCTATAGGTAACGTACAATAATTTATATAGGATGGAAACCATTATGGAAAATTCTGTTTGCCTGAGGAACATAAAGAGGACAATCAGACACTGTCTTACTTGAAACTATCATCATCATCATCATCATCATCATCTCTCCAAAGGCCTCTTCTCACACGGGGATGGAGAAGGTTTGGGCATTAATCACCACATTTGCTCAATGTGGGTTGGCGATTTCAAACTTATTATTAGAAATTATAAGCCCAGGTTTCCTCATGATTTTTTCTGTCACCGTTTGTCAGTGGTGTCTAAATAATCCTAGAAAGTAACTATATTTAACTCGGTAAAAGTCACATTGGTACGTGTCGCTGCTAGGTTTCAAACCCGCACTCTCATACATAGGAAGCGAGCGTCTGAAAACTCCGGCCCACCTCGACTAAAACTATATAATATCTCATCTGGAGGACAAGAGGATGTTGATTTATATAATAACATACATTTCCCTCGTAGACAAGTCAACAATCTTAATAATTTGCACTTAGTAGGTATTCGAACATTTTAATTACATGCAGTGCCAACTAATTAGGAATTGTACTGGCTTATTGACCGTAATGTACAAAGCCTGGTACTAAGTTCTTTAACTAAGATTGATTTAACATTCTTCAGAGGTAATTAATAGGTATTTTATAATGACTGTATCACGAACTGCGACTAGTCTGGTTAAAAGTGCGTTGTTGATTAATTGTGCTTAAATAACTTAGTAGCATTTGTGACTTTGATAAGAGGAATGATTTATTTTTCATATTGCTATTTTGTATGTCTATTTTACTACGATCTATTGAGAATTCAATTGGATTAGGCCTAACGATGTTGTGGAACAACATGGTTGCATGACGTTAGTTGGTGAGAATGATGTTCATGATTATGGACTCCGGTCCTGACTTGAAACTAGTTGAGTATCCTCGAGACTTTGCATATTAATTTCTAATTGATGTTATGGCACGTGGCATTATTATCATACACCATGATACCATAGCGTTTTCATAGGTGTAATAATTGTAAGCAAAAATTCCAAAAGTGTAAAAGCCCGTAACGAATGTTTGTAAGAATTAGTTGTGCAGTTACCGCGTTAATGAACGTGCGGTTGGTTCACCGACATTCCGTCATTAAGACATTGTGTTTATGTATGTATTCATGTGCATAGTGAGACAGTTTCTGTGCTAGCCCTGTTAATTACCACTCTGAATATCGAACCAATATCTATTTACTAAGTTACAGGTACTGCGCCCTACGTTTGTGGGTGCGGGTTTATTGTCAGCTCCAATATTACTCCTACATAAGTATTTCACACTGCATTAGATGTAGATTTGGCGGACTTAGTTGAAATTGTTGTCTTATTTTATAATAGATTAGTTTTTAGGCGATTATGAAGTCACGCGTTGTTGTTTACAAGTCTGTCGGAAAAATATCTCTCTGTAAAAATTGTCCATTATAATGACTATGGGAAATTGGTAAGAAAAGAGCTGCAGTTTTATTTTTATGACTACTTTTATTTCTTTATGTTCACTTTTTACAAAAATCCTTAAAACTAATCTTTAAACAATGGCAAGTAATTGTTGAGTTACAGAACTTAAAGCGTTGCGCCTAACCTAACTAAGATTTACAGATCCAGTATGTAAAGTAAAATGTTTACAATTATAAAAAGTAATAAATAACTAAATATCTATAAACAACGATATGTAGGTATCATAAGAATAAGCAGTAATATTGACAGTTGGACGAATTAAAGCACTATATTATATTTAGTCACATCATAGCCTTGCAAGCTCACAATACAAATAAATTAACACATTCAGAAATATCTTAAATTGTATAAATGTACAAGTTTTAATCATTTATTCGGTGGAAAGTCTAGCGTGGTGTACGTAGGGCGGGTGCGGGGTACGGGCGGGCGACGCGGGCGAGGGTGAGTCTTGCCCCCCTCCGCCGTCGAACTCATGGAAGCTTCCCCTTCTTCAGGCAGGTAAGGCGCTCTAGGACTGAGCACTAAAGCTTTGTATGACGAGTGAGAGTCCGCTATACTGCGACCATCACCCTCATCTCGCCTTGACATTTCCGAGAATGGGGACACGGATCGTTTCTCAATACCACTCGGCCCCGGAGTCTCTTCCTTAGGTTTCAGCTCATAAGCGTTCTCTTCTTTCCTCTTTGGCTCCGCGTCCTTCTTGAACTTCGTCTGTCTTTCTATTATTTCTGCCGTGGTCAAGTCAGACCCTTGCACGTCTGTTTCTAGAGGCGGCGCTGACAACCACGGCCGAGAGGAGTTGGCGCCACACCACCGCTCCTCATTTTCGCTTGTATCCCCTAAAAGACCAAGTTTCTCCAGATTCTGTAATAACAAATTCTCACTGGAACTGGCTGCTCTCATTTCCGTCTTAGATTCCTCGGCTAGAAGAAGTTCTGCCAACGGTGGAGCTAGACCAAGTCCGATATTCCTTTCATGATAGACTTCGGAAATTGTTGGAGTTAGTTCTCCGCTCATATGCCTGACTTGGGCCATTGAGTCACGGCTGCTCGTTCCCATCTTCGGTCGTGGCGTACGTTTGGACGTTGAAGGTTGAGCTAACGCCTGGTCAGTCTTTTCTTCTTCTGACCTCCTCGGTTGTGCTGACGCGAGGTCATAGAACGCGTCGAGGTACCTTGCATGAGAGTGTTCTGGTCTTCTTCGTAAGACTGTGTCGTGACCAGAACTTTCCCAGTCGGAGTCATCGGATGGTGGTCTTCTTGTGTATAGAGTCCTAATCTTAGTTTGGTGTGCGAGCGCCAGCGACACGTCTCGTGGAGGAGCGGAGGTCGGTGCAGGCGGGGCTGCAGGGGGAGAGGGAGTGAAGGCAGCGTCACTCTCCCCTCTGTATCTTGGCGGCGGAGGTGCCGGCGGCGGTGCAGTTCTACCATCAGGCTCTCCTCGACCGACTTCAGTGGATGAAGTGGATCCACGGACGTACATTGTGAATGCACCACCACATGAACCAAGAGGCAACGGTGGCGGAGGAACTGATGATACGCTTTCCTCTGTGAAAGAAAATGATATGGTTAACGTGCTGATTCTATTTCGGAAAGATAAAATCTTCTATTCGTAATGTCCTAAAATATTTTTTCTCAATCTCTCTCTTAAGTATCGTAACAACACAAACGTAAAACAAACTCGTACTAAGGCCTCCTTAGTACGAGTTTGTTTTACGTTTAAAGTAATCGAAACAAGATCGCGTTCGGCGCTCTTATAGGTTGCTTCATTGGAGCCGATCAATCAGAGCGCCGAACGCGTACTACTAAGCCCTCAAAATAGGTAATACACAAATACACTTACGTCGATGTTGTCTCGGAGGAGGTTCACCATCAGAGTGAGGTTCCAAGTCACCGTCATCAATCGAAGCCAGTGATTCTACGCTTGAGCTCGATTCCAAGCTTAGACTTCGTGGCGCTTCTTGTGTATCTGTGAAAGATATTTTTTCTGATTAACTAGTCAGATTTCTTTGTTTTTGAATACTACTAACTGATTAAATATAAATTTAATTTAAAAATGATCAAGAATACACTTTGAATTTCAAACTTACCAAACAACGCGAGCAGTGCTTGCAGAACGAACTGTATGTGTCGTCTGTTAGCTGCCTTGCCAGTTCGGAGGGTCACTTCATCCTGGCCTACTTCAGCCAGGTCGAAACCAAGGGATGCTAGAAGCTCATGGCAGCCATTGACACGCCATAACCTAAGCGTAACAGGAAATATTAAGTATAATAATAATATTGACAAGGGTTTATTAAAAACTTAAATTGAAGGGGAATAAGACGTTAAGGACACCATTATTATATAGGTACTTCTTTCAATATTACTTTTTGTCAATTTAACATAAAAATGTAAATAGATGTAGGTAAGTACAAACCTGACGTTAACAGCGACTTCAATGATGTCGGTATCAGAGTTTTTGACGGAGAACTGTGAGATGACGGATCGAATCACTCCGATGATGTCGTCAGCCACGTCGCCGTTAGAAATCAGCTTCGACAGCGCTTGTAGTGTTGTAGAGGTTAGACCTGTGACGAAGTAGGAGAAATTAATGAAATGTGATTTAAACAGACAGTGTGAAAACCTATTGATATTTCTATATTTGGGAGCAGATTAAACCGATAGTCCAACCGAGATTGGTCAACATGAAAATAATGATAATTTACTTCTGATATGAGCATCACTGTAGAACATTTAAAACTTACCTAGCAGAGCTTGTAAGCTAGCTGAACATTGGGTTAGTCTTTCTTCAGGGTCACTTTGAGGGAAGAACACACTTGATGGAATTCCATTTGCAGCTGGTTCGAACCTAAGTACAGAAAAATTGCCATTAAAACCTGTTTAAGATTTAAGTGAAGCTTTTGAGAACGTTATTTTTTAAAGCCATTAATTTCAGGTCTTTGCTCAGCAGTAGGCACCAAATAGGTTGATTATCATGACTGAAATTATAAGATTATAGCAAAGGTTCTTACCTAAATCCAACGCTCATAAGTAGTTCCCTCCATCCATTGATGCTACCAGCTTTGTTCTCTATACTCTTCTGTGTGGTGTACATGGCGTTCTTCTGTCCTCTCACTATCCTCTGGAGAGATTTCTCGACCAGGTGCAAACATACTCGCAGTGCGTCCCTGGACGGAGGAATTATTTTCCTTAGTTCTATCATTTTGATGATTATTTTTTAACAGGAGTATTTGCAAGAGAAGTTATTATAAGATATATTGCTATTAGACGGTGTATGAAAAAAAATGATAATATAACATATTATGCCTATAGGTTAACGTGAAAGTGTTTCTAGTACTAGAAACTGCTTATTAGGTGTTTTTCATGTTTTATCAGTGTTCTTGAAGAATCCTGAGAAACTTTAACTTTAAGTCTCCATGACTGGTCTACATATTTAGCATGGTGATAATGTTTATTATCTTACCGGCACTTATCGGGCGCGGCGAGTAGTTCACAGAGCGCCTGCCCCATGAGCGCCACCTTGTTACTGAGGCGCACGTTGGCCCCCACCAGCACGAGGCCGGCCCAGTGCGCGGGGTGAGCGAAGTGCTTCGTGTGACGGACTGTCTGCATCGCGTCGCCTAGGGCCCTGACGGACAGAAGTACATCATTTTGGTTTATCGTCATAAAATATCGGTTTTAGACATGATCGTGAACATTATTATTGAACATTAGTTGTAGAAAGTTAGACAATTATATATGTATATAGATACGCTAGATCAGATACCTATTACAAGCTGCTATTACATAAAATTTCTTTGAGGATCCATTCAAGTGACAGACCTGGAGAGACCAGTAGGTAGACATAATAGATCAACAAGGGTTTCTTATGGTGTATCGTAATTTGATTTTTGTGTAAGAGATATTTTGTATTTTTGGTAGCACTATTTCAAGATGAAAACTGTCAAATTGTGACTACACGGGATCGTTTTCTGTACACAACTTTGAGAACAACTTATCACTACTTACTTGGCAACCCTGCTACCCTGCAGTAGAGCAGAATAAAGCGCTCTATACAGTATCTTAGTAGCAGTATCTTGCGGAGCAGGCCATAGAGCTAGTAGTACTGCATGAGCTCCGGCCGCTAGTAGAGCGCGACATAGTCGAGATACTCCATCTCCCGCTAGACGCACGTCTCCGTTTTCTGAGCCCGGGCCTTGAAGCGCGGCACTCGATGGTGCACATGAAATCACCACCTGGATAAAGGACGTAGATAGTTATGGACTTTTTTCGTTATTATAATTTTAAAAACCGAGAAATAATTAGTTTGTTAGAAATTAAAATAAAGTCTCAATTGGGTAAGGAGCGGTCTTTGCCATGGTTATTACAATAAAATGTGCAGTACCAAAATTAAGCTTTTTTTTTGGTAAAAACTAAAGAGCATACCAATCTAGCAGTGATCTTGAGATTCATAATTTCTGATGCAGTCAGCATGAACTCTGATGCTGGGGGTAGCTCTTCATTACTTTGGGGCAGCTCGGGATCTGTAGCAAGTAACAAAATAGTGAAAATCAGTATATTTAGTCTTACCTCTTTATACAGGCTTTATAACATTACTTTTATTCAGTTAGTAATGAATGAACAGAGTGATACATACTTTCTTCTTCATTTTCGGTTGAGGTATCAGCAGCCCCGCTGCCTACACTTGTGTTCAACAAACGCTTAGCTTGGGAGTCAACCTGTAATCAAACACATAAATATAAACATTTTATGAGGTGTTCCTCAAGGCGCAATATTGGGGCCAGCACACATTTTAGGAAGCTGACTAGAAAAAAAAAGGAATAAGTTTACTGACCACTTCGCCAGGACTGAGTACGATGGCAGGAGTCTTCCAACAGATGTGAGTGGCGAAGTGAATGCATTCTGCTTGCGTTAGCTGCGATAGAACAGCTTCTTTTGATGCCTGTGGATGGAAATTTGTATTACATTATATTAATATTTGAATAGAACGTTTTGTTTGGTGAAAGCTATCTTGTTACTATTTGGAATAAATAACATTATGTTATACATACATTATTACATTATGGTCAATACAATGATGTGGATTAAGACTTTTACATATATGGTCAAACTGCCATGGTTAATTTAAGTGACTTTGTAATATAACTCGCTTTAAAGCTGTACCTAATTATGCATACTAGTTAATTTTTTATCTTGTCCTGTTCCGTATATTACCTGGTAGTCAGTTAGTGGAGTGACCCGTAGCATATCAGCGACTAGTTCTGCCTCCTTGAGCTGTGCATGTTGCGAGGCCCACCGCGCCGCGCCCACGCGAGGCGCTCCCACTACTAGGCATCTCATACCTGCCTCCTGAGCATTGGCAGCGCCTGCAGTTGCTCCTGCTGAAAATCATAATTTATTTAAGTATTCGAAATATTTTGTACTGTGTTAAGAGTAGTACAAGATTATAAATACCTTATTGGATTTAGAGGATTCGTTTATCTTTAATGGAACATTGATATGAAACAAAATGACCGATTTGGAAGTTTGATTGCAAAAGTCACCAGCAATTTAATTAAGTAAGATTTTTCAACTTATCTTTTCAAACGTGACCTTCGTCTATCTCACTTCAAGATTTGACACTTAGAATTTGCTAGGTAAGAATGGTTCCACGGATTGCAATTATAATTTTTCTTGCGCTAGTGACCGCTTGTATTTTTGAAAATAATAAATGTCTTACCATGATCATGATGGGGTCTAGCTTTCATGTGTCGATGATGTCTCAGTGGCCGTAATGCAGGAGCGGCCAGTAGTGCGTATCGTTCACACAATGGTTCCCCATCCCCGGCCACGCTGAGGCCGGGAGTGCCAGGAGTTGGGGCACTGCGTAATGCTCCCCAAGGACAAGCGTATAAGGCGCCCTCTACTACTACGATAAGTTCTCTACGACCACCGCAGCCGCGCCGTCCGTGGGTAGCTGTGGAAGGAAATGATATAAATAAGCAATGCCATCAAGGATTACAAAATTGGGTTAATCGAATTTAAGACTTAACTTATATTTTCTGATAATGTACTTCGCCAAAAGTAGCTATCAAGTTTTGATGATGTGCTTACCATGATTATTGTTACAAGAAGCAGGTAGTAGATCTTCGAAGGGAGCCAGTAGCATTTGATACAAAGCGCTAAGACATGGCGGGCCCTGCCAGGATGGTTGCTTCTTCCGGGGAACGTGGACGCTTGACCTGATTGGACACAAATATCATAAAAAACATATTAAAAGAACATAATATCACTGAACTTACTAAAACTTAAAAATTGAAGGCAATTAACCACCATAAAAAGGTGTCAAAATTATACATGACCGTTTTCACCAGATATCCCTATGTCATCTCTTAATTAAGAGGAACTTAACGTGACTGAGCTCCTAAACTAACCAAGGGCTAACTCTAACAGCAGCAAAACCGAAATACAGGGGATTCCTTAAAATTGTAGAGAGATTGATGAAAACGGGCATTGCATCAACAAACCTATATAACTTAAATGAATCCTGTACCTGGTCGATCCTTGTAAGCTGGCTACCGATCCGGCAACAGATCCTCCAACAGATCCAACACTGAACAGCGAACTTAGAGAGTAGTTGGACGAGTTCAGTAAATGGTTGCGAGTGACCATTCTAGCTAAACCCGTACTCGGTCTATCATCAGGATCCCATTGGTCTTCAGCTTCAGCTCGACGTTCAGCATTAGCTTTTAGCCAAGCAGACCACTCAGTGATGTATTGCTCCAATTTCCCGAGACCACTAACTGCAGAGAGACCAAATATTTTTTGAAAGGTTAAACTTTATACTGGTTACAATAAGGTTTATTTTTGTAGTTCAATCTTTGCAAATGAAAATGGATATAGATAATGATCTTACCATTGTTTGGCTGTAGGTCATCTGGACTGATGTCTGGGAGACTGTTATCGTTATCTTCTGCCTCTTCCAGTAGAGAGACTTGGTGGAATCTCAGTATACCTGGTGATGAGAAAATATATGATTTAGAAGAACATTGTTATCTTCAATAACCTGGATTTACTTATTAGTAGTTAGGTTTTTGATCGGTATTTTTTCTTTATAAAGTGGGTACCTTTATGTGGTTGTAGCAACCAAGCATACAGTCTTCCAGCTGCAAGACTGTAGTATAGTACAGGGGCTTTCTGCTTATTGACGACTTCTAGAACTTGCTCTACCGTAGTAGGGCTCCAGGGCTCCGAGCGCTCCTTGCCTGATTCTTCCGCATTTCTAAGAGGATAAAGAGAATTTACATTAATATTCTCCTTAGCTGTGTTTCTTTTGGTTACGTTAGAACACCTACATAGTCGAAAACCTTTCCGACCGAAGATTTTTCTATATGGACCTTCTGGACCTATATTTTGGAGAGGATTTTTAATTAATTCTATTAGACTTTATGAAACATACCTTTGTTGTGCATGAAGTTCGAGATTGGCTTGGTTGAGAGTTCCGGATGGTTTCTCAGTGACTGTGTCTAATGCCCGGCAGCGTCCTCTCTCAGCTACCACAAGAGCTTCGGGATGCCGACCCAGTTCTGGAAAATAAGACTTCTTTTAAACAATGGTTTATGAAGTTTTTCTTAATTGAAGTTAACTGGTAGCAGAAACATTGTTCAAGGTACTGGGGGCTCCAGAGACAGAAATTTCCTCACGATAATGTACGGTATCAAGGAGCCTTCTGTACTAGACCCTTGATCCATCTAAAGTCTGCCTTAAAAGACTCTCCAAGGCTTTTGGAAATTAACGCATTGACCGACACCACTATCGGCACAATGATAGCCGATAGCAAAGTCCACGCATGACAACCTTGTGAGCCAAGTCAAGATATTATATTTATTATTTTGCGTGAAAATGTAAAGATGTCAACTATATCTTACCAACAAGCACCCTCTGCAGCGCATGTAGCGTGGCGGCGTGGGCTGCAGCCAGCCGAAGGTGTCGTCGTTCGGCCGCGTCTAGTAATGCTAGGGCTGCTTGAAGTTGTTCCTTCGCTTCTTCTAGCTCTCCTGATGCCCATAGTGCGAAACCTAAGCGGTGACGTACTCGGGCCTGGAAATGAGACAAATGTTTAGAAGTTAGGTGTTTGCAGCATTACATAGGTAGGTAGGTATTTCGAAATATTTGGTGCCTAGTCTAAAAGGGTTATATCAAGATGGTCAAGACATATTCTTTTGAAAAATTATTTAACTAATAGCGTATGAAAAGTAGTTACCATATTCTAATTAAGGTATTTTTTGCGGACTTATGAAACACACAATAATTTGTGATAATATCAATATCTATCAGCATCATTATCATCATCATTATAAGAACGACAGCTTACCTCTTCATCAGCGTCAGCGAGTCCTTCAGTGGCCGCCAGAGCTTGCCTCAAGTACGACACCGCGCTACCACACGCACCCATCGCGAGGTGAGCTCGGCCTAGATCAGCCAGTGCTTGGGCACGTCCTCTTGTATCTCCTACACACAAGAAAAAAGGAACCGTTATTTCTAAGCCATCATCATTATATTCGTCACAATTGAGAAAGAGTTTTTAATTTGGAAGATAATTAATCTATATTAATTGTAAAATACATCTTGCTCACGTAATCGATTCAAGAAAAGCTCTAGTAGTTTCAAGACATATCGGGACTCTTGTTCATAAGCAGCGTAAGTTTACGTGAGTAAGCCGTATTTGGCAATTACTTTAGTTATAGTTTTTACACACAAAGAATAATATTCCTATAGTATTACTGACCTGCAGCAGTAGCATGTCTCAGCCGTGACTCGTGCCATCTGGCGGCCTCTGCGTGAGCACCCATCGACGCGTGCGCCGCTCCCAATCCACCGCATGCGCGGGCCTGGAGGAAAATCTTATTGTTATATCGCGACATTCTTCGAGAAAAATAAAATAGCTTGCTACGGATGGTGAAAATCATGGAGGAATCGAGAAGTACACTACTTTTAAGACAAGCATAAAATTTATACGAAATTGTAAACTTTTGAATTCCAAAGAGACATTGGCAACTGTAACAATAAATGTGTTCCGATACCATTATATGTTGAGAAATGGTAAAGTTCCAAAAATAATTTACCTGTAAATGTGTGAGACCCAGCCTGTGCGCCAGCTCTAGTTCAGCTCGATGGTGCCTGACGGCCGCGGCGTGGTCGCCCAGGGCATGCTGAGCCACGCCTAGTGAATGGCATGCCTCCGCTTCCATTATCTGGTTGTTTAGTTCCCTGGACACAATCGATACAATATATTAAGAAGAGACCAGCTTCGAAATTTTAAGCAGGGAATAGACGAAATAAAGAAATCGACATGGAATTGAATAAATAGTAAATAAAAGAAAATAACAGTAATGATAATATATTCGTTTCGTGCTTCTTAATAATTCAGTCAGAGATAGACTGTAGTCTAAATAACATTTATTTTTACCATTTACCATCGGTCTTATAACAGAAGAGGACATTTCTTAAGACATTATGGTTCGTTCGTTGAAACTCTTGTTGACAGAACAATTACTTTGGATTTATTTATTTATCATTTCATGTACACACAGACAATATTACAAGGACAACACATTACAAACATGAGGTACATAGGTATTAGGTTTATTTTCATAAATCCGCGATAAAGTATAGTAACTGAACTGTAAATTACATACTTGGCAATATTCTTCTGATGATCCAAACACAGCACAGCTTGTTCCAAGTTGTTCAGTGCTATGTGCAAGGCTCCCAGTTCCCCGTAAGCTTGGGCCTTTGCTTCTGGTACTCCAAGTTCATGGGATACCACTAGACGCTTCTCTAGGCATACCAGTGCTTGCTGTAAGTTGCCAACGGACCTGGAAAAGGACAAAAGTCATGATTTAGATAAGCAGAAGAGTAAACCCAAGGTCATTTGTTGATACTATGATAAAATAAGATTGGGTGGTTTAGACAAGTGCTTTTTGATGTTTATGATTTTGTCTCAAATGGGTCAATAATTAGGTTCGGCCATACGAAATTCTGGGTTGATCCAACTAAAAATCCTCAACAGCACCATTCTAGGTATTTATTAAATAGTTGTACCCATGACAAGTTTTTCAAATCATTAAACATAAGAGCATAGCAGAGGTGCACATTAGGGCACTTAATGCCACTGTACCATGTACCACCGTACACTCACTTTTCACTATTTATATTATGAGTCCTCTTGAAATCCTTTTCGCGACCCGGGAATCGAACCCAAGACCAATTGCCTGGCAGTCGCACTTGCAACCACTCGGCCAACGAGGCAGTCGAATCATTAAATGCGGTATAAAGTCAAAATCAGTTTTTTCATTTTTAATACACAGTATACTTACTTGTGACTGAGTCCAAGACCACGGTAAGCTCTTTCCTGCTCCCGTTTGTTGTCAAGTTTGAGTGCAGCCGCTAGATGTTGTTCATGATACTTGGCTGCTTCATCAGGGTCACCTAGAGCATCATAGCAGTCGCCTAGGGAACCAAGTGCTCTGGCCTTGTCCAACTGACACGTTGGAGTGTTTACGCGTTCCAGGATTGCGAGTTGCTGGAATGAAAGAAATAAGTTTGTTTAGATTAGTCATTTAAAAAAAATACTATGAAAACTGTACATGGAATCCCTTTGGAAGATTTGTTTTTGATGTCATTTGTCTCATTTACTTGTGGCTGTCAATATAAAATATCGTAACAAAGAAATGCATTCACAAAGTAAGTATTCATATAGCCTATCTTATGCTTGCGTGAGAATTCGTTTTTTAATGATTACAAATATTCAACAAACCTGTTCTAAGTACCCGATAGCGTCTTCATAATGTCCCATGTTAAGTTTAGCAATACCCAAGTTGCCATATGCTTGGGCTTCTAGCGCGCAGTCCTGAAGTTCTTGTGCTCTTTCCAATTGTTCCTGAAAATATATAAAAGTTTTATTATCTGCAGAATTCTTAAAAGTTTAAGTGCTTGGTTCTCTTGAACGTTTTATAAGATTAAAGGACTTTATAAGAAAACTCTCTCATAAAGAGTGATCGCATTACTATTAATAGAATATTTTGTCTTGATATCTTAAAAGACGGTCAGCAACGTTTTCATAATAATCATACCAAATTATTTCACTTACCCTATAGCACCTGGCGGCATGTGAATAGTGTCCTAACGCCATGTGTACAGCTCCAAGATGAGAGTGAGCTCTAGCTTCACCAGCTGCATCTCCAGCTTCTTGGCGAAGTGTTAGTTCCTGGAAGAATATTCAAGTTGAAAATATCTGGAATAACTATTTTGAGTTACGATATAAAGAAGGACGAACAGGTAATTTCAGTAAAATCTTCTAGAATGATGAATGATGCTTACTTGAGTATGGTGTCCTAACGCGGCATCTAATCTTCTTTGCAGTCTTCTTGCAAGACCTAGCGCACCACACGCTGCTGCCTCTAACGATCGGTCACGGGCCTGAAGATGACAGAACAAAGGTTACTAAAGAATTACCATTCATCACTTAATTTTAGAGTACAATTACACAGATATGGAAACCCTCCTTCTTATCCTTAAATTTCCAAATGGTCGGCAACGAACTTGTAACTTTTTTCTGGTGATGCGGGTTACAATGAGGTTTCAAATTTTACTAGTTTACCGATGTATATAAGGTACTTACTTGTCTGGCAAAACCAAGTTGCCTCTGATACATCTTCACAGCTTCTTCAACATCTCCCATTTTGATGAGTACATCTCCAATGTTGCCCAAAGCTCGGAACTTTCCTTGTAAGTGCTGTGTCATGTGCGCTATCGCTAAGAAATACTTTTGGCACTCCAATGCAGTCTCCAGATTACCCAGAGCTAAATGGGCAAGTCCAAGGTTGCAGTACGCTCGCCCCATGTTCATCTTGTCTTGTAAGTCTTTGGCCAGGGATAAGTCTTGATCATAATATCTGTAATTATTAGAAGTAAATGAGTTGTCCAAAAAAATATTGACGCCAACGTGATAAGGGTCATTGGGTTTAATTGGTTAACTTTTGTTTTGGCTCACCTGACAGCCTCTCTATAATTTCCAAGGCAATAATGGGCGTATCCAAGAAAATGGCACGCTTTAGCTTCAGCTGTGACGTCTCCTAGCTCTTGAGAGAGCATCAGGTGTTGTTCATAGTAAGGTACGGCTTGTGCGAACTCCCCTCGAGAGGAGAGGCAGTTGCCAAGGTTGAGGAGTGCGCACGCTTCTCCTGCTGCGTCTTTCAGCTCACGGGCTATGCCTGGAATGTTAAATTATTCTGTTAATTATATCTTACAGTTTATACTAAGTACTAAAACTTAAAGGATATGATGTTTATATTGTAACTTTCGTGAGATATACTAAATTAAATATTATGATATCGGCTTACTGAAACAGTAACGTGCGTGAGTAAGCCAAGAACATAATTATGAATTGGGTATGATGTTGTGGAGAAAACTCACCTAAATGAGCCCTATAATGAAATAGTGCCATATCATGTGCTCCTAACGCCTGGTAAGCGACAGCCAAGTTCCCATGTGTGGAAGCTTCAGAACTTCTATCGTGAACCTCTTTGGAGATCGTCAGCTCTTGTTTATGGTATTTAATGGCTTGCTCGTAAAACCCCGCGGCGGAGTATGCATTACCGATGTTACCGTAGGCTCTGCCCATGCCAGCCTTGTCCTGAAAAATGAAAAGTAATTCTCTCCAATTCGATTCGTAAGGATGATTGATTTCATTGAAAAGCGCATAAAACGCATTGAGCATTGTTATCGCTATCATGATTAAAAGCAATTATATTTTTATTCCATGTATGTCGTGTCTCTGTTATTAAATTCATAAAGATTGTTAACGTAGTATTTAAAGACAGTTTCACATATATGGCCATAACTCAATAGCGTGATTTTATGCTCGGTCTGGCAGCAGTCGTTCAGCGAAACTCCGATGACATACCGTTGATGGATATTTTCTTTACAATAGAAAATACTTCCATGCACTTATTATTACAGTTTACCGTTATTATTACCTTATTATTACAGTTTACACCATTGAATACATTCCAACTTCAAATATTTTAGAAGACAGTGGAAATAATGTACGTAAATTTAACTACACGAAGAGAGATACAAAAAAAGTATTTGTTAAAGAAAATTGTGCTTTAATTTACCTGTAACTGTCTCGCTATAGACAGATGTGCTTGATGCAGCTTGAGTGCAGCGTCGTGTTCCCCCAACAGTTGGTACACGATGCCCAAGTTCGAACATGCTCGACCTTCCCCAACCTACACATCAGGAAAACATAAGTCAAATGTACCTAAGTAATCAAGCAGAACCCGTTGTAATATCATACAAGTGCGTAGGTGAAGCTAATAATATTACTAGACAGGTGTGAGGACCTTGCCCTTTGTAATTTATTGCCATAATGCAAAAATAGATATTAAACTGTCGCTGTTGCCGTGCTCGTGTTTATGCATACAGACAGTTACATCAATAAAACGTGCCGTACCTTGTCTCTAGCCGCTAAAGCGACGTCCAATTGTCTTTCATGCCATTTCTTAGCCTGTGCGTAATCACCGGCGCACCTGTGAATTCAAGTGCAAATTTTTATAGTCGCCTTAGGATATACATAATAATAATATGTTTGATATTTAAGTTCACATAAAACTTTGGTAAAGCTGTACGATAGTTTATTGTTTAGCAACAATGCATATTTAGCACGAAGACGTTAAAATTGCAATAGTCACTTAACGGTGGAATACAGTTACAGATGACAAGTTCAGGAAGAATGTATATTTTAAAATGACGGATGTATCTTTTCTCCTCTCTCCTCTCCTTGAGAAAACAATATTAATTTTGTATAACGTTCATAAATATTGAAAGTTCTATGGACGTAGGAGACGAGACCATTATGGAGGGCTTACCTCGCAGCATGACCCAACCCAGCGTAGGCCCTGGCTTCAATGGCTCTATCACCGAGGTTCTGTGCTATCCTCAGCACGTTCTCATGGTACGCGATAGCTTGTGAGAAGTTTCTTCTGTAGTGGTATGATGATCCTAAGTTGGAGTATGCTCTTGCTTCTTCAACCTAAAATTTAATGTTGCTATCAGATCAAGATCCTCCAAAAATAGGAAACCAATGTTTGAAATCTAGTTCATACCTGATCTCCAAGTCTTCTGGCCAGTCTCAAATGCTGCGTATGACAGTCTACAGCGGAGTCAAACTCCCCCATAGCCAAGTACACTGCTCCTACGTTTCCTATCTCTCTTGCTTCCTGTAGCCGGTCTCCCATTTGTTTAACCAACTGAACACATTGCTTGTGACTAGCTAATGCGTTAGGATAGTCCCCTATTGCAGTGTACACGTGGCCTAGTGACGTTAAAGCTGCCGCTGCTGCTTGTGTGTCCTGAGAATAATAAAAAGGTTATACATTTTTTGCTGTGTATTTACTAACTACTTACTGAATAGAAACTTGACAGTAGAAGGTACAGAAGATAAACCAGTAACTACTTAATACAAGTGAATGTATTATTCAGAAGCCATCGATCGAACAGGGGACTATTAATTACAGTTTGATTGCAATAGACTCAAAGGACGTAAAATTACAAAATGCCATTACTTAAAGCCCATTGCTGACGCTTGCCGAGGATTCATTGCTCTTATAGTAACGTAACGTCTTGATCGTCATTTTAATACGCTTCCCTAGTCTTTTTATATAAGCACTAGCACTTACAATAACTTTTTATGGTCCCATACAGCGAATGTTCGCCATGCGATATCGTAAATTTCGAGAGGACATTGAATGCGTCCGCGTTCGTCCGACTGTCCAGCTTTATTAGTTTAAGAGGGTATAACATATATTTGTGATAGTTACAATTCAATGGGTACAAATTTTATGGGTTCGGATTTTATATCTCATTTTTCACATGTAATGTAGGCAGGAACACGCGAATGCAAATGCGGCGACATTCCACGTCATATGAACGACTTATTTATGTGGTTTAGTGGTAATTATGTAACGAGTGTAATGTAGTGTCGCGTGAAGCTTGATGCTTGATGTTATCAATACGGTGCACAATATATTACCGGCTCCTATCTACATCTCTCTGGACATGGTTTCTTCTTAATTTACACGCATCGCAACTTATGTTGTTGTTAAGTTATTTAAGGTCATGAATATTATAACAGCTTGAAGCTTGCAGAGGTTTCTTTTAATAAATTATGTAATATATTTCATTAAAGTTCATTATCATTTTTGAATGATGAACTAAGCTACATAAATAAACTAAGAAAAACATCGTATCTGGTTCAACGACGAACGACAACGACAGGTATCTGCTTAATGAGGGAAACTTTTTTAAAATAAAATTAATTTCAAATTAAGAAATGCGAAATAATGGTGTGCATTAATCTTAACTCTTTCACGCGTATCACTGTCATGAGTGTTTACTATACTTAATTTATAATAAAGCGAGGCATGCGCGAAGCGAAACAAACAGAAATAAAAAGATTAAAGTAAATAAAGGACCCGTAGAATGCATCGCATCCTTTTCACTGAGGAAGTGAAGAAAAAAAAATAAACTCCGACGACAGACGGAGACCGCCAATAGGGGCTTTGTTTTTGAGTAGTGATGTACTACGTCCGGTATCGATATAAATTGTAAGCTATCGGGAACAATAACAATGAAGTAATGTTATTTCACACTTTGGTACGCCGCAGATATTTCCATTGAAAGCTCACCGTGGTACCGCAGGTATCTATGAATGAGTGATAATAACGTTTAAACAGGAATTACCGTAATAGGAAAAACGGGAGACTAGTTGACTTTATAGAGTAAAATTTCCTTAGCTTCAGGAATACTGCTTTGATATCTCGCAATAAACTTCTACACGATGTTAAATTACTGCAAGATATAGTATTATCGTTGGCGTGCATCGACGGCGACCAACACTAGCGAATAAAGTGGGACGCCCCACAACAATCTAGCTAATTAAGTATGTGCAACATGATACGATAAAGCGGTGATTTACATACTGACTCCATCTCGTTTGGACGTTTTCCTACAGGGCGAGTAACGAGACGCCGTGTTCCTTGTTACTACGCACTCTATTCATGTGTGCAGGCTCTGTGTCACTCTGCCTGTCTATGTCACTGTCGTCTCTAAAGGCTTTTATACCTCTAAATAATACTCGAATGAGACGTACGTTTATCAAGCTTTATTATTTTCTTTTGTGTGCCTTGTTTCTTTGGATTATTCGTACGTACAATAAACATTCCTGTGTGAACTATGATGCGTATAAATCGGCAGAGGTATCGTACTTTATATCTCTGTGATTCATGACGTAAATGGTTACGTTTTTATTTCTAAACTATCTCTGCACATATTAACACCGATTGAGACCTAAGGTTGATAGACATAAGTAACAGTTAGAGTTTAGAGGCTAAACCATCATCAAATGTTAATTTCATTATTGCAACCCCACTTTATGATAATTAAACCACGTGGACCCTTCGTCATGTAAATTGCCTGCCTCATTACAGGAGTTAAGCATAATTACCATTTTCATTGCTACAAAAGAAATATTGTATCATGGTACTCGAATAAAATACAACACGTCTATTTTAATGAAGACTTTAGTTATTAAACGCAGGTACGTGAGATTAAATATAAATGATATTGAACATTTGACACTTAATTTAGTAAGTTTATATCACTTGAAATTTGCATAAAATAACTATGAATAAAACCAACGCTAGCTATGATGTAGATGTGTGTATTTTCTAAGTTGGCAGTAATTTATTTCTAGTGAGTACGGATGGAGATTGAAGATAATATGTAAAACAATCTCTGAAACAAGTAGAAAGAAAATTATGTTGTATACTGTCCATATACTTTGTCAGTGACATGTTGTAATGCTGGATAGCATAACCTTTCAACAGTTTTATATGAAGTCGGTAAAAAGCGAGATTTCAAGTTCAAAACAACGAAATTACTTGATCAATAAGAATGAAATTATGCAGTTAGATAGCGTGCAGTCTTATTTCCAAGTACATGATGCACTTTAAACTAATTAGCAACAAGTTTCATGAATTTTTGTTTTAATACTTTTCTCTGAGCTAAAAAGAAACATTTCTTGTTCTTGTATTAATTAAAGAATATAAACAGCTGTAGCTGTGGCATCGCAGACTTATCCCGCACAATTTGTATCAGTCAGTATATGATAAAGGGCCGCAAGAGTACAGGCACAGGCAACTTGTCAACACTTGTTTTATTGGTTTTATTGTTACTAGGGAACAATGAGAACGTTGCATTATAATATTCAATACTTATAGGTGTTGTTTTGAGAATTTATTAGATACATCGTTCGTGGAACTTCATCTTCACTGTAAGTTAGAAATATGGAAGATTAGTACTAGAACAAACTAGAATTTAACTTATGACGGAAACACCAGCCTATTTCAAATGAAATTAAAAAAATGTTTCTAGTTTAAAATAACCTACTTAGTTAAGTTGGTAATGGAGTGATTGTGGTGGTCTTACGGCAAATGGTTTTACAACAACGACTCATTATTGATTCTGAATTGCAAAAACTGTTACGTGTCCCAGCAACAAATATAAGAAAAACTGTATTATCCAAGACCACGCATTATGCAAGGGTGTAATGTTTACTGAACACTGAACAGTTAATAATTACCACAAGGTGGGACAGTAAGACCCAACTCTACGTCATAATTTCGTTCAAAACTTACCTCACTTTTGATTTGATAGTCTGAATCTTGAAACAGTTGAGAACAAAATATGATGACTAACCAGAATTTTCTTAAGAAATTCAAGATTCAGAAGACAGAAGGTCAGTTACTTAAGTTATTAAGTCATTTGGTTTTGTACCGTTGTGACTGTTCAAAATTAGTAAATAAATGTATCAATATGAAAATAATAAATAAGATATAACCTAATAATTTTTCTGTTATGTAGCCTACTGTATAAGTATATGTTAATTATAAAGTCAAGCAGCATATAAGATTCCTGTTCTTTATCTATCACAAACTAGCGCATTATGTTAAACTTATCATCTCCACATCGATAAATACTATCTAAAAATTCGTAATCACCTTCGGCGTTAAAGAATTTAGATCTTCATGAATATTCACACCACAATGTAGGTTTAATAATATTCTCAAATGATTTTTTTTATCTTTACGTTTAGGTTGATACGTAAACATTAAGTAAACATATGTTGAGTGTATAGTTTTTTATGAATTCTCGACATACAATCGTGAGCAGCGGTTTTGAGTTCATGAAAAAGTGCACGCAATCACATTTATGTCGAATAAATCAGTACAGTATGACCTTTTGTTAATATTTCAGTTTAAATACTATACATCGATAAATGCGTTAACACGAGAACATGCTCGTAAAATCATATTAAGCATTAAACAACTTTTCTTTTTATGGACCATCGTGTAGTTTTAATGTTATTTTTATTAAGTCCTTATAAAACATGCAAAGAATCTGCATTTATTTATATCAGTTACAAGGTACACGTTGGTTTAGTTCGAAGCAATAATGGTTGTAAAGATTGTAGCTCTGATACATTGCTAAGTCATCGCATATAAATTCTGTGTCCAGTTCCTTTCAGCGACTTTTACACGATGCATTAGAATTGTGCGCTTGTTTTACTTGCATCCCTGGATCTGTATTCTTACAACGAAACGAAAAAAATAAACATTTTAAATGTGTTTATTTTATTATCTTTTACTATGCAATTACACTATTATCTTGTCTTTGTGAGCTTTGGATGTCTGAGCTAACTTAGAGCAGATAAAAGAAGGCACGTTCTTCGTAAAATCGATAAAAGCTTACGAACCAAACAGTGGTTATCACATAAATTATCAATAAAAGATTAGTCCATGTTTTGGTCTTTAAAACTTGAAACTATTCAACCTACGCAAGTCTTTCCACTATCTCGTGCACATTTTCGGAATAGCCAGTCGTCGGCTCATCGCAGCTACAATCAGCCTTTAATAACAATTAATTAAAAACGTTAAACGTTTGACCGAGCAATTGGAACGCGTAGCCGCGAGATAGCACCTGCCTGCGACGGGTTATCCACGGCATCCGCTAATGAAGCCGGCTAGTCCACCTCACATGTTACTGTCAAATTATTCGCGGTATACGTATGGCACTGCGAAACATCGTGTGTAAGCCGCCTGTAATCTATGTGAAATAAAACCTGACCGAGGTCTATTTTAAACGCGCCTAATAGTTTTTAAAAGATAGCTTTAATGTTTTGTATTTTTTTTCAGGGATCCTGTCTCACGATATGTTGGTTACTTGCGACGATTTTTGCATTTTAGTAGAACGGAGCATGTGTGGTAAAAAAATGTGGTGCAAAATAAAATTCGTAGTGACGTACTCGGCAAGTTATCGCTGTTGTCGATTGTACTTTTCAATAATTGGCGCGGCTGTTAGATATGTGCTAACTAGTTCGATAACGCCGGTCAAGCCGGACTGTCAAGTGACATCCGTCTTTTGAAATCGGCTTTTTCTTGAAAACTAAGATTAAAACAGGCATTTAATCCAATACAATTAAACATTCTTTTAGTAATTACCTGTGTAGCTGTCGTGAACGCTACATGAATGAAGATATAGGTACTTATTGCACGTTACATGATAAAAGAATTTGGCCATAAATAAAATAAAATTGACCGTTGTGCATTGCGGGGTACAGTCCCCGCAATCATTTAAACTTTTAAAGCATGCTCACACGATAATTCTTTTGATTGTGATCGCGGCGAGGCTGCGTCCACTTCACTTTGTCATGTAATTATTATTCGCCCATTCTCGGATTACTCGCGAGTGAATTCCTGTGTTGCCAGTATTTCGCGGTTATTTTAAATCGACTTGCGAGTTTTTCTTGTGTAGCATTCGAGCAGAACGCGCAAAGTAAATAATTTTTTACGACTATTTGTTCGTCAGATTGTTTCACAAGTGGACGCAATGATTGCTCGCCTTTAAAATGAGAATAAGAGAAGTAACACACATGTGTTGTATGAGGCCAAGTAATTAAAGTTAGTGGGTTTTTGCACTAAATGTGTAAAATGAAGAACTATAAAGTATTGTCGCAACAGCTTAGAACAGAGAGAATTCACTTATTAGTCCCGTTTTACGATTGTGTTGAAGCAATACTTGTGAACTAAAATATAAATAAGTTGCTAGAACTAAACTAGTGCTTGAGTTGAAATATCTTACTCGGTCGTAATGTAGGTTTTATAATGTTGTTAAATTTTCACTTGCGCTATTGGGTAATGAAATCACCAATTTATCTTTGGTTCGATATGATTTTTCTTAGTATATACTAATAACCAATATTATCTTCCCTCAGGACAAGAATGTCCTGAGGAAAATAGAAATACAAAACGTATGTTAAACATTATAGAAAGTAGATTCATAGGTAATAGCAAACGCAATTTGCTTTTATCTCATATACGGCCACTTTCTGTAAGCCAGAATTAAGTCGAACAGAGAAAAATTACTTCTTCGGGAGCTTCATTTATGCGTGTCCTATCAAGACTGGGCTACAATTTCAAGGTACAATATTCCAAGAACATTGGATTAATCGTAGTGGAAGATAAGTGTCACTGCGAACGTTGAGTCGCGTCCTTGTCGCCGGCACACGTCAGGCTCTTTACTGCAAATTAGCATCACTACGTGTGCGACTCGCGGCGACCATCAAAGGCATCAATAAAAAGGGAACTTTACTATTTGTAGGGTTTCTTTTAAAGTGTAATACGGTTGCTGGGTCTTAACTGTGGGCAACGAAAGTGATTCCTACGGTACGCTCCTCCTATAGCTAGTTTTATATACCTAGGTAGTTTATAAAACGATTACGCCGCCATGCCATGACATATCACTTAGTACTTTTTTATAATTTATGTGCTGTTTCAAAATAGACAGGTGAGGCTTTAATTAAGATGTAATTTATGTCAGTGGAATTAATAGCTATAAAGCATTTAGACTAATTAGATCTATTTTTTAGAGGCTCTGAATGTTGTTCCAATTCATCTAAATAATGACTACCTTAGATACCACTTTTTTGTCTGTTTCACTAATTCAGTTGCTGCTTTTATAATTAACACATTAAACGCCATAGGGGTCACCGTTGACCGACGTTAGCGGAGGTTTTGCCTTCAACAGTTTTCTATTAGTAGTCAAAACCTTAAAATAGGTAGTTCACATTTTCAAATAATGCGAAAGAAATATTATTATGAGTAGCTAAGGCTAAGGATACGATACTTATGAAGATTTCCTTCAGTTAAACACTTTAAATTTAAGGATAGATGAGAGTGCTAACAATGGAACAGAGCTATAAATAATAAACCGTCATCAAACTGGAGCGGAGTGCATAGTAAAAATTAAATTAACTTTTTACAACTACAGCTCGCGTAAACCGCGCAAGTTATTATTGCGACTGAGAAGTCGAGAACATTTGTTATTTCATTTGTAAAAGGAGAAATCAAACGGTTTACTACCATTCTTTATGTAAATATTCCATTGTGAACGTTGCACGTATATTGGTGAGCGCTTGGGAACACAGAGCGCCCTCTGCCATTCGTATTGAGCGATTTGTTATACTACCTACATTTGCGTGAGTTCAGGCTGACGGGCTCCGGTTCAATGCAACGTTATTGTATGAATTGTCTTTCGAGTAGCAGCCCTATTCTTATGTAATGACATAATTTGTGGGCCAAGATCAGTTATGCAGCGCTATAGGCTGGCAGGCATAAACACAAAGCGCTTGATTTATTTGCAGACATAAATAGGGCAGAGCTAAGCACTGTTTGTTTAATAGTTTTAAATTGATATTTCATGATCGCTGTTCATGTTATTTCTTAAACAATGGCACGGAAATAACTTATCTTGATATCTCCATTAGTTTGGTTTTGTCGTCCTAATGGATGCAGACAGCTGTGGATTAACTAGTCTCTACATTTCTAATTCCAAAATTTGCCACGGAGCATAAATCAAATTAAATATTGGTTTGTTCAAACTCTGTCCTCTCAGTAGTTTATAATAAGTTAAAGACATTTTAATATTAAGTCAATTATACTCACTTTACACTTCATAGCCAACACCAGCTGGTATCGATGCGCCGTCAGAGCGTCTTTATAGGAACCCTGGCTGAAGTACGCAGCGCCAAGGTTGCCATGCGCTCGACACTCTCCTGCAGTGTCACCCAGAGACTTAGCTACTGCCAGATCTTGCTGCATGTAGTTAATGGCTGCATCAAGTTGGCTAAGCGCCCAGTGCGCTGATGAAAGAGCACTGAAGACTGAACCCCTGTGGCAAAATGAAGAAAATTAAAGGAAAGTCCAGTTAAATGTTCGTTGAAGACTTTTAGACACAATTTTTTTTGGTTTCGTACCATTTGTACTTTATTACTTTAATAAGAGATAGGGTTTGTGGATCAATCTAAGGGGTTTAGTAAGACTCATTTTTCAAGACAAAAAGGTCATACTAAAATGCACTTATAATGATCACATTTATTGCTTCGAACAGTATATTAACAAGAAAGAGACAATAGCTACAGAAAGACTTCGCCTTAAACCAGAAAAGCTCGTGTGTACACACCATTAAACTGAAATTGGTACAGACATTTCAATCTAAAACATAAACACTTCCTTACTCAGGAATAGGTATTTACCTCTATATAGCGCTGAAATAGAGCTAAACGTTGCACATGCTATTGCAATTTTCACATAAATTCTGACACACAGGTCATACTTCCTGCCACCTAATAACACAATACAACTGGTTTATGCCGCAGTTTAACGTACTAGGAGACGTCGTAAACTGACTACGTACTTGAGACCAACATTTCTCACAGGAAGTCAAAAGTCAAGTAGACATCGTAAGTAGATAAATGTCCTGTGTGCAGCATGGACCAACATCATACTTCCGTGACAGAAGAGAAAAATATTTTATTGTACGCTGTGTAAAGGTAACAGGAAAATAGATATAATAGGTATCTGAAAAATTATATGATGACAGATTGACTTGAAAGCGTGATAGTCCAGCAATAGTTTTATTTATTTACATTAAAATGAAAGTTTGCAGCGAGAGCGAAAATATTTACATTCTAGGATACAAACTAGAAACGTAAACCTATTACAATATACCTAGATAGTTCGTATATTATTGAGATTTATATTTAAAAACCTATACATTAATTTACGTATGACATACGACTTATCTTGAAACACATCTAATTCTGGGTGCTGAGCTATCATCGAGTTCAACAGACCTATCGCTTTTGCTCTTTTATGTAATAAGGTCTGTGTTTAATTAAACATACGAATTTAAGCCAAAAAAACTACACCGACTTCTTTGTCTAAATGTTATACACACGAATAAATGTGAATAGAATAGTACAGTTCTTCTCTGTTTTGCAAAATTAAACGATCAATCCTTTCACATTCCTCATGAGTAAAATATTCAAGATTTAGAACACCTAGTGTTGATTTGCAGTTAAAAGGCCATAAACGATTGAAAGCCAATATAAACCGAAGTACCTATATAGCTACCAGCTACAAATGACTATTATAATTAGTTTTGTTCCATTAAACACTGCAGCTACTTAAACACAATTACCTACGGTTTCAAAGAGCTACTACACCAAGAAGTATTTTTCTCAGTTTCTTAAGTGGTATAATTAAATAAACATCTTTATTTACACAGACCATCAATAACTTGGAGCTCTCAGTTCATAAGAGACGGTGTGCGTGTCTAAAGAACAGCAATTATTCTAGATCCCACGGAAATTGACGCAGATTTTGAACTCGTACTTCAGGAATGTTCTTTTACACGTGCTTAGAATTATTTAGTAAATATGACAGTAACTAGAATTACTTCACCCTTCAAGTAACGCCATATTCGTATGTTAGAAAACTTCTAAAGAATGTAGGCTTATTAAATCTTTTTATTATAAAAGTTTGCCTATTTCTCGTCCGCACAAAGAAAACCGTTTTCTGTTAACGCAATCATAAATACATGTGCCTAATGTACTGCATATTGCATTGTTAAAGGAAATAAGCATAGTATGCGAAACTAGGCAAGCTATGAATGTTTATAATATTCCACTTAAAGTGAAATCAGAACGTCCGTTTTCAAATAAGAGCTCGGTTAGAAAGCAACGACTGGTTTCATGAATTGAAAACTAATATTTAGGTCGGTAAGTACAGATGACTCTAATGTAGAAAAGCATCGGAGGTCGATAACATTAAGTCTAATTTCAGTAATATTTTACGAGCAGCTCCAGTGGCAGGGAGTTAACAAGTTGCCGCCTGTACGGTTTTATTAGGCGTAATGATTACCCATCGCTCTTCTCACATTTACAAGGAAGAACATTCCATAGCTCTTTTTCACCCTAAGAACTTCGACCTAAGCACGTAACAATTATAATAATGGCCGCGTTTTGCGTCCAACACGTAAAACCTGACGACTTTATAATTAGCGTGAGGAACAAGCAACGAACTAAATGTTCACACGTCCGGTTTTTCAAGCCTTCTAAAATAGCTCGTGTGAAACCGATTAAAATAATCTGAGATAAATATTTTAATTTGTGATAAAGGTAATGAATCACATTGCTCGATGTAATTTGACATCACACTTTTACACTTCAACATGCATCGATCCTGCGTTGGCGTATTCTGTTAATCGATTAGGACGTATCCGCCCGCTCTGATCGAATCACTCGCTTCCCGTAATAGCATTATCTTGAGCCTTGCTCAGCCGATGGCGGCATTCTTAACTATTTTAGTTGGTTCTAGGAACTAAGATTACGTGCTCGCGAGCAGTTGGCTAGTTTATGCCTAGACTTAATATACTAAGGACTAACACTCTGATATAAATAAGTTATGGGTAAGCTACTAAGATTCCTGATTTGAAACATAATAAAGACGTTCCCTTAATGTACTTGTTAAAATATCGGCTTCTTAGTAATGTTGTCACACCATAAAATAATGTAAAACACATTTATATGGAAGTCAAGGTAATTTTTCTCGACCATTGCACCCGGGAGGTCGTTGAGAAGAAATATTTATGTTAATATATCAATAAAAGTGGTCAGTGTATTCATTATTTCACCTTTTCCAAAGTATTATCCCATTTAATCTCATCATCTGTCAACAGAGATCATCTCGATAAGGATCGCGTATAACAATTCTTATTTATATCGAGTAAAGTTTTATCGTGAAACGAACAGAATAGTCCCGTATCGATCCAGCTTCGATCCATCAACGCAGAGATAAGATCGCGCCGAGGTGTGGGTTTCAACGCGCCGGGGACGCTTCAACGCTTAAGTCGACAATTTTGGGACGGGAAGAGTTACTTAATGTCTTCCAAGTGTATAGAGATGGAGCTTATTCAATCAATGTCTTCGACTGGAAACGTGTTTAAATAAATTTAACTGTAGAATTAGGTGTCTCAGGTGCACGTACATAGCCTGTTATAATTACGTTACGTTCCAATTTTGAGCTCGTTATGCAGGAATTTATACACAGAAGTCATCGTAAAAGTTTTTATTTACTTGTTATAGCGATGATCGTCATCGTTTCTGTTATAAAATCCCTGTGTAGCTACCCTACTTAATGGTGTTCCTGTCGTTATTCGCTTCCAGCAACATATTTACGTACTATTTATTTTCTAAATGTTGATTAGCTTCGGACGTCTACATTATTGCAACATTGTATATTGTCAGTTCTGCAATACTTAATAAAGTAATTACATACTTCCATATATAATCCAGTTTACTCCATTTAGCGGCAACTTTACAAAGTCTGATGTAAGTATTCATGAAAATTCCAATTAATTATTCCAAGTTCAACTATACAGTATGAACCATAGAACAATCCACATCGTTATTAGCATTAAACCAACTGGGCATACTTAATATAATCTGTTATCAGAAAACAATTACGTTGCTTGTTAAAATATAGAGGTACATTAACGCTCTCTCTCTATTATATTCATCAAAGTAATTCAATGGAAATTCCTTAGACACGACATGAACACGACTATAGACTCAACTTAAAACATGGTACTTTCCTGCAGGTTTAGATTCTGTGCGTAAATTATGAATATAAACTATTACGGTCCTGTGGTCTCACCTGCATGTTTTGATCTTAAGTCTAGTAGCGTTATGATATGGCTTTAAGAATTTGATTGGTTCCAAAGATTGTAACGTGAAAACAAACACATCAGGTTTATTATATTAGTTTAGAACTTTAGATGAAGCGATAGTATTTCTCGTACGGCAAATACTCGAGACTATAGCTGAAGGTCATTAACGGTGGTTTAAATAGCGTCATAAATATAAACTTCGGTCCAGCTGAGGGTGCGTTCACATACAGCGTTCCTACTAGCTATCGAAGTTGAATGAAACTGAATGTTTAAGACTTGATTTTAAAGTGACTGAAATTGGTTTTACTTTTATACCAAAGTAAGTGATGATAAAATCTGTATTTAAGCGAATTGTAACGATTTATTTACCTTCATTTTCAGCCCAAAGAGGTTCTAAAAAACAAAAGAGGACGGTGTGAACCGACCACAGATTATTTCGGAGACTTTGTAACTTGATCTGACATAATTCGATGTTCAGTGAATTTTGGTTCGTAATTAGTCAAGTGTAACATGCATCGTATGTGAAGCAGGTATCTTCATTATCTATGAAACAAAACATCACGCTTGATTTCCTCAGGGTAAGAGTTTACTTTAAAATATTATTACATAGATACATATGACGTTGTATGTGAGGTGAGTTTAGTTGTTGTAGTGACAGCAAAGTCATACAAGAAGATGACGTTTATATAGTTCAGTTTTAAAGTTTGTATGTACTACAGACAGACAAGGCACTGGAAAAATGGTTCTATATGGGTAAAAACATAATGGCGTTTGTAAGAGGACTTTTGAGACAAGTACCTCTAGGTACACTCTTTCCGATATGTTTATGTTAAAAGCTACCCAATCGAATTATGTTTAGATTTGTTATGATGTAATGGAAATTGGAAAATAAATAAGTAAACATAAATCTTCATACTTATTATTATACAACTGTACATACAAGACCATATTACATCCTTTTTGCAGGATAAGCAGAGCGAAGCGTAATGTGTGCTATTGCTAACATCCTGTTAATAGCATCTATGAATATTTATTCTAAAGCCTATTTATATTTTGTTTACATACCTTCTGCTAGTAGGTAATTATTTATGCTAAGTAGGTACTGGTGGTCGTGGTCCAGAGGCCTTAGTATGAGTTTCATTTACGTTTAAAGTATTCGTAACGAGTTCGCGTTCGGCACTCTGATTGGCCGGCGCCAATGAAGCAACCAATCGGAGCGCCGAACGCGAACTCGTTACGATTACTTTAAACGTAAAACAAACACGTACTAAGGCCTCTGTTTTAAAGATCGATTCGCAATACCAGGTCAATGTAACGATGATAGGTACTTTAAATACAAAATGTAACGATATTATGAAACAACTTTTACTTTTTTGTGAATATAAGGACCTTTTCGAAGTTTCGGATGTAAGTGAAAGTGTTATTAATAAAAAACAAACTTTGCAAAAGTGGTTTGTTGATAACACTTTACTGCAGCTTCGTAATTATTATTGTCATTAAAATATTTCATTTTAGTCGTCTTTTAGCTACAGCATCTTTTATGCAATACTTTAACAATTATCGTGAAATGTCTAACCGGTTACTAATTTAGTCCATTCATCTTTACACGTTTTTTATAGTACTCAATATAGTTACGAAGGATCTCAAAATCTGCAGACAGCAATTGCAAGATATATAAACCGTGTCCTCCCACTGCCAAATTGGGATCAGTAAATAAGGGTGCCAATGTTTTCATTTTCGGAGAACACGGCCGCGAAAACATTGCCTTTTAACTCTTTAATTATAAAACGCGGGAGAATTTCGCGAAGACATAAAATGAAATATTAAGTGCAGTATCCCACGGAAGAGTTAACATATGCACGGCGTAGCACTGTAACTGCACGTATAAGGACTATTGGGCTCCATTAATTAGAGGGCCGTTATTAAAACGCAACACCGTATATCCCGTTCAAAATTTACGACGTCTTTATTTCCCCGACACTCGAACATTATAAATCAAAACGTCGAAATTCCGCCAAAGATAACCGTTCCCCTTAAGTATATATAAATTATCCCACTGTCAACTCGTTACGTACTGGTTGTGATTAAAAATAATATTGTTATGGGTAATGAACGGAGAGGAGAGATTCGCTCAGTCATTTGTCTTGTTCTTATTAACAGTTTGAGCGGTCTTAATGGTGTGAAATTGTTGTAAAGGGATTAACATCGACACCTTAATTTCTTTTTTACTGTAAATACTCTGTATTCGTGAACTCAGGGTGTGTAAAATACGTACGTGTAATGTGTACGTGTCTCTGATTGGTGCAATTAGTTTGCAATTTCATCGAACACAATCGATATAATTCGTCAGTTCAGATGGTATCTGTTTCCGAATGTGAATTGGTGTGAACTTACGATTGCAGTTGTAAAAGATTCATAATTTTAACAACCTTTATTCGTAATTCCGTACAATTTTTTCTCAACTTATTGATATTTTCATTGTTCCTGGAATACTTAAGTGCATGTTAAGTAATTACGTATATTTTAATTTATAAACTTTAATATACCTAAATTATTATATCTATCTAATGATTAGGCATATTTAAATCCAACTTGTCGGTAATCGAGGACTATTTTGAAATATTTTTTAAATTGTCGTCGATTTAGGTTTCTATTGCCACGGAGTGTTATCATATTCAATTTTTTCATAAAAATATCTATGAAAATATTTCCGATGACTCCATGTACGAATATTTAATTTTTCATGTACCTTCTTACATCATTTTTATTTGCATGGGTAAAGATGATTGAGAACGAACTATCAAATTATATTCTTCATAGAGGTATTTTCAATTGTTTGTGTTCTCGCCTTATCTATTGAAATTAATCAAGAAATTTCCAAGGCGGTCTTCTTGTAAAGATTGCTAGGATATCTAGCATTTAACTTATGTAAATATGTATATTATTATAGGTACGTTTCAATAGCGGGTTTTATTATTAGTTTCTCATGGTAATTAATAAAGGTATAAATTAATAATTTATTACTGTATAGGTATGGTATCGGATATATGTACCTAGAGATCAAAGTATAGATTGATTCAATCGGCATAAATTGAAAAAGAATAAAAATATTTGGAAAACCGCTAAATTGAAAAACAGTTTCGAAGATCTACAAATACACAGAATATCAATTTGATAAAAAAGACTGTAATTTTCTGAGAGTTCATACGTCAGTTAAAACTCTGTTTGTCTCCGAAATAGAAAGGGTAAAACAATATAAAGTTAGCATGTTAGCAAAAAAGCAGTTCAGCGATAAATAAAAGTTTTCTTTTAAGAGCAACGGAAACTACACATATTGAATGATGGTGACACAGGACTAGTCGTCGCCTAATATTGCACTGAAATTGAAAGTACACGTCGAACAACCATCGTAAAAGGCAGTTGCGGCGTCGCACCACCTCAGAATAGACGTACATCTTCCGAATAAGGCGCTAAAGTTACTCGTAAAAATGTTAATAGGTACAACTTAACTAGTTTATAGAAATATGTTGATTGGCAACAGTCTACGAGACCTAGGTTACCCAGCACTTTCATTATTCCCTAGTTTAAGCCAGGAGATGCTATTTTGTTTTTATGGAAAATTTCCTTTTAATGGTCTTCTCATGCTGTTTAGAAATGAAGATGATCTCTTTTCGTAGTAATAATCTATTTATTTACAGGTATCTATCTAGTCTCACTTAGTTGAGACTTTTAAGGCCATGGGCGCCACTATTGAAGTGAATTTAATTCGGGAAATCCAAACCAGATTTGATATAGGGTTAAAGTCCGACTTCCTTTCAAATTAGATCAATAAATTATTGGTGGATCTGCAAATCTTCATCAATATTTAAAGGATAAAAATAGTAAGAACTAATATAATACTTAAGATTTGAAGTAAAATCTACGGTACCGCATCCATAAACCGACATTCGCTTCATACGTTTGGTGGCGCTCCATTAGTCATCGACTTAAAACTTGATTTACTTGTGCACATTAATTTCTCGAGCTTAAAAACTTACATTATCTTCAGTTTTATTACGCAAACAATAAAACTGTTCGAGCTTGAATACTTGAGGGCGTTTATAATCGGGTAAGTAATGAAAGGTTCATTGTCATCACAGAGGTCGTAGAGTTTAGGGACCCAAGAATCAACTACAGTCTACGTTAAGACGGATCGGTCCGAGTATTTCCGACTACTCCTAAAGGTTTCATGGAGGTCAGTTATTTATAGAGAAAAGACAATGCTGGTCAATTACTTCATTATTGTACCATCAACTTCTAGTAGAAATTTAGACCCAGGCTTCAACGATGTTACGATAAAAGTTCTCATCGATCTGTTCTTATAAGTCTTAGTTTTTATACACTACTTACCGTAGTTTTAGGGAGCATGATCCGATCCTCAGCGCTGCTTCCAATACAGTTACTGCCGCTTGGTATTGTCCAGCTGCCAGCAACTCTTGACCGACCACCTAAAGACAAAAGATTTCGTTTAGGATTTTATGAACGAGAAACTAATCGAATTGGTGGTGATTTTCCATTTTCCTCCCTATTTGAAGCAGCCAGAAGCATTACAGCTGCTTGTTCTTTTCATAGAAGCGGTGCTATTAATGACGTATCGTAGTGTTACGTTTGTTACCAGAAAATAAGGTTCTAATCTCTATCTGAATTGATACAGTCCATTTTGTGGAGCTTCTGAATCACAAACTGACTCCGACTCATATCGGCGCTCTTGATCTTAAATTTGATGTCATTTAGTTCTTAAGTCGGGTATAATAATAAACTAATGTATGTACAAAAATGCGAATTTGAGTATCATTGGCGGCTACAAAAACCGCGACGAATTTTTAAGAACCCATTAAGCTTGCGGTTACGATGTCTGCATGAACATTTAACTCAATGATTTGTACTTAGCTGTCTGTATGAAGCAATATACCTCATATCGTATCAAAGGAACACCCAAGGAGGGAGATTTGGATTAGGAACATTCCCCAGTTTAAGAATAAAATTGCAGCTCCATGGTAAAAATAACGCGATAATCAGTTTTAAGTATGAGTAATTAAGAGTAATATCCAATGCGTATTATATGCCTTCGCCCGAAAATCTGAAATGTACCCCTACTGACCACTACTGCACTGACATTGACGAGGTAGTCTCGTACTTAGAAAATGTAGATTGCAGCCATCAAGATCCATTTTTATTTAGTACGGGTATTAAATTGGAGTTCGTGATTATTTGACATTTTGACTTCGTTCAGCACTTACTAAAACATCCTAATAATTTTCATCGTTTTATGGCGAGATTAGGAAAGAGCTTGACTTGTTAATGTGCAGCAAAGTAGATAATCGAGTGCCGACACTATTTCATTATCACAGTGCTTAAATCGCTTCAATTACGGGTTTCAGTTCAATTCTGAGGCCTTAGTACGAGTTTGTCTTACGTTTAAAGTAATCGTAACGAGTACGCGTTCGGCGCTGTGATTGGTTGCTTCATTGGCGCCGGCCAATAAGAGTGCCGAACGCGTACTCGTTTCGAATACTTTAAACGTAAATCAAACTCGTACTAAGGTCTCTGTACATTGTATGCGCGACGCGGCGGCCATTTTGTGGTAGTTCGACGCCATTTCGGCCATTCACGTCTGGGCTGCCGATCAACTGTCGCGCAGATTGTATGTAAATTCACGGGGGTCGGTCGCGTATTTATGGGCCTTTGATCACTCAGCCCCATTGTCTGAGAGTTAAATGCGCCGAAAAATGTTCAGATGTCGCCCGACTGCACGCCAGCGGAATGTATGCAAATAGTCCGCTCGCTCGGTCTGTGTATGGGGTGCTTAATATTGCCAACATCGACGAGTCCTAAATGTGCCATTATTTGTATAATGATACGATTGTATTTGCGTAATGTGGTTTTCTTTTAATATGTCACTTAGTGTATACGTGCGAATCGTGTTAATGTTTTAGTCTCATTCACGACTGAAGTTAATCTTTAGGTGACTTTACTGTTACCTCTTTTGGAAAGGGTAATCACTGACTTCGCTTAAAGTATGCCAAACGTGTGGTTTGTGAAATAGTATGCTTTATGTATGTTCGCGATTTTTGTGTATTCTTATAAACATGTCCAGAGAGTACGAAATGAAAACGTCCTCTATAGGTCAGTGTTTTATGTAAATCTTAGCTCCTGTCGTCATGTCTCCGTCAGACCTGAGACAACGACTGACAATGCACATATTTCCGAAGGTACGTTAATGGATAGCATTATTTTGGGTTCGAGACTTTGAAAGCTGCAAGTTATTGGTATATAGGTACTGTTTATTCTGTCGGGACAGGCATCCATAGAGAAAATGCATTTTATGGCGTATTTTTCTTAACGTTTTTAGTAAACCCACAAGAGAACGATTAAGACATTAATCTAAGATTGTTAGAATTGTATAACTATTGAATAATATTTTTATATTGTACTTGTATTTCGATTCATTCCTTCACTGACAAGATTTATAGAACAATATTTTTCTTGTTGGTTTGTTTTAGTACCTACAGCCATTTTGGGTGCAATTATTCGTTTGCCTCTAAAAGGGTAACATGTAACAAGATGTCTTAGCAATGATACATTAGCTCGTATACTATCTTCTTTATTAGGAACTGATACAATGTAAATTGTCAATTTAACGGAAAAGACTAAAAGTAACGGAAGACGATGTTTTTACACGATTTCTTATTGCAATGGTATCTTTGTGTCTCCAGAATCTAAACATTGTTAATTAATGTCTACATTTATTGCCAGTAAGTACTGTTTGCGGGTTCAAATAAATACATATGTCTTTTAGTCACGGATCGTTCACCTAAAACATTTTACCCCATCTCGGATCCACTTACAAGGTCTTAGCTGTTGCACTTTCCACCACTACGTCAATTATAATTTGACAGCTAAACCTAGCCAAATAAATATTGTATTCCATTTGAAGTACACAAACAAACCCAATATATAGTGGGAGGATGAACATTTACTCGGGTTAAGTACGACTACGCAACATTTTAACGCGTCCCCGGAGACCCGTACGTTAACATACAAAATGGTTCGTTTGCGTCACTGCAACTTACAAACATGCATTCATTTGCGATAATCCTAAATAATGCTACACTATACTTAAATTTACACAGTAATGTTAAGACGATACTCTTGTTAACACGTTTAATCCTTTCAATTTTGCTATTCCCAGGCCAAGAGGAGTAAACCTACACTTTTGAAAGGCGACATTTAATTATACAGGATTAAACTTTAGGCAAGATATTGTTACATGATTATTAATACAATCTACGAAATGTTTGTGCCTGCATAGGTCATCAGAAGCGCCATTTATGAGTTGGAATAGTGACTCATACTTCAATCTTGTTGCTTTGCGTATTACGGGGCACAAAATAAGGTAATAGAAGTGCTGACCGCATGCAAGAAAAGTGGATTTGTGGAAAGATCAAGTGTTTTTTCTGAAGGAACCGTTTGATTATAAGCGCTTTTAATTTTATGAACTTATCATGTTATGGTATTTTATGTTTGGTAAGTAAACTGAAGTTCTTTTCCTGGCTTTTAGACAACGATTCGTCATTTTCTGAACATAACAGTTTCTAATAGAATGGTAGATAATGGTACAAGTGTGATGAATACCATATACATACATAGTTTCTATATTAACAGATATTTTACGCTGGCCATGCTATTTAGGCCCCGAGTGAAACGCGATTGAGCCGTGGGAATCTATGTCTTTGCCGCCTAAAACACATGCAACCATTGTAGTACTTAATTTGGTTGTTACCTTTTAATGGTGTAATAAAACTTGCGTTAAATGGTCTTATATAATTAGGTACTAGAAAAATGTGCGTTGCAATGTGAAGTTCTGTGTGAAACTACCTACTCTTACTTCAATTACGTAATATTACAACACAGAGTTAGTAAAAAGCACATCATATTTTAAGAACAAGTTATTAATTATTATGAACGAGTCCCTCGTCAAACAGTAATGTGAGTATGTCGAAGACATTATAATTATTTTAGTATGTCTCTCGAAAGTTATAATATTAACAAGTTCTTATATTTTGTACTAGAATTTATTCTGGTGTTCCAGGTGTCCATGGGCGACGCCGATTGCTTACCATCAGGTGACCCGTATGCTGGTTTCCCGGCTTATGCCATAAAAGAAAATTGATGAGAGAACTAATAAACAATAGTATATATATGAATGTATATATGTGTCCACTTTTTCTACAGATATAAATGGGGCAACGAAGCGGATCCCCTATTTTCAGTGTCCTATTTCATGGGAGTTGCATAAAGTGCTGGTGTCCGTCCGAAAATGGTGTGAATGCCATACAAGTCAAAATTAATTAGTGGTCTTGTGCAAGTGACACTTAACTTTATGGCAATAAAATAATTTAACGATCGTTCGAACATTTAAGTGGATAAAGATTTATGTAAGAAATCGTGATTTTCAACGGAAATCTGGAGAAATGTAGATTGTAGAGAAATGTGTATTGTGGGTACCTAATCTACTTTCTTGGATGTCTGTGAGCTTTCACAATAAGTCCTAGATATGAGATACAAGAAATATTAATGTTAATCGAATATTAAACAAATATTGTGGTTATAATAAAGGCTATCAAATAATGTGAAGCGCCTTTTCCTTCTCAGATATATGGGTAATGATCACCAACACTTGTTATTGCATCGGATTTAAACTATGTATGTATTTTTTGTTTCGATTTCAGGTTCCATATAGAAAATCGACGTGCATGTGGTGGTTTGGTCGTACTTACCTACGGATGGGTATAGGATGGGGTGTATACATATTTATATACGTATACACGACCTAATACCCAAATAAGACAGTCCATTAAATATACGTAAAATGAATGCGAGGATGCAACACGAAGATTCGTGTATCACTGGCAGGCTCAACACTATTCTTACAACATTATTAACATAATGCCATCGCGATAACGAATGAAATTGCATTCGGTTTATTTAGAAGGGCTCCCGACTTGCGAATCTGCATTTAGGTACCTACTTGGTTCTTGTAATTATGTCTGCTCGTCTTCACTGCTTAAACTTTAACATTATGAACTATTGATGATGTTGTGAAATTGTTCTTTAAAGGATATATTGGGCTTTTTTGATTGAGTAACGAATTTGGTAAACTGTAGCCATTCGAGTGTATTCAGTGAGCTGGATAGTAAAAGAATCCACAGACACTTGAAAGACCTTGAACATTATTTTATAACGTTTAAAATAATGATCGAGGTCTTTTCGACTAAAATTCGGAATATAAAAGGGTGATGTGTGTTATCTGGTCGAAATAACACTTAATTCGTTCCAATAATAGTAAATAGGTAATTAGAACAAATGGTAATGGATCTTCTTTTGCTTAAAAAATACACATAAATATTTTTTATTATTACGGCAGTAAGATAGTGAATTCTGTCTAGTAGCTACTGGCCTTGACCATAAACACAAATCTTACCGATATTAGAACGAAAGGCGATTGGTCCAGTTTCATAGCTTCCAGCTGTCTGAAAGTAGGCTCTAGGGTTGTCCGTAGTGGTGATTTCAGGGAGGCCTCAACCAGAGCTGCCAACAATTGCCTTGAAGATGGTTCCACTCCCAACCCTGAACTGAAGGCTGCAAGCGCTTCGCCATGTCGACCTAAACATTGTAGCGCCACCCCTAAGAAAGAAATAAAATGTTAATAAAAACAAAACATAAAGCATATTCACTAAACGTACGTATATTTTCTTTTTGGCGTATTTTATCTCTATATTAATTTTCCTTTTACATAATATGAAGTGTTAATTTTTTTGCTTAATCGAGTCAAAGAATGTTAATTTCAATGGTGTATGGGAAACTTGATTTTCTTGTTTACCTATTGTTTTATGAAAGTAGGGACACCTATCATTTTCACATGTTAAACAAATTATGTAAGTAACTCTTCTTTTCATGTTATATGTGTATTTATATATGATAATACCTATACTCGGAATTTTAATTCGATTCCAGATTTGACAATTTCAGTGTTGCAACGTTAGGACAAGTACTAAATAGTGACGTTGCGAAATTATTCGATATGGAAATGCAATATTTCTGGATCGATTCTTCTTGTTTATAATTTTACTCTTGTAAACTAAGTATATCAGGAAATTAAATATTTCTGAACCGATAATTTAGTTTTGACGATTAATTAACAATCTGAGACTTTTCTTTTATAATTGTGTGTGAAATAAATAAAAAAATGTAATCATGAAGAAACATGACAAATAAATCAGATAAATGTATGATGGTAATAAGTTATTTTATAAATTGTCGCCGTCATCGCTATCGCTATCCTGTCACTTTCTGTAACATTTATTATAAAACACACACACTGATTGTTTATCGATTTTTGTGTTCATCACTACACTGTTATATGTGGTATCATTATTTCACAAAATGACAGTAGCTATTGTCAAATCTGGAATCTAATTAAAATTCTGACTATAGTCTATACTTTACCGTAACGTAGAGAATTCTTTCTTTTTTTCTTTTCTGCAGACTATATTCGCAAATAACAGTACGCCTCTAATTACTGCACCGACGTTCTTGTTCGATATTCTCACACCAGCAATTACATAGCAAACAATAGGATTACTCAATAAATTGATTGGCAATTAGATACCGCTTTCTTTTTGATGCTATACTATACTAATAACTTTTAAACGAACTGCAATGATAATCCATAATAGTTAGTGATTGCGAATATGAATTATTGGTATACAAAATTATAAATATTAATAGATGGTGAGCTTGCGATGATAAGCAAAGTACACACATGAAAAATCAAGTGTGGGGCAGTAACTCGCCGAGGCTTTTATTTTATAGTAGGTAATACTTCTATTAGCTAATAAAAAAATGGTTGTACCTACCCACATATAACTACTATTTGGCCTACCACTCGATATGAACAGGGCTTTACCTCAATTAAAGAGAAATGTAGTGCAGTAGTAGGAAACTTTAGAATACATTAAAGTAATAACAAGTGTAAATCAAACAGAACAGCTATCGTAAATATAGCATTGGAAAAGTAGCGAAATTGTCATAATTAAACTTTATTATATGGGTGGCGGGCAGTGACTGGGTATGAAGAGTTGATTTAGATCGAGCTCTATGGATCCTATTGGAGAAGCCGATGGTGCTGATAATATGGATTTGATTTCACTACAATATTATTAGGCTTATTTAAGCCAAGAACTTATTCATTTTATTATTTTTATAGACGTGAAAGTTTGTGGAGAATTAATGAATGGTTATATGCAACATGATTTCATCTAACCGGTGAATAAAGCAAGAGTTTGTAATTAGGTACATTGGTATAGAGACAAGGCGGTCAATCAAACAAAATTCGACACCCACATTATCGGTATCATGTCTCTATTCGTATCAGACCTCCGGTCATACAAATGTATTTAAAAAAATGCTGACATCGATTATCATATGTCGCGACTCGAAGTAATATTGTTCTGAATGAAGAAAATGTAACATCGTAATTGCTGCAATGACAATTTACACATGTATAAACACTTAAGTGGTTAATTTATGTGCAGTATGTCATTACTTGTCTACATCGGTCACGCTTCTATAGTTAGAAATTGATTGACTATATTAATCACATGAGCATATTGGTTAGCAAAGACTAATCTAAATTTACATGCAATACTCGTCTTTATTGGATTAGGATTTTACAGTCTTTTTTCCTGATACATGCCTATCATCATGACCACTCCACTGTCATGAGTCTGGTTCTTTTCTCAAAAGACCATTTATACAGAAGCTTGCATGTTTCTTCCATTTTACTTAATATTTTTGAACTATATAAAAGTTATCTATAAGTTAATTTGGGTGTTTTTTCTCAAGATTACGAGTAAAAATGTTAAGTGAAGTAAGTAGAGTAGTTTTCAGAAGTCAATAGAATAAATGGAATTCACAGTTTCGTTTAGACAAAAAGGTTGGTTATTTAAAACAGTTATTTAGCCACGAGCCATTAAACTCTAAAAATACACAAATAATTATCTAATCTACAACTGAATATTACCAGTTGATTGCTTACTATTTACGTCATACTGTTTAGAAGGTCATTAACAGTCAGTTAGTAATTATGTGTGTTGTTACGCACGTACCTACATAAGAATCATGTATTATGTATGTGTTCATGAAATACCAAACTAAGTACTTATGTAGGGAGGGATTTTGTTCAACTGAGAATAGATTCGAAATCTGGTAGAATAAGTACCTAATAGAAATAACAATTTTCAAAAAAGACTTTTAAATAGGTAAGTGGAATTGTGGTTTGGTTCAACCGAAATAAAGCTTAACTCAAACGGCATTACTTTCCTAACGCTGGTTATATGGTTTTGGCAAATATCGCCACATGGAATAAAGAAAGAAAGAAAGAAATCAGATCTGAAGTAGTTAATGCGTACTGTGTATCGAAGAACTAAATAATTATGTTTTAATCTGAGCTCAGAGGTGAGGATTTTCAAACTTAGCAGTGACAAAGCTAACAAATCGGACAAACAATTATATATACAGTTAATAATATCAAAGAGAGCTTCATAAATAAACTCACAAGCTTCACATAGTCAATAAAATTTATGAGCACTTATTCGCAACTATGTATCGCTTTGTGGCTCTATCGCGGCAGGGGACCGAATGTATCGATGTTCGCAAAAAATAAAACGAAAAAATAAATGTAAGTACTTAAGAAAACATTAATGAGTAGGTAAAGTATTTGGTCATAAAATAAATTGTCTGTGGGCAATAAAAGCTTTCATTAAGGTACTATCACTAGCATTTTACCACGACGCGGCTTATTTGAGTCAAAAGCTAAAATGCGACTGCATAATTCCAAAACAGTTTTTGCAATCAAATTGGTAATTCCAGACATTCACATGTACAGATAGTCAAATAACTTTATTATAATAGTACTTACCTACCTAAAGCAGTGAATTTGTATATTAATTTTATGATTCCACCTCCAAAATCACGGAAATGATTTTGATTAAATATAACTTTGATAGCTGGGCCACGAGATTTTGGAATCAGCTTATTGAACAAATGGAAACGAGCGAAACCGCGAACAAAAGTAAAATTACAAATTAAATAAACAGTGTTACAGTCGTGTGAAAGTGATAGCTATAGAAAATTAAAAAAAACCCAATGTAATCTCACGCAACAGTCGTAGCAATGTGTGCACTGCGCATGTCACGCTTATGCAAAAACTGTGTTAATATGCATAAGAGGTGCACAATGCGTACTTTATCACGACCAAACGAATGATTTACGGGTAGGAAGCTACGGTACACGTTTTCCACACTAAATAACGTGGCTAATAAAGTACACGACTAATGAATATTCACAAGCAATGTTGATTACTTCGACTAAGACTTTTTTGCTAGTGTTGTAACCTAATTTGATGCTTTAGTAATGTTGTTCTAGAAAAGGACTCGTGTGTCTCTTTTTTGGTAAGTATTAGTGTTTTGATAAGTTAAACTTAAAACACATAACATCACGCCTTTTATCGGTAGGCAGAGGTGCACACTATACAATGTAACAGCCACTTTTCACGGTTTATGTAATGAGTCCCATGTAATAGGGTGAGCCTATTGCCATATACCGGGCATAATTCCAGACTCTGAGCTACCGCTGACAGTTTTTCAAAAACTCTCTTCGGTAGCAACTTACTTCGGTAACTTTGCCCGACCTGGGAATCGAACCCGATAACCCTTGCCCGTCAGTCGCACTTGCGACACACTTGCGAGTCAGTCAAGTTAAAAGTAGGTAAGAATATATTTTTTTAATTATTCGAAGTAGTTATAAAGGATGTAAGGAAAAATTTTGCAAGGGAAGCTATTTAAAAAGAAATTGAGGGTCAGAAGACAAGTTAGCTTTACACATAAATGAAGGCAAAACATTTTCTTCGTTTCATACAGTAACATACCTTTTATCTACCATGAAGTAGCAAATACATTTAATTTTAGCGACACTAAAGTAGTAAATAAATTAAGCTTAATAGTTGGTTTTAGTTAAAGTCTATAATTATAAATTACTTGTCCATAAGCCTTGTCATTAAAAACAGCTAATGGACGGTTTAACGGTAAGAGAGTTAATCCGAGTCCTTAATAAAGGACGTTACGTTACTTAAACTTAAAATGCATTTTTATACTAGGAAATGATATTATTGCATGTTGTTGTGTGTAAGTATTATGGAAGGAACTAATGACTATTAATGCACTGTTTACGTTCCACGGCTTCTAATGACAATATTACAAACTGCTAATGCATGTAGCAGACTGTTTTGTTGGGCTACGGACATAATGAAGTGTTCCTATTTGTGTATTTTAAACTTTTGTGTATGTAAAAAAGAAAAACAGTTATAAAATACAAAAAAAAAACACGAAAAATAGTAAAAAAAAACATTGAAAAAAGGGCGCAAAAAGGCCAGTGGTCAGCTAAAATGCTGTGAGAACAATAAAAAAATATAACAATTTTTTAAAACTTCTGCAATCACTAAATAATTTATGAAATTATGTGTTACTACGTAAACATTGAAATAGGAATTTGTAATAAATACCTTGTCTATAGTAAGCCTTTGGCCAATTGGGACAGAGTTCCCGTGCTCTCGTCGCATCTTGTAGAGCTGCCGCAAACTGACCCTGTTTCAGTCTTGCTGCCGACCTGTAGGTAAAAGTAAAATGCAATATTAGAACATTTCAGGTACTATAATGTTTTGATGCCTTAAGGTAACATTTTTATTTTTCAAGGTTTTTCGTTATTTGTATTTATAATATTAATATTACTTAGTTCCATGGAAAGAAAATCGTCAGCAAACTGATAATTTTATATTCCTAACAGAAGTAATGTTACTTTTTCCGCGCCTAATTTCAAAGTCATGTTCGCCATAAAATGTAGATCACAATCATGCACAATAATTTCATAATTTCTCCTAATTACGTATACGCGTGACTAATGCTATTGCCGACTAATCATATTTGCTAGTACCGTTGACTGTTCTATATGGAATGGCGCGCCATGGTCTACAGTAATTACGGGGACAGTACATAATTTAAGTTGAATCTGATATTTAAATGTACGTGATATTTGATTAGTAGTCGATGTTTTAATTTAAATAAGTATACTGTCCATTCAAGCTTTTGTAAAAAGCTGTTTCTTGTTTGTCTGATTGAAAATGCAAAAGATTCGGAAATCTTTGTGACAATAATGGAAATAATTTGGAGATCATATAAGCCCTAGTCACTAAATAAATATGTTGCTCTGTTCTCAATTTCTCTGTTCCCAAGCAGCAATAATCTTCAAAATTGTTAAACTTACCGATTACTATAAAGTATATGGTTGGCGGGATCCAAGGTTAGGGCATCAGTGTAGAGAGCGACGGCGGTGGCGAAGTCTCCAGCTTGACATGCAGCATTGGAGGCTCGCACCTTCTCCACAAAGAGTGCTCGAGACGCCGCCCCAAGCGAAGCAGAGCCCGTCGGCTCCACCTGTGGAAGAAAATTGATTAAAGATTAAAAATTTTAAATATTAGTTATGACTACTATTTACATTAAGCTGGTAGTCTGATAGATATGTAGATCTTGTTTCAAGGTTTTGATTAGAAGGCTTCATAATCACAATAGTTGGTCTCTAAAACTTCTCTCGTGGTATTTCGTAAGAAGTTTACATTAAAATTATGTGTTTATAGCCATGTCTACCGAGAGATAGGCGGTTGAGACTGGCCGTTGTTCATTTCGACTGCATGGCATGCAAGGAAATAAACAAAGTATTGATACTTCCTACTTTCCTGCTCCGACTTTGCGTATAGTAAAACTTAATACGGATTCCGTGACTTACAAAACCGTATTAAGGTTAGAAAACAATTTTCTCTACCTTGTAGGCCCAGACTGACATGTGAGTGGCCACGAACTTTCTAAGTGAAAATTACAGTAATTGACTGAATCACAAGGTACAAGTATGTAGCCTACTAATTTATTACTGCCCTTTTACATCATTATATGGAATTAATCTTGAAAGAATTTGTGTTAAAGAAAATCCAATTTGAAGACTACACGTAAGTTGTACTTTTTATTATTTTACGAAGACATAAATGAATGAAAGCACCCTTTATATTGGTCCGAACGGTCGATTTAGAACTTAGGACCCTTAACTTGTCCATCGTCTCTCGACGATATCGACGGTGGCGAGGAAGCCTAGACATGAAGAGCTGGAAATCGAGCTCAGTTCTTGTTCAAGAGTGCACAGAATCGGGCTAACGATAATAATGAACCACTGTTCCAACTACCCACACTAGTGTTTAAAGACAATCCGTTTATCACGTAAAGTAAACAGCAATAAAGTAGTGTTACAAATAACAAGGAACCCAAGTATCTCAGTCGATATCGTAATTTAAAACCTGAAAACTTAAACCATTGATTCATAACCACATTACTTTTTACAACCGCATCATAATGACGCCCTTTTCCAATTTCCTTTGCTGTTGGTTGTTCGGGTGTTTTCGTAAACACTCGGCTATCATCGGGTATTCGTACCTATGTATTTTACTGGTTTCACATTTCGTTGTAAACTGTTTGTAATTGTGAGCAATAATATGAATATGTTTTTGCAAGGTTTTACATTAACTTCATAGGATCAACTTGATATTGAGAAAAGTTATTAGATCAAAAAGATTTCAAGACATTCAAGTTATCCTTTCAGTATTTATTTGTATGTAAATGTTATTCCTGGAGACAGATAATTATGTAAGAATTGTATTTAATCATTAACGAAATATATACTACTAAGCTGAAAGCAAAACTGTTCTTGATTAACCTCGTTCCGACTTCACCGCAATTTCTTCAAATTTGTTGATTAGATAGGTATTCTCATATCTTATTATTTTCCTGAACGCTTTCCTATCAGTATAACGTTGTGTGACCATATTTTCAATACTAAACATGACATTGTAACATAGACCGTAATACTGTAATAGTACTTTGCTTAGACACTATTTAACGCAACATCAATTAAGTATAATTATGGACTCTTAAAATACAAAGTTTACTTTCATAATAATCCGTCACTTAATCATAATATTTTATTGGCATAACCATATAAATATGTGTAAAAACCTTAATACACTAGCTGTTACCGGCAGCTTCGATGGCAATCTGCCGTCAAGGGAAAATGTAGCTTATATCACTATCCAGATACCAAAATTATTTATCCTACTATGTATATCATTTTTTGTTATTAGGGCTTATACCACAGTGACTGAGTAAGTTCCTGATTGACAGATAAATTTGATGAATTTTTCATACGAAACCTTTAGTATCTAGATATAATTTCCCAGATAAAAGTCACAGTTTTACGTAAAAGACCTATAATTAACGTTACGCATGCATGTATTTCGAAGGGATTCCAATTAATCGATTCGTACGTGACTTTTAATGTACGTTATCGATATAAAATTCGATTCCTTAGCCGTTCTCGATGGATATTAAAGCTTACAATCGATGTGGGTTGTAAAGTTTTCGATATTAATTGGTTTTGAACTTAATTACTTGTTGAATTAATGTTTTTATAGGCCAGTTTGAATGTCGGACGCGAGGACTGGCTCATGTCATGCATAGGTTTCGATCTACTATGGCGGATGGTTTTATTACGTGGCCTTAAATTTTAACTTGATAAAGAATGGCATTTGAAGATAAGTAAACGAAAAGTGGGTTCCAGCGCTAAGTAAAAGCTTTGGAATTAATAAAACCACGAAGTAAGTGCCTCTTACTGTATTTTATTACTTTGAGGGATATAAATAAAGGTTGCTTCAATTTGCCGCGGAGGTGAAGAGGTTTGTTCTAGCTAGACTGTGATCTTATACAAATTCAACTTAACAGATTCATATTAAATCCTTCCAAAATAACTAGAGGTTAAAATACGACAAGGTGTTTATTCTTCTTAAGTTATGCCAGCATGGTTATGTAAGGCAGCTGTCAGTTTTAACAAAGCCTTGATAATAAAGGCTCAGCAAGTCAGCAACCTAAAAATAAGTTATTAGCTTATTAGTAAATCATCTCACATGTTTAATATTACAATAAAAAAACAAATACTAGCACACGTCTCAATCGTTTTCGTCACTTTTCTAAGAAACAACGCTATGAAAACCGTTTCATAAATATTTACGAGTCAAAATATTTGTGTTAGCTAACAAAAGCACAAAGGATTCGACGGTGCCGACGCAATAATAGTAAAAAACGACAAATGACAAACTGCTACTGAATTCCTAAACCCTTCGTCTAAGATAGTAACGTTAGTAAGTGTTAGAGGGCGTCACTGAACGTGTTCCGTATATAAAACACTTTAAAGGAGCCTAAAAGAGGCAATTATCCTCTGGGTAATTTGTTTAAATTGACTTAAGACTGTGTTTCAATAGAATAATTGTTTAATGTTTAATTTTCGTTTTAGAATAAATAAAAGAAAATAATAATAGGATATCGACATCAGTGCCTTCCATGTAGTAAGCCTTTGACCCTGGTCTTTAAAAATAACTCTGTTGACTTTTTATCGCATACAATAGTAAAAGCATTCTTAATTAACAATTGTGTTTTAAGCACAAATAAAGAACGTTGCGGAATTAAACGAAGGCTTGAAATATTCATTGGTCCATGCACCAAGCAGAGATCCCTAAAAATAAAGTATTTTAAATTTGAAACGGGCGAGGAGGCGTGAGGCGCGATCGCCACCTGCGCTATCTATCCGACCGCATCGGAAGCGAGAGTATTTTTTTCTCACGGACCGCATTCTCTTACCTTACCGTGAAACAACCAGCCATTGATCTTCCCCTTCTATACCTTATACAAAGCTGCGCTACACATTCTTTAACTAAACTCTAGATTAAGTTACAGAGTAATGTATTTCGTACTGTTTCAAAACGCCGATTTAATACATTTTCGTGTGTTTTGTATTGCAGGCAGGCGGAGAAGGCGCCCTTTTACCTATGGCCGGGGTCCTCAGATACTCTACACACTCGTGAACGTGATCTTTGTGCTGTAACAATAACGAATTGACTAATTAGGGCATTGTTTAATGATGGTACCAATGTCTATAGACAGACTCGTTTTGGGATAAATGCGGTGGGACGATGGGAAATACGTGAACTAAGCATTTTAGAAAAAGTAACATTAAAGTTAAACATAGAGATTGCTATAAAGGTCAGCCAAGGTTACAAAGGTCGTTCGTTGATCTTACCGAACGGGATAAGTCCCATTAAGAAGAGAAGGAACAACGCTTGGACTATTGGATTTATATAAAGTACATTTCTCTATACCGCGAACGATGTAACAGTGATGATAGGCTGACTTAAATATCTCCAAATATGGGAAAGTCTATGTTGAGCAGAAACTACGATTCCCGGAAAACATGTTGCATTCCTTTTCCGGGTCTCCAAGCTGTATGTTCAGCAAATATTGAACGGCGATACGCCCATTCTGCGTTGTAAGTTCAAAAATTATCATTTCATTTTCATAGCGGCGACATTCGATAAGTTTACCATAAACGGTAAGTTCACCATCATTACGAACGTTTATCAATGCGCTCCCGTGTCGTATAGCGGGCGCATGCGCATCCACCGGTAATGATCGCCGATTGTTTCGGCCATCTTGAAATATGAGCGACGTAATCGAGCCTTATTCGCTTTATTAAAATTTCGTTTAAAGAGGCGCCTGATAACCGTTCGCTGGACGGATTGGGTAATTATTTTTTCTTGAAACGACCTTTCATTTATCTTGTAACGTTACTTTTTTAAATGAAAAGATGCGGACCGCCCCACGACGCTTAGTAAACGTCATATCGGAAGAATTTTTAATATCGGCGTAGTTAATTAAAGTGTGTTTAATCATTATCCGTCGATTTATCAAAATGTAATTGCGAGTAGAAAATGCACAGCATGTAATGTAAATACATGGTCGGACCGACCGTTTGTAATGAACATTAATAATGAGAACTCTTATCCTTTGAAATTTGCATTCTCCCATGTATAATGTCGCGGTTGTCCGTGATTACAATTTTTCATTTAAGTAATCCTTTATCTGATGGGCATGTCATATTTCTGATTAATGCAGACAGTCTTATCTGAACAGTGGAAACGCACCTACTTATATTTTACCGAACACAGAAACGATATTACGGCTAAGTATCGTCTTAGAAATGCAAAAACAGACAATTTGAAGCGATAATTTAAAGAGAAATTGCGTTTAGTTTGCAACAGAAACCAAAACATCTTTAGAGGAAGATTTAAGTACATTTCAAGATAACGCACCCGCTGGCTCTGTTAGTTTGCATGTCATTTCAATACCTATACATTTATAATTTATATAAATAAATCCATCATTTCTCGGTATAACGACTCACGAACATTTATCATAGACACTAAATGTGTTCTGTGAAATCATTTGAAATTCAACGTGCGACTATAACTTCCTATTTTATGGGTCCGGGATAGATGCGTGGTCACATTTGAACTGTACGGTCGGAATTACATGTAAAACCATGTAGATACATGACATAGTCGCATATATGATGAGGGGTTTGTGGCTGAAGCTGGTATGATGCGGTCCGTTGATGGGCAGTCCATTCTTGCATAGACTGTCAATATTAAGACATCGTTACGAGTAATCGTGTCCCACTGATCAAGTGGGACTGCGATACCTTCACTTTAATATTTTTTAATAATCTACTCGTGTGCAATAATAACACCAACAACAGCATAAGATGTTAGTAGAATTTTATTACTTTAAACACAGCAATGTAGTCTTTTGATATTAGCATATAGGTACTTCTACTATTTGAGATGGATTTATGAATAGAGGAATAAACAGTACTTAGTAGGAATGTGTCTACACTCAATATCACTCATCTGTACCTCTATATTCATCTTCATCTTCATAAGTAGATATTAAAAAGAACAAAAGAAAATACAAAAACAACACTTCTTGTGCCTTGTACGCCCTATGTACCTCTATATGTAGGTACTATAGGTGTACTATACTATCAATGTTTCCTTTCTACCATTCTCAGGCCATTGAGAATCACAACATGCTGTTGTGCAAACGCTAATTCGCTTTCAATGTAACTTGCACTTTTGATGGCAATAGATGAATACTGTGATGAAAATCATGTGTGTTGTACACCTAGAGTTTATAGCTCGTGTTCTAAACCTAAATAAGAACCATAAAACGTAGGAACTTTACATTATTTTCTATATCTGTACCCATATAAGAATATTTGGGAAATACGTGAAAACAAAAAGTTGATAAGCCGATGTAGATGAATTCTTACTTTGACATAAACAACATTGTACTAATGCTTCCAGAAAGCAATGAGAGGGACGACATTTTTAATGAGATTATGTGACATTCATGAATATTCTCTGAAAGTCTTAAGGATAAAACAATAAAAGAGAAGGATTTTTTTAAGCGGTTACCACAACAAAGCATTTGTAATCACGGCACTGCTGACTTCGTCACGTTTTATCGTTCCTACGTGATAGGACAGGCCCATCGTCAGGTGCCGTCAGTTTTGTTGTGAGAAAAAATATGACAATGTACGCGGATCAGATGTAAAGACATCTTCCTTAAGATCTCAAAGATTTCTTAGCAATTACCCTGTTACAATACTGTGCTAAGATACGAATGTACCTAACAATTTCAAAAGACTCAAATGTCTGGACTCAGACCCTGCCCAGGTAAAAAAGATGGCGGCCATTCTTTGTCTATTTTTTCCCGCCTATTTTCATTGTGGAGCCCGGGATAATTACGAGAGTTTTACCTGTTCCGAATAAAACAATTAACGTGTGTTGTGCCGAGACAAATCACACAATAATTTGGGACCGGATTCGGGTAATTTTTTGATGGTTTAGTCGAAAGTTTTTGTGTGTTTCTTTACACACATTCATACATTTTATGGGAATCAATCTTTGAATCAACTCGGCCGTGCGTTCCGCTCGTGAAGCATTCGTTGTGGCCAGTGCCTAAATTAATTACGAGTAATGACACACTACATGTAGTTTCCATTGTTTGTTTTGGTAAAAGTAAACTTTTTTAATGAAATACATTTCAAGCCCGAGGGTGACAGTTCATTATTGAAAAAAGCTTGCATTTGACTTCCGCGCATCTGTTCAGTTTGGCCCGAAGGCGTGGGTCCCATCACGACTTCCATACTTATTTGTGTAACCCGACCGAGAAGAGAGACTGGTTATCTTATAAGGTCGGGGCGAGTTCGACTGAGTTTTCTGTTTTATTGGGTTATTGTTGTGAAATCGCACAGAAATGCGGCGGATTCCTTGCATTCCTCAACAATTACTATTTCGTGAGTGACCCCGCACTCCCGCCAAATGTTCGTGGACTGGTCTCGCCGACGATCGTCTGACCTTTGACTCTTCAATCCTCCGATGTTCAGAAAATTTTATCCTTGAGATAATAACAAAAGTTTGTAAGATAAAAAGTATGAACGCATGATATACGTACAGGTACGTAAAGCATTTTTAAATGCATGATACAAACCTACGAACGCGCACTGGCTATTTAATTTTCCTACATCAAAAGCCGAAGGTACATTTAAGTAACACTATAAATATCTGATTGCAAGCCGTGGCTACAATAATTCAATGGCAATTAGTTTTAATAATTCCGGTTAACCATACGATTTAACTCAGAAAATTACTCAATAAAGTATTCAATACCAAAATGACCACGATTGTCGGTCATAATGGTAATAACCATGCGTAGATATTTCCCATTGTATTCTGTTTTAGGTAACATTTAAATATTTCCATATTGACTCAATAGGCTTAATAATGTACTGCGCGTAGCCACTGTTGGCAATCTTATGTATTTTTATTACGAAAATCGATTGTGTTCATTTTATTGTTTTTGCAGTTGTCCACTTCCATTGAACTCTGATTGTGAATCGGAATTAGCTTAGAATTATAGGCGCATTGTATTTATCTTAGTAAATAATATGAGAGTGACAAAAAGATTTTAACAAAGATCAAAATAAAACTGGCTGATGGTAATGGAGATAACGAAGATATAAAATCATTTGATGATTATCTATAATTTGCGGTCGCTCGGTTTTATTTGAGTTTCGAACCTCTTTATCATTTACCGTAATTAAAAGGAACTTAATGGAAAAGACTGCAAAAGTTTCCGTTCATATGTGACGCCTGATTTTTGAAGCACGTTTAAAATAATACGGTTCTCAACCACAGTTACATGCATTTCAACATGTTACAGTAATCGATTCAGTTACTTTGGCGTGCGTTAAGTCTAGCGCGAAAAATCGTAGGAATTCCTTGGGCTAAGAATTCTCCGCGAATATTTCAAATCATCTAACTAAATAGGATGTTAGGTATTCTATGTGTACGCATTCCAGACATCCCAGGAAAATTACTTTCGTATACTAGTTTTTGTTCCGGCACGCGTTCAGTGTGAGTGGAATGCGCTCGTGACGATCGATTTCGCGCGCAATCTTCGTCCTCCATCTTGTTTTTGCTGTCAAAATAATAGCCTTAAGCGCATCCCGTTGCACGCTACTGTCTCCATAGCATGTGATGTCACAGATAGTTATTCAACTGAACAAGTTCGGTTATTATTGCATACATAAATCAAATTAACATTAGATACTTAATGAACTCAGAGGCAACATAAAACAACATCAATGCCCCTATTCTCTTACAACTAATAAACGTTTGATGTCGATTCTCGCAACGAATTTGTTTTTTCTTATATTTAATTATATTCAAGCTGTTATTACGAGGAACATTATCACGGATTAAGAGTACTCTTTTATTTTTTGAGCCCTCGCAAACCTGCCAATGTGGGCGTGGTAGACAACCTGAGTTTTATAGCTGACCAGTCTTATTTAGCCTCTGAGCCACACAACACTTAATGAAAAAATGTGAAGTGTATAGTATTTTGGGGTCTCTTTTCATCGGTTGGATAATGATTCGCGAAAAAAAACCCGTGTGATGTTGATGATATACAAGAGTTTGAAAAATTACATTATTTCGGAGTCGTTCGAGTGTAGTCTGCAGTGGATATTAAACTTTATAATAATAATAATCGCTGTGCAAAGATTATCCAGTGTTATTAGCCAGGGTCGTACTTCAACTAGTTTCGAAACTAATATATAAATATACAGATGTTTATGCTTCAGAAAAAGTAAATTTTTCACAGAATATTTATGTTTAGTGTCCTCAATAAAGTTGGTGAGCTGTTTTTGTCCTTTTTATAGAGGTAAATAAATAAAATTCTAAAGAATTGCTTGTCTCATAATGTTTACGAAGTGTTATACGAGGTGACTTCTCATCGACGAAGGATGTGGGCTAATTTAATTGAGGTAATAAATTGGGATCCAAGAACAAAAACGATGTAGAAGATTTTATCGTTCCACTTAATTTTCTACAAATGTTTGGTAAAGCTGTATGTGGGTGTATACTTTTGAATGAGATATTTTGTGGGATTATTTTTATATACAAGCCTTGTAGACTTTTATTTCATAATTTACAAAAAATACAAAGTGGGTAGGTAATCTTTATTAATCATCTAGATCGCTGGTAACAACATAATGAAAACCTTATATCGCATCCGGTGACTTCGCTACTTTATAACCGGCTTTATCTGTTGTTATTTTATATTTAAACATAAACATTAATGGAAATCTTTTTTATTGCCGCTCGCACTAAAGTATTGTCGGTATCAGCTATGTAGGCTAAGACCACCGAGACGTTGAACATACCCTTTTAAATAAGTACCAACATGCAAGTCAATTAATAGTCACCCTCGTGGCTATTAAAGAGCATCTAAGAAACTAATAAAGATATGAAATGCATTTAGTGGAAGATATATCAGTCTTAAGTCGCAACGTAAGTTTACAAGATTATGAAATTTAAAAACTTTTTTGAAAGTTTTATTTTATTGGGAGATACTTAAAATCGTAAAACGGTTATAAATGCTTTAGAAGCTATTAAGAGTCACCTTATGTATATCAGTTTTTATTGTATCTGCTCGGGTTTATTTAAATATTAGGTGAAGGTGAAGCATATAAGTTTAAATTCATCTGGTTTCTTTATTAACTCTTGATTTCATACAGTTTAAATCCTTACATTTCATGTTACATTATTAACGTTTCTCAATAATTCCTAGTCCATTGCTTCCAAGTCCGTCCCATCACGAACATCGGAGGGTGTGCTCTAGCGCAGGGTAGACTTAATTAGTTCTTAGACGCGCAAGAATGTGGCACGGAGTGAGCCCGCGCCGACGATGTTATCCAGAAATTAGCCAGCGACCAAATTAGCCGGCTGTGTAGTACCGAGTACCGAGTAATAAACAGTTTTTAGATACAGCCTGGCTGCGATCCAATTGTACAAGCTATTACGTGCTGGGTACAGGGAGAATAGGAGGTAATGGTAGGCCTAATAGGTTGGGTGGTTACTTTTTCTAGGGCAGGTTTTGGAAGACATGTTTGAAGTAGGAGTGGTTAGAAAGCTAGTTCGCTATGGCCGGTAGTGTAGTTTTACGAATTTCTTTTACAACAATGTGTCGACGACTATAAAATTAGTCGGTAAGTTATTTTACTGATAATTATTTTATTTTTAATGACTTATGCTTAAAATTGAAATTGTTTCCTGCTGTGTACACTTCAAATCTCATACCCGCATGAGATTTGAAGTGTTTCAAACACTTCTAGACTTATATTATTTATTTATTTATTGCAATTTATTGGACACCATAAAACATAAAGAGAAATGTAAAAATAAAAAATGTGTATAGTGGGCGGTCTTATCGCAGAATGCGATTTCCTACAGTCAATCCTTGTTTTAAAGCTAGTCAGGGGTTGGAAAAAGGCATTGTCCAGTGCACAATAATTAATCAAATCAATACATACATAATAATCATACCAAATAAATATACATAGTACCTGTTTAATATGTAGAGGTTACCAGAAGTACTTACAGTTATACATATTATGTATTATTTTTTAGACATCGATTTTAACAGGCTTGCTGAAGTAGATTACATTGTATCGCTACCTATTCTAAGTGCTATTAGTTTTTTTCCCACAATACTATGTCATAAGTATCAACAGGACATTATCTTTACAATTTAACATAACTAGATGATCCACTTATATTTTATCCTCTAGTAAACACATGATAGGTGCTATGAAAATATCGACTCAAGTTATCATATCTAGCTAGCATATTCATAAAGTGAGTACGGTTTTTAGCATATATATACAGTCAGCCAAGCTATTTGGTATGCAGGTAAGAAAAAAAGATTGATTTAATATAGAGACAGTAAGTATTGGTTGGCTACTGTTCCGACCAATAGCTACAAGAGATAAGGTTTCGTTAGAAGACATACAATGCAGTATATCAATAACTACTGCACCTGTACTACATCGACCTGTCCTATACTTGCATACAAATTAACTTGCCAGTAACATTGATATATTCAATTGATCAAATAACATTTCCTATGCCTTGTTTTAACAAAATCTATACAAAAAGTATATAATTATAATACGGAGGAAACACGAATTGCCGTCTATAATATCACTGCAAGACGTCTGCGTTGTACCGTGGTATGGTTTAATAGCAGAAAGACCGTTCTGTGGTCGCGGCGCCCACAAAGGCCGGCTTTCGATTCCCGACGCTTCACACAATAACGTGGCCAGGTAGAAACAAAAATTGGAACGAATTTTAGGGTTTTTTGATGAGACCCTTTTGACAGACAAAGGTCTTTACAATTACAGACATAGGTTTAAAAATTTGAAAGAAACTGTTACGTTGTGTGTTTTCTGTTCAACCGTTGATTTGTTTGAAGCTAAGTTTCGATGTAATAGCGGGCAAACCATGACATGAGAATATGACAAGAATATGAATGTATAAAGACATAATATTACACAATATAGAGCTTTTAATAAAAAGATGTCACTTTCTTTTACTTGGTAATCGCAGTGAAAACATAGCGTCTTAAATCTCTTGAACGAGTAGTATTAAGTCGAATGCATGTCACTAATTTTCGATGATTAGGCCCACGTTACAAAGGACTACGGATATTACAAGTTTAGTGCCAATATCTAGGTATTTATCTATTATAAGAAAAACGCTAAAGTTACAAATATAAATAGAAAGGATAGGCAATAGAAAGTTAATACCGCCATACATGTTTATATGTAAGGGCTGAGATAATGGAGAGAGCTCACTAAGTGCCGTCTAACCAGGAAAGACGTGACTAAACAGTAATGTTTGCATCTACTAATTAATTTAACAAACTGGTCAAGCGTAAATCGGACCCCGATAGCTAAAGTTCCCATACACCATACCGTATTTAAATAGCAAACAAGAATATTGACCTACTGTTTTAATTAAACTTTGTGTGGCGTGAGATTATGGTTTAATTGATTTTTTGGTTTGTTGTTCTTGAAATATAAGCTCATATTTCCAAAGACATAAATAACCTTATATATGTATATATGCTTTGATGAACATGCCGCTAGTTTTGAGTGTACCTTAAAGTAAAACGGAGATGTCGAATCTTAAGAATCGGTTGACCTCAGCTAGTTCATCTTAGCTAGGTTCGATCTTCTACGGCTTCTACCAGTCCAATACTTGAAGTCGAGACCCCCGAGAATGTTAAGAGATTTTCGATTCTATGTAGGTCTAGAAGCAAGATAAATCTATGCGAATGGGGAAAGCACATAAATTACGTACTATGTACTTCTAACAGTGGAGTTCAAATCTTTTAATTAGCCATGCATAATTAGTAAACGGATGGAAAGTTAACCATAAGATTAATTAACACGCGTTTCGCATCACGTTCTCAATGAGAATGCGGACGCTGGAGCAGTTTCGATAAAAAACATGTTTTATGATATTGTCGTGACAAATTGTATGATGGCGTTATCAAGATTCCCTCATTTGTCTCGTTAAAAATATAAGTCCAATGTCTGCAGTCTAGGTTCATGACATTTTAATTTTATTTATGCAGCAAAAATGGTTTACAAACTGCTTATTCAACCTTCACATTTTTATTCCTTCTTTACATACAGGATGAATCAAATTCCTTCAGCAACAATTTAGCAATGCGTCAATTCCTTTCCTTATTGCAACGCACTATAAGGAAGCGAGCATACAATGCGCATTGCTCACTCAACGCTTCGTTCAGGTCGCCCTGCGTCTGGGCAGAGACAAGTCTCGTCAGGTGTTGATATACGACATATTGTTCCCTCAGTGGGTGCACGGCCCAACAATTGCCACTAAACCGACTAACAACAAAAAATATGGAAACTAAAGCTGAAGCTACAATGGAAAGTCGAGCGGATGATCATTCCTGTAGGCAGCATTTCATGACACACGATTTAGTTACTGGTCAGTATTGTACAGAGCTAGGTCATATGTATTCATGGGCCATTAATGGTAAAACTTTTTAGTTTTAGCTTCTTAAAACAATGTCTATTCATAACTTCATTCTTATACGCCGTACAAAGTTAAACTATTTATATTCAGAGAGTACAAAATTATGGTGTTTTCTGAACTTTAATAGTTTTATCAGTTGTTAAGCTTCAAAATGTTTACTCCTAAACCGATAAAATTGCATCGTATCCCCGTGTTAAACGTTCACAGTGTCAGACAGGTAGAATGCCAAGTATTAACTTTGCAGGGACAGGTAAGTAGCTCACGCCATAGGCGATATTGCAATAACGCTTATCCCTCTCTAGGAACCACGGCATAGGGAACAAATGGAAGAATAATCGGTGACAAAAACTGGAAAGACAGCACAACAGGTAATCTAAGAATGGGAGTCGTTTTTGTTTCTTTTACACCTCTTCGGTATTTAAAGATCAAAATACATATGTAAACATCGTTTAAACGAGGGAACTGCAAACCTCTCTAATTGAATCATTTTTTGTTGAACTGGTTGTGGAAGGGTTTTGTTGCCGTCAACACAACATGCACCTTCTATTTAGCAATTACTCCGTGGTTGGCAGATAAGAAGTAGCTTCCCTGGGTCTATAATGCGATATTAGAAATAAGATAGTATCGTATCGTGCGCCATACGCCGTTGTGTGATCCCGGCCAAAAATAGACGCGTGAGTTTTGTAGTGGGTGTGAAAGAAGATGACTAACAGTTGGTCTATAGTGGTAAGAGAATAGCGGCCTGAAAAACTCAAGATGAATTTATTGTTCAATCAGTTATTCTACAAAATATTCTCACAAATATGTATACCTAAAACCAGTTTCATAAATTGTAATCGATAAAAACTGACAGAGTAATATTTTTAATTAAAACGTTAATACAACCATTACAAAGAGTTTAGTATTGTGTCACTGTTTGATGATATATTTGCACTTTATTATGTATCAATGCTATAAATTGGCAATGAGTATACCACTAGTATGAAGTTTAAATGTTTTATTTTCTCATCAACGAGCTTTCGCTCCCGCTTCCTCTCATCCCTAAAACCTCAACCTCCACGCACAGCAGATCGCGTGCAACTTGTTATTACTGTGCTTGCAGCCGCACGTCGCTGCGGTACCGTATTATACAGTCGCGCGATACACACCGCGCGTAATTCTATCACAGACGACCCGCCCGTGGCGCCCCCTATAATCCCTCGTGATAAGATAATTAGGCGTCAGATTAGACGTAATGGGAGAAGGAAAATGTAAATTACCTCTGGCTGTAGATGATTGTATTTTTTGCACAATCTTGTCGTTAGGATTAAGTCATTTGAGAATATTAGCTTAACTAACCTCTCTTGTGTTAATTAGTATTAATTCAATCAAGAAATATCGCTGAATCCATAAGTTATAGACGGCAAAGATCTGCTGAGTTCCGTTCCTGGTCAGACATTTTAAATTGTTTCTTAATATGTCCGTCCGACTAAGAACCTCAGATGAAACTGATCTAAGTGTGTTCTTGTCTATTAAAGTTAAAAGATTTGAGAATATCTTATTGTTCAATTCAAGTTGTAAACCACTTCAAACAGCACCGACACGAGTGTAGGTGTTTCTACTAAACTGAAGACAATAAGTCGAACAAAGCATTTCAGTCATTTACACAAATGTAATTGAATGTTTTATCTATGTTTCATACTCTTGTTATTCTTCTAGACCTTACAATTTAACGGATCTTCTATCATATATTTGCTAAAGTAGTGTGACGTACTTCTAGTCCAATCACTGTGGCTATTAAAATTGAATAACCAATGGCTTGAGTTTTATATTTATTATTTTTTTAATAAAAACTTAAATAGTATTAAAATTAACTATCACTTATTATTATGGCTTGAGTATATTAAACTTTTGATTGGGCCAAGACCGTTGTGCGTAGTAGGTATCTATTTATGATTTAAAAATCAAAATAAAGGTATGAAATTACAAAGATCGTACCACTTGAGTACTTAAAACGTAATTAGGGATGAAAAACGAACAAAAGGTCGCATAAATTCACTTACATCTCATGTGTGTTCCCACAAATTGTTTACTATACGTAATTATAGAGAGGCTGGGCAAAAAGGGCCAATCGCGGGTCGCAGCCGGTACCTACAATCCACATTCATCGCACTGCGTAATTTGTCTACAATAAAATTTATTAATAATAATATAGAACAGAAGACGCTCTCCAATTAAAGTTATTCTTATGATAACTACAAACGCAAAAACTTCGCCCACAATTTTATTTATTCGCATCATAGTGATGTTATTCATACACACAATTGTTATGAAGACCTGCAGTAATAGTTAACACATAATTTGTTTTGTAAGCGTTATGTACCGTTTTATTCAGTTAATACTCAAACCTAAACTCATAAATAAGGATTATCATGATTACCTAGTTGAAAATATGTGGGAAAATATGTTTTGTTTGAAGTTGTAAACTGTTTTTTATAGAAAAATGGGTGAAATGTAGTTGGCTTTTCTCTCTTGTCATGGTTGTATTTCTAATGACATACCTACTCCACATTCTAACATAATCTAATTTCTGTACTCAGTAGATTACACATAAGACATCGCTAAAGCGTCAACAGTGTAAAAATTGTCTTTTAAAATAAAGTAACTTAGAAATATTTTACATATTCGCGAAAATACTCGGCCCATAAATGACTCTTACGAGCTGTATTAAACTTCAAGTAATGTACGAAACGATGTAACGAGCACATTTAAATTTATTACAACATAAAACAAATAAAGAGGAAAGCTACCCCACTATTATACCTATCCCTATAATTTCGAAGTAATAAAAATATATTTTTAAAAGTTTACGCAAGGCATTTTTGCAAGGGATTGTAATGGTACATTGTTAACGCACAACATTGTTACTGGGCGCAATAAAATGCGATAATCTTCGTAAAGCAAATACGTTTATTGGTTCTATTAAATCAAATGCGATGTTGGCTATAATTTGATGCTAATTGCTGAGTGTTAATATCGTTTTTAATGTCCAGATTATAGTTTTATGACCGCTATTTGAATAAGGGCCCGGTGCATACCGACCTTACAAAGTTATCGCGGTCTGCAATTGCAATGTGGATGTTTCCCTTTCAGTGATAAGATACGAGTGTAAGTACCTAATGACTGGTAGAACAAGACACACGATATTGGCTATAAGTGACATTAGCTATTTTTCAAAATAGTATTACATTTATTACTGTCGAACTGTTAAAAGGTTTAATCAATCTCAAATAAAGTGTTCTTATTCTGTACAACTGAGAAAATTTTCATCAAAATTATTCCATCTGTTTATGATATTTTACATAGCAGAACTTGGTCATTAAATAGATTATAACATTATTTTGACAACTTGGAGCACATTGCCATAGGTTCCTGAACATAAATGTGGGTAACAACTTATTGCCGGCGCCTCAGTCTATGTGCTTACACAAAAATATGACCTAAGTTCCTGAGGCTTCTGGCTGTTGTAATGATAACCATGAGATTATAGCGTGATAAAATATGGAAAGACATTTCCTGTGATGTGTCTAATAACAGGGTCTAAAGCATTCTAAAGCTTATAACACACAATAAAGGTAGATGCCAATGTACACTGTTTCAAAGCGAGACGGAAACGTTCTTAACGGACGTAATTAAGATTAGAAGTGCAGGAAATAACTGCGCTAATACGTAATGCGACGTTAAAAACGTGCTTATGCTATGTTGTGTATGCCGCCTTATGTTTAATCTTAACTGGATTCTGCTTTAATAATTATAGGGATGAGGAATTTGAAGTTGTTTTACAAAGTTTTAATAAACAATAAACCTCAATTACTGAAGTTCGTTTATTTTTGTTAGCTTATATTCTTGATTAGAGGTGTTTTTATTTTTATCTTTACGCAGTACTTTAAAGCGTTTTCGTGAAAACTTACGTCCAGGCATTTCAAAAATTCACATTGTCAAACCATTTCTTTTCATGCAAAGTATCTCCGTATATTTATACAAAGTGAAGATCGATTTTATCTATGTCTTATTTCTTTCCGTTCATTTACCTACAACCTATTGGTTGTACAGCTACAAATAACCAGTTAAAAATAGCTTTTTATATTTTCTTATGAGTACTTAATAAGAACTTTAAAGTTAGACTTTTTTAAATGAATAGGTAAGTTATTAGAAACATACGATAATTTATTATTTTAGTATTTACGGATATATTTTTTTAGTTTTTTTATCAATCGACCTGAATTTTAGACTGATTCATGAAGTCTGAGCTTAATACTTAACAGTCATGATAGCAGATGTTTAACGATTTATCGACTTTTCTCCAAGAACGCGTCAAGCTTATTTTTTAACAATTTAACAAAGAGTTTTACTGGTCCACAATAGTTGTTATGTGGTGTTCATTGTGCTATAAAACGTGCATAAACTAGTGAAGGCTGGAATATGGTGACCATAAACTAAAGAGTGGCAGGAGAGTATTAACGATCGCTAATCTAACATACTTTCAGTATCGATACTCGCTAATAGATTACACTATAAATTGCACTAGCACTCATTAGACACGTAATATTTTTTTATTACTGACTTAGAAGTAGAACTGGTCGATTTATTCGTTCTAAGCTTTTTTCATTAGATCGTTAGATAACATTTTAAAGTAATTTTTACCGCTTTCTAGTAAATTAATTTTCCTAGAGATCAATTTTTAAATCACTTTTTATTAAGGCTGTCAATTTTGTTGAAAACTATCTTCAATTTACTTAACATTACTCTCTTGTAACGAGTTAAACGAAATTTTAACGTTGCTTGTGTTATATGCAGGCAATTATGCCAGAAAGGATCGTAGTACTTAGAGCCTAGTAGTTGCCACGACTATCAAAGTCTAAAGAAAGCGTAACTTCAAATAAGAAAAAGAATTTTAAAATAAATTCAAATACACACACAACAACGAAAGAGTTCAAAGGTGTAAATAAATAAGTTTTATCTATGTACAAGCGCGCGCGCATCCCTAGTTTGTTTCTCCGTAAGCACGCCATGTTTAAAGTGATAACGTTGATACGCGGTATATTTTCTGTTCCGATAAAAGCGGTTCGATTCAAGTACTTGAAGATAACGATCGAATGCACTATGAAAGCCAGAGAAAGCCCTTTTCTAAGTATCTACGAAAAGATTTCTATAAGATTAACAGATTGGAGACCGAAATAATGGACGATTTAAATACATAGGTATTTTAAGTATACGGTTTTGTCTCTGTTAATGGATTCTGTGAAGGTGTAGGATTGTTACGGAGATGTTGCAGTTGAAATATAGGTAATTGGGAACGACTTTGAAGAATGAACCCGAATATGCTCCGAAAGTCAGTTGCAAAGAGGTACAAACATCTTTAAAAGTTTCGGTGACCCAACTGAATCACAAGTCGTCTGCCAGGCATGGGCAATGGGCAAACTCCCGTTACGAGGCCTTTATTAGGCAGTTATGATGAAGATGAAAAGAAAAACATTTAATAACCTTACAGGTTAGATATGCTACCAAATATCACATAAATTAAAGTGCAATTTTAAACGACAGAAGCTCTGTGTAATAAAACTATCAAAGGATAAATGGCTGCTTCCAGGAAAACGTAGAGGTACATAATTAATGCTATCGTACTCAAACTATTACGGGTATGAAATTAAAATCTTCAAGACATATAATTGTCTTTTGAAGACATTTTAAGATATGAGAGTAATTAAGATTAACTTATCAGAAGCGGTACATTCATATAATTGTTGCCTCTAACCGTCAGTTATGTCAATCTCGTTGGATACATACTCCTTCAATTCAATCCCCAAGTCGGGTAATCTATTATTGTTATTTCATTACAGTTTATATTGTAACTTTCGTGAGACATACTAAATAAATTATTATGTTTTCGGCTTACTCACGCAGTAATTTGACGAGGACCTCGACTAGTTTCAAGTCATGCTAGAGCCTCATATTCATGAGCAGCATTTCGCAACCCACGACGCGGCGACTGTCGCGCTGCTACTGGCTAGCATGGTTTGAAACTAGTCGAGTTCCTCGTCAAATTACTGCGTAAGTAAGCCGAAAACATAATAATTTATTCGTTACAGTTCTTAGGAAATTGTCAGCCGAAGCATGTGAAGTCGAGTTGCGTTTGGTAGTATGATAATGTCTTATTGCGATAGGACTAGATGAGAGGAGAGACTTAACACGTTATAGTTGGGTCTCTAACTAGTCCCTCGGAGAATAAAGCGTGATGTAATGTTTCCCTCAAACAATTTCCCACATACAGGATGTATTACGAGCTAATTTGTAAATAATAAAAGCGATATTAGGTCCGTGCTGCACCGCTGCGCAGGCGCACGCCCACGTTATCCGTCACATCTACACCTTAACAGCATTTGAATTACATTAATTTGTAGCGGGCCTTATGTGTAACTTACCGCGTCATTGGTATGCCACAAGTTACAAACGGTTGTATTGAAAGTTATGTCAAGATAATAGAAAAAAATAAATAAAAGGACCTTTCTAGTCCTTTTCATTATTTCTTCAGAGACAGCCTTTCTGGTTGGTAGGTCAAAAACTTGATTACCAAGCAAATATTCTTACCTTCTACAGATCGGGCAAATAATCCTCGGCAGATAAAGATCCATAGTATGTATGGCTGACGAAAAGTAGGTACCTATCCACTTTAATATGAGCTCATTGAGCATATATGCAAATACCTTCAAGGAATAGCAAAAGCATGTAAAAATATGACACCAAACATTAACATATACAAAATTCCTACAAACACCTATTTATATTAGCTACACTCTTTTTTGAACGCTCTTAAAACAAAATCGCTGCCGCTTATAACTCAACACGTACCAGATACTAGCAAGTCACGCACAAGTATACACGTTCACACGTCGCGCTCCGTCCGAACTACTTACTCCGAACAACAACGATTGGGAACGTACAATCGAGCCGATGACGAAATGGGATTAAAGGCCGGCCCTATATGGGGAGGTAATGGAAGGCCAATGAACTTCCGAGAATTGAGAGGAAATACTTAAATTATTTACTACTTAAAGATTTATTATAGCAGTTAGGTAGATTTTTTTATCAGACGCCAGTGCCCCCTTGTATATGCCGATGATGGTCACCACGATCACTTTCTTCAACAAAGTGACCGTGGTAAGAAAAGTTCCTTAAAACAGCTAACTTTCCCTTTATAAGGATTCCTTTCGTCATCATAAACTTAGAAATTACAAGTACCTAACCTTTTACATAGCATAGTACATGTGGGAACAAGACCATCAAGGTTCACGTGGATTCCAAGAGTTCTTTATGTCTCCTTTTAAGTTAACAACATAGACATAATCACATGGTTTTATCTATCTTGAAAGTTGTAACTCCATTGATTTAAATTCATCGGTGAAAACACCAAGACGGAGCACCGGGCAATGCCTATAACGACAGTATCACCCACGAACACAAACTTGTAAATGTACTGGACAATTATCAAAACATGCGAAACAGTGAAGAAAGTCTTGTTTCCATTTGTAAACATACAAAGATGGCGGAAAACAAAATAATCATGAACATCTCAATTTGTCGTTTATCCCGCAAACGAGTTCCTTAGCGGTTTCTACTTGCAGGGAGTAAACAAGTGATTATTATCTATGTTCACTTCATTCCCACAGCATAAGGAAATAATAAAACATGTTCGCAGGTACATACGAGTACATATTATTATGTAACCAGGTGTTATGTAAAAGACTTTATGTATATAAGACATGGTTACATACCTCGGAAAAGTCCCTCTGTGACATTTTCTTCACCTACGGCTACGTTCTTCTTAAACGTGTCTGGAAAAGAAGAATATTATTTTATTTATCGGGAAATCTTTTCTCAACGAAAGTAGTCTTGAGTAAAAACTTTAAGCAATGTATTTTATCATAGGTAAGTACGGCCCAACTTAGCGAGTAACTAAATAACCTAATAAATATATAAGATCTAATCAAAATGTCCTAGCTTAATTTACGATTTACCTAAAATAAATAACAAAAGTTCATTTCCCAACTGCTTCATTCACTAATTAAATGTGACATTTATACGTATGCGTATATATTATAATTGCATGACATAATACACAAGGAAAAAGGATTTAACTGTCGAACATGGACCTTCGATACGAAATCTCACGGCACCAATACGCCAGCGAACAGCAATGAGGCGGTGTGGCCAATAACAATAAATAAAGGCTCGTACATATTTCTGAGACTCAATTTCCCTTTAGGTACCTACACCGAGGTGAATGGGGACTGATAGGTCAATTCATGTAAGAAATACTCCGTCAACAAATATGATAAAATATTAGGGCCCGAATTGTAATTGCTTGTAAAAGATTTTTCCTTGATAAAGATGGTTTATGTTTTGTTGGCCATACTTTTTTAAAAGAAATGTGACATGACTGGCATTAAAGAGGTGATGAAAAAGTATTGAGAAGTGAAAATTTAAAACCTATATTTTAGTGAGTGAAAAAATTACGTAATCAAAAGGTAAAAATTGTTATCTATTTACGACGTAGGATATAATTAAACAAGATTTAAAAATACCCTTAATAACCAAGGGAATCTAATGGCTTTGATTACTTAGTTAGTTCAGTAAAAGGTGAAAACGGGGAATAAAATCTGCGATTTCTTTAACTTCAGCAAATTATATAGCAGTCCGACATTGATGTGCACTTTTGAAAGTCACCATTTCAAAGTCCCATATTACATTTAAGATTACACCTTAACACATGCAGTTAAGATTTTAATTTGCACGGACTAGATAAGTTAATCGTGGTATGGCAATAATACGTTCAATGATCGCTTCCGTTGATGCTTGTCAAACTGGCCATAGAGACATTAAAGACAAGTAGCTTAAATGTCACTCATTTAAATAATCACTTTGTTTGCAAAAGTCCTGGTGAATTTAAAATGTAATATGATTCTATATTTGTTTTCTCCATAATTATTATGTAATATTGTTCGTATCATGCTTTCTTGCATCATCCAGACGTTCAGAAGGGTCGCACAAAAGTACTTTGGCGAGATTTAATAATTTTTCCCTGATTAACAATGGTTTATAACAATAGACCTAATCCAGTCGGATCAAAAAGCATTAGTTATATCAGATTTGGACTACTGTTATCGAATCTTAGCAATCTCATTTAAAATGACCACTCAACCTAAGAGGCAGCTATTTTCTAAGTAAACTTTAGAAGAAGAATATATTAGTAGCAATAGCAATAAAATTCAATTAATGAATTATGAAGACTGTTCTTTTCGTCTGGCAGAGTGCAAAAACTATAAACGTACAAATTCCAAAATAAAAAACGGATGACCGGTTTCGAATAGCTTTTGAAATTGAAAGTCGTTCGAGAACAATCTTTTCGAGCTCTGTTACTAGACAATGGGCTATTAAAAACTTGTGAAGGCCGAAATGTTTTTTACCAGGGGCTATTTGTGGAAAGAGATGAGGTAGTATTCTGAATAACTTAAAACTAATCAGAAAAACATATTTCAGTATTTTTAGTGTTAATATTTAGACTTAATGTAAAGAACTGGAGATGGCGTTCAGAATTGTGGTTGAAGCCTATTCTGCTGAAAATCTTATTCTGGTTCCGATTCTTCGTCCAAGTAAATATTTTCAATATCCTCATAAGTATTGTGAAAACCATTTTAACTAGCAACCATATTGTATTCTTTCAGTAAACAAATATAACTTTTTTATAATCTACATTTGACTTGCAGCAAGAAATCATATTTGAGACACGTTAATAAACACTTTAAAGTACAAAGGGGGACTCATCGTCGATAGTGATCAACCCTACCATCTAAATTTGTAGTTATGTAGCGGCATTTTTACTTAATATAATTTAAATGTGTTCATATAAAATGTGTAATTAATTTAGTAATTAAATATGCCGTTGAAACGCGAGGAATGCAATGTGTATCGATGTCAGGATCAGCGCTTCCTGCGATATCTCGTCACATCTCTGGAATGGCACATTCAATCAGAATCAGATTCTGATATGCACGTAGATTAAACACATTAAGTATCTATTTAGTTGCATTAGTGAGGGGCTAACTTAGAATATTTTATCAAAATGAATTATTTTTCTATTAGTTATCTGAAAGCGGTACTGCTAACCGTTATTTAGGTAGAATGTAAGTTAAATGTGTAGAGTAACGGGAGTGTAATTAAGCAGCCTGTATAAACTAATTACAGTATTTTATTAGCACACTCATCCTTTAGAGGAGGCGTTTTTTTTTTATACACAGAATATAGACATAGACGCAGTGGCGTAGCGTGCCTTGGCGGGGCCCCGTATAAATATTTATTTGGGGGCCCTTATAAAGAGTAAAGATGAAAAAATATATATTATAACTTTCGTGAGACACACTAAATGAATTATTTTGATTTTCGGCTTGCTCACGTAATTATTTAAGGAGGAACTCGACTAGTTTCAAGCTATGCTAGAGGGTCATATTCATGAACAGCATTGCAGAACCCGCGATGCTGCGACTGTCACGCTGCCATTGGGTAGCGCGACAGTGCTCAGCAAAACTAGTCGTGTTAAATAATTATTACGTAAGTAAGCCGAAAATCAATATTTTTAAAAAAGTTATGCATAAAATAGTGTGAAAATACAATTTGTGTGAAAATCGGACATCTTTCCAGGCAACTCCGAAAAAATCGGACTATGATTACCTACTTTAGTCGTTTATAAGTTTCTTTCAACTTTCGAACGCATGCTTTACGCGAGATAACGATTAACTAAAAATCGCGGATTACTCACACGAATACACCGAGAAAAGTTCTACAGCCATAGCAGTTCTTCCTCATGAGCAGCGTGCGCCGTCGCGGCGATGTCGCGCATCGTGTGAGTAACCGGCAATTTTTAGTCAATTTAGTATATCACACGATAGTTATTAGAAGTAAAATATTGTTTACTTTGACTTTTATTACTAAGAAGTTTTTAAGTTTGGCTTACGTCCGTTGGGGGCCCTCTTAGTCCGGGGGCCCCGTATAATTGATACGGCAGATACGGCGCTAGCTACGCCCCTGCATAGACGTAGAGCAAATGTAAAGGACCATATAGAGGAGAGGAAGTTTTTTCTAAAATTTAATGAGCTCCTAACAGCATTGGCAGGTGAGACATAAAAATATCAAATCTACATTGCAATAGTCCCACAGTATTGATACAATATGTTTGGTCTATTCTATTGTTTCCATCACAGTTGAGAATAAGAATAAATAATAATGATAGTCGTTAGCTTTAGACAAATATATAATTGATTTCACATAGTTAGCAATTGTGAAACACTAGTAAAACCTAGCTAAGGAATAAAATAACTGTTAGACCTAGCATTGTAGATTTTACTGCAGATAATGATTTCAAATAGCAACCTTACGTTTATACGTCTGGCAACACCTTCGCTCGAGGATTCAGAAAGGAACATTGTTTACGAAACATATAAAACCTTTTCTTCACACTATGGGCAACACTGTAGCAGAGTTATTACTATAGTTGTCTATGATTACAACTATGGCAATAAAACGGACTCGTAAAGTGACCTTTAAATATTCTAACTTTATGGGCTAGGAGTAATTTTCAACATTTTTATTAGGATGTTAAAGTTAAAAAGTCAGAGGATCAGAAGTGAATACGTATTTATTTTAATTGTGAACTTAGATATAAACTGTTAAACACCGTGAGGACACCGGTGACCGCAACCTATTGTTCTTTAATTGTGTCTATAATGACGGAACTCAACGAGTTAAATCGGAGTCCAAATAACTGTGTATTGAGCTGACTATAATTATAAAAATAAGTAATGACTAATGTAAAGGTGTCTGCAAAATGTAAAGTTAAGTTATCAACTTGATGTTTGTAATTTTTTTTATTCATCCACATAATTACACCAAAATTTTTGTTCAAGTAGATAATTTGAGCATATCCACATCAAGATCTACAGAATAACACACCTGTTCGTATCTTATTATAAGAAGATCATACAATAATTGAGGACCATCCCACCCGTGGGCACATTTTTATTCCAAAAACAGGTGTAACAGCATCACGTTTTCCCATTTTTTGTGTTTAACCACAAATTTCTTCAAATTGTTACGTAGTAGCTGAATAATAAACAAAAACTCGAGCTTATGCCCCCAAGCTATGCCTTTCCTACAGTAGCCAGGCAGGCCAGGCAACAAAAAACTTCAAATCCTAACTTGGTAACACGTGGTATCATTACGCACACGTAAAGTAGCGTGATGAGACCAATCAGTGTAATTTATACGTAATCTGAGCATAATAGGACAGACCTTATCTCGATTGAGCTAAGATTCATTTTAGCTTGACATTTCTTTTTTATTTAAAAGTTAAGTTTGTTTTGTGATATTGTTAGATACTTTAACATCGTTATTGTTGTACCTAATATGGCTACGTTAATCGAGTAATAATTTTTATACAGTCAGACCAAGGGGTGGTATGAGCTCCTAGCGTAACTCGAAACTAGACGAGTAACCTAGTTGAACAGTTACGTGAGTAAGCCGTAAAACTTAATGAACAGTAGTCTCAGATTAATATACGGTTACTGTATTTGAATATTATACATTGTCAATTTGTCAAAGGGAATAGCGATAGGTGTACAATATGTAGATGCAACGGTACAATATATTTAAATCTTTATAAGAAAGAGGTAGAGTTATTATGTAGTTTATTTGTGGTGTGATGGTCCGAAACAAGATCCAGATTATAACTAATTAAAAGTCGAAAGCAACATTTAAAAGGAGTATGTCAGTCAATCACAAGTGTAAAAATATAATATTAAGTTTGTTTGCTTGTTACTTCTGGGTAAGTATCGTATCTACTCAACCAGTCTGCTTGTTTTGCTTTTGCATGATTTGTAGGTACGGAAAAAGACATAGGCCAAGCCGAAGGTAAGCTAGTTATAGATAGATTACCTACTACTATACCTCTATAAAGGAGGAGAAAAAGATCGTATTCAGTGACATAGGGTAAAAGTTAATAATTATGATCCTTAAAAAGTGGTATAATAATTCTCAGAATCGATTTATTTCACAAATACTTACATCGCTATTCTCTATAGAGATGTCGTGATAAAAGGGCTTAATAATACAGTCGGTAATTCAACGTATCAGTTTATGAGGCTACTTATAACATAAGTACTTTCACAGTACAGTAAATAGATAAGCATAGATTGAATTAAGATTAGCGTTACGTGTAAAATGAATGGTATTATTATATTAATACACCGGTAACTATTAAATCGGTGTAAATCTCACCGTAAGAGTACCGTTTCGAATTAACTTAGCAATGGATTTAGATGACTAACAGTGTAGCGATTCTTTAATAATAATTATTAACAGCTTTGTAACTTTTTTATCACGTTGTGTGTACTGTCCATTGTGTAAATGATTATTAAATAAAAAGGCTGGTTGGGATAATGGCTAAGTGACCAGCTGTTGAGTTACACCTATAAAACAAGAGCCAATCTTAGGATCCTTACATTCTATGACAGAGCTCTTGTTAAATCATACAAATTTAAGTAAGTACTCTTAAACTTCATTTACATTATTAAATAAGCATCTTCTAACTAAGAGGTACTAAAGTCTAACGAGTTAAACATTATGGAATAAATATTATTCAACAAGACTACTCTTACAAACATAAACATAAAATGCCAACATCATGAATCTTGAACCGAGTACAGTTACCCGTCTCTCAAAACCTTTATCAAAAGCGAGTTGGTGGAAGTTAGTCGCGTGCGCAACGTCTCGCCCGGGGCGCGCGCATTGACGGCCCAACGACCCAATACAATTCTTAACGAAAACAGAAATAATACAAAAATACTGCTACCTGTTACTTGTAACGTAGGTGGCAGTTAACGTTATGCCCCCAGCAAGCTAGCACGACTGTGATGGAATTCTGATGGACGTTGATAGGTTTTTGCTATCAAAATTATTATAATGTGACTAAAAATTGTACTGTTAGTAATGATAATAAGTTTCTATAAGGACATTAATATTTTGTATGTGTATAGGAAATGATACTTAATAATGGCAGATGGACATGGTAGTAAAGGATAAATAAAGCAAAATTATTTTAAGGTTTTTCCTGTCTCCCTGTATGGGTTCTACGAATTGTTTTTTCCTGAGAAGCTTGGGTGGATATGGAGATAAACTACAAACAAAATCGATTTAAATTAACGTACCTATTATAATACTTTAACTGCTTTACTAGTTCGCCTTCGTCAAAGACGTACGACAATAAATTCCTTTTTTACACAACGATAAATATAATGGTCTCTTTGTATAATACCTTCATCAAAAAAGGTTTTCTGTTTTAATCCATATATATACACGCATATAATAGTGAGGTCTTTTTCGGAACGAAAATATCTATCAAAAGGTTACACGCTAACTTGGTCAAACAAAAACAAAAGCGTATAACAAACTATTCTGACCACGATTACGTTAAAAATAAACTCTTAATCATTATGCAAAAAATGACGGATGCAAACGAGTTGAATACAAATTTTATATAATTAAATGTATAGTTATGTATACAGTTTTGTATTATTATCTTAGTTTTTGTAACTCGCATTTTTTGAGCTGATATAGTAATTCCAGGGATACTTAGATGTGTTTTATAAAGGTCACAAGATCAAAAAGTGGTAATATGTGCTTTAAAAGGAGACGTAAGATATATGTTTAACATAGTAAGATAGTCCAAATTAAAATTCTTTCAGGCTTTAAATAAAATGTAATCAACCTTCAAGTTTTTGAGGCTGCTCCTTTAAATTGAATTCTGTGTTTATTTCTTTTCTTCTTACCAGCGTGAATGACTTGAGGAATTGAATCTGTTACATTACTTCATTCTTTTTGATAGGAATTATTATCATGATTGGTGTTTTAATGTTACAAAAAATCTTTTCTCAGTACCTATTCAGTTTTTATAAACTCCATTGAAATGACGAACTTATTCGCGAATATAATTGAATGTAATATCTTCAATTATCTTCGTTTTTTGTTTGACCTTCCATGATATCTTACATCTGAGAGCAAAAGATTTGCCAGTAATGAAATGATGACTGTACCCAAAAGGATGGTAACTTGATGATTTAGTGTTAGGCAGATGATGTAATATCGTAAATCAGATCTCACTTAAGTATAAGAGCATACATTTTACTTTTATCGCCGATTTAATCGATAATGAACATCGATTTTATGGCTTCCTGAGTTCTTTTAGCGCTTTCATCGATACCGTATGTACTACGCTGTACAAGTTCTGTAAAACTAATCACCATTCCACGATCTTGTGGCGCTTAAAGTGAAGCGTCATAAATATGCCTGCGTGCATTACACTAGGCGTCCATGATGTAAGTTACTTCGCAGTGCAGCACAAGATTCAGCACTACTTTAGACAAGTTAAAATTGTAATCCTTCTTTTATATTTCTTTACCTAGGTATCTGGTATCTATTTGGCTAGTACAACAGTCTATCGGCATTTCTTCCAATAATAGTTAGTTAGGAAATGCCGACCTCATCTAGATTCCTTTTTAATGTGGCCCGTCAAAGCTCATCACTGTTACACGGTATACAACTGAAATGTTATCTGTTCATATGGATGTAAGGGTATTCATTTTAGCTATTCCAGGTAGAGTGACCAGTGGTCAGATTAGTATAGCCTGATAATGTTGAGATGATGGTGACGTACAAATATCATCTCCTTTTCTTAAAATGAAGTTTATCTTTGTAACTTTACAACGTTTAATCAACAATTCCACTGCGAATATTAAGCAATCTCTCACAAAGATCACTCCGAATTATGCAAAAATAATTACTTACTAAAAATATCTGTATCATATCCGCCATTTTAGAATAGTATAGGTATCATAAATCATTAGTTAATGGGAGACCTTGAGACGGATGTGAGTCGGTTTGTTTGTCATCTCGAATGTCCCTGTTTATTCAACCGGGTATTTAAGTACCCACTGTTTATTTATTTCTATTTGATTTTTTGACTTAAATGTATACTTAGCCGTTGAGAATAGATTTTTGTCGGTCTTTTGGTTTAGCTTTTGATGATTGTCGGCAGGTGGAACTTGACTGTACCTACTTGCATTTATATTGATGAATATGTTGCTAAGCACTGCTGGACTTCTTGTTCGTTTATTATTACGGGAAGGTTTTTATAAGGTAGAAAGTATAATATAGGACGGTGTTTAATGTGTATCGCTACATTAACGATCTCAGCTTGGTAAAAGATTTTTCTACTTATAGGAATGATATTAGTTTTAGATTTATTTTAAAATAAGTATTCGAACTTACGAAAGTTTACATTGTGTCAGGGGATTAACTGCGCTTCAACAATTGAAGTAAATTTTCAGATAACGAGTGGTGAAACATTTTCGTCTCGAAATATATAAATCTTGAATCAACAACAGGCTATCAAAAACAATTAGTATCTTGTTCAAAAAAATGATCCGGGTATTGAACCATAATTGATACGATTTTCCTAATGATGAATAATTTTACGAAAATTTTGAGGAAGCTAATGGCATAAAAATTGCATGTTAACCACTTGGTTAACATGCAATTTTTATGCAGTAAGTTACTTAACTAATATAATCTTGATGCCTTAATGATCACCGAAAGACAGCAATCTTTGCAAAAGATATGAAAGATTATTTTTTAATCTTTTACCCTTTTTAAATGGCACCAGAGTATACTTAGTTTTGTATAAGAAGGATTAAGTTCCCAGTTGTTTCCTCCAAAAGTCAATTACACGGTTGAATTCGCCTTCGGAACAATGCGGAGGCTTTTTTTCACTTGCAGGCTGCGGTTCCAATTGCTATAGGTATTTTGGGAACGTTTCGTCATTTATAATCGGTTATTGGCTTTGTTAATATCGTTGTACGAAGTGTTTAAATTAAGAATCATGTTCGATACGTACAATATGTTCAGAATAATCTAAAATTTTAATTAAAAAACGTTGAGTACAAATAGGTAGGTACTATCGATGTTTATAACTTTCGAAGCAATTAATTACAGAGTAATGAAAAGCCTATGAGGCCTTAGCTCTTTAAAACGTGTACAATAGAATGGCCATGAATATCGCGTTAGAAGCAATTAAATCGATACCTCTATTGAGATCACAACCACAGGAATGCGCGTTGATGTCTTTTACTCTACAAACGCAAACTTGCGCACACGCATACCGAAACGTTCTCTCTGTATATATACATCATAAAAATATAGATAAGTTTACTCTAGACACAGTTAAATGATCATACAGCTTTAGATAAAGTACTTGAAAGTAACATAACCCATCAAAACAACTTTCTAGTCCGTCGACTTAGAAATGGCAGGTGTTACTTCAAGCTTTAGTACAAAGTTTCATAAACACTTAAATAGATAATGTGTGAACTTACAGCGTTTATACATAAGACTTATTATAAAAGATGAAAGCATTTCTCTGCACATACTAGCAAGTTACAACTATACATACTATTATGTTCAATATAGAGTCACGCACACATGCATACAATAATATTTTAGGTTTAAACCTCAAATAGGTATAACTCACCATCGTGGCCATAGATTTAGACCAATTAAAAACCCATTTCTTAGTTCAGAACACGGTTATTACGTACACACAGGTAGACAAACAAAAAATATCAATCGTAAACCACTTTACATACACACAAGTCGAAATGTTTCACATCACTAGTTAGGTTTTATCACTTTGTCACATCACTATTTGGACTTCAGATAGGTAGAAGTCGTTTGGTGATGTATTCGGAATATAGACTTCAGTTTTTGTAAGTCGATGCTAACGTTTGGCGGTGGCATGCGCTTGCGCTGCCTCTGAACGACTGACTGCCGGTTGTTGGGGCTGCCAACGTCTCGAGCAGTATTTACTGCTACGCGTAGTCTGCGCGGGCCATTTGCTTTGAAAACACTCGGGTGTAGCTAGTGACTCCAAACATTCCTGGGTTTAAAAAATGAAGTTCAGTTATATTAATTTGATTTCATGAAAATTTGTTAAGTAATTAAGAGACATTCAATTTGGATAGATGTTATAATTGATGAAGAGTGTACAGAGTATTCAGCTGAAAAGATTTAATAATTAATAATAATAATTTAGCCTTTTATTCAGATTTTAAATGTTTACAATAAATTTACATCTAAAACTACAAATAACTATTCTTGCACTGAAACTACTTAAACTAATATCCGTTCCTTGGTTACCATACCATTTCAAGATCTGTTTGCCAGTCGGCAAAGGCCTCCTCCAAAAAAAAGAAAAGAAAACAAGAAGCTGAAAAGATTTACTTTTTATAATTTTTCTTTATTGTTTTTATAGCCGTACGAATTCATCATCAAGTACAATATAGCGGTTAGTACGTAATAAAATAAATATCAAAACTAATGTTTTTTGCCTTCTTTCACTGAATACAATTAAATATTATCAAAACAGTGAGAATTATCCCAAAATCTTTTAAATACTATAATATCCCAGAAACTACCAAACTAGAGGTACTTTTCAAACTGACTTTTGCAACACTAAACACAAGCCTCCATTGTATCTACAGTGAGACAGAAGATATCCTCATCTTGCTCTTCCTGTCGGAATGTGACCCGCTATCACCTTGAAGGCCGCAAGCTTTGGACGACTCAATGAAAATAAGAGCTTTTTAAATACTCCACGAATTAAAAACTTAAACTAATTAACAAAGACTCGCGAAGAAGAAAAATGTGCATTTTTTACTAATATTCTTTATATGGTTATAGTTTGCTTATACTAAGCGTCGTATATATTTAGTTTCTGGTCATGCCGGATTCCCTAAGCCTGTTACTGGTTCGTATAAACGCTCGTAGCTAAGTACCGCGTACCTAGCATACAGTTATTAGATAGATTACAGTTTGATATCCGACTTCGGACTCGAGTTATGCAAATAATTGCTTAAGATTGGACGTTATTTAAGAATAACTTTACGAGTAGGCATCCAATTACGATTAAGAGGGGTCAAAGTTCGCTGAATTGCTCCTTGAATAGTATTTTATTTTATGTAGATGTCTAATCGGTTTTTATTCCTTAATGAGAGGTAGTTACGTAAAGCTAAACTTAAGAAGCTGGGAACTACGGAAAAGTACTAAAATTAAGCTGTTTTAACAAGACAACTAGCGGCTCACCGGACTTACCTCAGTTTTCTTAAACACGGTAGTATGTCTCAATGTTCCCGGGGAATATGTAAAATTATTATCCTTAAAAAACGGACATAATAAAGTTATAATGTAATTTACTCCACTTTTATTTAATTCTCAGATCAGAAGAAATTCTTCGTAATGGAAGGGTATAGTTTTGACTTGTAGCCGGTGGTATAGTAAATGCAAATCAACAACATAACTGGTCAGATGTGGTTGTTAATGTGAACATTATATGGGCACAAAGATTCTACTAAATTGTAAAGACCTGTAACTGGTGGTTGCCTTATTACCCGAGTGGCCACAAGTGCAAGGTCTCGCATTCAATGCCTGGGTCGTGTAAAATATTAGGTTGTATCGCTTTCTGAACAAAAATTCTCAGTATAGGCACGCAGTCTGGAATTATTTTCGGTGTATGGTAACTCACACCCTATTAGGTATGTAGGCAGGTGCCTACATTACACTACCTACATAACAATACGAGTGAAAAGTTAGTGTTACAAAATGGCTATCTCTTCAGAAATGCAAGCCTTCATCAACAGCCTGTTTTCGTCCACTGCTGGACATAAGCCTCTCCAATGGCACGCCACTGAGCTCGGTCTTCAGCTCTACGCATCCAACCACTACCAGCCACTTTACGTATATCGTCACTCCACCTAGCTGGAGGGCGCCCTACATTACGTTTGCCTAGACGCGGTCTCCACTCCAGAACACGTCTACCCCAGCGGTCATCGGTTCTTCGACAAATGTGACCGGCCCACTGCCATTTCAGCTTGCTAATCCTATGGGCTACATCGGTAACTTTAGTTCTCTGTCGGATCACCTACCATGCAAGCCTTATGGGATTCAAATCATTAGGTATAAGGTACCTTAATCGGAGGTTGTGCTTATGGCAAACCAATCGATGACACCAAAAGAAGGGTAGTGTTATACATAAAACTGATTTTAGTTTCAAATAGTTTCAAACCTACTTGTTTCTAGATTAGGTATTCATTGACGAGACTTTCGGTTCAGTTCGATATTCCCACAAATTATCTTATCTCTGCTACTGCTAGAAATATAAGTTGCTTGTTGCAATATAATATTTCTGTGATAATAAACAATTTTACAATATAAAGCCACTTCCTCAATTAAATATAAGTACAATGGGCACGAGCCAGGAAATTATAAAAAGGTTTCTGAGTAATTTTTGCTAACCACAAAATATAGCGGATGACTGCGTTTCATCTTGCGATGCCAGTGGGTTTAATGCACTACGTTCGCTTTTAAGTATAAAGGTATGAAGTAAGCACTATGATTTTTGTGATTTTTCTTCTTAGAACCTATTCGCTAGAACTCTAAACATTTTACCTACTTAGGTCTAATACAGGCGAAGGTAATTAAGTTTTACTTAGGTACACTTACACGTTGTCATCGAGTATTTGTATAATCTTGAAATATCCACTGATTTTTCAAGATTTTTTTACTTTGTGTAATATCTTATAGTGCCTGCAATATAAAACTGAGCAATCAATAACTTGTTCGTTATTTGTAATATATACGACCGCTAACTTAAACTATAATGTATGTAGTTTTAAATTATACTTACCTGATTTGAAAGATAAACTATTTTCGTAAATTAATATATCTCGTGATCAACCCCGTTTCGGCGAGGCATTACTGTAAACTTTCGCGTTCGCGCCATTACAATTCGAACTTTTATTTCCAATTAAAAGTAGATCGGAACGGTTTTTTGTGTCAAATACATTATTTGTAACACAAAATGGAAATAATCGATAATTTTCAAAACAAAACTGCTTGAATCGGAACACACCACGTTGCTAAGCAACTGTCAGTTTGACAACCGTTTGTTTATATCTGTGGCGTTGACAATAAAGCAATATAACGTTTATTTTAAAATCGCGTGAATGCAGGCAATGAAAATTAATTTACAAGGAAGTAAATTGAATTGAGCGTAATCTGTCTGACCTCACATGTTCCAATTACGGGTCGTTTTAGCACCCACGCCAGCGAATGTAACCGCGAATGTAATTGAGTTGAATCATTACGAAGGAGGTCTGAATCGTGTGCAGTCAACCACAGAGGTTGGTATGTATTGATCTTGCAAAGTGACTCATTTACTTCTGTTTCGGAAATAATTCCTTATTCGGTCGTTACCTTGTGTTTGTGCTATAATTTCTCATCTTAAGACAGTTCCTACAAGTTGCTGTGTTTTGTTGTGATTCAATGTTAGTGTCATATTTTCTATTATCTATCACTGTGTTAGCTAAAAAGCCTATAGTTATTTTAAAATAAAATAAGTACCTTGGTAGTTTAGAAACTTTTTTAACATATAAAGAATCTGTAGGTAGAATTTACAAAAACTTTACATGTGAGGTAACCGCAAGTATTCCTTATTTAACAGTGGTAGTGAGTTCATGGTTTATTTAGTCACTGTACTGAGTCATGTTATAGTCTCAGTAATCTTTGATATAACAGTTTAATGTTTAAAAAGGTGTGCTCTCTGAATTTTGTTTGACAAATGAAAGTTTTTCTGATGTGTGTGTCGAAAAACAGAAAGTTTTGTGACTATGTTACAATTTTTAATTAATTAATGTGTGGAGATAATCTTACAAAATATAAAACATAGATATAATAAGAACTATTTGAAAAACATAAGTCTCATTTTGAACACTAAGAACAAGAATTTTTTATCTATCAATTACAAAACATACTTTCAGATAACTAATACAAAACAATGTCTCGTCCCCGGCCACAATGGCAGCTTCAAGCTTTAGCTGCGCAAAGACGTGACAATGAGCTAAAGCGAGCGGAAGAGTTGAAGAAGGTGGCTACATACTTTGAGACTAATACCAATAAGTCTCGACATCATGAACAATGGACCACTGAAGGGTATTATGAGAAGGCTAATAAAGAGGCTGAACTACTTAGCCAGAGGAAGATTAGAGCTGCGTAAGTATGATTGGTTTTATACTCCGGAAAAGAAAAGCTTTTTACGAACAAACTTTTATTATTGGCATTTATTGGGTATTAAAAACTCGAGAAAATACTTAAATCTAGAGAGATATCTAATCTCTTATATTTAGAGTGTTCAACCATCAAAAGTTTCAAAAATATTTCTGCTGAACTGAGATTTAATCTCTTCCTTGGTAGTTACTACAATAGCCCTTTAAATAGCAAACTTATAACTTAAATAAATATAAATAATAAAATATTTAAATAGCTATGGTCCATGCTACAATTTACCTTGATTTAATTACCTAATAATTTGTAGTAGGTAAATTATAAAAACAATTTTCGCATGAACCTCAAGAGTTTATTGAACTTTGTCTTGTACATTACAAAAAATGGCTGTGTCAAAATAATGGCGCTAGCAAAAAACGAACTTTAAATTATTAACACTTTTTGCATGTAAAGGATATTGTTATTACACTAGGAAATAAACAGAAATCTACAAATGATTGTTCACAAAGGAATGTATTTAAACTTTTTGTTTCTACTTTTTAGACAACTCGAGGAGCGGCGTAAAAAACTGGAACTAATGTTGTTTCAAGAAAACATGCAGTTGCAACAGGAACTAAAGAATTTAGCTGCTCAACCAAAGTATTTTAAAAATGGGTGAGATTGTTTTACTTGCCACTTTATTTAATCTTCTATCAGTCATGAAATCTGTTTTTATTTATTTCTTTTGATTCGATTCAATAACATAAAAATAATGACGTATTTTTATTTTCATATATGTTTAACATTTATAAAGAAAAACACGAAAATAGGTAGTGTCGCCCGTGGGCAACAAACAGTAATCATTAAAAGAAATGCAAAACAAACTATTGTCAACGATAACGATATACGATACAAACACTTACTTACCTTAATCATGTAAGAATGACTTATAGAAATCACAGACTCAGAGCACTTTTCAAAAATACCGTCCATTGAACCATTTTCTCTTTTTTCTCTCTTTACTGATCCATGATTTAGTTGATTACGCCTTTGATTTTAACAAATCACTAGTTTTGGGGATTTCGTTTTTAACCCTACCATACTACTCAAGAAAACTACTTACCATTTTACAGTTTTCTACAAATACTAGCTTTTGTAATTTGTTTAGCCTTTTTTTTAAAACTGTCAAACACCAAGCGGTTACCGGTGACCGCAACCAATTGTTCTATAATAAAATTGTGTCTATAATGACGGTACTCGACGAGTTAAGGGGGGAACATCATCGAATGACTGCTCCCGCCTGGGTGAGGCGGAAGGGAGTGTCAGACTCTTACTGACGAAAAACCACCCCGTTCCTTCTCCTGCACGTCGAGCCCGAGCCCCGGTTACCCGTTAGGTTCTCCGTGACTAATTTGTTTAGCCTAGGTACCTACCCTATATAGAATAGGAAATCCTATAATCTTTTTTGAGTGCCAATGTCACATATACCTGACAAGCGAACACTGTTCTAGACGCCAATGACACAAATACATGAAAGAAAAAGCGGAACCGGAAACATGAAATTAACAATTTGATTCCCTATAGGAATCCCTATTTTTTCGTAGAAATTTGCACGAAATTTGTGGCTTGGCATTGAGGGCAGGTTCATGTGTTTTTGCTCTGACGTTAAAAAGGTTAATATAAAGTTGAAGAGTTTGTTTGTTTGATTGAACGCGCTAATCTCCCAAACTACTGGTTCGATTTGAATTATTATTTTTGTGTTGTATAGTGCAGTTATTGAGGATGACAATAGGGTATATAACATCATGCTATGGCTAATAGTAGTCGAGCAGAGCGGCTGACCCTGCTCTAGATAGCTAGCTAGCTCTCTCGCTAGTCGTATATAAAATTAAATTACTATAATATGTTAACTCTTTTTATTTTATTTATTTAACTTTTATTAGCATAAGGAAGACTTAATGCTAACAGCAACTGTTTTTCAGTTCTTACCTAAACAAAGTGCCAACAAAAACCCTACAAGATATCAACCAGGGTATTATGGCTAAGGAAGAACAGCTGCTACGTCATGAGGCAGAGCTTCGACTGCATCATGCTTGGAGGATGCGGCAACCTGAACTAAGGGCTGCTACTAGTTATGTCAATAATGGAAAGCTGAAGTCTGCCTGGTAAGAATAAATACATATTCCAACCAAAAATATTTTGTAAAAAACTAGCCAAGCCTCGATGGAGCCGCTTGTTTTCATCTAAAAAGTAATTAAATATAGAAAAAGTCATGTCAAGGCTAAGGTTCCTTACTGCAATATCTTTATTATTATACTAGCAACCCGTCCCAGCTTCGCACGGGTGCAATATGCATGAATTATATACATAAACCTTAAGAATCACACTATCTATTAAAAAAAAACGCATCAACATCCGTTGCGTAGTTTTAAAGATCTAAGCATACATAGGGACAGACAGACGGCGGATAGCGACTTTGTTTTATACTATGTAGTGATATAATATTATAGTTAATGTTGCGTCCTTTGGTCCTTGAACTAGTAGAATGGGTAGCCCCATTGAAAATGGAAAATTGCCACTAAGAAAAAGTTAATGGAATAATTTGAAATTCTGGCGACAGATTGGTGCAATGGTATCTTGCACCCTTCAACGGCCTTAGAAATCTTAGCTTTGCCTCGACTTTGTTTAGATTTCATTACTTGGGGCAAAATTGTTCCAGTAAAGAATTGTACGGTAGTATTTGCTTCGCGCTCGACTTGGCGGGATATGAAGATATGAAGAATGAATGAATGATCAAAGAATCATAGACAATGGGTTTCTATATTGATATTGGTCATAATTATGCAATTTCAGTAAGCAAAGTGCAAGGCAGTATTTACAATACGATAATGAGATACTAACTGCGGGTCTATTTACAGTTTCTTTGTGTTTAAAATACTGGCCAGATTATTATTCGAATTTAGGGTCATGAGCGCCATAATACTTGCAACTACTGAAGCCAAAAGGCAATCTTGTAGGACTGTAAATCGAAGCTTTTTTGCACTAAAAATAATAATTGTACTGTTTCGGATATCTTCCAGGATGGAGCAGATAGTGGAAAAAGAAGTACAGAAGCAGAAGGAAGAAGAAGAGACGCGTAAAGTGTTGAAGGAGAGAGATGAGATGTTGCGCAAACAGATACAGTTGGAGGAGCAGAAGTTGAAGGAGAAGGAACTACAAGTTAGGGTAAGTCACTAGACGTTTCGGGCAGTACTATTTTATTCTGTATAGTGTATAGGTACTATACATTCATCTTAGTAATTTTCTACCAAACCTACCTATGAACACGGTTCATTTTTATTTGCACCTGTGTAGATATTTCTGTTTATTATTTCAGGAGTTACGTGAAAGTTTAGAAGGACAAATTGCAGAATTAAGTGAAAAAGAAACAATAGTCAAACGTCTTCGCAAACAGGAAGAAAAAGAAAAACTTATATTGGACGAATTACTGTTCATATCGCGCGAAAGAGAAAGAGAACACACTCGCCTTGTGGCAGAAAGAGACGCCAGTATAGTGAACATGGGCCTACACAAATATAAGCTGAAGAGGAGAGTGATCTCTGTTATGAAAGAAATAGAGTTGGATTTAGAAATGCTGGATAAATTGCGTAGGGCTGTTCAAAAGGTATGGTTTTGAAGTTGAAATATTTTGCTTTAGATGTTAAGTAGCATATGGGTTGCTGAGAAAGGGTTAGGCAAGATTACAATTCGGACATAATGTATAATATCGTACTAGAACTCTAACATAGAGTCTGGAATTGCATCCTGCATAGACTTACACGGGGCCTATAGCATACCTAATGCTATAGGCACCGCAAAAAATGGAGATTACCATTGTATTTGTTGTATATCCTGATGATAAAAATCCTGAGTTCACTATAATGACGTTTTATTTCCAGGATTATGATGCAGAAAAAGACACTTGTTCAAATTACAAACGGATGTTAGACGCAGCTCTATCCGAACTGGTGGAACATAGAGAGCGTGAGCTGCAGCGGCAAAAGACCATTGAGGCCATGTACGATGGAGAGGCTAGGATGATCAATGAGAAACAAGACAAGGTATTATTTGAAGGCACTTGTAAGAACCGACAGGCAGACACATTTAACTCGTCGAGTACCGGTTTTGTAGACACAATTATAGAACAATAGGTTGCGGTCACCGGTGACCGCTTGGTGTTTGACAATTTAAAACGTAGTATTAATAAGTCTAAACAAATTTCTCTCCATTTAAGTATCTACTTCTATTATCCAGCCTATAAGTGGCCACTGCTGACCAAAGGCCCCTTCTCGTGTGGAGAAGATTCTAGAGGTAGCATTAATCATCATGCTTGCTCTAAAAATATATAATTTATTTATTGGCATACCTACACAAGTTACAAAGTAAGGGCAAGTACTACAGGGTTTTTTAAAAAAATCTCAGTGGTAGCACGGAGTCTGGAATTGTGCCTGGTATATGGCAATAGGCTCACCCCCTATTACATGGGACTCATAATATAAATAGTGAAAAGTGGGTGTTACATTGTACAGTGGCATTAAGTGCCGTAATGTGCACCTCTGCCTACCTCTTCGAGGATAAAAGGCGTGATATTAATTTTGGATATTTTATTATTACCTCTTTTACCTACTACTTTAACATATATCAATTTTCAATTACTGTAGCTATGGGCCAAAGAACGTGACGCTCGCGCCCTCCTAATGAGCGAGGTGGTGGACACTTTGAAGAGACAAGTGGAAGAGAAAATAGAAGCTAACAGACAGAAGCAGAAGATGAACGTTCTAGAACGAGAGAAGATTTTAGAACAAATGGAACAATTCCACCAAGAGGTCAAGGCTAATGAAAGGGCGGCGCAAGTTAGTACTATTTTATTCCTAATATTACCTATTTATATTATTGTGTATACAATAGACTTTGGGAGGAGCAAGTAGCTTCAATAGGGGAGTAAATGACAGATATAAGTTCACTTTTATCGATAAATATTTTGATTTCCGAAGTGCCTTATTGGTCTAAACGAAATGAATGATTTGACTTTGACTTAGAATCACAACCTGCTTTAACAATATCGTTTGGAATGGCCAAAATAAAGACCGGGACTATATCACACAGCCGTCTTACCTCGACTCGGTCACATACTAACAAGTAACCATTTTGTTCCAGTTGAAAGACTCAAAATACTCAACAGTGACCGCTCTTCAGTCACAACTGAACAGTCTCCGCTTACAACAACAGCAGTTAGAAGACACGTGTGCCAGGGAGGCCGAGCTCAGAGAAGAGGCCTCTAATGAGAGGAAGATTAGGAGTGAAATCGCCAAGATACATAGAGAGGGCAGCACTCAAGCTTGGACATAGGTAGGCTAGAATTTACAGACTGTATAATTTTAACCTTATCGTTTTGTGATAAAGTTGATAATGTATAAAGACAGTTTGTGGTGGCTTCATGTTATGTTATCAGTATGAAGTAGTTTAAAGGTTATCATTATATCAGTCAGAAGTTCCACTGATGAATGAAACCCTTCAGCTTGAGCGAGGTTTTAAACATAATCCTCACGCTTGGCAACCGGCCTGGGGATAGCCTTAATAACAAAGTGTATTTTTCATCACCAGATCTCGCGTTCTTCGTTCAATAGGGAATTAGTCACACTATTGGTGTTTAATATTTGACAGCTGCAGTAATTGGACAAGAAACCTGTTGACTCATTTGCGGTGTACAGCGCAGTATCCGTTCGGCGCTCTAATTGGTTGGTTCATTGTAGCCGGCCAATCAGAGCGCCGAACGCGTACTCGTTTCAATTACTTTAAACGTAAAATACACTCGTACTAAGACCTCAGGTCGTCTTGATATGCTAGTTATTAACATTCTGGTGAATTAGCCCAGTACCGTCTAATTTACATTTATAAGGAAGACTAAGAATATCAAAGGTAAAAAATATTTTTGGTGTATATTTTTAAGTTCCAGTGTGTTGAACAACAATGTGCGATCATCTATTTATTAACCGTCAAGTGTACGGTCTGCGCATGCGCTGTCTAGGGTGTTGTAAGGAATCATACAAATAAATAAACGTTTGAAACTGCGTGATAATGTGGCAATTTCCAGTTGTGTGTGTTGACTAAAGTGTATTCTGTACATCTGAGGGGTAGGCAAACTGTGTGGTCTGTCCATTGTATATTCTTATTGCCTATTTAACACAGCTTCTTGCCAATTTAAACTATACGAAATCTGCCTTAATGTAAAGCTAAAGACTGAAAAATAAAGATTATACTTACTATAATTGTTGAAATATGAATGTGAGGTAGTTGAAATGCATTTCTTAGTTTTGTAATCAATGTGTAATGTTCCATTCAAAATAGGTAAGTTTATTTTATTCATAAGTTTATTTACAATGTGATGTGGTTTGCGTGTGGTTATGATAGCATTATAAAGTGCCTTGTAAGTTGCAAATGCGCCGAGTCGCTTTTATATTTTGTAATAAATAACTTTTATTTATCAATTAGCTTTCTTGATGAACTTATCGCTAAGACGAAGTCATATTTACACGCCTGCATAAAAGAGTGCTATTATTTATGTGTGAAAGAGTGATGAAAATAAAAGAAAAATAAGATTTTTATATTTGTTTTTTTTGACCCCGTATTGTGTTCGTATAAGTTTTAGAAATACAAATTGTAAAGACTAAAAACAATTGTGGTACAATAAGCCTACGGCCGGCGAGGTTTACAATGACATGTGTCTTACTCGCAAGATATTTAAAAGCAAACTAAGATGGTGTCAAAATCACCAAGAACAGATCAAGCTCGATATATTGGCTTCTCATCGTAAGGCTAAAAATTTTAAAAAATTCTGGAAGGCGACCAAAAAGTTGGATGTTAAGCCTGGCCTTCCGGTGAGTGTTGGGGGTGCTGATCGGCCGGACGGCATTGCTAATATGTTTGTAAACCACTTCAACGTGGAGTCATCAGTGCATCGTTGCGGGTGCTTGATGATGGACATTGTTCTGACTCGGATTTAGTACGTTTCTCTGCGAAACAAGTGTCTAACACAATCAATAAAATGACGAGAGGAAAATCCCCGGGTCATGATGGTCTGAGCGTTGAGCACCTGCAGCATGCTGGACCGCATAAGGCTAGGGTATTGGCTATGTTTTACTCCTTGTGCATGTCTCATTCGTACCTCCCTCATGATCTCATGCGGACCATTGTTGTGCCTATTATAAAGAACAAAACGGGTGACATATCAGATAAGTGCAACTATCGACCCATCTCTCTGGCTACTATTATCGCGAAGGTGCTTGACGGTCAGCTGGACACAAGATTGGATAATTTTCTGCAGCTGCACGATGCTCAGTTCGGGTTCCGCCATAATCTATGCACTGAAAGTGCGATTCTCGGGCTGAAACATACCGTACAATATTATACAAGGCGTCGAACTCCAGTTTATGCGTGTTTTCTAGACCTTTCCCGTGCCTTTGACCTGTTCCGGCTGAACTGTTACGTATTTTTCAGTACTGGTACTATAACCAGATAAATAATGTGAGATGGGCCGACAAGTTATCGGTGCCGTATGGCTTGGAGTGTGGTGTAAGGCAGGGAGGAATAACCTCACCAAAACTGTTCAACCTCTATATTAACGGCCTGATCGTTGAGCTCAGCAGTAAGAAAATCGGCTGTCGCATTGATGACTGCAGTATTAATAACATCAGTTATGCCGACGACATGGTGCTGCTGGGCCCAACGGTCAGGTCGCTCAGAGAGTTACTTGCGTGTTGTGAGTCCTATGCACAGACTCATGGCCTACTGTACAATGTTGCTAAGAGCGAATTCATGGTCTTTAAGGCGAGTGGTGGTAAATGTCCAGATTCTGTACCTGCAATTAGGCTTAATGGTAATGAACTAAATCGTGTTTACCAGTTCAAATACCTGGGTCATTACGTGACCGACGACCTTAGGGACCATGTAGACATTGAGCGGGAACGTAGGGCGCTGGCAGTTCGGTGTAATATGCTGGCGCGCAGGTTTGCGCGTTGTAGCAAGGAGGTTAAAGTAACGCTTTTTAAAGCATATTGTCAAGTGTTCTACACGTGCAGCTTGTGGGCCGGCTATACTTTGCGGACTATCAGCGCCCTGCGAGTCCAATATAATAATGGTTCAGAATGTTGATGGGACTGCCCCGTTTCTGCAGTGCATCTGGCATGTTCGCTCAAGCACACGTTGATGACTTCCATGCCATTATCAGACAGAAGTCTGCATCGCTGCTCTGCAGGGTGCGGGCCAGTTCCAATTCCATCTTGAAAACCATTGCAGGGAGGTACGATTCACCTATAATACATGGTATCGTGCGAAGATGTATTCCCAACAGTAGGCTTGTAACAATATCTCTATAGGTACTAACATAGTTTTTAAGATTTTAAATGTTTTCTTACTAACCCCTATGGATGCTTCACTTGTCCGAAATAAACATTATTTTATTTTATTTTTATTTATTTATTTAAAAAATTAAGCGTACTTTGCCCATAATATATGTAAGTGCGACATCTAGTGAATTTGTGTGTAACAATGGTATACGTCACTTTATATAATACTTCAAAATTATGAGTACCTACAGATGGCGCTGTACTAATATGTTACATTAATTTTATCTAGATGTCGTTGTAATACAAAGAATATAAAAATTCGCGTTTGTGAATTTTGCAATAAATTGAAAATTCATAATTAGCATAATTTGGTAACGTATGTCGTTTTTAGTTTGTTTATATTCAATTTGGTGCTTAATAGTTTAGTGAAAACGATAGATTTAATTACAAACTGCTTACTTACGAGTTTAGAAGCCCTAAGTTATAAGTAAGTACCTATTTACTTAAGTTTTTAACCGTCTACCGTCAAAGCAAAATAAAAATCAACAAAAAACTAAGATTCCTCGTCAATTATATATATATACAATTCATGTATACATTCAGTATATACAAGTAGCGTTGATTCATATAGTGAGACGTTATCCAAACCAGACGATTTGAATATCTTCTTAACTTCTGCCAAGGCGGTTGCGTCTGCCAACCGTGGAGACCATAACAAACCTCCGGGAGGCCTGTGTACCAGTGGATGTTTTCAAGCTGGTAATGATAAAACTCCATTTAAAAAAACCGACTTCAAAAACTAAAAAACAAACGAAAAGTAAAAACTAAAAAGCAAAAAATAACTATTATTGGTCATACGTACTTATAGCTTACACACACTTGATAGGAGAGAAGTCAAATTATGGTTTGAAATAAATGCTTTGACTTTGACTTTGACTATGAATACGCCCGGGTTTCGTCACTGCGAGAGCCACCTGGAGGACATGGTGGAGCATACGGTGTCGGTGTGCCCTGCATGGGCTGAATACTACAATGTCATCAGGGACGGGATGGGCGACGGCGACCTCTCGCTGTCAACCCGTCAACCCTCTTGCGTTCAGTTCATGGTGCGCAGCGAAATCCACCAGGAAGCTGTCTTCTCAAAGCAGACAGGGTAGCTAAGAAGTAGGCGAAACGCGTGAGGGAACGATCCTCCTCAAACCCTAGCCACTGAGGAGTGACTGTCGGGGGTCGGACAACGATTTCTGGCCACCGTAAGTGCGGGTCTGCGGACGGCGGGTAAGGGTCGTCGCCCGACTAGAAGCAGATCCGGGCGTAAGGTGAACCACCAGACTACCACAGATGGGGCCTAGTAACGCTGTTGTCCGACCCAGACCTGCGGATGGAGTTCCAGGTTGAAAAAGTCTGGGTGGGTTTTCGTAAGTAAGAGTCTGATACTTGCTCCCGCCTCACCCACGGCAGGAAAAGTCATTGGATGATTTGGCCCTCTAAAAATGAACACGTTATTCATCAGCCGATCACCAAGCTGCTTTACCAACCGCCTAATCATTGTTGTCATAGCACAGATGGGGCCCAATAGGGCCGATGCCGATTCGGAGTCGCGGAGAACCTAACGGGTAACCGGGGCTCCGGCTCGACGTGCAGGAGAAGGAACGGGGTGGTTTTTAGTCAGTAAGAGTCTGACACTTTCTCCCGCCTCACCTAGGCGGGAGCAGTCATTCGATGATTTTCCCCCCTTAAAAAAAAAAAAAAAAAATCATTGTTGTCATGATACTTACCTAATTATTCCAACACAAGTTTTATATATATACCTACATTATGTAATTTTATTTGTATAAGTATATTAATAAGGTGTTTGTATGTCCGTATACTTAAACGTGACTGTGACATATCCATTGAGAAATTATTCATAATGCAACATGCAATCCTCGGATTCTAAAAACTGATTGTTTTTGTAGCAACTGTATGTGAGAATTATTGATATATCAATATCGTGTTTGTTAACCTTAATACTTAGATTTCTGTGTCATTGTTCTACAATCAAGGCACTGCGTGCACCTCTGCTTTTCCCTTAGAGTACAAAAAGGCGTGATGATATTATAATAATCTGTAAGTAAACTAATCGTAATTTTCCTATAAGTATGGTACATTTTAGTGGATACGTAGTTTTTAAAATTTGGCTGTCGGTTTTCATAAGGTACCTAAATGTCTAATATTGGCTTATCTAATAAGTAACTATACTTAACTATAAAAATATTTATTAAAACTTCTTCTTCGAGGAACATCAGTTTGTTAACACCATCATAGTGTAGATATAGCCGGGATGGCGAACCATTGGCACGCGTGCCACTGACGGCACCCAACTTAATAGAGGTATATTGGGCACGTCATTGATCACAAAATCTGTCCTATGTCGTTATTTGTTTTCAGATATGAATAGGTACCTTTGTTGATTAAGTTACACAAATGACTCAAGTTCAGAATTTTCTGCTTAACAAACTACTAAAAATAATTAATTATTATTTTGACGGCACACGTAGGACCTTAAGAAATATTTCTTCGGAAAAATTGCACTTTGATACGTAAAGGTTCGCCATCGCTGGTGTATAGTATAATATTATCAGCCACAAGATGTTCATTGCTGAACTTAAACCATCTAGTGACGTAAACGAATTAAATATTGAAAGAATTTCATTGTTTACAATAATATGCCATATGATAAGTTGGTGTTGATAGACCAGTATAGAATTTTTATAGACTTCCTTCTTCCCACCGGTGCCATATTTAAGAGTCGACTAAAGTTCATTTCACTCTTAACCAGCACCGCTCCAACCAGAGATCAAGGTTCCAGAAGTTTAACAGAGACCGGGCAACGCTTTCTAATAATTCTAAACCTCACGTAATTATTCGACGTGGAACTCGACTAGTTTCAAGACACGCTAGAGGACTATTCATGAGCAGCATTCCGCGACCCGCAAAGCGGTGACAGTAGCGCTGTTTCTGCGTACCTGGTAACTCGTAGTCTAGTTCCTCGTCAAATAATTACGTGAGTAAGCCGAAAAACATAATAATTAATTTAGTATGTCTCACGTAAGTTATAACATAAATTCTGAACCTTTAAAATTGCGTTCTCCATCCCATCCACCAACCGTGGTCATTATGCAAAAGCTTTTAAGCAGAAGATACCAGCAGACTACCTTGAGCTGTAGATGCTGATGATGTTGATGTTTGGAATGTCCAGATGTTCCAGTATACTAGTCGCGATTCTTGGGTAGTTCAATAGCAGGTTTAATAATTCAAGTAATTACTCACATTAAGTTTTAGATAAAATATATGTATTAAAAACATTAAAAATATTAGTCTACTCAGGTTATTTTTCTAGGGGGGAAAATCATCCAATGATTTTTCCTGCCCGGGTGAGGCGAGAGGGAGTGTCAGACTCTTACTGACTAAAAACCACCCCGTTCCTACTCTTGCACTTCGAACTGGAGCCCCGGCAACCCGTTAAGTTCTCCACGGCCCCGGCTAGTGTGGTCTACCTGCATATAAAATGATCTAGTATTATCATTTTTAACAATTTTATTTATTAATTTACTACCAAGTTCAATACTTACTAGGTAACATTACTGAGTAAATATAATAACAAAAAATAGTATAAGTATATAATTTTCGAGGAATTTTGGAATGTGCCCGTCATATTATGACGTTAAGTTCTCATGCTAGTATTATTAACCTTTATAAAATAATAATAATAATAACAGAGACCAGAAGACGACCACTGCTGAACAGACGGCCCTTAAGCCTAACTCGCCCCTCGTGTACAATGATACCTTGTCTTTGAAGATGTCATCGAAGATGTTGTCTTTGAAGATGTTTCGAACCTTCCAACGCTACTTAAAATGCTGTGTCCACTTGGGCATGTATGGATTGAATAACATTACTGGCGAAATTAATAGAAACATTAAGATTACAGTCCAATCGGTGTCAAAAATACTTAATTAATTAATTATTGCTGTTAGCCCAAGGACTGAACACGGTACTGAAGCCGAGCCTCTCAGGTCGTGTATAACTATTAGAATTAACGAAGTAAGTACATCAACTTAAACATGAATTAAAAAAAAAACAAAATATTTTGTTTTAAAAATCCAAAAATAGTACTGCTACGCGCTACGTGCTACGGCGTAGTAATTTCGTAACGGGAATCCAATTGTATGTAGCAAAATGTATGATATTGTCTACGATGTATGAACGACCAATTATTTGTACATATATACATAATACTTGTCTCCCACGGGGGTAGGCAGAGACTATGAAACGCCTATTGCTACGATTCTTCCGTATATACCTCTTTTGCTTCCTCAACGGTATTTTCATGCATGCTCGTCGGTTAAGGATACCGATAACATTCGCCTTCTCTTAAAACCATCTATACATATTGTCAGGACTTTTTTAAAAAGGTTTGTGTAGACCTGTAGAGCCAGCCAGCCCAAGAAAATTTTTGTCATAAGTCAGATTTTTTCATAAGTCTTGAGATATCTAGATACGTTGATATGTTATATACATTGTAGCTCAAACCGAGTCCTTTGTCGCAAATCAGTGTCAAGTTTAGATCTTTGGCTTTTGGCGGAATTTGACGGATTTTAGCAAATTTTTCCGGTTACATCTTTTTTTAAATAATAGGTATAAGATAAAAAATCAAAGTATGAATATAGGATTTTGTTGACTTTTCGTACAAATTGCATTATTTTTGACCATACTCGTTTGAAAATATTTATTGTAGGTAGTTGTTTTAAAGCCCACATACTTCGATATTCTTTAGTTGATTAATAGTTATAGGTACCTACATTTTCTTAGGACCATAATAAATAACCAGCTCATTATGAAGCTGTATCAATATAGGTACCTCGCAACCCTAGCCCCTACTACAAAGTAGAAACCTTTCATGTTACTGAAGCAGTAGTCTAGTTAAACAACAGTAAGCTTCTCGTACGTGAATTAATTCGGTGGTAGCACATTAATTTAACATCCGCTCGAAGTATCGACGCCTACCTATAACATCGCGAACCAACATCACTAAACAAAAATAAAGAAAACGGACGGACACGTCTAGAGGCGGGCAGTTTACATAAACATAGAGATCACGCCCCCAGTCAAAACATTCAACAGAGAACGCATAAAAATATAAAAATAACTAAAATAAGACACCGGTCCGGCTAGAGAAGTAACCGAAAAATCCTGTCTGTATAATTACGTGGAGCTACCACTCGATCTACCGGCGAGCCAATTTAAATTTACTGCGAACGGCGCACGTGTCCTACAAAATGAAATCCCACTACCGCAGAGAAACACGCACGAAAAAAAAATGTAGAAAAATATACCGCAGGCGCCACCCCCTGTACGTTAGTGGCTGCTTACTTCAACCACGCCTGTTTCTAAGCGCTACTATGGCGTTCTCTTTCACGCTCGGTGGGTAGGCGTATTGTTGTCTCGGTTGTGTATGCGCGGCCGCCGGAAAACGCCAGCTTTTTCATCAGTACGCGTTTGTGCGTCGCGCGTGTTGGGTGTGTTGTACCGCCGCCGCGGTGTGTTGTGCAGTGCCGTGTACAGGGTGCCGAAGTGGCGGGTTTCCTTGCCGCAGGACGGGGGGCCCATGCCCCCTTTCATCAGCACCACATTGGTAAAAGTTAGTGTCCCGTGTCTTAGTTAGACTGTTACGTGGAGTGCGAGTATGCCGTATGGAGGTTGTCATCATGTCATGTTTATTTATTTATTATTATATTTATGTAAATCCTTTGGAACAGTGTTGTTTGTATTTGTGATGTATTCAGTATTTTTCCTTATTTTGGTTTGGTTTTTTTATTTAATTTTTTCTTTATTGTTTTAAAACTTCTTGTGTTCAAAAATAATCTAACACTTGTTATCATCTGTGGTTGTGTCACTGACATTAATTGCTTCAATCATAGCTTAGTCAATATTACTTTATAAAAAGCCGCTCTACAATCCTCTTATTTATAAAACTCTACAATAATCTAAATATTAGTCCATTATCCCTAACCTTTAGACGTAGACAAAATAAAAGACATTGGTTTATGTGGCAGTACTAACTGCTAATCATTTCCTAGTCGGCTCTTATGTTAGGCCTAGGTAGTACAAGATAGGCCTACGCCTGCCTCTCAAGTTTTCGCGCAGATTCTTCAAGCAATTTGCTATACAACTACTACTTACTAAAAAGTACAACTTACTTTTTTATCCATGTCACCGGATTGAATTTTTGCTGTTTGTAACATTGAACAAGTTTTTGTAACATTTTTTGCGTCACCTGTTTTCAATTCACAATCAAGTTCTGGGATTAATTTCTTATGTTAATCCGATATTTAATACAAATATTAAGACTACTACTACTGAGATAAGATAAGAAAAGAAATGATAAATATAAAACTATATTGGAATACTTAAATGGCATACAAATATTCGCTTGTTGTAACATACAGTCCACAGAAAATATTGTAATAAGTTAAATGGTCGAAAAATCAATGAGACCATGTATGAAGACGCTAAATATTTTTGAAGATCTAAGTATAACCGAACTTGCCAAATTCATAAAACAAAAAAACTGGACACCTCCCATATACCCAACCACCACTTATAAGTCTTCTAACAGCGTCAGTTATAATCTAGAATATACTAAAACAGATAAGAACAAAAATAATTTGAGAAGAATTCCCAAAGAATATGACATTCAAGAAGAAAAAGAAAAGAAATCCCTATCTTCAATTGTCCAAACGGACTTGCACAACTAGGAGACAATTGTTAGCAGTTTATAACTATGCACCTAGTTGGAACAAAGCAAACATTAAGAAATAAAGACAACATATTTAAAAACGGTAATAAACAAAAAACAATGCAACGCAAAACAATAATCTGCTGCACCAAAAGAAAAAATCAAAAATATGTAAAAAATAGATTAAAATGTAACAGTTAGCATTATCTAAATTTAATACTTTTGACAAAAAAAAAATGACACGAGTCTTCAAATAACAATAAAAAGGGTGTTTTAAATAACCATTATACGTTCCCCAATGAAAGGCCAGAAACAGGTAAACCACAAGAAACCTTAGATAAGCTACTTAAAACACTTAAAAACATTGCGAACTTTTGTCCTTTCCCACAACAGGGGACGGAATAATAGGAAATTAGAAATAAAGTCTCCAAACTTCCTTTTGAAAACCTTTTTTTGGATCACCCGAGAGATCTGCGGAAAATTCTAGGAATTTTGTTAAATATTAGTTTTTTTTAGACGGATCTTATGACAAGTTGATTACGAAAGCAACATTCAAACTTGTAGTACACAAGTTTGAATGTTGTCAAAATTGTTGCGTTTGGTCTGAATTTTTTGAGGTAAATGACATTTAAAGATTGATTTTGTGCACTTCTAGTTTCGCTGCATATAGAACACTTCACTTTAACTCGTCGAGTACCTGTTTTGTAGACACAATTATAGAACAATAGGTTGCGGTCACCGGTGACCGCTTGGTGTTTGACAGTTTAAGTAGGAGGATTAATGTAAAAAAGGTTTTAAAAGATAAAAACATAATTTAAGTAAAGTTATATAGAAGGTTTTCAAATGTTACGACCTTAAACCCTCTAATAGTCTACCGTTACCATGAAGTAAAGGGCGTACTGTCAGTAGTGGACGATAATGATGATGTCGAATACATTATGTATCTACTAAGGGCCTAAATTAGTATTTTAATTCCTTCAGAATTTTCTAGCAAAAGTCCCCTAGTTCCAAGGTTATGTCGAGCAACGCCGCGCCGCATGTAGTGACAAACCATAAAAATAAGTAATTTAATCTTAATACTAAGGCAGTAATGTTCAATATTATATGCGGCTTACCTATCCGTGAACTTTGGCAATTTGAAATATAAACAAGGTGTGACTTGTTACTACAGTTGTAATACTGTACGACTAAGTTGCTAATATGTGGACAACATAGTAAATAGTAAACATAAAACTCAGGATATAATTAGACGTCCCTAAGTTTATAACAAAAAATATCAATTTTTAAAAAACTTTTTTTAAAGAACATCTAAATAATAATACAGATTAAAACAGTACAGTTACTTTAGGCGATAATGATATATAGGTAATTCGGAAGAATATCGTAAAATTTTTAAGAAGCAATTTTTTTAATAATTATAATAAAAGAGTTCAAAATTTTACAAACAATCCGTATTAGCCTAGTTTCGCTACAAATAAAAAAAAATTAGACGAAAGTGGTTTCAAAAGTCAAGAATTTGTTCTAATCGGCTTAAATATTATTATTATGGCACTTTCGGATTATTTTTAATCTTCCGCGACAAGTCAAAACTTGGAATCCGTGTCAAAATTGGTGTAAACCACTTTTTAAATATGATTTTGACTTATAGTAGGAAGTCTTACTTTTTTTCTTCCTTATCGTGCTGTCTATCAATCATATACATACCTCTCCTAACTTTTTCTAAATTGCCTCTTGTTTATTCTGTTTTGCCAAAAACATTAGCCTTAGTTTATTTCTACAACATATTATCGGTGAGCCAAGAAATATTTCTTCCGTTTGTCGACTAAAAATCCTTGCATTTAAATATTGAAAAAAAATATATATATATACTATTTAAGTATGGTATTTTTTATGAATTATTCTTTAATAGATAAACATTTCGGAAGTAAATATTCATCAAAACTTCTTCTACTCTATTTTATTGAAAGCTTTTCCTTAAATTACCGTCCGAGCTAAAATATCGTTGGTTCTAGTTTCAAGAAATTATATTTTGCGATGACTTAACCCTTACTTTGTCCTGATTCATCAACTTAGTTTAGTTATTGTGTACTTAGTTCGTGGTTAACGAATAAGTTTGTGTTAACTTTACTTATATTAATTTTATGAGTTACAATGTTTTCTGGTTTTGTTTATAGATTTCCTCTTGTCCTAAATTTGTTGTGGTTGACAAAATTGTACCTATTTCTTGTTACAAGCTTTGATTTGATTGTGTTCTACTGTCATCATATTATTATCTCATTTTTCTTTCTCTTCTCTTACTCTTTCCTTATTAAGATGAATATGACATGAAAATACCTTTTTCTTTGAGCAGTCTTCTTCCTTTTAACTTCTATTTGTCAATCAACTTCTTTGCTAAAAGTATTCCTTAAATACTTGTTATTGAATTACCATCGTAACTTCTGCGGTTAAAATGGTACATATAGATTGAGTTTAATAAAATTAAAGATTTGAATATAAAACCACAGTTTGCCTAATCGATTTCTGAAAAAGGCTAAATACTTTAAAAAAACTATGATACTTACTGAGTTTTCGCAACCTGGTGTAGAATGGCCCTACCGCTTACAAAGTATAGCGTGTTACAAGACTAGGTAGTACATTTACCGAAGCCGACGGTAATGATAATTGCTACCAGATATATTAGCACTTGTTCTTTGAAAAACCGATACACTTTTAGTGGCCATTACTTCAAAGCACAGATAATATTTTTGCACAGCCTTTTGACTGAAAAAACCGACTACCTTACTGTCTATGGTTACATTGTTTTTTATTATCTACAATTTTAGACCTTAGACACCTGTACTTGTGGCAAGTTAATAAGTAAGGTTTTACTCATTAGTCAGCCCGGATCCTTGGTACATGTAAATTGGTTCAGCGGTTTCTGAGTAATTGGATGACAGACAGACATTTAAGCGTTAAAATATCGTGTTTAATGGATTTACACTTTGTTTTAGTAAGTTGATAAGTTTTTTTTGTTGTAATCACAAAATTGTGCGGTTTTTTAATGCATATTTAAATATTCGTATAAACATTGCTTTAGAAGATAACATGGGTTTTGTGGTAAAAATGCAGCTGCAATTCTGACTGCATTTAATTGTTTATAATCGATGTCGGCTTCTTGCTTTTCGATTGTTTTAGGCATGATTATTTTATTATTTTGGAGATTGATGCTAAGTCGGAAAGCACTATTACCTTTACCTATGTGTCCATAGTCCAGTAATTTGGAGTAGTAAACGAAGAAGTAAGCCCGATTCTGGAGTCTTTTTTTTTTTTTTTTTTTTTTAAGGGGGGAAAATCATCGAATGACTGCCCCCGCCTGGGTGAGGCGGGAGGGAGTGTCAGACTCTTACTGACTAAAAACCACCCCGTTCCTTCCCCTGCACGTCGAGCCGGAGCCCCGGTTACCCGTTAGGTTCTCCGCGACTCCGAATCGGCATCGGCCCTATTGGGCCCCATCTGTGGTGGTCTGATGGCTCTTTGAGGCGCGCGCGGAACGCGACGCGCCGTACGCTCGGGTCTGTTTCTGGTCGGACGGGGAGCCACCCATGCTCGCCGTCCGCAGGCCCGCGCTTACGGTGGCCGGAGATCGTCCCGCGATCCCCGACGCCCGGTGTGTCCTTCGCGATGGCTGGGTTGCGAGGAGGCAGCGCTTCGCTGCCTCACGCGTCCCGCCTCCTCCTTAGCTAGCATGACTGCTTCGCAAAAGGAGGAGACGGCTTCCCAATCCCCCTCGCTCCGCATCATGGCCTGCACTAGGCCCGGACGCGAGAGGTCGCCATCGCCGATCACTTCCCTGAGGACACGGCGGTGCTCAGCCCACGAAGGGCATTCTCCCACCGTGTGTTCCACCGTGTCCTCAGGGCGGTCCTCGCAGTGATGACACCCGGGCGTTTCCTCCCGCCCCATCAGACACAGGTACCTCCCGAAACTTCCATGTCCGGTGAGGACCTGCGTCAGGCGGTAGGTGAGGACGCCGTAGCGTCTCTCAAGCCACTCCTCAAAGAGGGGACTTACCGCTGCGATGGCAGCGAGCCCAGCCCTCGGTTGCGACAGTCGTTGCTGCCACTCCGCCATGAGATAGCGCCGGAGCTCATCCCGCCACGCACTTATCTGGCGCGGCAGCGGAGTTTCGCCCCGGCGACGTGCCTCCGCGCGCATGCTGTACACGCGCGCGAGCACCTTCGCCTCCAGATCCCACGGCGGTAATCCGGCAAGGAGGTTCGCCGACTCCCCAGAGATCGTGCGGTATCCGCGGATCATTCGGATCGCCATGACCCTCTGTGCCATGAGCAGCGTCCGAGCGGGACGCCGCAACAGGTTTGGCGCCCAAACAGGGGCGCCGTAGAGGGCCATGGACCGCACGACGATTCTGGAGTCTACGTTTGGCATAACTAATAAAATATAATGGACACAATTTTGTGCCCATTATTTTGAAAATAAGGACATTTTAGTCTTTTTATTATTCAAAGCAGCAATGAACTTGAGCTCTGTACTTGTTACCGAAGTATTTTCCATACAATACAATAATTTACAATTAAATAGAATACTGTATCACTACTATACTGTATGTAACCAGGATAATTCGGAAAATTTAATTTTGAATAATATTATTGTGGCGATAGAGGGTTAAATGTATATCGGTTTTATACGTAGATGCTGATGATTTTTTAGGCGTTCAATATCAATAATATTCTTCCCCAGCTAAGTTATAATTTATTTTTATGAATTTATAATCGAATTACCTAATTCAGTTTATCTGACAAACTTTCATAATGCAAAGCTTTATATTCCTTGTACAGCTACATCCAAGTTCCTGATGCCATCAGATTTCTTTTGCTTGACTTGATTTCTTTTTTATTTACCTGTCATGGTCCGCCTAGAAGAGTATACTAAGCTGCAATTAAGAATAGATACAGATTAACAACCTAAGATCAAAATAATCTGCTCACGTCTGCAGCACTTAAACCATTTGTCTTAATCTCAAACCAGATCAGTAAGAGAGATAACTCTGTCAGATTAATAGTAATACCAAAATCCACAGACTAAACAGCGTGACACCGGTCAAATTTAACCGAAGAATCACACGCACCGCCGAGTATTCATAACGACTATTATACCGTCACAAAATCTGAACGCGACCGAAATGGCGCGCGACCAATCGGACGTTCAGATTTGAATATGGAATGTAAAACCGCGGCGACCTTCATAAATTTAGCCAATAAATGTCACATGTGAAAAAAATGGTGGATATTCCTTTTTTGAACAGAAAAGGGCTCTCGCTACACTTGTCATTGTATATTTTATAAGGTGTAATAACAATGGTGATGTGTCAAAGTTGTGTATGAGGAATTGATGGAGAGAGCTTTTATTCATCGGCTTTACTTTAAATTACTTTGTGATGTTAACATTTCTTTACGGCCGTGCAAATAATAACTTGATAATTGTGAGTTTTCTTCAATCAACCGTAAGTTTAACGCTTCTGTTACTGTCAGTTTGAGAGCAAGCAGTATTTCTTCTCTAAAAATAGTTTGATGGTTCAAACGCCACCCATTTCCGAAGGTTTAGTTACAGCTCACAAATACACATAACCTTGTGTTATTTACAATCCAGACGTTTACGTACTACTTGCCGATCACGAGTTGCTAACCGATCGTAACTCGTGGCACTTAAACGGAAAATCTAATTGAAATTTATCTGCTTCTGGTACGAAATAAGTGGTTGGTACCTAGGCGAAGGTGTAACACCCAGCTCCGGTAATAACATATGCTAATAAAACTTTATTCAAGCTAAGCTTTATCGATCGTAAAACTCAATTCCATTATGTTGGTGCCTGCGGAGCTACCAACTTTATGATGAACGGAGTATTGAGTGTACATACGTGATTTACGTACTAGCTATATATTATGTACTCTTTACATGTTTTGAGAGTTAGTTGCCACATAAATTCTTGTTTCCAAAAGATTTCTTGTGTTCTGAACGCGTTCAATTCTGTTTTGTGATGTGTGAAAGGAAATGGGTGTTTAAATGGATCATGTGTCTGTCTACCGAGATCCATGGATTGCAAGCTGTCTGTTATTACGTTTTGTATAGTGTTGGACTTAGTATTTGTTAGATACGGATGATAAATTTCTTGTATGTTTAGGTAAAACGGTCTATGTAATATTTTGATTTACTAACATCTACCTAATCTTATTATTTACTCCCTATCCCCTATATACATTTTTCTACAACTTTTATGACCGTAGATATAATTAATGAATATTGCGAAATGTATTAAATATGTCTCCTATTTATAAAGAAACCAACCGAAAGAACTGAAGCATCAAATCAAACAAGTACAACAACATCAAATGTAGATTCATTATTTTGGACTGATCTTAGTAACCGTTCTCATTCCAAATCTCTGCATCGAACTGTTTTTTTACAACAGTTATATGTAACATCTCGCCTTTTATCCCCGAAGGGGTAGGCAGAGGTGCACATTAACGCACTTAATGCCAATGTATATTGCAACACCAAATTTTCAATATTTATGTTATGAGTACCATGTAATACGGCGTGAGCCCATTGTCATATACTGGGCACAAATCCAGACTCCGTGGTACTATTGAGTTTTTTTTTTTAAAACCCAGTACCTAATACATTGCCCGACCCGGGAATCGAACCGAGACTCTTTACCCGGCAGTCGCACTTGCTACCATTCGGCCAACGAGTAGTCCAAAGTAGTAGTTTACAGTATTTCTATAAAGTTAATGTCAAAAAGCAATATTATAATCCAAAGACTAGGATTGGGACGATTTTGAATCCAAAGATTTGAATTACGATCGGTTATTAAGTTCAGCTTCTTCTTGTTCCTATATATAACTGACGTCACCATCTTCTCCTAGGACGAGGCGAAGCAGGCGGCGCGATGGCGTGCGCCGGCTGCGAGAAGCCCATCCTGGACAAGTTCCTCCTCCACGTGCTGGAGCGCGCATGGCACGCCGCCTGCGTCCGCTGCGCCGACTGCCGTGCACCACTTGCTGACAAATGCTATTCCAGAGACAACAAACTGTTCTGCCGAAACGATTTCTTCAGGTAAGGCTTTATGAAGCTTCTAGAATTAAGAACTTTCCTCAATACTTGGATAGGTACACAAGGCAGCACTTCAAGCCGTTCAAACCAGTGTAAACTGACCGTTGAACGCATGGAAAGATCATATAAAGCGAGATCATGAGAAATTGGTTATGTTTATTTCGATGTGTAGCCGTGTCTACTTAGGGTTATTGAAGTCGCGGAGAACCTAACGGGCAACCGGGGCTCCGCCTCGACGTGCAGGAGAAGGAACGGGGTGGTTTTTAGTCAATAAGAGTCTGACACTCCCTTCCGCCTCACCCAGGCGGGAGCAGTCATTCGATGATTTTCCCCCATTAAAAAAAGGGTCTATTGAAAAGACTGATAGTTTTCGCAATACACGCAGTATTGTAAACGTGTTGAATGTAGCCGACATATTGATTTAAGAACATTAGCTTTATCCTTACATGCGAGTTTTATATCGCCTTTTACATAATATAAATCGTATACGTGGAATTCAATTGCAAAGAAAACTTGAAGTCGGAACTTTCTAGTGAATTATCATAAAACATCAACAGATTTTACTGTGTTGAATGCCGCACTGGTGTTACAGACTATAATATTCCTTTTACAACGAATGTGAAGAGGTTTCGAAATGAATCGCTAATGACAACATTACTGGTTAATAAACAAAGTCTATGCAATCGCCATATTAGGTTCGACGCAAACTTACGTTTACTGAACCAAGTATTCACGAATTTCGGTACTTCAGTGCAGCCGAGGCTTTAAGTTTAGCACGCAAACACGATTTGGCGCACACGACGTAGTTTTGATTGACTTGGTGTTACACACGTGATGCGAATTTTAAGGCACAAACTGTTCACAGAGTGATGGATCGCAATTTTGAGCTATAGACTCAGTCAAAGGGCAATAATGGCGATAAAATTGCTTCGAGACGGGAATATATCGTACGATTTTAGGAAATATAGTATTCTATACCTTAGTAAAACTATATGAAAATACATTTTTGTAGATTTGGACCCATATTGCTAATGGTCCCAATGTAGCTCCTTGTGGCATTCCTTTTTGTAAGTTTACATGTATCATAATTCATATTTTTATATTAGTACAAAAAATATTATGTAGTAGATGTGCAGAGCATATATTAAGATACTGTTTTAAAAGATGAAAGGACATAATTTTGCTCAGACATTCGTAACATTTTTTAAACAAGGAATAAGTGAAGTAAAACAGTTCCAAATACTACATTCTTTCCTAATTTTAGGATGGCTGTGCCGCGTTATTACGCAATGGGCCCACACTAAGATTAATACGAAACACAAAATTATTTGAGTGTTTATAACTTACATTGAATTTGAAACTAAGACCTATTCCAATAAATACTTTATAGCTTTATTAATTGGCCAATCATAATTATTATTCACTGTTAAATGTGTATACTGATTGCGAATACTGTTGTCACCTGTGTCCTCTATGATTGCTAGAACAATGTCAGAAGTATTAAATTGTACTTTTCCTTCAACTTTGGATCAATAAAACTTTATTTTTGTTGCAATTGATTTTGAAAGTTTAGCCTTGTAGTGTTGTTTATGTCTAAATTTACATGGTTGTTAAGTTACTTAGGTAATGTTTTTGTTTTAGGTAGTTCTACAGATTTAATATCTTTGCTCAACGACGTAAATATAATAGTTATAACTGTGTTCAAGTACTCTAAAGTCTGTAAAGAATTCTGATGCATTAAAGCTGCGAACTAAAGTTTACGCAGTGTAAAATATTTTTACGATTGAAGTCTCAACTAGTAATTTTTATCAAGGACTTCATATTCATCACTTAAGTACAAATCTAATGGAATTCCATTTGATTCTATTCCCATTAATTTATTTCTATGACTGTTTTTTCAACACATAAAAAATAGATTAACATACGCATCATTAAAGAATCGTTTGATAGATTCATCAGATCATTATAAATTAGACAAACAGTCGTCATGTAGTAAATTACAATCCATAAAAACTTGTACATTTGACATCACTTTGATTGCCTACTAGTTTTACTTAATATTATTTCTATTTCTGATACTGAGATTACAGAACAAATCTTCATCTGAAAGTTCTAGAAACCGAAAAGTGCCTAATATGAAAATAAATTACTCCTAAACATTTCTGATTTGCTTTGATTTTTCCTTCATATTTTTACAATAAGAAACGCCACAAGATTTTGGAACTTGTGGCTCTATAAAAGGTAGCATGTCTTTTTAGTTGGATTATATCAATGATACCCTAAATAAATAATTATTTTGGCTTTGATTTAAAACTATTGTGTATAATTACAAGTCTTGTAGATAAAACGACAACAATAACATTGAGCATTATTGTTAAAAAAATGTGAATGATTTAGGAGTGTTTAAGCTAATTCTCAATAAAAGAACACTCATAATTCAAACCATGAAAACAACCTCCATATTAAAAATTCCTGCTAACATTCTATACCATGATATACAAACATTCATCATTATCATTATCCATTGCTTCTTCACAATTTTTATTTACGACTTCATTGACCTTCAGGTTTCTAGGGCTTCTATGTCTATGCACACTGTATGTTCTATCAACATTAAACTGTCTTACAATTACTTGTGTACCCACAGATGTGGCTAATTATGTCATCAGCAGTCCGTGACGCGTCTTAATGCCGACAAGCAAGACGATTACCATCAATTTTCATTATGAACACAAGAACGTGTCGTTAGTTTGTGTAATGTTAGTACTAGGGTCCATGTTGACATTATTATTGGTAAAAATGTTTTTATTGATATTGATTTTCGTAGTTGCTTCATCAGTTAAAGATTCTAGCAAAGTCTTATACAAACTCATTACGAGCAGATTTAACATTTTGTTAAGATTTTTCTTTTGATCGAAGTAGATGTGCTAACTGAAACATGGATGGTTATGAATGATTTTCTAGCTGGTTACCTCTTCCCGATAATCATCGATTTTTTCGTAAAAACATCTAATTCTTTATAACATTAGGAATATTGGCACGGTTCATTGCAACTTTATAGGTCTAAAGAAATGGTTTTTTCCAAAAACTTGTAAATTAATTCTAAAGAAAGTAGAGTTAACTAACCAATGTGTCAGAGAAAGTTATATTTCAATCGCAAATATAAGAAGAAAACATAGAGTAATCCATAAATCAATAAATATTTAAACTTGTCCGCAAAGAAACCAGTTTACGAATATAAGTCGCAGTTTCTATTTCTTCTTTGATGTCGGTAATGGTTTCAATATCATTTCGTTAGTATGCCTAATTCGAGTTTTGATCTGTAAAAATAAATCAGTATTGACTGATGATCTGTCTTTAAAGTGTGTATTTAGACTGAGAGCGTGTAAAGTATTAAGTTTTGAAGATCTTTGAATCAATTATACAAATTGATTGTTACTGTGTCAGCTTTGAATATTTTATCGATTGAATATTTTTGCCTTGTTAGTGAGCTGCATATAAAAGAAACTTGTGTTAATGTAATATAAAAGAATTCTTTATAATTAATTATGCGTCTCGTCTGCATTTTTTATATATTCTTCGCCACATCTGTCGATATTTATCAAAAACAGCTAAATCTTACATTTTTTATACCTCTAGTATGTTTGATATACTGTCCAAAAGAGCCCAGTAAAAAGTATCTATTAAACTAAAATGTCCATGGCGTGGCATTACATGGCGCCAAAAGTTTTAAAAAGGAACAAAAAAAAAAACAATTTTGTCGCAGGTCAGGTAAGAGCGGAAAACGGTTCACTTACGACTTCCGGTGACTTGATGGTTTAATTCAGCCTGTATTGTGGTTAGGGTTCCGTGAAATTATAGATGTTGGTACCTATGCATTTGAGATAAAAGAAAGATGCTGCAACTAGAATTAATTATAATTGATAGAGAAGCACAAGTCTGAAGGCATATGTTCTAGATGTAACACTCAAATTAATTAGGCATGTGTTTTGGATTGTCACAAGTCACAGGTAGTTAAATAATGTATTTCTTATTATGTTATTTGACCATAAACACTTTCTTTTTTATCTTCTACTCTAGCAGAGTTTCAAAAATCCATCCGTCATCACAATTATGTTCGTATTTATGATTGTACGAGAGAAAATGGAAGTAAAGCATAGATAAAGCACAAACATAAGATATATTATGATAAATAGGATATAACAAAAGAATGACCACTAAATGTTGAACACAATACAAAAACAATAGCAATACAAAAATATGATTTTAATGGAACGCTTGAAATAGTAATATTTCAATTTGAATTTTACATTGTAGCGTATAAACCTGTCTACATTTGACAGTTAGTGTGACATCCATGATGAAACACTGGACATCGACACTCGTAACACTACAATAGTTATTGAACAAAGACACTTAAAATTACGTCAAACCTTTATTAAGTACATGCTTATAAAATAATGTTAGTTTGTTGGGAAACTCTAATAAATACTCCTTTTGTATGGGGCGTTGTCTAAGCGCTAAGGTGGCCTGGAGGTTAAGGCACCTTGCAGCAGACGCTAAAGTAACATTTTCTAAGTTATAGTATTTTAAGCTTGTCTTGGAGATATGACGAAACATAGCTCTGCCTGTAATAAAGTATTAAATCTCCAATTGTTTACCACCATGTAGGTAATGCAATAAATAGGTGTTCCATTAGGTTCAAATTAACGTACAGATAATTCTAAATGCACTTTAATTTTTAAACTTTTTGGTGCCACATGTATTCTTTTGATTTACACAAAAAATGCATGTCTATACAGAATCCCATCGACCTTCCCCATTTTTACTTAAACTTTTGTTTTGATGATGCCATACTTTTAGTGACATTTCAACTTCCTCAATATAAGTGACATCATTTCCGTTGTTTGACACCCCGTCATTACTGCGGTAGTTTTTCGACGACGCTTCAAAAGTTTGCGGTGTAATCTATGTAATAACTTAACTAAATTTTATAAAATTGGGGGGACGTTCAAAAATATCATCATAAACTCTAAACCACCAATTTCCTATAGCGTACTTAGAATGCTTACGACAAATCTTTATGGAATTCCTCAGGGAACATTTTAGGTCCTTTTTTGGTCAAAGATTAAGCTTAAGCTTTATGGTAACAAAGCTCTGTCAACAAACAAAATGTAATATATTCGACGATAAAATTAAACGCTTTATCATTATGTATATATTTCCCTAATAATTCTTCGCAAATGTCATCGTAAAATCTTATTTGTTGAGGCATGAGAGTCATCTTGATTATAACTTCAAAAGAGCTGTCATACTTCAATTTTAATGTCATCAGTCGACAACGTAAATCATGTTTAGCTGGAATTGTCTTAAAAATAATTTGAAAGACCAAAAGGGTCTGCCTTCAGGCCATGGCAAACTCAACTAAGGCAGAGGGTATAAAACATTCAAGCTGACGCGGACACAATTAAAAAATGAAGCGCAGCTCAGGCTAAGAAGCAAATTGATGAATGTTATAATCAATTAAAATTGCGTATCTTTATTCTTAAGAATATTTTGTTTCATCCTTTATGGTATATATTTATATTTCTCCGTCATTTGCCTTTCTTATTTTTCATTATTTCGTATTTTAAAGCATTTTTTTCTAAATTCAATGTTTCGCTCCATTTTCTGACGTGTAATTATTTTGTGCATCGTACGTATCGTCTTGTTCGAAATTCAAAACTTTTTCTTTGAAATCGGTGGCAACAGTTTGAGGTATGACATGGCGAGTTGCCAGCTTCATACAGCCAAACCAAGTTTATGTTTTATTCATTCGGCCTCCATCGTTTATGCAAATGTGGCTGGTAATAATTCAATGATGATAAAATAATAAAAAAACAACATTGCGGCAAAAATTCTTGTTCGCAATGTAATTAGAAGTAAACCTGAGGGCTTGAAGCGATTGATTTTTATTTCCATCAGAATCTTATTTATGCTGCAGTTCTGTGGCATAACGATATTTCCGTAGTACCGAAGCATATGTAAATTATTAAACAAATTAAATATTATTATTTTGTTATAAATCGTTTTTAAGTAGATGTGTTTTGTTTATAAAAGTATTCGACAATAACAATAATAGATATTTACTTGAGTTGTATCGTACAATAAAATCGCAACATTGAACTGACTATTATACCTTCATCATTTTGCAAAAAAACAAAAATCGAAATGATTATTATCGATGATTTCCAAGTGAATTCTAACTAAATACAATTAGAGGCTGAAATTACGTGATTCAAAAACGTTTAGCCTAATAACATACCTTGATATTAAAATCTAGATTGAATACACTAATTTTGTTTTTAAGTTAAATCCTGATGTCTCAACCTCAACGTGACCCTTGAATCGGATTATTTCATAATGATTACGGTAATCGATATATATCGTAATCGTACATCATTAAATCGGTGCTAATTATCATAATATTAGAAGATATTGCTCTTATATGACGAGTTGTGTTTACCCGTCGTTTTATTGATCACAAATTAGTGTTGTAGTCAGTAATCAAAAGGATTAGAATTAATTAGGTACAATTGTTATAAATCCATAACGGATAGTCTAGAATTCAAAATAATATTTCACAGCATTTTAGTCATAATCGACAACGAAGAACAAAAAATAGTGATAGATTTATTAATAAATCACACACATTTGAATTAGAAAACTAAATATCGCACACGATTTCAAAAAAGGAAAAATAACATATTTTTCAAATTTCGAAACGATCACAGACAATGCCGCGGGACAGCGATCATTTAAATCATTATCGAATAAGGTCTGGCCCACATTGCCAGACGAAAATAACATAAAATATGAATTAAAGCCGTTCGCGGGAACTTAAATCTATCAAAAACGACTATTAACATTCATTAGACCGCTACTAGACGCCCGACTTTTTTTTAAAATAATCGCTCACTGTTATAAACTTTGGAGTTCGGCACAATAAAAAGGCTGGTGTTACTTAGAAACTTTACTTTTTTTATTTCCATAGTTTTTCCTCGTCTAAGAAAAGTTGGATTGAGATAATGATGAATGTGAACAATGTAAATAACAGAACACTTTTTGTTTATTAGTAGGAAGTGGTTTTTTAAATCAACTGGTTTATTTTTAGCCTTAGTACTGCATAGGGAATAAAATAGTTCTTACTAAAGTTTAAATGGTTATTCATGCAGAATATAGGGATAAGCCTAGATTACCATTACTGTAATAAGTTAATACCTAACAATACCAAAAACGATTCAACTACCAAGAGTTTCGACTCGAAAAAGCCATACCCATTTCTCTATCGAAATTGCGTAGCGCTTAAACTAGGGACTAGGCAAATAAACTAGAACCTCTATTTAGTCATATGTTAAGCAATTTATCATATATTGAACGCATCACGTTGGTATTGATCGCACCTGACCGGATTTTGATGCAAGAACATTAATCATAGCAATTTGCATAACATTCACATGTCAACGTTGCGCCGAAAACGCTCGGCTACAGTCTAAGGCGAGGACTCATCGGCGGAAGATATATTATTTATTTATTAAAATATTTTTGAAACATATTTTATAGCGCAATTTTTTGATCTTGTTAGGTCATCCTCGAATTGTGTAATGTGAAATTACTTACCCTATAATTTTGTTAACACAGACGTTTAACCCGTGGTATGCCAGAACGTAGATATACGCGAGACACAATAGCTTTTCTATTGTGTCTCATACGCCGGCAGATAAGTGGTTAATAAAAAAATATTTATGGAATTATATAGGTACTTTGTTTTCATGCATGATTAAATCAAGGAACCTAATCTACTATCATTTTTAGTAGAATATGGGTTTGGTGTGAAGGACTAAGGGTTTTTGTCATCTTGACTCTTGGTCTTTATTAAAGTGATCCCAATGTGCAACTGTCCTGTTCACCAACACGTCGGTCTCTATCTCCATATTAAAGTTACGTCACAAACTATGAATATTGATAGCAATATCTCTGAATATATCATCATAATTCGGGTATCGGTGATAGAACCATCAGAATGATGTCAGATAGATTAGAATGTCGATACAAATGTTATGATTGAGATGACACGAAACACAATCACATCTTTGTATGCACAGGTAATCTGCTATACAGCCTCTACAATTTATAATGTATTTGAAATAAGTTTCTTTGTTTTCAGGCGATACGGTACAAAATGCAGTGGTTGTGGGCACGGCATCTCACCATCGGACCTGGTACGCAAGGCTCGCGAAAAGGTGTTCCATCTCAACTGCTTCACATGTCTCGTGTGTCGGAAACAGCTGTCCACCGGCGAGGAGCTCTACGTCTTGGACGACAACAAGTTTATATGCAAAGAGGATTATCTCGCCGGGAAGGCGCCGACACAGCATTGTAAGTTTTTTATTCCAAATTTATGACTTGTAACCTCTTTACAAGCTCGGTGTATCTCTAATATATTTAAAGATTTCATTCGTTATCAACAGATAAGTAATATTTTATTTATGTGCTATCTCTGATGCCGCCGCTCTTACTGGATGATTATCTCAACGCATCCATTGATGAACGGCCGTGCAATTAAAATGTGAAAGTTGGTAGCACTTGTTCCAATTTCAAATTAGACAAGGTGGAGCTTTACATCGATCGCGCGTTGTGAAAGGAATTCTGAATGGAAGTAGACGTGTGGCGACATCTCAGGTCAATGTCACAAAAGCAAATAACACGACAATTAGATTACTTTGAAATTGCACTATTCTTGTCTCCAAACTAAACTAAACACTATTTACGTAAGAGCAATCAAATAGCGACATACGCCCGTCACCTCAACAATCACTCCCGATATTGCTATACGAAAAAATAAATTAGGTCTTTTATTGTCCTCACTCGTTCTCGGAGCCAATCGTTGCAGAATAATTACTTTTCTAAAACACGACCACGTCTCCTTCAATTTACGAACGTGACATGTGAGAATTGCATTCTCAATTTAAAATGCATTTTTTATTGTTTAAGAACGTATCACGGCAACAATAAAACTCTCGGGCGCCCATTTTGAAATCGGATTTTTCGATCAATACGAACCGTAACAGAAATCCAAGTGAAGAAAAAAAGAAAAAAATTTGAAGGCGTCGGACAAAAAGCCAACCGCATTACACATTAGCCACGTCTCCACGCGGTAGTGTAGCGCTGTAGACATCGAGTTTTTTCTTTTTTATTTACCGCTTTGTCGAAGGCAACACTTTGACGTGAGGATGAAAAAACTGACGGATTGTAGGCAAGATGTAGTCGTGAGTTTGGGTAGGAGATAGTACAAATATTGTGATCGATACCCTTGTTAGGGAATGATAAAAGACCGAAATTGCATTTTAACCTGGTGATCCATTTCGTTCCTGTCGCTTGTAGCTATCTGCCATATTTGTATGAGCACATCTCGCATTGATATCCGGTATTTCTAGTTTTTATTGCCTCAATTATGACGTACCAAAATGTTAATATATTCAGTTCGCTACCGTATCGTGTAGCTCTTGAATATAGAGATTAATGCAAAATACAATTAACAATACATTTTATATCTTTTGTAGTTCGAAACACATTTCACACATAATAGGTGTCCCATCTGTATCAATTTATTTATTGAATGAAAATAAAACGAAATAGTAAAATATTTTATGCTATTCGATTGTAGAGGTAGAGTAAAACCGTTATTTTCACTCGATTTACAACGTACCGTGAAAATTGATTGATACACCACTATGTTTTTAAAAACGGAAATATTAAATAAGTAGAGGAGCGCTAAGCGTATTCAAATACGGTATTGGTGCAATAAAATAGTGTTGTCCGTGTTAGCCGTGTTAGCTCGTTCGCCCACAACATGTGCTAGCCGGCGGCGCCGCCCGTGTTTGCTCAGCGTAATTGTGTTTATACATTGTTAGAACGGTATAATGCCTGCAAATAAACTCGAGAGCAAAATAGCGTGATGCAACACGACGCGACGGGACCGAAACGACGGGAAAATTTTAAGTGTAGCGAGGGGTTGAATATATTCGTAGCTCGTAGCAATCTGAGATTCGTACTACGAGACTAAAATAAATAGAAGACACATCATGGTTGATTACAATTTAGTCAAGACATGAATAGATATAACAGTAAGTTTTAAACATATTTTTGTAATTAATAAAATTCAATCTTTTAATCACAAAAAGCTTTACATAGAGAGGAGTGAAAGGAGGGTAGGGAGGCCTTTGCCCTGCAGTGGGACGACATGGCTGAAAATAAATAAATAAGTAATAATAAAATTAAATCTAAGATACAACACGAAAAATACACACATTTTCGTGTTGGAATTATTACTCCAAACCGCAAACTCAAATATTGAAACCTCGGGATCAACGATGGGATCATCATCATCAACAGCCTATAAGTGCCCACTGCCGAGCAAAGCCTCTTCTCACACGGAGAAGGTATGAGCATTAATCACCACGTTAGCTCAATGAAATTATAGAAACTATAAGCCCAGGTTTCCTAACAATATTTTCCTTCACCGTTTGTCAGTGGTGTCTAAATAATTTTAGAAAATACATGCAACTCGGAAAAAGTCATATTGGTACTTGCCGATTAATAATATTCAAAAATTAACAGACAATGGCTTTATTGAGGGTAGACCTTATCAAACGCCTATGGAGACCTAAAAACATAGATTGGAAAAAAATACTTCAATCAGTACATTACTTGTTTTAAGGAATAACACGATATACCTAATATAATAATAACAAATTGCTTGTCTCAAGACAACGTCGTGCTTCTATAAATCATTGATGTCTTGACCTGGGTTCGGCTAATTAAATTATTGTTGTTTTAAGGCCTCCATCATTATCTAGGGTCATATACTAGTCTAGGAATCTGAGTTACTCATCTTATATGTTAGACCGTTATTGTTATATTATTATACTTTTTTTTCTAAAACGTCTAGATATCATGCCTCCTTGGCCGAGTGTTCGCAAGTGCGTCTGCCGGGCAAGGGGTCTCGGGTTCGATTGCCGGGTCGGGCGAAGTATTACTGGGTTTTTTAAAATATCCTCAGTAGTAGCACGGAGTCTGGAATATTGCCCGGTATATGGCAATAGGCTCACTCTCTATTACATTGAACTCGTAATATAAATAGTGAATAGTGGGTTGCATTGAGTACAGTGGCATGACTAAGTGCCGTAATGTGCACCTGTGTCTAGCCCTTCGGGGATAAAAGGCGTAATGTTATCTTATGTCTAGATATGAAAAGGTATGGTTTGGAGAAAAATGTGTGATCTATGTTTGAATAAATGGTGATTTAGTAATTTCTTGTTAATACATTATGACGTGTTGATGTGTAATCGTTTAGCGGCTTGTAGAAGCGATAAATAATAGAATGAATGATTTTTTTATCTCTTAAATATTGGCCTTAGGTAGTAGGAAATAAGAGAAGCTACAACACGAACACTAGGTATACTTAGTGACTACTTTGACTCCCGCACACTTATAAATTTTTTATTACCATTTATTCACATAAAAACAACGTTTAACATTTTATAAAAATCTCTTTACACTAAATACCAACAATTTTGTACCGAAAATATTACCCAAAAAAAAATATTTTCTCAAAACAAACATCAAATAGGGAACCCTGTACGAAGTACAGTATCATCATTTAACCCCCAAGTTATCGTGCAATGATACGATAAGCCAAACAAGGAATTGTTTCCACCAGCTGAACTGAACCCCACAGAGAAGTAGATTAGACCGGCGTGCGAGGGTTAAGAAGCTTACGTGGTTATTGATACGGTTCTGCAGATATTGTGGAAGTTTTAATGCAATGAAGGTTTTGTATGTAGATGTGGTTTTTAATCTCCTTGTCTATGTATTTTTTGGTTGTTTTATAATTTGATGCTAACATAGTCCTTTTTCTTTTTAATAGTAACTTAGAAATGTAAATGAAATATTCAGACGTTTTAAAATTATTTCTTTTATTTAAAGTTGTGACCATGAAAAAAAAAATGATTACATAACATCACGCCTTTTACCCCCGAAGGGGTAGGCAGAGGTGCACATTGTGGCACTGAACAATGTAGCACCCACTTTTCACTATTTATGTTATGAGTCCCATGTAATAGGGGGTGAGCCTATTGCCATATACCGGGCACAATTCCAGACTTCGTGCTACGACTGAGATTTTTTTTAAAACCCAGTAATACTTTGCCCGACCCGGGAATCGAACCCGAGACCCCTTGCCCTCCAGTTGCACTTGCGACCACTCGGCCAACGGGGCAGTAAAAATTACTTTTTACAAAAATGTCTACTCTGACACTCTCATCAAGTTTGCAATGTTTAAAATGTTTAAACGAAATTATACGTAGATCTTGTCATCCTCACATAAAAGCGAAAAACTATCGCTTTAAAAAAATCTCTAAAAAAAAAACTGTTTCCTGATCCGTAATTCGGTCCCCCGATCCTATTTCCTGTATGCGCATGAAGGTTGGATATCTGTTCGGGCCAGGCGGGGTCTGTCGGACCGGCGTGCGCCGATAACGCGTATCAATCAAACGCACGCGTGCTGGGCCCAATCGGCCCATCGGGGGAATAGGTGACCTTATCGCACCGTCGGCGGTGACGGGTTGAATTTTCTCTTCAACCATTCATCTTTGTGAAGTTATTTCGTTTCGATGTTGTAGGCGTTGAGTGTTTATTTCAAAGTACGTATCTATCTCTTTATTAGGAACTAGTTTATATTGTTTAATGATTAACAAGAAAGTATTTACGTAATTTAATTCCTTAAGATAGCATTTTTATTATTAAACTGTCAAACACCAAGCGGTCACCGGTGACCGCAACCTATTGTTCTATAATTGTGTCTATAATGACGGTACTCAACGAGTTAAGTACTTTTTTTAAGGCGTATATATTTTAGTTTTTAGTTAGTTATATTTTAAGATTTATATATTTATTTTTTTCAATTAACTGTATAGAATACTTTTTAAACTCTAGCCTATCTATATTTAAGTTAAGGTAAATATTTAAGCAACTCGATAAAAAAAATTCTAAGTGCTTTCATACTGAACAAATTCCGTATCACATTTTTTGCTACAATTCAAACTATAGATAGGTAACTATTGTAGGTGTGGAATAAAGTGAAATTTATTTATAAATAATAAAATTAGATATTACAACAAACTGTCTTTAATGATGCCCACAGAGTACCTAGTGTTGCCGGCTTAAAAAGTAGGAAGGCGCGAAATTTTCATAGAGTATACACTTATACAATACTAAACATAGACAAGTAATAAAATAACTCAACAGTAACGCTAATAAATTCTAATCACTATGAACATCGACACAGTTTTTAATTCAGAATAAAATTAAAAAAAGAGTGCAAACTTTTTTAATCCCATAGCTTATAAAACTCTTTATTTTTATTTCTTAAAAAAATATACGCGAGATAATAGTATAACTGCTTGCGTCTGATCCCCAGTAGGGTTGCACCCTCAAAATAAACTGCTGGTGGCTGTTTGTGTTGCAACCGATACGACCGAGCTGTTTGTTGTGGCCACGCTCCAACGCGCCTCATTACATTATACACTTGTTCTAAACATTTATTCTACAAAAAATAAAACAAGTAAAGAAAAATTAAAAATTCAGCGGACAATTTTCGTCTATCAAATAGTATTGGCAATATCTGATTTTTCCTGTTTCTATTCAACACTATTTTCCCGGAAGTTATAGACTATAGACCACCTACCTAGACTTGTATAAAACTCATTTTCACCAAAAGTCAAGTGTTAGAGGTTAACACAACTACAAAAGTTCATTACTAAAGGTTAATGTGCAGAATTTCTAATTTTTAATTTCTATGAAATATACGCCAATTTTGCAGTTTAAGTTTTCTATGCCACCCAACAAGACTACTACGATTTCAGTAAAAGTATTCACGAACTCCAAATAACACGAATGTCAAGCGAGCTCAGTGAAAAAAGTAAAACGCGAAATTTCAGACGTAAACAAAACCTCTGAATAAGTCCACGGGGCGTTCGTCTGTGAGATTTAAACCTTATCCCGAGGTGTTAAGAGCGGAGTGATACGCTGAGAGAAAATTGTGGTTACAGCTATGTGCAGTCACGTAGAGACTCCGAATGGCGTGGAATGGAGGAGACCGATAGAATCCCATTTCGTGTCCCCCTCCTCCCCCTCCCCCCTTGTCGGTAGCCGCGAGGGTGAGGCAGCCATTACTCCTGATTCTGCATCCGACGGCCCGATCAAGTTAATAAGACTGACAGCACAGTATTATTTCAAAATCTTTTGAATATTCATTCGTATTTTTCTTGGAAATTACATGATATCTTACGCTCAAGTTCAACAATGAATTCTATTAATTAAACTGAAGAAAACGTTAGAGTTTTTCTTGGTAACAAAAGAAAGTCGTCTGTGGCTCTGTCTAGATGTTTTGCGCGGCTTTCATATTCATATCGAGAGATATTAACAAGTAGTCGTCACTTGCACGTGTACGTGGATATAAATATACATAAATACAAAGTCGGTTACATTAAACATTCTACTGGTCTTTTATATGGTCGATTTTCTTGAATGGCCAATGGAACGAATATTTTTAATCGTTATGCCGCTCGAGCATGGTACAAATAGGTATAGTTAACCCGTGCACCGCGCACTGCCTGTATCGTAGATCGGCCGCTGCCGCTAGCTCGGTTTCACTGTCTAGTTATTGCTTCCCGCCTAACGTGGCCACTTCGATTCCGTCGTATGTCTGCCCATTAATTTTTATTTATCGTTAAAACGATCGATAGGTAGCGTGCTCGTAAACTGGCCGCAGTAAACGTTTATGTTTGAGTTTTATGATGTTTTAATGTAGCGTTTTTGAAAGCTCGCGAGTCCCGAGTTTCTATTTTATATGGACTCGTGGAATAGAATTATAGGCAGTAAAAACATGTCGAGGTGTGTGATAACCATGGCTTCGATTTTTAGTTTTGTCGCGTTGCAAAAATGACATTAATGTTCTTAATGTAAGTCTAACTGTTCACTGATTTATGGGCGAAATACGACCATATAAATAAAACGGTTTTGTACTTATGTGGAACTGTTATGTACGGCTCGCGGATGGAAGAATTCTGGCAGGTGAACGGTAAATAGTAAAATCGAACGAGCACGCACACACAAATAAAGACGGTAAAAAACTAATCGGTCAACGATTTACAGCGTCAGGAGCGTACCCCGAGGGCAAATTATCGATAATCGAGCGACTAACCAAATAGCCAGTGTCGATACAAGTTATCGACAGTAATCGTTATAATCGCTAGTGGCGCGCGATTGTTGCCGCTCGCCATTACGAGACGTGCGCGGCGTTTTAATACTTAACCAAGTTTTTTGATCCCTCACATCGAGGAAAACAAAACAACCGCTGGTCCCTTCTAAACTAGTGATCTGTCCAACTTTTTGTATACGCTTATTATTGAAATTATTATTTATTAACTGTAATTGTCGGCGACGTTTCGAGGGTTAAGTTCAGCGTTTAGCGTAATTTGGTCGGTTTGGCTTTTAGAGGGGCTTATTAGTAATTATTAGTTGTCAAACCGCAGTTGTGGTGGGGTAATTATTGCGTTTATGACGGAGATCGAAAATAATGTTTCCTGTCGGCGGCCATGACGTTATAGCGAGAGCAGATTATAATAGTGCAGGCTCTATTTCAGATAAAGAGTAGTTCAATTTCTGTATAACAATAATTAACTACAATCTCCATACGTAAACTATTAAAACAATTATTTTGTGATTGTTATTTTCGTTGGCATTTCCCGTTTTCAGATCGTGATGCGGTGCTCGAAGGAGCCCACGCATTCTTTTTTCAAATTATTTTTCTTTTCATGCGCGAGTATTGTGTGTGGGTAAATGGCGTGAAATTGACGGGTGGCCAGTGTTTGCCGGCATAAAGCCTGGCCATTTAAATATGGACCTTGGAGGTTATACTCTGCCACCAAATCGTACTTAATCTTTTTAGTGTCATGTTCGTACGGTAAAATTTTAACGCTAAATGATAGGTACAAATAATCATTCTTGCAAAGCATGGTCTTAATTCTCCAAAGCAGTAGGTAGTGGCTAGTGGTGTACTTTGATATACCAACTTTTCGTCCGTTATGATACTACATTCATAAAAAAGAGTGCGATGTGCGAGTTTATTGCTAAACCAATGTGCAAATAGGAATTCCGAATGATAGAAATAAATTCCAAATAAAAAAGCTAAGCTTTGAAGATAATTTGTCATTAATTATATCTTATTATTTCATGCAAAGATCTTTGTCAATTTCATAAAGATTTCGTACTGATTTGTTACTGCCAGTGCGCCAACTCTTTTGTCAGAACTCAGAACATTCAAATTCGAATTTCGAAAACAAACACCACTCCGTAAATTTAAATTGCGTTCGATATTTAAAGAGCATTACGCTATGATTGAAAGCTTTTCAGTTGTTCAGTTTAATTAAAATGAAATTGTTCAACACTTTTTAGTTTAAAATTAATTTGAATTAAACTTTTCTCAAAACTGGATATGAGCACCTTTGTGCTTTATGTTTTATTTTATTTATTTTTTTGTTTTATACTATGCACGTTCGTTTCCAAAATTCAAGAGGATGAAATATTTTATTTTTTCGTTATAAGTTTATTGTAAATTCAACTCTACTTCAAAGGTTTTAAAACACGTTTTTGCTTGGTTCGTGCCTAGACGGATATCTATCTACAGGGTGGTACATAGGTTGTGTCGCAAGGGTGGAGGCGGCTCAAGAAATATTATTTCCTTATCTGCCCCTCGCAAGTCGTTTTTCCCCATCCTCCTCTTGACCGAGCACCCTTACTTCAGTCGAATGAGACAATATTTTACTACTACAACTTACTTTTCTTCAGGAATGGTTCTAGGAATTATGATTGGATGAAATGAATGATTGACTCATCAATCAATGTGTGAAGCTGAGGTAGTATGAAAATTTATTTTGGTTGTATTTTTACGGAACAAAACTTTATTGGAGACATACCTATGAAGTTTTTAGTTAGGTAATGTTAGAGAATATTACTATACAATATCGTGATTATTTCGAGTGTTACAAAAGTGATTATTTTTTACGATTTTTATACAGCCTGTAGTTATAGTCCGTAGACTTGACACATAACACACACTTTAATGTAACATCAAAATAATTCATTGAAACTAACAACACGAGGTAATGTTCATTAAATGACGTCACATTCAAACCGCTCCAAAATTTACGACTGAAAACTATAAAATGGCCTAATAAAAAAAATCATTAATCGTGGACCTGATTAATACCGACCGGGATGGGCCCAGGCCAGGTCGGTACGAGTTAAAGGGGGCACCCTACAGGGGGCACCATATAATTGGACCCCCTAAGTTTCCCGCGTTAAGGCACCAATGTTAGGTAATTTATGGACTGGACAGTCATTATCGCTGGTGTGTTAGATATCTGTTGTTCACCTCCTTAACGAATTTGTTTTTTATTTATGTAAATAGCTTGAATGGCTTGTCTGTGGCTTTTGATTGCGTTTGAATATCGAACACGGGATTGTGTTTGGTTGTTGTGAATGGCAGTTGTTTGTAATAATTTTGTAGATATTAAACGTATTTGGTTAGTTAGAAATGTGATTTTATAAAACCTATTCGGTTGGTTTTTCACCACAGTTGTTTAAACTACGCTGCATATCTACATCATATGACATGTCTTTAAAAATCTATAAAGAAAATATAGGACTTTGCATAATTTGCTTATGTATATATGTCGGATTTAGCAGATCATTGAACAAAACAAACTGGAGTCCTTTCACGGATATATGCACAGTAGCCACCAAAATCCACCGTCCATTAAGCAACAATAATCAGGCACATAAAGCTCCAAGTCAACGTCCGGCTGCCGAAGCAGTCAATAAACTAAATATTCCAGGAAAGAAACACAATCGTCAATGACACCCGACACTCAATCCAACGCTTGTTCGGCCCAGAACGCGCCATTCATACAAAACATATGCTAACAATCCGTCCGTGCCATTATTCAACTTAACCTTAACACTTTAATAGCCTGAATCGGGAATCGAAGCCGCGACGCCTCATTTCACTTTGCTTCCTCACCACTACCCACCAATCCAATCTCAACCTTAATCCACAACTTCTTGACTCAAAATCCCATATCATCAACTAAGCCCTCTTAATTGGCTGCCGTAAATTGTAAACATCTTATGTAACTCAAATAAACAATTGAATTTCAATTCAATTCAGATCCGAATAGGGTTAATAATGCGATGCAAGGAGGAAATGCAAAATTTTCAACTACACAGTTTACTTGGCAATTAAAATTAATGAGCGAAACAGGTTCGGGTGGAAACAGAAATGTGGCTGAGGTCTAGAGGTCTGATGAAGATTTGAATACGTGCGAATAGATTGTTTACTGCTAAACAAAGTGAAGTATTTGGAACCTGCTTCTGTTGCACGCAGCAAAGATTACTATAGCTCTCTAGACACAGAATTGACTGTAAACCCTCCATTAACATCACAATCGACAGCTCAATTGACAGTCGAGAGGAGCACTCTTGATATTTATAGCCCCAGCGAAGAATAGGCTCTAGCAATTTGATGTCACAGCACAACAGCTAACACATAAAATAGGGAACGACTCCTAAAATACCTTGCAACCAACTCAAGACCATAGTCTAACAGAATTAGAAAAAGGTTGTCCACAAATAAAAAATATTTCTTTAACGCTTCATTTGAACTTTGGTTGTTTATGGTTTGACTTTTTCTAGATCTGTTCTGGTGACGAACCTCAATGGAGCGTGCAGGTTTCCGCATAGAAAGCGTTTCCTGAGGTCATCCGATCGATATTTTTTACCACTTGTTCAAATATTTTCGCATCTTAAACCGGATGGATTTGAAATTGCAGTGCTTGCCTTCCTTAGCAACTACGTCGAACAAATACATACTAGCTGAAAATAAATTTGATTCGACACGCCGTGCCCTGTTAACTTACTTCGCAATAAATCTTCAAATTGGTATACAATTGACAGCCTCAACAGTTCGCCGTGCCTGAAATTACCTCAAGGGAGGTCGCTCCGAGTCCGTCAAACGTTCTCAGGCTACCGATACAGACCTCCTCCATTTAATTGTTTTCAAAATTTTACTACCGCTCTAAATCATTCTTTTCTGCGAACCAGCCAACGTTATGTGATTTAACTGCGAAAGCCTTCGCTATCCTTTGATGAACTCAATTTATATTCAAATCATCGTTCTCAGAAAGATATGAAACCGCCTCATCACTGTCTTTCCCATAGATTTAGACAACCGTCTTGTTTGAAACGTTACTTCGTATGTAAATAAAAACACTGCGGCGATATTAATAATGCGGAATAGAAACAAAAAAAAAAGAATTAAAAATCGAACGCCGGGAACGAAACATCCATACAATAATGGGAAGGAACAAAGAAGTAAAAAAGCGGGAAGAAACCTGTCGACGCCATGTTGTGTGGCAGTCGGCCTTCACGCCTCGGCCGCTGAAGATTATCTTTCGAAAAAAGAACCGAACGGGAGGCTTTTCTTCACGATGAAGGTCTTATATTGCATTCATGTCGTGGGACTATCGCCTCTTTCCGCTACCGAATAAAGAGTATATTAGTATGGAGTTGTTTCGACTTAACGCCTTTTGTGATCACTTGGAAGAAAGAGCATCGTCACCGTGCGCCTGCGCTGATGACCTGTCAATTCCGTCGTGTACGCCGGCTGTAGAGAAAAAAGTGACATTAGAGGCCATCTATTATTTTGACTTTATGTGGGGAGATGGAGCCGAGATTGATCGTGTTTGGCTCAGCCCTTTTAATTACACCGCATTCAGTTGAATGGCTTTGTATTCGTCTACTGTTCGGTAGATGTTTATGTATACCTACGTAACTACTTATGTACAGTCATCTTTTGTGGGAAAACTTTTTGTAGCTCAGTTAGAATACTTCGACGCTCTTTTTTGTACATATTGGTTAATTTTCTTTAGAGCTCTCTTTCTTGATCTGATTGATGGGTCTTATGGGTGAAGAATGAACGTTTGGAGACCACCACTACTATTGCGGAAAATAACTTCGTCCTTAATCCGTTTCGTTTGTTCTTATCTCTTCTTCGTCATTATCACAGTCTTCAAAGGCGCAAGTAACTCTCTAGAAAAAGATTTTCCTCCGATCGACATACATTATGCGCGCACGCATTTGTCACGGCGCGTTCAGTGTGCGCGTGCGCAGTTTCTTGCATCCTCTCATTGTGCGATTTCGTATGGCCGCCATGCATTACCGTCAACTACGTCGTTATGTCGCATTCTTGTCGCTAAAGCAGGATTATAGTACAAAAAACTGTACAAAATAAACGCTTTGTTGAAATGTTAGTATAGTTTCTATCGGGATAGAAGCGTAAGGTTAGGCTAGCTTAGTTAACAATTTACAAAATCGTAGAAATAATCGCATACAGTCGTTTCTTTTAAATTTTTACAAGTGTTTTAACCTTATGTAGTTTATTAAAAAAGTCATCATAATCGGCAAGGGTCTCAGGGGTCAGGGTTCGATACTCTGGTCGGGCAAAATATTACTGGGTTTTAAACAATTCGCATTAGTAGCGTATTACATGGGACTCATAACATAAATAGTGAAAAGTGGGTGTTACACTGTACTTACAGTGGCATTAAGTGCCGTAATGTGCACCTCTGTCTACTACTTCAGTGATAAAGGCGGGATGTTAGTTTATGTCATAGTTTTGATGAAGTGAGAATGCTTCTCATTTTTGTTTTATTTTGCATCAATATTTTTGCCATTTAGAAATGTTTCGTTTAAGTTCTTTATCTATAATATAAAAGTTGTTTTCCAACAAAATAAAACGTCATGATTCTGTGAACTGTTAATCAACGTTTTCTGTCCTATAAAGCTATCAGACCATTGCTTTTACCACCTGCCTGTATTCTGGAACATTGGACGGATACTGAAATATGTTGCTTCAGACTATTGTTTGAATTTGATTGCAATGTAAATATATAATTAATTAATCATTCATTTTTGAGTAAATATTCTTAATTTTCTTTGTTTTTATTTTTTTTATTTCGACAGTGAGTTCCCGCTCACAAATTGGAGCCCAAATGGTTCCGTATAGTTCGGTTTTAGAGAAATTTCCCCACACGGACTCTCCGATTGTGGAATGAACTCCCTGCCAAGGTTTTCCCGATGGGGGTACTTCAAGAAAGGAGTAAATAGGTTTATTAGGAGTCAACAAAGCGCATGCAAAGCCTCATGTGTTGCAAGCGTTCATTGGCCATGATAACCACGTGTCGTGTGCTTTTCTTGCCACCGGCGTGGTATAAAGAAAAAGCTCTCGTTTTTCTCATGGATACCGTATGGGCTGACTATGGGACTACTCATTCGACAGAGACTGGCATTAGCAGTCTTCGATCTTAATGAAACTACAAAGACATCTGTAAAGTAGGTGCTGTACTCATTTAGTTCGTTATCATCAACAGCCTGTATGGACTAACAACGAATACTAATCTTTTGGTTCATGAAAGAAAAAAAATATCTAACACCTACTACATACTTATTTTCATTTTAATTCTATAAAAAAACTTCAACATTTCATCACAAAACAATTCCTGTAAATAGACAACGCTCGCACGAGTTGCCAGCGAGCGTACAGTCGCGCACAGCATTCAGATATAGAAATAAATAAAGCCACCGCACACGCGGCGCAGGCGCAATCTCCGAGGGTCACGATCTGCGGTCACGTAGCTCCCACTCCCATAATAATACATATATAGTACACACTACTATCTTGCTTCTTATACCCACTATGTAATTTAGTCTACGTCCGTAGCTACACAAAAAATAACTTCTAATTTAGACTAATAAATAATGCTACGAAGGTGTGGCTAAAATTAGTTTATTATTTTAAATTTTATAAATAGAATAGACAAACGAAGTCTTAGCACAAAGGTTTTATTAGCTGTAATACTCTGGAATAACCAAGAGAGACAATATTAATTACCATTAGCATTCTAAAATTTATATTTCCAAAGCCCATTCAATAATAGGCAAACAAGAAAAAAACAGTAGCCATATAATATTTGAAAATAGAAATAAAATATGGTGCCTCAACTTCAGACATGGAAAAACAATAAGAGAAATAATGCGCATAAATATATTCTTTGCACAACTGGTTTGTTTCATTAAAATCTTGTCTGGACCAGCGGAGCAGCGTCCTTAATGAGTCCTAAAGTATCATGAGCGCTCTAAGCCCCCGTCACTCTATGGTCATACTCTATGATTGACGATTCCTCATGTCTAATGGTAATGGATACCTAGTCATAATTCTTCACTCGTCGACGATTTCTGAAAAATGAAAATGACTGTAAGTCTACTCTTTAATTTCGTTCCATAGATAATAGAATGTTGATTTATCTACTATTTTTTTTGTTTGTAGTTCTTTCGTTATTGTGAGTGGTGTGTGCATAGTTTCATTTATGCAGATTAGTGAAAAATGGTTTTCTATTCAATTTTTTATAACTGTTTACTTGGAAATGGTGAAACTTCATCTAAAACGTGGATCTGTCTGTATCAAAATTTTGTATAAGTAAATGTATAGAAAGCCTCATGTTTCTAGAGCATAAATTTGTTTTCAGAAAGCCTGAAAATTTTCCTAGAACTCAATGAGATATCCATGATGGTCCAAAACAGACAGAATTTAAACGCAAGCGGAACCGTGGGTGGTCGTTTACTATAGAAACACCGTAAACAAACTGAGAAATTGAAATATTATTCGTCAATACACAAATCGAGCTCGTTACGGGGTCAAAGAATTCACTTCGGTGCATAAAAAAATAATTTAACACCAATTTTTCACAGCTATCCGATGGATGGGCGACTAATTTGTCCAAATGCTGCGGCTCGGAGTGCGCGGGCGCATCCCATTGTGTTAGATCAAATATGGCGTCGTTAATGGCGGCCGTAGACGCTGACATATTGCCTTACGTGTGTTGTAACTGTAATTTATTGGTGTACCACTGTTTGTGACTGTACGAAATTAAGCAGCTTTATGTTACACAGGTCATTTCTCCTGACCTCTCGCTGTTCATCTTTTCAGTGTTATTCAATGACTTCATGTGTTTAATATGGTGTTGTACTACGATTTATTAGTTCCCGGTGGGTAGAAATGGTTTTATGAAACCAGTTTCCAATGGACTTATTCTATCTGGTTTTCTTAACTGTTTATGCATTGTAATTGCTTGTTTTATACGATACTAAATGGAGTACCTATTCCTAAGTACTTATTAGATATTAAAAAGGTATTTACCGGTCTCCATAAGAATATATTACAACTTTTTCAATGTAGTTGGTTGCAACATTGCTACTTATCGATAGTCATCATTTAATTTCTGAACAAATATTGTCTGCGGCGGACTTTCAAAAGCTAGATACTTCTAGTTAGATCTATCTTAAATTCCATCCTAGGAACTCAATCTATTCGATTTGGAATAGTACACAAATAGCGTACATGTAACGACAAAACTTATTATGTACAGCCACGTAAAAAAGTACAGTCGTATAAAAAAGGTAGAAAGTCATTAGTCATTTCGGCGTACGTCGGCGAGGCGCCGCGAATCAGAATGCGCTAAAGACCCGACTCATGCTATCGTAGACTTGTATTGTGTTCTTCGACTACCCTCCCACCGCTACTTGGGGAAGTCACGCTCACGACCGCCTTTGTCGGGAGCCGGCTCGCCTGCTTTTGTCTGGCTGCAAAACCGATTTTTTTTAGCTGTAGGTCGTCTGAACTCTGATATCATTCTAGTCATGTTGATAGTTTTCTTTGTGTTAATGATATGAGTAAGTAACGGGTTTTATCATGCTTTGTTGCGTTTGAGTGACGTAAAGACAGCTGAAAAATAAAACAGATTTTACATATTTAACAAAAATATTTAGGAAAATAAATAACCAGGAATCTCCTCTTATGTTATGTTAAAATGTCTGTTTTGACACTAATAATAATGCAACTGTTCGCTCCGTAACAAATGACATGACATAAATGTCGCATCACAGTTCTATTCTTGTGTCGTCCACTCACATCACGACGTTTAGTTCTAAAACAATTCTCTGTGCGGAGGCTCCCAAAGCTATCAGGCAGGGCGGCCGATGGAAATGACAATTTAAAAACCGCTCTCGAGCCTACCTATAGCTGATTTTACATATACTTGTGTTTCGCACGCACGCTCCGTGCGCAACGTCGATAAAAGAGGGCGTGGTCGTCACCGCCGCATCCACCAATCAGGTTGCTTCGCTCCACGTGTGCGTACACCGCACCCTTTCATGTGTGCCGCATCACTACCCAAGTGTGAGTGCGACGTTACGTTTATACGGCCGTGGTGTATATGGGCGTAAATAAGTATATGCCGGCTACCGGCACCACAAAGGTTCCCATATCTTTTATGTTCTTAGATCCTTATCTCGCGGTTTCTTATTTTACATTTGAGATGGTGATCTGGAATTAACGGTCAGCCCCATAAACACGCTATAACAAACTTTAATATGGCCGTAATACAAAATAATCTGTGATTTTTACTGCGTTCGCTGCGTTAATAGGTTGTTATAGATTCAAAGATAGCGCACTGGTGTTTTTTGGTAAAAAAATATTCATGAATCACGCTGATTGAATTGTTAATGGGCCTAAATTGTTGATTATCTCGATGTAAATTATGTTTTTGAATGTGAGTTTATGTAAAACAATACATATAGTTTTATCTGAAACCAGTTATTAGCTCTGAAATTAGCATAAAACAAAACCATTAAGTATGGCAGACATGATTAAATCGTTACAGAGGCCACCGGTGCACAACATCAAAATCGATCGAACGACTATCGGTAAATAATGAATTGCAAATAAAGAAGCCACAAAATTTTTAAATTCGAATTTAGTACATCAAAGAGAACTTGTTCTATATTCGAAATTGAACGACAATAAAAGACCGTTTTCCCGCCAAAATTCGATTAGCGAGGTACAGCGCGGGACAAAGGAAGTCGTTTATACGGGGGGCGGTTTTAAAATTGATTTTGGTAGCGGGGTGGGGAGCTCATAGGTGAGTGGTCGCGACAGTACCTACGGGACCCGACTGTGCAAGAGGAATCCGCGTTCCCATTCCATATCGACAGCAGTCGCAATTTGTCATCGTTAATCAGTTTCAAACTGCGTTCTCTGCGTGTTACCTCTCAAAACTAACGATCCTACATATTTGGAACTACATATTTCATTTTCAATCTAATAGTTAGATTCATCACCTATCGAAATAGTAAATAACTTTCATGGTTAGAACTACATTCATTTTATTAAACTACAGGGCCTCTAGCCAAACGCCACTTTAGCGCTTGTCTATACAGAGAGAGTAGAAATCAAAATGTATGGGGATGACACTGACAAGTGTCAAAATATACGTCAATTCCATATAATTTGGTTTTCTATTCTACATCTGTTCCATATCTTGCCTATTACATAATTTTATAGGAAATGTCGACCTCATCGTTCCCTTGATAAAATTGACGTGTAAAAGTGATGCCTTATAGCCTATTTACGGAAATAAATTCACTTGTTTCACTTAATCTTTCCAATCTAAAGAGCTATCAAACTCAAACTTTTTATTTGCATAACTGTCAATCTGTCAATAGATTTGGTAAACAGATAGATTTTTTACACATTTACTATGAAATTTATATTAAAATCTTATCTCTAGTAGCTTAATCAAACAATACATAGGCCGTTAAGGATATTTAAAGTAACCAGTATCCTTTGAAAGGCGAACTAACATAGATACAACAAACAGGCACAAAAGATCACAGGGCTCTAGTGTTTGTACAACAAGGGCTTGGGGGTAAAGCACCCTTGATTCACGGACGTTTTACTCCTAAGAGGGTAAAGCAAACATACTCCTACCGATCAAGTTGTGATAGGTGATGAAATATTGCTCGGTGATTAGATTGTTAGTGCTTTCAAAGAGGTTTTAGTTTTAGAAGTGGGTCTTGATATTTTAGGAGACTATGTTGAGTGTTGGTGGAATATTTTCCCATGCTCGAGAAAAGCTTCTGTGGATATATTAGTAGATACATATGATACCTTATCTGGCTGGTAGTTCCAGAGATTGGTGCTTTAAAAAAAGAACCGCTTAGTTTTAATATTTTACGGTTGGTTTTGACACATTTTGCAAAAAAAATTGAGTATTTTATCTTAAATTTTACATAGGTCCTACCTTCTGCGTCATCGTTTCAATTAGTTGCTATTTGACTTAAACACTTATTACTAAAACGCTCTTTGCTCTTCCTTTGTTTCACAATATTCGAAACAACAAACATCTTTAAACGCTTTCCAACCAAAAAGAGAAGATACGATATAGAAAAACTCAACTTTTTCTTCATTACTATGTCGTAGTACCCCAAAATGACTTGCAAGTCGGCTGTAGAAGCGCAAGTCAGTGGCGGGAACGCAGTAAGATTAATATAAGTCAAGCTGTAGTAAACGCTGGCTCATCGCGATATAGGCTTAATTAAGTTGGGCCCTTGTTGCCACGCAACTCCTTATTTGTGTCAAAAAAGCTAAGTATTGAGAAATGAGGCCGAAACGAAAGGTGTATCACCATCTTTCTGAAAAAATTAAGATGGACAACTGACAGCGGTTTAAATTTGGAATTTCGAATAACTCTAGTCAAATATTAAATCATATTTGAAATTGGAATAGATAAGATAGAGCTTCTGTTTCTTTTATAAACCCGACCTTACCAAAATTGGCGGCGTCTATTAACGTTTTTATCGACACATCTATTTTATGTGTTAGATAAAGTTATTAAAATATTGTATACACATCATGCCATAATATATTCTCCGAGACAAGCTCATCTCGTGCCATGACAGATGTTATAGTGTACGCCGCCCTAAAATAGCCTCAGGCTGAACAGACGGTACCGTGGCCTGCGCCGGTTGGATTAAAAAAAATAATAATGAAAATGGATTTCATTTTGAAGTCGACTAATTTATGACTGTTGTGTTTAGCTCGCGAAAATATAATTATTGTTAGTGTACCTAGGCTTTAATATTTAGTAATATGAAGTTATACATTTCTACTTGAAGAAAGATCTTATTGTAAGTACTTTATTCAACTTTAAGTTAAAAATATCTCAGAAGTTTGCTAGTAAATAATGCCAATCAAGGCGAGCAAAAATACAATTCATAAATAACGTTAATTGCTAGAAAAGGGCAGCTCGATTTAATAAAAAGTGTTCAAGTAACTAGTCTTCTGATTAAACATACTTTCTTAAATAAATAAACACAGACTCCTTACCAATTAAACAAAACACGATTGAAGACAAACAATTGGGTGATCAGACTAATAACTTGATCGTTGGTGGGTAAACTACACGTGCAATGTCCATAGTCGACAAGTGCCAAGTTCTCAGGTCTAGGGTCCAAGAGACCCCTACAGAGTACAGCTAAGTGTCCGGTCACTTGGTCCCCTTCTGCAAACGTCCTCCAGCCACCCTCTATGTTTGCAAGGAATAAACGGTTTTTCTACCCCTACTAAATGTTTCACGAAGAATTACGACTTTGAATCGAGTTCGCAAATGACTTTAGTATCAGAATGTTCGATTGTCTCTTTGACACAGAGAATTATGCAGTTATTGTTTAAATAAACTTAAGTAAACTAAGATTTACAATCAGATTAATAATTAATATCTATGGTCTCGACGAGATAGGTGAACTATAATATAGGTACTTTATTGCACTCTTCGTTTCATATGACCGGGCTATAATTAAAAATTGAAAATTATGTAGGTACGTACGCTATAGTTTAAAATCTTCTAACAAAACAACAAAACATGAAAAAAATTGTGTGTAGCTATTGGATACTTACGTTATTATCAGTTAACTGTTCATTAAATACCTAATGTTCATATTTTAAACTGTTTTGTGAGTTTGAAATTATCTTTCCTGATTTAATAATAATGTTTGATTGTTGTTCCTCTTTGAAAAGAAAATGACATTTTTCTTGTAAATTTTTAGAATATCCATGTTTTTTCGGGAACATCACATTTTTTTGCAAAATCTATTCGAGTTGTTCCAGTACCCCTAGTAGGAACCCTCTCCCTCCGCCATGAGTAATTGTTTTTGCGGCTAATTCTTTCTGTTCCCATTTCTTTGGGGGACGCTTCACTCGAAATTACATTTTTATTTGGTTAAACCGGCTCGGGGTGACGCGATTGCTTTTTGATAAGTCAATTTTATTTTAAAGGGGTTTTTAATGGTTTATTTTTACATACGATACTTGTGTAGAAAAAAGAAGAAAGTAAGTTTTATTTTCAATAAAATTCCATGCAGACGACAATTTGTTGCCTGTAGTAGGTAATATATTTGGCAGTCAGTTCTATAGGTATGCTAAAAATGTTCTATGACTTTCTTAACATAAAATATCTGTTCACAGCGGATTCACTACTAGGTTCGGGGTCTGATGAAGAAGAAGAGGATGAATCGAGAGCTGCAAACAACTCGAGTAGTCCAGCGCATGCGCCACATCCAGCCTTACACTCCGAACTATCGCATAACGGAGATACGAAGCCTCATGATGACTCTGAAGACCAGGTTGGTAGATTTATTGACTCTACTGAATTATTAAATGATGTTGATGATATAAATGGTTATCGGATTTAAGTAGGAAACTGGTTCATAAGAGTTATATTGTTTGTTTAAAGTAGATTTACCTTCCAGTGTTATCTATTAGAATATTTACGCAATATTTAGGTGCATGATGTTGACCCAAAACTCTAGCTTACTATCAATGATGTCTACTAATAAATCGACAATCCCACTGTTACAACTTCGGGGCATGTTCACATAGTCGCATTCAGTTGTTTCTCTTCACTTCACAGGGCTCGCTGGACGGGGACCCGGAGACTAGAGACTCTCAAGCGGAGAATAAGTCCCCTGACGATGGGAATGGAGGCTCCAAGCGAAGGGGACCGAGGACTACAATAAAGGCGAAGCAATTAGAAATTCTGAAGTCGGCTTTTTCCCAAACGCCGAAGCCAACGAGGCATATAAGAGAACAGCTAGCGAAGGAGACGGGGTTACCCATGAGAGTAATACAGGTCAGTGATTTAGTTATAAAAATCTTCAGTCATACTTTTTGGAATCATTAAAAAAATTCTAATACTTATTTGAAAGCAACATGTGTTAAAGCTAACGTCTTAGAATTTGGCATAAAAATTGATTTGTACAAGACCTCTATTCATCACGCACTCCTTGGTAACCGTTACAAATGGCTGATGCTCTGTCATGGCGGCGTTCGGTGCGTTCGCAAATTGAATATCGCGCTCGTATCCGTCCAGGAACGCGGCGCCGACGTGACAAATATCCTAATTAACGAGTGCAATCTATCAGAAATATTGTGACGCAGTTACTGAACGCGACATATAAATATAAAGTATTTTACAGCTTTTACTATTTGTATGTGAAGCTTATGATATTGGGCATGTTTTTCAATATTATACAATAAACTTATATAGTAAAACAAGCTGTTGATGTTGACAACTAAATTTGATCATCAATAGTAAATGATAAGTTGCAAATTGCTTTGAAAAAATAATGTTGTTTATTATACAAAATCAATAAGCTTTGTAGATATTTATTGAATAGTTTATTGTATTCTTTTAAGATTTGAACAGCTTCTTCAGTAACATTCATAACTCGCATTATAAATTTTGAATCATTTTAATCTGAATCAACGTGTTCGCGGAATCCATAATCAATCTTACCTACGAAGGTTGATCCTATACCCACATCTAATGCGGTTACGTTCCCAAAACCCTAACCTGATCTAACACATGGAATCACGCGATTCTCCACACCGTCAGCAACAGATGTCTGGAGATCCGTCCGTCTGTCCGTCACGCTTTTTGCGTTCCTTCCTCTTTGTTTCAGTTTTTATTGCATTCGGTACCGAAATAAAAAATCCTTAGTTTTTACCGCAGTCTAGCGGACTGTTTGTAAACGTAGTGCTACAACACTATCGTCATTATAATTTCGTCAATGTTGCTACTCGGTAGTGAAATAATTAATGGAATTCAAAAAAATGACCGCTTTACATCAGATGTTGCAAAAATGCACTTAGTAACTCGGAAATTATTGTCTGTGAAAGCAAAAACAATGGATGATTATTGTAAAGCTGTCTAATTTGACTGTAAATCATTCTATGCGAAATGCAATTAAAAATAAAATATTAAATAATGTTACCACCGAAATTAATAGCTCTATTATGTTCTATTGTTAGGGTAATGTGTTAAAAATGTAACAAAATCATACTTTCTTACTGAACAAAAAGCGACGAATTCTGTCGGTTCCACTTCAGGTGCTATTTTCGTGGAAATAGAGATTTCACAATTATTCGTCCGTAAAGTGACAAATGTGTGTACAAATATTTACAACGCGGAGAGTTGAAGTGAGCATATTATTTTTCTCTTACAAAAACAATGTCAAGTATGTTAAGTGGGGTAATAAAGAACATTTTTTGTCGCCACTCGTCAGTCGAGCCAGATCGCGCGTGTCAAATGTTTGTGCCACCGCCACACCGCCGCACCACATGTGCCAGCATAACTGTAAAATGACTTTTTCAACGGGATTTAACTAGTTAACACCGGTGCGTGTGAAATATGCCGTTTAAAGACACCGCTTTCCACATCTATACTTTTTTTCTTATAATAAAATCAATTTTCTACCAAATTTATTAGCCATTGAGATTTCATCAATTTTGAAATTATACAGAAAACAGTGAAATGAGGTAATTTACAGGAAAAATTACTTTAAATTGATCCCAGAGTTTTTGCTTACAGAAATCTGATTGGATAGTTAAACGTTCTCTATGGCTTTGTGAAATTATTGATGGTGTGTTAGTCATAAATATTGGATTTATGGACATTTTCATCATTTTAAATACGTTGGTATTTTATTAACAAATAAAATTAAATGCGTGACATTGTTCCCTATTTCACAGTCATCACATTACACCACGGTATTCGATGCGACGGTCGTTATTTTAAAGTTCATACATTCTTTACTCTTGCTGTAAACATGCTACGTTCTCGAATATTCTATAATTCTAACTTTATGTCAGTCTGGTATAAACATGCTACGTTCTCGAATATTCTATAATTCTAACTTTATGTCAGTCTATTTGACGGATCTGTGTTTCGAATCGTCACTTACATATATAGACAAGTTTGGTTTCCTAATTACAATTTGTAATCTACCTATACGTCATGCGAGTCCTTTAAAACTAAATTGTTATCGTGTAGCAGACATTATGTCTCCAGGAATGCAGGAAGAGATATGAAAATAACAAACTACCAATCCTGCCGCCACTCTGCCTCGACGTCTGTGTCATCCGACCGCGAAACGAGAAAAAAAAACTGAAGATATTTTAATAAGTTCATATATTGTAATTTCTTCAGCGTGACGGCCCTGTCACCGCTCGACGCGCCCTTATTGGCCCATATTTTATTTTGACAGCTCGCGTAGTTAGTGTCTAACCAGGGTTGTCAACTTCTCATTAATTTCCTACAGTTTTTACCTATCTTAGAAAAATGAAGGTATCATACTAAAACTGGAACATTGCAAAGTGCTCGTAACTCAGAGTAGGTGCTTAGCTATGATAGTTTAGGGTTCATTGCGAAATAACTTTACAAGGTATGACAGTAATAGTCATTTATGTCTGAAGTGACAAGTAAGCGGCTTTTTCCGTACAAAATATGTCTTTGAGAACATGTAGTTACTTTAATAATTTTAATTTCTATGTAACGATATAGTACTTCTTCTTGTTCAACCCTGTATATGTAGGTATAGTTTTTATTATTGTATATTATGTTAATCTCAAATATACCTATTACCTATGTTAGGTACATTTATCCTACAATATTATTTTTATTATAAAAAATATAAAGCTATTTAACATTAAATAATCAATCAACACGTCAAAGAATCATTTTTCATTACGCGCCAAAATTTGTTCGATGACATTTCGCATAAAGACGACCACACACGCAACGGCACTTGGAAAAAAATACATAAAAAGAAGGGGTTATGAATAAATTAATTCAACGATTATTTAACTACTTTGTTAATGTCATCGGCGTGTAGCTACATTTTACAAATTATTACCTTATTACTCAAGAAATATTCAACGCGCGCGTAGCGTATTAGCATTTATAATTTCTGTACAAGATCATTAATCATTATTAACGTAGCATTCATTGAGACAATTCCTCCGCTATTAATTATAACGGAGTGATACAAAAATTGATGTAGTTATTGATAATTTTCGTATAATTACTTGACAAATGACATTACAAACGACTCGCATAGTTGTAACATAACATAACATCACGCCTTTTATCCCCGAAGGGGTAGGCAGAGGTGCACACTGAAGTAACACCCACTTTTCACAATTTATGTTATGAATCCCATGTAATAGGGGGTGAGCCTATTGCCATATACCGGGCACATTTCCAGACTCCGTGCTACTACTGAGGATTTTTAAAAACCCGAATCGAACCCGAGACCCCTTGCCCGGCAGTCGCACTTGCGACCACTCGGCCAACGAGGCAGTCGCATAGTTGTAATTGTAAATAATGTTAAGTACGTACTAGACATAAATTACTGCAGGCTTGTTTTCCATTATAGCCTTCAAACAACGCCTCTGCAGTATCTAAACACAAACCCGTTGGCTTCTAGTTAATCACAAACATTTTATTATTGGTGGACGGCCATCGAGAAAGTAATTCCCACACGGAAGCTCGTGTCACTGGTTGATTGATAGCGGGCGCGATAAAAACAGTTTGTCAGCGAGTCGCGAACACGTTATTATGTCACCACTGGCTACTGACGTGACGCGTCCTGATTAATGTGTCGTGTCGTGTGTGGCAGCCTTAATGTGCTCGCGTCTATGGTCATTAATGGCGCGCGTTGTCCGCGGTCAGGATTCCACGACAGGCTTTTAAGGAATTTATGCTTTTCTTACGTCAATATTTCACGTCGATACTGAGTTTTTAAATAATGACACAAAAATGATTATATTGAGTTTCTACGCAAATCAGGCCAAACCATAGAAACATATCTTGAATCAGACTCTACAACAGAAGAAACTGTTTAATTCTAACATCGAGGATTTAGATGTAGGTAAGTACTTACCAGAACCGAAGCATTTTTATAGTTCAAAACTTTTTTATTTTCAAGCACGTCTTATTTTAGAATCTTCAAGTTTCTAATGTAATTTTGGTACATTCAAAAACTTCTTCGTATCCTCTATCTATTATTTAGAAAATTGCCGCTTTAGAAAAGTAAAAATAACAAAATTTCGAACTGGCGGTGTCACATTATTCTTATTTTAAATACGACTTCAGTCAATTATGAAGAAGAAATCCAAGTAAACGTCAGTGTCGAAATCAGAGTTGAATGAGCCGTACATCGGCGGTCGCACGGCCATATCTCATGTTTTAATATCCGTCGGCCACTTTGAACTGCCCCAAATACTATAACTTGCACGAGTTACGAGGCAAACGGGTAAACGCTTGTGTGCCGCGGCTTTACTGCCGACCTAACCCGATCCCAGACGAAGTTTTACGACAGATTGTTCAGTCTTATTTAATTGATTGCTTGTTCTATGTGTAATCATAATTTGTATGTGCCAACAGACTTCATACCCATCTAACGCTTGTATTGCAGATGTGATGAATATAATAGGCGTTCGCGACATTAAAGTCAGGAATGTCTTGTCTTCAATATATTTTCTTTATCATGTTTCCCATGTTAAATTCAGAATAAAAAGCTCAGTGCAAGCGTGTAAACCACTATCAATAAAGTCTGCGTTCACTTTTTATTCATCTTGCACGTCTCTCACGGTGTGATAAAATAACCAGATATATTTTAATATGAACAATTTTTTTCGAAACTTCAATGAAATACCTACTTAACTGCTTTTGATCTTTACTTAACTTCCGTTAATATGTATGATTCACGAATTCCCAATTTTGCTTCACATAAGTGAGCGTAACTTGGGATTAAAATGACGAGAAATGTTTTTAAATTCGCTTACATGCGGGGAATGTCATTTCACGTAAAATGCATTCCGCCTAACGATCGTGTTTGGCGATTATAATGACGCGCCGCCATCGAATCTTCACTTTATCTAAAAACAAGGACACTAATGCAATAACTTTGTAATTTTAATCGTTATTATTAAAACAACGGCGGTGGGATAAGCATGAGAGAACAATAAAATATCTATTTTACAACGTTACATCGCATCAGTTCTCGTAAAAACGTCCGTGGTACTGCGCGTAGCGGGATTTGCATCAAAAGATGACGTTTAGTGTGCTTATTGTGCATAAACGCCATGAAAGTTCGTGCCTCCATCTTGTGGCCGCGGTGTTATGGCCGATTGCGTTGAGAAACAACCCAGAAATTGTTTTTTACGGAATTAAAGTTCGCTGCGGTGACTTTATTTATTATTATGTTTTACTAGTAACTTTGTTTTTGTTTTGTTAATGAAAGTGCTGTACAATACTGCATTGTGCTGCGGTTGATACAAACATTCGTCTAGTATTGATTTCCCAATAAAACAGTAGCTGTGTTTCCAATGTTGCAAATTTAGGACAAACTGACGATGTTTAAAAAGTCATACAACAATAACAAAAAGCAATAAAGGTGCCGATGTTATGATTTATGATCTCAAAGACAGAAGCACCTTACATTGTACCAGTAATGTAGGTACAGCAGGTGCGGCTCGACAAAGGGCTCCAAAGAAACCAATAAATTATTAATTATGAAAAAAGACCAATACACTTACACTTGCGAAACATTATCAAAAAAATTCAAGAGCGGCGCCAAAAAATCCTTTGTCTAGGAGACGTCCTGCGGGCACACCGTGCGGTGGTGGACAAAGGGAAGCAAGGTTGCCGACGCGGCGAACACACTGGGACAAAAGGGCACCCCGTCAGGACAAAAAATGACATCATTTATTTTATTGCTCCGAGTGAGAATGTGGCACATTAATATTGCGTAGGCCTTAATGTTCGATCGCCCTAGGCTGGTCATCACTCAATATGACTGTTGTCTATAAAATAAAATAATACGTGTTTTTCGACTATTTGGTGAACCGACCAACATCGACATAAGACCCGGATAATTATCCAAAAAGAATATTTACAATCCAGTAACATTTATAAATATTATACAGCGTTTATATTCGCCATTCTTGCTCTTTAATTTTATAGTAGGATACGGACTAGGTAATAAAATTTTTAGCTTATTTTATATTGTAAATCATTTAAGTTGATGTTTTTACTGAGGTCAATTAAGGACGTAAGACGCATAAATATTAATTATTTAATCTGTTTTTGCAAAAAATATATGATTTTATAATCTTCTCAGTCTAGTTGGTAAGATTCTAAAAATAATTTGTGTTTTGATTTTCACTGACGACTACCTCACGACTTAATTTTTATGTAAGTAGAAATATTTAAATAGTTAAAAAAATCAATGGTATTCTTAGTAATTTTGGTAATCATTATATTAATAAATACTTTATTGTAAGCTCTAATCTGTATTTGAAACTGAAATACCTATTGGTATGTCTTAATGTTTTTAGATTTGTGTAAGACTTTTGACTTCTTCAGCAACTTTCCTAATATCTTAATATCAAAATACCGGTGAATGGTAATTGAAAATATGATTCATTGCTATCAGGGCGGCCCCGAAACGAACGTCAGGCATATCTTAATTCGCTAATACTATACCTAAATGTAATAGGGTTGTCACTATGTAAAATATTAATTAGAATGATCATTTATCATTGAATATCACCGATGCTTATTTAAATATGATAAGTTAATTAATAAAATTTATAAAAAAATGGAATGGCTTATCACAAATTAGGGCCATATAACACCAATACTCTATTAAAATAGTTATATACAAGTATCTAGGTATACGGCTATGGCGTTAAGTTAAAATAGATGTAGATAATGGTTTTTCATTGTCTAGTTACACTTTTCAGACCTTCAACAATTTCACATAAATAAATGAAAAAGATTAGATAAAGGAATCAAAACTATAGATCTTTAATATAATAATGACAGCCCTGAGTATAAGTAAACATGAATGTGCGTACGCAGCGATCCATCAATGCGATCCACGACTACATTGATTTATTACAAAACGCCGCTATGTTCTCGTAGTAGCAGACTTAAAACAAATTAATTATACACTGCTAGATCATCATGAGGATATGTTTAACAAAAATATTATGACAAAAAAGGAATTTCGAAATAAAGAAGTTGAGGATAATTATAATGCACTACGTTAATTTATGATCAACTATCCTAGATAGTCTAGGTCTTTAACCTAAGTAGGTGACCATTAAATTAATAATATATCCAACGTGGTGTTCCTCAGGGAACTATCATCGGTCCTTCCCAAAATTCACCTATCTTTATCATATTTCACAGTAATTTGTCCTAAAAAACAATCGTAGCGTGTTGGATAAAAGTATTTTTTAGTTCAGTTCGTTGACCGTTTTTATGCATTTTAGATTTTTTCATCTCAGCTGCAGCTAGCACGTAAATGAAGTTTACGGTCTTTGCGTTTGTTGACGTGACAATATCGACAACGATACGGGTCACTTAATATTGGTACATTTTTACAAGCTGTGTAGTTCATATTATTTTTCGTTGTATTTACATGTCTTTTAAACATTTTTCATCGTGACCACCTGTTCTTAAGAGTTAGATTACTTTCATTGTGTTCAAAGTATGATTGACAGCATCGAATGCTTCCTCCAAATCGACATGACATTATTTCGTAATTTTACAAGCATTTCCCTCGGTTGCCGTCTCGCACCATCGCCCTCAGAGGTCATTCATCGATTCCGCATCGTGACGTCGGAATCCTCTCAATACGACCTCTACTCTCTTCACTTCCTAGCTCACCATTCCGTGTACAATCACTATTGTAGTAGCTCAAGGTAATTGATATACCATAGAAGTGATTTCATGTATTGTCTGGATCAAGGTTAGATGCTATCCTTCCTTCTGTAGTACTCTATCTATATGAAAGACAGGAAGGAAAGCAGGACTTAGGCTATTTAAAAACATTAAAAATACGTCTTGACTCTTTAAACCACAATATCAACAAAGAAAACTATACAATGTTTGTTGTAAAATATAATACGATTTGTCTCGATTACTCACGATAGAAAGTTTGTAACTCCGCTAAAAGCCGACATAAATGCACCGATTTGCCTAACTAAAGTGTTATTTAAACTAAATTGTTTACCAACGTATTGCCTTCGACAACTGTAACCACTAAATAAGATTTACGCATGAAATATTGCGTAGTATGTTCTGCTTGTTCTATTTCTTTGCCATTTACACTTGTTTAATTCGATATAATAACAGAAAACTGTATTTTGTTGGTAATAGGGTAACTACATGTTTCATAGTATTTGTTAAACAGCTTCATTTGCCTAAAGAAAAATTTCTTTCATTTCTTACGACTAAGGAAAGATCTGTCTAAAGCATCATTCAAATTAAAATGCTTGCTTACGAAAATTGTGTGTGCAATTGTGCATATTATTATATTTAAAGGTACTTTTCACCTTTATCTAAACGCTATTATTATCTTAGCTTCCATTTATGATTAGGGAACCTTCTTCTTTGAAATACTATGCAAGTATTTTAAATACGTCGTAGAAATAGAATTATTTCCACCACGTTCCATAACACACTTTAACATCGCATTTTTATTGTGTAACAACAGCAAAACGATAGCTTATCTAAGGCCGTTAAATATAAAACCTACAACACTAAAACGAACTAAGATAAGACCGCCATCTTGAAAAGCGTGACCAATAGCACGAGCGTGCGTTATCAGAACAGTAACTGATAACAGTTTGATTTATACATTCTCGATGGTGATTGGTGGAACGGCTACATGCTCCTGCGGCTTTTATCAGAAATTAAAAATGGAATCTTGTTAGTGAGAGAAATGGGTCGTGCTTTATGTGATCGTGATGAACATTAACCGATTTCTCTTTGAGTAGCTATGTAACCACTTACTTAAGATGTCCTTCGAATCTAAAACTAATTTCTCGACTCAAAAAAAAGTACAATAAAAATATATTGAAAAAAGCTTTAATCTTAAGTTGAAAAGCTCTCGTCCAAGAGAGCTTTTTATTAAAAGAAGTAAAAGATTTCTAAAATATTCATTACCTACCTATTTCATTAAAATGCTCCTCGTATGTTTATTTTTAACTATTTCTACAAACCAGAACCACATGACAGCTGCAATAAAATGTTACAAGTATGAAAATAAAAACGCATCAACTGCGACACAAATAACGCAACAAGTAGTTAATGTACTTATTTCGAGAACATCTAATTAACTAAAATAAGACAACTCACAAATTGGTGTCGTGTCGCTAAAAAAGTATGCTGACACGGTAAATTTAGTTTTCTGAACATTGAGAACATACTGTTTTAACTTTTTAAATTAAATAAATCTGTCAAAGGAAACGGGTTGGCGGGAAAGTTTGACGTTTTGTTTTTTTTCTGATTAGTGCACAGATAATGTTATCGAATTCTGTCTATTTCAAAATATGACAAGTAAGATGTCTAGATAAAGGTGACCCTGAATAATATTGACCCCGATCACGATTTTGTAATATCTAACAACGGTCTAGAACGCAATTTTTGCGCTTATATTGACCGTGAACAAAAAAAGTGGGCTAGTGATATAATTCTATAGCATTTAATTGTAAACTATCATGTCAAAGTAAAGGCTTTGTCATTTTCTACAACTTACTTTTTCAGGAAATAATTGTAACAGAAGAATTTATATTTCTACTTCGGTTATTATTAAGTTTAAAAAGTATTTCAGTGATTTCATTAAAATTACTAATAACATCTCCAATTTATGTCTGTTATGCGTACATATAAAAGAAGTAGAGTTTCTCGTGTTGTTTAATTTCGCGTGGAAACAATTTACTTTTACCTCAGCGAGCTCCACGCCAATTGGTTGTAGATGGCGCATGAGGTGCGCTCGCCCTGTGGTCGCGTCTTCACAGACGCCATACTCGTTTTGTTTAATTTTTTAAAATTTCACCGTCTGCGTTTGTTTTACTCTCTGGCACGCTTCCGACATTTTTATTATCGAACTTGAGTCCAAAATTAATATCAAGTTACCAATACATCATTTCCTCTTGTAATATGCTAAAATAAAAACTATACATGATAATGAATTATCGAACAAATTGCGGCCGTCCTCATCAATATTCCGCAAGTACCCGCGAGGATGCCCAAAATTCGCGTTTACGTCCCACATGGCGCATGACACGATAAAGTTTATGGCGGAACGAAAAACGAAAACAAAAATACGGTCAGCACAACTGTTCGTGTATTATTTTTAGGTAGATTGTGTCGCGCCCTGTAGGGAGCCGACCGCCCGGCGCGCGCCTCTCAACGCTCTAAGCCCAAATTACTAGTTCACCTCACCCGCTAGATTACACATCCGATTCTAGGTATTGCGCGGTGTCGCAACTACTCGTAAGCTTAAGCCTGAATTGGGTTTGCTTTCATATATCTAGCATTTGTAGCACTGAATGCCTATGTAGGAAGATTAATTTGAGTTACCTGTGTTGTGCGAATGTTAGCTGTTAGCGTCGAAGCAAAATTGAATTGGAATAAACATGGTGAATGGAGTAGAAATTGTGCTACATTCATATAAGTTTAGCGAATTTATTTTTGTATCTGCTGCTGTGGTTTTTTCTTTCGGATCCTGTATTTGGTATTGTCGACTCATTAGCACTGGGGGGCGCCTGGTACGCAGGTAGGCTCGTCTCTCGGGCGTTATTTATATTGAGGGCGAGCAGAACAATGTTCAGGCCGATCACTTATTAATCATCTCTTTATTCAAGCCGGCTGGGTGATTCTGCCTGTTGTGATGCCAACACAAAAGAAAACATATAGGTCAAATTAAAGCAATATTTTATTTATATTGGAATAGAACAGTATCTACTAGATAGAACAGTTCTTTTTGGAGTATTGGCAGAAAATATAAACAGTATATTCTTAAACGATGCTCATTTGAAACATTCTAAAGATATTTTGCAGTCTGCAAAATATCTTTAGAATATCGAACAGTTATTGGATCTAATTAATACAAAATATAAAACGAGTTTACAGTTTTATAGCAAACTTCCGTGAGAATACTTGCAATAAGTTGGGGTATATTGGCCTTAGACCGGACCATCGCAATATGACATCGGATTTTAGAATTTTGAAGAGACAGAAACCACTATTAATAGTTTGTAAAGATTTTGTAAATTCTTAGTTTTGGCATGTAAGTAGTGTCTGGCAACGTATTTAGGGACTTATTGTCGTCAAGTTTATTTTTTTGGGGGTAAAAAAGTGACGTCAAAAACGTACCTATAAAGAATAGTTTTAGGCTTATATTCCGGAACCTGGAAAATTTTATCAAAACAAAAATCTTCGAAATTAGCAAAACCATCACGCGCAAAATACGAAGGCGTTACAAGCTGTACAGTTAATCCATGTTTATATCTCGGTAGTTAATACTAAGATTTTATGAGTTTCTTAGGCGTTGGGGTTAGGATAAGAGAATGGCCCCTCACAGCGGTGGACGTATGAAATATAGTGTTTAACACCACGCGGCATGTTCGCCGGGCGCCCCGCGGCGTGAGACAGTCCTGAGCGGACCGACCAACATCGTCACCCTACGCCATCGCAACACATCGTTGTAGAACTTAGTTTAGAACTTCGTTTCTTTACTAATCTAATATTATGTAGATAAACTGGATTAATAGGGATCCTAAGATGGGTAGTACAATGATAATAGTACGCACTATTCGCAAGTTTTAAACGTGTAATTTCCAGCCTCTTTACAATCTTTGGACAAACATATTTGGCCTTTTTATAGCTTACTAACATAAGTTAGTAAGTATTTTATGTATAAACATAAAATAGGTGGAGCACTTTAGAATACCATTTCTGGTACCATAACAGGAGGCTGGAAAATGACATAGGCTAGGAAGTGTGAAGCCACGAGTGGAATGCTGGACGTTCTAGTAATTTTAATCTCTATAATGGTTTTAATTCTTAGTATGATTGCCGTAATTCTTAATATGATTTCTTAAAATAGAGCATAAGTTGCTACTTTTGTACCTACTACCTAACCCACCTACCTAAGGTAGGCTTGGTTATTGAACCAAGCTGACGGATCACCTGATGATAAGAAACCAGCGTCGCCCATACACCCGGACCACGGTTATGCGGTTAAGGCATTTGAGGATTGTTAGAGATTCAGGGATTGGGGAGATTGCGGAAAGGGAGGAGTAATTGGGCCTTGTAGTATTTATCGAGGTACAGTTTAGTTTAGGCCGTAAAGGTATCATTTGCAAGACACGAACCTTAAAATATTCAAAGCGGTAGAAACTTAGATATTTAATCGTGACTCACACTGTTGAATATTCATAGTTACATTATGGTCTAAAACAAAGAAGATTAATACCTAAAAAATATTTTTCGAATACTAGTTTCCTCCTTAGCAAAAATTTGAATTGTTAAAAGTTTTTGTGTGTGAGTGTATGACAAGAAACTTTTTACCTGAAAGATTACTCTTCTTCGTTTATTCTGTAAATTAGTCCCAGTACATGGGATTAAATTGTAATAAAGAGATATAAAAAGTGTTAATAAGTAAAAGCAAGAGTGTTGTCAAAGAACCAAGTGAGTTTTGGAGGACGGATGGTACTTTAGAAAAATCTAGAACTACGAAGTGGCCACTTCATGCGACTGTTACTAATGGTTCTCATCGAAAACAGGCATCAAATGTTATTATTTTTATGGTCGAGTGGCCAATAATAGGGCTGGTCTAATCACGTGGTTATGAGTAAAACTTTAATAATTCATGTATTATAGAGTTTACTTTTTTTTCTGGTAACGTATTTTTTATTGCGTTGATCTATTGGTGTGATTAAGTAATAAAAGGCAATAACGATAAGCTTGGACGTTAGGCAAGGGAACACGTCAATTAAGAATCAGCTGATTAGCGTCACGGTAGAAATGTCTTGTTTTAGAGATGTCACATTTTATAATGAATGTACTGAGATAGCGTTTCTTAGGTGTCCTAAGTGCTTCAGCTGAAAAAAGTACTTTATAGTTACAGCTTTATATATTTCTGCTTTCGTTACTATTCGCGGAAAAACTACTGTTAGCGATTAACAGTATTACAAAAGTATGACAAACTGCAAAACATACGAATAATAATAGTCAATAGATATTATTATTATTATATTTTTTTAACCTTTTATACCTCTACTACAATCTGTCGCCTTCTTTGGAACATTCAGCAGTATGTTGGACGTTACTGTAGTTAGCGTTTTCGGCATGTGGCCTGTGTCTTATCTTCTTCATGAATACATTCTTTTTACTGTGGTTGGAATAAATATTATTGACGCACAATCTTTACATCACATCAATTTACACATCATTTAACAAAAAAACACCAATTTACATAAAATATAGATCGAAAAATCAAGTGACATTTTCGTTAAATCATCGATTTCTTAAATCTGATTGATAGTAGACGTTTTCATTTGTAACTGTACCAGTTGTAAAGGTTGATTGGACTATGTCGAAATATAATTTATTGTGTTTGAATGCCACGTCAAAACCTAATAATGGTGACAGTTAATCAAAGAAACATCTCATTGGATTTATGCATGAACTGTTTAACGTAAATGTATCATGTGCGAATTATTAAGATAATCTTTCACGCCGTTCTAAAATTTGCATGTTTGATTTTGATGTGATTTATTGAAGGATGGCCTTGCTTGTTGATTTTTTGTTGTTCAAGTTTTCAATTTTGGGGCTTAGAATAGTAATTAAGTCGTGTCTATTTAGTAGAGTACATTAACTTGACTTGAGCTTAACAAAATAATACAATTGGGATGATGACAGGGTATGAAAATTAAAAATCTAATTAGTTCGTAAGTTACGTAATGAAAAAATATTAGACACGTATTTTTTTATTTTGTCGTATAATTAAACAATACTTGGATAAAACGAATCGAAGTTTAGGAGTGGGGGCTAAAACGTCATTTCTAGGTACTTATAAAATGTACATAGAAGTGACGTCACGCAACATTTCAAATCAGTATATCGCCCGAAAGTATTCGTTTCTGTAAGAAAATTAAATATACGAATGATTTAAAATAATCTACCAGACGGACATTAAAATATCATGGCATCTACTCTATTAAAGTAATTCGGTTCTGATTGCACTAGAAGTAACTGAAAGGTCTTGAAATACAACGGTTAAAGATTTTTGCTATGATATGGTGTCTTCAAAGCCGAAGTTGATTTCCTACATTATTATACGTATTGAAACATTATAAAACAGAAATGTTCATTACTCAGTTCGTTATTAAAATTCGTGTCATATTTTGTTTTCAACAGATATCTTATTATGTTTTTAATTCGTCTCTGTTCTCAATTTAAATGAACACTTGGAAAAACAAACGCATTAATTGACTGGCCAGTAACAAATGTAAAATCATTGCAATGTGAATAAAATCATAATATAATATTGTTATAATATAATTCTCATTTTAAATTACATAATATAACATTTTTACGAGGTGTTGCTGAATGTTTTGTACATAACACTTTATTATTTCTTAGGTAACCAATTTAATGATAATTGTAGTTTTAAACTGTAATAAAATTGTTGTTAATTCTTTGAAACGGCATTAAAAGTAAGGAACACTGCCACTGCCACAGATTACTCGCAGAGTTTGATCGATTTGCGTAGCCGGTGATCTCGAGTCATTTTGACGACAAAAAATGCCTCTATACTTGATTATAGGTTGCCAGTAGTGTAGGCCGGTGGTCCGTTTAGTCGAGTAAGCATTATGAAGGTAGTAAGTTAGTTTACAATGTTCATACGTAATAGCTATTTGCGGTTCATCAAGTAGTATCCGGCTTCAAACGTGTTAGGTTTAGGATTTCGCGCAAAATGCTAATCGCTGCTCCAATTTTGAAGGCAATAAGTTGATGATTTATTTTGTTATTAATAAAAAATGTCCTTAAAATAAATTGTTATACTAATAGACATATCGATAGACAAAATTCTTAGCCTTTTACTATGTCCATTAATCAATAGTTTATGCAAGAGAATTGGATCAGGTTGTAAATGTGATTTCTGTGCAAATGGCGTGCGTGGGCTCGGCGGCGGCGCGATCAAAGCGTGCGCCTGCGCAGCGGGGCTAGCGCGCGCGAGCCTTTAACAATAACGCTCTTGTTTTCTTCATATGTTTTTTAGATGATAAGGCCACGTTACGCGAATGTTATGGGTCCTACAGTGTACCGCTTATTTCATATCATTTTATTATCATTTATAAATGGCAATTTACAGTAAAGATGTGCTCCACACAGTTGGAAGCCGCTACAAACAAAATTTTGATTGTAATTTACGGCGTTGTGTTTTAAATGATAAATACAAATGTGTCTATTTACATAATTATGTTTAAGTAGTCACGAAACCGTGTATTATTTAGATGTAAAATGTTTTAGCAAACAAAAATAGACTTAATTGCTTCTGAAACAAAAAATATTTTCTAATTACTATTATAATGGAGTTGTGATTTGACGAACCACGACAAGATCGAATTTAATTGATCTATTTCTGTTACTATTACACCATCATTCAATTAAATAGGCCATTGAAAAATCCCCGAGTAATCAAGAACCTTAGACAATAATTAGAAAAAAAAAATACTGAAAGAAGTTCTCGTACAGGCAGATGTGTGGACAATACATCCATTTATTTTTTAATCGAATTTAAGTTTTAACGTCATAAACATACAGTTGTAAAGAGAACTTCATAAAACAATATTTTTATAATGCAAGCAACTCTATTGTTATTATTACTACTCGCAATATTAAGTCCGATAAGTGTAAAATTTTACAACTAAACCAAGAATTATTTGCTCAAAATGGCTATAACTGTAAGTGTTGTTAGTAAAAATAATACCACATCTAAACTGGTTAAAGTATAATTTTCATTACTATTTTATGTAGGTACTAGGTAGTACGTAGGATATTTTAAATGCTTGCTAGGAGCATTAAAATAATCAGTAGGACTAAGAAAAAAGAACCTTTTGCTGAATGATATAGGGTACACATTTTAAAAATGAGGGAATTTGTTCTGAACATGATAATGTCCTCTCACTCTTCATTTTTCTACAAGCTAGGGTCACTTCGGCCTTTGTGTCAAAGCGTGTCAATGCCGAGCAATATTTAGGCACGGCTCACACTGAATGCGGAGCGAATATAATGGCGAGCACACACGATACACCGCGAGCCGTGCGATCTAGCCGTTACACAAGTTAGATTAGTGACGCGACCAGCACGCGACGCAGTAACGCGCCGTGAACGAGACAACTTTATTCCTAAAAACTATTTACAACCAGAAAAACGATGAAAAATAGTTAATTGTCAGATTAGACGCGATGATTGCTTAATCTTGGTTTGCTAAACGATCCGATAATTGCATGATTAGTACGTCGATTTGTTTCTAACCTCTACGTAATCAAAAATGGACGTTGTATCGAATAAAATCCAATGTATTTAAGTATTGGACATTGGTTTGGTGGGGATGTGTACAATGCGAGTACGTAGTACTCATACAAATCTAGATGGAACTGCCTTAGTCATCGGCTATAACAAATACGCGACAACCGCAAAATGTGGTCTGACAGTAAAGTTTTATTTGTCATCTGAAAGAGCAGTTCACATCACTATTTCTCGCTTTTCTCAAACATTTATTGTTATTATACTTTACAATGTAGATATTATTATTACTGGTATTTTTCTTGACGTTGACGCCTGCTCGTTGAAGGACGTTGTCGCTTTATGAATCGTGCATAAACGAATTCAGTACAACTTTCAAATCTAATGAAAATTACGTGACCGCCTTGCGATTTTTCCTCCATGATAGTATAAAACTTTACAATTTTAATAAATAATTTACAATATTAGTCGCTATGACGTCTAATCATTCCTATTCTTCAACAGGTGTGGTTCCAAAACAAGCGATCGAAGGAGCGTCGTCTGAAGCAGCTGACATCGATGGGTCGGGGCCCGTTTTTCGGATCGTCCCGCAAGATGAGAGGGTTCCCAATGAACCTGTCTCCGGGCGGACTGGAGGACGGGCCTCCGGGGTTTCCGTACTTCGCGACAGCGGATGGAAAGTTCGAATTTGGTTATGGCCCGCCGTTCCACCATGATGCGCCATTCTTCCATCCACCGCCGGCCATGCCTTTTAACCAGCCAGGTTGGTAGACTTTTTAACAAAGAACTTTATATGTAACGTAACATTCTCAGACACAAATGTCTGTGACGAGTTTCAAAGTCAATCTCGATTTCAAATTCCTATTATTTCAAAGTCCCTTGCTCGTATCTTGTCCGCAATTTTCAAATCAGGGCCAAGTTCAACCATAATGGCTTGTTCGAGCGAAACTCCTCAGACAAGAGTGTTAAACGCGTGAACACTGACAATTATACATTTTATATGTCTCTTGCGACTTTGAAATTGAAGTAATGTTTGCGTTATATTATGTAATGGTTAAACTTACGTTGGTGTATTACCGAAAATTTAACGTAGAATTCTGTAAAACAAATGTTTAAAGTCTTTAGATTTTATTGTTGAGTAAAAGTTTCCACTTGGTGCAACAAATCACTACAAAAATCTAACCATCACATTAAAATATGTACCAGGCGCTTAGTAACGGAAGCAGGTCGTTTCGCAGGCGGCATGGAGACTCTTCCTGGCGGGGAGTTTCCCGAGCAGTTCCCGCCCCCGGACCACCTCGTGCTGCCTCGGCCATCTTCGCCGGAGTTCACGTTCGGCGACGGGCCGCCCCCTCTGCATCCTGAGGGCCTGGTGTGGTAGCTCAAGCCGGAGCCGCGAGACTTCCACGACTGATGCGGCTCGACGGGCTATAAAGTGGACTTTAGCAGTGTTATTAACTAACATATGCGACGAACTATCTATAAAAAGACGCAGTGTTGATGTGATTTTAGTTTCTGTGAACGTTAAGGAGTCTCCCGCTTTGAATCAGGTTTGTTTTTTATGTTAATGCAGTTAATGGCTGACCAGTTAGTTTTCTGTTGCTATTTGGTGCTATAAAGGTTAATTTTCCATGTTCTTTCATTAGAGCAATTTTTGACCGATTTTGATCTGATATTACTGTATTAGTCTTTAGGAAGACTTTTTGTGGAATATCAAAGTAGGTCTAATACTTAATCACCTTTTAAAAAAGTTCGCTAATCTGTGGACCACACATTTTTTGCCGCGAAATTGGAGACTAATGTTTATGGTTCTTCATAAATCGTGGTAAATAAATCTTTCTTTTTGAATCCTTTTAGTTTAAACTTGCTTAAATAATATTAATCGATTATATTTGTGAATAAGGAAGACACTGTGAATATTAATATTATAATGTACAGATAGATATTGTAATAGATAATTTATTAAGTTGAATAGAAAGAATAATTTATTTACAATGGGTTATATACTAAGCATAATTTATATAAGAATAATTTTGGTTCCTATAATAAGTAGACACACTGTCAGCATTTTTTTGTATATTTTATTATTAATTGATATCTTACCCGTTACTTAAGTACAATGTGTTAGAGAATAATAATCATAATATTTTGTAAATAATCGATTTGTATATATAACTGTATCGTCTAAGATATTATGTACTTAATTAGGGTACTTTACATAAGTATCGTAGTATTTAGCTGCCCATTACAGTTTTGTTATCAAATTTAAATCATTCATACGAAAAATATCACATTTATTATTGCAAATGTTAATTAAAAATTAGCACTTTGCGCACAATACTTGGGTAAATCGTGCTTTTGATCCAAGCCATGGTCTATCTGTAACCTAAAGTCTATCGAAATCTGTTAAACTGTTTGCGATATTGAAGAAAAAACATGTATTGAAAATTGTTTTGTAAAGTGTATGTCAAGGAAAGTTTGTCTAAATCAATCTAAATAACCTTCTTCTAGCTTTATAGAATAGATATCCGAAAAACAAAATTGATTTTGACTACATATATAAATATTTTGCCTGCACATTGCAAAAAGGCAAAACTCAAATGTCGCATGAATTACAACTTTATAAGCACACACATAAGGAATCATTTTCGATAACCGCACAATGGAGATAAGACCATTACGTTTAGAACAGAATCACTATATGATATGTATGTACTTTTATATATATAAGTGTTAATATTTGGTACTTACATACTGTTGTCTGTCTGTATTTAGCACATACAAAAGTATAATGGAATTGTATTGTAAGAATAAAATCTATTCGAAAAATATAATACGTATTATTCAGTGGTTGCAAGCGTGACTACTAATTGTCAGATTAACCTTGTTCCATTCCACAAGACGCCCGCTTCTCATGCATGAGGTTGCGAGTTCGAAACCTACCAACGGCAAGTACCAATGTGACTTTTTCCAAGTTATATGTACTTTCTAAGATTATTTAGACACCATGACAAACGGTGAAGGAAAACATCGTAAGGAAACCTTAGCTTATAACTTCTAATTATAATGTTGAAATCGCCAACCCGCTTTGAGCAAGCGTGGTGATTAATGCTCAAACCTTCTCCGTGTGACAAGAAGCTCTGCTCAGCAATGGGCATTTATAAGCTGTTGATGACGATGTTCCATTCCAAATCCTCTAAGTCTACATTAAGTTTTCCTGAGTCTAAGTTACAGACACAGGCCATGTGTCGTAGTGTGTCATGTCTATTTACCTCTACAGCGAATAATAATAAAAACTTTATGGCATAAAATCCTAAAAAAGTCTATAAAATAAGGTCTGAAAGGTAAAAAATCGCCGGTTACTCTCGTGCAAATACTGAGAAAAGCTCTACTAGTTTATAACGCGCAACCGCGCACGATGCTCATGAGGAAGAACCCCTTTGTGGTTCGAAACTAGTAGAGATTTTCCCAGTATTTGCAAGTGAGTAATAATTTTATTAAAATATATGAACTTTTAGGGTTCTAACAATATATAGGTACAGAATAAGGCTATACTAACCGATGAGATGACAGGTAATATAAATGAATGAAATAACTAAACGAGTATCAGTAATAAATTATATTACTAACAATAAATAAATTAGTTGTTATGTCAGCCTGTTACATTTGACTGACAAATTGAGTGTGTATTACTGAACAACGGACGTAGGTTCATTATAAAATCATCAGGGTGCTAAGTGAAAAAGGTTCGCAGTTATTATTTATTTATTAGGACCAATAAAGTGTCTAACTGTGTTGTTAAATTATTATGTTTTCGGCTTACTCACATAATTATTTGACGAGGAACTCGACTAGTTTCATAAGCCATGCTAGTGGCTCATATTTATGAGCAGCAATTCGCAACCCGCGACGCGGCGACTGTCCGCGTCTGAATATGAGCCTCTAGCATGGCTTGAACCTGAGGACATGGTGGAACACATAGTAGATAAATGCCCTGCGTAGGCTGAGCACCGCCGTGTCCTCAGGGAAGTGATCGGCGATGGCGACCTCTCGCGTCCGTGCCTAGTGCAGGTCATAATGCGGAGCGAGGGGGACTGGGATGCCGTCTCCTCCTTTTGCGAAGCAGTCATGCTAACAACTAAAGAGGAGGCAGGACGCGTGAGGCAGCGAAGCGCTGCCTCCTCGCAACCCAGCCATCGCGAAAGACACATCGGGCGTCGGCCACCGTAAGCGCGAGCCTGCGGACGGCGAGCATGGGTGGCTTCCCGTCCGACCAGAAACAGACCCGAGCGTACGGGGCGTCGCGTTCCGCGCGCGCCTCAAAGAGCCAGCAGACCACCACAGATGGGGCCCAATAGGGCCGATGCCGATTCGGAGTCGCGGAACACCTAACGGGTTACCGGGGCTCCGGCTCTACGTGCAGGAGAAAGAACGGGGTGGTTTTTAGTCAGTAAGAGTCTACCACTCCCTCCCGCCTCACCCAGGCGGGAGCAGCAATTCGCTGATTTTCCCCCCTTAAAAAAAGCATGGCTTGAAACTAGTCGAGTTCCTCGTCAAATACGAAAGTTATAATAATAATAATAATAACCCCCCTAAGGGGCCACCTTGACGTGGTGGGGGGGCTTACGGAAGGCATGAACTACGATTAGGTCACTAAGAACTAGACTCACCCTTTAAAGGAGACACAAATGTTAAAGCCACTTACTCCTCGGCGACACCCTTCCAACTAACAGTCCCAATCACTGATACATTTGACCCAGTCATAGGCTAAATGTATTTTCTTCCTAATTTTCTCTCCTCTCCCTCCCTTAACCTACTTGATCTACCTTAACTTTAATACTTTTCACTTCTTTTGCCATGATTTCTCCTCTTACCCATGCCTCATACGAAACAACCCTCACATTTATGCGATGCGACTAAGAAGTAGAGTTATACCCCAGGCGGGTACCGGAGTTAACAACGATGGAGAATCCCGCCCCGGGCCTTCCAGCCCGGGCTGCCCTTCGTACTCTGGGGAGGGCACCGTATCGCAAGCTGCCCAGTCACAAGCTGTTGCAGCACAACATGACCAAGTGTCAACATGTTCTTCACCAACGTCATCATTATTTTCATCCATTCCCTCATCACCAGCGTCGTACCTCAACAACCAACAGTCCAGCTCATCCCAATTATCATTTCATTCCGCCAGAGACGTTGTGCAGGAGGCTACCTCAGCCGAAATTACTGCACCCGCTCAAGATGGACGGTGCACACGTAAAATGTGGACTAAACAAATGAATATTTTCATCATGCGCCACTACTTCATTCTCACCGATCTTGAAATTGACACTAAAACTTATTTGACACCATTACACGCACGTTTTACAGCAGAATTCCCTGAAATGAATGCTTCAAAGCAAAGAATAGGCGACCAACGTCGCGCTATTGTCCAGCGCAATTTTCTCACAGATCAGGAAATCCAGACCATCAAAGACGAAGTTCGACTATTATTACAAAATCAACCATCAATATCGCAAAATAATGCATATAATGATAACACTCAAAGCCGTAGAATGAGATGGACAACCAACCTAAACGAAGCTATTATGAGAAGCTACTACCGCTTAACAAATCTTGAGACAGATTTAACTACATATAGACCACTATTACACCAAGATATAATCTCAAAATGCCCCTCAATTGCACACCTATCCGCACAAAGAATATCAGACCAACGCAGATCCATTGTCAATAATCAATTGTTACACATTGACCGACTTAATCAGATAAGAGAAGAAGTTAGGAGTGAATTAGCTTCCGCAAATACAGACAACAATGAATTACCAATACCACAACTGACAGCACAGGCAACACAAATACAACCAACACTAACAAACACTAATGAAAACAACATCGAACTAACAACGTCAACAAGTAACATTGACCAAAATACACATCCAGTAGCACAAAACACTCTAACCCTGCCTAATGATATACTTGTACAATTAGAACAAATGTATATAGACCACTATAATAAATTCAAAGACTCTGACCCCACAACAAGACCATATATACCTAAGCTAAAATCTTCAAGAAAACTAGCAGCTGTAACGACTTACCTCAATGCTCATATACTCCCAAATATACTGACTCCTAATACAGACTTTCACACTCTTCAGACGTCTATTTATTGTGCAGCATACACAATAGCCATATTCAATGGGGCCAGGATCAAAGACACCAATGTTATTAGTAAGCAATCAGGAAAAGTACCTTGGTGGCAAAAACGATTGGAACGTAGGATTAGTGAGCTCAGAGCGAACATAGGAAGGCTTACTGAGTATGCAAACGGGGCCCGGGCGCCGGCCCTAGAAGAACACATTAGTAATATAAAAAAGACATACAAAATGCACACACAACACGAAACAGAAAACACCGATATAACACACTTTTTAGACACGTTAAAACAAAAACTTAACACACTAGCAAGCAGGTTAAGAAGGTATAAAGAAACGACAGCAAGAAAAACACAAAATACACAATTTAATAATAATGAAAAATTATTTTACCGAAAATTAACTCAACAACACAATAGCTCACAAGAAAATAACATACCACTACCAACTCCTGCATCACTACACGCATTCTGGTCAAATATTTGGTCTAACCCTGTCACACACCAAGAAAGCACGTGGATTGGGGAAGACAAAGACAGATGGATAGATATACCGGAAATGGAATTTGACCAAATTAGTTCACAATTATTACAAACAGTCATATCTAGGACCCACAACTGGAAGACTGCAGGATCAGATAATATTCACAACTTCTGGTATAAGAAGTTAACATGCACTCATACATTACTACTTAAACACATTAACACATTTATCCAATCACCTGACACAATGCCACCATACATCACGCAAGGCCCAACATACATGCTGCCAAAAGACCCATCAGACACAGCTAATCCTGCAAAATACAGACCCATCACTTGCTTACAGAACATTTATAAAATCATTACATCTTGCCTCAGCGAGACTATATACAAACACACACAAGAGCACAAAATCCTATCAGAAGAGCAGAAGGGGTGCCGAAAAAATAGTAAAGGTTGTAAGGAACAACTAACCATTGACGCCGTAGCATCCAAACAAGCACTTAAACAAAAACGTGACATACACACCATGTACGTAGACTATAAAAAAGCCTATGATTCCGTGCCACACTCCTGGTTAATCTACATTTTAAAACATTATAAAATTCACCCCATTATAATCCAATTCTTAGAAGGAATAATGCCCACTTGGAGCACTAAACTAAAAATACGCAACGATAGTCAAACAACTGAAACAGAATTCATTGCAATAAAAAGAGGCATCTTCCAAGGTGATGCACTTAGCCCGCTATGGTTTTGCCTGGCACTTAACCCACTCTCTAATATTTTGAATAAAAACAATATTGGATTTAAAATAAAACATAATTTCCAAAATAAAGTTCTCACTCATCTGATGTATATGGATGACATTAAACTTTTTGCAGGCACATTAAACGATATACACACCCTTGCTATATATATCACACAAACATTCTCGAATGACATCTGTATGGAATTTGGCATTGACAAGTGCAAAATCCAGTCAGTTGTCAAGGGAACAGTAGAACCGACATCATACGAACTAACAAACAACGAAATAATAGAAGCAGTAGACCCTAATGAGGGCTATAAATATTTAGGCTATTACCAATCAACAGAAATTCATCACACAAATACAAAGAAAACACTAGAACAAAATTTCAGAACAAGGCTACACAAAATACTACATACACACCTCAATTCCAGAAACACAATTAAAGCAATCAATACCTTTGCTATCCCTATTTTAACCTACTCCTTTGGTATCATACGATGGACTCAAACAGACCTCACCACCTTACAAAGAATAATCAACACGACAATGACCAAGCATAGGAAACATCACCCCCGCGCTTGTATTCAAAGGTTAACCCTGCCAAAAATTGAGGGTGGCAGAGGACTCATCGACATCACAAACCTCCACAATAGCCAAATTACATCACTCAGAAAATACTTCTTCAATCGCTCACAGCTTTCCCCTCTCCACAAAGCTATATGTCAGGCAGACACATATACACCACTCTCTCTAGCAGACCACACCAAACAAACGACCATAATAACTAAACAGCAAAAAATACAAACTTGGACACAGAAATCGCTCCATGGCCGTCATCGTCTCGATCTAACCAACCCTATTGTTGACAAGATAGCGTCAAACGCATGGTTAAAGCGAGGCGAGCTGTTTCCTGAAACAGAAGGGTTTATGTTGGCGATCCAAGACCAAGTTATAGACACAAAAAATTATAGAAAATACATAATTCGCGACAGCACTCTAGGCAGCGATCATTGCCGACACTGTCACAGACAATCTGAAACAATACAACACATCACAGGCGCATGTTCATCCATCACACAAACAGATTACAAGCATAGGCACGACCAAGTCGCAGCTATCATACATCAGGCACTGGCACACAAACACAAACTCATTCCTGAAAAAACAGCCTACTATAAATACACACCGCAAATCATTCTAGACTCACCTGATTTCAAAATGTACTGGGACAGAACAATTTTAACCGATAAAATTATACATCACAATCGACCTGACATCACACTTCACGACAAAAAAAACAAAATAGTATACCTAATAGACATAGCCATACCTAACACCCATAACCTAAGTTCCACTCACACTAACAAGCTCTCTAAATATACAGACTTGACCATTGAGCTTAAAACTCAGTGGAAAGTTCACACAGTTAAGACCATTCCCATAATTATATCTAGCACAGGCGTCATCCCCAAAACACTGCACACAAGTCTAAAGACCCTTGATTTGCATCCCCTTACATTCACTCTCCTACAGAAAGCAGTCATACTTAATACATGCAGAATAGTTAGGAAGTTTTTATCTGTAGATTAATTTACCATATATTATTTCACCCCCAAATTTGCTTTGGCCAAAAGCCCGCAATTTTGGTGTAGTTCCCCAGAAATGGGTGAGGTTTGAATCCTAAACATAAGTATAATAATAATAATAATAATAATCTTTATTTCAGGTACAATAACATTAACCCATATAAATTTTACACAAGAAATAGGCACATAATAATAAATAGAAACAGTTTAATAAACAGCAGTATGTAGACTCATCCAATGCTGAGTTAATTTGGAGTCCCATCTGTCTGTGAGTACGTATAATACAACTGTGTTGTTGTTTAAAATGCAGATTTAGTATTTGGTTTTGGGTTTACTCTCGAATTGGATAAGGTATTATTAGTTTATTTTGAATGCGAATTGTTCAGTAGTACCTCTACATAGTTAGTGTATGAAGTTTGAAATGGTTTTCAATACTACCAAAGATAGTTATGTATGCATCTCTTATTATAATGTGAGTGGTGACATGTCTGTCACCTTAGTGTTAGTGAACCTTAGATAGGTACCTATTAAAAGTTGGTTCACCCGAAAAAATACTTACTCTTCCACTGCTTGCTTTTATGTCGCAGATATTAATAAGCAAATGCCTCGTTGTGCCTTGTATATGGAAATAGGCTTTTTTTTTAAGGGGGGAAAATCATCGAATGACTGCTCCCGCCTGGGTGAGGCGGGAGGGAGTGTCAGACTCTTACTGACTAAATACCACCCCGTTCCTTCTCCTGCACGTCGAGTCGGAGCCCCGGTTACCCGTTAGGTTCTCCGCGACAGGCTACCCCCACTTGGGACTCATAACATAAATAGTGTAGAGTGGGTCTTACATTGTAGAGTGGCATTGGGTGCCGTAATGTGCACCTTTGCCTAACCCATCGGGGGTAAAAGGCGTGATGTTATATTAAGAAAATAAGTGAAGATAAGCGGTGCACTGTACTTTCTTCCTTGCCGTAAATAAAATAAGGTCCTAATTGTAGTATGTAAGTTGATGCATCTACTGCTACTCACCTACCTATCTATTCTAGTCAAAGTGTGGGTTAATGAAAGTGTTACATAATACAAGCCACAACAATAACTAAGCCTTATCTGTCAACTTTGTATGCGCAATATCATCCATTGTTACGTGAGTCGAGGAAGTAGTAAAACCATGTTTATTACTTATACAATCGTACGAACGCAAAAGGAAATTAGTTCTAAATATAATCAGAACATTTAGTTTTTTTTTACATTATGTAATAATCATTCAAATACTACGGTTATTTTAATATAGGTTTGGTTGCATATTTCTTCGTAGCGCCCACTTTTCACTAGTTATGGTCTGACCTTTATGTCTCCACACTAGACTCGGACAGATCGAATTCAATCACAACTTATATCACAACTAACACTTTCCAACCAATTTGATTCGATATTAATCGAAATTACAACATTGATGACTATTTATGAAGCTAAAGAGGTATGTAGGAATCGTAGTAATTGGCGTTCCCTAGTCTCTGCCTATGTCGATGAGAGTCAGGCGTGAAGTTATGTATGTATGAATGAAAAACATTGATAACTAAATTTATTAATTCATACTACCTTCTGCCAGCGGCTTCGCCCGCGTCCCCAGAGATAATGTGACTAAGTAACAAACATACACAAAAACTTACAAATTTTCACATTATATAATATCAGTTCAAGCTAATTTCAACCATCGGCTCTACAGTTACAGCGTAAAGTCCACTGCGGGCAACCTAACATTTGACAAACTTTTCGCATTTGGTACAGTAGCTATGTCTAGGGATTGAGCCGCATATTTAAGTTTGTTTTGCGTGCATATACTTTTACGGAACAAAAAGTACCCAGTGTCGTAAAATATCAAGATATTAAAATCATACCTCGTAACTGCCTCGTTGGCCGAGTCGTCGCAAGTGTGACTGCCGAGCAAGGGGTCTCGGGTTCGATTCCCGGGTCGGGCAAAGTATTACAGGGTTTTATAAAAAAAAAACTCAGTAGTAGCACGGAGTCTGGAAATGTGCCCGGTATATGGCAATAGGCTCACCCCCTATTACATGGGACTCATAACATAAATAGTGAAAAGTGGGTGTTACTTCTGTGTGCACCTCTGCCTACCCCTTCGGGGATAAACAGGCGTTATGTTATGTTATGTAAAATCATACCAAGTTTTATCGTAATCGGTCCGGTACTTATTGCGCGATGCGTGTCAATGTGCGATTTGTACATATATACAGACAAACAGACATCACATTTTTGTGTTTGGTGTCTACCTACGAACACCCCCTAACACCTACAGTTTAATTATAACTATCGATAAATAGGTAAAGTATGGACAAAATCAGAATCTTTTTTTTTAGAAACGACATAAAAAGCCAAGCCAATTACAACAAACAACCAAACAGCATTGCAGTCAACAGACCCCGACATACAAACATTCTATTTCATTCTCCCACATTATAGAAACCATCAAACGGGGAATCGGGAAAATTCAACGAAGTCTAGTAGAATACAACCGCAGCGAGGTGAGCACCCTACAGTAACAGTCCTACACTGTCCCATCTCCCATTCGCACATAAAAGGAAAATTGGATCGCGGCCTCGCAGGTAGGGTTGCCTTACGTTACGAATTTTCCGGCCAAGTCCGAAAATTTTTGCCTGTGCCCGAAATATTGGAGAAATATAGACGTTCGGAATTTTAACAAATATGCATCAGCAACACCTCTGACAATTTGCATCAGCAAGTTCGCGAGTAATCACAAGGATGAAGAGGTTCATCCCCTAACTTTTCATGGCGTTTGTTTTCTTATTTGCACGATGCATATTAAAAACAAACGCTAGCTAATAATATTAAAACTGCGAAAGTTTGTGAGGATATGTATGAACATATGAATGACGTAGGATTCACGAACAAACTACTGGATGGATTTGGACGAAGTTTAGTACAGAGACAAATTGACAGAGTAATAATACAATAATACAAGTAATTCAGAGAATGCGGGCGAACCTGCTGGCAAAAATTGTCGATAAAAGCAAATATTTTTTCCTAAATTTTGGTACTGTGATCTGGGAACCCTGATCGCGGGGGCGCGTTTGAACGGCTGAAGCCTCGTTTGAAACAGGCGCGCGTTCACACGGACCGAATTAATCCACAACCGCACACTACCGACTGGTAATTGGAGCCGTTCTGTTTGCTTGATCCGAGCCTATTATCTCACGGGATTGGACCAGGGTTAGGTCCTGATTATTAGCCATGCAAAGGTAAATGCTAATTCTCTGTATTGAATTTCGGATTGATTTGAAGTTTGATAGGATGAGCCAGCTATTGCTTTTGAGGTACGAGTTCTGGGTTAATTCGTTTTAAGATTAGTTATGAATGTAAATTTATTTTGTGATTATAAAATGTGCTTGTCAAAGTTAAGAATGCAATCTTACTGAGTTGTGGTCACATTTTAATCTCATTGTTCGCGTGAATAAGATAAGGAAAACTAATATGAAAATGTATATTTTTTCAATTATATAATGTGATTTTAAGTGTGAGTGGCGACATAGCTTTTTACATTAAAATAAGAAAGAAAATGTGTAAAGAACAATGAAAACTTGTACGAACCGACACTAACTTCTAAGAATTTATCTACTTTCTTAGTTCTTACCAGTATCCCGTTATTCAATCTACAGACAACATCAAATTGATTAAATACTTCTTTCTTTAAGTGCTTTACAATTTCAGAACATGGAGTATGCAGGTAAGAAGTACCTACCATATTTTACAAGAATCAAAAAAAGGATGTGCCCATTGAACTGTAACAATTATGGGCGCTCCTGTAGCCGAATTACTTGCTTTAACTCCTCCAACTTACTTGTATATTATTAATGAATAGTAATGACGAAATGTGTGTGGAGACATGCGTTCATTCAAGATGAATTTTTCAATTAAATCTTTGCTATTGTGGTGCTTCCAATTTGTACTTAAAAACACGACGATGGTACTGCGTATCTCTATACTCCATGCTTCAAAAGTATCGAAGCTTCCTTATTTCTGTTTGGAACACGTTTGAAAATGAACGTTAATAGTTTGGGCCCTTCAGTTGGCACCACTGCTCGAGTGTGACCAATGGTGATTGATTGGACATCGGCCGTGCACTGTTGTGGCTACCTACGTGCAGCTATAGTATTTATTGTTATATTTTGCCGTCTTTTCTCTACTTTTGTTGCTATAGAGTTGGATATTGTGGTTTAAGATGGTTAAAGTCTTATCGCAAGCAGAGAAATTCAAGTCGTCTCTGATTCTGAGTTCGTGCATTACATAATATCACGCCTTTTATCCCCGAAGGGGTAGGCAGTGGTGCACATTATGCCACTTTACAATGTAACACCCACTTTTCACTATTTATGTTATGAGTCCCATGTAATAGGGGGCTATTGCCATACAGCGCCTAATATACAATACCTAAGCCTTTCGGCACAATTCCAGACTCCGTGCTACAACTGGAGATTTTTTTGAAAAAACTCTGGAATATTTTGCCCGGCCCGGGAATCGCACTTGCGCCAACTCGGCCAACGACTAACTAGTTTGTATGTGAAGTATATGCGTAATATGAAGTGGTAGTTAACTAATCTCAAGTAGAGGTATCTCCATGTCTATTTTGTTTTTGCAAATCATTTGTTCTCACATTGATGGAACTCACTCCTTCATCTTATGATCGCTAATGCAGAGATGTCGATCATAACGTTCCGATTTCATTACCTATCTAAGTAAGTCTAGGTTCTCCAGCTTCAATATTCTTAGTAGCAGCAAAAGCCTTTAGAATTATGTCCAAGTTTGAACAACAGATTATGTAAAACCAATTATAGTCTTAACAAACACCTTACGAAATCCGAAAATAGATAACAAACTCCAATACAACTTTATAAGGTAACAAGGAACAACACTTACTAATTTCTGAACAATAATTACGAACATCAAACAGTGACATTGACCCCTACCCTTCGTACAATAAACAGAATACAATAATACAATACTTCTACGTGAAACTGTCCGTTAATTAGTACTATTGTAAGGGTAGACACCCCTTACTTACATAGAGCACGCAATACCACCCACGTATGGAAGATAGACATAAAAATAAAAAGCCTTTTATTCCTAAACAGAAGGTAAGTAGTTAGTAGTCATTAATTGGAAAAATAAAAGTTAAAGTAACATAAAATAAAGTAACTAAAAAAAAAAATTAAAAGTAACTTAAAACAAAAACAAACAAAATATTAAAATGTAATTATAATCTCCGATTTTTTTATCTTCTGCTAGAACTCCTCTGCAGGTGAACGCCTCCTCTAAGGATGACCAGTCTTCTATAGATTTGGCTATTTGAAACCAATCTACATCGGCGACTTTAACTACGTCATCTTCTTCGGACGATAGACATTAGACATAGTTCATGTTTATTTTATTATAAGTGCTAATTACAGTAAATTAATTTAGATTGTCGCAATGGTCCAGTGAATATAAGCTTGGTGGTGGTTAATATGGGTCTCAGTGGACCCAATTTGTAAATAAATCCATTGGAGGAGAAAACCCGGGCATTTCATTTCTATTTATAGGTTTGAAATCGTCAACTCGCCTTGAATAAGCGTGGTGATTAATGCTCAAACCGTAAACTTGACGGCACGGTTGGTGCGGTGGCTATGCAACCGGCTGCAGTGCAGCGTGCCGCGGGTTCGATTGCCGCACGGAACAATACTTTATTTGATCCTCAACTTGTTTTCTCGAGTCTGGGTGTCATGTATATTACCGGCCTTTTGGTGATTGGGGAGTTTGGAGAAGGGGACTTACACGCACACGACGAAAAACAATGAAAGCGTTTTTTCACGTCTGTCAGATTAAGACTACACTAGGGACATGCTTAACACGTTAAATTAATATTCACAAGAAAAGATAGAATGCAATGCTCCTCTAGAAGTAAAAAGGTTTCATGTTAGTTATATTTGGAATCCGTTACTAAACCGCTCTCTCTCTCTCTCTAAGTGCCTCGTTGGCCGAATGATCTTCGATTCCTGGGTCGGGTAAAGTAGTACTGGGATTTTTAAAAATTCTCAGTAGGAATTATCTCACAATTCCAGGCTCCGTGCGAGCCTGGAATTGTGGAATAGGATCAGAACAGGATATGGGGCTCATAACATAAATAGTGAAAAGTGGGTGTTACTTTGTAAGTACAGTAGCATTAAGTGCCGTAATGTGCACTTCTGCCTAACACTTCGGCGATAAAAGGCGTGATGTTATGTTACTGAGCCTCTACAAGAACTTTGGTCAGTGTAACTTTAATGTTTAATCAGATAACGAAACATTTGACACTGTATTACACCCGCCTTCTATTTATTTCACCCATAAAAGTTATTTACTTAAATTAAGCTTATTATGAGTTTCAACGCTACTGTTAAATTTTGTTTGCACCATAATCGTAAAGAAAGATTGTTATAAAAGCTAAATTTAATATGAAGATGTATTCTTTGAATGTTTGTTTGTTTGTTTATAGGTTGTAACTGTGTTAATTATGTTCGTGAAGTTTTGATATAAGTTTACTGTAAACTACCTCTAGAATTGGCAATCGTAACTTTTGTTATTGTTATTAGAGTGAGTTGTATAGTTATTATTCTTGAGTGAAGTTGGTTGTATTATGATCTTTCATTTGTTTAGGAACGATTTTGTAATTAAAATATCAAAATAGGTTATAAGAGGAAAGAGGGCTTACACATCATGTAAAATATGTCATGCTAAAAATCTTGAAAGAAACTTAGGTAGGTAAGCACGTTAGTAAAAGAAGTAAGTACTTACTATTTTTTTTTAATGTAATATCCCCTGTGGAAATGGAGATTATCGTGGTATAATAACATACTAAAAAAAATACAAGAACATGTATAGGTATATGTAATTAAAATGAAAGTTTAACTCGTAAAAAGTCGCACAAATTAACTAAATAGCGAACTACCATTGACATCTCTATTAATTATATTTTATATTTCACATAAAATTAAAACTAAATGCTTAAGGTGGTATTATCCCCTCTATGTTTCGTCGAGCTACAAACACGTGTTCACTTTGACATTTGCGTGCGCGCACACCATCGTTCAACGTGTGATCTCACCGACTGCAATACACGCTTCCTACCGATTTACTTTAAATGTCATCATACATACAATTTACCACATTATTTGAAGATTAAAAATATTATAAGTTACGATGTGTAAATGTTACAACTACGTTCCAATCGGTTCCCACAGCTTTTAATTTTTTGGTAGTAAGTAATTATGATTTGGTATTTATCATCAGATTATTAGGTTAATGGTTTTAAGATATAACTTGTATTTGTATACAAAAAGCAGAGTTCCTCCTACTACTTATACAGTGAGAAGGTTGCTTATGCTCATAGACGTGCTCCATTGTAGGCTGCATCGTCGCTTACCACCAGGCGAGATAGTGGTCATACGTCGGCCTATCAAATATCAAATACTAGCTACTTCCGCGCGGTCGTAGCGTGATGTTTTATAGCCTATAGCAATTCTCGATAAATGCGCTATCCAACACAAAAAGAATTATTCAAATCAAACTTGTAGTTACGGAGATTAGCGCGTTCAAACAAAAAAACAAACTCTTCCGCTTTATATAATAGTATAAGATGTAATATAAAAAACAAATTCATCTCTATTCTATGTGATCCTTATCCTCTTTAGTAATACGGGTATATATCTTCTACGTTCCCAAAACCAGTCACTTCTTCAGTAAATACATTATTGTAATCAGGAAAAGGTATTTTTATAAACTCTGAACTTCGACATAAAATACTTCACTACATGTTTACTTCCACTACCAATACGCTCGCTAATCCTTTATTAAAACTGCCCTTTGCACAACAGCCATTCAGCTTGGGTATATATTTCTGCAACATGGTCTACCGCATACAGCAGTATCGAAACCGACTTTTCTAACGGTGTTATTAAAACGTTCAATGAAATAGGGATAATTGATAGTACTTAGATCTGTAGCAATAGAGGAAAAATAACGAAGAGATATTATAATGAAAAACGAGTACGATAGCACTTGAAAGAGTATTGTGACGTTTTTTTCATTCCGTGGTCAAAAACTTGTGTATATTTACCTAGGTATTTTTACATACGGCAAATTTTTGCCACTTAAATATCGTGCCATCTCTATCATTTTACAAAGACTTTTTTGTGACAGAACTATACTTACTTAAGCGCGTCTTGAGTGACGTTTGGAATTTTGGACAAAGGTATCTAAACTAACTGAAAAAAAAAACAATAGTGAACAGAACATCTTTCTTACATTTATTTACACCAATTAAAAAGCGAATATATTCTTCTTTTGACGACTTCATGCAGTGTGATCATGTGTTCCAGTTTTTTATATACGTAACTGAAAATTATGTATGTAAGAGACATTCTTTACGCTGACTCGATAGGACATTTTATGGCACCTGAGGATAGATATTATATCATCATAAAAACTTATAAAAACGAAGCTAAAACCTGTCAACTGCAAATGTAATTTATACCTTGATGGTGTGTCTTGTATGTTCTGTTTATTGAGAATTTATTGTTATGTAGAGCTGTGTATATGTCGTAATATTTTTTGTAGAAAATAATTTTTTGATATGTCATTTTGGAGTTAAAAATGCACTTTCGAGTTCATAAATAGTTACTGTTTTTTCCGAAGTTATCAACTTCTTTCCAGTCCTTATTCGAGATTATTTTGAGTGGGCACATGTTCTTCTGGTAAGTACAATTCTTACCTATGACGTAAAAGTATGAATGAAAAGGATTTTATGAACTACGTCGCAGACATTTTCTTTTGAATTATAACTCACACATTTTGTCTTTTCTTGTCATAGCCATATCGAAAAATTAAGCTGAGGGCTTAGTACGAGTTTCTTTTTCGTTTAAAGTAATTGAAACGAAACCTCGTCCGGCGCTCTGGTTGGTTGGTTCATTGGAGCCGGCCAATCACAGCGCCGAACGCGGGCTCGTTTCGATTACTTTCAACGTAAAACAAATTCGTAGTAAGGCCTCTGTTGACTCTAGATTTGCATTGGAGCTTCACACTGGCCAGCATTGCTCAATTGCTGCATCAAAACATGTTAAAATACCATTTATGGATAAAATTCCTAGTAAAATAACTACAGGTTTAATTATAACTACATTTTTTAACTTGGATCCCTACAAACAGGTGTTCAGTTGTATCTAGTTGACATTTCCGTGCCTTGCTGTCATTAACCATTAGGGGAAGTCTTATCGAATTATAAATGCCAAAATGTACAATCAATCTTATGCCCTTGACATAAGAACTATTATTCGTTAGAACTTTTTTTGTGGAATTTAATGAATCTTATTCAAATGCTATAGGGGTGGTTTTCGCTTGATATTTATGTTTTATATTAAAGTGTTGACATGATAGTGTAGTGCCCAATTCTGGTTTTATTGTTTGTCCTGTTTAATTTAGTATTGTTTAATTAATTGGGTGTTTATGGCAAGCTTGGAGGGGTTGGAGATGTGTTACATTTATTTTTAATTTTTATATTAATTATTTTCTGGAATGTATCATAGGTATAACACATATTTGTGCTATGATAAATGTAGTTGGGGCATCCGCTTTATGCAAACTAATGTTATTATTTTAACTGATAAGGCGAGCTTTATTGCTAAATGTCATGTACTAACAATTTAAAACTTCTTTCTATTTGTCATAATTAACGATGACTTTATCAATTAGGTTACCTACATAGCTGTATAGATGTATACTATTCCTATTTTTTTTAAACGATACTATTTGCTGTGCATATTACTATTACTGATTGCTAAATAGGTACTAAGAATCCAACATTTTTCTAATGCTTCACAATAAAAGTTTTAAGTTGAAACACGATAATCAGGACATATTTAATGCGGCATTTAATTGGTAGCTATCTTATTTAACTCGTCGAGTACCGGTTTTGTAGACACAATTATAGAACAATAGGTTGCGGTCACCGGTGACCGCTTGGTGTTTGCCAGTTTAAAAAATCCGAAATTAAGATGCTCCCAAAAAGAAGCAAAAGTTGAAAAAAAAATGCTATATTTCATGCGTACAGCAGTACGCACCTAGTTCCACCTGTCCGAATTTATATTCGAAAAATGCCACAGAATAAAATTAATTATTGTTTTTTTATCTGTGGCCCACAGAAAATGTTTATGGCAGAAATTATTTGGTGTTTAGCCGCTAGAGGGCGGGGCAGCGCGTGATTAATATATGTCTATGGAAAAACTTTATAATGAGTTCGCTGGCTACATCGTTGTTTTTGGGTTCTCACTTTTGAAGACGGTTCGATATTTTTTATAAAGAATTAAAGGGTTTCTGTATTACTGTTTTGTATATTCATCCTTAGGTATTGTAATGACGTGAGATAAAGAAGCTAAGAAATAAACTAACATCACGGGTGTTCCTTGAGGGGAAAACTCTGTATATACGAGTACAAGTAGCACCCTATACTTTTCATTCAAAGACATTGACAAAAAGGTGGACATAGTCTTTTGAAACAACGACTGTGGCAACTAGCTACTATAGACTTACACGCAGAATACACACACACTGACACGAAGAACATCTATCGCGTGACTGTCCCGTCATTAGGTACATTTCATAGAGGTACAGTATGGTGTTGAAAGTACACACACGCTTAAAAGTGACTTATTATAAGTCTCAACTTCCTTGTTTTCATTAAACACATGTACGATAAGGCATCATCATAGAGATATGCCAGACACACATGCCAGTGTGACAGACCACTGTTGAACTGTACCTCTCCTTACCTCTAAGACGCTTTTGGCAAAATCTTCACGCTTACCAAATGGAATGAAGGTCGCAGTTTGAAAGGTTCTGGGTTATCAGTGACTGCTGCTGTCTGGTCTCTGGCAAAATTCACCATGCTTCTACAACTATGGACTTAATGGCAAACACTCTTGAGTAGAGGAGGTCCAAAGTTGAGTTGTGGACGGTCAGGAGTTGTTCATGAGTGATGATGAAAGCAAGAAGAATACGGTTTTCACCTGTTGTATAATATTTTTGCACAATACTTAAATGGAACGATAAAACAAATGTAACAAGCACGAACGAAATAATGTTGCCTTTACAATAAATTAAAACAAAGCTCAAACCGATTTTGTTCACATTTCGGAATGGGTTTTAAAAAACAATATTTTATATTGGTTTTTGCGAGCCATCACTTGGAGATACGCCCCCGGTCGCTGGGAATTTGCATTCAGCTTAATCTGTCATTGTCTGGAATGCCCATAAAAAAGGAGTATGAATCCTACGCCAACCTTTTTTCTTAGTTTTTTTTTTAAAAAGAAACTTGTTCGTTCATTAATTGTTGGGAACTTTCTTGGGTTTCGTTCATGATTTTTCCGTACCCGTGTAAGTACCTGACGCAAGGTGAAGTTTCTATGTAAGTACGTATACTTGTTGTTCATTGTTCTTTTTTGACAATGTAGAGGTATTTGTAGGAAACGTTTTCTGAAAACTAACTTTCTGCTTGTGCTTGTTTGTTGTATTATAACAAGCTGTGTGTAGTGGTGGTATTTTGTAATTAAAGAAGGGCCCAATTAAAAGTACCATTAACATGCACGAAAAGACTGTTGATGAAGAGAAAGAGGTACTTATATAAGAAACGTAGCAATTGGCGTTACATAGTCTCTACCTACCCCCATGGGAGACAGGCGTGAGATAATGTATGTGATTTGTATATTTTTCGTGCTTGTGTCATAAGACTAAGGAACTACAAGAGCAGCAAGCAGCAACGATATCCAACTGCTAAGAGTACAAATCATGATAAACCGTCTTATATAGACGAAGCTCTGAAGCCAGCACTGACTGTCATGGGCTATAAGTAGATAATACAATTGTGGTTGAAGCATTATAAAGTAGCTTAATATATGAGATATCTGTTAGATGTTGCTATTTCCACCAAACTTGTTCCTTTTGCATTACAAATTATTTTTAATCATCCACAAATCGCGATCTCTGGCCACCGTAAGCACGGGTAACTCGCCGCCCGACCAGTAACAGACTCGAGCGTATGGCGCGTCGCGTTCCGCGTGTACCTCAAAGAGCTATCGGACCACCACAGATGGGCCTGATGGGCCAATTTAGGGCTGATAGCCGATACGGAGCCGCGGAGGACTTATCAGGTTACCGGGGCTACGGCTCGAAGAACGTCAGTAAGAACAGGGTGGTTTTTAATCAGTAAGAGTCTGGCAGTCTTCCTGACTTTGACTGCACGTTTGGCGCAGTGGCTCGGCAACCGGCTGCCACGAAACGTTTAGCGGGTTCTACTTCGGCACGGAGCAAATCTTTGTGTGATCCACAAATTGTTGTTTCGGATCTGGGTCTCATGTCTATGTGACATTGTATGTTTATGAACGCTCCCACGATACAGGAAAAAATTTAAGTGAGGGGAATTGTTTTTAAAAAAAACTCCTGACCTTCCTCGAGCGGGAGAAGACATTCCATGATTTCCCCCTTTAAAAAAAACATACATAAATAAATACCTATGCGACAAAAATTTCTACCACACCCACATTTTTTCACAAACCAGATTCAACCTTATAGTCGTTACTCGAGACGTGATTATGGAAATTATATATTTCGTACAATATGATTGTTATCTTACACTACTGCTGTATATTCCCCATTTAATCTTAGAGTAAAAATTCTCATATATGTACTGTTAATTGGTTCAACGACTGGCGGTCATAAATTTTAGTCATCTGTCAGTCAAATGAGACCCGTGGACCGTTAGTGTTTGGATTCATTGTTCATTGTAGCACACCATTAGTTGAATGACGTGTCAATATTTTTATTTAGAGGTAAAGTCGTGTTAGGGTTTTAATTTTATAAAGGGGTTATTAGATGTATTCGTTTTCTGGTTTCTCAAAATAAGACTTTGTCCAACTTCTTCAGTAACATGTACCTACTATGTTAAAAAAAATACTTGCACGATAGCATACCTTTGTGATTTTAATCCATGATGTGTGAGAAAGAGCACTCAGAGGGCTATTTAACACTGTAATTAATTAAATACATTAAGTAATTATTATAAAACATTATTTTCAGTTAGTTTTAAAACGTTTATCTAAGTCCACCCATTATTACAATGACGGATGACCAAAACAATGGAACTACACACCGGTGCGAAATAAAAAAAGCTCTTAATATTCATATTGCCGCTTCGCCCGCGGCGACTTCGCGAAATTATAACAAAATAAAAACTAAACCTCATCGCGATTTATAATGTAAAAAGGACAAAATAATATAAACCAGATACACTTGATCCCTTATTTCAAGTAAGATGCAAGTAGGGAAAGGTCATGAGGAAGTGGATTACTGTGAAAAACAATGGTTAAAAACGTGTCGAGGTAGCAAAATATATTTGTTCGTTTGTCATTAGCATATAGGGACAGACATATCGTAAACAAGATATGTAAATGATATAAGGTGCTTGTACCGTCGCCGCCTTGTAATGATTATTACATCTGCGTCGAGATTTTTTATAGAAACCTCAGGAACAGTTGTGAAATCAACGTCTTCAAGTAATTTTGATTAAAAATTATTTAATGGTCGAAGTATTTTTATGGGCGAGTGTGTGGTTTGTCACACTTGTCTTGTTTGTTATGATTGGATGTGTCGAATAGTGAATATTTTACTTTTATTTTATAAAGCTTTTTAGCCGTAATGACCTCGACAATCTGAAAATATGATTAATACGCAGATCTGATTAATCCTATTCATATGAGAAATGCAGTGCTAGACAAAAAGATTTCAAAAGAACAAGAAGGGAATAGAAGCATAATTCTCGTAATAGCTCGGAGTCATGAATCGTCTCAGGTTTAAAGCCCTATACTAAATGGAAACCATAACATAACTTCAGCACCAGTATGCCAAAATTTTGGAAAAACTTTGACAAATATTGAGTGAGTAACTATAGGTATTACAACATTAACAAATATCTTAAGTTCAGGAACAACAAAACTTAACACTCTTCAGCCGGAGTTACAACCATTGGACCATCAGTTTAATACATATTAAATAGACCATCAGTATCATTTTCTTCCTCATCTAGAGAATGAACCCAGCTGCAAAGGCGTGCGTGCCTCCAAGCGTGGGCGTAAGGACTTCCACATAATACCCACTGTAGTTCCACCTGATAATACCCTGTATCTCGAGGACCCGTGCTGCCCTCCGGCAACTGCGTTATGCTACTGAGGGAAACTCAGTGTAAATTAACAGGTCTTTTTTCTGGTGTGTTTGTTATTAGTGGTTCGGTGCTTTTAAGTGTATTTGTATTGTAGTAATTATAAGTTGCTGTTGTGTTATAATGTAATGTAAGTAGAGTAGGTATCTTCGTGTGGATTAATCATCAGCTTTTTTATATCTTTTTTCAGTAACTTGTCAGAACGTATTGCATTGAAAGCAAAAAATAATTGTATAGCAGTTTTATTACCTATCTAAATTAAATTTATCTGAACTAATTTTTATAACTCATCTAAACTTAGTTATGTACATCAAAGTTTGCATAAACGTGAAATTTTCTTCATACTATCAAGACTAGTAAGGGAGTATAAACAGAGGCTTTTTCGTACTAAGAAATCAATTAAAACATACATCCTATTAACTCCGATCCGAAAAAGCTCGAGTAAAATCCAACACAAATAAAATGTCCCAAAAACCTAATATTCAAAATGTACCAAAAACATCGATTTGTCTTTAAAAAGAATAACCATAAGACCAGGTGCTGAGGCGTGCGTGCCTGAAGCGGAGGTGTGCTGGCTTCCAAATAATATTCACTGCTCCACAGATAATACATACTACACAGTATACCAGCTTACCCCGAGGCACCATCTACAAGCTACCGAAGGAAACACTACAATTTTAAGGGAAAAAACTCCTTATGCAAATTGTTTTGTTTTGACACGATAATGTACGGTGTGCCAAGACTTATGGTCGGATTTTGACAAAAAATCCCCATAATCGTTCGTCTTTTACTAACGATGAGAGTAATTTGTGTAATTCTTGTCCGTTTCAGACTATATTTCTAAAGTTTTATGATAGTTACAGATTTTTTTTCTTTTTCTGCTTACTTATTAGTATATGGATTTGTTCTTTCTTTATTATTCCACCCATCTTTTCGTCCATCTACGTTATTCTTTCTCCTAGTCTTATATGCTTCTTCATCTTTTGCATTCACCGCTATTTGTCTCAACCAGACCAAAACAAGGAGTCTCACTTTTTCTCATTTCATTGTTAAATCTCATTAAATAATGTCATCCCAAGACTACCACAAAATAACAAATCATTTTTCAATCACGAATACGGTACCCTAAAAGTAACTACATACCTTAAAAATATATATAAGCTACCTCCTAAGCAACCTACATGAAATATTTTTTGTACGTTCACATCGACTCCGCCCAAAAATGCAGGTCATCGTCAGCTTTCATTTCTTTTTGAATGTGTTCGAAAAATAAAATTTAATCATAGACTAATCTTGTGTTTCAATAGACTGTTTTTGTTATCTGTATTTGTGTTAGTAAATGGTTTTGTTATAGACTTCTGTGTCGAATAAGTTTGCGGAATTTGTCTATGGTGAGAACGGTGTCTTAGTATCTGGTAGTAAAAAACTCATTAATTTTTTTAGGTACCTGCTTGTTGTTTGTATAACGAACATCAGAGGACATAACGAAATTTTTTAAATGTTAGATATAATAAATATTGTCGATTACATTTTATAGAATGATGCCAATAAAAACGTATTCGGGATATGCCTTATCAGGAAGACAAAACTTAACATAGGGATAAAATATTTTTGGAAGACAGTTACGCGTTTTGAAGAAGGGACAATACTGAACATTTTACCTTTACAATTTGTTAATTGCCTAAGTCGAATTCTGCAGTCGAAGAGCATGGAGCTAGAAGAACCTTACATATATGTATGAGCCAAGATTTCAGATTCCATGTACGTCCCAGAGATCGACATCCTCCGACATCCGATCCGACATCATACCCCACACACCACTGAACCAACGACTCACAAGACAAGTGCAAAAAATACTGTTTATGGTCAACATTCCACGAGTTTTTAACCTTCGCGTCGTGTAGGCAGGCAGCACCGCCCTACATAATTATAGTACGGAGTGTTCTGCCCACGCCTTCCCAGCATCACGCATCAATGATAAATGTTTACTACTAGGTTTCATGGAGTTTGTTACCGACTGCCTTCTTGCCTAGTGATTTGGAAATCTTTGACTTGGATCTGTATCAGTAGCACATTGACTGGATATCTTGACAATGTATGATAATAATGTTGAAGTAGTATTATACGTTCGGTATCAGATGGACAGGGGATATGAGTAATACCTCTATAATCATTTGAAACTTCAAACACAACATATCATTTTCCAGAACATACCGTAGAAAAAGCCGTGTCAAAATGTCAACAGTTCAGTTTGATAGAACTTCTCTAGATACTATTGAATCACTAAACAAGATGATAGACACTCCTACCTAAAATACCAATGGCAATTCCGTGTATATAGGCAATACATAAAACATCTCATATACACCTACACCTAGATAGACGAAAAATGGTGGATACTAATACATGGCTACCATTTCCTACCTCTTAAATCATCATGTGAGAAACTGTGGCAGCGGCAGTTGCTTCGAGATGGCAGGAAGAGCCCGCCTTTCCTAATTATAACGTGTAGCCTTACGCCCACGATACTGCAACCGTGGGACCGACCAGCTATACGATATACCAATGATTTATTGGAGATAGACTCTTGAATATAAAATACCACAAGTACTCATGTAGGTGTAGTTTTTGCCAGACACATAATAAGGCCGATAAAGTTGATCTTGAAATGGTCAAACGTCAGACTAATTGGTGCAGGCGGATATGTAAACTTGCAGAACTGAAACCCTTAGAAACATGTATTATTCAATAATGCATTGTATATATTGTATTATTAAATAATGCATTGTAAATTGTGACCTATACTTTCAAACAATATGGCTGCATTTGTCACTATACGAATGAAAACCATTACAAAGAACTGCTATTAAAAATCAACAAAAGAAGTTAATCAACAAAACACAAATTACAAATTGCGTTTTGATTCTGTATGCTAAACTAAAGGAGGGCAATGTTACGTGAAATTCTTAATACAAGTATGAAAGATTGGTTAACTTGTATCTGTGGTTATGTATCATCTGATTAGGAGCAAGCCTAATGGCGTTTACCAGCATAATTGAAACTCCAAAACAAAATCTAACCCGGTTACCACCTTACAGGCAAATACATAAGTAAAAAGTGCTAGACACCAAAATGTAAAAGTTTAACACACCGCGAAAATTGTGTATTTTCGACATTCGTTTCATTTAACAACCTAAAGACTAACATAAAAGAAAATAATGTAAACGATTTTGTGGATATCAAAAGAAATTCAGAACAGTGTGCTTTTTTTTCAAAAAAAGAAAGTTGATTTGAAAAAGTCAAGCTTGTTAATCTTACGACTGTAATAGAACTGACCAAGTCTTTTTGAATTTGGATGGTTAAATGTAACATAAAGAATTACGTAAAGGACACAATTTTGGATATTATTCATTGAATATCAGTTTTTCGATGAATTAGTCCATCGCCAAACACAAGGAGAACAATTCAAGAAAACACCTAATATAATTCGACTGGACATTAGATTACTCGTGCTCATTCTATTATAAATATAAATATAATTTAATTTCTCTGATAATTATTAAAATTATCGTATCTTTACGTACTTACCTCCCATCCTGCCATCTTGGATTTACAACTAAAATTGAAATATTTTTACGCTATCCCCCTGTAATCGTATAATCATGGTAAACACCCATATCCTTCTTGATTCCTGCTTAGATTGAGATACTCGGTAGTTTGTAAGATCTTATATAAAGATTAGCTTGAATTCCGAGAATAATAATCTAGTAAAATTATTATTATCTAAGATTATGTTGTTGATTATTTTTGGACTAGGAATTTAGTAAATGTCAAAGAAGGAGATCGTCATGAACAAAGACAGATGCTGTAAAAATGGAGTGTCAATATTAGGTATAGTATTGGATTTATTATGTAAAAGTATTAAAGGTCTGTAGTACCAACGTATAGTGAAAGTGTAAGTTTTTAAACATTATGTGGAGCTTTGGTAAAACTAGAAATCAAATCTATTGACTATCGACTTATCATTTGAGATAGTTTCCTTCATCTTTTGAAGAAATCAGAAATCAAAAATAGTTTCAACTATTTGCTAAATATGTTGGTAACAAATATGTTGTTTTATAACTTATGGAGAATCCCGGTACATTTTGCCATTATTGAATCAATTTAATACATTGTCTAAGTTGTTACGTTTACATCTAATTAACATTTCCATAATTATATGAAATTGAGACACATATCGAGAGTGAGGGTGTTCTATGAGGATTCTCCATCTTAACAGAAGGTTGTTGATAGTAACAAACTAACTTACAACTACTACAGTCACGACTTCATCTTACCCTTACATTTACTAAAGTGTTCGTGTAGCTCGCGCCGGCTTGCGCTCGCTCGCACATTCGGCCAAGAAGCTGCGATACCCCGTAATTAAGGCAGCTGCTTCAGCGCCGCCCATGTACGCAAAGTTCTTTTTTTTTTGTTTTATACTTTTTCCTACATTACACTCTCGAGTTTTATGAGTAAGGCATTTTGTTTTCAATAGTTATTTATGTGTGAATTTAAAACCTTTATATTACCTATGTCACAGAATTCTGTACTAGTCATCTCAAAGGTGTCGTTAGATCCAACTAAGGGGCTATACATTTGCCTAACGGGTAACCGGGGCTCCGGCTCGACGTGCAGGAGAAGGAACAGGGTGGTTTTTAGTCAGTAAGAGTCTGACACTCCCTTCCGCCTCACCCAAGCGGGAGCAGTCATTCGATGGTTTTCACCCCTTAAAAAAATACATTTGACAAACCTAAATCTCTCAGACTAATGTCTCCAACGCACTCGGATGCACTCGTTGTCTTTCTTGTCGATGAACAAAATGAGTACATAATTTAGGTAGGTACCTAAAGTGTTTGATTCTGTGTAGTGATTCTCAATTCTATTTCCATACCTTTTTCTAACAGTTTTTAGAATCCCTTAGCAATAATGCTTACAACTATAGTTGTTATCTGTATAACAATTCCTCAACAACTTAGTTAACATTGATAAAATATAGCAACAAAACAGGAGCCTAGGGATGGGAACGCGGCAACCGAAACCCTTCACACGACCTGTACATAATTAAAACAATAAAAAAAAACTTCATGAATGGGTATACCGATATAGGCTTGTGTTTATTAAAATCTTGGCCGGGATCGCTTCCCGTCCAAACATGATTTATGTGAAGAAGAAGCGAGTTGAACCGCCTCCATTCATTTGTTTTTTAACATCGACTAAACGCGTTGTTTTATTCCATTTCAGATAGGCTTGATTAGTTTTAGCTTCGATTAATCGACTAAGGTCTGCGGCTTTATGGTTTATTCTTTTTTTAAAAAGTTCGTGAGATTAGTCCGTGTTGGGGCGCGCCTTATGATTTGTGACAGTGTGATGGTATTGTTTATTCTGATATTTTGTTTGTTGAGTGCAGTTGTTATTCGAAAGTAAGTTGCACTGAGGTTATTACGAAGCTGAATTTTAATATTTTTTGGAGTTAGCTATTTATTTATTCCATAGAACTTACTCAACATAAAGTGAAATTAACCTTTTGGTTTTTCAGTACTTTGCCAGTTGTAGTTCCAAGGCTTTTACGAAGATTATCTAGATTATTAAAAAAAAAGATATGGGGATTTTTAGGACTTCTATTTCTTTTTCAAAGTCGTCCAGTAAATAAGGCGGCGGAGGTCCATTTAATAACATCAAAATAAAGCAATAAGTACCTACATTAAATCGATCGAAATACTTTTATTGCGTAATTTTATTCACAAGCTGTACCGACGATGTTTTCAAGGCGTGAATTCGCGAAGATTTTCGAAAACTCTTTAGTGCTTCGACGGAATCGTAAATTCGTTGTTGTGGTGAACATTTTTACTGTCTCTTTGCTGTTTTTTCCGATGATATTTGACGGTGCGAGTCAAAGCTTGCGGTGGACGACCACATCACTCGTGGCGAACGGCCAGACAAATTCATACCCCATAAAATTGATGCGACGACGCTCGATGGTCACATTTTTTTTTTGTTAGAGTAAGGTACGCAAATGAGGTTACACTTGGAAATGAGATGGCCTCTTTCTGAGGTTTTTTTTTTTGTTTATCATACAAAATAGGTTTGTATTTTGAGTTGCGATCGAGTTAGAATTCAAAGCTATTTCTAGATGGTTTTTGAAATCCAATCGTAGTTTTAGTAAAACTTAGCCACAAGTTAACCTAATACAGAATTGTTAGGCCCACCTCAAAAAATGCAATTGTGACCTCTCGTTCGTAATCGACCAATGAGGTTTCCATTTCGAAATCAGTTATCCCAGTTTAGCACTTGAGCACGTCAGTACCTACGTCAATACTTTAGCTGAAATCTAAAGTTCTGATGCTGTTATCATTTGTAATAAGGATATGCAATGTTATGACAATTATAGGCAATGACATCTAGAATTAAAAAAATTGAAGAAACATTTTACACTACAATTCATCACTACGACCCTTCAAAGATACCGATTTTGGACGAACAATGTATTATTACTCATTTATAATCTGTTGTTTATACCGGGTGCTGGTGTCATCTGACATCACATCTGCGCAGGCGCCCGGCAGACGATCACCGCCAATTTTGAAATTGGAACGTTTACTATTCTCAAACAAAAAACTAGCCACACAATAATTAACTTTAACCTTCCTGTTTTAAGATTTAAAACTTATAATTTTTATAAGTTGTGCCATTTTCTTAATTTAGAATTGTAGTGACGTAACTCTTCAACTTTATCGATAAATTACCAACTCTAACGTCATTGGAAATAAGGTGCATTTTTCCTTGTATTGTTTTTTCTATTGTTTCGGTCGGTCGACTATAATGACATAATGGGTCGCGGGTTCGATCCGGCGCAATTACGCGGCACACGATCGATTATTGTGATCAATACAGGGGTTAGACGGCGGTTCGCTGCCAATTTTACATCTTTTTTTATAATAATTTTGTTACAAACAATGCAGCTGTGTTTTACATCGATAACAATTTATCGAATCATGGAATTTAGGTGTTAGATTAATATTAATACATCTGTATTTATAAGCATGCAGCGAGTTTCCCTACAAAATTGTCTTGACTTCTTCTCGCAACTCTCCTGCGGAGTACATATTCCTTGAAGTTTGTGTCCAGGGGGTCAAAATAATTCTGGGTGTAGTATATTGTCCTCCAACTCTTGATTACTTCACTGAATTCCAATCAGTACTTGAATCTTTGGGTTCGGGGTACGAACATCACATTGTCATGGGGGACTTTAATACCAATCTCCTAAACCCTAATTCCTATCGCTCCCGTAAACTCCTGGACTTGGTCGAGTCAACTAGCCTGCATGTTTTGCCGCTACAGTCAACACATCACAATACGGGTAGCGATGACACCTGGCTCGACTTAATCCTCACCTCCAACTCCTCCTTCGTCTCCAGCCACGGTCAACACGATGCCCCAGGCTTTTCTCATCACGACCTGGTATACCTATCCTATGTCCTAAAACCTCCCAAAATCAAGCCCAGGCTCCTGTACAGGCGCTGTTTCAGGCACATGGATGGGGAGAGTCTTCTCATTGATGCGACAAATATCGACTGGGAGCCTTTGATGCAGGCGACTTCAGTCGATGGTTGGTTGAAATTTTCAATAAAGTTGTGACAGATTTGTATGATGGACATGTTCCTGTTCGGAGGGTGAAAGTGAAACGTCCTCCTGCACCTTGGATGACCAAGGGCATTCAGATGGCCATGCGACGCAGAGACCGTGCGTATCGAAGACACAAAAGGGTCCGCTCTGAGGAGAATTGGACAGCATTCAAGATTGCAAGGAATTGTTGCAACCAGATGGTACGCAATGCCAAACGCCGACATATTCTTGAAAATATTTCTTCATCCTCTCCTGCCAATACTTGGAAACTTTTGAAATCCCTGGGTATTGGCAGAACGCGTCATCCATACCTTCCTAACTCAATTAGTCCAGACGATCTCAATAAACATTTCTCCACCACTCCGTCTTTGGATAGTCTGACTAAAAATAGAACTGTCTCTTTCATTGCTGGTCTGGAGAGTCCTAAAGTCGATTGCTTTCGTTTTGTGCCTATGGAGACGGCGGAGATCAAAAAGATTACCCTATCTATAAAGTCCAGGGCCGTTGGTTGTGATAACATCTCCCGCCACATGATCACAACAGTCATGGGCCACCTATGCCCAGCTCTTACCCACATCGTAAACTTCTCCATGTTTTCCGGTTCTTTTCCTTCTGTGTGGCGGCTGGCCTTTGTTACGCCGCTTCCTAAGGTTTCCAATCCTACTCTCCCCACTCACTTCCGCCCCATTTCAATTCTTCCATTTCTGTCTAAGGTGTTTGAAGCTTGTGTACACAGGCAACTCTCATGCTTTATACTTAAGAACTCCCTACTTAGTCCCTTTCAATCTGGGTTTAGACCCGAACATAGCACCACATCCGCACTCCTTAAAGTGACTGGCGATGTGAGGACAGGTCTGGAGGATACTAAGATCACTGTGCTGGTGTTGGTTGACTTCTCTAATGCCTTCAACATGGTCAGTCACGATATCCTTCTAGCCATCTTATGGTCTCCGACGATACTCTACTTTGGTTCTCTTCTTATCTTCAGGGGCGACAGCAGAAGGTTCAGGTCGATGATGCTTCATCAGGCTGGTGTACTCTGGATGCTGGCGTCCCTCAAGGCGGTATACTCTCTCCTCTCTTGTTTTCACTCTTTATCAATCTCCTTAGTACTGAGTTTCAATGTGCGTATCATCTGTACGCTGATGACTTGCAATTGTACTGTCAAGCCAGCAAGGAAAATTTAGCGGATGCAATTGATAGGCTTAATGTGGATCTTGAGGCCATCAAAAATTGGTCCGATAGGTTTGGGATAGCCGTTAATCCAAACAAATGCCAGGCGATAGTCATCGGCGGCTCACGGATGCTGCCCAAAATCAATAAACGTATCCTTCCCCCTGTACTGTTTGACGGTGCTGTCATTCCTTAGAGCGACCATGTGAAAGATCTCGGTCTGCACATCGATAGCACCCTCAGTTGGCGGGCGCAGGTCACTAACGTATGCAAAAAAGTCACGGGGTCATTACGGTCTCTGTATCGCCTCAAAAATTTTCTCCCGTCCTACGTGAAGGCGATGCTTGTGCAATTATTGATATTCCCCATTATTGACTATGGTGATGTTTGTTACTACGACCTGAATGCAGATCTACTCAATAAGCTAGACCGACCTTTAAATAACTGCATTCGATTCGTTTTCAACCTGCGTAAATATGATCATGTTTCTGCACATCAGCTGCAATTAAAGTGGTTGCCCATACGCCAACGCAGGGAGCAAAGTGCTCTAACCACTTTGTACTCCTTTCTTGACTCCCCCTTTTCTCCTATCTCCTAGCTATCTATCCACCTACTTTCAATACACCAGTGCAAACCACAATAAATATCTTCGATCTTCCAACAATCGTCATCTTCAATGTCTTAGTCATCGCTCTGATTTTCTTCATTCTTCATATTTCATACAATCAGTGATTCTATGGAATGCGCTACCCACGGAGATTAGGATGGCCACCAGTCGCTTATCTTTCAAAACCAAGGTTCGCGAGCATTTACAAAAAAAACTGGCAGATTCGATTCAAACATTATGTTATTTAGATTTTACCTGGGTATGTATGTATGTATGTATGTATGTGTGTGTGTATGTATGTATATAGTAATAATATATGATATAAGTATTGGATATATATGTACATATATATGTATGACTGTATATATAAGTATCTAAGTACTTAAGTATTTATATACCTGTATAGTTATTTATTTACAACATTTGCTTAGTCACCTGCCACTTTCATCTCTGCACCACCTTAAGGTCGACTGTGAGACAATGCCCTAGGCATTAAGTCCGCCTGTACATTTGTTATTGTACCAAGTCTTAAATAAATATAAATAAGTTTTCTATCATATTTGATAGATTTATAAGCTTATACATATCTTAAAATAAATCAATAATTAAAATGTTCCATGATTAGATACTTATATATTCAATAATCAAGAATCAAAATTTACATTTCCGATTTGATTGTATATTATATGTCTCCAAAATGTATTATTTACATCCTTTCATTTATCACATCGATTATAAAAAAAAAAATCTAGGAAAATCCATCAATTAAATTAAAATTACTTAGATATATGAAATACAATAACAAAGTTTACACTATCGATAACAATACAGCACATCTCTACGTTATCGACCGATCATCGACTCGGTCGCCGACACGGATCGACAATTTCGTAAATTGTGCACCGATTAGCGACCGATTACGTCCATTACCGACAGACGGACACCCGATCTGGCCGCGCCGATTAAAATAATCGGTAAATCGATAAAAACCGATAAAGTAATCCCATGTTTTGTCTGTGGCAGGTTTTTTGTGATGTGAGCTGACGCGTGCGTGAGTTCCGACAAGCCTAGCGTTTTGTCTAGCTTCTAGATTTTTTGTAGGACCTTGTATAGGTGTTCTTATAAACTTAGCTGTATATATACTTTTTACGATAGAATATGGAAAAAGTACAAAAAAATTGTCTACCAGATATTGTTTTTATACTTACTACATTTCAAATCAAATCATAATGTCTATTGATTTATATTACTTAAAAGTTTTTTAACTTTCCTTGATACTCATAATAACATAACATCACGCCTTTTATCCCGAAGAGGGTAAACAGAGGTGCATATTACGGCACCTAAAATTCCACTGTACAATGTAGCACCCACTTTTCACTATTTATCTTATGAGTCCTATGTAATAGGGGTCAGCCTATTGCCATGTACCAGGCACAATTCCAAATGCTGTGCTACGACTGAGATTTCTTTTAAAACCCCAGTAATACTTTGCTTGGCCCGGAAATCGAACCCGAGAACCTCGTCTTATGAACTGTCCGAAATCATCACAAGTGAGATGTTAGATTTCTTTATTAAGGCATCGTTCCATTTTTGCAGCACAGATTCTCAAATATCTTCTCTAACAGAAAGAACGTATTTATTTGGCACAAATTTGCACAATGAATTTGAACCTAACTCGTAGTCTACTTACATAGTTGCGTCAGACCGCAATCATCGCGATTGATCCGAAGAGACACTATCCTCACCGTGACCTCTACCCTCGTGAGAACAGAGGTCTCATTCCTTGACCTTACTTCAAAATAGAGGTCTCCAAACATTACTATTACCCGAAATCCAATCAAAACTAGCAATGAACCTCTAGTTTATGATAAGAATGGTTCATAACCGAAGTTTATTAAAGCGGTCTGCGCCCGAGGACCGAGACTGGGTCCGTGTAGTTATCAAACGACTAAAGGTACATTGCACGGGTCTCTGAAGACACGTCAAAGCCTATCCTAATTTAAACAGGCCTGTTTACGTCCCGGGGGCTTGGGTAACGACGACCCAATTGTATGGGGTGGCAGTGCTAGCGGTGGTGGTGATGAAATAGAAAGGGGTTTGGAAATTTTTTGTTTGACCTTTTTGCTATGCTAGTGGATTTGGAAATTTGCAATTAGTTCAAGCAAAAAGTAAAAAAAAATCGGTAGATACGTTTTTTCGATATGAATATGAATGAGCGGAGTCTCCTAACACAGGTATATCTTGCTTAAAAGGAAGCTCTAACCTCAATTTATAAAATCCGTAGGTAATCTATTTTTTGCAAATAAACGATTTTTAATAATTCTTTATTTTTATATATCAATTAAACATAGTTATGATACAATGATTTCGTGAACAAAATAACTTCTGTTAAAAATACTTTGAATATCAAATAACTTGTTTCGAAAAGTGTAGCCAATAGCTGGCATAACCTATACACAGATGTGTCCGGATACTCAAGGAAACACGGTTCCTCACTATCAGTAGAGCCACACCCGTTGCCGAACTCATTTCAGGGCTGAGCGCGCACCCGCCGCCCAGCCCCTACCACGACAACCACACTTTATAAATATTGTACTCTCACTCAATAACGCCACGCGAGTGACAACCCTTGATGTTGCTTGACGTACCAATGTTTACGCTACTAATGTTTCACCGAGAAGTTTTGCACAATGTTAGAAACTTTCCCATTTTAAGTTCACGGTAATTGCCCTGAGCTGTAATATTTAATTACTTTTTTCTCTATAGCATAAGTCGGTAAACGAGCTGACGTATTACCTGATGGTTAGCAATCGGTGCCGCTTATGGACATCCAAAACACCAGTAGTGTTACAAGTGCCTTACCGATCTTTTGGGGATTAGGAATTTGAAGATTATTGGGAATTTGGGGATTGGAGAGATTTGGGAGGGGAGTAATTGGGTCTACGGAAAGTTTTGTTTAAAAAACAGTATCAAGAATCAAGCCTTCCGTTGGTATTTCCTTAGAAGATAATCTAAATCGCTGGTCAAAGCTGATACTATTGAGACAACTTTCTGGCAAGTTTACGGCTGATAGGAGAAACCCAAAAATGATTTTTTTTTATATTTGACGGGTCGACGTTTGACTACTATCTCGCCTGGCGGTAAGCGATGTGGTCTACGATGGAGCACGTCGTCCCATAAGCAATCTATTCACTAGGACATCTACCATGAATCGGTAAATGTATGTAAATAACTTAGCTAGACGTGAAATAAATACTTGACTACCATTGATATCACCTACGAAACATCAAAACTGAAAGCACACTAGTGACACCTGCTTTTAGGTTTGATAGTTGAACATCATACACATCAGTTAATCATCATTGACTAGAGGAGACCTAAGCTTCCCACTGAATAATTTTGAAATACTAAGTAGGTGGATAAACCTGTGCAAATATTCAATTTAAGCCACCGAAGAACTTTCTATTCTATATGTGGTAAAAAAAGCAAAATTTAATTCTAGCAAATAGAAAGTGAATGGCTATTGATGTCTAGTGGGCGTGGCTTAGTGTTATTATTGGACCAATCCATTGTCACAAATAGACTCGATACAACCTACTCTAACAGCTACCTGATTTCTCAGAATACGTTTCGTAGATAGACCGCCACAGATAAGGAAATTGTACGAAAAAAAGTTGATAACGATTTCGGTAAAGCTTTTTTTCGGTCGTCGCCTTATCAATAATTAGCTTTGCTCTATTGTGGTAAGCGTGCTGTTTAGTTAGCCTACTTTTAAGCTTCTCTGAGAATAGATTTTTTTTCGCAAATCTCGTCTGATCGAAAAATTTGAACGATCAAACACAAACAGTAGCTAATTTTCAACTCTTAATAAGTTTAAGTTATAATGAAAATGTGTTTTTACTAGAATGATTTCTGTAGATACTGCGAGTGTTCTTTTAATCTTGAGTGAAGCAGAATCAGCGAAATAAGTAACTTGTCATACATAATGAAGGAGCATCTATACCTACATCCATCCATCACATTTCCTCAAAAATTATTCAGTAATTTTCACATTTTTGTATAATATACAACCTACAAAAATATACATAATGTGTATTTACCCAGTACGCTGAGTCAGTACGCAAGACAAACGGTGCGGTTACGTTGCGTTTTATTGGTGTTCGTGAATTAGGTGCCGATGTAATACATATTGTGGGGCAAGGAATAAGTTCGCGGTTACAGGGCACATGGTTATTGTAAAACCACAAGCAAGTATGAGGAAATACTTCGGAAAGCTACAAAGATTCGTTCGTCAAAGATCGGCCAACAGCGGTTTTGATTAACCTGAAATCTTTAAGCTGCAATCGCCAACTTATTGGCCAAGCGAGGAGGTTATAATCTGTATTTATATGTAGAGGAGGAGGTCTAGCAATAGACTAGGTGTGAATAATTTTTGTAATAACATTACATAACATAAAATAAAAGGCGTGATGCTATGTCACGCTTTTAATCCCCAAAGGGGTAGGCAGAGGTGCACATTACGACACTTAATGCCACTGTACAATGTAACACCCACTTTATACTATTAATGTTATGAGGAGGTGAGCTTATTGCCCCAGAGTCCGTGTCACAACTGAGATTTTTTTTTAAAACCCGTAGTACTTTGCCCGACCCGACAATCGAACCCGAAACCCTTGCCCGGCAGTTGTACTTGCGAATACTCGCCCACGTGGCAGTCAATCCGAGTATTTTTTTTTTATCAATCCGAAATGATGGTTATACATGGGCGGCGCTGATTGCTTACCATCAAGTGATCCGGCTACTGGACTGTTTCCTATTCCATAAAATTACTAATATGTGCCCAAAATATGTCGAATATTTCACAAAGCGTTGAAGACAAACATAAAAATATTTTTCTCTTAAATAAATTACTACACTGCCTCGTTGGCCGAGTAGTCGCAAGTGCGACTGCCGGGTAAGGGGTCTCGGGTTCGATTCCCGGGTCGGGCAAAGTATTACTGGGTTTTTAAAAATTCTCAGTAGTAGCACGGAGTCTGGAAATGTGCCCGGTATATGGCAATAGGCTCACCCCCTATTACATGGGACTCATAACAACTAGTGAAAAGTGGGTGTTACATTGTACTGTGGTAGAATGTGCACCTCTGCCTACCTCTTCGGGGATAAAAGGCGTGATGTTATGTATGTTATGTAAATTACTACATTGTATGGAGTATAGACAAAACAATATATTTTACTTGTACTTCGAGTCACGATACTTGCATAGTAATTATCTCTAGTATTTGCGTGCACGAAACTAAACGAAATATTGAAACTAATTTAAAAAATAATAACATTGCTTCTTTGTGCCTATTACAACTTTTTTATTTATTTTTTTCTACAACAATGTAAGAAAAATTACGAGCACCTACAACTTATTTTTGCTCTTGATGAATATTAAAAAAAAATATTTTTCCGATAATAATGGATCACTCACGAACCCGAAAGAGATTCTACTATTTAACCGATTTAATTTTTTACTAATTAATAAATTTACATACAGAAAATACAGGACAGATAAAATACTGAACTAAATAAAAACAATAACTACAACTACAAAACCAAACAAACCAAACCTCCATTAAACATATTTTTGATTTTCTAACCCTCCACCTCTCAAACGCATTCGATTTTGCGACATTTTTAAACTTTTGCAAACCACGGGGTGTGATTAGAGTCGCCCGGTGTGTCTGAGGGTTGAATCAACCCCCTGCCGTGTCGCCAATATGTACACATGCCATGAAATTTTGATTATCTTAAACTTACAAAGTGAAGTGCGCTTGACATTTTTGCTACTTCAATAATGACATTTTGAATGAATACTTGTTAATCCATTTTGGAGACTCAGTTGCCAAAGAAGAAAAAAAAAAAAAAAAAAATACTTGTTAATGACATGGATGGAACTTGAAACAAATTGTTAATTTGGGCACATTTACTTAGGTATTATGCTAAAAAGTATGAAACCAAACCAAACAATTAAAAAATAAAAGATAATAATGTCACTAGGACATATTCTCACAAACCTAATTTTCTTTCGACCGACCAACTTCTCAAAAACCACGCACCAAATTATCAACACCATTTATAGTCAATTTCAGAACAGAACCTCACCAATTTTTAATTTACGAACAACTGTTTTATACCGTAATAAATACACATTATCTAACCTATAGCTTTTATTATAAATTGGAATAATCGATAAAAAACCCAATGATGCGACTCGAGTCGACTATAATAACATAATATGAGCAATTTCAACGATTAACATCAGCCGGAAGTTGTTCGCAGGAAGCGGTATGGGCGGCGCAGGCGCATCCTATGAAAAAATTGGTTTTTAAACAACCTGTATGGTGTTTACTTCGTACTTTGTTTGCGGTGTTGTGGTGTGTTTTGGTAATTTGTTGTGTTTTGGTAATTTGGCTTTTAAGTCAATTGGTAACAAAGCGTTATTTTTATATTTATGTAGATATGTATAATATTAGGTATAATCCCTGGAATATTAAAAACATGAATGTCAAACAAGAAGCTTTGTATTTGATATCTAGATTACGTAAAAAACATCTCAAATTATAGCAATTTCATTCAATACTTCTTTTTCATAGGTATTGAGTTATTTTAGTAATATGTATATACCTACACAATAAACAAAACATAACACTCATTTCAGTACAGTTTTATTAAATGACGTATATTTACGATTGTCGTAAATATGACGTTTTTTTATTGTTTATAAGATTAAGGTTGATCTCGTAAATATCGATAGAAAATCATCATTCTTGACATCCATATCATTGGCTATTATCATCCCTATTCTTTATATTAATCACGGTGTATAAAACACTACACATTTCAAGTGCGTGACAAAAACAGACAGTTACACTTGCGTGCATAATTGTTGGGCGCACGTGGTGCGTTACACTGGCTGCCAATTTAACGATACATTAATTCGAAGCAATGGACTAACTATGAAATATTAACACATGAAAATAAATATTGTACATTGATAAACATGATACGCTGAACGTGAGCGGAATTTTAAGTATTTTTTTGTGTTCTGCCTCCACATTCCGTCAACGAGTTTTTATTAAACACCGATCAAATATTACGTAAAGTAAATAAGCTAACATTTTTAAATGTTCACGTTAACTATTATCATTTTTTTTTCAAATAACTTATGATTACAAAATAAGAATAAGTGTAGGAAGCAAGGTCCGAGTTTAATGTCCGCATTTATAGGGTATAAAATCTATCATTAAAGGTAACCATGAAATTAAAACATTACATATTTATTACTTTTCCATTATGTATTAGAATCCTATAAAACCGCTGTAAAGTCTGAATCATCGTAATATCATGTTCATCGTTTCGTTTCCCACAGCAACTGAGAAAATTCATTCATTTTGTGCTATCTATGTCCAATTTTATCCAATTTTTAATGGCGCTACTGCGGCGGAGCGGCCAATATCGCAAATTATAGTGTTCACAGATTACGTCGGGAGTTGTCTACGTGATGGCCGGCCGGCGTGCCGAGTGGCCGCCAGTGTACGCCAACCCGTTCCCTGTATAGTGTATACTAGGTGCAAGTCTTAGCTCAAACCGTTTCCGCGTACATGTGAGAAAATGTGGATAACTGTGGCCAGTTACTTTGCCACTGAAGTGTAATCTTGGTTTTGGATTGGAGTTGATTTTCTGACAGTTAGCTGGTGTAGCATAGTTTCACACCTTATAGACAAGAAGTAGTAATAACCAATGCTAGATTACCTAGAGCTAGTTCTGAGAATGCTTGTATGTACTGCTTTTAAAATTTTACTAACTATACTACTGCATACTAATTCATTTGCTTATGACTAATCATAATTTTTTTGAGGCGGAATATCATCGAATATTTTCTCCCACCCTCGGTGAAGCGAGAGGGAGCGTCAGACTCTTACTGCCTAAAAACCCCTTTCCTACTCCTCCTTCGAACCGGAGCTCCAGTAAACCGTTGAGCCTGCAGCTCTGGATGATTACTCATACTTAACTTTACATAACATCATGCCTTATATCCCCAAAGGTGTAGGCAGAGGGTGCACATTACGGCACTTAATGCCACTGTACAATGTAACACCCACTTTTCACTATTTATGTTAGGAGTCTCATAGGTGATCCTATTCCACAATTCCAGACTCCGTGCTACCACTGAGAATTTTTAAAAACCCAGTAGTACTTTGCCCGACCCGGGAATCAAACCCGAGCCCCCGGCCCGGGAATCAAACCCGAGCCCCCGGCCCGGCAATCACACTTGCGACCACTCGGCCAACGAGTGTGAGAGCAGTCAGTCAACTTCACTTTACATAATAAAAATAATAACGTAATGTACATACAATACCTCTATACATATAGAAAAAGGTCGACATACTACTATCAAAGCTTACGCCTTACAATTTATCTACCATTTGTTAATCCGTCAGTTAATACTAGAAAAACTGTAGAAGCAAATTGAACAAGATGATTTAATTACATATACACACTGCGTTAATTGCTGGGTTAGGAATAGCACTACACGGGTTTATATTACACCGACTGTCAAGTGTGTGTGTGTGTGTGGTCTGTCAGGGGTCTGTGGGTGCGGGTAAAATGTAGGCTGCGCGATATCACCGCGACCGCTCTCGCTACTCATAAGGAAGAACCCCTCTGTGGTTTGAAACTAGTAGAGCTTTTTTCAGTATCTTCACGTGAATATTTTTAGTTAATTTAATATGTCTCACGATAGTTATTATAAAATCATTGTACACCTTACTAAGTTTCTGCGAAATAAGTGAGATTGGGGTGAGTAAAATCCGCTATGCAGAGATACATAATCCGTATAAGTATCTGTAGTTAAAATTCATTCTATGTCCTTCTCTGTATAAAAATTTATAGAAAACTAGCTTTTGCCAGCGACTCCACCCGCGCTTCATGGGACAAAAGTAATCCATGTGGTATTCCAGACCATAACCTACCCCTTTCCCGAATTTCATCTCAATCCCTTCAGTGGTTTTTACGTGAAGGAGTAAAACAAACAAACATACAAATTTTCGCATTTATAATACTAGCTTCAGCCAGCGGCTTCGCTCGCGTTCCGTGGGATAAAAGTGGCTTTTGTGTTATTCTTTAATATTATCTAAGTAACTCTGTTCCAAATTTCACATCAATCCCTTTAGCCATTTTTGTGAAGGCGTAACACACACACACACACACACACACACACACACACATACACACGAACACACATACACATAGCCTCACAAATTTTCGCATTTATAATATTGTGAAACAAGTGAATTTATTTCTGCAAATAGGGTACAAGGCAGCTATTAAGTTGGAAGTAGGTTTAGCAGGATTGGTTCAGTCGACAAGCCTGAAGAACAATTAAAAAACAAACAAACAGACAAACTTATTTTCGCATTAGTTAGTATTTGGTATTATAATATTAGTTGGTTTTCCCTTGCTTTTAGCATGATACCAATCCTAAAGTCTACTCTTACTAACTAATATCAGAAAGGAAGTATCTATTCTTACTTATTCTCGACAAAAAGAAATAACTAAAACACCCATCTTCCCCTTCTAACATAAGTACCCTCATCACATAACTACTCCGCAGTGAATCGTACTGACGCAGGCGCAGAACACGTGCTCGCGGGAATTACGCGAGCCAGCGGTCTGCTCTCGCGCCACTAATGTAGCTAACACGTGAAATTGATGTAAAAAGAGGGTACCGTACAACATTATTCTTAAGTACCTACTGATGTGAGTTGGCAGATTGGACTATTTTTGCAATTTTTGTAGTTTTATTTAGAACTGGCTCGTTTGTCTAATGGTCGCAAATATGAAAGTGTAGAAGAGCCCTGGTTCGGTACGAATGGCTTCGGCCGTTCGTGTGTGGGAGTTCGGCTGGCTCTGGCTAGACCGGAGTGTCCGGCCTCACAGAAAACCGACGTGAAACAACGCTTGCGTTGTGTTTCATCGTGTGAGTGTGGTTAGCGGAGGCCCAATTACCTCCCTCCCCACTCTTCCCAAGTTCCTAACCTCCAAAAGGTCTGTAACGCACTTGTAACGCCTCTGGTGTTTCGGAAGTCCATTGATGGCGCCGATTTTTCACCATTAGGTAATCCGTCTGCTCGTTTACTGGCTTATCCCATAAAAAAAGGTATCTCGTGACCAACTCCCTGGTCAGCAAAATTTTATTGAAGCTTTGATAAAATTCTTAGTAATAGCATGCACGGAGTACAGAATTTCGCCCGGTAAATGGTTTATAGGCCCAAACTTTATTACTTGGGCTTGGGACTCAAGGCATAATTTGTGGAAAGTGAATGCACCCCTTTAGGGATTAAAAAGTGTCACGTCATGTTATGATATTTTGTTATTTATCTGAAATCTTGTAACAACTACCACTACAAACTTTACCTTTAAAAATAATACTTTATTGAATCCGTGAACATTGAACCTTACTCTCTACAGTGCCCTCCAAACTAACAAGGGCCATAAAAATAAAGAAGGACGGACAACAAGACAATATCAATTTTATTATACCTACGAAAAGGATTAACATACTACGAACAATATTAAAAAAGTTGACAGTATGTCAAGTATGAACATTCAATTAATTTCTCATGTATTTTACAACTTATAATTACCACGAAGGTCTTTTTCAGTTCCATTCCTAGGGTGGACAAAAATTTGTGCTTAATCCTTACTTGAAGATGCGAAACTATGTTTGTGTGTTTGAAGCGATTTCCTGGTATTTATTGTTTTGTATTTGACGATGCTGAAAAGGACACAGGTTCCCCTACATTGCTCTTTTTATGTTTTTAAAAATGAGTAGTATACGAATTGTATTTTAATCCTGTCAATCGAACGGATATAAATTAATAAAAATATTAGTTAAAAATAAACTCTCTATACAAAGGGTGTCCAAATTTTCTCATATTAATAATTGCTTATCACAATTAATATGACCATTAGTACGCACCCCTGTATCGTTAGTGATCGTACAATCTGTCATTCTTGACGTTTGCGATGTAATGCGTATGCGCAGGGTATGGTGATATGTACGGGTAAAGAAAATGTTTCAAACACTTATTACCTATTACGTTTATTTTGTGAGGGGATAATCAGAGGTATACATTTAATTGGGTCATCTTTATGTAACTAGTTACCACAAGAAAATTATTTGTGTTTGGAGTGTATTTAATAACAATTGATATTGTATTTATTTTGTATTTTCTTGACATTTCTGTAATTTAATTTAATCTAATTTCATTCAATTGCTATAAATGTTTGTATGGGCATGATGTGATTCCCTTTAATTGAAGGATCACAAGGTTATTGTAACGTGTGGTGGATTATTTTTTTGCATGTAAGTGTATCTTTTGTTGGGAGTCCGAATAAATAAAACATAAAACATAAAACAATAATTATAAGAAAAATTTTTTTGCGAGATTATCTGTTAAATGGCAAAATAACAATTAGAACACATAAATTATAAAAAATAATTAAAATATCAAGGAAACATTTAATATTAACCTACTAAGTTCTTAATTACTACATTATTATCGATTAAATACCAAACTGTTAGCAATTTCAGCATCTATTCCGCAAATTGTTTTAAAAACCAAATGTCAATATTTAAAAAAATCACGATTACAGCAACCGGATACGATTGCATCAAGCCAAAACAACATAAATAAAATAAAAGGTCAGTATCAAAAAATAATAAAATGTAACGTGGAACCATTAACGACTAATTATTATCAAAAAAACTTTCAAATTAATGTTTTCGAATAACATAGTAAAGTAAACCTGTTTTACAATACTATATGACTACTACACTTTAATATTTCTATTCCATATTCTTTAATTACGCCTAATGTATGGGCATTGCAGATCGATTCGATGCGGCTGCGCAGGGACCGCGCAAAAGCTGCGCCGACGCCGGTCACGTGACCTGCGCGTGGCTTGCGTGTTTACTGCACAGGGGAAGTTCAGAAGTACTACTCGTAAATACGTGTTGAATGTTTCAGGGTGATAACTTATTTTTTTGTAAATAGTGATTTTATAATATGAAAACAATAGCTACGTAGTTTTGTTTATTTTTTTTATCGTTGTTAAAATATTAAACTATTTGTAAATGATATTAAAAATGTTGATAAATATTCGAAGAAAAACAATATTTAAAGCAGTAGTTTAATTAGGCACTTACTGTAACAAAACAAATCAAAATTGTTTTGCGTAGCACGGCTACGAAGTTGCGTAGCGAAAACGGAGATTGCTACGAAATTAGCGTAGCAAATGTAGACTACACGAAAATAATGTAATTTGATAACTTATGTTCGTTTCTTAATACAATTTGACAATCTTCTTTTTCACTGTCGCATTCTTTATTTCTTTGTAATAGGAAAGGATAACTACAAAAGAGTTGCAATTTTAACGCCACAAGCTGCGTTCATGATAAAACGGTGCAAAAGTTTAGTAGCTTCCACAAATGACTTTAAACATAACATCATAACATAACATAACATCACGCCTTTTATCCCCGAAAGGGTAGGCAGAGGTGCACATTACGGCACGTACAATGTAACACCCACTTTTCACTATTTATGTTATGAGTCCCATGTAATAAGGGGTGAGCCTATTGCCATATACCGGGCACATTTCCAGACTCCGTGCTACTACTGAGGTTTTTACAAACCCAGTAATACTTTGCCCGACCCGGGAATCGAACCCGAGACCCCTTGCCCGGCAGTCGCACTTGCGACCACTCGGCCAATGAGGCAGTCTTTCTGTATTTTAAGATACAGAATGACTTTGAACCTTCTGTAAATTATTTGCTTTTGGTCACCACAGAACAACCCCATGTCCAAAAGTCTCAGATTGATCTGTGTATGAGTACTTTATGATGATTACGAACTAATCTTGTTTGCAAATCAGCTTTAGTTGGTGTGAATTTTAGAAATCTCTTGTTGACACTTTTTTATATGGGAAAGTAAAATAGAGTTTGTAAGCTGCTTGTAATGAGTCTATGGTGACGATCGGAATAAATTTTTTGAATAGATGGTGTATTAATGAGAGAAAATGTAATTTGAAATGATGATTTTAACTGATGGCTAACTGTACTTACAGCGCTGAGCGCGTGGGTATGAATATGGTACCCAAATTCTAAAACCAAGGACCTATTAAACCCTATGTTTTTTTATGAGATAGACCGGTAAACAAGCTGACGGATCACATGATGGTAAGCAATCGGCGTCGCCCATGGACACCTGGAACTCCAGAAGCGTTACAAATGCGTTACCGGCCTTTTGAAATTAGGAATTTGAGGATTGTTGAGGATTCAGGGATTAGGGTAATTAGACCTCTCGTAACCTCACTCACACCTCGAAACACAGTGCAAGCGTTGTTTCACGTCGGTCTTCTGTAAGACCGTGGTATCATTCCGGTCGAGCCGGCCAATTCATGCCGAAGCATGGCTCTCCCACCCTTAGTTGTTTTATGTTTATCATTTTAGTCTCTACAAAGGTGGGAATCCTATTCCTCCAAAAATTTTATTCTTTCATTTCGTTACGGAATCGTTTGGGTTGCTGAGCTTGCATCGAACTTGATTTTTTTTTTTATTTGCCCCACACTAGGATTTTCTCCTGTGTCGTGGGTGAGTTTACAAACATATAAGTTCACGTAAGTTCATATCACAGCCAGACCCGGAACAACAATCTGTGGATCACACAAAGAGTTCTACCGTGCGGGAATCGAACCCGCGACACGTTGCGCGGCAGCCAGTTGCCCAACCACCGCGTCAACCGTGCAGTCAATTGATAGTCGATTGCATAAATGCTACTATTTTGATCAATACCTGATCTTAAAATACAGTTGCTAGTGATGACCCAATCTCATAGTGTTCCCAATTTGAACAAAAATCTTTACGTTATGAATAAATATTGAATACATAATGTTCCCAATATAAGAACAAACACTTAAACACCTATTCTCAATAGCAACAGTGTTAAACTGTTCAATAAATTGATGTTACTCAATTAGTTGGAGAGCTAACAGAGGCAAGGACCACAAAACAAAGATTTAGCGACCCTCCGGAAACAGTTGTACTAGCCCCCAACTTACAATAGTGGTGTATGGTACAAGGCATAAGTGAAGCTTCAAATGGGTAAAAACTTCTTTATACGTCCTAAATAAAAAGTTGTATGGTGACGACTTGGAACAATCAAACTTTTTTTAAAGAATACTAACTTTACCTTATCAAATGTTGCTGTGCCCTTACGGGGTCCATAAATGTAACCTAGCTTTAAGGCTATTGTAACACCTTATTCACTTTATGGTATGCAAATGAATTAATATAAATATGAATATAACGAAAGATTGACATATTTTTTACCACTACTAATCTTCCCATGAGTGTAGAAAGGGGTTAATTATGTGATAACATTTATTTTGATAAATGCTGAACAGCAGCGCTCTTTAAAAACCTGGACCATCTGTAATCACTACGCCTGCTAAGCGAGCATAGGGATGATGACAAATCATCACATGGGGACCCATAGTCCAATAGAATAAAGTCTCTCGCCATCAAACGTTAAAGTTTGGCGAGTTTAGATTTAAGGCAATAAATAACCTATGTAAAATTTCAATGAATACATTTTTTAAAAAAAATAAAAGAAGTGGTGGACTGTCGCTTGTATATCCTTAAAAAAACATTGGCAACAATTCCATAAAGATCACACGCTTGTAATCGCATTCATCCCATTACTTGTACCACACATATATAGTCCGCAGCCCCATCCGTGCTTTAGTTGCGTGAAATGTAAAATTTTTGCTATTCATTGCGGGTTCGAGTCGTTTTTCTGACACTCGCGCCTCTGGCACAACTGTCCCTTAGGGGACGGACGGTACAGGCGTGGTACAGGCACTAACAGTTTACAAACTAATATTTATAAATTAGCGGTTTATTTTATTGTTATTTATAAATTTTAATTTTTTATTCGATAATTATTTTTTTATGTTAATGTACAATGAATGTGCTAGTAAGCTGTTGTTACTTGCATTAGTAGATTTTTTTGTTTGTAAAGAAGTAAATACATAAATTGTTTTAATTAGTAGTATATTAGACACCATAAATAACTGCAAATACTTCTAATTTCATTTTCAATTGACTTAAAATAAAAAAGGAGGAGGTACTCAATTCGACTGTATTTTTTTATGTTTGTTACTCGATTACTCGAAGACGCCTGGATCGATTACAAAAAAAATTTTTTCTAGTTATTTACTATATAATTAATTACTTTTTTATAAATGAGAAGTCAAAGTATGCGTATATGATACGTATGTACGTATACGTATACGTATATGATGACGTATATGATATAATGATAATATAGATACTTTTTAAACTTAGATAAAAACTTGTATCTTAAACTAGATTTACTGTAATTACATTTAAAACTTGTATCATTGTAGTGTTTATATTTTTAATTAATTTAATAATTCATTATTCCATAAAACAATAATATAACTTGGTAATAATAATAATCGTTAATCTTATATTTTTTTATATTAAAGCTTCTTTTTATTGTTGTTATTGTTTTTAATAAATTAGTTCATTTATAGATCAGGAAATTATTTTTCTTAAGAGTGTTAAATAAATAAGGGAAGGAGTCAGTCAGGCCCAACATTATCACTACATAGTACAAAACAAAGTCGCTATCCGCCGTCTGTCTGTCCCTATGTATGCTTAGATCTTTAAAACTACGCAACGGATTTTGATGCTGCTTTTTTTAATAGATTGAGTGATTCTTAAGGAAGTTTATATGTATATAATATATGCATATTGCACCCGTGCGAGGCCGGGGCAGGTCACTAGTATTGAATAATAAGCTACTGGTACTGCCTCAGTGCTAGAAATTGTAATTTTTGACATAATAAACAATTTGAATTTGAAAAGTTGGAGCGTTAGCTTGTTTGAATGCTCTAATATTCGAGACTGCAGGTCCGAATTGAACAATTATTTTGTGTAGCATAGACTATTTATCAAGACAGGCTATAGGGTGCAAAGCATCATGCTATATCAATAGGAGGCGAACTGAGCGAATAAAACCGCGTTAGTAACCAAAGTATAATAAATCAGGCAAAGAACTATAGGTACTTAAATAATATTTGTCCCTAAACATACTTACAATAAAAACTGACTCAAACTCCAACTCTACATGTGTGGCGCACCTAACTAATAAAGATATAAAATTATAACATAACAACCCACGCTTTTATTACATACTTTAATTACAAGTAATTTACATAATTCAATAAGAAATATAGAACACCCACACATTGCCACTCTATTAACACACAAAGAAACAATTTCATTTATATCTTAACCTAATTTTAACTTAAGTTCGTATAAGGTAACATTATTACTATATTAAGTTATATTATCTTTAATTATTTCATTTATGGGGACTTTATACGAAAAAGAATTATGCGAGAATAATGGTCTTAATATATTTTTATAACTCAATTTTTATTTTTGTTGTGTCATAGCTATGTTATGAAACTTTTTGTTGAATATTTTAAATATGTATGGTTTCGTTTGTCGATTTTTTGATCATGTTAAATAAACTTATGATTAAAATTTGTATATCTTTGTACCAATATTACCTTTTCAAAATATAGGTAACCTGGTCAAATAACAAAAACAAATTGTTTGGATAAAAATATTTTAACATCAAGTTTAAGTACCTATATATTTGAATGCTAAATTATTGACTGCAATAAACTGATAACAGTTTAATTAAAAAAATATTATGGAAAAGATTTCCGTCAACAACTGTACCTTCTGTAGAATAAGATGCAACCACTGCAGATAGTGAACATTGCTTGAATATTTTAACAAATTGTGTCGACATACCTCGAGGGCGGCCGTGGGGCAACCCTATGCTATTTATAATAATAGTAATAACAATTAGTTTAAGTGTGAATGGCGATGGAATGTTATCTTTATTTCTTCAAGACTTTTCCTTAAGTTTAAGGTCCGTAGACCCAGCAGCTGTAGCCAAATACCACAGCGCTTGTCTACATGTAGAATAGAAAACCAAATTACATGGAATTTACGTAAATTTTGACACTTGTCATCTCCATACATTTTAATTTTTACTCTCTCTGTAGACAAGCACTAAAGTGGCGTTTGGCTAAAGACACTGGACCGTTATCTTGGGATTTGCACGTTTATTAAAATTTTATTTACTGTCTCAAAAACTGTGGTAAATATAACCAGTACTAAAGGTATGGGAAATATTTAGGGTCGATTTTTCTATCATCAATTACTTCTTAACTGTAGAATAAAATTCACATTTGACAGCTTTTATTACCTACCTATGGAAGAATTGTCAAATATTCAAAGTTATTTCTAGCTACCGTGCAGACACATAATTAGGACTACTTTACTATAGAGTTTATTACTTAGCTAAAGGTTATACTTAAAGTTGAGACATAAATCTTCACGTAGTCCTAATGTTGGGGCTTCATGTTTACAGGACGTTATTTATCTGCTGGCGTTGGAGAAATCGACCCTTAGTTTCATTTGTCGTTGCCAATGTCTTATTGGTCATTTAGACATCCTTTGATTTGTCGAGGACTCCTTGCATTGGACACCTTACTATAACATTAGTATACACACGTAAATAATTGCGAAACAATAAAAATGAATGTTATTACAACATGGACTGCCTCTTTGGCTGAGTAGTCGCAAGTGCGACTGTCGGGCAAGGGGTCTCGGGTTCGATTCCCGGGTCGGGCAAAGTACTACTGGGTTTTTAAAATAAAAATCTCAATAGTAGCACGGAATCTGAAAATGGACCTGATCTGATATGGCAATAGGCTCACCCTCTATCACATGGGACTCATAACATAAATAGTGAAAAGTGGATGTTACTTCTGTGTGCACCTCTGACTACCCCTTCGGGGATAAAAAGCGTGATGTAATGATATGTTATGTTATTACAACAATGCAAATAAAATGCGCACCTTTCTTATGCGAAGCCATTTTATTTTTAAAACTGAACTACTTCGTATTACATCTCCATTTTTCATACATCGTTATAAAATATAAAAAATGACAATTAATATCCAATTTACCACTACTATGAATTGCAATACTTCCCATAAAAATCGGCACACGACCTCTTTCGTTACGCATAAACATTATTATCGAAATCAACATAACCGCCACTTAACTTCTATCGTAATTTGAACCTTATAACTTTTAAGATTGAGTTGGTATTTATTTGTTTTCTTTTCTAGGTTTGAAACAAAATAGGCATAAAATAGATAAATAAGATTTACCACGGGTGTAGGTTCGTATGTATCTCTGGGGCGTGTTCGGCGCGTGCTCTCAGTTAGTCGAGTTTTCCCGTGACTATTGCAATTATGACCAAATTGGTTGTTAGTCGAATTTCGATGGTAGTGGCCGTTAAATTTGTGCGTCTGTATTTTACTAAATACAAATAAAGTGGAGTTAAATTATTCAATTTCATAAATAAAAACATTAAATTATTCAAGTTCTCAAAGGAACATAATAATTCAAAGTTGTTGCAGTTTTCTTTAAATACTGAGATATTTTTAAAGAGATATAATTGTATATTGTGGTAACAAAGACGTTAGTGGCAGAATTATTAAAAGAAAATCATGGGCAGAAAAAAAAACAATTTGTACAATTTTATCTAGTAGATAGTAAATTCAAATCAGATTGTGTATTGTTTGACAGAGATACAAGTGGTCAATACTACTACTAACCAAAGGTACTCTTTCAGAAAACAGATTAACGAATGTAACGTCCCTATAATTTAAACATAACGGTCTGATATGACTCGACAACTTTGTCGCATTAACTCAGTTTGACAATAACGTGGCAACTACACATAAAACGTTTTACACCTTGACTGTAATAAGGTCGTGCGCTAAGAATAATGCTACAACTTTCTCTATACTTCGCTAGACTCACACTCTTTGATCTTGAACCTACATCCACGCTTCACCCAATAAAAGGCTCACAAAAGCGCTTTACGAAATAATTATTAACAGAAAAACCACAAAAAACTCTACGAAATTAGTTCCCGATGACAGTCAAAAATATATGTATATTTTTTTGTAGGTTATGTTTACAAAAAACTGTTTCCAAGCGCCATGGACGACGCGCGGTCCCTTTTCGCCCAGCACGACACCGGTCGGACCAACTTTTGGTACTAAATTTCTGTGTGGCATATTTATTCGGTCCTGAGATTATTTTCTACTAGGATTTTATGATAATCGGGTTCTATAACTGCGTACGACACACTAAAAAACAAGGGTGACAAAAATGTCTGTTCATATATTCTTGATAAATATCTCGCGCTGTTCGTATACCGATTAGAGGCCAATTATTGGTTCAAAATGCCGATGTTTCTCCTCTTTTTTGCTGTTTTATGGTATTTTATTAAATGTCAGCTTCTAATATTTTAGTTAACGTCTTGTTAGGGTCCATTTGTGTTCATGTTTTAGTTTTAATGAGCGCAAACTTTTCTATAAGCGAGCCGTTAATAGTGACGCTTGAACAAATATATAAAATGAATTGAATAGGTCGAATATATTTTGTAACGTTTTTGTATTAGGCTTTTATACTCTAATCAAAGAAATCTTGTATAATTGTCGACCACTTTAATTTGTTATCAATATGAGATGTGTCACAACTCGTGGGTAGATCAACTTTCTTTAAAGACAATTTTTTTAGGTGTTCTCTATATTACAGTCATTTGATATTTTTACTTGGAAAGTTTTACGGGAGTTTTGAAAATTGATAATATTATAGATTTTGGCGTGCTCTTTTCGAATTTTAACTTTGCCACCTCGTATATTTGCCGCTCGCGCCGCCATATTGCAAAAATGGCGGCTAAAAGCAGTTTTTTAATAATAACTCCTTTCCGACGCATTTTACAAAAAAACTTATCTATACAAAATAATAGAGGTAGAAGAGAAAATTTGCTACAATTTATTTACCTTTTTTACTAAAACCAATAGTTTCGGCGTACGAGCGCCGTGGCAACGAGCGTTGTAACGCATCTAGCTCGTTAGTAGAAAGAGTACACTCTATGTCGATATCCTTGTCATTTTGAGCATGACGTCACTGACGTGTCATTTGTTTTTAATAATCCAATATAAAGAAAACAGTATTGAAATGCTATTTTCATTCGAAAAGAACGAACCTATTGCTATCCTTGTCATTTTGAGCATGACGTCACTGATTTGTCTTTTGTTTTTCTTTTCTATTTATGTATTGCAATTCAATTGTCATTTTCTTTATATTTATCATAGGCCTCACATGATACATCTATGGTAAAATAATGTTTTTTTTTTAATTTCCAACAATTATTTTCATAGTTATTAGACCATGATTCAAATCTGACAAAACATAACCAAACATAACATACCTTTTATCCCGTAGGGGTTGGCAGAGGTGTACATTATGCCACTGTACAATTTAACACCCACTTTTCACTAATTATGTTATGAGTCCCATGTAATAGGGGGTGAGCCTATTGCCATATATCGGACACAATTCCAGACTCCGTGCTACTACCGAGAATTTATAAAAAACCCAGTAAATCTTTGCCCGACCCGGAAATCGAACCCGAGACCCCTTGCCCGGCAATCGCACTTGCGACCACTCGGCCAACGAGGCAGCCGATCTAATCTGAACAATCGATTCTAAATTAGATACAATTATTGTGTACGCTGGGCACATTACCAGACTCGCTCAGTAATAACTGAAAATAATTAGAAATATCCTCATTTATTTATTTATTTGTTCATGTACACAACACAGACAATACACAGAAAAAAATATATATTATAATAAAACAGAGGTACTCATAGGTACTGCATATCCCTTATGGGATTTCTTCCTGCAGCCCTGCGAAAGGAGAAATAAATACAACATATGACACAGTGTGTAACAACAAAAAAAAAAAACAAACAAGAAGAAGACAATGAAAACTTAAACTGATAATTAAAATCATCATTCTCATTAATACTTTTACCAACCAAAGATCGAACCCTTTGCAGGCAGTTCTACAATCTTAGTATATTTCATTATTTTTCTAAAAAATCAAAATTAAAACAGTCAGTGCAACATTCAAACTCATATAATTACTGTGAATGAGAAGTGATGTCCGTGCAGGGTCAAGCGACGTCCCGCCATCATCCATCATCCGAGTCATTGATGGATGATGTGTACCAATACTACCAATGATAATTATTGATAGCGTATTGATGCACTGCCAAGCATTAGGGGTAATTTTTATCACTGCACTTTGTTATTTTTACACTTCAGTAGTTTGAGTATAAATAATTGATAAATTAAAATTTCGAGTTGTATTCTTCTTCCCCATATTTCGTTTGTATGTTAGTGTTTTAATTAGACTGCAGTGACCGAAATATATGAACTATTGAGACAGTGGACAAACGACCTGATTAGTCAGGTACCTCAATAGTTGATCACTTCCAATCGGTCTATCTGGAAGTGATTGAGGAAGGCCTGTCTTCAGTGGACGTCCTGTGGCTGATATGATGATGATGATGACATTACTGTACTGAATTTTTAGAATGGCGTTCATAGGCCACGGTAACTACTTACCATCAGGTGGGCCGTGTGCTTCTTTTGCCACCGCCGTGGTATAAAAAAAATCTTCTACCTATATCTTTTTGCTTCTCTAAAGCTGTCTCCAATCAGACATCATCCTATCATAAGCCCTTCTCTTAAGTAATTTGAAATCACCTCTATATCTACGACATCACCTCCATTTCCATTTTTCCCTATCAAACGTCATTTTATCACAAACTCCTTTCTTTCTAATATCATTTTTCACACACCCAAATCCAATCAGACATCATCCTATCATAAGCCCTTCTCTTAAGTAATTTGAAATCACCTCTATATCTACGACATCACCTCCATTTCCATTTTTCCCTATCAAACGTCATTTTATCACAAACTCCTTTCTTTCTAATATCATTTTTCACACACCCAAATAGTAAAAGCTAGTTTACTTACATGGTCTCGCCACTCCCTTTGGTCATCCTCTTACTTTTCATCATCTTTAACATTAGTTGGGGAACCAAATCTTAATATTCATTTCAATACATAATAGGCGTTGACTCGCGTCCAAACATTTAACTCCAATTACGCATTCCATATCTCATCAAAAATACAGTACACGTACTTAACCAACTTCCCAATCTCACAGAGATTCCCAAACAACAGTTATCAAACCTCTTTCGAACATAAACACATAACGGCCTCTTTTAATTTCGGAACCTTAGCTGACCAAAAGGTATCACAAAAAAATCTCCCATAAATTATGTAATTTATTCGTAAAATGGACGGGTTAACGTGCTTCGAGTAATATTATAATAGTGTACGGTGCTTTGGTGGTGCCGCTTCCTAGCTATTAAAGAGTCTAGATAGTAAATGTCGGTGTAAACTAAACTAAATATGCTCATTTTGAATGCTTAATAGTATTCCGAAGTGATCGTATAAGATGCCGTGAGATGAGATTTGCGTTTTGTGAATATCGTTTTATTTGACACCGTGTTTCGAGTGTTTGGTTGTCTGTAGTTGTGTTGGTGTATTTTGATGGAAGTTGATTGTTTTTAAATACACTTCTATAATCAAATGTTATATAGTGTATTTAATAAAAAACAACTGTGTTGTTGAATTAGGTATTTTTTCATGCTTAAAACTTTGTATCCAGTCTTAACATCCAGACATTTCATTATTCGAAATTTTAGTACCTATCAGATACTGGGATTATTGTTGTTATCCTATATAAATTTAATGTAAAATGCAAAACTATTCATGTAGTTCTATTCGAAAACCTTATTTATTAATTCTTCGATAACTGAAACGGTTTTCGTTTCAGTCATGCACATTTTAAAAATAATTCCTAAACAAACTTAAGTAAGGTCTCAATTCATAATTCATGCAACATTTCAAGTAGCTACTCTGTTAATTGCCCGCTTATTATCAACAAGGCCCTAAGGCGTCGTTTTGTAACAATAGTCTCAAATATTTATACAGCTAATAGAGAATTGTTTGAACCAATTACTTAAACCAACTTGGGTACGCAGGTTCTTGGAAAAACTGTAGCTGTAATATTATTTTTCCGTAAAACAGTCATACGTCATATTATGTGTCTTAAAACCTACGAATGGCTCATTTGACCTCACTTGGTCCGATCAGAGAGCAAAATTTCGTTTATCTAGTGTTAGCAAAATCAAATAAACAATGTTTTGTTTACTGGAGGCCCAATTAAAAATAAATAATCCCAAAAACACATTTGCAATGCCTCTGGTGTTCCAGGTGTCCATGGGCGACGCCGATTACTTACCATCATCCGTCTGCTCGTTGACCGGCTTATACCATAAAAAAGTGCAGCTTTTCAGTATTCGGGCGTTACACAGATTTTACGATACCCGCGGGAACAGATAGGGTGGTGATAAATATATTATGCTACTCCATCGTCACTACACAGCTTATATGTGTGTGGCTATGGCTTAGCTACTTATAATAATATGTGTTGAAGATGAATTATTTCTCTTTACCTTTTCGAAAAACAAACAACGTAATATAATAATACTGTAATATTTATTACAACTTTCTAAGACTATTTAGACATCATTGACATATATTAAAGATAAGGGAAACATCATGAGGAGACCTGAATATAAAATTATAAGTTTGAAATCGCTAACCCGAATAACCCGTAATTGAACAAGTGTGGTGGTTAATGCTCAAACCTTGTCTGTATGAGAAGAGGCCTTTGGTCATCAGTGCCGCACTTGTGAGCTGTTGATGTCATGTGATGATATGTCACTTATCATCATCATCATTATAATAGTCATAGTATTAAAAAATCCCTATCAGACGATACAATTGGATTGACAATCGAATCGGGTCATGTGTATGGAAATATGAATTGGTTGGTCGGTATCGCCTGATTTCAGATTGGCCAATTAAATCGAATGGTGTAGACGCTAATTTACAAACTTTTTGACGTAGTGACCTGCAGCGTGCAAATCGGCGGATTTATTTATGCGTGCGTCTGGTGTCCGTTTGATTTTGTTTGTCTTGTTATAATATACAAGTCTATTCAGCGGTGGCAGTAAAACATAACTAAAATTGCGATTTAACTGTGTACCCTGGATAAACGAACAATGCCCAATTCAAACGTCAATCAAATTGTGGTGAGTGGAACAGGTTTGATAGTGATAACATTATCCTCATTATTTACCGTTATTAAGGGTTTTTCATTCGATATTTTGGTCGTTTCTTTTATTTTTGTAGATGTCTCTATGTTGGATGATAACAAATTCTTTTCTAATCCTCGTTCAGTCTTCCCGTGTGGGGCATCTGAGGGCGTATAAGGCTCAGAAGTTGTATACATAGACGGTGATGAATCGTAACAAACATTACAATTTTCATCTTCCTTTTCTTCCGATTGTTTAACTTTCTTACCTTCAGATTTATTTACTTCTAATTTCTTTTTCTTTGCTTTCTTATCTTGTGCCTTAATTTTTTCTACTTTTGTTTGTTCTGCTTTATTGTCTTTAGAATTTGTATCTTCTATTTCCTTATTATCTGTTTTCTTTTCTTTTGCTTGCTCGTTATTTGTTTTCTTTCCTTCAGCTTTCTTATCGTCTGCTTTTATCGTATCTTCTTCTCCCTTATCTACTTTCTTTCCTTCTGCTTTGCTTTCTTGTGTTTTCTTTTCTTCTACTTTCTTTTCTTCTGTTTCCTTAACTTCTGACTTATTATCTGTTTTTTTGTATATCACTTTATTGTCTTTATGACCCTTATCGTCTTTTATTTCGTCTGATTTCTTTACTTCTACATTATTTATGGTTACTTTCTGTGGTTTGATATTGCTTGTTATACTACTGTTTTTCATATTTTCTACATTTTCAGCATTTTTTTCTAATATTGTTTCTCTTTTGTTGCTCGTAGTATTATATGATTCGTTTAGTAATGTATTTTCAATATTAATTGTTTCATTTTCATCTAATTTATGTAAATCTTCGATAGATATTTTGTTTTCAGTTTTAATTGGATCTGGTTTCGGATCATTCCATAATTCAGGCTCTATTTTTACGCAATTTGGCTCTATATGTTTTTCGCTAAACAATTTATTATCGTCATCAGAATTATCCTTTTGTTCAGTCTCTTCTGGTTTATTTGTTTCTTCTGATTCTTCTTTGTTACTTTCCTGGACTTTATTAGATGATTTTTCTTGTTCTTTGTTCTTTTTAGGGTAGTGCCAGTAGTTTCTTTCATCGTCTTCTGGTATAGGAAGCCATTCATGGCCCTGGTACAGATAGGATTTACCGCGTCGCCCTTTGAAGCCGAGCCTTGCCGCCTCGTCCGCTAGTCTGTTCTTCGAGGGCACATCATTCATCCTTGCCATTGCAAACATAGTTCCATCCTATAAAAAAAACAATTACCTGTAATTCACATGGCTGAAAATATTATTTGTAAAAACAATTAGTAATTAATAATTAGAAATCATAATCACATTAGTAAGTACCTGATGGTTGGTAGGTTTCGAACCCGCACCCATGCATGAGAAACAGGCGCCTTAACCTTCGGGCTACCACAACTAAAGCACAAAACATTCAATGAAACCTAATAAAATCGAATTAAAAAGGATGAGGTTTTAAGGGAAATTTTAAAGAAGTGAGAACATAAAGAAGAATACAGATTTCCTTTGAACTTCTAAACCTACTACAGTATTGTATAACAAAATTTCTTCTTACAAAAGTAGTCTCTAAATGTAGTCTGTAATGGACTGAGGGGAGCCTCTCTCCACTCCGTCCATTTCACAAGACCACTCACACCTTTGTTCTCTCGGGGAAGACGTGAATAAAGAAAATTACTTACAGCACAATCCATGAAGCCTATTAGTCGATTATCTCCTGTTTGCTTCAAGCGCACGTCTCGAGGAGTAATCTTGTGTGAGCCAGTAACTGCAAATGATACATTTTTAGCGTAGATCATTAATTATATAGTAACTCATCGCAGTGAGTAATTAACTCAGTCCTACCCGTAAAAGAGTACTGAGGATGAAAAAAAGCACCAATTCTAATCTGGCCACATAATATTGAGATGAAATACATCCAATATTTGATCTATCTTTATCATTCTCTAGATAGTGTATCAGCGCGAGGCTCCATTTTATGCGTTGCGCTGCGTTGTGTAGTCGCAGTGTCGTTTTCTATATATTTTTATGTTCAATGGATCGACGAACAAGAGACGACGGGACAGTCATCACGTTTGTATTTGAGACGCAGCTGCGATGTCGTGCGTCGTCGCAACTCAGATAAATGGGGCTAGCTCTTATCTCTTCAAGAAAACAAAAGATATAAAAATTCACCTCTGTACAATGGATATCGCCAGAACTCTCCCCTATCTGCCCGTTCCACTAGTAAAGTAACTACGTTTCTATGATCTTCCATCAATATCTGTCGAGCTGACCACGTTACCGGTAAAATTGTATTCCCATCCAGAATTTTCTTCAGATTTTTGGTATGCTGCAATATGCAATATTATTTGATTATATTTTCTCAATTCTTCTCCGTCAATATCTATCAGAAACTAAGTAAATATAATTTAAACACTACGTATTGTTTAATTTCAAGATACGTCGTCAATATAGGTAAGGATATTATTAGGAGATATTTGATGGTTCATGTCTGGCAAAGAAGTTTTGTAAATGGCAGATTTTGATAAAATAAAAGAAACAATACTTACGTTGGCTGTAGGAAAAGTGAAAATGTAAGTTGTCAAAGGTTGCGGCTCAGCCCAATAGAAGAACACAACCCATTTCTCATGGAGAATGGAATAAGGATTGAATCGACCATACTTTGAGAATTCTGTACAATTAGTTGTATCATCGAAGGACATTCCACTAGGACCGTGCCTAGTTTTTACTTTTTTTGCACAATTTACAGTAACTGAACACAATATGACTAATAATACTGAAGATACATTAACACCAGACAACATTCCTAGATATTTTTTGTAATAATATTTGTCTGAAAAATGATGATGTTTTCTTGCCACGAGCACTTTTGTCAAGATCTTCAAATGATGTAAATGTCGTGTCAACTGTTCGAATGTTCTTTATATTCGTCACGACGGATGTTTCTGTGCCATTCGTTTGTTTATCTTATGTTTGTGTTGCATACTTCGTATCAATTTCAACGAAATTGAAACAAACTTCCACTCATTGTGGAGAAATTTGAAATTGTATGTGGCATTGTGTTTAGGTTAATACAAATTTAACTGTTAAAAAATATCTTTTACAAACTGATTCAAAATGAATACACCTAATTAATAACTATAACTTTAGCTTACAACTTGTACTACACCTATTACTCCTTGTCTACATTAGGAACGGATTCATCAGCTACTAGAAATTTATCCTGTTCTTCTCTCCGTTTTATTTCTCTATCCAAATTTATATTTTCTGCTTCTCCAGCGTAATCTCTCCAAACTGGTCTACCATTTCCTTGAAATTTGATGGTTGCTACTTCTGCCTTAATATCTTTATAAGTTGTGGGTTGCCGTCCAGATATCGCCATTAGCATCGCAAAGTGATCTTCACAAAACATCATCATCAAATAAGGATCTTCTATTTTTAATCGTAAACTCAACGATGGTATTGTTATTGGATTGCCTGCAACATAAACATATATATTTTTAAAGGTGGAAAACCATCGAATGTCGCTCCCACCTGAGTGAGGCGTTAGGGAATGTCAGACTCTTACTGACTAAAAACCACCCCGTTCCTTCTCCTGCACGTCGAGCCGGAGCCCCGGTTACCCGTTAGGTTTTCCGCGACTCCGAATCGGCATCGGTCCTGTTGGGCCCCATCTGTGGTGGTCTAATGTTTTATAGCATTCCTTGATAAATAATTATCCAACAAAAATAATAATATTATTCCTATAGGATCAGTAGTTCCGGAGATTATAGTGCCATCGAATAAACAAACCCTTCAGGTCTATATAACAAAAATAAAAAAAAATAAAAAAAACTAAACCTAAATATAAGACGAAGTAAGGAAATATAGATTTATTATCCTGTATTAAGTTCTTAATAGTGATTAGGCGAACTTGTCACCAAGATATTAATTAAGTTAATTTCTCTAATCAATTAATATTAGGAGACTCTGTTTATGAAAGCTAAGTTTGGACTTTGAGCACGGTTTTCAGAATCAACTGCGCATACAACAGCTAACTAACTCGAAATATTCAATATAAGATTTTTTATAATTCTCATAAAATTATTGCAATCATAAGCACGACAATATATAGATTATTAAAATTTTGAAATAAGTAAGTTACTTACTTTCTGCGGATTTTGGTATCTCGTGCTTCACTATAGCGTCAAACAGCCCCCTCTTGTCCACTGCTATTAACAACATTTCACTTATACCCTTCATCAAAAGCTTAGGTTTGGACCAATCAACAGTTTTATTCAAAAACTTGTTGTACTTCGTAAAATACTCATTCACTAACTGCAATATAACAGATCTGGCTTAAAGTCTCATTTAAAAATGAACTTAAAATTAGTAGCTGTAAGATAGAAAACCAATTTGATTTCACCAGATTCTAAAAGCGATAAGCAAAAGTCATCTTTAACCTCACCTTTTTGGTTGGATACGAAAACACATGTTCTACAGAATAAGCCATACCATCGGTGGACCAAACATAAAACGGAGTCCATTTGATATTAACAATTTCTTTGTGTGAAAAGATGGCTCCAGCAGCAAACTGGTCGCATGTTGTCCAATTCATTTGTGACTCTCGTTTATCTTGTTGAAGCTCGAAGGAGCCTTTAACAAAAGAATTTAATTTCTTACTTAGATCTAGTGGCGTCGGTACTCGTGATGGGTGGCGGCGGGGGTTCGCTTCCTCTTTCCTTCTAGCAGCATATTCGACATTTAGCGGTATCTGAGGATTTTTAATTCGCATTGTCGCGAAATCAAACCACTTCACACGCGTCTCATTTGTCTCCGGAGGGACGGCGTGTGGCGACTCCTGCATCATTTCCCTCAAAAATGCTTCTTTTGCAGTCGCGAATTTGTTCGTTATTGCTGGATTTATGAATGCAATATTTTTTCTTCCCATTTTCAAATATTTTTTTGCTTCCTCTTCATCTTTAGGCATTCTCATCCGAAGTTCTAGAGCATCTATGGGCTGTTTTGCTAATGCGAAGGGATCTTGGAAACCCTCACGGAAGATGTGTCCAAATGGCACTGGTTCCCCGAAAGGTTCTGGATAAACGTCCACTTTCCTCTGCATGGGTGATGGAGCTTCATCGTCGTAGGGATCAGGCTGCTGAGCTTCTGACAAAACAAAAAAGACTACGCACGTGAAAACATGCATTCTTCCTGAAGTGTGTGATTATGAAAACCTTACCTTTTTATAGCTCATTTGAAGACACAGGGATGCACAACACTTTACAGTGAGTACGTACGTCTTTGACAAACTCGTTTTACATAATCATAACTTGGTATTTTTCCCTTAGTAGGTATTCGTTGTAGTTCTTAGTAAGTACACATATCAAGTACATAAGCACAGTAAGTTGCTTAATGTAAATCAAACAACAAAACTATGCAGATTTTCAAGAACCCGAGTATTTTTAATCTTCTAATACCTTATAATAATAATAATAATAAATTTAATACATTTTATTATTTCAATTTTGCTCTACTGCTTTTATCTTTTAGCTGTGCAAATGTTTAGGGGCCCTGCATTTATAAAACAAGTAGTAAGTATCGATTTCGTTTTCCGTGTACTATCAACAATGTACGGTACTGTTGATGTGCTACAACTGTGAATTATGTTTAAATAACGTACAGCTAAGGTAATATCAACAATATTACTGAGTAACACAGACCTACGTTTTCATCTTAGAAAGAAGACACGTATAGGTATAATAATTATGTTGTACTAATTACTAAGGGCCGGTTATCCAGTTGGGACTCCTCTGGTGTTGCAGGCGTCCATGGACGGCGCTAATCGCTTACCATCAGGTGATCCGCTTTTTTTTTGTTACCAAGAGAAGATGGTATATGGCAATAGACTCACACCCTAGTAAATATATGGGACTCAAACCATAAATAGTGAAAAGTTGGTGTTACATTGTACAGTGGTATTAAGTGCCGTAATGTGCACCTCTGCCTTTCCCTTCGAGGATAAAAGGCATATGATCCGCCTGCTCATTTGTTCTGTATTCCATAAACAAAAATTACTAAATGTTTCGAACCTTTTTGAAACCCACCACGCTTAGTCAAGGCGGGTTGCTCCACGGAATATTTCTATATTCCGTGGGTTGCTCAAACCTCCTTCGTGCGAAAATAGGTTTTTGTTTAACAGTGGACATAATATAGTACCTCTATATTGATGTTAATGTGGTGTTTAAAATTAAGAACAATAAATTACGAAAATTGTCTCAAAATGTTTATTAAGTAGGTACATCGATAAATAATAATTAAGTTTAAAATTGCATTGATATTTTACATTTTGAACTTACTTATGTAGTTTAAGAAAACTTTAGACAAGTATTAGGTTAATGCCTTAATTCATCAACTACACTTAAATTGTAAGCTACTCCCTTAACCTAAGATAGGTGACACTTAACGACATTTTGGTTTTCATCATCGTAAGTACGAGTGATACCTAAAGATAACGGTACTCTTAGTTAACAGTTGGTTTAAGAGTAGTTGACAAAAAGGGGCATAAATATATTTTAATTCGTCTTAAAGTAATACATAATCATGTAACATGTCCATATTCTCATCTTCATCATCATCATCCTTGTTGTATGGCTCCGGAGGCAGGGTGGGGAGAGGGGGAACTATTGCCGTGTGTGTTCTCCCAAAATCGCTCCAAAACCCAATCTTTTGGGCTTCTTCAGTCAACTAAATATAAAAAAAAATAAGATTAATCATAATATGGCTAATCGACTCTACACGTGGCTGGCTATTTCTTCGGACAGAAAATAAGCATTGCCATTCAACGTGGCAATGCTGCCAGTCTCCTGGGAACGTTCCTCTGTGATAGTGATGCGGACGAATACTTTGACGCCTAAATTAAGGGTATAATTTTTGTTGTTTCCTTTTTTATTTTCGTTTTATTTAATAGTTTAGTTGTAGTTAATTTTAAGATGTAAATATTTCATTAAACGATAGACTATTTGAACAACATACGAAAACAAAAAACAAGATTAAATTAAAAGATGGAAATTGAGACACCGGTACTATTTTACAAGAGCTATAAGGTTACTGAGTTAAATTATCGCATATTTTTGTGAATAAGTTTTTTATTTTTACTGCTACTACTACTACTACTACAGTAGTACTACACAGAAAGACAGTCATCGCGTCGTGTGTCGCGGAATCCTGCTTATGAACAAGAGCCTCTACAATGGTTTGAAACTAGTCAGGATCCTCGTTAAACAATTACGTGATAAAAACGAAAAACATGATAATTAATTTATATACCTAGATAGCGATAGAACGTTACTTACATAATCATGATTGGGCATTTTATCAACCGGCGCAAGAGCATAACAAAGTCTGTATTTGCAACTGAGGAAGCCCAGATAACCAGGCTTCACGACTTTTAAAGCAAATATCAATAGTGGGACTCCAGGATCTGAAAGGAATAATTAAGTTTAATAGTGATGATGACAGGGTATGAAAATTAAAAATCTAATTAGTCCGTCAGTTAGGTAATGAAAACATATTAGACACGTGTTTTTTATTTTGTCGTATAAGAAAACAATACTTAGTGTGGGAGAGCCAGGCTTCGGCACGAATGGGCCGGCTCGACCGGAGTGATACCAAGGCCTCACAGAAAACTGACTTGAAGCAACGCTTGCGTTGTGTTTCGTCGTGTGAGTGAGGTTACCGGAGGCCCGATTACCCTCCCCTTCCCCAATCTCCCCAATCCCTGAATCCCCAACGATCCTCAAACTTCTAATCCCCAAAAGGCCGGTAACGTACTTGTAACGCCTCTGGTGTTCCAGGTGTCCATGGGCGACGCCGATTGCTTACCATCCGTGATCGATCGACACTTATCCGGTGATCCGTCCGCTTGTTTACCGGCTTATACCATAAAAAAAAAGATAAAACGAATCAAAGTTTAGGAGTGGAAGGCAGCTACGTCATTTTAGAGTATTAGTCGTACTCAAAAGTGACGTCATGCGATATTTCAAATCAATATATCTCCGAAAGTATTCGTTTTCGTAAGAAAATAAAAATACGAGTCTAATATTTTTAAATAACCTACTACATGTACATTTGTATAAAAATTAGTCATTCTTATTCACCCAAAATGTAAATACCCATAAATAAAATAATCAAAAGTGGGTGTCTCTAAATCATTTTCAAATTACACAAAGAAATGTGAACTTTACAGAAGACTAGCTTCTGTCAACGGTTTCGACTGCGTTCCCATGTGTTAAAAAAGCCTACGCGTTATTTCAGACCATAATCTACCCTTGTTTCTAATAGCATCCCGATCCCTTTAGCTGTTTTGACATAATTGGCTAACAAACATAGACACACACACATAAACTTCCGAATGTATAATTTTAGTCAGGAGATAGTAAGATACTTACACTCAAAAGCTAGAGAAGGAATGAGTCTGACAATCCCCGATACATTGGTCTTGATGATCAAGGCACTGAAGTCGATGGAGGTCTCCATGAAAAGTATGGAGTCATTCCAGTTCACAGGAGGTTTAAGCTCACTATCCAACTCAACACGAAATCGATCGACAAGCTGTGGAAATTTTAATTATATAATACTAGCGAATGGTTGACAACATATACTGTGAAGGAAAACATCATGAAGACATTTGGACCTTACAATTTCAAGCGTTATGACTAAGGTTCTTTACTTCTGCATGTAAGAACTAGCCTTTGTGACCAGTGATCACTTATAGGCTGTTGATGATGATGTTGAATACTAGCTTCTACTTACCAACAGCTTTGCTCGCGTCACAAGGCATAAAAAGAAATGTGTTGGTCCAGACCATGCATTCGCATCAAACAATTACTACTTACTAGTGTTTATGGCATCTGGCTCGTAGTCCTAGTCAATTTTGTCTTTGTTTTTATAATAACTATTGTTAGACATACTAAATTAACTAAAAATCGCGGGTTACTCACGTGAATATATACAAGGGATCTTCCTCATGAGCAGCGTGCGCAGCCTTCGCGACAGTAGGCTGCGCGACTCGCCCTATTGTGGCTCGAAACTAATAGATATTTTCTCAGTATATTCACGTGAGTTACCCGCGATTTTAGTTAATTTTGTCATTATTCAATTCTTAAAATATTACAGTTAAATTTTGATTTTTTTACAGAGTCTATTAATTAATAGTATAAGATCATTCGTACTTAGCATAAAACTCAGTCCATCATTATTTTCGAAAATAGAGAATATCACGTTTTTAGAAATATTTGCCTTCTATGACTATGAAAATGAAACACATGAAGATTAATTTTGAATTTACAAACTGTACGTACACTCTGGAAACGTACAAAAGTGTACACTTTGAGAAAAAAACTATTGAAGAAAATGATTGAAGCTTTCTAAAGTTAATTTGGGTAAATATTAAAGGAATATTTAAGGGTCTCGGGTTCGATTTCCGGGTCGGGCAAAGTATTACTGGGTTTTAATAAAATTCTCAATAGTAGCACGGAGTCTAGAATTGTGCCCGGTATAGCGGTATATGGCAATAGGCTCACCCCCTATTACATGGGACTCATAACATAAATAGTGAAAAGTGGGTGTTACATTGTACAGTGGCATAATGTGCACCTCTGCCTACCCTTTCGGGGATAAAAGGCGTGATGTTATGTTATGTTATGTGCCTTCTATGTAACGAATACATTTGTATACTTGACCATGTCGTACAATCAAAACTGGTCGAATTATATGCGTCTAAAGTTTCATGATGACTTGCACTTTTCATATAAAATTAGCGCTGTAATGTGACGTCATAGCACAACGTCCCATATATTGTATTTCTTTAAACATAGTGATAAGTCGAAGGTAGGTAATGGACATTATTGATTAAGCTATTTAAGATGCAAATACGTAGATATTTTCTTTATTTGCGTCACAGTAACATTTTCCATTTCACAATATAAAAATGACGTAACAGGGTTAATACTCGTCGAGTACCGGTTTTGTAGACACAATTATAGAACAATAGGTTGCGGTCACCGGTGACCGCTTGGTGTTTGACAGTTTAAACATTCAAACTCTGTAGGTACTTACCACTTCAGATGCTAAACTGAACTTGATATTATAACTCTCTTCCAAATTAGGAGTCCAGAAATAGAAAATCTTCCAGTCAATGTCTATAACACTTCTGGGATCGAATGTACTATTTGCTACAAATTGATCACAAGATGTATAGTTTTCCAGATTTAAATTAACATATTTAATCATGTTATCCATCTGCGCTGTGTTTTCGTGTACACTTAAAAACAATAGAATTGTAGTAAGAAACATGTTTTTTGCTTCTTATTTTTTGTTATTGCGATTGTATTCTTGATCTACAACGTCTTAAATGTTTTGATCATCTGTTATAACAATTTCACTTTTATTTTGATCAGTTTCTTTATTTGATTTCTCGTTTTTATTATTATTGTTATTAATCTCTCTTATTGCTCAATTATTAATTATCTCTGTCTTGTCTGTACTGTACAAAATATTAATATTTACTATGGATTATATCGTGTCAATTTGCTTTATATTGTGTATCTTGTTTATATTTACTGTAACTTTACATGTATAATTTGCTATCACATGATCCAATGTGTTCATTGCTGTTTCCTGTACATCAGCGACAAATATTTCATTATTATTTACTGTTTTAAATACAACATCCCTTATACTGTTATCATTTTTCGTTTCGATAATTTGTTCCAATGTGTGTTGTTCTGTATTAATTATCAAAACGTAGATCAGTGATGATGAAGATGTTTACATCCATTTCAAAAAGTCTTTGTGATTTAAGTGTACTCGTAATAAATACAGCGATATGAAGTATGTGTTAAAAAAGATATCATGTGAATCAAGTCAGTTGTAGAAGAAAGAGTTCAATCTAGTCTGGATTCCTCGTTGAAACATCCGTTCGCTAAGCATGGAATACAGGTTTGGATTTTACCAGGTATTGTTGGGTTACCTTTTTAATACTATACGTCATAAGCCTTGATCTAAACTTAATATTTGCTGTTTCCCAGAAAAGTTTTCATAATTCTATACTAATAGTTTTGTTTATTTGTTCCGTACAGGCTCTTAAAATTACTGACCAGACTATACAAATTGTTTCAGTGTTAGAAGATGTTTTATGCCAAATTCATAAAGTAGGTTTTTACCTTGACTAAGTATTACTAAGGGATCTAAAACCTATTCAAGAAAAAGTTTACAATCTCATAATGAAACTCCAAATAAAAGATTTATAACAACTTATAACAATAACTTGTAATAGTAAAACTTAAAATAAAAGATACGATCATAACGTTTATTTATTTTCAGCGGCTTGCTCATCCTTGTTTCTATCAGATATGCAAGCGTGGTACCCATCTCCTAAGCTGAGGTTGTGGACGACGCCTCCGATCTCCGCACGATAGGGCATCGCCCTAGTACGAGCCGACAATGTGATCACTCCTATCTGACAGTCCACCATCAGCAGGTACTTGCCTGCATGCAGTAGTTTCATATGGAACTTCAGAAGGGGTACTGCACTCCTTGCTGGTGATATGTCTGTAATAAAATATGTCATTTGAAAACTAATTTTACATAACATAACATAACATAACATCACGCCTTTTATCCCCGAAGGGGTAGGCAGAGGTGCACACAGAAGTAACACCCACTTTTCACTACTTATGTGTATGAGTCCCATATAATAGGGGGTGAGCCTATTGTCATATACCGGGCACATTTACAGACTCCGTGCTACTACTGAGATTTTTTTTAAAACCCTGTAATAATTTGCCCGACCCGGGAATCGAACCCGAGACCCCTTGCCCGGTAGTAGCACTTGCGACTACTCGGCCAACGAGGCAGTCAGTTAAATTCAGTTATCATGGTGGTGGTGGTTCGACGGTTAAAGTGCCTGATTCTCATACTTAAGGTTTCATATTAACCAAGCCTGTATGAACTTAATGGAGCGATATAGAGGTAATATAAAGTAAGAAATCCTGGGCTTCATAAAACAATTCTATAATCACCAATCCACCTTGAGTCAAGGTGGTGTGACGGCCTCGTTGGCCGAGTAATCGCAAGTGCGACTGCTGGGCAAGGGTTTTCGGATTCGATTTCCAGAATCGGGCAAAGTATTACTGGATTCTTAAAAAAATCTCAGTAGTAGCACGGAGTCTTGAATTGTGCCTGGTATATGGCAATAGGCTCACCATCTATTATAGTATAAGACTCATAACATAAATAGTGAAAAGTGGATATTACAAAGTCAAAGTCAAATCATTTATTTCAATTAAACCATAGTTTGGTACTTTTGAAACGTCAACAAATACAAAATAAATAATAGTCTGTCAGTCAGTCCGTCAGTGAAGCTAGGTGAAGCTAGGTGCTCATTCCAAAACGTAGATTCGAATGGAGAAGAACGAGCAAGAAACTCCATTCGTTACTCTTTTAAAAAAGTATGTTCTACAATGTCTGATACATATTTCAATACTGTACGCATATGTAAGAACAATGCAAAGACACGCTTGACGCATTATACTAATAACTTACTAAAATAAAAAAATAAAAAATAAAAATCTTAAGTCTAACATGGTGCTCACATATGCATACTGACAATTCATAGAAATAGTGCTTCTATACAAGAAAAAGGAAACTCTTTGTTTCAATAAAGAAAGAAATGCTCGATGCCATAAGGAAACTAGATTGTCTACATTAGAATTAAAGTATTAAATTATGTATTATATTACCTACTATTGGAATTTAACTACTGACTACATTTGAGTATTGTCCAGCGGAGCCGAACCAACATGCTGCCAAGCATTCTTATCTTCAAGATAATCTGTCAGTGTGTAGTAAGCTTGATTACATAATTCGCGCTTAACTCGTCGAGTACCTGTTTTGTAGACACAATTATAGAACAATAGGTTGCGGTCACCGGTGACCGCTTGGTGTTTGACAGTTTAATATATGTTTTAAATTTAATATATTTTCATTGAGATCTAGTATGCTATTTGGTATTTTATTATAGCATTTAATACCTAACCCCATAAAGAATTTCTGTACTTTGGACAGTCTTTATTACATTGCACAATGGCATTGAGTGCTGTAATGTGCACCTCTGCCTACCCCTTGGGTTATAAAAGGCGTAATGTTATGTTACTGCCCCTTTGTCGAGTACCAAGACTATAGAGAAGTGTATAAAGAAGGATAAAAGAGAATGCTCAAAAAAATTTTGCGCACAGAAAGGAGGACGAATAATTTTGGAATGAACTTACTCCCATCTCTAACAACGTTTGGTACTCCTGTAAACCTTCCAGCCGCACCTTGGTCTGCAAACAAGAGCATTTCATGTTTTGCTCGACCCATCGTCACCAGCAATGTTGCAGCGTCCCAGTAAGGCTGAGTCTCCACGTACTCATTCATATCATTCCAAACTCTGTTGATGATCTGGAGAATAGAAATATAATATGAGCATAATATAAAATCTAAGAAATATAGCAAAGTTAATCCACCATTAATCACCGATGTCGTCGCATTCTTGAATATCATGTCCAGGCACTTGTCTTCCATCTTGATGTTCCACGTGTAATAAATCCTCCACGGTTTACCGATCACCATTTCCGGTTCAAAATACGGATCCTTCGTCAGTCGCTGGCAGTATTCTTCACCAACCATGATACTTTGAGGTTTTCGCACTTGGCCTAAGACCATTGGCAGAATTAGAATTGAAACGCGTACGTACTTTAGAAGATCCATCGTGTCACTAGTGTCTGTTGTCAAATCGTTCCCATTATATGGCTTAACAATGAGAGGTTTTGTTGCCAGTGTTTGCTGTGGATCAGTTCCTTTCCCAGGCGCTAAAAAAACAACATTCGTCTATAAGATCAACTTAACAATGTTTTGTAATGAAAACGTTGCTTCGATGTTTATGTCGACCATGTTTTCCTTTATCTAGTGCTAACAGCGGATAGTAGTAGTTCCTGTTGAAGTTCCCCTTCTGTGGGAAAAGAAAAGAGTTACAGGAATTTGATTTGACTACATTGATTCCGCAAGTTGGCTGGCAGTGGTTGAATACGGTGTCCTATTGAAAAGGCCTATGCCCAGAGACGCCCAGAACCGGTATGTTAATAATTTAGTCTTGGAGGGCCTATAACTTGATCACATCTTAGTCTACCACCAGGTCATTACAAAGAGCTAAAGTATGTTCTTAAAATCCAATAACATTTAGAGACACAAACATCCTAAGGGGCGTGATAATATTTTCTCGATTACGAGGATATATTAACATCTCACACGCCATCTTTGATAATCAGGTAATATCTATAATTTTATAAAATATAATTACAATGTCACAATTAAGAAATATACAATGTAATTGCGATTTCTCTATAAGTCTTGTGTACATTATTCAAGTAATAATTATTATATTATTATTTATTATCACAACACATTTGTAGCATCAAATTAATTGCATTTGTCTCGTTTCTTTTAAAAATAGTAATTTAATGTACTATTTTTCGATATATTGTTTATTATTAGAAACTAACATAAAATAATTTATTTTATTATTTACATTTCTATCTTCGTTGCTGTATTTTGATTACTAGCTTAAGATCGACTTTGTTTCATATTTTTCCACAATATAGGTTTTTGTAGTTATGTTAAAGTTTGTGCAGTATAAATAATAAGCTATTTGATAACATTTTATCATTATCAATTTTATTCTGTGGTATAATAAATTAGAATTAATTTTATTTCGATGGTCACAAAACTAATCGCATTAATTTCATTTTTACTATATGACACTTAAAAAAGTCTAGAACGTGTGTGACGATATGGTTATTAGAACTACATTCAACATAATAAAAACATAATATGTAGGTATCATGACTGACAGAGATGTAAGAGAGTCTCATCTTACGCTCTTGTTTATAAAACTCTTGGCGGTGACACCTGATTCTCACACCGTTAAGGTCAAACAATTGTTATTGTCCATATCCGCCTGTTATTCAATAACTTAACCCACATTGTAAATTACAAATCAGTTTTAATTAGAATATACTGTGAATGGCATTTGGTGGATGGCAGTATAATTTCAATAATTTAGTATATAAGGGATTAACGACTCAACTGGAGAATAGGAATGATGACAGGGTGTGAAAATTAAAAATCTAATTATTTCGTAAGTTAGGCAAGTAATGAAAAAATATTAGACATGTATTTTTTTTATGTTGTCGTATAATAAAACAATACTTAGATAAAACGAATCAAAGTTTAGGAGTTGGGGTTAAAACGTCATTTCAACGTATAAAATGTAGGTACATAGAAGTGACGTCACGCGACATTTCAAATCAATATATCGTCGAAAGTATTCGTTTCTGTAAGAAAATAAAAATACGTGTCTAATGATTTAAAATAATCTACCAGACGGATATTAAAATAAAAATTAGGCATCTAACCTATTTAGTTCATATACCCGATTTGCCTAAATCGGTTGAAATCTGAAATTGTTGGGTTTGGTTGGCTTGGCTTCTCCTTTGTCGTAAAAAATAACTGCAAAATTGGTAATGCTACAGTCATGCGATATGACCTACATCTCTTTTGACAAAAAGGACATGATTTTGCACTAAACAATTTTAGTTAGCAGTCCAAACATTTAGCTAATCTCCACAAATTCCAATAAAAAACACAAATTAATATTATGTAAGTAATTACATAGAACCATGAAATTCTTGGGCAGGTTGCGTGTGCTATAAGCTCATTTGTTCTCCAGAAGGCGTTGCTGACCGGCCACCGATGCGTATCTCGGCATAGCTGGAATTGGTGGGCGGAATACCATTTCGACCAGTCGTTTGTACAGTGACAGAACGCAACACAATAATGAATGCGCCGCCCATTACTGTTGATAGAAAAAAAACAAAGTGTTCGAATTTGAAAAAATGTTTTGATTACAGTTTTTTTTTTCTTTTAAACGGTTCTTTTTAGATTTATAATGTTAGTAGCTGTTTTTTTTTTTTGTTAGTTGGTAGTACTTAATTGTTGGTTTGTGAAAATTGTGTTGTGTTTAATTTCTTGATAATCGATTTTTTATTGTAAAAATTACAGAATTACGTTATTAAGGGTAACAATGCTTTATTGTCATTCATTTAGAAACATTGTTTAGGGGTGATACATAATATATTGGTAACGCTTCGTGTGTTATCGAAAGATCGAGCTTGAGACCTCTGGATAGGCAGTTGTGCTAATTTAAACACTCTAAACATACAATAAAAGTAATTTTCTCTTCACAGCCCTACCTAAATCTTTCCAGATTACACTCCATCATAAACCACCTTTAACCCTTTTTATCTCTTCTACTGCCATAACCTCAAAATTACGCATTTGCAGCCTAGCAAGCAATATGGCGTATCAGATAATCTACAGTGCTTCGTAGCAGCCACAGCATGCAGAAGGCGGAACTCAGAGGCGATGGGCGTTCATGATTTATGGCACCAGAGGTCGCCAGCCACCTTCTCTTGGAAACCGGTACATAGTTGGGTATCTATGCTACCTTGGTACCTACTACATTTTCTATAGGATTTTTTGTATAGGTAGGTACTTATTTTAATAGTAGTTTTTGTAAATTGTAGCCATTTTCGCAATCATCATTTTTTGAGTTTTTAGTAGTGCCGACTGCAATTTCTGTTAATCAATATCAACCTGGTAAGTATACCTAGCTAAGGTACTAGTACTTAGGTGTCTTCGTGTTGTGTATCTTCACATATTGTCGCTTTGCCGGTCTTAATTACTAAAATTATTGCCAATTGCGTTATGAGTGAAATTATATTAGAATTAGAATGTAGGGATCTACGTTACCCCTTTACTTCAAAACTACTTATCGGATCTGGATGATTTGTCACAGAGTTCGATTGCCTCATCTATCACACGATATACAACTTTTTGAATCACAATCCCAAATTAAAAATATATCAAAGGCAAATCTTTAACCACTCGGCGATTCCTTAGGCCATTAGCAAGTACTAGATACCATTTGACAACCCTCTCATTGTCATCCCTGAACAGGATGACGTCACAATACTAGTGACGTGCACATGTGAACAGCGGAGGATACGATTGAGAACAATTGGGAGCGCAGAATCGATTAGCAGTTCAAAAGCAGGGCAGACCCCAGTCAGGTGAGCCGCCGTGAACACTGGCTGTCATTCGCACTACCACGCCGCGAGCGCCCAACACTATAAGTCCTTAGGGCTACCACCAACTAATTTTACGAACACGAACTTTGAATAAAATTTAGTATTTGTTTACTTTTCAATAAATTGTTGTTTACTACCTCAGAAACTTCGATCGAAAAAAGAAATAACACCTTTGATGTTGCAAATGAAATAAAATACAGGTTGCATGTTAACAGATCAATAGGATATCTTCCATCAAATGAGCTCTAAGCTTATTTGTCACTTAGTACTAGTATCTAAAAAAACCTCTCTTAATTATCTACCTGCCAAAATTCTACCTAAAATCCTTTCCAATCTAGCGAATACGAAAAACCCGAAACCTAAGCATAAAAACTTTCTCCGTAAAGATCATTTGATACCGCCATAAAGAAGTTATTCCCCATACAATTATTTCCTAAGCCTAGCAGCCCTAAACCGGTTGGAGGCGGTTCGATCGAGTTCTTGTGACGTCACTTCGCTTCGAATGGATATAAATTGGCACGCTGCTCAATATTAATGGATGGAAGTCTCACTGTTTCTGACTTACCTATCGTAGCTACTGTTCTACTGGTCTGCGGTGATTGACTTTTGATCTTATATAGTCTGTAGTCAGTGCCTACCGATGAAGAAAAATTAGGAGTTTATTTGGTATTGATTGAGTAATCATTCGAACGTTCGGAAGTCGAAATACTGTGAGAAATCAATTCGTGATTTGGAAATGGTTCATTTTGAAGCTCGGAGTTTGAGAATGAAGGATTGATAGAACTTGAGGTGAAAGATATCATAGTCACACTGCGTTTATCACATTTATTTGCATTTTACAACTCTCAAGAGTTCGATGAGAATAGTAAGTATTACATGGTTCAACAAACCTAATGGTGAGTAGCATGGCTGAAAGACAATAAATAGCATAGTCATATGGCCAAAGTGATGTTTCTATAACAAAATACACAATACATTATGACGTCACAAATCTGCTAAAACTCATGAGATTTCCTTTACCAACCTCAAAATTTCTATCCTATCTAAAAAAAGCAATCAGTCGAACAATCCTACTCACGTAATACCTACCAATATCTATGAATAAGAAAACCCACTACCATTCTAATTCCCAAACCTTTAATTTCCACCCAAATTACTATCCGCAATAAAGGGCTCCCAATCTGGACTACGAGCATCCAATCAGACGTACTAGCTACATATAAGCCCAAAGTAACATACGAAGTAGAACTGATATCACTTTCCTCGCGACTTTTCCTTTCTATTCGGAATAAGTTAGGAAAACATTTTCGCCTGTGTAGTTCCGTACCCTCGTATAATCCTCTACCTGCCGAGATATACCCGTACTTACCCCGCGCAGGCACTATCATCCATACCTACAGCTTAAGTCACAACACTAAGTATCCTATCTACAACCTATTAGCGAAGAAAATACAACTCTGTCTCTGAAGTCTACGGTTTGAATTCAAACGCAACCGTCCCGCAGTTACGTTGTTGATTTATGATTGGTTCTCCCCCCACCATCGCGTCTCTCGCCCTGCCTCATGCATTTAAATTGCTTCATTACAGAATCTAGACGCCGGGGTGTAGGGTTGCCTGTTGGGAAAAATGTAGCAAACTTTTATTTTTGGTGGATTGTGTTGTTATTTATTTAGTTTAGTATTTGGGAAATAATGAGGTTTTGTTTTAGTTTTGCTGTTTGCGCCCGGGTGTGATAATGAACCGGGCATAGCTGGGAAAGGGTTACACGCCTTTTATGTAAGGATTTCAACCTCATTTTCTTTGTTCAAAGAAACATACCCCGACATAGAATGAGTTTTAAAATGTAATATCTCTTATATTACAAAAGACTACAACATTTTTACTCAACTATATTTTAGATTAACCCAGTACACATACTTCTTTTAGCGTTCTATAAAACCTTTGCCACACCACACCATGCACCAAATCCAACTCCCAGCCTAGTCAATGACCATGTGCTTAGCTCCTGTCACCTAAGACCATGTACCACAGCCTTTCTTGGACAGCCCTAGACGCGGGCGGCGGCGGGCGGGTCGTATCTGCGCGCCGATCATTAGTTCGAGAGTGGCCAGGGTAAAATTTTGCATGCTACCGATATTTTGCCAACTAAGCAACTCTTATATTAGTCCGCTAATGACTTTGGGATTGGGCCACTTAACTTTTTAGATTGCTACATAATATTAATTAAATTTTAATATGTTTTACCACAAATATTGTCAACCTCTGTTTTACTTTAGTACAATTCCAGTACATATTTTTAATAAAATGTATGAACGTTCACATAATGACTTGACAAAGACTCATACTTACTTACTAAAGACTCTTTAAGAATTATCATGGCATGTCGTCACATAGTAAATCAATGCCTATCCATTCCATACGGGAAATAAAACTGATAATAAAAGGAGAATGTAGGTAAGTACATATTTAGGCTTCTATTCAGACAGACTAAGTGATGATTGAAAAAAGAAATAAGTCGAAGATTGACAAGAAAATCCTTTTTTTGTTTGAAAATTGCCTAAACTTCTGTAGTTTTCTATGATTTTCTAATTTTGTATTGTATTCATACCAAAAAACTTTAAGAAGATAGGTACCCACTATGAGAGTCGTGCGGGTCAATAGGTTTATAAAGAGTAATTTGTGATATAAAGTCAAAGGAAAACCATTTTACTTAAACACAAACACAATCAGTGAAAACGTATAGCTTCGTCAGTAAAATCCATTTATTAAAATTGTAATCAACGCCACCAATTTCCAATAAACTTCAAAGAACACTTATAAAATTTCACATTAATACATAAAATCATTACAAAATATTTATGTAAATTTGTTCTTACACGCAAAAACACGGATTCATTTATTAAACAACGATGTTACCAATTAATAAATAAATATTCGCCACTGATGGTAGCGAGTACAGAATCGGTTCGACTTTTAAATATTTAATTAACGATTTTCTCATTAATATCGACAAAATGGCTGCGGCATGAGTGCGAATGAAAGGTCCAATATTTCGCGACCAGTTTCGACACTTTGATGTTTTGTTTGAGCTACGAAATTTTCTAATAGAATTGTTATTAAAATTTTAATAGAATCCAACGTATAGGTGGATGTGTGAAATTGACAGCTTAACTTCATGTAGCCTATATGTACCCAAGTCAAAAGTTTGGTTGGCGATCAGGATTTATAGCTATGAAGATGCAAATAAACGAAACCCGAATAGTTTTAGAAAATTTGTTATTAATAGTTTAATAACAAACTCGTAACTAGTTCACAATCGCGAACAGTAGCAGTCGCTACCAAAAGGTACATTGAATAAAATATTAAAACATAACATCATTTATCACGTCTTTTATCCCGAAGGCAGAGGTGCACATTATGCCACTGTACAATGTAACACCCACTTTTCACTATTTATGTTACGAGTCCCATGTAATAGGGGATGAGCCTATTGCCATATACCGGGCACAATTCCAGACTCCGTGCTACTACTGAGTTTTTTTTTTTAATAACAATAACTTTTAAAATATTAAAATATTAAAAGTTGTTGTACAAAATATGATGTGACTTTAATCTAAAAGATAGATAGTATCAAAAACAAAATTTCCAGAAAGTCAGACAAGTGCTCAAAAACATTCTCCGAAATACTATAGTTTGCTACTTCATAATAAAAAAATCTTCCTGCCGTCCGATATTGTATTTCACATAACACAATCAGCTATTGTGCTATTGTCCATTTCCGACGCAGAAATTATTATATTCTTCAATAATATGATCCTGTCAGTCCATCCCTACATCCGCACGAATCCCGCCTATCTTTACGAATGATCAAATATTATTTAACTTGTTTTTTTCCAAAGCAGCTGTATCCATTTAACGCCGCCAAACGTCAGCAATTTGCCTATTTTTACCTTTTACCGCCAATCAGCGCAAAGTATTGCCACAATGCAAAAATCAGGCATCAATAACGCTACTTATAAACCATCCAATCAAGAAAGGTGTCACATTACGGCTCACTATTATATTCACCGTATCTCTGTTTACAAACACAACAAGGGCTTGTCATAATCTGTTTTTGGATGTGTCCTTTTCTATTTTTCGGTCTGGCAACTTTTAGCGTGAATGTTTTTTTTAGCGGGGAACAAAGAATGGCTGAGGTATGGATTTCAACGCCTTATTGTTGGTTTATCCGTGTATTGAATAGGTTTCATGGAAAGCGAAGGTAAATCGTACTTATGCTGATCTGTTGATAATACGTTAGTGGTGGTCTCCTGACTGACAGTTCACGGCACAGGGGACTACACCTTTTCAAATTTTACTTTGAATGAAAGCGAAATTCGTATAGTTATTGTATTTTTTCAAGCCTTTCTGTTTACTTAAGCTGGATGAAACGGACCGCACAAGAGACTAAGAAATCTTTAGTGTTTTTTGTGAATAGTTTATGAAGAGATACGTTTTTAGGTCTTGTAACTTAAGAACAAATTGCATATTGGCATGACATAGTTCTTAGAATGGTAGCATTTGCTTCTCGAACTGCTTGAAAATAAATAAAAGTTTTGCCGTCCGTAGTCATCTATGATGTATTTATTTGTTTATTTATTTATTCGAAGGGGTACTGCCACATAAACATACCTATAACATTTTAAATACACAAAAGTAACAAAATATTTCTGTAGCTGTCTATCTATTGCCTATCTGTAGATATGAATCACCCTAAAATTAAATATAAGTACTAACTTAGATAATTATATGGTATCTACTATCATCTTTCAACGCAGAAATGTCGACAGTTTCCTTAAGAAAAAAAAGTAATCTCAGATTTTACACCTCCCCGGTCAGTCGAGCAAAAACTTTACAAAACAAACAATACATTTATACAACAATTACATTACAAACGCGAAACCTCAAGCGTCAAATGCCGAACTTTGGGGTACCAACAACCGATACCAGTTTACAAAATCTCACACACTTCTAACCCTACGACATAAGGACTATAATCATATAACATTCATTTGATCATCAGCGTAAAAAAAGTTGGCAAAAAAACACGAATGCGGTGAAGCGTGAACGCTTGTGCAGGACAGAGGGGCCTGTCGGTTTTATTTTTTCCTTAATCCTAACCGGGATTAGGTTAAAGCCCTTTTGATTGGCAGCCGCCGTCAGATGCAGGAGACGGTTGACGGTGCATCGTGAGCCAGGAGTTTAGCTGCGGCAGCGACAGTAGGTATGACATCAGAAGAAATATTTCTTTAAAATGTTTTAAGAGTACTCGTAAATGATGTTCCATTTGTGACATGTAGATTATATTTTTGCTAAAGTAAATATGTATTATCATGTGTCTACTTTGTGGTTCAGAAAATGTAGAATGTTTAAAGAAGATAGCTACGCCATCTGTTGATTCCTCTCAAATAGTTGTATTAATTGCATCAATAGGTTTACAACAACTCTCGCTAATTTTCTTTTCACTATTCTACAAATAAACACATCAGCCATATTGGATTGGCATAGATGCCATCAGCCACAAAGTCCTTTCAATTGTATACAATCCAGATCCACTGCTACAGTATAGGCCCCCTCCACATAAATGTAACTGGTGTAGTAACTAGTGCTTGTGGGCCTGTGATGTGCATGATCTCCTGCCAAGCATAGATCTCCACGATATTTCTCCTCATCAAGAGGAAGTTAGATCATGCACAACGTACCTTCAACTTTATCATCATCTGTGACTGCACTGACTGCACGGTTGGTGCGGTGGCTGAGCAACCGGCTGCCGTGGAACGTGTCGCGGATTCGATTCCCGCACGGAACAACACTTTGTGTGATCCACAAATTGTTGTTTCGGGTCTGGGTGTCATGTGTATGTGAACTTGTCTGTAAACGCACCCACAACACAGGAGATAACCCTAGTGTTGTGGGGCAAAGTTTAAAAAAAAACTACATACTAAAAATATTTCGCCCGCTCCACTCTCGTTAATCGCATATCACGTGATCTCACTTACCAGTTATTGTACCAGAGACCTTGAACACCACTTAGTTTGACGCATATCGCTGGTAATACATGAGTGACATTCGTCACGGCGCGGGCGCAGTTCTCACGCCCAACCCGGCTACCCGTGTTGCTCATAGGGATTAACGTATGTGGTATAGGGCTGCTACTCTTCAAAATGAATAAATAAAGATAATGTTATATGATAGTGGTAATGGTTTTATTGAACGTTGTTTGGTTTGGTGGCACGTCGTTTTTTGATGGAGGAGTTGTGAAAGCTATTGTTGTTAGAGTTACTAATGGATTTGATGATGATAAAAGATATATAAAAGGTGGTAACTAGCTGCAAAATCTCAAGTTATGTCTTTTATATGTTTAAATAGGTTGGTGTTTGGATAAGCAATGATATGGCCGAAGATCAAGCACGTTTGCGTATAAGCAATCTACCATCTAATCCAACAATTTTATTGGATAACCAAGGCGTTTTTAATCTGCAGAATCAGAGCACGAAAATATCATAGTTATCTACGAATTATTTCAAAATTCCACCTTATGTAACAAAGATATTTTTTGCAAGAAACGTCCATGTCCAGACCCTACCATTTAAAGTTACTTATAATTACATTAACAATGTGTCAACCCTACGTAACGTGTCAGAGTCAGTCGACAGTGACAATTCATTCAGAGCAGCCTACCTGCGCGCGCGCCTAATCCAAGTGACATACGAGATGAGGACCATAGAGTATAAGAATAAATCGATTGTATTATTGCTAAACATTAAACATACAACCTCTGTGAGGAAATCTTAAGATTATTGACAAAAAGTATTTTAAAAGACAATGTCTAATCAAGATGTAAGGTAGGTCCACTGCAGAGAAATATCTATGGAAGAAAAAAATAAGAAAGCGACCATTAATAGAGGGACAGATTTTGAGTAATTCATTTCGACTGATTGAGGATCGTATTTTAAAATGTTCAGTTCTTTTTTAAGAAGGGGAAATCATCGAATGGCTTTTTCCGCCTGGGTGAGGCGGGAGGGAGTGTCAGGCTCGTACTGACTGAAAACCATCCCGTTCCTACTCATGTCCTTCGAGAAGGAACCCCAGCAATCCGTTAAGTCCTCCGAGGCTCCGTATCGGCATCAGCCCTGTTGGGTCATCCGTGGTCTGATGGCTCTTTGAGACGCGCGCGGATCGCGACACCGCGGTCGTACGTTCGGGTATCAAAGAGCCCTGCTTCATGGTACTTGACAAATGCTCAGTCTATCGACACGTGACACACACTACATACACGTGTTCTATGTATTTGCAGTAACATCTATCGCTTCTGTCTTTTTAACTACTCTATGTGATTAGTCAGGCTGACGATTTGAAGCATTTATAGGCCCGTATTGATCGGTGAGTGGATTTATGACGAGCATCGGATCTCGTCGGATTGTCTCACCGGTCTCACGATGATAACATTTATTATTATTGACATTTGACTACTTGGACAACGCTTTATTGTTGCTGCTGTAAATTCCTTAACTTCTTATTGGTAGTGTGAATTTAAATCAGTTGTAACGTTTTTATTGGTGGCTCTCTGGCTGTATAATGCTTTTCGAATGTGTTTGTTCTTAGTAGACGATGGTTTCCCTTTATTAAGCTTTATTTTAGCGTAATAGCATTATTAAGCGTAACAGACGTGGTAGCAGAAGATGTTGTTAGCAACAAAGACTTTGAAGTAAGGCGCCATACATAATGTCACTTAGAAATGTTTGAAGCACCATAGTGGGTTATTTATGACTGTGTGTGTGTGTGTGTGTGTGTGTGTGTGTGTGTAATGTGTTACCATGTTACCAGACTTAGGAAAATAGCAGACGTCCTTCGTGTAAATCTACAGTAACCAGGTGCCACCGTCGTTGTTTCAAGGGACTGTGTCCGCCTTTTTTTCATCGTCCTTGGATGGCAATGATTGCACAGGGTCATAAAAATGCAACAACAAAAAAGACATGATCAATTATATGCAATTAATTGGTACCGAAGTCTAGTTTGCACCTAAAATCCTCATCTAGAATCAACGATATACGTTGTAGAATTATACTTCCCATCAAACACAACTAAAGTAAACATAGCGAGAGTATGAATGAACAAAGATCATCATAAACCGGAAACCAGCACAATGGGTCATCACTCAAAATTAGAGTATCATCAACATGCAGCCAACAGATTACTGAACTTCCCAAACTAAACTCACGAGAAATACGTCATCTACGCACTTGGAGTTGTAAACGCAACTGTTTCAATATGGCTAATCAATTGTTAACATGTTAAACGGTATGGGGCCATGGGGGTCACCGTTGACCGTTACGGGAGATTTGCATTCCACAATTTTCTCTATTGGCAGTCAAAGAAAACTTGATTCGATACTCATTCTGTAACTATGTGTGCGCTTCTCATGTAGCTTTCTGCCTCGCACAGCAAAAATAATGCCTCGATTTGTCATCGGTGGTATTTTCGACCCGATACAACCTTCAAGAAAAAAGCGTAGTTATTCCTTTTAAAAGGCCGGCAACTATCAGGTGATTCGTCTGCTCGTTTGCCTTCTATTACATAAAAAAATCTAATAACTGCAATAAGCTACATGGAAAAATCTTCGTAAATCAATCAAGGTTCTCAAGTCGCTAATATATCTTTACATTTTTACTTAATAGTGGATAAAATAAGGTAAGTTTTTAAAACTGCGTCGTGTTTTAAATCTAGTGCGTATTCACAAGATGCCAATCTCGACGGATGCAACGGCTTATATGGTCCATCGTCACATAATCGCGTTTTTGTATTTAAATGTACGCGATTTGAATACAATGTCCATACAGCTACCGAGATCAATCGTACTGTAATGGGCTGGGCGAGACAAACCACTTAAAAAACATCAGACAAATCCAAACCCACAACTTTCTAACATAGAGCCCAATATTGAATAGCAATTTTAGGGTGGTTACTACATTCTAGTGGGAGATGTCGTGTTTGGGGTGGACAAAAATTTTCACACCATTGAAGACGTTGATTGTTCTCTTTAAGTCAATAAGTCAGTGAAACGATAAAGGACTGCTTTTCGTAGAATCGTCGAAGAGATTTCACTGACTTACTGCACCTATTTGGAAGAAAAAGTTAAAAATCTGATGCTTTGTTTTAAAATAAGGAAGGAAAGCAAACTTCCTTGCCGGATTCTTTTTTAGTAAATATATAAAAACTAAATAACAAAAGAAAATCAACTTGTTAGGAATAACGAAAACAAAAATGTCAGACAAAGATAATTATACTCACACCATAATTGCATTCCGACGCCCACGCGAAACCGTAATTCCAGAAATTGATTCTGACGTAAAACTCGAGAAGGACACGAGCCACAATTTACAAAAAAAAATACTCGAACCCTTATCATTATAGTAACAATCTCAATTTCAACCACAAAATTATGTCATTTAGAAAAAATCGAAGAAGAAAACTATCAAAATGCGTTTAAAACCTCGACCTCACATGTTTAGGGGTTGTTTCTCGAAAATCTACGGGGATTCTTAAAAAAATAATTTGAATACAGTAGTCTATGCCCAGGTGTTGTTGGACACTTTTTTTTAAATGTGTCACAGATCTTTATCAGAAGGATGGATTTAACAACCTCGTAAGCGCGGTCATGTCAACTTTTTTATTTTAACCTTTTTTGTCTTAACGAGTCAAGCCAGTCACGTCGAATTAGACAAATCCTTTTAGCTGAACATTGATACCAGTGGGCGAGTGATTTTTATTTTTACTTTTTAAGTTGCGTTTTTTTGTAGGTATATGTCACTCTGGGATTTTTGTTAAATTTGAAAATATTAACTTGATGTTTTTAACAATTCAATGAGACTAACGTAAAGTCGTCATTAATTCAATATCATTTGCTCATTACTTCTGGTAAGCAATCAAATACGAAATCAATACCTGTGCAACGTGTACCAGGTTAAATTCTATGTAATGTTATGCTAAATACGAAATCAGAGACAGGAAAAAACTAGAAAATAAAATCAAACAAGAAAGTTTCAATTCAATTCAAAACTTTCAATATAGATTTTCTATAAAAATACGTCATCAATTACTTAAAACATAGAGTCATCAATCAAATTCTCAAACTACGCTCATACTGCGACATCGCCCGACATTGCGAGCACATTTGTCAATGTTAACAAGCAATTATTTGAGGATGAACCCCTAGTAATGGCACAAAAGAAACGTTTAATTTAAAGCCCCACTACTGACAAATTGTATCAACTGTTGTATTCAATTGGATGGCTTAAGATTTATAATTTATGATAGTCATGTGTAGTATATGCATAGAGCGGAACGAGAAAGACTTTTAAAGGAGTTAGTTGTTGTGATTTTGGAAACTAACCAAAGATTTTTTTTTTAATGGGGGAAATCATCGAATGACTGCTCCCGCCTGGGTGAGGCGGGAGGTGTCAGACTCTTACTGACTAAAAACCACCCTGTTCCTTCTCCACAATTCAAAGGATAGAACGATAGTGATAGTGATAGATTGGCTGATAGACAAATACCATTGTTGGCCACAACATCGTTTACTACTAAGATACATAGTAAAGTCACATATAAATTCTTGTTTATATTAAAACTTTTATGAGACATACTACATTAATTATTATGTTAACGACTTACTAACTGTTTGACGAAGACCTCGACTAGTTTCAAGCCATGCTAGAGGCTCATATTCATGAGCAGCATTTTCCGACCCGCGACGTGGTGACTGTCGCGCTGCTAACATAAAACGTAATAATTAATAGAAATTCTTCCCTATAAACTTTTAGACGTATTATGTTTTAATCCAAAATACTGACTTTTTTTTATAAGGGGGGAAAATCATCGAATGGCAGTCATTCCTTCCCGCCTGAGTGAGGCGGGAAGGAGTGTCAGACTCTTACTGACTAAAAACCACCCCGTTCCTTCTCCTGCACGTCGAGCCGGAGCCCCGGTTACCCGTTAGGTTCTCCGCGACAAAATACTGACTGGTTATACAGCACATGAAATTAGGTTACGATGATACAAAGAATTTCGCAGTTAAAAAACAATCACAGCATTTCTCACAATTTGTTGATTGAAGTTTGCCACTTCTCACCATTATTATTTAAGACACCTTAACTTACAAGGCAGTCTAAACATGAATTTGCAGTAGCCATATTTAAAATCGATAGACATCAAAATCAATGCTACTATCAAAAAGACCTGTTGACCTCACACAAAAGATACAATTCACATTACACAGGAGACCAGTAAAAACAAATGTTCAATTCATTGTGAGCTATCATCAATAATTCAGAATGTTCCCCTAATCTTACTGGATCTAATCATACATCATCCGACGCATCTGCGTGTTTAGAGCGACGCTTACAGAGTCACCAGTGTTTTCCAACAGGACAGTTGGTGCCCTACCCGTCGGCGGCGGAATATAGGGGAGCGTTTTTGAAACGTCCGTTTCGTAGTGTAGCGTAGTGAAAACGTCCGTTTCGTAGTGTAGCGTAGTGAAAACGTCCGTTTCGTAGTGTAGCGTAGTGAAAACGCTGGGTTTGGTGTAAAATTCAATTATGGCACGCTGAAGTACGTATGTATATTGTTGTTTTCTTTGTATCAATATTCCAATTCCACTATACATTTTTGATGATTAGAGGTTTCCAAAATAGTTTTCTGAAATAATGAGTATTTTAGTTTTAATTCCACCAAGTGGAGCCGTAACGTAAGAAAGATTATTGTTAAATCCAAAATCATTTTGTGAGCCTTAAGTTACTACAACAATCAATCAACATCAATTTTACATTATGCAAATAGAAAAAACAAACCAAGCCTTTCAAACATTTGCAACGAGTTTACCCCAACAACTATCCCGTATATTTCCAATCGCAGTGGGTCTCAGGAGAGACGGGAGAATTAAATGACAATGTTAACGCAGGCCCTGAACTCGTGAAACATTCATCAATTTCGCAAATGCTGTTTAAATACATATGTGGCTGGTTTGCTTTTATTTTAGCTTGAATTTTATTTGTTTAATTGCGAGAAAGTAGTAAAGTAAAACTTTCGGCTCCATAACTGTTTTAAAGCAAAACAATGGTTTATAGACACTTGTATGATAGTGTATGAATGAACCGATTGCTCAGCCTGAAGATACGAGATAAAGTTTTTGACATCAATCTCAAACAAGCAAGAAACAGAACTGTTTACCTACAAAAAATGCTTTCTCACTCTTTAAGTAGGCAATAAGAAATTAAACAAAAACAACAAAAAAAGTTTGATCAAAGTTCGAGACCAAATTTTTTTGCCAAAACGGGGCCAAAAACTTTGTCAACAGATTTCTCGTGAGCGAACTTCACTGAGCACTTTTAAAAAAAATATATCAAAAGTGACAGGGAAAAAATGGTCGTATAATACAGGGGCGCTAACCCTTCGCTTATAATAGTTAAAAAGACCGGTCCCATCAAAATTGTCGGTGTTAAAATACACCCCATTGTGGCACACTAAGGCTTCTTAACCCCAAACTAAATAGACAATTTGGAAGCCGAAATTGTATTTACAATAGTTCTTTTTGTTGTCAATCGAGTTTTTGTATTCCTTTATACTTAGAATTAAAAAGAGGTTTGATCAATTCTACCTTTGTAAAATGGAAAGCTATTTGTAAAGGAATGAAATTACGTCAATATCAGACACGTTGTAACATTTGAAATAGAAAATATGTGTAACCATACCAAATTGTTTAGGTTGTAATCAGTAAAACCAAAGTTATTTTGAACTACGAAAATATGTTAAATTAAAAAGTAAGAGAAAAGATTATGGTGATTGTTAGTAAATAGGAACGCAGCCAAAATATTTTTTTATCTATGGCACCACTATTTTTTTCTCTCTCGTTGTCTCTATCTTGTAAATTCAGGTTGCCGCGCTTTTCTAACAGTTAACTAAATTTCTATCTACCTATAGTTAAAATGTGTTTTAATTATTTACCACAACTACGACTCATTTTCCTTTAGTGATGTTATAATTTTAACAACACAATATCGAATTGTGCAAAAACATTGATACGACGACCATTTGTAATCATGATATTTCTACTCAAGTTCTCTGATAAATTCTGTTTACTATATGCGTTTGTTTGTAGTACAATTAAAGAAAATCTCTATACAACAAAAAGACAACACAGATAAACAACACCCACAAAAACCGTCACTTAAATTCTTTCAAATCTGCCTAAACCTCGATGAAAAACACATTACATATGGCAAACAAGCTTGCAAACAACACCAGTTGTACAAGGACGAACATATAATCCAGTACACACGTATCAATATCGCAACAGTTGTCTAACTGAGCACCCTGGGGCTCCAAGGGGCCAGGGGTCACTTCAAGAGATGAGCCCGAATGTCGAGGGTCCTACAATTTCATTATAGTTATCTACCGCGATTAATTTCGGTCTGTTGTCGGTATTTTACGCTTCCTTAATTTATCGTTTACATGTCCATATGTGTGTTTCGGGTTGTGATTGAGAAAGTATAGAAAATTGTGTTGAATATTATTCGTCGTGATCTTATTTTTTGGTACCTGTAATAAACTTGGTCTGTCCTGTCTTCTTATTATTATTTGTTTTTTTTGTTTTTCTTCTTCAAGTTCTTGTTAGTAATATTTTGTGAACCAATGCATAATTTTTGTACTAGTAAGATCTGACTAGAGCAGAAAACTTCTTCAGACGTACTTACGTTATTTCAAAGTATGGAAATAGACCCATAATATCTTAAATGCGAGATTTCTACCACAAACCATCACAGATTTAAAACCAAAGTAATTAAAGAAAGAAGAAAAAAATATTTTAGTCTTCGAATCTGAGCGCGAATCCCCTCGCGATTGGCGGAAAGATAAACCAATGGAAGGGGGTCGTATTGTTACAATATCTGGCAGTATCGCGATAACGGTCGAAGGGTGCAGGCGTCTCTGACATGCATAGATAAGCCGTAATGCTGCTCGTATCGCAGCGAGGGTGCTTGTTGACTTTATAGCATACTAAATTTACGAATGAAGTATTTAAATTTGAATAATGGCATCGTCACTTAATCTGGGTAAAAATAACATTACATCAACCTTTTATCCGCCGAAGGAGTGTAGTCAAACATGCTTATTTAAATTAGGATATTCAGAAACACTTAAAGCGTACATGTAAGGATTTACGCCAGTTCTGTATAATATTAGAACGGATGCAAACGTTTGATGCATGTCTATAGGTAGGTACAAAATCCAGACTACACTACCATAAAAAATTAAAACATGTTAGATTTTGTTATTAATAAAATGTCCTTATACCCACTCCGAAAATAGACCATCATACCTTTGCAACCATTACACCAAAAAGATAGTTAATAAAAGTCAGTTAGTTTTTTTGTTTCTAACGAGTTCACTATCGCTCCCAGCTCATTTGCATACCACTGTCTATGCGTCAATCATAGAAATGAATCGTATATTGATTGATTGATGATCGCCGATGACCGTTCATTCACTAGTCGTTCAACTGGTTTACACATTTTTTACCATTGACCCTTGTCGATGAAATTGTGATATGATGAAGTTTAGAAATTATTACCGATTCACTCACTACTTTGTTCACAACTTTGCTCGTGAAAATTTCGAAAATCTCCTTCCTTGTAGGAACACACTATTTCCTGGTAATTTTCTTGATGAAGTTGTCCCAGTTTTGATTTAAGACTGTAATCTATATCTGTGTCAAATTTCATCCAAATCTATGCAGCCGTTTTTGAGTAATTGAGTATCAAACAAGCATACAAGCCGACAAACATGCAACAAAATTTTGTCCTGTCCAATATTAAAGTGTAGAATGTTCTTTAACATCGCAATTATTGTTTTGATGAACGTGCTTTTGATGGATTGCGTTTAAGTCTATCAGCAGTAACGAATCAATAGCTCCTTAACTGCTTAAATTATGGAACAGCTTGTAATTACTTACTGTGCTTTATGAACTAGCTTAATAATTATGAAGTAGTAAAATGGTATTGATTAACAGTAGTTGATTAATTGGTTCTGTACCAGATGGTTGATTTGGCTTTTATTTCTTGCAGCAACAACTGCAACTACGAGAGTTGCTTCTCTCCAGTCTTATAGGTACATAGTTAGATAGTATTTGTTTATCAGTGCCTCCTTGACTGCCTCATCAGCCGAGTGGTCGCAAGTGCGACTGCCGGGCAAGTGGTCTCGGGTTCGATTCCCGGGTCGGGCAAAGTATTACTGGGTTTTAATAAAATCTCAGTAGTAGCACGGATTCTGGAATTATGTTCGGTATAATATGGCATTGGCAATAGGCTCACCCCCTATTATATGGGACTCATAATATAAATAGTGAAAAGTGGGTGTTGCATTATACTTATAGGGGCATAATGTGCACCTCTGCTTACCCCGTCGGAGATAAAAGGCGTGATGTTATGTATATGATGTTTACCATTATGAACACAAATAATATAACCTATGCACTTTCAACTGACCGATCTGTAAGATACCGGGGGAAGGCCTTTGTTCAGCACTGTCTTGTATCCGACATATTGGTACTCCAACTTCGTATAACCTTCCTTAGATTACACTATTACAACTCAACAAATACCTTCGTTGCACGATCTAGGAACGGAACATTTGCTTCCCAAAACGATAGAAAACGTTAAACATAAAAACTGATGAACTCAGTTTTATGGCGATATGATGCGATATAATTTTATAATTCCGTGTTTACAACTTATTTCATTGGTAAGCTGTCCGTGTTTATTGCGAACACTACAGAAAACAGTTATGAACAGTCATTAGCTATAAAACAACTCATCATATCCGCAATATCATAGGTAATTTTACCACTAACTTAGTTAAACCAGACAGAGGGAGACGACCCCATGCCATAAATCCATAGAGAACATTAAAACACCGCCCATTACACGAAGGAATTGCCCCAAAATGCCTCAAACATGTGTCCTATGGCGACCTGTCATCGGGGTTGCCAGCACAATGGGTAGAATTATATTTTTTGTGTTGGCAACACGACGACAGACGCGCGCCACGGGATGCCGCCACGCCCTACCTTGTTGCCGATTTGTTTAGAACACTATTCATTTGTAGATTCATGAAGAGAGTAGACAAATGTGTAGTTTCGATTTGTTCTTAACTCGTCGAGTACCGGTTTTGTAGACACAATTATAGAACAAAAGGTTGCAGTCACCGGTGACCGCTTGGTGTTTGACGACTGTCAAACTGTCGAAGAGGAAATTTTCAATCACTATGACCTGTAGTTGACATTTCACCTTTTATGACATAAAAATGCTTTGTGTAGAGGTATTTGATAGTTCACAAAATTAACCTTAAGATTTTATCCAAGAGGTGTCCACTTGCCACGTTTCACCTCGAGAGTTGACTTTGGTTCTCGACACAGAGCTACTATTGCATTTGTGCCCTCTACACAATATTTTTAATCTATGCCCTCATTTCCTAACTAGGCGTAAAGTTTGCCACACGCAGTCGTTGCACAGGGGCAGCAGTTTGTGCACCACATCACAATAATTAGCCCTCACTAATAGCGGGCCCAGCTTGTAATCTGTGGCACTTACTGCACATAATTACAGCTTGCTATTTGCCACACTATTGTTGAGGTAAAAGGTTAATTTGGATTAAAATTTTAAATATTGATTGTTGTGGGTGGTATTGTATGTAAGTACATGTTCTATTTGAAAACATAAGGACTGTAGTCCTTTTTAACGTCTCCATACGTACTAATAGATAATTTGGATTTGTAAATACTTTTAAACTAAAATTACCATTTGCATATATGTAGTCCTTAATTAGGAGTCAAACCATACGCCAGAAATGAAACTCGATAGAAAATTTGAAAATTGACAAAATTATCTGCTTAGCCTGTTCCACCCCACGGATACTAATGAATACTATTGATGCAGCAAATGTAGACAGGCTTATTTCTTTATTTGTTACTTTTTCCGTATAAATCACTAAATTGATTTTGGGGATTTTTTGGAAAACGAAATATAAGATCAAGGTAATGTTTAAGTCTCTTTGAATGATTGCTTAAAACTATTAACAGAACTGAAATTGCAAGCAAAAACTAGCGCGTAGGCTTAATAATAATCATAAATTCATAATCTCCATGGGAGACCAACACCATAGAGACGCGCTTCAATTCTCCCCTAAATGTAACAACGTTTGTAACTCGTTGAGTACAAAACTGTAATCGCACTCCACACCTCTTCAACAAATAGAATTACTTGATACTTCGCTAATCGCTCTCGACTTCAAGTAGACAGTTCATTCTGTGCAAATTGCGCAATATGTGCATCGATATGAACTTTGTGAAATTGTAATATGATGTTGTTTTCTGTTTCCTTACATTTCTAACTACTTTAAATGTAAAAATGTGTACCTATGTTTCTTTGTCACATCTTCTATTGTTCATTGCCAAAGTCCGTGTTTCGACAAATACATCAACTTGGGTGTCTTCAAGTCCCGAGTGAACAGGTCGCTCATAGGTAGCCGTGCTCCATCGTGGCCACATCATCGCTTACCACCAGGCGAGATGGTGGTCAACGTCATTCTGACAATTATAAAAAAGGTCGTGTCTGCATAGGGAACCCTTCCCTTCTTCTAAGAACTTAGCATAGCCGTCTATCTCCGGAAGGTTTGAGAGCAACGTTTATTGGAAGTTTGTCACATTAAACCCTTTCTAAATGAAATGTAAGGTTCGTTCATCATTTTCATTGCTTGCCACAAGTCGTCCACTGCTACATAAATATTGAAAGCCTTTCCCAAATACTTCAAGATTACTGAAATAAATTGCCTTATCGAATAAAAATCAATAATGATTTAAGTTTTTTATAGAAATAAATGTTTTAAAAATTAAAAACTTCAAAAAAAAAAGATGTAGAAATATTTATTTTATGTTTCGCTTGTTGTTTAAGGATGTTTACAGATACAGAGTATTTTGGAATAAAAAAATTGTAAAAGTGTAACATCTGGTGGCGCAAGCGCACGGTAAGTGGTGCGCTCTCAATATGGCGGCACGCCAGGCGGTCACTGCCAGGGGCGATTAAGGGTTGAACTGTTGAAAGAAAAAAATATTGCGAAAATATTTCCTACGGCAATAAATGCAAAACGATATCGTGTCCACGAAAGCAAACGACAAAGTACTAGTAATTTCCATCGTTATAGTGTTTATCTTTTTCTAATTTTTCATTGTCGAAATTTGGCGCGAGGGCGATGTATCAAATCAGATTATCAGAGATATCTACTACTTAGAATAGACACGGATGATCAAGACAATGACTTCAGTTGATACAGAAGACCCAAAATCCAGCTATCGACTGCCGAGACGAGATATTGATGTTGACATAGGTTCCTTGCAGCAGTTGCAGAGAAAGAACACTTCGAAATAATTTCACAAAAATTCTATCGTAAAAAAGAGTTTTACGCTCACACATTCATAACTGTGATGTGACCCATAGAACATAGAACCCCTAAAGAACACATTTTCTTGTTGAAATTTTTGTAACAATCGAGAGACAAAGGACCCCCAGTGGGACGAACACTCGGCAAACGAGCAAAATGCTCTGCAAACTTTACACAGTGTGCTAGCATAGCTCCCGGCCAAAATATTGTTGAGGGCTTCAAGAGGATCACACTGTGTGCCCGATAATTTTTATAATGCTCTTCAGTTTAAGAGGTTTTTCAAGTTGTGAGTTATATGCAATGTTTTTAGTATACAAAATTACTGTCCATTTCTGTAACATACTTATGTAGGTAGTGTCGATCCTTGTATATGCATTGCAGTAACTTGAAATGAACTCATACGCAGCAAAAACCCTTCAGCCAGCTTTATTTATAATTATTCGTACCTATCTCATTATTAGCTTTTTTATAATTATTCGTATCACATTTAACAGGGTCACACCAGGTAGTAGCGAATTTTAATAAACCTTTTTAGGAATTTTAATAAACCTTTTGTATGATAATAGGGACATTGTTTAATATGATAAATGTTCAACTTATTTTATTTAACTGTAAATAGTATTTGATGACAGAGTTTATAATTGACATTGTTTAGCAAAATAAAATATTTGACTTCATACTTGTATTGGACTCCGACTCGAATTTAATTGAATTATATTGTGAATGTTATTGAATTGGATTATTATTGAATATAATTATGTATAACCATTCCTTTCCATATTTTAAATGTACTTAACTTCACATGCCCTAAGCAGACTAAATAGACTATAAGAACAAAGGATGTAACATTAAAACCATCAAATGTATTAACTCTATTTAAATGTGAATAAATGAATTTTGAATTTAAATTTTTGAATTTTGAATAGGTAATTTCAGGACTTTTTTTTTGAGGGGGGAAAATCATCGAATGACTGCTCCCGCCTGGGTGAGGCGGGAGGGAGTGTCAGACTCTTACTGACTAAAAACCACCCCGTTCCTTCTCCTGCACGTCAAGCCGGAACCCCGGTTACCCGTTATATTCTCCGCGACTCCGAATCGGCATCGGGCCCCATCTGTGGTGGTCTGATGGCTCTTTGAGATCAGAGGCAATTTGATGTCTACTACGCCTGGCAAGTGTAAAATTTATGTAGGGACCTTTTATGTAGGTACTTACAGGAGACCTAAACAATAGTCTAAAAGTGAACTGTCGCAAGGCTATTGATGATGATGACAACTCGTAAAACTATAAATAAAGTATTTCTCTTAAGACAGTATACAATATTTGTCCCTTATTTATTAACTTACTAAAGTAAAACTATGCTAAACCTAATACATTAGATTATTCACTTACAATCAGGCAGGCTTAACGAACCAGTCTACTATCAAGTAAAAACAGCGCTCAAATACACGATACCTGCTGATTTTAGCCAATTAATAAATGGCCATTAATATTCAAGCGTGGCCCATCCGCTCAACCCATTTACCCGATTACACTGTACTTAATTGAATATTTTGATAATACCCAGCCCTGCTATACCCACAATACCTACATACATATTGAATAATTCCTTTTAATATTACATTATGGCTGCTATTTTTGGTAAAGGAAGGCAAAAATGTGAATAGTTACTGCTGTACTAGACAAAATGCAAAAACGCTACTCAAATCGAGTGAATAACAAAGACAATGCAAGTGCTTGATTTTATGTAATTTATCGAATATCCATGTCAATCCCGCATTTTGCGTAGCAGCCAGTTAACCAGCTCACTACGCCTGACAGTGCTGTCAGTCTGTCAAGTAGGTTTTTTAAAACAAAAATCGCTGCACCACACCAGGATTTTCTCCTGTATGCATGTATAAGTTCCCATACTCATGACACCCAGACTCGGAACAACAATCTGTGGATCACACAAAGAGTTATTCCGTGCGGGAATTGATCCCGCGCCACCTTGCGCGGCAGCCAGTTGTCCAACCACCGCTCCAACAGTGCAGTAAACTGCTACACACATGTCTAGTTTTATGCTACTACTGAAAATTTCTTCAAACATGTCTGGCTACAAGAATTGATATTGAGACTATGCACTTTACTTGCAAATTTCAATCAGTTTGACATGTAACTAGATTTATCAACTAGCAAAAGTAGATGTTTTTTTAAGGGAGGAAAATCATCGAATGACTTCTCCCGCCTGGGTGAGGCGGAAGGGAGTGTCAGACTCTTACTGACTAAAAACCATCCTCGTTCCTTCTCCTGCACTTCGAACCGGAGCCCCGGTTAGCCGTTAGGTTCTCCGCGACAAAAGTAGATGTTTACCTAAGTAATTAGTAGTATCCATGTTATGATATATAATGATATATATATATAAAATATATGATATATAAAAAAAAAATAAAAAACATGATATATAAAAATTAAAATGCAACCAATACAAAGTTTATATATGGAAATGTCTGCAAATTTTCCAAAAAGGGAGTGCTCACTGTGTTCCATGCAAACACCGGACGCGATCCCCTGCTGCAATCATACTTAGATTATACTAATATCATTTTCGGCAAGTACCATCGGCAACTAGGAGTGTTGTAAACAATGGATTCGGTATAAAAAATATTTATCTGGAGCTAAAAAGGTAACCTTTTCAATTAGTCATTGCCTAGCTCAAGAAAAATAGTTTCTACCTGATTAGTAGGTATTTATTTTTACCAAACTATTTTATTAAAAATATTTTGTATCGTTTAGAAATCAGCTCTGATTTATACTTAATGATATTAGAAAAAAAAGAATGACAATATTAAACTTACATTCATGTTATGTGAAAATCAATATCTTACGATGGCCTAAAATACAGCCGTACGTAAACTAAAGTTCTCTTCTATTTTCAGAAAGGAAAGAGGCGTACACACGCCTCTTTCTTAAAATAAATAACGTGTTACGTAGGTACCACCTACTACATAGTTTTTGCGAATGTATGTGCTAGTACATTATCTACATTCTATTTCAAAAGTCATGCTAGTAAATGAGGTGCCTTCTACATACCTACACCTGATGGAAAATAATAACTAGCTTCCATTGTGAACTAGAATGGGCTGGAAGCTAACAATAGAAGCAATTTGGTTTAGGTAATACTGCCTTTACTATCTCATACCGATTCAATTTAATGCTACGAACAAGTCTTCTTATGTACGAACTTTGGTATATATGTAGGTACACACGGCTACACATCGAGCTTTACATAACCAGTATAAACTGAACGTTAAATGTGCGGAAATATGATGCGACGCGACACCAGGATAAACTGGTTTTGTATAGATTGATGTGTGGCCGTGTGTACGAACAGCTAGTTACCGCCAATGATTTTACTCTTTTCTTCTGAGACTTTTATTTATTTTCTGTGGTGGGGGCAAACAAGCCGATGGATCGCCTAATGGTAAGTAACCATAACTCCTGCCACACCAGACCGGAGGAGTTACAAGTGCTTATAACTCTAGCGTCATCAGCCTAGAAAGTTTCAATCTATTTTTTATGGTATAAGCCGGTAAACGAGCAGACGGATCACCTGATGGTAAGCAGTCGGCGTCGCCCATCGACACCTGAAACACCGGTTGCAAGTGCGTTACCGGCCTTTTGCGAATTGGGAATTTAAGGATTGTGGAGACTGGGGAGGAAGGGTAATTGGGCCTCCGGTAACCTCACTCACTCGACGAAATACAACGCAAGCGTTGTTTTAGGCCGTGGTATCACTCCGGTCGAGCCGGCCTATTCGTGCCGAAGCATAGCTCTCCTACACTCCTCTCCTAGACACCACTCCACATCTCCACAGTTCATCAAACACAGAGTGACTTGTTATTAAAGAACAATCTCATACGTGGTGGAAATTACCGTTTATTGAAATATTTTGTAGTGTAACGAACATTTTTAATTTCATTTTAATTTCCAATTTCAAAATCACCAATACGGAACAACACGAAAGCAACCAGCCAATGAACCAATACGATACCATATCGTTCATAATGATAAAAATTAAAAGCAATACACATAAATCAAGTTAATTTTTATAAACTTGATGATATGCATTTCAATATTTTAATGGATATTTATTGCCGATTCTTATCGTAAAATTGATTTTAACTGTCCAATTAGTTGCAATAATATAACTTGGAACAAGTCCCGGTATAGATGCCATTAATTGAATATAAACTAAATTTTGTTAATTAATTTAATTACATAAATCATAAGATATGTTAAATTTCCTAAAGAGTTAGCAATAGTACCTACTATATGTAGGTACCATTGCATGGTTTAATGCTGTTGCAGGTCAGGTTTAATGTCTTAAAAGTGGTTGGAAGTTTACGATCATGAACGTGGTAGGCGCGGTTTTGAAATGAATAGTTTTTCGAATTAAATAATTCTATTCAATTATATTTAAAAAATGAAATCGATTGGAAATCCAATCGAACTAAATGGAAATCACGAAACAGGTACAATGGATGAAAAGTAAAGTTTGTTAATGAAGCAAATACTACAAAGAGATAACGCAATCATTTATTGTCTTTCGAATTGATTGAATAGAAACTTAACGCCTTATTTTATGTCATTCTCTACCACTCAACCTTTAGATTTAATCATCGCAGATTCACAAATTGAATTTTTTTCTGCTAATTCAAGATATTTATTCTCAGTTTTAGATAATCTATCAAAATTTGATATTGAATACGCCAGAAAATGCGACCAAATTAATAAATCAATATTAACTACATTAAATTGATTACAAAATATTCGATATTCAACGCCCTCTAATTAATATGTCTTCCAATTAATTTCCAAAATAATTTCAATTAATTAAGTGTCCTAGTTTTAAAGATTTGATAGGTGTTTTACATAATTCAATGATATGAAAGATTAAAAAAATAATCGATATAATAAATATGCAACTTATGCAAGGACACAAGCGTGACCTGCCATTTACAGTAAATAAATATTTACAAAATAACTTTAATTTTGTCACTACCACAGAGCATAAAATGCAAGTAGGCACAATGAGTTACGTAAAAAATCGTTATTTTCCTGAAGTCTTTCTTTTCCTTTTAGTTCTATAGAACTGCAAACATCACCGCACTCATAAAACTTATTCAAATTAACGAATGTGTTTTACTTATACATAGCATATACACTACAAACGAAGTACGACAAAGCATACCTATCTATCTAATCGCTGTAACTCGTAACTCCATGGCATGGCGTCTGATCACCCCATGAATATATGATCAGGTGGCAGGAGTCGGTGGCGCGGGAAATACCTCATCTATATGCAAGGGTCAAATAGTTATAATTTCGCAAAAATACGCCTACGACCCTACAGTCTAGTCAGCAATACTTTTTTTTATCAAATATTTGCCAGCGCAGAAAGATTTTTATCTATTTTAAAAAAACAGTGTATGTTTTGTAACGCACTGAACATTTGTCTGTGTTACGACATGACGTACGCTTTGATATGCAGTGGAGAGGGACCATTTTTCCAAAATTATTTTCTTGGACATAGATTAGAAAAAGTATTTCAGGTCTAAGCCTACCTTAGTACAAAGATTTCGCAATTGCTAGATGGGATAGAACACGAATGAAGATCCAGATTTTTTTTTTTTTTTTTAAGGGGGGAAAATCATCGAATGACTTCTCCCGCCTGGGTGAGGCGGGAGGGAGTGTCAGACTCTTACTGACTAAAAACCACCCCGTTCCTTCTCCTGCACGTCGAGCCGGAGCCCCGGTTACCCGTTAGGTTCTCCGCGACTCCGAATCGGCATCGGCCCTATTGGGCCCCATCTGTGGTGGTCTGATGGCTCTTTGAGGCGCGCGCGGAACGCGACGCGCCGTACGCTCGGGTCTGTTTCTGGTCGGACGGGGAGCCACCCATGCTCGCCGTCCGCAGGCCCGCGCTTACGGTGGCCGGAGATCGTCCCGCGATCCCCGACGCCCGGTGTGTCCTTCGCGATGGCTGGGTTGCGAGGAGGCAGCGCTTCGCTGCCTCACGCGTCCCGCCTCCTCCTTAGCTAGCATGACTGCTTCGCAAAAGGAGGAGACGGCATCCCAGTCCCCCTCGCTCCGCATCATGGCCTGCACTAGGCCCGGACGCGAGAGGAAGATCCAGATTAGGTTCCTATTGCGTCGAAAATTTCTTTCCAATCTTGTAAATTCAATTGCGGTCTTTGTTCCCAAACGTTTTAAACCAAATATAATTTGATTAATAACTTTGTTTCAACCAATGATATTTTAGTAAATAATTCTATTTGGTTAATAATTTCATTGGTTTCAACTAATAAATAAACTACGTATACTAACTAAACCCCCCAAATATAACCACTTTTATTTGCAACACAATACGTTTAATCCTAAAATCACGTATAAATCTGTTAACCAAAATATCCTACTTCATTATCCCAACAATCGAACCCCAAGGATCGGGGACAAAGCTAATAATTAGATCCGACCGTTTTTGCCGGATTTTAAGTAAAACTGTACTCGGTACAAAGGAAACCCAATACGGACGTCAAAAAATCACTGTAATTTCGCACTCGGAACCGCCCCACACCAGAAAACTTAATCAGGACGAAGGGAGTTATATTTCTGTTTCCGATACGATATACTATAGCGTTTGAACACAGATTATCCAATCAGTTAAGATAAAGGACACGCTTTTTTTAGTTGCCAGACATCTTTAATAGATTTAAGCTCCAAAATTTGACAGTTGCAATTTGACATTTGCGTTGCAGTCATAGAGTTGTGTTTAGTTTTTCTGGATGCGTTCATAGAAATCGTTTCTAAAGTCGTCTATTCACGAGCATGTCGTATGCAGGAGAGGCGCGCGTGGCGGTCACGTGATCGAGATTAGGCGGTGCATTCATGTCGCGCGCACAAAAGCGCGGGTCGCGGGCGAAACGTCAATTGTGTGCAGATTGGGGGAGGGAATTCCCTAAGATCGGTTGGATTTGAATTATAAATGCGAAATTCTACACTATTTGCATATCCCACGAGAGATGAACGTATTTTTTTATTAAAACGACACCTTATTTTTTATAACATCAATAATGTTGAATAAATTAATCGGATTTGTGTTCGTAAATCTAGCACATTCTGTGAATAATTGCTATTAATATAGATATCATATAGCTGTCAATATTTAGTTGTTTATTGGCTAGTTAATTAGTGACTAGCAGAGCAACTTGTATATCCTGTTGTCTATGAATAAGAAATTCTACTTTATAACTAGTTTTTAATTAAATAGCTATCCTGGCATTTAGCCGACTGAGATGTGAAGATGTCTCGTAATCAATGTTAACATTGATTTCACAACAGCGTTTAATTTTACTACACTCGCATCACATCCACAATCCACGATGGTTCACTGGTAGGTTCCATGTAACTTGAAGTAACTTCTATTAAAAATCTAGATCTATCCGGAAATTTTGGATTCAGAGCGGTTATTAATTTCACTCTGCTCTACAATAATCGACACTAGGTACCATACAACACTAGACACCACTATAAAACTCAATTAAATCCTAAAATTCCATCCACTCAACAGACAATGACAGTTGAAAGTACCATCAAACAGTGTCGGCAAACAGTGTTAAAAACAAATGTAAAACAAACAGACGACACCGAGGCGCAAACACTTGCTTACAAGCACTGCAGATCAAAATACACCACCAATATAAGCTGACCCCTTCATATTGAAGAAGGTGGTGTGAGTGGTGGGTCAATGTAAACTGGTTGTTATAGCTGATTTCAAGCACAAATATACTGGAAATATAGGAACACATTGATAGTGGTGGAGAGTCGAGGGAGAGCAAATAAATCAGGATAGATGGCGCTCGGGGGCGTGCTCCCTGGAGACCTGAGCTGAGCGGTAACTGGAGTTACAAAGGGCAACTACTGTCGGATAGATACGGCATTAGACAAATAATTACAGTATATATTGCACTCTACATAAGTACATATCTCGTTGGCCGAGTGGTCGCAATTGCGACTGCCGGGCAAGGGGTCTCGAGTTTGATTCCCGGGTCGGGCAAAGTATTACTGGGTTTTTTCAAAAAATCTCAGTAGCAGCACGGAGTCTGGAATTGTGCCCGGTATATGGGAATAGGCTCACCCCCTGTTACATGGGACTCATAACATAAATAGTGAAAAGTGGGTGTTACATTGTATAGTAACATAATGTGTACCTATGCCTACCCGTTCGAAGATAAAAGGCGTGATGTTATGTTAAATACAATAAATATATATTGCAATCTATATACATATACTGGGTAAGTAAGTAGATAGTTTCCACTCTCCGTGATTTATCTTATTGTTACGACAGTTTCAAGCATTCTTGTCATTTTAGTGATTATTTCCGTAGTTAACACACTGCCAGTCCTAACATACGAGTATAATACAGTGTAATCCTGTAGCCAAAACCGATGTACAGATAACGATTGCAATCGTCAAAATCTTATTAAACCCCAAGTTGAAAATAAACTTTCGATCATTCCATGAAGTAATTCATAAAAATAATATCGGCCTACTTAACTTACTTTTGAAATATTGGTGTGCTACAAATGTAGCATGGGCAAATGCCCATTTAGGTAAAGAAGTACAAAAAACGTATAACTTTAATACCACATCATCTTTACATCATGGCTGAAAGTCCAGTCTCGCGGGACTGTAGGACGCATATTGCACTCATTTCATTATGTGCCCGCGATAGCCGCGACTCGGGGACAATGCATTCTACCACATAATAAGGTCCAGCAGAATAATATATAATTATACGCGAAATCTGAAAGATATTTATTTAAATATAGCCTGGATAAGCCTCAATTTCGCTTATTTATTTGTAATGTGTGTATGGAAATGATGAAATATTGCAACGTAACATTATGTATATAATATAAACTTTGTGACTAAAATGTTAAGAAACTTCACGCCTTGTAATCCTCGAAGGGGTGCCTAATATAAACCTATACAATGAAACTCCTCAGACACTCAAGTAATAAGGAGTTAATCTGTATTAATAATTTAGGTTTTGATCTAAATTAGTTTCGTAGCAAGATAAAAATATAGATTATTAAAATATAAATACACAACATCACCTTATAATAAATCAAAGCCATAATTAACAAACCACAGACAATTACGTACACAATTAATATTTACACATTACACATTAAAATGTGTTAAAACATGACGTGACCAAATCGCATGGGACATCAGCGCCACCTAGGCTTGTTAGCAAACTATTGGAGGGTGGCAACCCTCTGACAGATGACACCTCGCCATGGTATTGTAGACAAGTGTTGTGACAGCACGCGTTAGGTATGGAAATTAGTTTTATTTATTTATTTGATTATGGCTGTTTTTAAATTGAGTTGGTCAAGGTGGCGTATGGCGGATTGTGGCCAAAAAAAATTGAAAACATTGATTTTTTATATATTTTATGGGCCGACGTTTGACCACTACCTCGCCTGGTGGTAAGCGACGATGCGGTCTACGGTGGAGGACGTTGTCCCATAAGCAACCTATTCAATGGGGCCTTGAAAATACCCAGGCTTATACCTTTCAGGAAATACAGACTCTGGCAAAGAATTCCACTCCTTAGCAGTACGCACAAGGAAGCTTGGTGCGAAGCGCTTCGTGCGTGTGGGTGGGACTTGGGTTTGATTCTTAAAAGTAAAAAAGCACTTTTGAATATCAATCAATAAAATCAGACTACTTACCTACATAAATAGGTAAATATGCTGCCAATCGATCATTCTGTTAAGTTATTGTTCGTTCTAAAATCTTTAAGTACTTTACTCCGTAATTTGCCTATTTTAGGCGAACTATTAGATATCAAATTCATAGGTAATTCTACTTTTTCAATACTTACACAATTTTTCTTCCCAGTTTAGTTGAAATAATTCATAATTAAAATTAATTGAATTGTTTCCCCACCATAACACAACAATCTCTAACTTTCAACTCATTGACTAAATCAAATACATTTGAATGGATTCCTTCTGACTTCCTGTTTCAACCATTAACAGATAAATAGGTACCTAAAACAGCATATTTTCCAATGAAAATTTCGCAATATTTACTCATGGGCGCGCTCTTATGATAAAGGGTGTATTATTACAACGAAGTGTTCGCTTACGGGGCAAGGGGATAAGGGGTAAGGGGGGGAGCTGTTCGTTACCCGGTTCAGTGGGCCATAATAACTTCAGGGAATACCCGGCTCCGAGCTACTAACACCCGGTTATAAGTTATGCGGACGATTGATGTGCGATCTTTTGACTGTTTGTGGTTGGTCCGCAATAATATAATAATTTGATTCAGAAATGTCATAGCGTCAATACATATTACATACCTTGTTTTATACAGGTACACGTAATTATAAACGCATATAAAAAAGTATTGTAAATATTTATAGATTCTTATTGATGTACTTACCCTATCAGCACGCAGTCTAGCTATAGAGCACCACAACAAAAGTGAGGTCCAAGCATTTTTTGGTAGAAGCCTTAATAAATTCAGGGCTAATGGAATGTGATCAGTGTGAATGATAAATCAATTAATTATCTCGCATTTGTAACATACTAACGACCCGCCCCTGCTTCGGACGGGTGCAATATACATGTAATATACATATAATCCTTCTTTAAGAATCACTTTATCTATTTAAAAAAACCGCGTCAAAATCCGTCGCGTAGTTTTAAAGATCTAAGCATACGGGACAGATAGACGATGGATAGCGACTTTGTTTTATATTATGATAATCACTACTTATTATATGAAACAAAGTCGCTATCCGATAATACATGCATATTGCACCCGTGCGAAGCCTGGGCGGATCGCTAGTAAAATATAAAATGAATTACGAAACCAGTACACTCAAACCAACTTACTGCAGCCATCACAACGAATAGAAAAAAAAATGAAACTGTATTTCAAGACTTTATTTCTGAGCTCGAATGTTGCACCCTCAGCATTCGCTAACGCAGTAATATGTTATAATGTTGTCGCCACATCTATCACGCGCGCAAGACACATGTAGCGATTACAGCACTCACCTCCATTCGTTCTTATCATTCATTCTCATTCACTACCACTGAACTTTTATTACGTTGCCTTCAGTCTTGACGAATGATTTTGCCTAATCGACTGATTTGAGGGTAATTTCAAATTACTCGTAGAGTAACAACTAATGAAATGTAGTTTAAGTCTGTATTTGACCTTATCGTATAGGGAACCCAAGATGCTAAATTTGAATTTATTCGAATATTTAGTTGGCCGAGTATCGGGTTTGATTCCCGGGTCGGACAAAGTATTACCGGGTTTTTAAAAAAAATCTCTGTAGTAGCACGGAGTCTGGAATTGTGGCCGGTATATGGCAATAGGCTCACCCTCTATTACATGAACTCATAACATAAATAGTGAAAAGTGGGTGTTACATTGTAAGGTGGCATTAAGTGCCGTAATGTGCACCTCTGCCTACCCCTTCGGGGATAAAAAGGCGTGATGTTATGTTATGTCGAGCCTCGCGTCGTAGGGACTACTAGATTTGCAACCATAAGCGGTGATACATAAACCGTCAATACAGATAAAGATAAGCCATTAACCTAAATAATTTCAGCTAGAAACGTAACAAATATTTTATATAGGTCATTTCATCAAGCCATCGGCACTTAGTAAATCAATCAAACCACATAAATTGTAATAGGATCAGAAAATTACATTACCAATAACACTAGTGTTCGTGTTATTTATTCAGCTAGGTCTGTTACCACAGGTTTCGTCGAACAGTGCGTGCTGGCAGACGCGGTCGACGTGTCGCGTGCACGCCACTCAGTGTAACCCCGGCCTTAGGACGGATAGCAGACAAATAAGTAAGAAATGAAAAATATGAAATTGTTACAATTTCTAATAGGGCGGTAACTCTAGCAGATGGTTCAGCTGTTGGTAACTGATCAGGGGACTTACTCTTGAATCCAATTCCGATCGATCGACATTGGTATTGTGAAATTTCGTACTCTTAAGGTGCAATAGATACTAGCGCCCATTGCATCCGTGTTGCACGGATATTGAATGAACTAAATGGTATTAAGTTTGGCTTTATAGTCCGTACTTACTATGAATGCTATTTTAACGGCTACGATTGTGGTTGTATAGTATTAACATTGAATAATAATTCAGATTTTATTGTATTGAAATTGCATTGACATTGGGATTGGTTTCAAGAGTATGCGCCCTGTGCCGTCCAGGAATACCCACAACACTTCAAAAGAAATTCTCCATTTTTCACATAAAGCACAAACGGTCCGACCCGAAATACATTGTTTAGCACCAGCAGTCGTATTTAAAACCATTCGATTTACGAGGCAAGGGACAAACCCGCCACAACCTCCCAAAACCGCTGCAACTCCTGTAAGCCAGGATCTACAGTAGATACAACCATGAAAACACCGGAACACTGAAGTCCGGCGCATCCCAGGGACATGAATAACTGTCTTGGTTCCCGCAACGAAGTGAATCAGAAGATATTATAAAAGGAGAAAAAAAAAACGACACTAAATCACTACTTTGGAAAAAAAACCGCTATCCGACGTCTGTCTGTCCCTATGTATGCTTAGATTTACGAGGCAGTCAGGTTTTTTTAATGGATACTCAAGGATTTACTCTTGTGTCGTGTGTGTGTTTACAAATATACAAAGTCACATGCACAATACACCCAGACTCAGAACATCAATTTGTGAATTACACAGCAAGTTGTTCTGTGCGGGTATTGAGCGCGCAACACGTTGCTCAGCAATCCAACTGTGCAGCCCACTTAGTTCCTTCCTAATTAAAACTACCTAAATTATAAAATGAAACATAATTCTGTTGAATCTGCTAACGCTAGTAGCAGCAGCAGCACCTTCACGACAGTACACAAGGCAGTTGGCAGGCGCACGTCAACGTCAGTGGCGCGCGAATCAGTGGTTAGCGTAGCGTGCGGCCGCCGATCGATATCAACCCTCCGCGATACAAGATTACTTAGAAAATCTATCTTGCATGTACCTATGTACCTGTCTACTTAGTCAGCTAGACATGTGTCATGACTACTGATTGTGTAGTTGGCAATATGCATTTGAACCCATATCGACCCGATAAATTGCAATGCGAGGGATTGTAGACCATTTTGCTGAGATTGCTATGACTGCGATACCGTGATGGGTCTTAGATAAACGATCACCATAGACTATACTATTACCGTAGACTATGCCACAGATGCTTATCTAAAATATATTTCCATTGGGGTTTTTGGTTTTGTTAAGTCAGAAATCCCCTATACTTATTATACTCTTTGAATCAGAAATTCAGTGTCAATCAGCTGGATACTATGTTAATAAATGGAACAAACATGAAACTCTTTATAACAAACGCCTATAATGCTCAAAAGCGGTAGGATAGAGGCAGGAGGACGAAGTTCTTGCAAATACCTTGTATTATTCCATATTGTGACAATAGGTACTAGGACACTTTGTTGTTTGTTAAACTACTTTGCTTGATAATACACCAAACTAGAAAATCATACAGACTTGTCATTTGTAACCACAACACTACACGAATAAACAATAATGACGATCACTTCCCAATCATAACCGCGGACAATAAAAATGCAAATTGATGACAAAGATCGCAGGACCAGCCCCTGTACACTACAGCTATAAAACCAAAGCATTATGTCTGCCAACAAGTATGTAATGCAGTTTCTATTGCGGCCAATTGCTGGAGGGGTGTAAACTAAATCGTCTCACCATCTGTCAGTGTTGTTCATGCCTTGCTTGAGTAGATTTAGAAATTGGACACAAGTGTCGGTCCATGAGGGATGGGAACATATTTTAGGTGATAGCCAATATTTTTCACAAATATTTAATTAGTTACTGTAATACTTAGCATTTATTACGCTTAAACTGTCAAACACCAAGCGGTCACCGGTGACCACGTAACATAAAAAAAAATATGTTAACCCAAAATAAGGGAAAATAGATAAATGATTAAATACCGCCATCTGTCATCGCTTTTGCGAATTAACATAGACGTTAGCGATAAATAATCAACAACCTTAGATCTTGCCTTTCACATCGACCAAGTGTTAGTAGTACTATCTCTGTGACATAGATGGCACTAGTTCCACACTAATATTCTTTTGTAATAGTCCTTTCTGACAGTAGGGGTCTCACGGATCGTAATCTGGAACAATCTAGAGATTTCTTCGGATCAGGAAGTGGATCGTGCAAAATATTACCAAATATGGTTATGGATAGTGCTTCGAGCAGTAGTGGAATCGAAAGATAGGGGGTATAAATGTAGGAGTTTTGTGGAAAGCGTCCTTTTTCGAAAACGATTTCTACAACAAAGAAGATCAGACTGAAGAAGTGCTGTGTCTTATAATTTTTTTAAAAAGTTGTCGTGCAGGTCCAGTGAAAGACCTGGATTAATTAATATTTGTGTGTATTTCGTCCCAGATTCTGGGTTCTTTATATCAGGAGAAAACTCTTTATATCAGGAGAAAATTCTTTATATCAGGAGAAAATTTATCCATGTCTACCCCATTGTAGGCAATCAATTGATTTATCGTTTTGCCCATGAAGTCGAACTGGAGCATCATAATACGGCTTCAGATACTCATGCCTTCATGAGATTTATTCGGAGTCACAGGATGAAGGCAGATCCTTATAGCCGTACACCAGATCCTCTGTTGTAGTGCTGGCACGCCGGAAAACTGTCTCATAAGTTAAGTAACAGAGCTTATTAAGTGTATGTTCTTATTCAAGTATTGACAATCATCCTGTGAAGGTGATATGTTTATTACAGATTAGCTGTTTTGCTGTCTTTAATCCAAATCTATAATATAATATTGCCATTCATATATAATTGGAATTTTGTTACATATGTATAATTACAATTACCCTCTTCCTTCCAGATAAATTTGTATTAAAATTAACAAAAATAAGTGGGTAAGGTGTAATTTGAGAATTTTTATATATTTTAAAGGTGCATGATTTGATGATTGGCTGATAATCATCTAAATGTAGGTATGGTATTTGTACCGCTGTTTAACCTTATATAAATTGGTAATTTAATATCCTAATTAAGTGTGTGTTAAATTAAGTTAATTTAATAAATTTCTATTGTAGAACATTGTATCATGTAAATTTATTTATACCCCCACTAAGAGAATCATGGCGCCCTGGGATTTCAATTAATAAGATTTTATTTTAGAGTTTCTTGTTCTGCCCTGACACTTAGTCCGGTGGTAACTAAAATTAATTGGTTACAACCGCAACCTATTGTTCTATAATTGTGGCTTTATTGATGGTACTCAACAAGTTAAATAACCATTTTTGCACATAGGATTTGACCATTTTTTCTAATTGTATAAGGACAAAGGTCTAAGTATATCAAAACTTTTTGTTACAAAATACTTTGTACCTAAGAACTTAATACCTACACAGATACTTCATTTGGGAATTTGACCCTGATCCTGGTCAACTTATAAGTAGGTAGGTAGTTATCAGGTAAGAGCAAACCGTTAGTAGATAGGTTTGTACATACCTACTTTCTGCTACCAAAATAGCAGAACGTTCAAGCGTCTTATCAAACTTTGATAATAAGGTAGGTACAAATTTTCTGCAGGTTGGTACCTAAGTAAGTATTAAGGAAACTTTATTTTACATGCTGAAAGCACCATTTCTAAATTGGATTTAAAATTGACCCAGATTTTGCAAAAAAAATATGTTTTCAAGCGCCCTCGAGCCAAGTTTGCACTTCAGCGCAGGTTCATTTGCAATTGAAGTCACAACCTCTCGCCTTGAAAAATAAAAACACAAAAAAGCGTTCTCTTCGTATTTGACAAATCCCCGCGGGCGTTCGAATACAAACCTTGCATCTCTTTCGCTCAACAGTATTTTCCGATCTTTTATTTCCCTCTCTCGCACTGATTGCTTTAAGGCCTTTCCCTGAGCCGCTCCTCCTGTGCCACGTTTATTTTTCATTTCTTAGGGAGCGAAGAAAATAATTTTCCGTGAGCTTTGCACCCGCGGCGAGGGAAAAATGGGAAATTTGGAAAATGTAATTGGATTCTGGACTAATCTCGACGCCTCTCGTATTTTATAAGAGGGGAGTGCGTGTTGAAATAGAAATAAGTAGGTACCTACGTAAGTACCTATCTTCGTATCTACTTAGCTGCGTGGGTATATAAGCTTCTTTGTTAAGATAATCGTAGTAAATAGCTATCAACTTTGTATCATGTTTTCTATTGGGCTCGCTGCCATCGCAGCGGTAAGTCCCCTCTTTGAGGAGTGGCTTGAGAGACGCTACGGCGTCCTCACCTACCGCCTGACGCAGGTCCTCACCGGACATGGAAGTTTCGGGAGGTACCTGTGTCTGATGGGGCGGGAGGAAACGCCCGGGTGTCATCACTGCGAGGACCGCCCTGAGGACACGGTGGAACACACGGTGGGAGAATGCCCTTCGTGGGCTGAGCACCGCCGTGTCCTCAGGGAAGTGATCGGCGATGGCGACCTCTCGCGTCCGGGCCTAGTGCAGGCCATGATGCGGAGCGAGGGGGACTGGGATGCCGTCTCCTCCTTTTGCGAAGCAGTGATGCTAGCTAAGGAGGAGGCGGGACGCGTGAGGCAGCGAAGCGCTGCCTCCTCGCAACCCAGCCATCGCGAAGGACACACCGGGCGTCGGGGATCGCGAGACGATCTCCGGCCACCGTAAGCGCGGGCCTGCGGACGGCGAGCATGGGTGGCTCCCCGTCCGACCAGAAACAGACCCGAGCGTACGGCGCGTCGCGTTCCGCGCGCGCCTCAAAGAGCCATCAGACCACCACAGATGGGGCCCAATAGGGCCGATGCCGATTCGGAGTCGCGGAGAACCTAACGGGTAACCGGGGCTCCGGCTCGACGTGCAGGAGAAGGAACGGGGTGGTTTTTAGTCAGTAAGAGTCTGACACTCCCTCCCGCCTCACCCAGGCGGGGGCAGTCATTCGATGATTTTTCCCCCTAAAAAAAAAAAAAAAAAAATCATGTTTTCTATGTGGGTCCTTTAACTAAAATATCTGTAGACAGAAAGGTGTTTATTTTGTAAATAGTTTTTTTTAATTACATTATAGATACTTATAGGTAAGTTTTTGATTGACAGGTCGAGTCGTCACAAGCACGACCCCAACAGTTCCTTATTCTGTGGTAGTACTGTGGAGTCTGTTGACCGATATATTATTTTACTCTATGCTGTTGACTTTCGCACGACTCGCATGTAGGACAGTGTGTCCCAGACCCCAGATAAATTTCAAGTTACGCATACGTCAGGGGCTTAGCTAGTTAACTACTCAGCTAGCGCCGTATCTATTATACGGGGACCCCGAGTTACGAGAACCCAACGTGCGTAAGCAAAAATTAATAAAAACTTCCCGATCTTTATTTTATTTCAGTAATCACATACAGTCAAAAAACTATTTTTTCCCGCCTGCATTCAAAACATACATTCAAAGGTAGACAGAAACTTTATACCTCGTGTGTTCATAAGTTTTGAGACAAATTAAAAGTTGCATATCTTTTTAAATAATAAACTTATATTTATAAAAACAATAAACATTAAGTAGATAGTAAGTGAAAATTAAATATAATTATTATTCAAATGACCACCCCTGTTTTTAATACATGCCCTTAGACGATTTGGCCAGTCATCAATGGCGGCACGAATCTTTTCCAGAGGAATTCGCTTCGCTTCTCGGACAATAGCTCGCTTAAGTGACTCCAAGTTAGGGTGGGACTTTCGGCAGGCTCTGAGCTCTAATTCGGTCCATAGAGAATAATCCAGCGGGTTGAGGTCGGGGCTGGAGGAGGGCCATTCGTTCGCCGCAATGAAGGCCGGCACATTTTCCTTCAGCCAAGCTTGGCTGGTTTTAGCCTTATGGGATGGCGCCGAGTCTTGCTGGAAAACCCAATACTTGTTATGGAATAGGGTATTAGACAGGGGTTTCACAACAGTCTCTAGAATGTCACTTTGATAATTTTTGGCTTTCACCTTGACGCCTTGTTGGCAGAAATGAAGCTGAGTGACACCTTCGTACGAAACTCCCCACCATACCATGACACTAGCCGGATGATGAGTACGCGAGACATTCCGTGCTGAAGGTGGGACATCCTGGCTACTTTTGGCATACACTTTATTGTTTTGTCGATTGAACTTTTCTTCGACGGTAAAGATTTTCTCGTCGGTGAAGAGTATCTTCCTCGCATCGTGTCTCCTAAGCAGTATTGGACAACGTTCGCGTCGCAATTGACGAAGGTGATCGTTTAAAAAGTGTACTTTTCTACGGCTATACGCCTTAACCTTGAGATCATATTTCAGTATTCTGTTGACTGAAACGCGCGAAATATTGGTCTGCAGAGCGAGTTTCTTCCGAGTGCGACATGGATTTCGGCGAAGTCGCTCTCGGATGATTTTAATGTTCGCAGGCGTCCTCACAGAGCGTGGACGACCACTTCTTTGCCGATCATGTAAAGAACTTGTCTCCTGGTATCGTTTAATAGTGTAATACACGAAGTTACGGCTCACACCAAAACTTTTCAGTTCTCGGAAAATGTCCATAGGTTTTCTTCCCACCTTAAATAATGAAATGACAGTCGCACGTAATTCTTTTGTTCCCTCCATTACGAGAAAATTTAATTAAATAAAATAATCCGAAATCATAGATATTAAAAGTTAACATTCCAAATTCAAAATTAGAAAAAGAAATATACAGCAGCCAGTAATTTTTATTTTATTTTTATAAGCAAAAAGTTTGTCTCAAAACTTATGAACACACGAGGTATATTGGGAATTTGAGGATTAGGTATTTGGGATTCGGGGATACGGGTCAACGAAGGCACGCTACCTACGTCACTGGCATAGGTTTTTAGGAATCCACCCCATCAACTTCCTTCCAAACTGCTATGAAACATCAATCAATTCACGTTGATATTACTAGTCTAAATCGAAAGCATCCGTACGCCAAATACGTAACCATACAACCATCTCTCGTCAACAATCGTTTATGTTACATATTGAAAAATGTTATTAGCTATGCACGTATTATAAATAGAGAGGTACTGATTCTTAATTAATTTAACCTATGACCTGTAACAATAACAATGATCACGGCCGCTGTATTATACACAGGCGGATCAAGTTTCATTTAAGACAGACCGCAGCCCCCAAAGAGAGCTTACATACCTAATTGCGTTATCATTATCAGTCTGTTTATCTCGTATGTCGGGAACATTAATTGATCGGTGTGAAGCTCGTGCATATTTCCAACTTCACTTTAGTTTTTTTTATGGAATAGGATGCAAATGAGCATACGGATCACCTGATGGTAAGCGATCAGCACCGCACATTGAACACCAAGTCACAGTTAATTTCATCTTGTCACTTATTTGTTGTGAATATAATTTTCTTTCAAAAGTAAGCTTACGCCAGTTATGCCTCTATAATAGTGTTTCGTAATTTCTTTAGCTTCTGTTACATTTATGCATGTTTTTAAGAATAATCATTCTCATTTAGCCTCTTCAATCTTGTTCTTGTATCTTTTTCAAGTTATATAAAACGACTTTATCAGGGTTTAATAAAACTAAGAAAATAAAACACAAAAAATTCATTGTAAATATTAATTTCCAATATTATTTTATACTTATGGTAACCAATGATACAATGTTACTTTCCGTGAACGCGACAGGTCGCGTAATATCGCTATACATAAACCTAGCCATTGGCATGTAATATCACCGAAACTGCCAACGACAATGCCCATGCGAGAAATATAAAAATGCTATATTGATCAACTCTCGCATAAAGGCAGCTTACAAAACTAAATAATATCTATCTTATAATTAACGCTCAAAAATCACTCATTAATTTGTTTTTTTTTGTCCTAAATCTGTAAATTTCGTCGAACATAGATGTCACAAGTATAATTCTTTATAAACAATTTCTTTTTCTATAGCTAATTGTCTATAACAGAGGCACATAATGCTTAGAATCTAGCTCGGTCTTATAGAGCTTACGGTTCCAAGTAAAAATGTTACTCGATAACAAACTTACACTAACAAATGTACAGTCCGTGAAGTTGTAACACTCGTCAAATGCCACTCAACTTTACGCCCATACTTATATACGGTCATGTCCAGTCAGTCGGGGCTGGGAGACAATACGCTTCATAAAATTTGACAAGTGTGTACACAAATTTTCTTATTCATTACACTATAAGGTCATTTATATTTCCTAAACTAGAACTATAGGCGGCCCTCCGACCTCGCTAACTGTGACCAGAGTCGGTTTCTTACACACTAACGTATGACATAACTGTTCCTCATATATACAGGGTCTGCAAGTAAACAGATTATGTCACCCCATTTTTTAATTTAAAATAATGATAAAATCTTCAATTTCTTTACATTTGGTGCCCATTAGAATCTCTGTAAATATTTACTATTACTGTATCTTTACAATATTGTCTTTCCTTATAATTTAAAGTTAGTAAATTAAAAAATGGAGTTCTTTGGAGCGAATATTTGAGATGTTCCGTAACGAATGTGTGGGGGCCGGTTGCGAGGTAAGTCGCACGTCTAAACTATTTGGGTACAAGCATGTGTAATAATAAGTGATACAGCAAGACAATTGACAATGTGACATTAAACAGTCTGTGCAGAGGACAGTGCGACCAACACGAGCCTGTCTTCTGCACAGGACATCTCAAGGCCAATCACACAGTCCACATCACATAATACTTTGACATAAATCGACCGTTGTCACAGAACTTAGCTTACACCTTTAAAGGGACTAGAACTAAAAAGTACAACCTAAGCAATTTTGAATTGTCATGAACTAAAACTCAAGCTTTCTTCAGGAAAATCAGTTTAATAAATAAAATTTTATGTACAAGGAGAATATTACGGGAACTGTTATTTATACATATGTATATAAATATCCTGTATTAGGCTGCAATATCACACACCACGTTGATAATAGCTGTAAACCGTATTATTTACATTGTATAACTATACAGCAGCAACAATACAAGTAAATAAAAATATATTTTCACTTCAATGTCGCGAATGATATTGCAAAATGCTATTTTACTAGTTTCAACAATAATAATTTGAAATTTTTCAGTCATTATTATAAAACGGGAGCCTCTTGTGGTCCAGACGGTCTTTATTTAAACAGTTACGAACGTAAAACTAACAATAAAATATAATACCGATGCAACAGCATGCAATAAAATTAATACATATAACTATAATATACTTTATTTGATTGTGCAATGATAAATGTGCTTTGTCATATAGAAACTATATGTTGGCACGAGTCATTGTATAGCAGAATATAAATTAAAATTAAATGGATCCATTTGAACATTTTCTTTAGATTTAAATTTTGATTACTCTTCTAACGAAATCACTTTCCTAACAATATTTTTCCTAATTCAGAAATCGTATCACGTTAATAATAGTACCAGGGTAGGCATCAAGTCTTTGTAAACTATCTACATTATATAAATTGTAGAAACTGTGTGTCGATAGCATAGTTTGATATGTTGTGCGAGAGATAACTAGTACAAAATATTCAAGAAACTTATAAAAATATACTTTACTTTCCACACTGTAATAACGAGTTCCTACATAAACAAAGTTGGGAAACAATCACACCGAATCTTAGGTATAAATGCCGATTGGATTTAAGTACTTGAGAAGCTGTCATGAAAGAAGATAATGGTCGATTGCGGGCTATTTCTAGGGTCGATGATGTAGAACTAGACTAGAATGTGCAACTTAAAATATGAACAATGTTGTCGCTTGTAACCGAGGTGTATGTGTAGTAGATACCATACGATCTGTGTCCTGGCTCAGGCGTCGGGCGCCGCGTCTTGTGTCGCGTCGTCCGGCGGCGAGGCCGGCGTGTCCTCGGATCAGGTCTTCCGCAGCTCCACCAGCTTGACGTCCTTCACGTGCAGGTTGTGCTTCGACTTGGCTGCGAACTTGATCACTGCCTGCGTTGATACCAGAGGTACATGTCGGAGATCCAGTCTGGTGAGCAAAAAGGATATAATTATTAACTTATTTAATATTATGTTTACATTATTATGTTTGTTTAGAAAATATAAGAGCAATATAAGTGGATCCTTACCTGACAAGGTTGGGGCAGCGCGCCAGATGGTCGAGCGCGGCCTCAGTGAGCAGCCTGCAGCCCGCCAGCGACAGCCGCTGCAGGCCGTGGTGCGCCAGCTGCGCCGCGCCCGCGTCCGTCAGCCGCGCGCACGACGACGCGTCCAGCTCCACCAGCCGGGGGAGCGCCTGGACAATCATTTGTGTTCTAACTAATCATGTTACATCTAATCACATTTAACTCATCTTCTATCATGTGAAACTCATTCCCTATCACTTTCTTAGTACTCCTATAACGTTACTAATGCGAAGGATGTTACATTTATAAGAACCAAGTGATCAAACTGAATGTAGCTTACAATCCAACCTCTGTTATACTCATATAACTCAATCAATATAACTAGTTTCGGAGATTTACACCATATTTTACAACTAGTTATGCACATACCTGGACAACATATCGCATAGCGACATCAGTAATATCCGTCCCGGGCAGACGTAGCACTGCGAGTGCAGCGAGGCGGCTAGGCTCAGCGCGCGTCGTGTCCCCGCCCGGACGACACGACTCGGGCGGCGCCAGGATACCGCGGAGCTTGGCGTCGTCCAGTGCACGCGCGAATGATAAGTCCAACGCTGACAGTGGTGGACATGCACCTGACCGCAGAGCCAGCGCAGCCTCGGCTGGGGAGCCGGCCAGCGACAGCGACCGTAAAGCTGGCAGTCGGGCTAGTAACCTGTACCAAAACACATTAAACACGTAAGTATAGTCACAAACTTAAACTTGCCAAGGTGCGAAACTTATAAGTAATGTGGAAGTCATTCCTATCACCACAAATCTGTGGCACATTAGCTCAGTAGGATAGTTTAGAGCGATTGTAGACTTACCATGCAAGCTGTCTCCTAGCTAGATGGCACCACTCAAGACCCAGAGACAATGGTTGTCTCCTAGCAATACCAGCCAGCTGGGCGGCGGATACACGGACTTGCACGAATGACATACTACGCCATAACGAGGGATCCATCTGAAAATAACAAGGTAAAAAGTTAAAAATGTATGTCAATATTGTTTGACTGATTCGACGATAAGTAGCGACCGTCGACTTCTCGTGCACCGATACTGATACCCTATCATCGGGTTTTCAATTTTAAATTCTCAGTAGAATAATAAAGAACTACAGAGTTTGGAATTGGAGTTTGGAGCCTTGTGTACCATGCGTAAAACAAAAACTGAGCTTCATAGGACATAACTGACGAAAAACGAGTGTTTAATTTCTTTAAATTTTACTTACAGTGAATAGGTATTATTGTTTTAACATATTGATGGTAGTTACCGAGTACTCAGCCCATGCCTTGCAGACGAGTGCGCACGTAGCGAGTTCGTGTGGCGTGAGCTTGGCGAAGACACACAGCATGGCCTCGCGGTCCAGCCACGGCGACCCGGCCGGGTTGCACGCCACGCCCATACTCGGCGCCGGACGGATCGGGTACATTGGTTTCTTCATTATCTAAAAAAACACATAGATATTAAACCTCATTTTGAAATAGTCCCTAATGACGAGTAAAGAAATAATTTTCCATGATGACAATAAAAGTGGTCAAAACAAAATATAAACGCTTTTGCTACATAATCAATTTAACTGTGGAGTTTGTGTAAACGCGTGTTTAAAAAAATGTCAACTTGCTTAAATATTGCTTATTAGTCACAAACCAAAACTGCTTTGTAAATAATGCTTCAATGTTGTAATAGAATACTGTCTTATTTCAATATAACATACCTTGGCGGAGTGATGTGTGAGCTGCAGTGCCAGATGTGCCCTGAGTGCCTGCTTCTTGGGCGCCTCGTCCTCGTCACTGGCGCGGCGCTTCTTTATTGGGGGCTCCCAACCTTCGCCCTCTGCACCTGGGTTACCTTCTTCCTCGCGTTTTATTTCTAAAAGTACAAATTAAGTCACGTGTTTACTCATGACATAAATATGGTAAGAAAGAGATTGTTTAAAAAAATATACCTTGATTAATATCGATCATACTAAAAAAATTATAAACATTTGAAAACTTTAACAACTCACTACAAAACTAGGTCATACATGGTCAAAATAGTGTTTGAGTTTTCATTTACAATGAGAAACCAAAAGCTATCGTATTGGTATTACGTCAATGAATACATACCTTCCTCCGACTTGATATGTGGAACATCACTTTTGCTTTCGTTATCAGATCCAGCCTCGGACTTCAGCTGCGATTGTGTCGTAGGAACCGGCGTTTTATTCTATAACCAAAAGACATTTATGTTACAAGTTATATTGAACACAGCAAGAAGAGTTGTATGTCAAAAGTAAACTTTAAACAACCGATGATTATAAGGAAATTTGAAATAAGACACTAGCAAAAGATACCTGTGTCAAAGTTATGTTAACCGATTTTCAACCTTTCAAGGTCTAGTGATAAAGTCTCAAATTCATTAAGCAAATATCTGTACGAAAAATAATTTAGCATAGTCGTTACCTGCAAGCTGTGATTTAATTGTCCAACATCGGAGCCCACACTCATTCGCCTGAGGTCCGATGACTTCTGACGTGCACGGAAGTGACGAGGCTGTAAAAAAACATACATTATTTAGAACCAATAATTAGAATAGGTAAATGACAAATTATTTTAATGTTTTTTTTTAAATGTAATGTTTATCTGGTAGATTGTTTAAAAATATTAGATATGTTTTTTCTTCCGGAAACAAATACTTTTGGCGATATATTGATGTGAAATATCGCGTGACGTCACTTTTGTGTACGTTTTATACTCTAAAATGACGTAGCTACCTCACCCTAAACTTTGCTTCCTTTTATCATATTGTTTTCTTACACGACAAAAAAAATACGTGTCTCATATTTTTCCGTTACCTAACTGACGATCTAATTAGATTTCTAATTTTCATATCCTTCCATCATCCCTATTATCTCACTTTCCTAATAATGTTAATGTAATTATGGGAAGGAATGGATGATAACAAAAGCTAACCTTCACCTTAATGGGTTGTAATAAAGTTGTAAATGGAGTGTTATAAAGTTGTTACTGAAGAAAATCTTGGGGTAACTTGGTGTACGGGCACGTATACATCTGCGACTAACCACATAATCCAGTTGCCATAACCAAACCAAATCTACTGTCAGATAGGTTACTGATCACTAATCAATTTTAATGTCTTTTCTTTACACCAACATACCTTGTAATCATGGTTAAGTCCCATAGTAGTACAAGTGGGGCACTCCCAAGAGTTGGGGAGGTCCTCGTTGATCTGTCCGCCGGGGGGCACGCACGCCGGGTGAACGATACTGTAGCATACTGAACACTCGCGGAGTGTTGACGGACCATTGCGACCTGAGAATATAAAATTACTTTTAAATAAAGGCAATTTTTAAACTATTGATTGTCCTAAATATACCTGGAACGATTGAACAGAGCCAAAACTAAGTAGGTAACACCAGAAACTGGTGAGATGTTAAAACACTTATTTCAACTTTTCCAAAATCTACATGAAATGTGGGCAAGACTTAAAACTCTCGTTACACGTTTTATCTATTAAACCCACCCCCCATGTCCCCCTTGTAGATATCAGTATCAGTAGATTATTGGTTGAGTGTAATGAATATAAGAATGCTTACCATTATTGCCTTTAGCTTGTGGCGCGACCGGTGTCTGCATCCACCCGTCGAGGTGACAAACTGCACAGGATGCTGTGACTGGGAGCATGGGCTGAAAATAAAAAGTTTACATTACTATTACTTTATAATGCCATGAGGATATAGCAGCCTTATTATTCGCATGTTAGAGTGAAACTCCGAGTTTATTGGGTCACAATTTAGGCAAAGAATCGCTTTTAAATTTCTAAAATTTTCTGATTTATTACGAAAGCTTATTGATGTTATGACTATTAAGAATTACAAGATGTAATATTATAGCCCATTTATCTTCCTAAATACAGATTAGTAATAAGATTTAGAATATGAATAATACCTGTAAGCACTGTCGCATAACACAAGTTTGTTTGGCTCTGCCGAGTCCCCCAAACTTAACCATGTCATGGCAGAACACGCACTCGCCGCAGTCCGTGCGCTGACAAGCCTCGCACTTCTTACAGCTGAAACAATAAATGAAAATAAGTATGAATAATGATTTATAAACAGAAATATAAACTACAGCAGTCTTTGTGTTGAAATAAATTTACAGAGTATTCAATTTTCTGTTTTAATTTGTATATTTTTGTATCATGTCAAGTAAACTACACACTGACTTCATATTTACATAATTTTGACGTCAGTGTGTAGTTTGTAGTTTAGTAGAGCAATCAATTACATTAAATAATACCAAAAAATGAAATAATGACAAAACTACATAATGGTTATGGAGTCTGAGGCAATAAATATTATCTGACGATATAATAACACAGCTAAGAGCCGAGTACGTACCGCGTGCGCCTCCTGCGCGGCGCGTTGTTGGCGTGGTCGGGGCGCGGGCGCGCGGGCCCGCCGCGCTGCACGCCGCCGCGCCCGCCGCGCCCGTGGGACTGGCGCCGCTCCGTCGTCACCACGTCGTCCGGCCCTGGCGGGACAAACATTATGTTACAACAGTATCGGCACTTCCGCAAACTAAAATGACAGTCTATCAGTCAAAAAGATGGGAATTGCTTATCCCTATACTTCGATTAAAAGAAGCAAATATTAAGTGCTTTAGTTTTACGTACAACCCTAGGCTAGAGCCTAGGGTTGTACGTAAAGATTAATTTAATTTGAAGTGTTTTCTAAAACACTTAATTTTTGCTACGTAAAGATGCACGTTAAACGCCATGGCAGTCACCGGTGACCGACATTAGCGGAGGATTTGCCTTCAATAGTTTTTTATTGGCAGCCAATGCCTTAATGTAGACACTCATTTTTAGTCTTCTATGTTACAAACTCTATGTAACCTATGTAACATGTTATAGAGCTGACCTGACACAACTTTCCTGGAGAATTTGTTTTCTTCATTTAATCTAAAATTTAATTTTCAATATCTTTTGGAATTTTGGAAATAAAACTCAAAATCCTTTGCTATGCAGTCGAGCATACAGTTACTCAATAATCTTGAAGTCAATAGCAAAATAGGAATGAAAAATTCTTTTTGCTAATTATGAAAATCAAATCATTGAATGTTATTCAATAACTCACCTTTGAGCACAGGCACTCCAGTAATAGCAAGTTGTTGTTTATCATGTCTATGTTGTTCCACCAGAGTTCGCACGTCCTTTACTAACGCGATGGGGTCCGACAGTAACTCCGGGACTGACTTGCGAGCCGCTGGCAACTGATGCAGATACATCACTATGGCCTAGAAACAAACATAAAGAAATTTTAGTTAAATTAAAACGGATGTTTCGCAAAATAAACGCTGTAGTAGTTAGTCGATTTAGAAAAAAAATGCCAAACGCAATTGCCATTAAATCATAGAACTTGTTAGATTCAATGAATGCTAATAGGAATCTAGTTAGACAGTGTTTGTTACAGGCCAGGTTTGTGTTACAAATGACATAAGAAATAGTAATTAAAATAGTCAAATATGAATTATGTGAACCCAGCCATAAGGCATTTTATGTGGTCCTTAAAACAAACCTATATCATGCCCTGCATATAAAGAACCTCGCTAGTGGGTTCTTTGGCGACTAACATGATCTCCTCCACCTTTAATCGGTACACCCACCCTTTCAAGAACAATAATGTCACAAAATAACAGAATCTCACCTTGAGTCCATGAAGCTCATTCTGCGTAAGATGTATATGTTCCTTCGGGGGAGTAATAGAGGACTGTCCCTCGGGAGCGAGGTGCGAGCGACCGAGTAGCGCGGTCACGTACCGGTCCAGCACGTACCAGAGCATCTCCGTGAAGAAAGGGTAGCGGAACTTTTGAGGCACCTGGAAGATGGAAGATGAAAGATGAAAATTAAAATTAGATTTCATATTACAGTACTTTTATATGACTGAAAGGCCCGAAGGATAAGTGGTGAGCCTATTGCCACAAACCTTCCACCATCTCAGCCTTCTTCCTATTACAGAAAATTTTCGAAAACCGAAATTCGATAATAATTTTACAGACCCGGAAATCGATTTGGAACCACCTTTCTCGATTTAGTTTACATACATGTGGCAACTAAAAGTAGTCTTGCAATGCACAAAAAACCACTATATAATCATATCTCACCTTGGTAACATCTTCGACCTGGGCTATCTTCAGCTGCTTCTCAATACCGAACTGATGCAGGAAGTTACCGCCGAACACGAGCGAGTCGCTGGGAGTGTACACAGCGTGGATCCAACCAGTCGGGATGAAGAATGTATGCCCAGCTTGTAACTGAAATGTTAACGATAATAAACAATGAACTTTATATTCACTTGTGTATGAGATGAAGTAAGAGATCTGATTTTGTGTAATTTCGTCGTAATGTAACATGTAATAAATAGGATTTCCCGTACACAAACTATGATCGCAAAGTGCATTGCCGTTTATGTCTTACAGTAAATATGGTATTCCCGGAATAAAATCAATCAATGTCTTTGGTTTGTACCTAATTCCTGATTGATTCATAAAAATAATCTTACTGATTAAATTCAAGTGTTCTTGGTTACCACATACGTTATAAAACATACTGGATGTTTGATAACTTAGAAGGGCAGAATAGAGAACCAGTATATTCCAAAAATACAATACAAGTATGTAATACAACTCAAGTAACTATTGGGATTGGGTCTTAAGACTACAATATTATTATACTAGAAACTAATACTAAATCGTTACTAATATTATAAATCGAAAAGTGAGTTTGTTTGTTTGTTTGTTCCGCTTTCACGCAGTAACTACTAAATCGATTGCTTTGTATTTTTGCAGACGTAAAGTTCGAAGTCTTACGTCTTAATAATAGGGTACTTATTACGTACTGTATTGGTATATATCACATAGGCTACTTTTTATCCTTTTGTGACGCGAGCGAAGCCGCGGGTAAAAGCTAGTAACTAAATAATAAAGTATATGTTACTGGGCTTATAATTTCTAATTTAAGTTTGAAATCGCCAACCCGCATTGAGCAAGCGTGGTGATTAATGCTCTAACCTTCTCCGTATGAGAAGGGGCTTTGCTCAGCAGTGGGCATTTATAAGCTGTTGGTGATGAAAGTATATGTTATTACTAAATAATCAATATCTTCAATACTCACATGAACCCTGATGCACTTCTCAACCGTATCTCCAAAGAAGACATCAGACTGTTTGCCAGATAGCACCCATTTTTCATATAGCTGCAGGTTCTTCTCAGTGGGCGGGATCAACCAGAACACTTTCGCGCCTGAATAGTTAATTAATATTCATTTAATATTGTAACGAAATACAACAATGTTATAAGAAAAGCAACTCTAACTAGGTACAAATAAGGTGTCAATTAAGTTTGCTCACCTCTCAAAATGTGGTACCATACAGAGGTACCACCAAAATCGATGTGGAAATCTGTGTAGCAGCCTTTTACAGACATCAGGCAGTACTTCTGTACTTTGGGATACATCATATCGTCCAGGGCATTGGTTGACTCAGTCTGGGAAAATAAATAAATATCATGTTATGACAAGTAAGTCGGTTTAACTCAATAATTATTACAAAACATTTACAAGGAAATCTGTAAAGTAATAGTTATTGTTTTGCTATAACAATAAATTCTAAAGTATGTATGTCAGTATGTAACAAAGCTTTCAAGCTTTGTTAGTCTGTCTACTACATTTTCCAAATACGTAAGTTTCATGTCTGTCAACAGATGTTGTAAGTCGAAAAGGACGAAATTATAGGCATGACATCGTGCTCGCGTGCAGAATACAATGTAATACTTATTTCGTGTCGTGTTGCGTATCCGCGCGTGACTTGTATATTTAAAATCCATTTATAAACCACCTAATTGCTATCAAAACTGTAAGTAGGTCCACAATTCACCCTTACAAAGGAACATTTTCTTTTGTGTATGTTTTTCTTGCATATCTCTTTCAGTTCAAGGGCACGGGTCGTCGCGGCGGGCCGTGGGGAACGATTACTGGCGAATCCACCCAGTCACCCGAAATAATCCGACATCTCACGACCTCAAACGAGTCCGTCCCGCCCAAGTCAGCATATTTTCCGGCCGATACTTTCGACACAACTTTTACGAAATGTTTCGGATAGCATGTTGAACTTCAATTACGTTGTAGCTATTATCTGTTAAAAAGTATATTTAAGACCCTTAGCTTAAGGTTTTTACTTAATTTAATTAAACTTGGGACTTGGGAGGGCGTTAACGAGCAATGAAATTTAAACTCTGCTTTTACGAGTGGGTCATTATGCCCGAAAGTGTAAATCTCGATAACAGGATCCAATGAATTGCAGATTGTAGTGTGTTATAAAATATCTAATAATAATCACTAAATCTGCAATGTTACACAGTAGATGAAACTGTACCTGCTGATCTTTGAGATGGCGAGGCCACACGGTGTCGACCCAGTCAATGAGGCGCACGATGCGTGGCGCCTGCACGTAGTTCTCGAGTCGCGTGTGGGAGAACTCCAGCGAGATCACGTTCAGCAGGCGCTCCTTGTTAGGATCATCGTAGTAACGCTGCCAATCCTGAATAAGAAAAAGAAGATATACATTTGTTAAAGGATTTTAATGATTAGGTTTCTTTGTGACTAAGGATCTAATAGCTTCAGTGACGGACACAGAACCAGTGGAAATTGTTCAAATTGATATGGTGAACCCTCTGCCTACTTCTCAAGAAAAAAACCTTGTTCATCAAAAATAACAACATAATATTTCATTATTAACTGCAATCAACCGTCTTTGCACTTCAATAGGGGACACGATACAGTTTTTAGGCATTTCAGCGTCTCACTACGACCGTGTGACGACTTTATGTGCTCATTGAGGCACGGAGGAATCCGTTTTATTTTGTTTAAGAATGATCACGGATCTAACAGTAGTGTTTGACTATAAAACTGTTGACCTGCTTTAGTAAAAGGATCGGTAGAATAAATACTGCAGTTACATTTGGAGTTCGAAAGCATGTCTCGACCTACAGAACTATTACAATATGAACGTTACAAACTTTAACTTTCAACGAATAATCTTACTAATATTATTAATGCAAAACTTTGTAAGTTTGTTTGTATGTTTCTTGCTCAATAACGCCAAAACGGCTAAAGGGATCGGGATGACATTTGGAACAGTGGTAGATTATGGTCTGGAACACATAAACTACTTTTTATTCCACGGAAACATGAGCGAAGTCGCCCGCACTCCCATTCACACACGTGATTGGAAGGTGAAGGGTAACTTTACTTCTCCCGCCTGGGTGAGGCGGGAGGGAGTGTCAGACTCTTACTGACTAAAAACCATCCCGTTCCTTCTCCTGCACGTCGAGCCGGAGCTCCGGTTACCCGTTACGTTCTCCGCGACAAATAAGTTAGGATAAGAGCAAGAATAAGTCGAATACTAGGTAATGTTTTATATAATGTTCATCCTGCTAGCCTCATCTATACTATTGACACGCTCAACATACCTTCATACATTTTTTATTCACAAGCAATTAGAAATTTAATTTACTTTATCTAATCAAGGGATAATAATTAGTATGCTAATTAAACTTTAACAATTTATTTGGGCATCTATCTACATGTGTCACCCATCGGTTTGTTTGTGTAGCTAATATCCTAAATCACATTACCAAATAATAAGAATATTTCCAAAAGGATGTGTGTATTTGCGTTATGTACTTATTTATTCTGTAGCGTCAATTTTATTCCCTACTTTATTAAAACTGGCATATATTTTTATTAATTTATTGCCTGTCAAGTCATATAAGCGAATTCACTGCTACTTTCGCTGCCAGTCTATTTTATCAAGATAGGCATTATTGATACATAAATTGCTAAGAGTGGTTGTAATAGTGCACCTGCCCTTTAGCTATACTTAAGGAAAAATATCGTATGATGTCTTACTTGCAACCGCAAATAAACAAAGAAAAAAATTGAAACATTTTAGAACAAAAAAGATTAAAAGAGTTCCAGGAAAACATGTATCGAGAAACGAAGATTTAACAATCGATTACAAACGATGCGATGTACGAGGTATAAACCAAGCGAGTAAATATCGATATTATTATGAATCAAGTAATTCTCCGTTCGAACCCCTTGTTAGACATCGTGTAAACAAAACTTAGATACGGCAATCACCGGCGAAGCGATTATCGCAGTCAACTATAGATAGTGATTGATGACCGATTTCAGGCAGAATTGTATGGTTGTAGTAGAATATATTACAAGTGGCAGACTATCTGGGTTTATTTGTGTTGTCACGTGAGATAGGAAGCGATATTGCTGTACTTATTTCCTTCTTAACTGTGGATGTGTCATCAGTATTGATGTAAAAATATGTTTTAATCAAGAAATTGTTCTACATATTTGTCAAAAAACTCGATTCCTATTTCTAATTTGAATAAACGGTTGGCGCAATGGTTGGCGGGTTCGATCCCCGCCAGGAGAATTTGTATGATGCACAAATTGTTGTTTAGGGTATTGGGGACATGTGTAGGTAATGTATGATGTATATAGTGATATTGTGTTTGTTAACGCACCCACGACGACACAGGAGGAAATCCTAGTGTAGGGCAACGTTGTAATTTTAAATAGATTAAAAAATTCAATTTCCGTGTGACCATACTGATTTAAACACCTATTGATTGCTGGTTTGGTGTAAGTAAACGTATGGTACATAATTATGATAAGCAGCACCTTAAGCGATAGTGTAATACGCTTCTATGTAAAATTACCGCTACACACAAAAGCTTTGATTCAATTCTAAACTAGACATAATCAATTTAAATTTTAAATATAAAAACGACCTCGAAATTTTTCCCTTATTTCTTGTATCAATTGCTCGCCTGCGTGGGTACGCCTAGTTAGACAAATAACGTTCATGTTTCCAGTAGTTGAAATAATACATTTATTAATTTATACATTTAACAAGTCCGTGAAGTCTTGACAATCTCGTTCGGCGTTAAAATTATGCGGTTCCCTATGGACTCGATTGTCAGTCTACAGCGGCTTAATGATTTATTCATGTGCATTGAAGCAGCCGCGAAAATTAATGAAAACCTCTACGAGTTTGTATTTTTTAAATTGTCACACTAACTTAATAAATATGCTGTAATCCATATAACTCTGAAGCCAACTAAGTTGATGTTGGCGGAACTGTCAAACACAGCGAGGACACCGATGACCGCAGCCTATTGTTCTTTAATTGTGTCTATAATGACGTACCGTCATTATCGTCATAGAGTTAAATTAGTACCTGGTTGACAAAGCTTTGTTCGGTGTTTCTTTTTTTAGTAAACGATATTTTCTGAAAACGAAACCTAGCTAGATCGATTTATCGCCCCCAAAGGCCCGTACAATACAAAAATTCCAAGAAAATTGGGAGCCGTTTACGAGATTATTGATACATAAATATGTATACAAAGTTTGCTCGTTTAAAGGTTTTTCCAAAGAGCGGCGAACTTACCCTATAGTTTTTATCACATTTCACCAATTATGTTACAATACTCATTGTTATATTGATAAACTTATAACCAATCACCACAGCCGCATTTTCAGACTACACAATCTACACATATTTACATTATCTTTTGTATAACGGCTTGTGACTGCAGCTTCGATCACATTAACATAAAATATATTCAATGCAAATGCAGCACTCCCATTCTCTCGCTTTCCAGTTTTATTTTTGCGAATCTCTTGTCTTTTTGTACCGAAAATAAAATAAGTCTAAGGCCGTTAGTTCATTTATTAGTCAGTGTTGACATTATTTTCCTCTTCTAGGTCATTAACCTGGAGTTACGATGTTTGGTGTAGGTTAGTTCCGAGGTTTAATACTTGATGTACTCTTTTCTACAAAGATACACTTTCCTTGTGACTAACCTATTTCAATAGATAACGTATTCCAACAATAACATTCCTTGGATGCCCAATGTAGGAATATTTGAAGTAACAGCCTAACAGGTAAACCTTTCCTTATCATTCGAAGGATTAGGTAAAAATATCTCGGAATACGTTAGAGGTTCTCGTATGGTTACTTCCTGGCTACTTAGTGAATGTTAGCAGTTACGTAAAAAAGTCTCCATCTTTTTCATGTACACATAACCTGTGTCAATTACACATAACCTATGTGTAATTCAGACCATAATCTATTTCTGTTCTAAATTTCAAACCAATCCCTTCAGCCGTTTGGACGTGATTAAGTAACAAACATTCACACATTTATAAACGTAACACTAACATCGCGCCTATCTTCCCCTAAGGGGGTTTTTTTTAAGGGGGGAAAATCATCAAATGACTGCTCCCACCTGGGTGAGGCGGGAGGGAGTGTCAGACTCTTACTGACTGAAAACCACCCCGTTCCTTCTCCTGCACGTCGAGCCGGAGCCCCGGTTACCCGTTAGGTTCTCCGCGACTTCCCCGAAGGGGTAGGCACAATGTAACACCCACTTTTCACGATTTATGTTATGAGTCCCATGTAATAGGGGGTGAGCATATTGCCATATACCGGGCACTATTCCAGACTCCGGGACTAATACTTCGCCCGACCCGGGAATCGAACCCGAGAATCCTTGCTCGGCACTCGCACTTGCGACCACTCGGCCAACGAGGCAGTCACACATATATAAGTCTAAGTTTTTCATAAATCTGCCACCTCAACCACAAAAGAAAGTTTACGTCATTGATATAAAGGTAAGGTACATACTACAGAAAGAAAGTAAATGTATTTCCTCTACCTCGTGTGTTCATAAGTTTTGAGACAAATTAAAAGTTGCATATCTTTTTAAATAATAAACTTATATTTATAAAAACTATAACAAACATTAAGTAGATAGTAAGTAAAAATTAAATATAATTATTATTCAAATGACCACCCCTGTTTTTAATACATGCCCTTAGACGATTTGGCCAGTCATCAATGGCGGCACGAGTCTTTTCCAGAGGAATTCGCTTCGCTTCTCGGACAAGAGCTCGCTTAAGTGACTCCAAGTTTGGGTGGGACTTTCGGCAGGCTCTGGGCTCTAATTCGGTCCATAGAGAATAATCCAGCGGGTTGAGGTCGGCGCTGGAGGAGGGCCATTCGTTCGCCGCAATGAAGGCCGGCACATTTTCCTTCAGCCAAGCTTGGGTGGTTTTAGCCTTATGGGATGGCGCCGAGTCTTGCTGGAAAACCCAATACTTGTTATGGAATAGGGTATTAGACAGGGGTTTCACAACAGTCTCTAGAATGTCACTTTGATAATTTTTGGCTTTCACCTTGACGCCTTGTTGGCAGAAATGAAGCTGAGTGACACCTTCGTACGAAACTCCCCACCATACCATGACACTAGCCGGATGATGAGTACGCGAGACATTCCGTGCTAAAGGTGGGACACCCTTGCTACTTTTGGCATACACTTTATTGTTTTGTCGATTGAACTTTTCTTCGACGGTAAAGATTTTCTCTTCGGTGAAGAGTATCTTCCTCGCATCGTGTTTCCTAAGCAGTATTAGACAACGTTCGCGTCGCAATTGACGAAGGCGATCGTTTAAAAAGTGTACTTTTCTACGGCTATACGCCTTAACCTTGAGATCATATTTCAGTATTCTGTTGACTGAAACGCGCGAAATATTGGTCTGCAGAGCGAGTTTCTTCTGAGTGCGACATGGATTTCGGCGAAGTCGCTCTCGGATGATTTTAATGTTCGCAGGCGTCCTCACAGAGCGTGGACGACCACTTCTTTGCCGATCATGTAAAGAACTTGTCTCCTGGTATCGTTTAATAGTGTAATACACGAAGTTACGGCTCACACCAAAACTTTTCAGTTCTCGGAAAATGTCCATAGGTTTTCTTCCCACCTTAAATAATGAAATGACGGTCGCACGTAATTCTTTTGTTCCCTCCATTACGAGAAAATTTAAATAAAATAATCCGAAATCATAGATATTAAAAGTTAACATTCCAATTTCAAAATTAGAAAAAGAAATATACAGCAGCCAGTAATTTTTATTTTATTTTTATAAGCAAAAAGTTTATCTCAAAACTTATGAACACACGAGGTACTAATCTTCAATAACAAGTTCACTGTTAAGCGCTGAGCGTGAGCGGTAAGCACCCCACCCACACCTACATTCGCTTCGTACTCTACGAATCCTAATTTCTCTAAATCGAACAGTATCCTGTCTTCATCAATTTTAATAGGGATGCCAACACGTTAATCTCAAAAATTAAACATTTTTGAGATTATTGAAAATTGAAGGTTTTAAATTAGGTCATAATTTTTTTATGAAACATACCACTAATTTTTAGCACCAGGACCTCCTTGAAAGGAATCGTCCTTTCACGAAGCTGCTGGCTGAAATCTTATAAATTAAATACCTAAATAATCTTACCTTCATATTCATTTCGATATTCTTCTGTGTGTTGACGTCCATGACATCGAGCATGCGTCGGGAGCCGACACACATCCGCACATCGTTCACCGTGAAGTTGCTTGTTGGGACCCTGTAACAAATCATAACCATTAATCTCTCGGCTGCCACTATGTCAGACACAATAAAATAAAACAGACAAACATAGGGACAGGTGAAACTAAATAAAAAGTTGTAATAGGGTAAATGAGTAATTTTTATTTTAATATCCGTCTGGTAGATTATTTTTAAACATTAGACACGTATTTTTTGTTTTCTGACAGAAACGAATACTTTCGACGATATAGGGATTTGAAATATCGCGTGACGTCACTTCTAGGGACGTTTTATACTTAGAAATGGCGTTTTAGCCCCCACTCCTAAACTTTGATTCGTCTTATCTAATACCTGTTTTCTTATACAACAAAATAAAAAATACGTGTCTAACAGTTTTCATTACCTAACTGACGGAGTAATTAGATTTTTAATTTTTATACCCTGTCATCATCCCAATTATGTATATTGTATTAATGTGTTATGTTTATATTTGGGTTTTAAAAGATCTTTATTATTTTTAAAGGGGCAGGCACTTGACAAGGTTCATGGCAATTAATACCATTGCAAAACTTATAGCATCCCCAATAGGGTAGTAGGCATTGTATGAAAATTAAAAATGTAGTCCATCAGTTACATAATGAAAAAATATTAGACCCATATTTTTTTATTTTGTCGTATAACAAAACAATACTTAGATAAAACGGAGCTAAGTTTAGGAGTGGGAGGTCGTTATGTCACACTATCCTATAAAATGCAATAAATCGTGACGTCACACGATATTTCAAATCATCGAAAGTATTTAATTTTGTAACAAACGAAAAAAAAGTGACAATGTTTTAAAATAATCTACCAGTCACAGTACAAATCAAATTGAGAATACTACCCTATTGTCGATGCTAAGTTTTGGTATAAAAACACGGCAAAGAATTTATTTTCTACATTTGGAACATGGCGAGCTAGAATATCCATCAATGTATGTACCTACTTGTAAATAAATATAGCTACCTTAGTTAACCCAATAAAAAAAGAACTGTTACATAATGTCAGAACGAATAAAACTTAAGCAGAATCACAAAACAAGTATACTTGAAGTTACAGCTAAGCAACCAACGGGTAAAGTGTTCGTATTAACCAACTCGCAATTAACCGAACAATCAACTTCTTTCAAACACTTGTGAAGCTTCTGTGAAACTTTGGAATTTCGAAACATTGAACAAATGTAACCCACTCTATGTTGTACTTGCGTTCTTCTACGCCGCAAACTTTTTTTCATTCGTTACATAAATTCTCTTTTTTTTCTTTATAAAAGGTTGCCCCACTCTTAGATTTTCTCCTATATCGTGGGTGCGTTTACAAGCATACCATATCACATACACATGACACCTAGATCCGAAATAACAATTTGTGGATCAGACAAAGAGTTGCTCCGTGCGGGGATCGAGCCCGCTAAATGTGGCGGGGCAGTCGGTTAGGTAGCCATCACGCCAACAGTGCAATAAATTCTTAATAAAAAACTTGAAGATCAATAAATTGTCACATAGCTTTTAATGAAATACAAAGGAGATCGATAGTAGTCTCACGTAATTATTCGACGAGTTAATTGGACTAGTTTCAAGTTACGCAAGGAGTCTTAAACATGAGTAGCGTTGCAACCGAGTTGTAAGCTGTAGAACATTATTTAAATTAATAAAGTGTCTCGCGACAGTTGTACTTGTAACAAACGTATTTCTTAGATACGATTTAAATTAAAAGAATCAATATAGGTTCACTTGATTAAACTGTCCAACACCACGCGGTCACCGGTGACCGCAACCTATTGTTCTTTAATTGTGTCTATAAAGACGGTACTCCACGAGTTAATTGCAAAAACACTTCTACGCAAAATATTTACACATTTTAATACGTTATGCTAAATTAATGTTAAGTGTAAAAGCATCAACGTTTAATAATGACGAACTTTCAGTCGTGGACATTGATAGCTCTACTTACAGTCAGCGAGTTATCGCACCTTTTCCCAGTATCGCGTCTCAAACAAACAAAGAAAAGCTTTTGCGTAAGCAGTTCTCGGAACAAGGGAATGTTGAAATAATGTCCTTTGAACATTCCTAGCGCGCAATTTTTGTTATGTAATGTGAAGTCGTGGGTGATTTACAGGTGTGAAACCCAAGGACATGATGGTTTTCAGGTTGAGATGCCTTATTTATAGATCTGAATGTCTGAACTCAAAAAATTTATGAAAAGACCAATAAAGTTATATTACTTTTCTGAATAAGGGAGGGTTGATACAACTCGCTTCATATAATACCGAGTATTCATCGAATCCTGGCAAGAATTAAGTCAACCGCAAGCCAGTTGGAAAATGTATTAAGATTGCAACCAGGCCACCGCCCATAGACATCTGCAATGCGAACTACAGCACAGATACTCAAATTGAATTATGAATAAAAAACACACAGGGAACAAAGGAGTTTCAATTCTATAACAAAACCTCAACAGTAATAAAAGATCTCATCTCAAACATAAAGTTTCAATTGATCGAAGCCTCGGGGGTAGCGTGGCTTTATCGGTAACTCGTCTCAATACGGAGCAAATTTTGAAATTCGAAGGCGACAATAGTTGGAATTGTAAGGTTGTCCGGTACAGTTTAAACTTCGTTGGCTATTGTTGTCTATGACACCAGTATTTGAACGAATCCAAACCAATGCATAAAAGATATTTTCCCAGGCCGGACAACCTGTTGCCTTTGCTAATCAATGGAATGGTTTCTTCTAGAATCATTAGTCAATTTTGACTGTCTGCAAATTAATGAGATAATTTATATACTAAAGAGTTATTGTTTTAATTATAACGGAAATAGATTAGTAGGAATTACAATTAACGTCGTTGACGCATTTTGCTTTTCCTTCCCTTTGATAGGTACACGTATCCGTATACTGCTCAAAAATATAGGTCGCAAGATATAACTATTAGTTTTGTCAACACCACAAGGTTTTAAGTACTTTTTTAGCATTACAATAACTGCAATACACGAATACCTAAAGATCAAGTAAGAGATACCAGTTCCATAGTCACATACCTATGTAAGTACATTGTAAACATTGCGAATAATTGGCATCTCGCATTGTAGTAAGGATTTCACAATAACTTCAAGTCACTGGGATTATCTAGATTTTAGAATTTAAATTAACCTACTTGCATCTAAAATTACGATTTGTGAACATTTTGTGACATCTTTGTGTATGCAAGTTGTAAAGCTGAAGATTATGTTGATTGAATGAACTATAATCTCTGGAACTACCAGCTACATTTGAATTTTTAAAGGAAAGAGGCAAAATATGACTCAAAATTATATTAAGAAAGGTGCAAGAGTCTGACACTCTCCCTCTCGCCTAACTCATAATGAGAGGAGTAATTCGCTCATTGTGCCCCGTGAAAAAAAAACCTCGCAAGTTGCCACATAAAAACCGAAGCGACTAACCTTATTAGGTTAGTCGCTTACGCAGGGTATTCCCTGCATAAATAATTATTTTATTTATTACACAGATACTCACTCTACAAAGCCACTAAAATAATACCTACAGTTCACTCTAGAAAGCACCTGGCACCTGCATTTCCTATTCTTGTTAAGAGACTGCGCTCTATTGGCACTCCCAGTGGGATAGGAACTTCAGCACTAAGCGACGTTGAATCGAAACTTGAATAATAAAGAGCTTTCAGATTAGGCAATATACTGCTTGAAATGGCTCGACCAAGGGCAAGAAGTGCCAGACGAATAAGGGAGTATTGTTTCAATTAGATACTACTCGTCGTATGACACTATCTGGTTTTCAAATGGACACTGCAAAGTTATAAAGGTACATTCTTTATTCATAATCACGGTTTTATCGTTATAAAAATAATAATACTATTGTTATCTTTTGTTTCCTGTATAAAATACTAGGTTTCCACCTGTGGGTTCACTCGCGTGTAATTTAAAGATTTCTTTCAAATTCGTTTTACTGTTCGGTATAAAAGAAGCATAATAATAACTAACCGGGGACTGTCCTTGGGTGCATTTCCATAGTGCATACAGGGATAGTCGCCGGTTTGTGTGTCCATAACATTTAGATTGAAGTTGTCTAAAGGGCCACTGCGCAGAATTGGCTTCGGGCCCGCGTACGCCTCCCAAATGACCGAGACCCTGTGGTCCCGTGAATGGTAAAGACATACATAATAATAATATATTAATCCCTGAAAAGCTTTCCAATAATTAGTCTAAACTTGAATATTCAAACGTTTAATTAAATTACAAGCAATAACACAATTGCTAAATGATCTACAAAAAAGAATAACTCTAACAAAGAGTCAACAACCTCCAAAACTTAATTTGGTTTCAGTTTCATTAAATTTTTTAGATTTCTTCTTCTTTGTATCCATCTGTAGTACATTTTATAGATAATAATGACCGTGTACGTGAAAATCCCAGTTTCTTTCCATAAATAAAACTAAGAATTGACCTTATAACGATTCGTACACGAAATAGTGCTTCAGAATAGCAATAAAGATTACGTTAAAGATAGCAAACGCGGAATGGGTAAGTAAAATTATATTTTTGCTTGAAAACTTATCTTCGAGCTATTTTATGGATAAAATATAATTGCACTACCACCTTCTATCGCTAACAATAATACTGAGCCCAAGAAGTATACTAAAAATGGAAAATCTAGCCCAACTTACGTTGTTTACATGTAAGTTTATTTAAAATCATTAAATACGCGACAAAAGTTTAAATGAACTAATTAAAATTGAACTTTTCACATGAAATCGGTACACCACGCCATTTTGTATGCAAATCACGTTTAATGTCTTCCAGCCAGTATCGTATACGAACGCAAAAAAAAGACTTAGTTTCCAACTTAGTTTTTTTATTTATAGTCTTACACTAGTTATTTAACGCGAGGTCAGCTTGATTTTAGATTTGTACTTAGATAAAGGTTTAAGTATTCTGCCCAAAGAAATCTCGAATAAATTTTATTTTTTCCCATTTTACAAAAAGAATAGTTTTATGCTTACTTTTCAACATTATCCATATATTTCGAGTGTAGGTACTTAACGAACAATCGGGGTTTGTTGACATAATTCGGGCCCATACACCTAAAATAAGCTTATCAAAAGGCGCCTTCAGTCAAGGAAAATAAGAAATAATAACATAACTTACACGTGTATTTTTATTTCAGTGAAGCGGTTTCGGTACTACGATTATATCGGTGGCCTACCGCAAAAGTGATAGCAAACTATATCACTGATAACGCGTAATGTGAATATTATTACAGGCTCCGGCCATTACCATACGTAATTGATTTGTTTATCTTTCTTTTACTTCTTTAAGTATATTGCGAAATAATTTATTTATATTAGCACTTCCATATCTTCCATGTAGATTTTATAAAATACAGCCAAAAGAATGTATTTTTTGATGTTGTTAAGCGTGAAAGTTCTCGTCTCTTCTATAGAGAAGTTGGGTTTGAATATAATATTTTGCATTTCAATACTTGACCTTCATCCTGAGCTACGAGTGTTATAAGCAATCTAACACTATACTATGACACTTACACAAGAACAATGCATGTGAATGAAATAGCGGGCCAGAGTTTTAATAAAACTCTGTGACGTCGTTCATTTATTTCCAATGTAAATAATAAAGACATTTAGCTGCCGAGCCGCAGGAAATGGAAACATGGGGCTTTTTAACTTGTTATGGTATGAAATGTAACTGTTTAATTTAAAACGTCAGCTATTTTATAAGTAAGGTGCCTAGGAGGACTAGAATTAGGTCAAAACTAGAACAAATTATAAACTGACACGTATACTGATTCGTAATTCTCAGTTCTGACCAAGTTGAGGTTAAGTTAAATAACCAGTAACATTAGTCAAGTATAAGGCAAATAAGTACAAAGAGATTTACTTAACCTAAACAGTGAAAGAAACTTATTAAACCTGTTTCCTGAATCCCTGATAATATGGTTAGTACAAAATAACAAGAGGCAAGTTTGAAGTTAACTAATGCTCCATTTATAACGATCTCTACAAAAGGCATTCCTCGTACAGATTAGGGATCCACCTAAAAAGGTCGAAACTCGTTTCATTTTTCGTTAGGCACCACGTCAGCGTGATAAAACACGTAAGAGATAAGAGATCACAAACCGACTATACTTTTGTGAGCTTTATTAACAGCAACACTGTAGGCATCAGCACTTAGGCTGGGATTACAATACAACAGAACAGTTTAATACAATCTAGTTATTTGTCAAAACACTCGACCACAGTGTTCAAGGGTACGACATAACTTTTTCAAAACATGTTTTAGACCCCGTTTTATTTACGACAAAGGTTTATTTATGCGCGCCGTGGTATGAAACAACAATATAGGTAATTATGTAGGGACCTGCTGAGACAATAATGAGCTTTGTTTAGCGTGTGCCACTTTAATTAGACTAGATGTTTTCCAATATAAAATTCTAGACCGTAATTGGAACCTTGTGGTGAAGCTTTAAAAGGTTAACATTATCAAATTGAATTACGTAATTATTTAACGCAACGACATCTTTATAATAATTTTCACTTTCAATTATTATTTTTTGGACATAGAAGGTTTATTCGGATATTTTGTCTTTAGTTCCACCTTTTATGCACAAAGATTTAAATTGAACCGCAATAATACTAACAAACGACCTAGAGCAGGTTTCTCTATCGCTAAACCGTAGACAAACCACTTAGTTCCCCATGATTTTAGCCCAGCTAGGCTTCTCATCACAGCTTAGAATCAAACTAGGTTAGCAAAGTCCTGATACACGATACCACAGCGACTCGTCATATCAGTTGTAATTATTTCCGTCTGTCATGTGTATATCAAATCGTAGGTATACAAGTACGGATAGGTAACTTGATAGTAACTTGTATAAGTCGATTACACGTACTCTAGACTTCTAGACATCTAGAGGCTACTAATGGGCTCGTCTACGCGTGTCAACGCATACATTTTTATGCTAAACAAGTACTTATTTATTGCAGTATGTAAAAAAATACGGTTATTTCAGAAAAAATTACGAAGTGGAACTTTCTTAGTGCCTCTGTAAGCTTTCATTCACGCTTATTACGTGTACGTCTCTAAAATAAGACTGCTATTTGACGTAAACAATGACGTCAAAGTTTCTCATTCTTATCTTCTCACAAAATAGGCTTGACATTAGTCTCCAATATTTCGGAAAACGTCACATAGTGTCTGTTTGTTTGTGTAATCTCTTCACAAATAGGATACCAACAAAGAAAAAGTAATCTAAAAAAATATACAGCAGTATGTAAGTTAGTTTGTGTTTGCAGTAATGTGTTAAAATAAAGAATCCCTGTAAGTTTAACAACTATGACAAAAATTCAGTAGGTACATACCTTAGTCCCAATCCATTCTTATCTTTGAAAAGCAGCGGAGTTGTAAATCCATTCTTCTGGAGGTAGGACACAGTCAGGTCAGCCCCATGCATCTCCAGAACAGCACCGGTGTGCTCGAATCTAGGGCTCTCCAGCTTGTCAGCCAGAGAGAAGCCCCGGCCACCTTCAGCTTCATCATCGCCAAGGGCCCACTCATCAGAGTAAAGCTTGCGTTGCTTCCTTTCACGCTAGGGAGAATATAAAAAAATATTTACTAACCAAACGGTGAAAGTTAAATTAGCTAGTTCTAGAAAAATTTTTGATTTTAATGTTAACAGTTTCAAATTAGACTTATCTCTATTTTAATGTTTGTTTTGGCAGGAAATTGGAAGTAAAAATACACAATTACATAACACAAGTAAAGCCTTGTACTATATACTGCACAGGTAACTATTGTATTGCAAGGCTATAAATTACTACCACACAAATAAAACTGAACACAATCTCCTACAAAATAATGACTATTGATGTATGATGGCAAACCAGCCTAATCTAATCTCTAATTAATAATTGCCATTAATTACATTTTGGTGTAGTAAACACCATGAAATATAAGAACTACATTCATTTTGCTGTATGTCTAACAATATTTTTTTTTTAGTTTAAACTGTCAAATACCAAGCGGTCACCGGTGACCGCAACCTATTGTTCTATAATTGTGTCTGCTAAACCGGTACTCGACAAGTTTTCTTTTCAGTAAAATCTACTCAGATAGAAAAGTTGACAATACGGCGCGCTGAAGTGATTAGTGACTTTCACTTTTTAACACATTTTCTGAGACAAGTTTCGTGGATGAATTTCCCTATTGAATACAAAAAAATGTGTATCTGCTAGACTTATTCGTCTCACTTTACGAAGTAGGTTACTTTTTATAGACAAGGCCAATAAAAAAGAGTAAAAGAATAAGTGAACCTAACTTGTGACAATAAAACTTTTGATGCGAGGGCTGTTTGTCGTCTCAACATAACAAAGAACGTTCGGCGAGTTTGGTCACTTAACAAACGTGTCGTATCCTATTTTAAATCAATATGCAAGTGTTTTAGACGATCGACTATCGCCCAGCGTGTAATTGTTCGACGGAAGATTAGTCAAGTAATAAAGTAGATTGCTCGCGAGCACCGAGCGGAGTCGGGCTCGACGTGTGGCCGCAGCGCAGCGCGCACGCCCCTGGCCGCCTGCTCTCCGCCAGCCCGCGGGAGGGAAACGCCTTCGACATTCGCTGCCTCGGTCCCTACCAGATGCCTACAATGTTTTGTGCGCCGAAGACGTCAATGGCGCGCGCAATTTATTGTCACGTCGCTCATTATCATCGCCGCTGAATCGCAATGCTGCGATCTCCTGAACTATTATAGATTTTGACACCATCTCGCATGCGCGAATGCATACGGCCGCCGCGTTTTAAACTCGGCCGCGGCGTGATCACAAAAAACTAAGTCCGATGACCCTCAATGACTATCATCACACACAAAAAGCACATTCACAAAAATATTACTATTCTCATCCCAGTAACTTTCGTAAATCGATACACGATGCAGCGATGCACCATTTCATGTTTACGTGATCCCAGATAAAGCCACCATGGCGTCACCCGGGACTAAATACGTAAAAATCTAACAATAAACACTCACCAGCTGTCTTGGAACTTGTTTTTTGTTATTCGGCAGTGTTTCCGACATGTTTATATTAGTCAGAAACACTGCTTCACGAAATTAACACTATTTTACGTAAATATTTTACACGGAGCACGAGAAAAAGTAACGCAATCCACCATTTGCAATAGTCGACACTGCTGCCAACCGTGCGGCGAGCAATCACTCCGGTATAATACTGTAGGTTGGTACCGCGTGAAATGCCCTATTGGTTTATTTATGAAACGAAGATGGCGCGAACGTTCAAAACATCGTAAAAATAATTTGTCTTAGGTAATATTTATTTATGAAAAATTATATTGTGGAAATATTTTGATATATCATATTTCGTTACAAAACCGATATAAATAAGCAAATAAACTAATATTGATCGAACAAAACTAAGAAACAAAATTATGTTGGTTCAGTTCAAAGCCAAACTACCAATTTATGAAACAGTCAAAAAATCGTATACTATTTTATGTAATACCAATCCAATGAAGTCAATACTTTATTAATTAATAAAATGATTTTGATAAAAACTGAATAAGTAAGCAGGTATTGACACGCGTAGAACTTCAGACCGAAGCAAACGGCGGCTGCGTTACACTGATACGTTCGGTACTGTTGGGTACACGTACACGTACTTCCTACGTTATTAATTTGCTAATATGTTATTTACTAATGTAATAATGATGATCAAGATATTACTTAGGTGGTCGTTAGTGTAATTGATACCTGGTTATTTTATTTTGTATTGTCTTAACCTGATATCAATAGAAGTTAACTTACATAACCCTTTTAAAATGTTTAATAATTACCTACTCAGTATTTTGTAAGAAACATTTAGTTATTTTTCCTCTCTTTTGATCATAATACATTATAGCCTTTGTATCGATATGAGCGTATAAAAAAATGGTTGTGTTGTCGAGGTTGTACCTAATGAAAGATGAAGTGGTCACTAAAAATTAAAACTTAGGTATTAATTTTTAAGATCTCTTTGCTAAATAGTGAATAGAAGTACATAAACCAATCTAGATCAATTTAATACCTAAGACTTTATTCAGGCAAAATTCTACGTAAAAATTCCTAGATATTTAATTTATACTTGAGAATAAAATAAGAAATTAAAAAATCCTGAGTTGCTTTGGGCAACTTACCCGTATTTAGACTTTAAAAAACTGTTGGTAGTTTGAAAAAAGAATATGGTATAATATTTGTGTTGCTTTAATTTAATTAGATACTTATTGAGTGGGTCCCATGATATACGCTAAATCACAGCTGTGGAAAATCCAAGTTAACATTACATACGTATTAGGTATTTCGTATTTTTAAAAATTTTAACAATTCATGAATGACATCCTTCTTTTGTGAAAAAATGATTCTAATTGGCTAATTAGTACCTATACATATAAGAATAAAGCATGTCATTGTGTTAATTATTAATTTATTGTAAATACTTACCAGTATTTTCTAATTAATTTTATAAAAGAATTGCGTTCAATCATTTCGTTTTTATAAAACTTTAATAAAACGTGGTGGGTACCTACTGAAAATATTTTTTATTTTTAAGATTTAAGATGACAGGTTTTTTTTAAGTTTGTGCCAAAATATAGGAAAGTGACGTCAGTTTATGTTAAATTCCAATTTGTTATCTTTCTAAGTTATTATGTCTAAAACAAATGATTTCTATTGGTAAAAACCGACTTCAAAAAACCAAAAACTAATAATAAACAAAAATTTAAAACTAAAAAGAAAAAAATAACTATCATTAGTACTGATAGGTTACCCACCACAGAACATATAACCCACCCACTGATAGGTTCTAAACAAAATTATTCATTAAAACCTTAATAGGTATCTATATAATTTACAATTTTCTGGCCATTAAGTCGACCTGATGATGGAGCCAACAGACAGTCGAGAGAACTCCTCAACGGTATACAGTAACTACCTTGTGTTTGGGCTTGATTAATTTGTATTTATGAGGACTTTACGCCTAGATAGAGTGGGGCTGTCATTAAGGGTCTGATGATGAAGAAGTGTAATTGTTAAGGGAACTCCTCAATGGTATACAGTAACTACTTTATGTTTGGGCTTCATTAATTTGTATGGATTAGAACTTTGCACCTATGTAGATTAAGTATATTATGTGATAAAACGAATATATGTAGCTTTGTACTGAAAATGATAAAAATCTAATAAATTATAAACTGCGTTTAAAAAACCGACTTCAAGAAACCAAAAACTAATAATGAACAAAAAGTCAAAACTAAAAATAAAAAAATAACTATCATTAGTTTTGATAGGTTTTATTATGATTAATTTTGTAACATATTTTATTTTAATTTTACATACATTTTTAGTTTGTTTTTTCTTGGGTTAGCATTAAGCGTTACCTATAATATAAATTTGTAAGTACCTAAATTATCTTCGCATGCCGACGTTGAAGGCGAAATAAGGGACCTAAGTTATTACAAAATGACCAAATAACTGTGCCTTATTTACGCAAATAAATAATTTTTGACAACATGATATAAGATAACATTACACCTTTGACCCCCGAAGGGGTTGGCAGAAGTGCACATTACTGCACTTAATGCCACTGTACAATGTAACACCCACCATTCACTATTTATGTTATGAGTCCCATGTAATAGGCCCTATCTACTGCAATATACCGGACACAAGTCCAGACTGCGTGCTACTTTTTTTTAAAAACTTAGTAATATTTGGCCGATCCGGGAATTGAACCCGAGACAACTTGCCCGGCGGTCGTACTTGCGACGAGAAGACTCTGCCAACGAGGGAGTCAATAATTTTTGAATTTGAATTAATTCATTCTTTTGTCTAAATGCAAAATTTTTTAAGCCTAAATAAATTATCATTATTGAAATTTTTACAATAATGTACAAATGTGTTTAAAATTTTTGGAGTAATTTGTTGTTGTAATAAACATTTATTTAGCAATATGTGACATGACCATTGCGTTGCTTTAATTTTTATGGCAGGCGTATTTTAATTGTATTATTATTTTAATGGGATTCTAAACCCGAGTCGATGAAAGTTGAAACTGATTATTGATTCTCAGAGGTTATTTGAGGTAATCTGGAATTGTGATTGAATGGCATAAGCTTAAGACTTCATATCCTCCCAAGTCCCAAGTAATATTCATACATAACTTCTACACTAAACAATAAGGTCGCTTTTTCTATAAAAAATAAATTATTTCGAAACTATTAGAGCTTTTCTCAGCATGTTTTACGTGAGAAACAATCGATTCTTAGTTAATAACTATTTCCACAAATAATAGAATAGAATAGTACATAGTACCTACCTATAGACCAGAGTAGATAATTTTTGAAACCAAAAAAAAATACAGTAGGATGAAACCCATTAGAAAAGGAGGGGAATATGTTCAAAATGAAAGGAAAAATAAATTACGGTCGATCCAAGTTCGGGAAGTGGGAGGGGGGTTTAAAGGTAAAAATGGTTTATCTTGATTTCCGGCAAAACTACAAGTCCTTTGGAAAAAAGTTAAATGGCAAAGTTGTAGGCAATAAAAAGATCTACAACTTTTGTATTTGCAGAGTTTTCACATAACCTCAAAATTTTGGTGAAAAATTCAAAAAACCAAGTTTTTGGTTTTTTATTTATATCTTTTTGAAATAAATTTTATTTTCTACGAAATTTGGTGAAAACTTACCTTATTATGTCCCAAATACACTGTAATTTATTTGATTAAAAATATTTATTTTTTCACTTCATTTTAATTTAATATCAAAAAAGCACCCTTAATCGAAAATTCTGACGTCAAAATATCAGCTTTTTTCAAAAAGTTTGGGGGGTTTTTGTTCGTTGAAATATCTACTTTCTGATGGCGTAAAGAAAAATATAGAGGTAGGTACATTACTGTAGGAAATATTCTTAGAAAATGCAAAAATATGAAAAAACCTCAAATTCGAAAATTTGTTTTTAATCATCATGTACAATTTTGAGGTATTTATTAAAATTTACATTTTAATGACTCAACATAACATAACATAACATAACATCACGCCTTTTATCCCCGAAGGGGTAGGCAGAGGTGCACACAGAAGTAACACCCACTTTTCACAATTTATGTTATGAGTCCCATGTAATAGGGGGTGAGCCTATTGCCATATACCGGGCACATTTCCAGACTCCGTGCTACTACTGAGATTTTTTTAAAAACCCAGTAATACTTTGCCCGACCCGGGAATCGAACCCGAGACCCCTTGCCCGGCAGTCGCACTTGCGACCACTCGGCCAACGAGGCAGTCAATGACTCAAAAAACGTAAAATTTAATGTTTTATTAATAAACGAAAAAAATACAAATTAAAATATCCTTCTATAATTAACAAACAAATAAGTTAATAAAGTTAATATTTAATAAGACATCTACAATATTTTTAAAAAGTTGTAGAACCTTCTTTAAATAATATTTGTAGTTGCCTATTTATTGCTGTTTTAAGGTAATTTATATACCTGAGTGACATTCTAATTAGTTAAAATTATTATTAATTATTTGGAATTCTAATTAGTTACTCATTCGTTTTTGTCTCTTTGGAGGCATTTCTTCATCGTCAGATTCGACAAATCTTTCCAACTCTAGTTGATCGTCGAAATCTTCAAGACCATCATCTTCGTCTTCAATGTTATTTCCAGTCTGCATTGGTTCTTCATCCATAATTTCATCTGAATCATTTACTTCCTCGTAGATTTTTTCTTCCATATTCGAGCAATTTTCAGAACCATGACAATTAGTGCATAAATTTGTGCATTTTAAACCATGTTTTCGGCAGCCACATTTTAAACTGTTGCATCCAGTTTCACAGCTGCAGCAAATAGTTTTGAGCAATACTTCCGGAATTAAATCCTTTTCTGTAAATTTGGGCATAATGCCATGCTGATGTTGCTTCCATCCCCAATCTGTTGCTGTCAATTCGTTACCCAACCAAGTTTGAAGCTGATAATATGCTCTGTAACAATGTTGTTCTGCTGCTCCTTCTGTGGGTGGGAGGTTTGCCAAAACGAAGTATGATTTAATTTTTGCCAATTGATATTTTTGAAACCTTAGTTGATTTAGTGTTATTTTTTCTTTTTTACATTTATAAATAGATTTCATTAATTGTAATCCATTTTTTTTTATATTTTCTTTATTTTCATCTTTTTTGTAAAAAACATTGGCCAAATTTGACAAATTTTTCGCGTCTAATATAGAATTAACGATACTTTTCTTTCTTTTTCCGGCAAATCCAGATGTTGTATCGCAACCAGAAAAACAATGCAGAAATGCAACAAAATTTTTGAAGGATTCGTGTTTGAAACTATTACACGTGAAAAATAGATCCTTTCCATTTCCAGAGCCTGGTTTGAGAAAATAAATGTCATGATTATTGGAATTTAATTGATTTAAAAGAACCAAAAGATCAATATCTTGACCCACAACTATAACAGTTTTATTGGTATCTCTCGCAACTTCTATCAAGGTCTTAATTATGTCGGCATCAGCATCTCCTTCAACTTGTTTACAGGAAAATCCTTGTGACTGTAATGTTTTCATTAAACTTTTAATTATTTTGTCCTTGTTTTTCTCGTTAGATAAAAATTTTTCGTGCGAAAATGGTATTTTTGTATGGTTTTGATAATTGAACTCTGGAATATTGTCTGAGGTTTTTCTACGATTACGTTCTCCTCTTTTAGTTGAAGTAGCTGCTGGTACTGTTGTGACAGTACCTGATTTCTTAATCTCGGGGTACCCATCAAACACAATATAACTGCCTTAAATATATATATAAATTACCTTAAAACAGCAATAAATAGGCAACTACAGATATTATTTAAAGAAGGTTCTACAACTTTTTAAAAATATTGTAGATGTCTTATTAAATATTAACTTTATTAACTTATTTGTTTGTTAATTATAGAAGGATATTTTAATTTGTATTTTTTTCGTTTATTAATAAAACATTAAATTTTATGTTTTTTGAGTCATTGACTGCCTCGTTGGCCGAGTGGTCGCAAGTGCGACTGCCGGGCAAGGGGTCTCGGGTTCGATTCCCGGGTCGGGCAAAGTATTACTGGGTTTTTAAAAAAATCTCAGTAGTAGCACGGAGTCTGGAAATGTGCCCGGTATATGGCAATAGGCTCACCCCCTATTACATGGGACTCATAACATAAATTGTGAAAAGTGGGTGTTACTTCTGTGTGCACCTCTGCCTACCCCTTCGGGGATAAAAGGCGTGATGTTATGTTATGTTATGTTATGTTGAGTCATTAAACTGTAAATTTTAATAAATACCTCAAAATTGTACATGATGATTAAAAACAAATTTTCGAATTTGAGGTTTTTTCATATTTTTGCATTTTCTAAGAATATTTCCTACAGTAATGTACCTCTATATTTTTCTTTACGCCATCAGAAAGTAGATATTTCAACGAACAAAAACCCCCCAAACTTTTTGAAAAAAGCTGATATTTTGACGTCAGAATTTTCGATTAAGGGTGCTTTTTTGATATTAAATTAAAATGAAGTAAAAAAATAAATATTTTTAATCAAATAAATTACAGTGTATTTGGGACATAATAAGGTAAGTTTTCACCAAATTTCGTAGAAAATAAAATTTATTTCAAAAAGATATAAATAAAAAACCAAAAACTTGGTTTTTTGAATTTTTCACCAAAATTTTGAGGTTATGTGAAAACTCTGCAAATACAAAAGTTGTAGATCTTTTTATTGCCTACAACTTTGCCATTTAACTTTTTTCCAAAGGACTTGTAGTTTTGCCGGAAATCACGATAAACCATTTTTACCCTTAAACCCCAGTCTTCCCGAACTTGGATCGACTGAAATTTATTTTTCCTTTCATTTTGATCATATTACCCTCCTTTTCTAATGGGTTTCATCCTACTGTAATTTTTTTTCACTTTTTACCATTTTTGTAGGCTTTGACCCTGGTGTACTAGTAAATTTTATTGTACACCATTAATAATACGTACATACAGAAAAAGGAAATGACAAATAATCTTATTAGAGCAACTCGCGATTTCATAAAAAAACATACAGTCCATGACTACCATCTATGACTAGGTGTTGCCCGCGACTTCGCCCGCGTAGAATATGAATTTTAGAACATAACTTTAACTAATTAGCCAGTACAAACAGATAGACAGACAAAAAATAAAAACTGCGTTTAAAAAACCGACTTCAAAAATCAAAAACTAATAACAAACAAAAATATAATATAACATCACGCCTTTTATCCCCAAAGGGGTAGGCAGAGGTGCACACAGAAGTGACACCCACTTTTCACTATTTATGTTATGAGTCCCATGTAATAGGGGGTGAGCCTATTGCCATATACCGGGTACATTTCCAGACTCCGTGCTACTACTGAGATTTTTTTTTAAAAAACCTAGTAATACTTTGCCCGACCCGGGAATCGAACCCGAGACCCCTTGCCCGGCAGCCGCACTTGCGACCACTCGGCCAACGAGGCAGTCAGTAACAAACAAAAAGTCAAAACTAAAAAGCAAAAAAAGGTATTATTTAGTACTGATAGGTTAGAAGTGCGCGCCATAAGTTCTACACAAAAATATTCATGAAAACCTTAATAGATACCTAATTTAAAGTTTTATAGCCATTAAGTTATATCATTATAATATGAGAAGTATACCCATTCAAACAAAACAAGAATTTCGGAAATCGGTTCACAAATGGCTGAGTAATGCGCGAACAAACAAAAAAATCAATCAGCCGAACATAGTACCTCCTCCTTTTTTGAACTCGGTAAAAAACCATAGAGTAGAAGAGTGTTTCTTCAAAAAACTTTAACTTTTATTTAACAAATCAATATTTATCTTCCCGCGTAGTTAAGCATCGCAGTAACTTATTAGCATCTGATTTTATTGCATTGGGTGACAATTTTTAAAAACTAAACTTTGTATTTTAATCAGCAGCATTGTTAACTGTGGCTTAACTCGTTGAGTATCGTCATTATAGACACAATTATAGAACAGTAGGTTGCGGTTACCGGTGACCGATTGGTGTTTGACAGTTTAAGGATAATGACGCCGTTAATGTTATGCTTTTTTTTTGGAGAATCACCCAGAAACCTAGTTACCACAAATCTCGTGGTATTATTTTGCACAAAAATTACTCATCAAAATGACAATTTAACTAATGATCCAATTATGTAAACATCCAATATGTCTAATAGAATTGCGAAACTTACTAGAAACCCTGTCCAAATGAACGAGACACTTCATTTCTATCATTACGTTATCATTTTTATTTTGTTTGGGCTAGTTTTATTAGGTATTGAATAAATTATAGACGTAATACTCAGTTTTACTCTTATATGCAATATGTGGACGTAGACATTTTCTGAAATGTCCACGTCCACATATTGCATATAAGAGAGTCTGTATTTCCTGAAGGGTACCTGGGAGTCTTCAAGGCCCGAGTGAATAGGTTGCTTATGGGACGACATGCTACATCGTAGACCGCATCATCGCTTACCACCAGGCGAGATAGTGGTCAAACGTCGCCCCATCAAATATATATAAAAAAAAAAAAACAATGAAAAATCGGTCCTTAATTGCTAAACCCAACATCATTTTGTTTAATAGGAGACTGTCTACAAGACTTTATGTTCGATAGCCATCATTCAGTCTGAATGCAAAAGCGAGTTCTAAGGGAACAATAAAGTGTGAAACAAAAAAATAACAGTTTCGTAAAATTACCACTGAACATTAATTTCACAAGTTTAATGTCACAACATTAATGTGGGGTCTCCTAACACAGGCATATCTTGCTTAAAAGGAGTCCCCAAGTACGATCACCCAATGTAATCACAAATAACAATAATAAAAGGATTTTTTCATTTTCATTTTTCAATGTCATAATGGCCCGGGCGTTTAAGACATGAATGAGGGTACCGGTTCGAAACCTACCAACGGCTAGTACCAATGTGACTTTTTCCGAGTTATATTTACTTTCTAAGATTATCTAGACACCACTGACATATAATAGAAGATAGCTATTAATATTTGACATCGTCATCATTATCAACAGCCGAAGGACGTCCACTGCTGGATGCCTCCCCCTTTGTTAGCATCTACACATAATTATAATTTTCAACAATATTCAACTTTATAATTATATACCTACTTTTACTTATTTCAGTTTTATTATTATGATACATAGATTATACTTGTAACGCATGATTCATACTAAGTACCTACCTACTTGTAACAGACATATTTAAAACAAATAAAAATACCTGACACAGTTAACTAAAACCAACACAAACATAAACACAAGATACTAAAGTTTTTCGACATCAACGTTACTTCAAAGAAAACTTTTATATTTATCACACAGAAATCGAATTCTCATCTCTCAATTCAATGTAATTCTGTAAAACTTCATAATCGGATCTTCAATTAGATATTCACTGTCTACAGCGCCGCTTTCCTCCAAAAACTCAGTGTGGCCGCACAACCAATCTAAATACAACTTTAAATACCTGTCGGTAGGGTCTACATCCGTGTGACCCAGACAGAATATCCTGTAAGCATCCTCGCCGTATTTACCAATGCCGCATAAGTCACTGGCTCGTCGCCATTTTGAAGAAACAAACTGATAACTAAGCTTCCATATCATATGACCTCTTTTCCTTAATCCTAAGTTATCAAAGAACCTTTCTAAAGATAATGGTGTGTCACTTAAAACATGATAAGGTGTTGGATATTCTGCGAAGAACGTTTTTATGTAGGGCCTGGCGGTTTTTCCCGAAGTTTTAGTTAGGAAAATTGTTGCTATTAACATCGCCCAGGGGTTTGATGAAAATTCTTCTTCGATTATATAGTGTGGTGACACTGGCATTGCTCTTGGTGTGATGTTGAAAAAAGGTTGTATATCTAGCGGTTCTTGTTCTTCTATAGTTAGTTGTGATAGACTGAGCTCTTCTGATTCTATGGACGCCTGGCTCAGGTCTTGCGACAAGTCCAAGCTTTTGCTCGGTGAAAACGCTTTTGGTAGAATTCTTGGGGTAAGAGATGTTGTATTTTCTTCTAAATTGAAGAATCTACTGATGCAGTTTGTGTCCTCCATGATTCTGTAAAAATAAACATAATATTTTAAGCACGTAAGAAAAACAATAATTGAACGATTATATTTTCTTAGTAAAGACATTCCAAGAATTTGCCGTCTTGATGAAAATGTCTAACAAAAAATAAAGAATTTTATAGGTAGAAACATATTTTATTTTAACGGTATTATTTTGAAATAATTTAACCCTAACGATAAAATTCGTTATTACTGAAAATTCATATCATTCCTAGAATTAGGTAGATAGGTAGGTACATACAGCTCCTATCATTGAAAGTCCAGTAAATACAATAAATAATTTAAAATAACAAATCGCCTGACACTAACTTAAATACCCCATTAGGTATATGTAGAGGTATATCACATTTGCGACCACAACAAAAAAGGTTTTGTTTATCTCAATAAAGATAATGGATTCTGTAAGATACAAATTACATACTTCACCTGTCTAATGTCTATTTTTTGTCGATTCAATCTAGTTAAGTCATTTAACATGTTGCCTACAATTTGCCTTTCGGCAACTCATTAAGTTACAACGCAGAGATTCAACCGCCCGTCTACCTATTTAAATTTAATTTTCTATGCAAACACTTAAGTCTAGTCTCTAGATTCTGGTGGTTGTCAATTTTTGATCTACATTTGGAATTCTAGATTTAATTCCGGGGTATTCAATACCTGACTAATTTTTATTTTAATGTTCGTCTGGTAGATTATTTTGAAACATTACACACATTATTTTTATTATTTACAGAAACGAATACTTTCGACGATATTGATTTGAAATTTTGCGTGACGTCACTTCTGTGTACATTTTATACGTAGAAATGATGTTTTAGCCCCCACTCCTAAGCTTTGATTCGTTATATCTAAGTATCGTTTTATTATACATCAAAATAAAAAAATACCTACTTGTCTGATATTTTTTCATTACCTAACTGTCGGACTAATTAGATTTTTTAATTTTCATACCCTGTCATCATCCCTATTAAGTACCTACGTAAACATTTAAAATTGTCTTAAAATTCCGTATCACGCAAAGACGGACAGTAGGTATCACATTTTTTGTGTAGTGAAGTGACCGACTTGTCGAACTGCGATACCCAGACACAGAGATTATATTAAACCTCTAAGAAAGACAGAAAACTTAATATTTTTAAGAACAATATGTCCCTGAAATAAGGTAAAGAAGCAATCTTCCGTGGTAGAAAAGGTGTAGCAAAGGTGAAATTAATATTTGAGCCTTTCAAGACGCATTATGTCCAATGCCGTCGCCCTAGAACAGCGTGCGCATTAGTTCGCGCGTCCCGAAGCAAATAGAGCAATGTCATGCCATTGCAAGCCATTTCTCTATACAGTAGACATGATATGACCTTATGACAATACTTCAACTGCATAATCAATAACCACCGGTACCGTAACCGTTAATATTTTATACGCTAATAACTTAATGGACGATAGGTAGTTGGTGCTATTAGTTCTTTTTCTAGTTTGCAACATTATGACCATTTCTTTTATTGATTTATTGCTGGTAAATGTAAGTTTGTTATGTTTAGATTTAATTATCTCTTGGTTGAGTGGCCTGCCGAACAGGTCTTGGGTTCGATTTCCATGTTCGTGAAAGAAGTTCGAAGAATCTTAGATTTATAATATCGTATTTTCGTAAATTACATAGGAGTCTCGAATTATATCGCATGATGAATACCAATGACAATTGTAATTTAAGAGCCCAGCAACTCTAGAAAAAAGTCACTAAATGATGCAGTCACCTTCCCAAATAAAACATCCAATATTTGCACCAATAACTGGTTTAACCCTAAAGGGGTCGCCGGTCCATCTGTCCTTTCAACGACACCTATTCATGCTCTCATTACAGCTAGTTATTGTATCCGGTTTTACCCATACAAAGAGGAACATGCCATTATTAAACTTTTTGTATTTGAATACATAAAAGTTCTTGAATCTCTTTTTGATGGATCCCTCGGCATGTGATAAGATCCAGTTGCCATTGAATATGCTGCCATGCCGGCTGCTAAAACGTTGCATACAAATTGGATAAAAAATTAGAACCTTATGTTCAATCCCACTATTATAATCTTTAATAAAAATTTTACATGGAACCCAAGACTTTATATGGAACACGCACCTATAAACGGGTAGGATATTATTTAAAAATCTAGATTTCTAAGTGCGTATTCTTTTACCAAACCACCAAACACATGGACATTTGTGCAATAATTTAAACAAGAATAACAAATACCTGTCTTTATAATAAAGTAAGGAAGTAGAGATTAACATGTTTAGGTAAATAATCGTTTACTAAAGACACAGTTAATGGGACACAGGAGTGTAGGCAGCCAGCCCACGCGAGTAAAATCATAAAGTTATCAGCTTTGTTATTTTAAGACCCACGCGATCTGTGCAAATATCTTCAGTGAACGTCTGAGTGCCTTCTCTGTATAATTTAATTAGATGTTTAGTACGATGTTTCTGGTTTTAGCGATGTAAAAGATTGATTTATCATTTTGTCTTATTGTATTGTGAGAGATATGGAATTGGAAAATTGACTAACTGAAAACTAGGTCAGCATGCTTTATTTATTTCGTAATAGGTTATCGAAGCTTTATGGTTGACGGCTGAGGTGAAGACATTTGTCTACCTCTCCTCTACCCGCAAATGCTATAAGCGCACACAAAGGAACTAGGCAACAGCGCTATCTAATAAACCAGAGACCAAATGGCTAAACCGTTTGTTAATGTTAAATAGGTAAAAAAGTTAGAACTACTAATTTTCTTATGTAAGATAAATCGATTTCCTCATTGAAAATAGCATCGTTGCATTTTTGATCTGAGTGGGTGTATCGCCGTCAGCAGAGCTATCGATTACATCTTAGTATGCGGAACAAATTGATGTATTGCAGGCTAGCGGAACTAAATGCTGTAATTTCATAATATTATAATTTCATATTATATGAGATTTCTTTCTCAAATTCTATTCAGTAACTGTTCACTGTTATATGGTTTTCGAGAGATCTTTAATATTTAAATATCAAAAGATTTCTTACTTAAAGACTAAAGAGCGCGCTATTAGAACAAAAGTCCTCAAGAAGCCTTGAACCTCTTTGTACTTAGTTTAAAATTGTTGCACCATTGATCCAGCCAGTCATTAGTAGAGCAAGTGCAAGGGCGAACAATAGAAGGTCTGAGGTGTAGTCCTTGAATCAAGCTCAATATGTAACTTTGGAATGCTTTCGACCCAACATGAAGTTAGACGAATTAAATTCGACGGATGAAATAAGTTCTTTTTATCGGATGTAGTATATTAGGACTAGTAGTCACTCTTCACTTAATTCATTTCAGGTCTCTTTCAAGTTTTATGCCCGAAGCATACTAAATCTAGGTCTTCGCCCTAAATCTAAAAGTTAAAACAATATAAGCGAATAAAAATAAAACTACTGCATCGAAAACAAATCAATTGTAAACTTGTTAACTCTCGACTACGTTGGATATCACCACCATATTGAATAAATACTGGCACAAAGTGAGAACAGGCACTTGAAAGCCGGCAAGTTGGTATTTGGAGCCAACATTCGACATTGGCGCTCCAACGTACCAGACCGTTGTTGGTAACAAATGTTGGCGCTTAAGTAACAGGTTGGCTGGCAGTCCATTGACACTGGCAATATATGCCAGTGTCAATGGACGCTTCATACAGGATTTATGGAGCGCCCTTTTCTAAGCTGCGACCTTCTTTTTAAGGAGCTCGCTTGGACATTCTAAAGCACTAAGTATTGAATTTTCGATGGATTTAACTCGTTGAGTACCGTCATTATAGATACAATTAAAGAACAGTAGGTTGCGGTCACCGGTGACCGCTCGGTTGATAGTTAATCCACGGTGTAGTATTTATTTATTTATTTATACGAATAGAACGGTACAAAAAACCAATTAGGTACACTACTCAATACATATTCAATTGTAAGCCACAGTACATTAAAAACAAATATTACATACTATAGTTGATTCATCTCTTTCGCAAAACTTCAAGCATTCCGACAAAAATAATCTTCTTTCACTCGAAAACGCGTGTTGGGTTGTGGTATGTTTGCTTGGTTAAAAATTATAGTTATTAGATATTAGTATCAAAATTACATTTTTAGCTATGAACGAACTATAGCTATGAACGACCCAATCCATTCAACATGTACCACTCAACCAGATATATTTCTGACAAGAAGCTTCAGTAGGTAATAAATGGAAACATTTTGTTCAATTTTGAATCCTCTTACCTAATGACCTAATCACAGGAAATCTACGTTTAACAAACGTACCTAAGAATAATTAAAACATCTAACAATAATGAGGTGTCACTCAAGTAGGTACAAGTTAATGCTCACTTGAGCACATCATTAACTTAGAATCGAGACAATTACGAGCAATTATTAAATTCATTCCAAGCTTGTAATCGACAGCAACATAACACCACGCTTTTTATTCAGCCACACAATAAGCAGAGGTGCCCGCCCACAAATCATTTAGCCAGTACTTACGCTGCCATTTTGTCATATACACCCGATCAAAATTCATCCATGTCGCTATATTGAGTACCTCAGGATCTTGTGTGAATTATGAAATAGTCTTAAAAATAGAATTCACATCAAAATAATACTATGCATGTATGCATCGATCCCGCAATCGATGATTCTTGTTCGGTAGATCGCTCGGCCCGAGCGTCCTTTAGCTCTACGGTGTCCTTTAATCAAATTTTCTTGGAAGTATCCACCTAGTACGAATAGGTACTGCGTACTCCATATTAGGTTTGTTATTTAGTTAAACCAGTAGTCGTTAGAGGACGTTAGAGGTCGTTAGAACACGTTAAATAAAGATGAGTTGCCACGATCCGAGACCATGTGAAAGTCTCATTATAACATGGTCAATGCTTCACAAGTGATGCGTAGACGCAAGGAAGTTAACTGTTTAATACCTTTTCCTTTTTAATCTGTGACCTTATTGCTTACTGGGCGAACAGAGTGCCAACCACGAATAACTATCGCATTCGTAACGTAATAGTATCGAGGGCGTTCGGCGCTCTGATTGGCCGGCTCAAGTGAACCAACCAATCAGAAAGCTTAACTCGCTCGATACTGTTACGATACGAATGCGATAGTTATTCGTGCTTGGCCCTCTGTACTGTCATAGTGTTTGAAGAGTAAAAATGTCCCGTCCACACGCTTGATGTTTGCCACAAATACCAAACACAACAAAGTCCCAAACATCGATGAACACAGAAGCGTGTAGATGGATAGCAAACTGTTTCCCGAACAGCTTTGATCTTGGTGCTTACTCTTGAAACTAACCTCAATGTCAATGCAATTTCAATCCAATAACATCTTAATAATTATTCAATGTCAAAACTATACAACCCCTATCGTAGCTATTAAAATAGCATTCAGAGTACGGAATATAAAGTCAAATTCAATTCCATTCCATTCAGTTCAATAAATATTCACGCAATACGGATGCAATGGGCGCTAGTATTGCAACTCGAGAGTACGAAATTTCGCAATACCTACCAATGTCGATCGATCGGAATTGGATTCAAGAGTAAGCCCCCTTGTTTGTGATCGGCACTTTTCGACACCGATGCCGAACAGTGGCGAACACAAACAAAAACAGGCACACACATACAAACCCATCCACATGTTCGTGTTTGTTGTTTGCTATTGTTTGCCAAGCGTGTGGCTCCGTCACAATGGTGCTCCCACACTCCATTAAAAAAAAACTATTCTAATAAACTATTGTCTATCATTTTCTTCGGGTTCAATGATTTCAGATACTGTTTACTGAACAGCGCTGTGGGAGTACCTATTTTTCTTTGTAAAACGTGTCCACAAATCCCACAATAGGAATTTCAACTGTGTTATGGGTGCGCTTTATAAAGAAACTAAAGAAATTTTCGTAGCATATTCTTTAAACAATCTTTCGTTTCCATGTTTCCATGTATTTATAATGTATGTAACACAAACACATGGAAATTGTTATATTTGTTCTAATTACATTACTTATTCTATATAATTTATTATTTCTTATAAAATTCCCGGACTTTTCCGGGAAAACACAAAACGTAGGTACTATAATGGCAGTCAGCCAGTGTTATAATGATTATGTCAGTAGTAATAATCATAATTCCACGAGATAATAATATCATCATAGTTTCTTTGTTCTTACGTAAAGTACAATACCTCTATATATATATGGATTACGTGATTTTTCATGAGTTTTCCATCCATTTTCCACTGAAATAAGTTATGCATTTCTTTAAATACTTTTTTTGGGAGGTGGAAAATCATCCAATGAATTTTCCCGCCTGGGTGAAGCGAGAGGGAGTGTCAGACTCTTTCTGACTAAAAACCACCCCGTTCCTACTGCACTTGGAGCCGGAGCCCCGGTAACCCGTTAAGTCTTCCACGACTCCAATAATATTTAAACTTTACTTTACTTACTTTACTTGATTTTGGGACACTATAAGGTCGATAGGTAGTAATCCGTAATATATACATATTTATTTTTATCTACTGATACATTTTCTGACTGCCTCGTTGGCCGAGTGATTGCAAGTGCGACTGCCGGGCAAGGTCTCTAGGGTTCGATTCCCGGGTCGGGCAAAGTGTTACTGGGTTTATAAATCTCATTAGTAGCACGGAGTCTGGAAATGTGCCTGGTATATGGCAATAGGCTCACCCCCTATTACATGGGACTCATTACATAAATAGTGAAAAGTAGGTGTTACATTGTACGGTGGCATTAAGTACCGCAATGTGCACCTCTGCCTACCTCTTCGGGGATAAAAAGGCGTGATGTTATGTGATATATTTTTTTTGAATATTCACATATTTTTGTACTATCTTTATTTAAGTAAACAACAAAACCATTTAGGTAATATAAATGATCTTATAATTTTAAATTAAGTATCCTAGTTAAAGAACACACACTACACACAATGAAGTCTAAAATAACTCACAATTATAATACAATACAGACACATTAACATAACAAAAAATCTGTAACAATAACATGAAAAGATTGTCCTTTACATTAGTACAGGAAAAATCATTCATTTTTATCTACCTCTAGAATCATCCAATCAATAGACTCAATTAAATAGACATAACGACAATGTGTTTGAACTAAGAGAATGCTTTTGTTATTACGATCATAATTATCAATCTAATGATGCATAGTAATCACTCCATTTATGACGTCACACTATGATTTTATTCTTAGTTACCTATAAATCTGTTTTATTATCGTTTAACTTAGTGTTACATTTTCTATTAATAGCATTTTACACGAGTTTTTATTAATAATTATTGTTTTAAATCGTTTTATCCTGCTCCCTTAGACAGCGGCATAAAATGTAAAGTGAGTACCTACGTGAGAAGGCCAAAACACCAGGTTTTAAGAATCCTGTTACTATCCATATCCAATATACCGCAGAAAATCCTAGAAAGGAAAGGCTCTCTAGGATTTTCTGCTGTGTGGCTTGTTTTAAAACGACGTGTTTTACGTTATTACAAATCATTAAATGAAAAATATCTAACAACTAACTCGGATACACCATTGCAACTAGCTACTATCTATCTCTAAAACTTTATTGGAGGACACATGCGACAAATAATCGAGTCAGCATGGTTAGAATCGTCCAATAACAACGTTAAGTTAAGACTAACCTACAAGCCGACTGCGGCCGGCGACTTAACGCGTTAACTCTATTGTTCCGCGCGACTGTCACCTAGCCCCGAGGTCACACTCCCCTTTTTAAACAAGTATACACGGTAACAACACTCTTCTTATTCCACGAGTGGATTAGCAGAAGTATACGTATAGTTTACATTAAATTTTCACTAATTATATCACTAGATCCATTTGATAGATTGGATATGTATGGATTGTGATAGGCAAACAAGATTTCAGAGGAGCTGCGGACAACTTAATGATTTACCAGGGCTCTGACTCAAAGTAGAAGTAGGAACGGGGTGGTTTTTTGTCAGTAAGAGTCTGACACTTCCTCTCGCCTCACCCAAAGCGGTTGAAGACTTTCGATGATTTACCGCCCTCAAAAAAGGGACCCAATTTTTGAGCCTGCAAAGTAACTAATATGTACTAACTAATTTAGCTTATAACAAAATTTTGTGTTTACTGTCTAGTAACCAAGCAGATGCAGGGACAGGTACAACAGATACAGGCAGAGCGACAATAGATACAGGGATAGGTACAGCAGATACAGGGAGAGGGATAACAGATACAGAGAGTGGGACAACAGATATAGAGACAACACCACGGTCGGTAGATGTATCAAGGAGACTGGGAGACTAGAGGAAGTCGGCACTTAGATTAAATTCATAACAGATTTATCTAGCTGATGCAAATAAGTACCTACAAATGCATCAAATACTCAGGTACCTACTACTTCTGCAGTTCTGCCTTGACATAACTGATGTTATGACACGTTTAATATTAAAACCATTATGTAACACGTGTGTTAATGGATCAATTTATTTTTGTATTGATATTAGGATGGACCCGAAATCGGTGCTTATGTGTCCCTTATAAAGTAACCCACCAGTTCTATTGTTTTAGCACCCGTTAAGGAAACTATTTGTGGGTCATAGACGGGTACAATGATTATTAAATTTCCCAATTATTTAGTGTTCAAATGGATTGCAAACGTGTACATTTTAAAATCTCCTGCAAACGTTGAATAATATCAGAAAGCTTTGCGCAGAGAGGAGCGGAAGGAGGGTAGGGAGGCCATTGCCCTGCCGTGGGGCGATCACGAATGAAAATAAATAAATAAAAAACTTACAAGGCACAATGAAAATTGATGAAAAGGAGTATAGGACAGGAAATAATTTCCTAAAGAAAGCTATGGAGATACGTACTCAAAAGTAATACAACCATGAAACTACTATATAATCGTAAAATTATAGTAAAGCCCATAGTTAAACACAATACGTATAATTATACCTATCGCTATGGTTAAACACTAATATTAGTAGTCCTAAGTCTGAAAATGTAGTAGCTCGTATTTTGGAGAGCGTTAAATATCGCCCTCACCGGATTGTGAAGGGCAAATACCCGTACACGTTAAATACTGACACTCAGACCAATGTGGTTAATACTTGAATGTCTACTCTACCCCAACGTAAATGTGAAAAGGCCAAGAGAAGGAATAGATAAGTAGTTTCTTTGTTCTATATTTCTCGAACTATAGACAAGTTAGCGGTAGTACGATCATAAAAATAATATGCCATGCCATCTCCTTACACCAGACACACAACAAAGGCATGTGTATATAATCACGTAAGTTTTTATTCCGCCTATAAATTGCAGAGCTACACGCGCCGTAGAAAACTACCTTAATTGAATGAATGGCAACCTTCCGATCAATCGTTACACCCCCGCATGCAATAAAAACTAAAATGTTTATTTCATGCTGCTCCTTTACTTAAAACTCATCAACGATTATCATTGTAAAGCATACAATTTTAGTTTCAGAATTAATTTTATAATTTAATCACGCGGTAACTACAACGTAGTCAACCATTTTCCGATTTTCATCGGCCGCGTAGCTAAGGGGGAAAACTGCGTCACTAGCACACGCCGCGTCGTTTCGATCTAAAAGTATCGGAAAGCATCACTTCATGTTTCATACACCACGGCCGACGTCCACCATTCGCGGACCGAAGGCCGGGAATGAAAAACATTTTCTCGACAAGTCGACAACAAGACTCTCGACACAAGAGCGGGAATGACCGCGCATGCGTGGTCGAAGCCTTTGAACCACGAGGTTCCAAGTGATAGAGTTACGCATTCGAGGCGTATGCCTCGTGAAGTAGGACAGTCCTTACGCCGAATTTTCTTTGTCTGTCGATTTTTCGTAATAAATTGCGTTAAAATCCCTTTGTATGTAGAACATGCTTCATTTACAGATATCTGTAAATCCAAAGTAAGCAGACATCGTCTAATGTTGAACCGTCTGATGATATTGGGACCCAAATAATAATTCATTTTAATTTTTCATGCGTATATCATCCGCATTGCGATGTACAAAGCTAGTTACCTGATTTTTTATTTGAATTAAAACCTTATAATATACTAAGGAATATGATTTCCATCAAAATTCAATACTGCATATTCTGTTCGCAATAATAAAATAATGCGGTTTAATCAATGCAATGTTTTTCTATCTATGCAAGCAATAATTCATCAACAAATTTAATTAAGAAAAGTTAACTTTTATACAAACATAATTATACACAAATACCTTTAACATAAGTGTTAAAATAATCTCGTAAATTAACATTTATTTGAATTTTTTGTGCGAAAAAAAAACCTCCATTTGTAGTCTTTGTGTTTATTTATTTACATAATTGAGCATTAAGTTACGGTGCTATACTTGTTTAAGAATTAGTATGACTGTTCATATTTCAATAGCCGTCCGAGAATAGTAGCTGATGTAAAAACAAGTAAATAGTAGGTACAAGTCGTTATTATTGGGAATGACTTGTAGGAACTTATTGTGTTAGTGTCAATTCATTGTAGAAACGTATATAGGTTGGTACTTATAAGTAATCACGGATGATAGATAGTTCTTTTGAAGGCTTGTAATTAGTTCCCACATGATTTTGTACGTAGTAGGTATATTTTACAAGTTTCCCAATAAGGAAGGTATTTTCTCTATAGCTACGTCATTTTGTCCCATAAATAATGGAGTGCTATTTAAACGGTGAGAAGAGTCGGCTCGGCAAGAGTGATACCACGGCCTCAAAGAAAACCGACGTGAAACAACGCTTGCGTTGTGTGTTGTCCTGTGACTAAGGTTATCGGAGGCCCAATTAACCCCATCCCCAATCCCCCAATAATCCTCAAATTTCTAATCCCCAGGCCTGTAACGCACTTGTAACTTCTAGTGTTTCGGGTGTCCATGGGCGACGCATATTGCTTACCAAGGAGAACCGTCTGTTCGTTTACCGGCTTATTCCATAAAAAAATTACTCCAACGAGCAAATTTTTTGATAAAACATAACATAACATAACGCTTTTTATCCCCGAAGTGGTGGACAGACGTGAACATTATGCCACTGTTCAATGTAACACCCACTTTTCACTATTTATGTTATGAGTCCCATGTAATAGGGGGTGAGCCTATTGCCATATACCGGACACAATTCCAGACTCCGTGCTACTACCTACTGAGATTTTTTTTAAAAACCTCGTAATACCTTCCCGACCCGGGAATCGAACCCGAGAACCCTTGCCCGACAGTCGCACTTACGAGGCAGTCAATTTTTTGATGAATGTAACAAACTAAATAAGATCGAGACAAAGGTAGAGGAAAACTATATACAAGTAGCATACTAAATATACCAAACAGTAAAACTTTATCACGACAGCTTCACTTCACACAAGCACTGAAACGTGTTTAAACTCTTATTTCTGTCTCTGTTACTCAAAGGAGTAACATTACGACAGAACCACTTTTAAGATCTTAAAGTTAAGTGGTATTAGAGTATGATGCGTAAAATAAACAGTCAAATATGATGACGTAATCACCGACAGAGCGTCTCAAGTTTACGAGTTACGTTTGATGTACCTCATACAGCATAAAAAACTTGAAGTCGTAACGAAAAAGTTATGTTGAGAAGATGTTGTCGAAAACAACGATTGGCAAAAAACGAAGCTTCGAAATTTTGTGATAAAAACTGTGATTTTCAACCGGATTGACAAGCGTGGAGATACCTAATATCTATGGCAAAACCCTTATGAAGTTGGCGTGAAAATCTTCGATGTAAAAATCTGTAAAATGAGCTCATGTATGTTCTAAAACGTTTTCCATCTTGTATACATATTCTATTAGATACTTTTTTTAAGGGGGGAAAATGATCGAATGACTGCTCCCGTCTGGGTGAGGCGGGAGGGAGTGTCAGACTCTTAACTGACTAAAAACCACCCCGTTCCTTCTCCTGCACGTCGACCCGGAGCCCCGGTAACCCGTTAGGTTCTCCGCGACTCTATTAGATACTGTTGCCCGCGAGTTCGTCCGCGCGGAATATTATTCCTGTTTTATTTTATCCCATAGGAGCATTTAATCGGGTTAAAGTACCACTCACTTAAGTCAGCCTGCCTGTGTATCAAAATCCGTTCAGTAGTTTCAGCGTATTTGACGGACAAACATTCAAACACAGAAACATTCACATTTATAATATTAATGCGCTTCTATTATTGTCCTGTGTCACACAAATGTTTCTTTCTGTCACTCGATCTATGAGATTGCTAATTAGGAGTAGTACTAGTTGAAATATTCACACTTTTTGTTAGAAAAAACTAGATCGCATAGAACTTGTATAATACCGTTCAATGTTTTCTACATCGTTAAGCTAATTAAGTGCGTACTTTAAGGAATGTTTACCGGACAGGTGGCTGCTAACAAGTTGCATGTAAAAGTCAAGTGATGAAGAACAAGTTATACATACTTATTTAACTTTACTTTAGCTTTCTACCCGCGGCTTCACATGCGAGGCAGTTAGATCGCTCGAATACTTCCCAGTTCTGCAGAAATTTTCGCAAAAAAGTAGCCTATATTACTAAATTAATTGAAATAAATGGCAGGTAGTCACGTAAACTGTTCGAGAGTAACTCTACTGGTTTCAAATCACACGGGGGCTTATTTATGAGGTTGTTTCGTTCGTTCTAATTAATGATACGGTATATGTTACGAAAAGAAGCCTATGTGACTTCCTGAATGGTTAACTTTTCAATGGTGAAAGAAATTATGAAATCGGTTAAGTAGTTTCCGACCCTATTCCATACAAACAAATTATAAAATATTTTTTTTAAATATTAAGTGTAGACAAAGCGTGGTCACGTGGTAAGTGCGAACAACCTTTCACAGTTCATGGGGATCCTCCATGGTGTTAATATGTATTGTTTTTTGTTTTAATAAAATAGACCAAGGTGCAAATGTTTGACCTTTGTCTGTCTGTCTAGCGATAATGACTGCGGTTTTTTCTATTTTAATTCTATTACGTGAACGTGGGTAACTACGTTTAAGTAGGTAATAAATGTTTTTATTATTATTGACATCGCTTTTTATATTTTTGACTTTAAACTGTCAAATACCAAGCGGTCACCGGTGACCGCAACCTATTGTTCTATAATTGTGTCTACAAAACCGGTACTCGACGAGTTAAATCATAGAATTACGAACTAACGAAATAGATATATACTTAAGTAATATTTTTTTAAGATATCTCTTCCTTTAACTCGTCGAGCACCGTATTTATAGACACAATTATAGAACAATAGGTTGCGGTCACCGGTGACCGCTTGGTGTTTGACAGTTTAAGAAATTATAAAAAACACATCATACCTATACGATATATCATATGTTTTTCAATTACGCGAGGAATTTTGAAAAAAAATCCCACTTCATCATCATATTGCCGAAAAATATGCAAAAAAGGCGCATTCACAAAACCTATAAAATTTTATACATACATTCATACAATATTATGGCATTGACCTCAGATGGCTTGTGTATGTGTTCGTCGTTAATGTGCGGTGATCTCGTGAAGTTCTTTTTTTATTCTAACCATGATTTTTTGGGTGAAATGATTTTCAGTGCGACTGTAACAAGTAAGAGTCGGTACATTAGATTTCGGACTCTGATCATTGAGTCGTACCTATGGATTTTTTATGAAAAGACACTCGCCTATACCTATTTACTAGCTTTATGGGTTTAATATTGTTATTGATGTTTGGAAATATATTCGGTTCAAATTACTATATTTTTTTAAAGGACTTCCACGTTGGCCGATTGTTTGCAAGTCCTACTGCCGGGCTAGAGGTCTCGGGTTCGATTCCCGGGTCGGGCAAAGTATTACTGGGTTTTTAAAAAATTCTCAGTAGTAGCACGGAGTCTGGAATTGTGCCCGGTATATGGCAATAGGCTCAGGCTCATTACATGGGACTCATAACATAAATAGTGAAAAAGTGGGTGTTACATTGTACAGTGGCATAATGTGCATCTCTGCCTACCCCTTCAGGGATAAAAGGCGTGATGTTATGTTGTGTTTTTTAAGGGGATCCAATTTTACTTTTCCCGCCTTGGTAGAAGCGAGGAGTTTCAGATTCTTACTGGCTAAAAACCACCCCGTTCTTACGCCTGCTTCGAGCCGGAGCCCCGGCGGAGGTAACCCGAAAGGTGTGTCAGCAGGTCTTAAATACTAAACAATGGGCCCGAAAAGCGTGACTAAAGTGATGGTGTCATTATTTAATTATTTGCCTTTCATTCCTATATTATCGAAATATCCCTATATTTTTAAAATAACATATAAGCGATTGTCATTTGTTCAATACGTTTTTAAACATCATTACGTGTGCTTTATTTTATTTATATCTCAGTTTCAGCGCTTAGTCATGACTGAAGTATGTGGAACATATTTTTCCAGTTAAGAGACGTAAGGTTTTATAACTGAATTGATTGGCAGTGATACTATGTAGGTAACTCAAGTCTTCAAGCGACAACAGAGGCCTTAGTACGAGTTTGATTTACGTTTAAAGTATTCGAAACGAGTATGCGTTCGGCACTCTGATTGGCCGGCGCCAATGAAGCAACCAATCACAGCGCCGAACGCGTACTCGTTACGATTTCTTTAAACGTAAAACAAACCCGTACTAAGGCCTCTGTTCAAACAGTCGATAAATATTTGTACACAAACGTACCACCGAAGTTTAAACTAATTGCCGTATAAGGTAAGTAGACATCAAACCTTTTTACTTCATTTAATTGATGGACGTGCCTATGTATAGTGATTAGATCTTAATAAACTTTTCGTTAGTCTGAAGGTGATCAGACAATGAGTAAAGAAACAGGAAAGTCCCAACGAAACGTGACTTCTTATACAATACGGGCACTAATTTAGATAATTATCCACACTGATAATAGGAAAACTGTTTCAAAAATATCGCAAAATTAAGGAAATATACGAACTCTTTCATTTCAAAGATTTAACACCTGTTAGCAAATGATTCTAAGACAAACAAAGACGGTAAAATAAAGTCAATTATTGTTCTATTGTTACCAATCAGTTTTTCCGCATGAATGTGACGGTGATTAAACGATATTAATCGCGTGAGAGTGGACTCCACATGGCACTCGGCGTGCTTTTCTTCGGCAGTGCCGCTAGAATCCAATCCACTTGCTTTATTGCGACCGGCTGCATCGTCGCGGCAGCACGCACGTTACTCCGCCTCCTCCGCGTTATACAACACCGTAAAATTGAGAAAAAAATAAAAACAAAATACTGCCGATAGCATCGATAATAAATTCGATTCGCTCCGACCGACCGACAGCGGACAAGTTTTGAAAAAAGAACACTGTTTACAAAACGCTTTCCTCGATTTGCACGCGAGTGAATTGTATATCGACTTAGTATCGAGTGTTGTGTTAGGTATCGATGTATCGATCATAGCGGCGGTGAACTTGTGCTACGCTTCTCGAAGGTCAAGGAACACATGTGGCTGATACACATACGACATGCGATCGATATTATGATCTTATCGAACTATTTGTCTGATGCACCGAACGGTGAGTTGTTATTAATGACTCTATATACATTTTGTTCAAGTTGTATTATGATAGCAACAGGCCATAGCTGTCTTGAATAGTTATTCTAATTTAATTTTTAATATTTGTGGTTAATATCCAATTTATATTGACAAGTATTACGTATCGAGGTTTGTTAGCAAAACACAAAGTCATTCAATGCCAGGGGCATGTAATTCATTACAATAATAACCGCAGCTAACTAAGATTCTTTGCAGTTTAAAAACATTAGGTATAACCAGACATTATTATGCATAACAAACTAGGTTTTCTTTAAAAATTCTCCACAATTACACACGTCATTATAAAACGTATATTGTAATAATTTTTCTTACAATATGAGTAATACTAATGAAGATAAACTGGTATAGGATTGTCTAAGTATTGCATTAATTAGTGCTACCTAGAAATAGTTTATCTGTCACTTATCGTTATAATTTATGATATAGAATACCTATAACATTACCCAAGACAATACTCAAATTAATGTATAGGTATGGTTTGTTACAATGTAGAAGCTAATAAAACTATCGCAAACTGTAACTGTATGTTATATTTACCTGATTTGTAACTTAATTATGAATTTATAAAGTCGGAATTCCTATTGCGACTGCAAGACAGAAGTATCTAACTGATTACCAATTTAATTACGTAATTATAAAGCTGAAAATCGTGTTACTAAAAATAAATAATGACGTTAATACAAGTATTAAAGTAAAGATAATTGAAAATAACTTGAAGTTTTTTTAAAGATTTGTATAGCAGCAATATTTATAGACTACTTAGGTTTGAATAACATTGTACTCGAACTAACATCTAATTACATTGATCCTCCAGATTAATCTAGAACTAGATAATTATACGGCAGTTTTACATGTACAGTCAAACTGTACAGTTGAATCGTAAGGTGTGTAGCCTGCATAAGAAATACCAAGTATTCCTAAAGGATTGTAGTTGTTTTTGCCAAATCAGTTAAGCCGTTCTCGAGGTTTAGCGAGACTAACGAACGGAAACTAATTTTGTATATTCTATAAATATTTTTATAAATAAAAATGATTTTAAGTAACTCATAACACATCTAATCTAAACTTTGTTGTTCCGGGTCAGAGTGTTTGATGAATAAACACATTTTCATATTCATTAGACAAGAGATAATCACAGTATTGATATTAAATTAAAAAACCGACTTCAAAAACCAAAAACTAATAACAAACAAGAGGTCAAAATTAAAAAGCAAAAAAATAACAACTATTAGTACTGATAGGGAGGGAGGAATCGTTTCTGCGACCATTATTACTTCTACAAAAAATAAAAATACATCTATAGAGTTATAATCAAAGTCGTAATAAAATTCGTCCATATAAGGAATTCCCGTTTCTAATGCTCTATCATTAAGTTCCGTTGTAACTTGTAAACTTTCACTTATCGTGACCCTGAGCTGTTTACATGTAATGGAGTGTCAATCATGTTGTTTAAAACCGCTGAGCTATTGTTTGTACACTTCCGAAGGCTTGGCTTTGTATCGATTAGACATCTTAGATGACATCATACGAGATATCTCAAACGGTGATAAAATTTCAAACTAAAATAGCAAAATAAAACTTAAACAAAATAAAATGAAGATTAAGTTTTATAATAACTATCGTGAGACATACTAAATCAACTACAATCGCGGGTTACTCACGTGAATATATTGTAGAGCTTTCTACTAGTTTCAAACCACAGAGGGGTTCTTCCTCATGAACGGCGTGCGCGGTCGCGGCAACGTGGCATGTGACATATCAGACATGTCAGTGAGCTGCGCGATTTTAGTTAAATTGGAGATTAAGCTAGGAGCTAGCTTTGGAGTCGGTTATGATTTCACGAACGATATTACCTAATCGTGTCAATTCGTTCAACAATAATACTTTTCTCCTTAACTTTTATTCTACCAACAAAAACATACATATGTAGCTTATGATCGTTTGTATGGTCTTTTTCAATGAATGTCGGAATGTCGTGGATGCCCGGGTTCGAAACCTAACAACGGCAAAACCAAAACGTCAATACCCGCATTGAGCAAACATGGTGAGTAAAGCTTAAACCTTCTCTGTGTGAGATGAGGCTTTGCTCAGCAATGGGTATTTATTGGCTGTTGATGTGAAGGTCTTTTTAGTATCACTCATATTTGAACCCAATATTAATAAAAATCGGTTCAGTTCTTTCAGTACAACAAGTATACTTAACAGAATACTTTTTATATTCGTCACATCTTACATCTTACTTAATTTTAATATTAATCCGGTTATTATGTCGCCAAACTTGCCAACATATTATATACCTTAACAACATAAAAATTTCAAACATTCGCGAATTGATATTATTACTTTGGGGTTTGATGGTCTCTCGATAACTTCGCAACAAACAAGAATATAACATAACAAATATACCAAACGGGTTTATTTTTTACTCGCAGTTAAATTAGTAAATTTAAACCGACAGGTAGCGGTTTTAAAATCGTTTAATTCGTAGATACTAGAATAGAGTGATTATATTCGATTTTAAACAAATTTCTTAAGAGTTTTAGTTTTATCATTTTTGTGTCCAATATGTGTGTGTGTTCGGCGTGTAAATTAAAAACCAATCCTTATCCAAAATCTTGAGATCAATCTCGGTCTTTGACATAGGTACAACTCCATACTCCATATCTACAACTAATGTCAAACATGGACCTTAAACTAAAGTCCTAAAGATTATAACCGATGCCTAATGAAATGATTAAATTATATTGGATTAAACTGGATTCATTTGATTTTGAACAGGATTGTGAAGCTGAGAATAACACCTATTATACCACAGTTTAGTGCCTACTAAAACCGCCCTAGAACCTCCAAGGAGTCAAGGGATTATTCTCCTCCTGTGTCGAACTCTTACTCTGCTGCGAGTAATTTACACTATAATGGACTTTAAAATATATAATGTAATTTAATGTATTCACCATCGTGTCTGTATGTACTGTAATTACATAACCTCCTAAAGGCCGGTAACGCATTCGTAACTTCTCTAGTGCTACGGGTGTTCACAGTCGGTGCCAATAGGGTAGTTTCTTAAATTTTATTTTAATGTCCGTTTGGTACATTGATTTAAAACTTTATACACGTATTTTTAATTTTCTGACAAAATTAAATATTTTCGACGATATATTAATTTGAGATATCGTGTGACGTCACAGCGTGCCACATTTTGTAGCATGTTATGACGTAACAACCTCCCACTCCTAAACTTAGCGCCATTTTATCTAAGTATTGCAACTTAATACGAGAAAATAAAAAAATACGTGTCGAATATTTTTTCATTATCAAACTGACGGACTAATTAGATTTTTAATTTTCATACCCTGAAAACTACCCAATTGCTTACTATTAGGTGATCCGTCTGCCCGTTGCCGCCATATTCCATAATAAAGGCTGACATGTACAATATTTATTTATAAACACCTGATATATCCAATTAAGTTATTGATTCGACAATACAGGAGGCCAAATTTATTTGGGTCATTGTCCGCTATCGACACGAATACAGATTCAAATAATTACAACGAACTCGGTAACATTTTACCATGATCTCAAATATAGGAGAATCTCGTGCATGTTATAAGGCAGTTAGAAAATTATACGGACATTAAAATTTTCATATGCACAACACGTGCGCATTTCCTCGACACATTTCCTATAACTTTGATACGTAGCGTTGCTTAGTCATTTATGTATGTTGATAGCAACTTTACATACCGGTAAGAGGGTTCATTTTCGCAGTTGTTATGGTAAATGGGGTACAATTAATCGTGTGTTCATAAACATAATATTAATAATATGAGCTTGTCAAGTTGTTCTATAAAATATAATATGTACTCATTTCCATTACATCGGTGTACAGGTGTATAGTGGTGTAACTATATCGCTTGAGGCCCGTGGCAAATTCATCGGTTGGGCCATCCAAATTAAAAATGGGGATTGGACAGATAAAAATCTCTGAACGGGGGCCTTTCCTGCAGGGGACCCGTGGCATTTTGACGACTTTACACCCTGTAGTTACACTACGGATATACATTCTAGTTCTGATATTACATTAGTACGTAATTCTTGTTATTAATTAGAAATATATAGGTAATTCTTTAACTGCAAATCTTTGCTCATCCTAGTTCTGCGATTAATTTGTAGATCTAGAAAGGAAATAAAATATATAATACCCAACATTATTTCTATAACACACGTCTTTATAATTACTTTATGTCTGAAAAACTATAAAATATTACGACAGTTTCATTATCTTTTTATTTATTAGCCATTTAATGCCAATATTTCTATTTTTCCTTACTAATTGACTCTCTAAGAGTTGTAGTGACTGTTACAATTTTACTTGTCCTTTTAATATTGCTTGAAGGCAGAGAAACAACATATTTGGTGTGAATTGTGAATATCTTTAGCTTTCTTTTTTTGAGGGAGGAATATCAACCCATGACCTCTCGTTCCCGCCTTGTGTGAGACGAGAGAGAGTGTCAGACTCTTACTGACTAGAAACCACGCCGTTTCTACTTCTGCTTCGAGCCGAAGCCCCGGTAAACCGTTAAGTTGTCCGCGGCTCAGGATCTTATTAATGCACAAAGATAAGCTTTTCATATGGAATAGGAGGCAAACGAGCCGACGGATCACCTGATGCTAAGCGATCAGCGCCGCCCATGGACATCCGTAACACCAGAGTCACAGGTGTAATGCCATGCCATTTAAAAAGGAATACGCTCTTTTCTTGAAGGTTTGAAGCTCGTATCGGTATTAAATTTCTGGTCGTATTTTTAAATGGTCAGATGTCATCTGATACTACTGAGGGTACAATACTCTCTTATTTAAGTAAGAGTTTACAATATATGGCTTACATTTTTTTATTATGGATTTAGAACTCTCGATCCCGTACTCTGTGATTTCTTGATCAGAAATCAGACGTAGATAGATCTATACAATAAATTAGCAATTTAAATTCTGACGAGTTCATTTGTATTGAATAATTTATTGATTGATGATGATTTACAATTATCCTTAGTATATTGATTAAATCCTATGTTTAATTATTATATTAATTCAACGTAGTACTTATTGTCCTAGGTTATAAATATGTATACTATTACATATATACTATTTAAGATATCTCTCCGTGTTCACTTCATCGTTTTGGAAATAAAAAGCGTAGTCTTATATGTTAACATTTTGACACTATATTGAGTACCTAATAGATAGGTAGTTAGATCCGCGGAAGACCCAAAGGGTTGCCGGGGCTCCGGCTCGAAGAGCAGGAGTAGGAACGGGGTGGTTTTAGTCAGTAAGTCTGACACTCCCTCTCGCCTAACCCAAGGCAGGAGAAGTGATTAGATGATATCCCCCCTCAAAAAATAATAGATACAAAAATGCTAAGTTTTCTAAGAATTATTCAGAATTTAATTATTCAATGTCATAAAACGGAAACCGGCATTATGATTGATTTGAAACCAGATAACAGAACAATTATACATTACCATACATTATATATGTATACACGTACATTATGAATCTTATTAATTACGTTCCATTAATGACCATCACCTCCTTCAATTCAAAATTTTTGTAGCCATGGAATTATTAGTTACCTACAATTATTTTCTAAAGAGACAGCACAGAGCAGAATTACATTTTTGGTACAAATAGGTACACGTAGATACAAGAGATAAATGACAAATCCACTTCTGTAATGAAAGGTATATAGATTAGCATTGGTATGTGTCTATTTGTTTGTTGCACCCATACAGGTGGTGGGAGGATCAAATCTTGACACTGCAACATTTACTGACGCACTCCGTATCTAAGAATATCGACATTAACATGCTTTTTTGAGACTGGCATTGTGGCCAATCAGGAAATCTAATCCTGAACACCTTGCTTTTATGACCACTCCACAACTTAACGGGTAACCAGGGCTCCGGCTCGACGTGCAGGAGAAGGAACGGGGTGGTTTTTAGTCAGTAAGAGTCTGACACTCCCTCCCGCCTCACCCAGGCGGGAGCAGTCATTCGATGATTTTCCCCCCTTAAAAAAAAAAGGCAGAGCAACTAAACCCTTTGAGTACCGTCATTATAGACACAATTAAAGAACAATAGGTTGCGGTCACCGGTGTCCTCGCGGTGTTTGACAGTTTTACTGTTATTTCCAAAACCATTATTAATTATAACGTACAGGATATTATTTAAATGACATGGGTACACAGATACAAAAATACACATACCTAACAACTCAAGGGTTTAGTTAGCTAATGAGTGTCTTTACTTCACGATTAATAAATCCTCATTCTCAACACGTGATTTGAACTGTGAAGAGTCGAGATTCACTAGCAAAAAATTAAGGGGCACCGATGCTTGTGTTCTGTTAGCTGTTGTTTGGCATAAACAGTTGAAAACAACTATGTGTATAATATTACATTGTAAATTAAAAATCATCAGTACCATTGCTTATACAATTATTATTTACTTCTGTAATTATCAATAATTATGTAAATAATTTAGATGTTTATGGGAATTGGGATTGCTTATGGGAAACATGGGAAAGTTTTATTCTCGACGCCTGATGCCTGATTCAAACTAAAACTACTTATCTCAAATCCCTAAAACGAAGCTTGCGCCACCTATGCTCGACAAACACGAACGTAGCAACATTTTGAGCATGGCGGCAAAAATCGACATAATAAACATTCTTATCAGAATCTAAAATAAAATAACAAAAAACGGAAATTGAGCGAATAACAAAATTATGACTGGCAAACATTTCCATACCAATAACGTTTACGTTCAATAGCACTTACATACAACACAGGAATTTTATCTACAACGAACAATAAACCGATTTACCTGCATCGCAGCAAGAATATTAAAATATTGCGAACAGCTTACAACTCACTGAACCTTGTCCAATACATCTCACGGTTGATGGCTTTCACACTTCCGCACATATCTAATGTATTTGTTGGATGACTTGCTTGAATTATCTTCTAATAGATACATTTTGACAGACACACAGACATGAAGGATAATAACATGTAAGTAGATAACTCCATATCATTTTACGAATAAAGATTCTTTAAACAATGCTACACAAGTTTGAGGGGGTAATATCATCAAACGACTTCGCTCTCCTTGGATGAGGTGAGAGGAGTATCAAACTTTTACTGATTAAAAACCACCCCGTTTCTACTTTTTGAATTGGGGACTATCAATGTTGCCCTGCACTAGGATTTTCTCCTGACATGGATGCGTTTACAAAACCGTAAAATTCACGCGCAACGCGCATGGAAGTGATGTACTTCCTCGAAAACTTAATTAAAATCAAAGAACTCTCGAAAATAATGTAAACTTTGACATGAGTAACGCTTTGTTCGAATGACAATCGCTTTCTGGTCTGTTAAAGAAACCACTATGTGATGTATAAGCATGACTGCTTGTTGTCAAGGCGATCAAATCGTGTAGAAACCCCTTCAAATTCGTGTTAGACTTGGATTTATTTGAATTGAAGATAATACACAATGACAATAAGCTATCATTTATCAATTACACCGTTTTATCTTCACCCATTATTGAACTTTAATATTAGACTTTACAGGCACAGTTCCAGGGCCTACCGCTTCTTGGATAGCTGTCTCGATCATGATTTTCAAGTGAAAGCAGTGTTGTTGTTGTTTTCCATAAACAAATAAGTATAAGGGCACCTGTTTCCATAACAACCGGATTCAATATGGCCGACAAGAATAGATGAATGAATAAGTTCTTACGAAATGGCCGGAATATTTTTACTGAAGCAAATTGTATTGTTCAATTTCGGCTGAAATAGTTCATTGTTAACGACATGGATGTTGTCTTTTAAATGAAATTAAGTTTGTTTATGTGTGTGGTGACAGTGGGTCGCGAAGTGTGTGAGGGTGTGTGGGTGTGTGAATGTGAGAATAATTATTTTATGTTTAGATTGGTGGAGAACTGGAATAGATTCTAAGTTCCAATAGTCTAGTATAAGGTTTTTATACGATAGATATGACCATTTTGTTGTATGCAAAGTTGAACTTTGGAATATAATAAAAAAAATATGACGCAAAAGCTTGACCTATTGATCATTTAATTTAGACGTGATAATTTTAAAACAAATAACACTTTTAAAAATGTTAACAACAGATTTATAGATTCATTCTTCGAATGTAGTCACAGAGCATACTTTTTCATTCATCATCATTATAGCAGCTATATGACGTCCACTGCTGAACATAGGTCTCGCCCAATGACTTCCATAAGGCAGGTTGGAAGCGACCGGCTCCCGGCGCCCTTAAACTGTCAAACACCAAGCGGTCACCGGTGACCGCAACCTATTGTTCTATAATAATTGTGTCTACAAAACCGGTACTCGACGACATCTATTCACTTTATGGCTGTACTTTTCCATTGTTTACACATAATCATTTTATAATTAAAAGTTTAGAAAACTACCAAACAACAACAACAACTCTTTGTGTGATCCACAGATTGTTGTTCCGAGTCTGGCTGTCATGTGTATGTGAACTTGTATGTTTGTAAACGAACCCACGACACAGGAGAAAATCCTAATGTGGGGCAATGTTTTTATAGAAAAAAAATAACCCGTAATGTCAAGTAAGTATCAATAAAAAGTAAATTAAATTCATTCATAATTGAAGACCAGTAAATATGTACCATACTTTATATGTTAATTGCAGACCTGTACATAAGATTGTCTATTAGTTAGTGCTTATAATAAATACTAGGACGTTATGAATTATAGTATTTACCTACCATAGAATCGTGACGACTTGTATTGAACTCGTGATCATCGTAATAGTCAATTAATTAAACACACACTCGAGGAGTAGGAATAGAAACGGGGTGATTTTTAGTCAGTCAGAGTCTGACAGTCCCTCTCGCCTCACCCGGGCAGGAGAAGTCATTATTAATTCCCTCAAAACAAGAGTGACCCAGAGCGAGTTTTCCTTTTATCGTTAACGCAATCGTAGCGTTACCGCGTTTTTAATTGGTTGGTTCATTTGAATTGGCCAATCAGAGCGCTGTAATAAACGTGTCCGTGTCCATAGCCAAAACTAACTCGGACAAGGCTCTCAGCAAAAAGTTGAATGTCAATCAGTCAGTCAGTAAAAGTTATCACCATTGAAACTATTCTGTTAATTTCTTAATTTCATTATTTCCACGTGGCGTGTCAAAAATTTCGAATTTAGTGTTCCATTTTTATTGACAATCGGGTGTGATACAAGATATTGAACGTAAGCAAGCAAAAATTTCGATAATGAAATTCTCAAGTTAAGAACCGTTTAAGTGATACGAATTAGAAAATCGATTAAAATTAAATATTATTAATTATCCTTATCACGGTATAATATAAAGAAATAATTATATTTCAATAATAATACTAACATTAATTGCCTAGCTAATTAAAGGCAAATAAATAAGAATTATAGTCTAGTACTTAGGTAGGTATAGGAAGATAAGATGACTCATTAAACGAGCACCTATTTAATTTCCTTAAACAAAGTAAATTAAAGAAAGAAGAAGAGAAAGAAAGCATTTAAATACTTATATAATTTTCTATGCACATGAATTCATAAAAATTGATTTAGCTGTTTATACGTAGGTAATTGCGAAGGTAAGTAACATTAAATAATTATACAACATCAAGGAGAAATAACTGATAGTCTTAACAAAACCGTTTACATCACATTACATCACACACCAAAGTATGGATACTTTTATTGCAGACCAAAGGCCTCTTCTCACATGGAGAAGGTTTGAGCATTAATCACCACACTTGCTCAAATACGGGTTGGCGATTTCAAACTTATAATTAGAAATTATAAGCCCAGGTTTCCTCATGGTGTTTTCCTTCATCGTTTGTCAATGGCGTCTAAATAATCTTAAAAAGTAAATATCATAACTCGGAAAAAGTCACATTGGTAGTCTCCGTTGGTAGGTTTCGAACTTGCATCATCGTGCCTGCGAGAAGCGGACGCCTTAAACCTCCGGGCCACCACGACATTTTACCGTTTACATGAAGGCAAAATGTATCAAAATTGTGACTTTATTAGCCTTTTCTATCGAGGGATAATAGGTTATCAAGACTGGACGAGTATGTATAATGTTATTCAAATCATCAGCAGTTTTTGCGTGACATGGTAAAAAACAATCATACTCTTTTTTTTTCTTTCCTCTTTGGCAACCGAGTCTCCAATACGATGTTGTCGACTATACTGCCAGTGTCGAGTGGTGACGGCAGATTAATGCACCGTCGAACTTAACTTTGCGGTAGTTTTTAGTTGTTAGTAGCTGAAAGGACAAAACAACAATCATACATAGTATGTAGAGAATATTGTATACAAAAAAAAAATTAATTGCTCGCGATCAAATTTACTCCGAAGTAGTAAACGTTCTATCTATTTTTCAGGTTGTTTTTTAAAAACATGTTTTTCAAATTATTTATAACTTTCTTGGGGATCTCCAAATAAAAAAATATGGCTAGTTTTTGCTAATTTAAGCATCCATTTAAGTAATCTGTGAGCTCATGACAACCGGATCAGGTGAGAATAATCGAAAATATATGATTAACATAAACAAAACTTTAAGAACTTGTTTTCTATATTAGTCCGTAGGTTCAGTATGAGTTTGTTTATGCGACGGAATATTTTATTTACTATCAACTTTATACTACTTATCCATAGGAAGATCTCTAATGAATTTTAGAATTCTAAGTACAAAAATAACAACAGTGACGGATTTTTAGCATTTCGCATTTTCTGAAATATATAATTTTGTTTTAATCGCCAAGTCAACCAGTAAGAATTTACTAATAATAATGAATAACTTGTAACTACACCGACACACACATTAACAAAAATTATTTTTAAACAAAACTATGAAACGAACATTTGCAACTTTTTGCTACCAGGAGTGCAGAATTGCGATGGAAGTTCCAATCATTGCAATTGGATCGTCGAATCAATCAAGCAATCTGGGTCGTAATAAATTAATACACGGAACATTAATTGCTAGGCAGATTATACTTGACCTTTGTTCCTGAATGAGTATTCATATCACATTACTTCTTGTACAACATCATTACTGTGCCTAGCATATGAGTAGGCGTAGGTTTCATTAGTCTTCATTCTGAATTCTTGAGCAATATACACACATACATAGCCATACGCCTGTCTCCCAAGCATAGACTATGGAACTCCAATTGCTACGTTTCTTACATAACTCTTTCGCTTCCTCAACTGTAATCAGTATTTTCATGCAAGCTTGTCAGTTAAGGGGGTCCTTTTAATTTGGCCCTTCTTGGATATATCGCCAATCAATAGAGATTCTGTTTTAAGTAGATGGATTGGAGAAGTCAATATCTATTTCCATTCTTGGTTAAACTCAAATAAATGTCAATAATTTTACGTGGAGATTTCTTCCGCCCCAAAATCTTTAAGTGATACAATTATCTTTGTTAAATCCCTTCCGATCATCACGTCATCACATTAACCTACGCTTTTATTTCTTTACAGCAACGTTGTTCTTCAAATGTTCTTTTATTTATGTATTCATAAGGGTCAGGTGCCAAATTTGTTTGTACACAATAGCAATGCAGAAATCACAATAGGAAGGAGTTGCAGTCATTCAATGTTAATTTTAAAAACAAGGTTAACTGTAACACATTGGAATTTGCGGGGAAGTGAGTAATGTCAAAAACAATAGAATTTTAATTTATATTGTAATTAATTATTCGTCATCATCATCACCATCATTATTAGAAACCCGTGACTGTCCATTTTTAGACTAATACCGTTACATCTATCCAAATAGACAAAGATACTGTATCAGGAAGACTACCCATACCAATCGCTAGACATGTTACAATGTCGCGGAGAACCTAACGGGTTACCGGGGTTCCGGCTCGACGTGCAGGAGAAGGAACGGGGTGGTTTTTAGACAGAAAGAGTCTGACACTCTCTCCCGCCTCACCCAGGCGGGAGCAGTCATTCGATGATTTTCCCCCTTAAAAAAAGACATATTACAATGATAGAAATACTCCTATCCCTTTAGTCAATTCCACTTTAGCGCTTGTCTACCGAGAGCGTAGAAAACTAAATGACACTGACCAGTGTCAAAATTTACGTCAATTCCAAATAATTTGGTTTTCTACTCTACAAGTAGACAAGCGCTAAATGGCATTTGGCTACAGCTGCTGTATTGATTAAATATTAAACATGACACAACTTTATACCTACGATAGTAAACAAAACATCGAATCAATTCCGTTCACCGACCGAACAATTAGTTTAATTACCTAGTTTGCTGAAAGTAATGGTAAATGTTGTTCGCTTTTGTCATGCTCCTTCTTCTCCTTACACTGAATTAAAATGATTATAAGTGAGACCCAAGTATCGTCTATGAGTGCCACCAGTCACTGGACAGCAGGATTCCCTCGTCACTGTCAATCTCCATGCCATGTGAAGGGTTCATGGCGAACGCTTTCTCTATAAGTAAAGTGATGATTTAGAAACTATAGAACTAGAAATCAATCAAAAAATGTGTAGAAACCAATCGAAAGGCCATCAGTAACCAACCAAAGCCAAGCTATTCAAAATTTAGTTCAAAATGAACATGGTAGGCGTAATCCCTACCTATTAGGTCGCATTTTGTTTGAAGTAGGTATGGCATAATAAATTAACAAAGTGGACTCTTGAGTTATTGAAATAAATCAGGACTCATACAGCCACAAGGGGGAGCCACGTTCAATGACCACGAGCCTATTAGGACAGTTGCATTGGCACATTTACATATCCTGAATGCAATTGGCTAAATTGATACACTGACTTATACATAGTACATACAATGCTTAATAGGATAGGCATTTAGGATACTACCAGAAATCCACGGTAACGCAACAAATGACGTCACAATAAATCTATTGCACGAACACTTGCTCCTACAAAAAACGTGTTTTATCTATTTTTACTAATTAAAAGAATAATTTTCTGTGCATTAAATAATAATTAAAATCACGTTTCCAGTTTAGGTAATCCCAAAGCCTTTTATAAAACTATCGGACTCGGACCCAACAATTTGCGCGCAGCCAATCAAAAATACCTCTAATCAAAAAACAGTACAAAATTGTCATAAATAAAGCAAAAATAGTACGTAATGATTTATGATAGATGGGTTCAACGTTTTTGTATCTAGCTTATTTAATATTCTACAGGCTTCCGCGGCGTCGACGTATAATTATGACTCATATCCTTCAATTTGATTACACGTTTGCCAAATAACAAAAACTGTTCGTTGATGGGTTTTTTTTAAACAAACCTTCTTTCTCACAACATTGTCTATGTTTTTGTTCTAGACATTTAAATTTTGGAAGTGCTGGCCATTGATATACATCATTATGCGTTGAAAGAAATTAATGCATAATTCATAATATCAGGTAGCTGGGAGGCGGGTATTTTTTTGTTTATTATATACTTTATAAGATGAATGTAGGTACTTAATTACGTATTCATAAGTATTATGTTAAACATCATAACCTTGATAACTGCACTTGGACATACTAACAAAAAGAAAAATAAACAGTCAATCAACTCCATATAAAGATAATAAATCTTAAAAGTCAAACAAGTGTGTTTTCCCAAACAAACAGTACGTACAATTTTTCCAGTACATACTCATAATATTTTCTTAGAATTAATTCTACTAATGAATGGTTACATCATGTATTATACAAAACATAAAATACTCAGAAATCTAATTTGAAATCGCAACAGCTGTATGTTAATTTGTTAACGAAGACACAAACGTCACTGTCATAATTATGTCCATAGAGGAGCGAAGTCTTTTTTTACGAACGCCATTTTTAAAACTCGCATCAGAACTAGCGAGTTCAAAGTCTAGCTATGAATTAGAACTAGCTATAGACGCTAGACGTCATTAAATTAGACTTTAGTCGTTTATAACCATAATATTAATTTTTTACCGACTTTATCTTAATTCTGTTCGTTAATTTCTTACCAACGTAAAAAAATGCGTGTCTAAAAATTAACGTTTTGACGACTTCTTGTCTATGACTATTTAAAAATAAATAGATGATTTGAATAAATTGATTACGTATGAAAGATTTCGATACGTTTCGACATGATAATTTATGTCGAACTAGCGAAAACACAAACTGTAAAGTTATAATTTAAGTTAAATAAAACAGTAAATGAAAGGTTCAAGATTTTTCTGATACAAAGTCGTCTGTCTTAAGAATGCACTTTATAAAGATGACGTCACTATTTAAATTAAGCAACCCGTCAATTGCTTGGATGTATGCAATTGAACATGTTAATCTTCATTTTAAATGCCAAGTTAAGAGCTTACTAAGCATTAATAGCTACTTAGGTCACGTGTAGGCTCGCATAGTAACAGGATTGTCACATAGGAAAGCACTGAATTTCGGTAAAATATTATACGATATCATGTCGGGTTTCTACTTAACAAAAAAAACCCTTAAAAATTTGAGACAAAATCGCTTATTTGCTTTTTTTAGGTAATCTTGGATTCGTCTCCTTCGTATTCTTTTAAACTTCGCAAAGTAATCAATACCGACTGGCAAAAGAATAAGGCGAAATCTATGAAATAATTTCACAATAATAATACAAAAGAATATTACGCGTAAAATCGGTTTATATTTTAATTAAATATTCCATCTGATAAGCGCGTCAAGAATTATATTTTAATTAAATATTCCATCTGATAAGCGCGTCAAGAATTATATTTTAATGATAACTGGTTGCCCGACTGCCTCGTTGGCCGAGTGCTCGTAAGTGCGACTGCCAGGCAAGGGTCTCGGGTTTGATTCCCGGGTCGGGCAAAGTATTACTGGGTTTTTAAAAATCTCAGTAGTAGCACGGAGTCTGGAAATGTACCCGGTATATGGAAATCGTGAAAAGTGGGTGTTACATTGTACAGTGGCATTAAGTGCCGTAATGTCACGATAATATTATTACCGTGGTAATGTGCACCTCTGCCTACCTCTTCGGGGATAAAACGTGTGATGTAATGATGTTATGATAAGTGATACATTTTTAAAGTTAAAGTCACAGGGATTCTCACACAATCGAACCAACAAAACTATGTAACCAATGGTCCTTGGGTCCTTGGGGAGACCAATGGTTAACAATGTACGTATTGTAGCTTATCTTTTTCAATATACATATTACATACCTTTAACTATCTACTAATCACTAATGAGTGAGAGTCTCCTCCAGTTTAAGCCATTTTTGCTGATCTTTTGCTGTTGTCATTCACTTCCCTTATGGCTGATATGGCATATGGTTATTTTAGGTAACATTGTAAGTAAACAATATAGTAAAACCAAATAAATGTCATTATTATACGCACCTATTACAGACCATCGCATTGCGGAAACAGAAATGAGATACCTAGTTACCTACTTACGTGCATGCAACGCCATAGTAACAATTTTACAAAGTCAATAATTAAATGAAATTTTCCTACAGATCACGCGAGCTTAGATGCGTTATCTTCCTAATAACATACTATTGCTGTAGGCATCACAGAAATATAAACAAACAATTTTGTGTTAGTATTTAATGAGTATGTAAGTAGGAGTGGTTGGGAGCTGGCCTCGAATTAAATGCAATCGTGCGATGCGAGTCTCATAATGAGGTAGTCATCGTGTCATCAAGAATTCGTAGCTAGGAGCAGTGTCAATTTATTTGATTGTTTTGCTATTGATTTAGATATACATATAAGGGGAACTGTCCAAGCTGCGTCATTTAACGAATGCATGCATCTTTCACAGACAATAGGCGGCCTATAAATGACAAATGTTTTTTTTATGACAAATGCTTTTTTTTGTGGAAGGAAAATCCGCCGATGACTTCTCCCGCTCGGGTGAGGCGAGAGGGAGTATCTCTTATTGGCTAAAAACCATCCCGTTCCTACTCCTGCACATCGAGCCGGAGCCCTAACAACCCGTTAAGTTCTAAATGACAAATGCTTGCATCTTGCTTAGTAACAATTAAAACTATCCACAAAGAGAGCAACGTTAAATCTGCCTATCGTTTTTGACGGAACGTGGATAAGCCTTACGCTTTTTAAGAAGATTCTGGTGTAATACAAGTTACGATAAAAATGTGGTGGTTCTAACCAAAAACACTGCTTCCCAATAGTTTTTTATCGTTGAAAAACTCATCTTCAATCAGAGCAGTTCCATAGCTGATACTATGCCCGTGCCTTGAACAGGTACCTATACATTTTTCTGCAAATTGATTATCTATACATCGAACTGTAATTGGTATATGCGTTAATCGATATAGTACGGAGCCGATTGCTTTTAGATTAAAATTAAAATAAAATTACGTAAACTGTGATAGCCGTCGCTTATGGCTTAACTATTAAGTTAAAATTTTCCCGACATCTTTATTTTTCCAATAAGTTATGGTTTAGCATTTTTTGCTAACTTCGTGCTTGCTATCAACACGATAAGGAAATTTTTCAAACTGTGTTAAGAATATCTCTGGAACGATCGAAGGCTTTGATAGAAACTCCATAATTATAAATTTCAGCCGTGAACAATCCGAAAAGGAAACTTCAATAATCAACCGGCGATCGAACTTTATGTGCATTAGACTAATTAAAACATCTTAATATTGTTTTTACCTTCTAAACAGTGACGCAACCTTCATTCAAAAGGCTATCCTTGAAACTTTGTATTGGACATATGAAGCTTCCTCTAAACTAAAAACCAAACAATTTTTGTTATTAACAATGACATTGTGTCTGTAATAGATTTCAATTAATAGATTGAATGAGACTGATCAATTAAAAAAGTGACAGATACATTGTGTAAAAAACAAAAGAAAAACCAATTTCTTAAACTTACACTTACACCAATTTTAAATCGCCATCTATCATCTAATAGAAAAACTAGAATCATATAATTATCCATATCAAGGTATATGGTACACGTCATTTCACCAAACAAACCCACGGCTATCAAATGCAAAACATGTTTAAAAAACACAGAAGAAAATGTTAAACAATCGTTACTTTTGAATACAATTTTGCTATGTAATGTTTTCCTTGCGAGGCATTTGATCTAAGTAACCTAACCTAGCTGTGACTAGTCTTGGCAGCCTATTGTTATTAAAACAACACGCTGTATATCAACGACTTTATGCGAAAATAGAATTGATGGTACAACAAAATACGTCAACGTTGGTCAATACAATTCATTCGCTTTCTTTATACTAAATCATTGTTAAATAATACATTGATTATTTTAGTTTATTTAACAAACATACATTAATTATTTTTATAATAATAGAACAGGCGTTTAATGCCCATGCCATATTTCATTAATTATACCTACCTAGACCTACAAGGCGATTATAACATGAATCAACTGTTAATGTCTTAGATAACCACTTATTAATCTTCGTCTTCATTTCATATTTATAACGAATACCTACATGATGTTCGAATGCCCAAACTGTACTACCAAAATGTACATTGATTATTTTTTTAAATTAAGAACATCTGTGACTTGTCTCTCTACTGACATGTCAATCTATGCTCACAAGTCAATCTTTTTTTTTTTTTGAGTGGGGAAAATCATCCAATGACTTCTCCCGCCCGGGTGAGGCGGGAGGGAGTGTCAGACTCTTACTGACTAAAAACCACCCCGTTCCTACTCCTGCACTTCGAGCCGGAGCCCCGGCAACCCGTTAAGTCTTCCGCGGCTCCGTATCGGCATCAGCCCTGTTAGGTCTGTGGTGGTCTGATGGCTCCTTGAGGCGCGCGCGGAACGCGACGCGCCGTACGCTCGGGCCTGGTTCCTGTCGGGCGGCGAGTCACCCGTGCTCGCCGTCCCCAGGCCCGTACTTACGGTGGCCGGAGATCGTCTCGCGATCCACGACGCCCGGAGTGTCTCTCGCGACGGCTCACAAGTCAATCTATGTTGACATTTTTGCAATAAGCTCATGCTTCCAGTGACCTACAGAAGATATTAGATAAAGACCTCAATAGACAGACTTGACTGGTTAAATCTATATCGAAGATTAGTAGAAATTGTTCCATCTTAAATTAAATCTAAAACAAGAAAACCACAAACCGAATAGAGGGCCCACTTTTCTCTACAAAGTCTGCAAACAATTGAATTTAGAACAAATTGTAGGATAAGAAATAAGAGCATAGTTCAAGTGACGTCATTTTACAACCTCTTGAGGGAATAAACGCAATCTGAACATTACTTGGCTTACTTAGGCCTTAGATAGCAGCTATTTATGTTTTATATTATGAAACTAACAGCCTTATGCGCTCAGTAACAAATTACAGACACTAGTCATATAATTAAAAGAATTATAAACCTCATTAAAACGAAGTGACCTTATGGATACACCAAGCAAGTGAGTGATGCGACCATTTAATTACAGTACAACCCATCTTGTAAAGTAATATTACACAAAAAATGTGTTTCAAAGTTATACCTACGTATAGAGATTTTATCAATGCTTATTTTTTGTTGACAATTGCTCAGGTATTTCCCCCTTTAAAACTACTGACGAAGAGATGTGAATCGTGTTCACATTACCATAAAAAAGGTAATGGTAAATATTTTTGCCGATGTATCCAGCACAAATCATGGTGAGATTGTGAATCGTTATTAACAATCTATGCGTTCAATAGGTCATAATCAGAGAGAATCTTCATGTTTTCCATTTAAAATTGGTGTATTAATATTATGAAACAGGTTTTATTTATTAAAGTTAAAATACTAGTCATAGAAAAAATCTGTAATCTGTCTGTATAGAAGCTACGATATTTGTAACTAAACTTATAATACCCTGCGTCGACGTCTTTTTTTTAAGCGCTAAAGTGATCTTTTGCTGTTGTCATTCACTTCCCTTATGGCTGATATGGCATATGGTTATTTTAGGTAACATTGTAAGTAAACAATATAGTAAAACCAAATAAATGTCATTATTATACGCACCTATTACAGACCATCGCACTGCGGAAACAGAAATGAGATACCTAGTTACCTACTTACGTGCATGCAACGCCATAGTAACAATTTTACAAAGTCAATAATTAAATGAAATTTTCCTACAGATCACGCGAGCTTAGATGCGTTATCTTCCTAATAACATACTATTGCTGTAGGCATCACAGAAATATAAACAAACAATTTTGTGTTAGTATTTAATGAGTATGTAAGTAGGAGTGGTTGGGAGCTGGCCTCGAATTAAATGCAATCGTGCGATGCGAGTCTCATAATGAGGTAGTCATCGTGTCATCAAGAATTCGTAGCTAGGAGCAGTGTCAATTTATTTGATTGTTTTGCTATTGATTTAGATATACATATAAGGGGAACTGTCCAAGCTGCGTCATTTAACGAATGCATGCATCTTTCACAGACAATAGGCGGCCTATAAATGACAAATGTTTTTTTTATGACAAATGCTTTTTTTTTGTGGAAGGAAAATCCGCCGATGACTTCTCCCGCTCGGGTGAGACGAGAGGGAGTATCTCTTATTGGCTAAAAACCATCCCGTTCCTACTCCTGCACATCGAGCCGGAGCCCTGACAACCCGTTAAGTTCTAAATGACAAATGCTTGCATCTTGCTTAGTAACAATTAAAACTATCCACAAAGAGAGCAACGTTAAATCTGCCTATCGTTTTTGACGGAACGTGGATAAGCTTTACGCATTTTAAGAAGATTCTGGTGTAATACAAGTTACGATAAAAATGTGGTGGTTCTAACCAAAAACACTGCTTCCCAATAGTTTTTTATCGTTGAAAAACTCATCTTCAATCAGATGTTCCATAGCTGATACTATGCCCGTGCCTTGAACAGGTACCTATACATTTTTCTGCAAATTGATTATCTATACATCGAACTGTAATTGGTATATGCGTTAATCGATATAGTACGGAGCCGATTGCTTTTAGATTAAAATTAAAATAAAATTACGTAAACTGTGATAGCCGTCGCTTATGGCTTAACTATTAAGTTAAAATTTTCCCGACATCTTTATTTTTCCAATAAGTTATGGTTTAGCATTTTTTGCTAACTTCGTGCTTGCTATCAACACGATAAGGAAATTTTTCAAACTGTGTTAAGAATATCTCTGGAACGATCGAAGGCTTTGATAGAAACTCCATAATTATAAATTTCAGCCGTGAACAATCCGAAAAGGAAACTTCAATAATCAACCGGCGATCGAACTTTATGTGCATTAGACTAATTAAAACATCTTAATATTGTTTTTACCTTCTAAACAGTGACGCAACCTTCATTCAAAAGGCTATCCTTGAAACTTTGTATTGGACATATGAAGCTTCCTCTAAACTAAAAACCAAACAATTTTTGTTATTAACAATGACATTGTGTCTGTAATAGATTTCACATTTATATGATAAGAGTCTGCTAAAACGGGTGTTTATTTATACTTATATGTGCCATTTAGTAAGGACTTAGACAAAACATCGGAATTATTGTTTTACTGAATAGTTAGTTCAGTCTTTTTTTAACTCTTCGCGTGGGCGGGCAGCGGACACTACGTCACATATAGAGATCATTGAGAAAACAGAGGGCCCTACCGGTAAGGTAAGTGAAAAGTCGACACCAAGTTAATTAATAGATACCATAAAAATAAGTGTATTGAGTTTTTGACATTAGTCAGCGGGTGCGCCCGAGTCCCCGTTGGATAAAAAGTAGCCTGTGTGTTATTCTAGACCATAATCTACCCCTGTTCCAAATTTAATCCAGATCCCTTCAGTCGTTTTGACGTGATAAAGTAACAAACATGACCACAAACATATAATATTAGTAAAATTATTGCTTAAACTATGGACTATCGTATATCAGGAGGTCATCCAGTAAGTAATGCAATATACAACATGTCCGTAATTAACGCACACCCTCAAACACCCCAATTAGAATATTATATTATAATAATAATTCTTATCATAATTCTTGTTTATTTTTCTTTATTTTGTATTGAATAATAGAATTTGTATGAATACAAATAAAACTGCGATTTTAAAAGTCTTATTGCTTTGACTTACGGTCCATTTCGATTTGTTTTATCAATACAGGGTTAATATGACAATAATTTCCGTAGTTTTAATTATTTTTGGGATAAAAAATTACCTATACTAAAAATTACCTCTATATAAATCGATTCAGTTAACGATTCTAAACAAACTATTTTCAGGATGTGCGTTATTTAAGTTACATGTTGTATAGGTAAGCTCTCTTTCTCTTGGCCACTATCCACCTAGGATAGGGTCAGCACTTACATTGCAAAGTTAACTTGACGTTAAAACTGCGACCTACTACTCGTAAACGTTATTTATTTATAGCTTTCAACACCATATTGAATGCTAACTGTAGTTGTTTCAACCCTTGCATGTATGGTGCAATTTTCATACAAATTTTTGTTCTTTGTGGTTTTTTTTAATGGCTTAAACCGGTAAACGATCAGACGGATCACCTGATGTTACGCAAACGGCATCGTCCATGGACACCCGACACCAGAGGCGTTACAAGTGCGTTATGGCCTTTTGGAGATTAGGAATTTGAGGATTTTTGGGGATTCAGGGTTTGGAAAAGTTGTTTCACATCGGTTTTCTGTGAGGCCGCCCAGTCGGCCCATTGGTGCCTAAGTATGACTCTCCTACACTTATCCTACAATCTTGGCAGGGTAGTCGTAATATCAGGTGTGATCACAAGCGTAGCATTAAGTGAAGATAGACGACATATCACCCCTTACGAGTGCATAAAATGGACCGATTTCCTATTAAACTGTCAAACACCAAGCGGTCACCGGTGACCGCAACCTATTGTTCTATAATTGTGTCTACAAAACCGGTACTCGACGAGTTAAGGACTTAATTACTATAGAATCCAATTCATAAATTCGAACATCTATCACTAAATGAATAGCAGAAACATACAAATATACGAGTAATTATCGTCAATTTTGAACCAGTTACGAAACGCTTGCCATCGGCACCGGTAAGCTGTTTGGAATGGAAATTCTGAAAATTCATCCACTGGACCATGTAGCGTCCGTAATGTATTTATGGCGAGTAATTTGCCGCAACATGATAGTACATTAAATTATTATTTACATACCTATCACTGAACCGGAAAATGTAGATACTTATGACAAGAAGAAAGATACAGTATGAATTACCTTTTCTGAGAAAATGGATATATTTATCCAAAGTTAGAAACCCGTTAGAAAACTAAAGAAAATATGAATGGATTGTTTGTTAAAGCAAAGCATGCGAAAGAATGTCAATATGCGATAACGTCTAATAGGCGAAAGAAGATGTTGAGTCGATAACAAGTTACTCGGGATAAATGCAAACGAGGAGGAATCAAGGAGATCGAATACAACAGCCTGTAGGAAACGTGGAACACGTGTCTTTCTTCATGAGAATGGTTTATGAATAAAGGCGGAATGTAATAACAAGGAAACATAAATTGAATGAGACTGATCAATTAAAAAAGTGACAGATACATTGTGTAAAAAACAAAAGAAAAACCAATTTCTTAAACTTACACTTACACCAATTTTAAATCGCCATCTATCATCTAATAGAAAAACTAGAATCATATAATTATCCATATCAAGGTATATGGTACACGTCATTTCACCAAACAAACCCACGGCTATCAAATGCAAAACATGTTTAAAAAACACAGAAGAAAATGTTAAACAATCGTTACTTTTGAATACAATTTTGCTATGTAATGTTTTCCTTGCGAGGTATTTGATCTAAGTAACCTAACCTAGCTGTGACTAGTCTTGGCAGCCTATTGTTATTAAAACAACACGCTGTATATCAACGACTTTATGCGAAAATACAAAATACGTCAAAGTTGGTCAATACAATTCATTCGCTTTCTTTATACTAAATCATTGTTAAATAATACATTGATTATTTTAGTTTATTTAACAAACATACATTAATTATTTTTATAATAATAGAACAGGCGTTTAATGCCCATGCCATATTTCATTAATTATACCTACCTAGACCTACAAGGCGATTATAACATGAATCAACTGTTAATGTCTTAGATAACCACTTATTAATCTTCGTCTTCATTTCATATTTATAACGAATACCTACATGATGTTCGAATGCCCAAACTGTACTACCAAAATGTACATTGATTATTTTTTTAAATTAAGAACATCTGTGACTTGTCTCTCTACTGACATGTCAATCTATGCTCACAAGTCAATCTTTTTTTTCTTTGAGTGGGGAAAATCATCCAATGACTTCTCCCGCCCGGGTGAGGCGGGAGGGAGTGTCAGACTCTTACTGACTAAAAACCACCCCGTTCCTACTCCTGCACTTCGAGCCGGAGCCCCGGCAACCCGTTGAGTCTTCCGCGGCTCCGTATCGGCATCAGCCCTGTTAGGTCTGTGGTGGTCTGATGGCTCCTTGAGGCGCGCGCGGAACGCGACGCGCCGTACGCTCGGGCCTGGTTCCTGTCGGGCGGCGAGTCACCCGTGCTCGCCGTCCCCAGGCCCGTACTTACGGTGGCCGGAGATCGTCTCGCGATCCACGACGCCCGGAGTGTCTCTCGCGACGGCTCACAAGTCAATCTATGTTGACATTTTTGCAATAAGCTCATGCTTCCAGTGACCTACAGAAGATATTAGATAAAGACCTCAATAGACAGACTTGACTGGTTAAATCTATATCGAAGATTAGTAGAAATTGTTCCATCTTAAATTAAATCTAAAACAAGAAAACCACAAACCGAATAGAGGGCCCACTTTTCTCTACAAAGTCTGCAAACAATTGAATTTAGAACAAATTGTAGGATAAGAAATAAGAGCATAGTTCAAGTGACATCATTTTACAACCTCTTGAGGGAATAAACGCAATCTGAACATTACTTGGCTTACTTAGGCCTTAGATAGCAGCTATTTATGTTTTATATTATGAAACTAACAGCCTTATGCGCTCAGTAACAAATTACAGACACTAGTCATATAATTAAAAGAATTATAAACCTCATTAAAACGAAGTGACCTTATGGATACACCAAGCAAGTGAGTGACGCGACCATTTAATTACAGTACAACCCATCTTGTAAAGTAATATTACACAAAAAATGTGTTTCAAAGTTATACCTACGTATAGAGATTTTATCAATGCTTATTTTTTGTTGACAATTGCTCAGGTATTTCCCCCTTTAAAACTACTGACGAAGAGATGTGAATCGTGTTCACATTACCATAAAAAAGGTAATGGTAAATATTTTTGCCGATGTATCCAGCACAAATCATGGTGAGATTGTGAATCGTTATTAACAATCTATGCGTTCAATAGGTCATAATCAGAGAGAATCTTCATGTTTTCCATTTAAAATTGGTGTATTAATATTATGAAACAGGTTTTATTTATTAAAGTTAAAATACTAGTCATAGAAAAAATCTGTAATCTGTCTGTATAGAAGCTACGATATTTGTAACTAAACTTATAATACCCTGCGTCGACGTCTTTTTTTTAAGCGCTAAAGTGGAATTGACTAAAGGGATAGGAGTATTTCTATCATTGTAATATGTCTCTTTTTTAAGGGGGGAAAATCATCAAATGACTACTCCCGCCTGGGTGAGGCGGGAGGAGTGTCAGACTTTTACTGACTAAAAACCATACTGTTCCTACTCTTGCACGTCGAGCCGGAGCCCCGGTAACCCGTTAGGTTCTCCGCGACTTCGTCGACGTCTAGGGTTAAAAGTTTTGATACTTATTGTGATTTATTGACATCGGTGACCGATGTCAGCGGAAGATTTGCCTTTAACAATTTTCTATTGGCAGTCTAAACCATAAACCTAATTTATTTACTGGTTACGTAAGTTACATCTTAAGCTTTGTTACGTAATTAAACGTTAAAAATACAATTTAATTTGCCGTGCAACACGTGTAAGGCCTCGTGTGATGCTGTTTACAAAAGGTAGTGTGCATAGTTTTCAATATTTTTACGCATTAAACATTATTGGACATTCCTACAAAATATCTGGTAAAACAACGATTTAGAATGGTAGAAGACAAACTGACGATCATTTTACGCCTTCAGTTATCAACTTATAATATTAGAAAACTAAGAATACATTATGATATTATAACAGTGCAGGATTACAGCACTGCCTCGTTGGCCGAGTGGTCACAAGTGCGGCAAGGGGTCTCGCGTTAGATAACCGGACCGGGAAAAGTACTACTGGCTTTTTTTGAATTTCTCAGTAGTAGCACGGAGCCTAGAATTGTGCCCGGTATATGATAATAGGCTCAACCCCTATTACATGGGATTCATAACTTATATAGTGAAAAGTGGGTGTTACATTGTACAGTGGCATTGAGTGCCGTAATGTGCACCTGGATGAAAGGCGTTATGTTATGTTATGTTATGTTATGTTACGATCACAACACAAAATTTTGGTAAAAAGGTTTTAAAGCTGGTGCTACAACAGCAATATATTATTGCACAAGCGAACTCTTCAGGTAATTACGAGTTTATTATCATTTTAATGGACGAAGGGTCATTGTCATGATAGCGGTAATGAAGAAAGGGCAAGGAAAATAACAATACAAGTAAATTATACGGATAAATAAACAACTGTTTGGTACTTGGACTTTTAACTGAATACATGCTACATTTTTTTAGTTATCGCCTTTCGATTGAGTATTCCTATGAACAACTCTAGTAGCACTAGCATCCTAGGGATTGGACACTTTTGTCTGAGCAAACTAAATTACTAATAAGGAAGCGCTGCACTAACCAGTAATTGTGGTAATTACCAACAAACGTCTGAGCAGACACGAAATTTAAAAATGCCACCAAGTCCTACGTTTACATCGCGTTTTCATTTCGAAAAAAAGCTTTATTTTTATTTTAACGTTTTGACCTTCAATCCAGTTATCGAAATTGTTATTTTGGTTTTAGTTACCAAATCAAGGAGGAACGACCGCAAGAAACTCGTTTTGCATTTTGCGTGCTCATGTCATGTAAGAAAATGAGATTTCGTTTACGAAATGCAGATATTTATGAAATTCAATTAGTCCAAAATCTGTTTGTTTTGAATATTGCGTAAAAAGAGCGCCAGCAAAAGCAACTTTGTCCTTTTGAGATTTTTTCTAACTTTGTACCTGAAATTAAAATATTGTACAGACTCTTCAACAACTTCAACGGATTTACAATTTTATTACTAATCCATTAAGTCGCTAATTCACATTTATAAAATCATCTTTGAGTAACTCGATTATTTGCCTGTCTATCTATTCTGAATTCTTACAAAACTTATTCAAGAATTTGTTTACAAAACAAGAATTAGACGTCAATATTTTTACAGAACGTGTTCATTTTCAACCATCCACAACTTGCCACAGGTTATAACTTACAAATCTCTAGCTAATTAATTTGTTTCACTAAACCAATGACAAGACCGTCTGTTTGCTTGTTCCAAACTTGACTTAATTCAATTATTATTTTTACCTATACCTACTTAATATAGTGCCACTTGGTGACAGCACCGAAAATGCAAAAAAAAAGTAGAAACCGTTCCTACTTTTTATACAAATAAATAGAAAAAAAATGGGATTTTCGATGTTTACAAATACAAAATAGGTATCATCTGTGTTTTTGAATTATTTAGCGTTCAAAACATTTAATAACGGCATTGTTGTTGATACGATAGGCAGATTTCCAAGATTTGTTTTCTATTGAGAATCATATTTTTAGAGTATGTTAATCGTTTTTGTTATTACTATTTTTTAGATTATTATCCGGTTTCAGAGAACATAATAAAACACAGTTATATAAGGATGTTTACAAAATAATACAATCTGAGTCATTCTCTCGAAGATCAAAATATAGGCATGGTCTACTTACATTTTTTCCTAAAAATGATAATTTGAATTTAGATTTCGAATCTATATTTTATCTACGCTGCGAGAACTAGTGTTGTGAATGTGAATAACGGTGATTTTCAACCTGACTTAGCAACTATGTTTAAAAAAGGATACTTGTTAATGTTGTTGAATAGACAGGTAGGTAAGTAGTATTTTAGGTCTGACAATTATCTACATGGATGAAGGTGCTTTTCAGAAACAACTGATTCTATTTTTTGCCTTTTGTGGATTGAAACTAAAAATTCGTAGTTCTGAAATTGCATAAATCGGAAAATAAAAGTTCTATCGGCAAAATAGGTAATATTTTTAAGACCATTTATATCTGTTGACTACATATATAGTTTTCTTCTACTTATCTGATTATTTAGGATTTACATAACACAAATTCGAACAAAATAAACATAAGCAACAAATTACAGAAACAAATCAATATATATATACATATTTATGTAAGTTTCTTAGTAAAACAACATTACTTATTAATTTTCTTAGATTCTACGTCTAGCACAGAACAGGTGGTCAACTAGATGTAAATAAATAAATATGGTGATTTGAAAGACTATTTCCGCGTAAAGTGCGAGCGGTGCCATCATTCGCATAGCGCACGTTGCGCCCGCACATAATCGCGACTTGTTATTATAAATCACGTGCGAAAACCGGCGCACTAGCATCGCTATTAAAATTATATAAATGTAATAGCTGTACCTAGCACCTACTGGTATCTTTCAGATAGAAAGGATTTTTTCCTTTTTAAAGAATTAAAACCCATGAGATAATTCTTATAGTGATTACATCCACTCACGAGATGACTCTTATTACATCCTCCCGTACTTAGGTAATAAGACAGCATTTTCAACACTATCAAGAAGTCGAATTTCGACGTAAATTTCATACAGAATCTATCAAAATTCTATCTATATGTGTATGGTATATACGGCAGTAGGTGAATCTACATATATCTACATCACATCTACAGGGAGATAGATTATTTAGATTAGCTATAAACCATAATATGGATGCCCGAACGAGGATCTTACCTACAAAACAAAATTCCAAGGGAATACAGTTGTTTTCCCGAAACTTTGTGTACATTTTCAAAGATAGTCTGATAACTCCATATCAAAATAATTTTAATTATTATTTCTGATAATAGAGTCACTTAAAAAAATACTATAACAGCTATAATTGTTCAATTATTTATCATTTCTCGTGGAAAATATACGTATAAAATTACGTCAGTGAATCTACTTATATCTAGAGGTAGTAATAGCAATGTCAAAAACAATCTGATTCCCTTTGATCTATCCTATTCAATTCAATAAGCCAGTGTCTGCTATGGGGTGTATCAATGGAACTAGATATAGTAAGTTGATTAACCTTGTATTATTTAATACGATCAACTCGACAGGAGCACAGCAGCAACAACTCGGAGCCTTAGGTACATATGTAGCGATAAAGCATTTTCTACTAGCTCTTATTTTTTTTAAACATAGACGACACTGGGGGTTTTATCCTATAAATTGGCTCTATTTACAAACATACAAGTTGACACACATCACACCCAGAGCCGGAACAAATCTTACACGACCAGCTGTGATTATCCTATGGACCCGCCAGAAACCTTAACTCGGTTCTTCGTTCTCCTATTGAGTATTCTAAAATTGACCAACTAGAATTTCTAAATCAGATCAACATCTCAAATTACATTATTGCCTATCTGTATGCAAATTTTATAGAGCTAAACAGTTCGTTTGCTTGCTAATGTTTAGAACTGTCAGACCGATTAGAACATTTTTTGTGTCTAATAATATATTTAAACTCTTGAAGATGATTAAAGGCTGAAAACATCACGCAAAGTTAAGTAGCACTGCATAATGGTTATTGTATTATAACTACATCGCTTTTTATGGCATCAAGGTGGCAAATATGCTTTTGTTCCACATAATACCTGATCTAGTATCTAAAGAACTTATTCTAGCAAACCCTAACCTATTAGTCTGATGTCTGCAATACCGGAGGCATGCTCATTGCTGATCCTATTAAAGTCTTGTATTATTTTTGGAACATTTCGGTAGGTAGCACATTTCACAATGAGATTTTTTGCAACGCAGATTGCCTAGCTTGACCTAAGGTCTTGAAGAAGTATTATGGCGATTGGCTAGTGTACATCGAGCTCGTGTTATAAGATCACAACAAAAACCACAAACCAGTAACCGCTAGTTATAAAAGTAATAAATAAAATTAAGAAGAATCAAACTCACAATAGGATAATATCAAATACTTAAGCGCTGTTTGCGGTTGGACAACAAAAAGTTATAAAGAAAACAATAGCTCTGTAAGTCGTTCAATCATCACCTCATCGTTACCGCTTGATTGAGTCACAATTATGCAAAAAGTATGGTGCAGCAGGAATTTATCATTGTTTTCATAAAAATAAAAATCAATTCTTGTCTTTTGGTCTATTTAAGGGGTCTGTTTTGGTTTAGTGTATATAGGATTCGTATAGAAATAAAACGTAGGTTCTCAGTTTTGCTACTATAACAAAATTGTATTATTATGTTCTAAAGACGCAGATCTTTAGAATCTTATGTTTACTATGGCCATGAGTGAGTTATCTATGGAATGATGTGGAAAATGCAGTTAATGGGGCAATTCTAGTTCTCAGCTTAAAGTTCACATGCCATAATGGCGACAAGGAAACTGTTCTTAATTAGAAATAATCCGTTACATGTCACAAAGAGTTTATAAAAAGCCGTTACAATACGCGAGATCATTTAAAAATAGAATATCAACAAGAACAGATTAGTTATTAATATTTTATGACAAATGAGACATTTTTATAGATTTTGTAGATTTTTTTTTTAAATCAAATCTTTTTGGGAAAACCATACAACTTTCTACCTAAAACACGAAGACCCGTTTGTAAGATCCATTTAAGTCTAAAGTCTCGATCTGTCTTCTGAATTGATTAAATAATAATCTATAACGTAATTTATATTTGTAAATAAAGTCAAGAGATAATAGAAACGGAATGCCATTCCTGTTTCCAATAATATAATGTTATAGCCATTAATTTGTTTAAATATAATAATTATAATGTTATGCCTACATTACTTGGACGAAACTTCAAATAACATTGACACAATATCGGTAATCGGCATCAGCAGCTTGACATATCGGTAACTTCATAAATCATGCAGCATGTTGGTTCGGCTCCACTGGACAATACTCAAATGTAGTCAGTAGTCAGTAGTTAAATTCCAATAGTAGGTAATATAATACATAATTTAATACTTTAATTCTAATGTAGACAATCTAGTTTCCTTACGGCATCGAGCATTTCTTTCTTTATTGAAAAAAGAGTTTCCTTTTTCTTCTATAGAAGCACTATTTCTATGACTTGTCAGTATGCATATGTGAGCACCATGTTAGACTTGAGATATTTATTTTTTATTTTAGTAAGTTATTAGTATAATGCGTCAAGCGTGTCTTTTTCTTACATATGCGCACAGTATTGAAATATGTATCAGAGACATTGTAGAACATACTTTTTTAAAAGAGTAACGAATGGAGTTTATTGCTCGTTCTTCTCCATTCGAATCTACGTTTTGGAATGAGCACCTAGCTTCACCTAATTTCACTGACGGACTGACTGACAGACTATTATTTATTTTGTATTTGTTGACATTTCAAAAGTACCAAACTATGGTTTAATTGAAATAAATGCTTTGACTTTGACTTTGACATGGAAGCTGCACGTGACTGCTACTTCTAAGTCGCGAGATTTGTTAGGCCCATAGCACACGGCGTATTTTTATACGCGCAAGAAACGCGTCTATTAGGAACACTCGTGTGCCATAGACACTGGTTGTTTTTTTTGCGGGGCGAAAATCATCCAATGTCTTCTCCCACCTTGGGTTAGGCGAGAGGGAGTGTCAGACTCTTATTGACTAAAAACCACCCTGTTCCTACTCCTGCACCTCGAGCCGGAGCCCCAGCAACCCGTTAGGCCTACGCTGATTGTTGAGTTTGCAAAGATGCTACTTGCTTCGTGTGTTTAGTTAGGAGGTTACAAGGTTGCGTTCAATCTAGTATGAAGCGAATATACGTGTATTACGCGTTGCCTGTGCGTATAAAAATATGTCGTGTGCTATGGGCCTTAGTTCACTAAAACCACAGAATTGGGTAAACCAATACAAGACGCCGTCTGCCTATAATGACACAAGTATGACACATTCCGTATCATACCGTCAATACATAGCATTTATTTTCACAGAACATTTTCGTGTTTTATGCGAATTTTATGTTAGCAGATATACCTACCTACAAGACATGACTTGAATAAAGTAATTAAAATAATGGCCGTGAAGACATCCTGTTTACTAACTGTCATCAAGCAGTCAATTAGCTAGGTATCTATAACGTACAAACTTTCTTCATAGAGGGCCTAAGAGTTAACTAATTTAATAAGAACCGAGGGCCAAAATTCTACTAAAACTTAAAAATGCTTGTGTCCGTTTTGTTTTAAGAGTTACTTACATCGTCACTAAAATATTTGAAAAGGGCTGTGACGTAACTGGCATCAGCAGTATTCTAATCGCAACAGTTAGAAAGTGGCTCACGGCCTCTTTCGTCGGCCCTTCGCAACTGGCGACATTAATCATAGACAATAATAAGGAACATGATGCGTATTGTGACGGCAAACGAAGGCGCGAACATTAAGTATTACAGATAATCACATGCAAATAAAATTGAATTATTAATATTCTTATTCTTATTCATATTATTCTCCCAAAGCTTTTTTTTAAATAGGAATAATTGTACTAGCTTATAATTAAATTACGTATTAGTTGCAGATCTTTTACATATAAATAATTAAATACTAAACTATACAAACAAATACTGATAAGATACCGATAAAAAGAGAAAGCTAAAATAACAAGTAGGACTTCAAAAATCCAATCGAGTAATTACCATTAGTATAAATTATTTTAGTTGGCTTGTTCTAAAAGGCTTTTTTTTTTTTTTTTTAAGGGGGGAAAATCATCGAATGACTGCTCCCGCCTGGGTGAGGCGGGAGGGAGTGTCAGACTCTTACTGACTAAAAACCACCCCGTTCCTTCTCCTGCACGTCGAGCCGGAGCCCCGGTTACCCGTTAGGTTCTCCGCGGCTCCGAATCGGCATCGGCCGTATTGGGCCCCATCTGTGGTGGTCTGATGGCTCTTTGAGGCGCGCGCGGAACGCGACGCGCCGTACGCTCGGGTCTGTTTCTGGTCGGACGGGGGGCCACCCATGCTCGCCGTCCGCAGGCCCGCGCTTACGGTGGCCATAGATCGTCTCGCGATCCCCGACGCCCGGTGTGTCCTTCGCGATGGCTGGGTTTCGAGGAGGCAGCGCTTCGCTGCCTCACGCGTCCCGCCTCCTCCTTAGCTAGCATGACTGCTTCGCAAAAGGAGGAGACGGCATCCCAGTCCCCCTCGCTCCGCATCATGGCCTGCACTAGGCCCGGACGCGAGAGGTCGCCATCGCCGATCACTTCCCTGAGGACACGGCGGTGCTCAGCCCACGAAGGGCATTCTCCCACCGTGTGTTCCACCGTGTCCTCAGGGCGGTCCTCGCAGTGATGACACCCGGGCGTTTCCTCCCGCCCCATCAGACACAGGTACCTCCCGAAACTTCCATGTCCGGTGAGGACCTGCGTCAGGCGGTAGGTGAGGACGCCGTAGCGTCTCTCAAGCCACTCCTCAAAGAGGGGACTTACCGCTGTGATGGCAGCGAGCCCAGCCCTCGGTTGCGACAGTCGTTGCTGCCATTCCGCCATGAGATCGCGCCGGAGCTCATCCCGCCACGCACCTATTTGGCGCGGCAGCGGGGTTTCGCCCCGGCGACGTGCCTCCGCGCGCATGCTGTATACGCGCGCGAGCACCTTCGCCTCCAGATCCCACGGCGGTAATCCGGCAAGGAGGTTCGCCGACTCCCCAGAGATCGTGCGGTATCCGCGGATCATTCGGATCGCCATGACCCTCTGTGCCATGAGCAGCGTCCGAGCGGGACGCCGCAACAGGTTTGGCGCCCAAACAGGGGCGCCGTAGAGGGCCATGGACCGCACGACCCCGGGGTATAACCTCCGGCAGGAGGCGTTTGGCCCCCCGAGGTTGGGGAGGATGCGTTTAAACGCAGCCCCCGTCCTCTCCAACTTTGGAGCCAAACGTCGGAAGTGTTCTATGTTCTAAAAGACTAAACTCATAATATGGGTAACTATAATTTTAATACTTTTTTTTAAGGGGGGAAAATCATCGAATGACTTCTCCCGCCTGGGTGAGGCGGGAGGGAGTGTCAGACTGTTACTGACTAAAAACCACCCGGTCCTTCTCCTGCACGTCGAGCCGGAGCCCCGGTTACCCGTTAGGTTCTCCGCGACATAATTTTAATACTAACAGGATAAGTCGTAAATAATTTAATAATTCGATGTCATAATGGGTACTTGATAGTACCAACTAATGTCTTCAACTACTTGCGCGATTTTATTTGACATTTTCGTATACATAATAGGTGCTTATTATGATTTTAGTGTGCACGTGCAGTCGTGCACAGAATTCAATATTAAGGCCGATGATTTAATATTTGAACAACTTCAATAAGATGCGATGTTTGTTCGAAAAATATGTTTCTTTCTTAAAATATAGGTAAGTAGGTGTGTAAATAATGGAATAATAATTAATAGTCCTAATTATTACCTCAATGTTTGTAAATAGGGTTGCCACCCGTACTTTATAATAAAGTATAGTACGTTATTTAAAGTAATTGTACTCTATACTTTACAAGAATAATAAAGTACACGAAAATACGTTATTTTTGCAAACTTTAGGTATTTCTATTATAGTCGGTAAGTATTTTTCGGTAAACTTATAGATTCGATATCGATATTTATCGATTTATGTTGAATCGATAACTCGCCAGCGCCACTTAGACAATTTCTAGTAAAGATGCAATTGTTTAGTAAAGGTACTAATTTAATAGAAACTGCAAAAAGCAATAAATAATATATTTTTAAATATAACATAACTACATAAAAATAAATTGTTCTTTATTTTTGTACTGTGTACTTTTTTTCTTACCTATAATCGTCAATGTACTTTAAATACCAAAGAAAAAGGTGGCAACCCTATTTGTAAACGATAACACTTAGGGTACCTATAGAGGTATATGTTCTGTGGATAACACACGCGCCCACGATAAAGGTGAGGAGAGAAAATACTTTTATAAAGATAAATAAAAAAAAATTACACCAATATAAAATTTAAAAAAAAGGTATACATACATCAATATAGATAGAATTTTTTTTTAAGGGGGAAAATCATCGAATGGCTGCTTCCGCCTGGGTGAGGCAGGAGGTAGTGTCAGACTTTTACTGACTAAAAACCACCCCTTTCATTCTCCTGCGCTTCAAGCCGGAGCCCCGGTAACCCGTTAGGTTCTCCGCGACTATATAGATGGAATGGTCGACGCAGCAGTTAGTCGGTGCGCTAAACGCCGCGTTACGGATCGCTGTTTCGTTTCCCGCGCAGAATTTACTTACAGAAGTTACAGATAGCTGTAACAGTTAACTATCAATTTATGAATTTAAATAATATTTTATGATAAGACAAACATAATGCTTTTATAATAATATTAGCATATTACTATGCTATTAATATTAGCATATTACTATGCTAATATTATTACATTTGGTTAACACAAATAAGGATTTTAAAAACCGTCCTCCACCTTGCACCATTAATTTAATTTTTTCTATAGCTCATTCATGCATTATTTATACATCTAGCAACACAGCATTGACAATAATGGAACCATGCCAGCTGCACGAGGCTAGGCTGAGCTCTAGACATTAAAATATACATTACACTATATCCTGATTCACTCAGGATGCTCTAACAAGGAAATGTGGAGATATCCTTACTAATTTATGCTACAGAAATAGTTTTAGTCTGCCTTGGTTTTAAGCCTGTTTAGGTATAACATGGATGATTTGTGTAAGTATATTATAGAGGTAGATGCACTACTTTTGTAGTATGAGTTTCATTATAATACTTAGCATAAAAACTAGGCATATTATACCTTATTGTTAAATGTTTACTATTTCTTATTATATAAAACTAAATAAACTGCTTCATCATTATTTTCGTCAAGATGCTGAGAAATTAGCTAGAGTGGTCCTACAACAATACTTTTTTATTGTTCTGTCAGTTCAACATAAGTCTAATAGATGGCGTTACAAGGTTCTTAGTCCAGTAATTTTTTTTTCAAATTTTTTGAATATTATTGTAAACAGAGATGTTATAATACAATTATATTTATGTTAGATAAAATTAACGAAGTTTGTGTTCAACAGAAAAAAATCGTTTTGAAATATTGAAAAAAGATGGAAAGATAAGCAACAAAATTCTACTACATAAAATCTTCACTCATTTGAATTTATTAAGTAGGTAACTACTTAAAATAAACATGGTATTTAAATAACAGGTTTCCAAATTAGAACAAACAAAAGTAATTACGTAAAACTAAAGTATCAGTAAGCATGTAAGTTATGTTTAATTATAACTTACCACATAAATGGTATGGTTGGATACACTGGTACACACCAATGTATTTTCTTCACATCGATTTATAACAAATTGGTTTAGAATGTAATCCGATAAAAACTATATTAAATTGATTAAAACAATTGTGTTGGTAAACAAACTCGTGTTTTGACTTTTTTGACATATCAAAATATCAATGACAATGACAAAACATTTGACACTATCAACGTCAAAAATTTAGAGCGTTCGCAAATGTTGTTATGCAGAACGCAATCGTAGTTGTTAGTTACCTTTACAAGAAAACTTACATTTTATATTATTAAAAAGACAAGCGTGATTTAATATTAGTATTTTTAAATTTTAAACCAAAGTATCTTTGAGAATAATTACAGTATAGAAAAGAAAATAATTCCTTCCATATTTAATTTTATTCTCTAACTAACGTCGTAAACACCCTTTTAAGTTTTTAAATTTGATTACTTGACTTTGTAGCTCGATCAAATATTTTTTTGAATGTTATTCAAGGACGTTGAAAAAATGAACTAATGACCTTATTTTTTTTCTTTTCAGATTTAGTCAACATGTTCTTCAAGTTTCCGAGATTATGATATTTCCTGACAGCAAAATGTTGGAGGTACCAGACAACGTAAGTGTTCAGAATTCAAAATATCTCTATACCAAAATTCGTTACTTTAATCTGATTAGGGCTAATGATGATGAATCTGATCAAGGGGTCAACAACTTGCCTGTCTGGTGTTTGTTGTTGATAAATTAGTTTGGAATTAACTACATTTCTACTTACCTACATCCAAAACCACCGCTTCATATTCACCACCGATCACCGGTTTACAGTATAATTTTTATTTAATAATAGGAACTAAAACTGATTGCTTTAGTGCCCACGTATTGGGTGCATATGATAGGTAATAAGAATACTTAGCTGTCGTAATAAATGCAGAAATCAGTTTTTCCTTAGATTGCCCTAATGAGAGATATCCACTTACGGTTTCAATTTATTCTGCATGCCCTGCCCTCGAATGGTTTTAATTATAGTATCTCATACACCAACAGCTTGCATGTCTCTGTTTTCAATTGGAAGAGTTCCAACGTTACCTTAGTACTTGATCGAGATTCATTGACTCGTTTTAGCTTTATAGAAAATGGCTGTGTTTAAAACAGTGATAAGGTCTAAGTTTTAGTGGGTTTTCGCGATACTGTCCGTCCTTATGTAGGTAGGTGCTTATGTACTAGATTATTTAAACAATATGCCCGAATTAACACGCATGATTGTCTTTAGAAACTAAATCGTTTGTTAGCAATTGCCTTCGTATTTGCCTAATGAGTTTTGTAATTAGTGAGCAGTTAAATTCTGGTTTTAGGACCATAACCAATTGTAACTAACTGAAGAATAACGAGATCTTCATGTGTTTTAATGAGAAGCATGTTTGTACCCTTTATTTGCATAAATCTGTAAGACAATGTTGGGTCTGTTTTAATGAGCGTAAATATTGACAACAGTATTTAGCGACCGTGTCATTTTTACTTATGAGCTGTGGGTTTTCGGGGCTGACGATTCTTCTGTGTTGATTTGATTTTAGGCATAAATTAACTTTTTTTAAGGGGGAAATATCATCGAATGACTTCTCCCGCCTGGGCGGGAGGCAGTGCCAGACTCTTACTGACTAAAAACCACCCCGATCCTACTCCTGCACGTCGAGACAGAGCCCCGGTAACCCGTTAAGTTCTCCACGGCAGGCATAAATTGACTTAGGAATACGACTATGAACGTTATTGTTCTTAATATTTTCTTGGTAAACGTTAACATTCATATTATTTTATTGTTAAGTATTTATTGTCACGGGTCAGGACAGTGTTTGTAGGTACTTAACATGAACTAAACGACATATTCACCAGGAAAATCGAGTCCTTACTTTAACCGCAACCGTACGAATTTGAGACCGGACCACCATAAAAAATGTAGTTGTTAAAAATATCTAAATAGGTACCAAGGTAAGCGTGCTAAAAATGCAAACAATGCTATTTTATATCTTTAGGTAGGTAGAAGTTCTTTGAAATAACATAAGTAATCAATTGATTAGGTACTTATGTCATTACATAAGAGATGCAAATTTATGAAAACAACAAAGTTGAATCACTATTTTCTGGGGAAACACACGTTTCCTTTCCCGTCAAATTTTGATTTAAATTATCTTTATTTTGTGGCCAAATCTATGCATAAAATTGTCAAACACCGAGCGGTCACCGGTGACCGGAACCTACTGTTCTTTAATTGTGTCTATAATGACGGTACTCAACGAGTTAAGAATATGGTTTGACAATGGTGTTATTGTATTTAGTATCTTTAATTAGTTTCCTACATGCCATTTTTTTACTTTTATGAACTTAGTAAAAATAACTTGATATATACAAAAGGACTATCAAGCTTAAAAATCTAAAAGTATCGACAGATGTGCCGACCGCTTTCAGATTACGGGGGCAATACTGCACTACATTCAATTTAATAAACCATTTTTATCACCACACCATGTTCTTAAAACCACTGAAAGAAATTACTTAGTTACATAAACAACTCCACTGATTTTTTTCCAATGATTAACTAATATATCATAGTACCCATTCATCTCGTTTTATTAGACCAGTAATTATCGTAAAACTGTAAATACCTCTATGCATTCGTAACACAGAATTAGAGCTAGGTACTCGATATAATCGTTCACATTCACATACTTTTGTGAATACCGTTCAGTGTAAGATTAACTTCGTTAACCGATGCACGAAATCTTTGTTAAGTCTGCATTGAACTGCAAATGTCGATCAATACCTAAATATTAATGTAAATTTAAATCGGAAGTAACAATTTTGTACAGTCATAACCTATACCTATTGGATAAAATTAATTCTGTTGTAAATTTTCGTAAATTAATTGTGTTAAAAACATTTTTAAAAAAGGCTATGTTCGGAAGTGTAATAACAGCGTTTAACTTTCCTGATTGTCAATTTTTTGGGTAAGATTACTATTTGTTTTATTTTATTTGTTATTTATGTAGGTGTAAGAACATTATTTAGGCAGCCGTGAGAACAATAAAATAAGTAGGTACCTATGGTAAACAAAATAACAAAACGTAACAGAAAAATCAATGAATAATTGTGGTTAATTTAAATCGGTTTAAATATATATTTAGGTACATACAGTATGAGGTAAAAACATGCCCGTACTAATATATCATTATATTTATTATACTAAATTAAAATAACATAGCATTGGTATCTACATGAATATCCTGCTTCCTACTACTATCCCACTAATATTGTGTGCGTGTTTGTGTGTTTGTTACTCTTTCACGACAAAATGGCTGAAGGGATCGAGATGAAATTTGGAACAGGGGTAGATTATGTTCTTTTTTTAAGGGGGGAAAATCATCGAATGACTAGGCGGGAGAGAGTGTCAGACTCTTACCGACTAAAAACCACCCCGTTCCTACTCCTGCCCTTCGAGCCGGAGCCCCGGTAACCCGTTAGGTTCTACGCGACTAGATTATGGTCTGGAATAACACATAGGCTACTTTTTATATCGTGGGCGAAGCCGCTGTAAGAAGCTATTAATACAATAGGACTTCTCATATCTATTGATAACACCGGAATGTACGAGATATTTAACAAAGAGGTTCCTTGTAAAAAGGATAATGACTTAGGAATCATACTTATTACTATAAATATGGAGTTATGAAGATAAAGATACCCTTTATACATACCTACTTAAGTGCATTTTTCACGTCGAGTTTCATTTTTCGAGTCACCCGTGAGTGCCATGTGCGTATACGATCTCATCATGTGGCTACTAAACTTGATCTCATTTTGTACGTGTATCAAATCACATGGAGTTTTAATATTTGTTTGTTTGATTAAATTATTTAAATGGGAATTTGAATGCAAACAATATTTAATCTCTCGCGTGATATTGTTTTATCTGCCTACACAACTAATTTAGATATCTATACATGTAATATCATCGTAGGAAAGTCAATACTGCATATTGAATATTTTTAATAACTGGGTAGGAACTAGGAAGGAAAATTAAACTGAACTTTTACGAGTAAGTTTAAACTTGGTGCTGCTCGCTCCCTATTAATCGTAGTTTGATATTTTATAGCATATCATACCCTTCCTCAATAAATGAACTATTCAACCCATAAAAAAATATTGAATTTAAACTAGCGGTTCTGGAGATTAGAGCGGTCAAACAAACAAACATTATCTTCAATATCTATCAAATAAATTATAACTTATTTAACGTTTTAAGTCATTTGGCTCTTTATAATGTATACCTTTGCCTCAAGAACAGAGGCGATGAGGCGATGACCGCGGCTGCCATAACTTATTCAGCCTATTCAGGTGTTGCTAATTATTTGTAATATAGGCACATTACATTCATTTAGTATTTATTCAAGAATTTGTATGAAATATGGTGTGGAATATACCTCTTACCTTGCTTTGTAATTTATATACTAATAATTGAGTGATGATTGTGCCTACATTTTGCGTTTTTAAAGTAGGTAATGTGTATGGGATTCAAAGCGTAGTTTTCACCAATTAAGGCTGGTAATACGATGATAAACTGTTTTTTTTAATAAGTTTTTTTTCTGGTAGAAATAAAACCTAACTTTTCGATTCGTAGTTGTGTCGGTGTCTAAATTATTCCTTAGTAACAAATTAACTAGAATCGACCTCGTAGGCAGGTTGCCGCGGCGCCACGGAAGGCTTATCGGGTTGCCGGGGCTCGATCGGCAGGAGTAGGAACGGGGTAGGGTAGTTTTTAGTCAGTAAGAATCGGACACTTCCTCCCGCCTCACCCAGGCGGTAGAAGTCATTCGATGATTTTCCTCCCTTAAAAAAGGGTAGGTGAAGGATAATTCCTTACCTACCTACCTAATTAAAATTACCATACCAGTGCCAAATGACTTTAATAAGCATTAATCTAACTCCACATGGGTATATAATATAATTAATAAAATAAAATGAAATATCAAATTGATAAAAATCATCTTAATATTAGAAATAAGTCTATAATGTAATATATTAGTGGACGGTACCGTGATTATGGCTAACTCAACGGAAAATCCTGAATCACAATCACGATTTTCATTTTGATTTCCTTGAATATTTCATCTTGTTTGTATAGTAATTTTATTGCATGTAAATTTCCTTCAGTTAAAGGCAGCCATATTGGTTTAACAAATATTTATGCAGCTGATAATCTTTGTAACAGATTCTATGGCAAGACCTAAATACTTCATGGGTGAATAGGATGAGCCAACAGTTTCATATTTAGATAAAAATCAACCCATAAAGAAGTACTGCTAAGAGGTCAATGCTAATATTTCCATAGACATGACGCATTACAAAATAAACGAAGGTCGTTACTTCATCATTATTCTTGTTATTACATTTACGAAGGACAATTGCATAAAGAGATACAAGGCAACAATACAAAATATTCATCTCACTCAAATCGGTGCAGTCGTTCAAGAGGTAGTGCAAAGTGCCACATACCTACACAGACATGTCAAAGATATATAATATATAATATAATCTATATACTTATATAGAAGAAAGTCATGTTGGCATTTATGTTGAACTGGACCTTTATTTGGTGCAGCTGTCGGGCACATAACTATTATTGTTGGTATATTTAACTTCAAAATTTTTGTATATACCTTTGCCATTTTATCTTTTTGTAGGTACATATATACCTACATCTATTTTGTGTTTTTTTTATTTACCTATTTATTTATTTTTCTCCTATTTTTGTTTGCATTGTATTTATTGTATTGTGTTTGTGCCGGGTGTTGTACCGAATTAGGTAGGTACTTTTCTTTCTATCTTTCTTCTTTACATTTAACTCAAGAATGGTTCAACCGATTTGGATGAAAATTGATGGGGAGTTTGCTTTGAACCAGGAGACGGACATAGGATACTTTTTATCCAATACCTTTTTTACTTTTTCCCAAAAATCACGAGCAGGAACGGGAAAAAACGGAATTGCGCATACGAAGTCGGGCGGGGGCAGAAGCCAATTTATAATAACTCTGTTGCCGCGCCATTCACAACATAAAACCAATAAGTACCTACTTATTAACTTTTGGAAAAATTATCTCTATAATAAATATGACATAGTTTTTAAGCACTCGGCTTCTACCTATAAGTGGTAACTACACATATTTAAATGGCAGACGTTGCCCTTGCTCTGTTTTAAGGGCCTGCTTGTAGTAACAGTCGGAAAAACAACAAACCTTTAATTACTGCGCAAAGTGTCAATGGTTTCCTGCACGGAACATTATAGTATTGGTACATTATACATATTATATCGTTATAATATATAGGTACCTATATCGTTTATCATTATCATATCGTCTATGAGATCCATAAATTGTTGTAAATTATTGTTATCAGTTAATATATACCTATACATAAATATTAATAATAATTAAGTTTTTTATTTTATACTTAATTAATATTAATAAATGATATAAAAACTATCTTAGACATCAATCAATAGGTATATACAGTGTTGGGCAAAATTTAGTTAACTAATGATTGATGACTAATGATTGAATGTGTTAGTTATGATTGATGACTAATGATTATTTAGTTTAATCACGAGGTGATGACTAACGATTGATTAGTTTTAATCTTAATCAAATAATCATGATTATTTATTTATGATTGATATTTTTTAATACGAGGTAAGGTAAAATATTTTTTCTGCTTCTTAAAAAAATACTGAATTGGACACAAAACGTAACGTTTTGTGTCCGTGTAGGTTAGGTTAGACTTTAGTGTTTTAGTTTAAAATTCAGTATTTTTTGGTGGTCAGATAAATAGATGCCCTGGTAAAATCTTATGATACGGAGAAATGGTTTTCAGTATAACGGGGTTTTTTGTAACACCTTCTATAACTTTAGTAGTTTTTAGGGTCCCGTACCTCATCTGACTGTAATCATGTAATTTATTACTTGTTTTTCGAAAAGTAAATGATGTCATCGTATTGCTTTAACGATTATAAGACTAACTAAATTACACTTGTATTATTTTATTTATTTATTAATCATCTCAGTGTAACTGTATTGAACTTTATAAACACAAATAATATATTTAAGAAAGCTATATAATATAGGGTGTAAAGGATGGCTTACCAAAGTAAAACCATGGACTCAGATCATCATCCTAAGTAACGGACTGAAGGATTTTTTTCTCGGAAAAGAAAAAATTTTGGCCTTTCTATACATTATATTCTATTAGCAGCTGACTTTAATATTTTGTATGCAGAGTCAAAAATTTTTTTCATTTCCGTACCTAATTCCTTCAGTACTTTACTCAAGATAATGGTCTGAGACTTCGGTCAGCTGATCCTTATACCCTGTATGTGTAGTGTACCAACACCTGTGCATCGAGCTTAGTCATACATTCATGATTAGAACTAATGATTGGTGATTTGCGATTAACGAATTTAGTCATGACTAATGATTGTTCTCGTTAGTTATGATTAAATTAGTCATGACTAAATTAATCATGATTAGATCAATCATGATTGATCAATTGATTGAATAAATTAGTTGATTTGCCCAACACTGGGTATATATAATATACAACAATCGGAAATAAATTAGAGAGTGAATACCGCATTATGTGTACCGGTGTTGTGCAAATTACAAAATAATGTTACGTTATTAATATTGTAATAAGCCCTTTTTAGTGATAGACCTAGGTACTTATGTCATTGAAATCATCATAATAAAAATATAATGTATTTTTTTATAGCGACTTATAAGCAATTAAGTATACCCTCTATCCGCGGCTTCGGCAAGAAGTAGCGTAAGTATATGATATTCCAGACCATAATCTATCCCTATTCCAATTTTCATCCCGATCCCTTCAGCCGTTTTGACGTGATTGAGTAAGAAACTGACACACAAACAAACACACATTTCTAATTTTAAGAACAATATACTAATACCTAGTATCTACACATATGTATGTGTAGTGTTACTTATTGCCTGCATATTGAATGAAATCCTCTGCGTATGAGCAAGTACAAGCAACACTATCAAATCAATCGGATTTTTCCGTTATAAATTCGGAAACAGTCAACATAAACGGCCAGAGTCGGGTTTTACGGCACGTGTAGGTACTGTAAACGATAAAATCCGCACGTGATTACACAGGTCGAATCGTTCAATATTTATGATTTGGAACAATACTTGAGAATTATTTACTGCATCGATTATTTATTTATTTATCTTATTCTTGTTATTTTTCTTTAAACTTTTAAAAAAATAATATTATATAACTGACATTAGAAAGGCTGAAATTATATGTACGTTTGAGGGTTGGGCACTGATAGTCGAAATACAGGCAATGCCTAGTTCGACTACAGAAGCTAAAATCATATACCTGTAAAAATATTGTAGCCAAAACTATTGTTGATATATTGTATTAAGTGTTTATGAATAAAATAAATTATTATTATTATTATTTCTTGTGATCAATTATGGATTTACTGAATGGATTTGGCGATACGATTACGTTTAATTTTATAGGGTAGGAAGGAAACTAATTATGATACCTTCACAGTGCGTTGTAACCTAAAAAAAATACCTGAAAAGATTTAACTGGTCAGTGTAAATAGTAGCCGCAACTACCTACCATTTCTTAAAAAAAATACAAGCTATATTTAAAGATAAGTCTAATATATGATTTTCCTTCCAAACAAAAAAAAATGGCAGGCTCTCTTGGCACCGTCTACTTAGGACTAAGATGACACGTCGGCCCACTATAATATAAAAACAAATCATTCAAATTAATAGCTTAAGGTTTTCCCAAAAAGATTTAAAGGGTGGAATGTGCTACAAAAAATATTCGACTGCTAGTATCTAGTAGGTAAATCTTTAAATATTTCTTTGTCATAGTTTTCTTTGGTAGGCAGTAGGTTAAATATATTACTCGTTTAATTAATATGAAAAAAGGTAGGCACCTGTCTACTATTAAATATAAAAACAAATTATTCAAATTAACGGAGGATTTTCTAAAAATATATTTGAAGAAGGAAAGTGCTTCAAAAAAGATATTTATCTTTATAGATACTAGACACCATTTTCTTTGTCATAGTTTTATTTTCCTCAATTGTTGGTCAATGTGCTTGTTCTTAATATTGTACGGAATAAAACAAGATACAAATACCAGGGACACAAAAAAAATTGAGTTGGGGGAATACCTGCCCACCATGGTTTAAAATCTTTTACCACATTCAAATATGTAGATGGTTAATGATGACTGATTTACTTATTTGTAGTACGATGATACCATATTATAATTGTGGTTATTACATAAGCTATTTATTTCATGACTTTGAGTTTTAGCTGAATCATTAGTGTTTAAGACATCAGGAAAACTATATGTATATCTAGACCTACATTTTAATTTGGAACCTCAGGACTACTGATGACGTGATAATCAACATTATTCTGCATAGCTTAAATGACGTTGGTTAATGGTCAGTGAGGTTACTTTGTGTCATGGTGGCCTGGAGGTTTAAGACGCCCGCTTCTCATGCATGAGGGTGCGGGTTCGAAACCTACCAACGGCAAGTACCAATGTGAGTTTTCCTAAGTTATATGTACTTTCTAAGATTATTTAGACACCACTGACAAACGGTGAAGGAAAACATGGTGAGGAAACCTAGGCTTATAATTTCCAATTATAAGTTTGTAATCACCAACCCGCATTGAGCAAGCGTGGTGATTAGTGCTCAAACCTTCTCCGTGTGAGAAGAGGCTTTGCTCAGCAGTGGGCATTTAAGTATAGGCTGTTGAGGATGATGATGATGAGGTTACTTTAATGGGCAGACTTGGAGCAGACGTGCTACATTGTAGTCTGGTAGGCTGCATCATCGCTTACGACCAGGAGAGCTAGCGGTCAAACGTCAACCCATTTTTAAACTTTCATAAAATTTTATGTAACTAATTATAATCAAACAAAATGTTTTCATAGATATTTAGGCCTACATTGACCTACGAAGAAAATCATGCGATCAACCAAAATTTTCTAACGTCGATTTTTAAGAAGCTATTAATTTAATTGAACTTATTATCATTGTATTGACAACATCACACGCTGCTGTTTCCGTGATGTCTGCGAAAACGCTAACAAACTGTCTGTTTTTCCATTAGCTCTGCTCACAATTAGACGTCCTTATTTACACTGTTCTTAATTTAGTTCGTCCATATTTACTTGGTTCATTCATACGGGTGAAATGAAGAGGTGTGTGTGTGTGTGTGTTTGTTCTGCGAAATATAGAAAGAACTAAGTAGGTTAAGTAGGTACCTCCCACCACTTTTTTGGGTTTAATAGAAGTTCAATTAAAGCTGGATACATTTTGTTATTGTAGTATTTTTCGGTGTATTAAATACGTGACGTTACGCTAATTACCTACCTTATAACTACGATTTGAACTCACTGTCTATATGCAAAGATAATGGCAATACCTCTTTTTAAAGATAATGGCAAGGTATTACGGGCTGTTGATGATGATAATGAATTGAATTCTTGTCCTGGCTGGCCTGGCTTATAACCCATGTTCATTCTCAAAAGGCGCAGCTGTTGCTAGTTGTTGTTTAAAGATAATGGCAAGGTATTACGGGCTGTTGATGATGATAATGAATTGAATTCTTGTCCTGGCTGGCCTGGCTTATAACCCATGTTCATTCTCAAAAGGCGCAGCTGTTGCTAGTTGTTGTTTAAAGATAATGGCAAGGTATTACGGGCTGTTGATGATGATAATGAATTGAATTCTTGTCCTGGCTGGCCTGGCTTATAACCCATGTTCATTCTCAAAAGGCGCAGCTGTTGCTAGTTGTTGTTTAAAGATAATGGCAAGGTATTACGGGCTGTTGATGATGATAATGAATTGAATTCTTGTCCTGGCTGGCCTGGCTTATAACCCATGTTCATTCTCAAAAGGCGCAGCTGTTGCTAGTTGTTGTTTAAACACAAAAGTCCATTTATTAATTAAGGATTTTCCGAAAATCATTGGGTAGGCAGGTACCACCGCGTTGGCCTTCGAATTATTTACATCGAACCGAATAAAGTTATTAATAGAACCATTACAAAGAACTGTTGATTCGTGTGAATTATTTATGTCAACTTTAGAGTCAAAGGTAGTCTAATACATTGAAATAATTTTCGTGTAATAATTAGAAAACTAAATGTTTGCTAGATACCTACATATAAATAAAAATTAAGGAAAAAGAACATGTAAAACACGCTAACAGTATGAAAAACTTACCTATTTTATTTTATGATTAGGTACGATATTGATTGTTAACAAAAACTTATTATAGGTAGGTACTCAATACGTAGGTAATATAGCTTTAGCCAGATACCTAAGCTTCGAGTAAAATCAATTTATAAATAATACTGTCTTACACTAGGTTTATATGGAACCGCTAGAACTTGGCCCTGTTCGACTTTCCATGCAGTAACTCGTCATTTCCGCTGTCAATCAGGCCTTCCGCCTCCCGCCTCGTACCTACAAGTACCTATGTATCTATTTATTTATTAAACGCTTGCCCGGTCATTGATCTAACTTCAAATATTGCCTTTAACCGAAGGTTTTTAATAATTTTTTTTGGAAACAAAGTCATTTAGATTGATGCCTATTGATGAAGCGAAAGAGGTATGTAAGAATCGTAGCAATTGGCGTTCCATAGTCCTTGTCTGACCCCATCTTTTTAAATGGGGGAGTTACCCAGGGGAGAGGCGGAAGGGAGTCTCAGACTCTTACTGACTAAAAGCCACCCCGTTCCTACTCCTGCACTACGAGCCGGAGCCCTGGCAACCCAGACAGGCATGTGGATAAAGAAGTTTGGGAGAACTCATCTGAAAAAAAAAGAAACATGAGGCGTAATATTATAGTCTAATTTTATACTAGTTTTTATTTAACAAACTTAATTAATGCTGCAGTAGACGACGCTGTTAACTTTCCTCCAGCTATTGTATGCCAACAGAATTTAAATTCATTTCGAATGCGTTAAACAATACACGCGGGAACATCCCAAGTACCTGGTCAAGAAACCCAGATCAAACCACATCACCACATGTGACCTGTGTAGATTTCTTAAGTACCTACTTGCGTTACTTACAAATTGTTGTATAGTACGTTTTATTTCACATTGTTGCTGACACATAAATATTATATCTATGTAAGTAAAGTAATAATCATCCTCCTACCTTACTATGAACGCCTAAAATCCTACTAGCTTCCACATAAGTACTAGGATAGTTAAATGTTTGTTCCGTTTTAGTAATTTAGTTATTATACCTTGAAATAAATCGATTTATTTCGAATAATCGCGATGTTTTTGAGAAAATGGGTGCATTCTTATTATTATAAAATATTTTCTCAGTGTACATTAGTACTTCAGAAATATTGAAAAGTTACCGTCAAATATGGTAGATTTTGGATTGGGATTCCTAGGTCAATGGTGTAATTACAGAGTGGCAAGTCGGCAATATGTCACGGGCCCATGCCAGCTGGACGGGCCCCGTTCAGAGGTTTTCATTTGAACTTACCTGTATTTTATTGAAATGGATTTGCCATGAGCTCCGAACGGTATCGTTACGCCACTGACCTAGGTTATTAATTTCAGCCATTAGACGAAAAGTGCCTGACATTTAGGTTTGGATTCATATGTACAAAAAAGGCGTAAGCATACTCTCAATAAATAAACGACATTATTTTAAACAAGTATGCGTCATACATTTATCGAATACAATACTATTAAACATGGTTGGCCTTGAACTTGAATCCATCAAAAAGTATCACAAGTCATTTTTGTAATTTTATTAGACACAGCAAAGGTATTTCAATACAAAGTCCATGGGTTTTAACTTCTTGCTGGGATTAACCTATGTATCTACAAAAAAATATAACGAACTTTGTTCAGTCTACCTATAATTAAACTTATTTTGATACCACAGAATGATGGTAGGCGTAGTTTATACTCACATGAATAACAACATAATAATTACTATGTAAGTGCGGCAGATGTTACATAACTTTATAGCAATGCTTTGTATAATTATTTATTATTATTATCTAACTATCAGGCTGATTGCAATTCTATCGTTGATGACATTTTTGTTGACATGCACTAATAAGTAAGTAAACAATATTTATTATTGGTATCTATATTTTTTTATGGGACAATCCCGCCACTACCTCCAAAAACCGCTACAACTCCTGTAAGCCATGATCTACAGCAGGTACAACAATGAAAACACCGGAGCACTGAAGTCCGGCGCGTCCCATGGACATGATATATTATAAGAGGAAAAAACGATAGTTTCCACTTCAGAGACAGAATGAAAGGCACAAAAAAGAGACTGTATAACTGGGTGAAGCCCAGTCGCCAAACACCACGAAGCACCAAAAACTAAGTGGGTCCTATGCCTATGTGTGGGCTGTTATACTTGCTTCCAATAATAGATTCCAATTATATATATATACATAATATACATTTATTAAAGAACAACTCTACTAAGGATAGTAAGAAACTCTAAGAAAACTACATACGCTTGGTGCATATGGCATATCATACTCCCCAGTCCCTTCATAGCTTCTAGGTTACCTTGGCACTTCGTGCCAACTACAGATAACATAATTTGTTATCTAATAAATAGCTATGGGTAACTACATCAGCCTAATCTTCAGGAAAATCGTGTAGACAGAAATGGAATTGTAACTTCCAAGTAAAAACTACAATACTTATTGTAAGAGGATTACACCCATAAAATTCTCAGTAAGAACTTATTACTTGAACAAATAGTACCTACCTATGTTATCTATTGTTGGTTAAAATTACCACTATAAAAATAGATGGGTCATATCTATAAAATATGATGAAGTAATGAACTAATAATGAAGGTGGCACTTGAATAAGAAAATACCCAGAACTAAGACCATTCTATTGACTATGTGGTTTTGGTTTTCAACAAAGAAGAGTCTATAGTTTTAATTAAAGGTTTTTCGTGTAAGTACCTAACTTGAGATAAATAAAAAATCGTGAAATCCGCGTTTTATTTGGTTAGCTTTTCCCGCGGTTTGATTGCGTATTATTGCTAAGTACATATAGTATCGCAGTTAGATAATCTAGCTAAGATTTAATTAGTGATTCATCATCATCAAAAAGTCGTGACAGTCCACTACTGCCAGACTTTGGACCTCCTCTACTCCTCTACATAAGAGGATTAGCCGTAATCTCCATGCTTAGCACGTGGGTAGAAGATCACAGTCTTCAAATTGTGATTGTGTTTGTTTTACAGAGAGCACTGCAACTGCTAATTATTATGTAATCCCCATAACATATACATATACTAATATTATATTCTGCTGTCACCACATGGGTCAAGGTTTACCCTTTTTTTACTTAATCTTTACATTATAGTTCGAAAGTTAAGCTTAGCTTTCAGACACAAACAGCTTTATTGTAAAGTAAATCCGCATATGCCTTACATGCATTATCGTTGAAGGTTTCTAAGGAAGCGCTTCTTACCGCCTACTACGGTTTAGCTGAATCCCATCTTCGTTACGGGGTTATATTCTGGGGTAATTCAACCGACAAAGATATGGCATTCAAGACCCAAAAAAGGTGCATTCGGTCAATGTATAAACTAAACACTACTGATAGTTGTTACTCGTATTTTAAAGAAGTTAACATTTTAACATTACCGTATATTTATATAATGGAAATGGCTATGTTTGTCAAATCAAATCCACATTATTTTAAGAAAATGAACGACGTAGTAGCACGAAGTAGACGAGACGATAGTCAACTATGTCTTCAAAGAGCGAAGACAACACTAATGAGCAAAAGTGTCTGTTGCATGGCACCTAAAATCTTTAATAAATTACCTAAATCCTGGAGAGATTTGAGTATGTCAATATTAAAAAACAAATTGAGAAAATTATTAGTTGACAAGGCATATTACAATGTTGCAGATTTTCTAATGGACAATGGAATAGAATAATATTTTAAATAGGTACTAAATAACTTGACATTTCATCTATTTTACTATGACATTTCTTAACTTTAATCTTTTGACATCGTACCTAGAGGTATATTTTGTTAATGCGACTATTTTAATTTCTGTAATCAATTTAATAAGTACATTGCATAATATTGATTTTATTTTATATAATTTTATTATTTTAATAATCTGTTAATTCATATTTGCATGCCTCCTGGTAAAATATGGTTGAGCTCGCAATGTACCTAAACACCACATATTGTAGATATTACCCATATTTGCAAATAAACTATCTTTATCTTTATCTAAAAGTAAAAAGTTTGCCTATACTTACAGTCTCTCTCTTAGAATCAGTTACATATAGTGTGTTCATTTCAGTCAACAGGAGCTATCTAGTAATTTCATATTGTTGTTAAATAAAGTTGTTGAATATTTTTTAAACGTATAAAAAATAAGGCAGGCACTGTTTTGAAGCATAAAGCTGATAGATACTTAGGTAGTTTACTATTTTAATGAAATCTTCCATATCTGTTGTTTGCGATTATCATGCATAATGTGTAGTTATTATGATGTTGCAGGCTGCAGCGTTTAATATCTTTAATGACGAGTTGTCGAGGCAATAATCATGCATTTATCATTGAATGCGTATAAAACCACTACCTATTGCACTACTTACCCAAGTTCTTTGATACCTATGCACCTAGGTGATTGTAGGTCACATACAATACCCATTACTTAAAATCAATAATTAAATACCACTGTCAAAGTTCATCAAACTAAAAAGCATACCTAAATAGGTATAAATCGAAAACTCTTCCCGTCTTATTACAAAACCCGATCTATTCTTAGTACCAGGATTAATACTAGGTTTAAACCATGACTAAATAAAACGTTATTATAAAACAAAGTTTATCACTAGTTCCGGAACTATCTATGGTACTAAAGTTAAACCGCCGAGACCCCTAGTTTAACTTCGGTACTAAAGTTATTTGAGGTTAGCTATCAGAAATATTTACGTGTATCTTCTATATTATTATAATTGTAAAATGGATATTGAACCGATTGATGTTATGGATTTAAAAGATTTGGAAGATTTGGACATGTTAGAGACGTCTCGGCGATCGTACAGACAGCGCCATCGTGTAAATTCCTTTGACTTGAGTGACGAAGACTTTCGATATAAGTACAGTTATTGTTCCATTTCCAGTTAGGCACAATAAACAATAATATTTATATAATAAAAAAGACTCAATATTTGTTTCGTGATTTGTGCTCTGCCGCCTTCTTATAAGTCGCTCCATTTCACGCTAGAGGTTGTAGCCACACTAGCCATAGCACAAGCTACAAGGATTTAGACCATCGTTTAACAGAAACCAAGAAGCAGACAGCTCTGAAAAGAGCTATATTATTCAACGTTTTTGACCACCTCTGTTAACACAGACAGCTCTGAGAAGAGCTATTTTATTTCACGTTTTTGATATGCTCTGTTAACACAGAAAGCTCTGAAAAGAGCTATTTTACTGAACGTTTTTGATCCTCTGTCTACAAGAGACGAAGTAACTCGCCGACGCCGCTGCCAGTATCACGCGCCGACCAACGCGCGTAGGTATCGCAGCGCGGCACGGCGCACGGCGTTTGCATCTTCACGGCTCGACGGTCGCAGGAGGAAAGGACAGAGGCACGCGTTACGCAATATTTATAGCGGCGCGAAACTCAGCGCGCGGCGCTGCGGAGGCGCGTCCTCTTTGCACGGACCTCACACTCATCGACTATCTCGCTCTTTTATCGGCTATCCTTTTCTTTCCATTGTTCACGATGTAAACAAAGTTCTGTCCTAAATAGTGTAACGCTATTGGCTATAATTTAGGCGATGTTATTGGTGTACAAATTTCTAAATTTTATTTATTTTTAATTTAATAGTTTTAATTGGTTAATGTACAGAATTAGTTGTAAGTAGCACTAGTACCAATTTTTGTATAAAAACAACCACCTCCGGCTAATAAATACATTCGTTCTACGACAACAAGTTGTTTCACTGATAACAACTGATCTCCAAAGTGGTGACCCCGAGCAAGAACAGCAAGAAGAAGAACAAATCCCTGCTGGAAGAACGAATCCCTGCTGGAAGAAAATTAGTTATTATCCAACATCAAGATGGCAAATCCCTGCCCCACGGAAGACCTAACCCACACCGTAGCGAAGACGGAAACAGCTGGCATATCCCTCACAATGCGCATTCCACCATTCTGGCGTGACCGACCACGTCTATGGTTCATTAGCTTCGAAGCAGCTACCAACGACATGAAGAAGGGACAGGCTCAGCTCGCCCAGATGGTCATCGCACAGCTCGAACGTCAAGACATCGAGCAAATCATGGACCTCCTATACAACCCGCCGGAGACGAATCAATACGACGCAATCAAGGAACGTCTCATATCTGCCTATGAAGAGTCCGACAGCCGACAGTTCCAGAAACTACTGTCCGAGATGGAACTCGGCGATCAGAAGCCTACGCAGCTACTCCGCCGCATGCGTAACCTAGCCAGAGACAAGGTCCCTGACTCCACGTTACGACTCATGTGGACCAACCACTTACCATCACACATCAGATCCGTCCTGGCCGTCAGCGAATCATTTAGCACAAAAACTGAGCTGGAAGAACTCGCTCTCCTCGCTGACAAAATGATGGAGCAGTCCGCGTCAACTACAGAAGTCTCAGCAATACAACCATCACCAGCACAGTCCACGTCATCATCACACACCGATACACAATACCTTATCAACGAGATAAGAAAATTATCATTGGAGATCGCCGAATTAAGGTCAAGACCAGCATACAACCCCGACTACCGCCGCCGCCGTTACCCATCTCAGCAACGCACACGCAGCACGTCACGTTCACGGAATCGTGATTCATCATCACCTTCACCATTCTGCTACTACCATAGGCGCTTTAAAGAACAAGCTCGACGCTGCACACCTCCCTGCTCATTCAAAGCAACGACCTCGGAAAACTAAACCGAACGTTGGCGGAGGCGGCTACCGGCGTTCAAGAGAAATCACACCGCCTACACATCACCGATAGAAACACAAACTTATCTTTCTTAGTCGACACCGGAGCCGACATATCAGTGCTACCGAGAAGAAAAGGAGAAGTCGGAACACCGCTACCATTCAAACTGTACGCTGCGAACAACACAACTATAGCTACGTATGGCGAGAGAACACTAACTCTCGACTTCAACTTACGACGTCCGTACAAGTGGACATTTATAGTAGCTGATGTTTCAAGGCCAATCCTCGGAGCAGACTTCCTCAAACATCACCAACTCATCGTCGACTTAAAAAACGGAAGATTAATCGACGGCGTCACGAGCCTAAAAGTCAACGCCCCGGTGCGAGTGTCAGATGTACCTACCGTACGCAGCATCAATTTGTCACAATCATACCACGACATATTAGCACAATATCCCGGCATAACAAGACTAACATCAATGCAATTAAACTCTAACATCAACGTGCAACATTACATCGAAACCCGAGGACCACCAGTTCATTGCCGAGCTCGACCAATCCCACCTCATCGATTCGAAACAGTGAAGAAAGAATTCGAAAATATGATTGAGCAAGGACTATGCAGACCTAGCAAGAGTCCTTGGTCATCACCTCTACACATCGTGCCTAAGAAAAATGGCGATATTAGAGTATGTGGTGACTATCGCCGACTCAACTCGATCACTATACCAGATCGATACCCAGTGCCACGCATCAAAGATTTCACTCACCACCTATCGGGGAAAACTATATTCTCCACGGTTGACCTCAACCGCGCTTATCAACAACTCAGTGTGCGAGAAGAAGACGTCGAGAAGACCGCTATCATCACGCCAATGGGACTATTTGAATTCCCACGTATGTGCCCCGGTTTGAAAAACGCGGGACAAACGTTTCAACGCTACATACATGAAGTACTACGAGGATTAGACTTTGTTTTCCCATTTATCGACGACTTACTACTTGCATCTGAAAATGAAACTCAACATCGAGATCATCTCCACACCGTATTAAAACGCTTAGAAGACAACGGCATTACCATCAACCCCGCTAAATGCAACCTAGGCAAACCTGAAGTACAGTTCCTAGGTTACACCGTATCAGCTGATGGAATCAAGCCGCCGCAACACAAAATCGAAGCAATCACTAATTACCCGAAACCAACGAACATCGAAGAACTAAGAAGATTCCTCGGCATGATCAACTTCTATCGTGATCACATACCGAACGCCGCATCGAAGCAAGCACAACTAAATGCCTACCTACACAACGTCAAGAAGCGCGATAAGACTCCGATCACGTGGACCGAAGAGGCGACGCAAGCATTCGAGCAATGTAAAGCTAGCATCATAAACGCAGCTCTACTCGCTCATCCATCTCATCACGCAACACTCGCCTTATTCTGCGACGCATCAGATAACTCTGCCGGTGCCGTACTACAACAATACCTACATAATACGTGGCAACCGCTCGGATACTTTTCCAAGAAATTCAACGACGCGCAGAAGAAATACTCCACTTTCGATCGAGAGCTACTTGCAATGTACATGGCAGTCAAACATTTCCGGAAGATATTCGAAGGTCGCCATCTCATCATATTCACCGACCACAAGCCGCTTACATATGTGATGTCCAAGACTCAATCAAATTCCGAAACTCAGAGGCGAACAAGACAGTTACTATTCATCAGTGAATTTACCACCGACATTCGACACGTGAGCGGTAAAGACAACATTGTTGCCGACACCCTAAGCCGCATAGAATCCATCACATTCCCATCTGCAATCAACTACAACGACATAGCGAGTGCGCAAGACAAGGACAGCAACATTAAACAACTGTTATCACAAGAAAACGTAACTTTGAAGAAAATACCTATACCTAACAGCGACATCGAACTATACTGCGAAACATCGACCTCTTATGTACGCCCGTACATACCTAAACCATATAGAAAACAAGTATTTGACAGTGTACACAACATCAGTCATCCCGGTACACGCACGACTCGCAAACTCATTACTCAAAAATATTTCTGGCCATCAATGAACGCAGACATCGGTTGCTGGACTCGAACCTGTATACTTTGCCAGAAAAGCAAGATACAACGACATACGCACTCGAACGTCGGATCTTTCCCGCCAACCGAGCGATTCCAACACCTACACATTGATATCGTCGGACCACTACCTACAACACCTCAAGGTCACAGGTACTTAGTAACGATGATCGACCGACTAACTAGGTGGCCCGAAGCAATACCTACCGACGAAATATCAGCTGTTAGAATCGCCGATATTGTGTACCAACACTGGATCGCCCGATTTGGATGCCCGACTACCATCACAAGTGATCAAGGTCGTCAGTTCGAGAGTCAACTATTTCAAAACCTAACTAAACTAATGGGAATCAAGAAAAATCGTACTACACCATATCATCCACAAAGCAACGGCATAATTGAACGTTGGCATCGAACACTCAAGACTGCATTACGCGCCAAACTCGCGAGCGCAAGTACATGGACCGACGTACTACCTACTGTACTACTAGGACTTCGAGCCGCGCTACACTCAGACACAGGTGTGAGTGCCGCCGAACTTACCTACGGCTACAATCTACGTCTACCTGGCGAATTTTTCACTACAAGTACCACCTGCACACCTGCTACTTTGGATTATACCTACGTTGACAACCTACGTAATATAATTCAACAAAACAAACCGCAAGTACCTACGAAGCATCACAGCAGCAATAAAAGCGTATTCGTGCATCAAGACCTACTCACGTGCAGCCACGTATTCATAAGAACAGATGCAGTAAAAAAACCACTTCAATCACCATACGAAGGACCCTACAGAGTGTTACAACGTACTGAGAAGGTATACACAGTACAATTACCCGAGCGTCAAGCAAATATATCAATCGACCGATTGAAGCCTGCATTTATACTCACCGAAGACATTCAAGATACTTTACCTCCAACCTCCAGTACAGTTACCTTCACATTACCTCAACCCAGCGTTACCAAGCAATTACCATTACCTTCAACCACCATTACCGAGAAAACCAGCAAGATTACCAAGAAAACACATGTACCGCAACCAACAGCGACGTCACATCCCGGCGATAAGAAAACTCGCTCGGGCCGTGTCGTCAAACTGCCGGTACGCTTCGCTTGAGGGGAGTACTGTAGCCACACTAGCCATAGCACAAGCTACAAGGATTTAGACCATCGTTTAACAGAAACCAAGAAGCAGACAGCTCTGAAAAGAGCTATATTATTCAACGTTTTTGACCACCTCTGTTAACACAGACAGCTCTGAGAAGAGCTATTTTATTTCACGTTTTTGATATGCTCTGTTAACACAGAAAGCTCTGAAAAGAGCTATTTTACTGAACGTTTTTGATCCTCTGTCTACAAGAGACGAAGTAACTCGCCGACGCCGCTGCCAGTATCACGCGCCGACCAACGCGCGTAGGTATCGCAGCGCGGCACGGCGCACGGCGTTTGCATCTTCACGGCTCGACGGTCGCAGGAGGAAAGGACAGAGGCACGCGTTACGCAATATTTATAGCGGCGCGAAACTCAGCGCGCGGCGCTGCGGAGGCGCGTCCTCTTTGCACGGACCTCACACTCATCGACTATCTCGCTCTTTTATCGGCTATCCTTTTCTTTCCATTGTTCACGATGTAAACAAAGTTCTGTCCTAAATAGTGTAACGCTATTGGCTATAATTTAGGCGATGTTATTGGTGTACAAATTTCTAAATTTTATTTATTTTTAATTTAATAGTTTTAATTGGTTAATGTACAGAATTAGTTGTAAGTAGCACTAGTACCAATTTTTGTATAAAAACAACCACCTCCGGCTAATAAATACATTCGTTCTACGACAACAAGTTGTTTCACTGATAACAACTGATCTCCAAAAGGTGTTAAAAAATATGACAACTTGGTTATAAAAAGCTCATCAAAATACAAGTTGTGCTTGTTCACTATATTGTAACACAAACAAAAAACAATTTATGATATAATTTTGTGTTGATACATTATTATTTCAGCATTTCAGGCGTTATTGTAATAACAATATTTAGACGAACGGAACGTTGCTTCAAGTGGATCCTGAGTGAACGAATGAAAGAATGCTATTTATGTTTTTTATCTGTGGGACTATGGACTTTCTTTGGTACTAGCTGATCCCTAAATAGTCTTAGTTTTAGAAATCGGAACAAATTTTAGTCCTGGTACTAGCTTTAATACCGTAACAAACCTAGATCTTATAGTCCGGGTTTAAACCAGTACTAAGTCGAACTTTTGTAATAAGACGGTTCATGTTTACCGCATCACACGCCTTGTGGGAATTCTATCATGACGATACGACGACCTACAAAATAAATCAAATGGCAATGCCTACGAATCTACGAGCTAGTAATCATTTGGATTCGAAGTGTTTATTTAAAACGTCGATCTTCTACTAACGGAGTCAGTCAGCATTTCCCGGTTGACGCGCATGCTCGTCAGTCACATCGAACCGAAATGTTAATTTTCCCGCCCTTTGGAACGCGGCAAACTTCTACTTCTCTATGTGCACTTCCAAATTATAAACGAACTCTTTAGTAATTTTATTACAAAATCGACTATTATTAAATTAAAGTGAAAGTGATTTTACTGTGATCTGTGATTTTAGTAAATTAATAATTTTAGTGAAATTACAGTGTTATTATTTTATTTGTAATTAGAGCCGGTGCACAATGAAAGAAAAGGTGATTGAATTTTTTAAATGTTTTATTATTTTCCAGAATAGCCTTATAATTCGAAATTAAATGTTTTACTCATTAGCACCTACTGACATGTTATGCACCTACTTGACTTGACATGATTCGTCGACAAAGTTGTTATTTTAAATGGTTTTTAATGAATCAAACCAAATAGATCTTTTACAAATTATTAAACACACATAATAATAATATTAGGTACATTATAGGTACCTACATATAAAGTAGGCCTAGTCTTTTAGAATTTTAGATTTTTTTCCTAGACTAGAACTTTTTCGCCGGAGTTGTGTTTACAAGGAACGCATTTTATAATTCCTTCTGCCTAATCATTGATTAATTTATGTGACATAAAATATTTTTTGCATGCCTGACCTGGTGAAATATTACGATCTCTAAAATATTGTAGGTACCTCTACTATCCGTAGTGTACCAGTTTTTTACGCAAATAAACTTGATTTGATATTAGGTATACTTAATTGAAAATATTTAAATGAAACTAATAAGAAGATAAGATAACTCGACTGTCCTATTAAGTATCTAGGTACCTAGCTAAGTGATATCACTAATCATAAAAAAGTCCAATTAATTAAAGTATAATTATTTATTAACTTTTTTATTGTTAATAGGCATATAATGTGATGATGTCTATTATAGTTTTATGACAAAAGAAAAGTAGAAAACGTACGCCTAAAATACCTCAAAATCAATTATCATAAATCGTAATCGTAATAAAGGCGAAAAGACGTACCTATGTATTTAGTTATGGTAATTGCAGTATTATGTAGGTAGGTAGGTACTATGCACACGAATATTAATAACAGTTCACATTCTTTATTATATCTATAGTACTATGGTACATGGTTGCATTTGTAGGTAAGCTACAGGCACAATACATATTATTGTAATAATTTCTTTTGTTTATTATGAAACGTTATAACTTATAAAGTTTCACACCAAATTGCATAAAACTTTTATGTAGGTACGGGAGAAAAACGTTTAAAATCATATTTTTTTCTTTTTAAAAAGTGTTGCCCCACACTAGGACTTTCTCCTGTGGGTGGTTTACATACATACAACTATAATTCGAATTTCCAAAGCCACCTGGGGTCTCTCTTTTCTTGCGCTTAGGATCATATACGGAGCAACTTACCTAGGATGCGTCTGCTACGGGGCACCTGTCTGGGCTGATAGGGCCACAATAGGCGCGGTACGACGAAAACTTCTCCAAGGCCAGCGTCTAGCCTTGATTTTCCTGTGTAAGGCCTATAGGACGGTTAGCACTGAGGCCCTACCTGTGCTCGCAGGCGTCCTTCCGGTAGATCTTGAGGTGCAACGACGTGCAGCTATGTACTACAGTGCGAGGCCTAATTTGTCAGCAAGCTTTCTAGCACAACGTGATAGAAATAAAATTGATAGATTGTTTAAGCCAGTGACGGACGTTTGGGGCGAGCTTATAACCGAATGGCAGTGTAGATGGGCATCTTCTATTAAGGGCCGCCACCTGTATCAGTTCTTCCCATCCGTGCATGAGCGCTGGAGAGGACATGGTTGGAGGTGGATCACTGTGTTGCCCAATTTCTTACTGGCCACGGCAAGTTTAAAAGCAACTTGTTCTCATTCTCATTTAAACTTATTGATTCACCATGGTGCCAATGTTCGACAGAGGAGTTGCGATACGAACAGTCGGCCCATCACATACTCTGGGAATGTGATCTCTGGCAATATGAACGTAACACTATGTTAAATAATTTAATTGTTTCGTCAGGTGTAGTTTATTATACGGACCTTGTGGAATCTAGAACGAATTTCCGTGCGTTTAGGCGTTTTTGCCATACCTATTATTGGAAGCAAGTATAACAGCTCACACATAGGACCCACTTAGTTTTTAGTCAAATTTCCGTGGTGCTTGGCGACTGGGCTTCACCCAGTTGTACAGTCTCTTCTTTGTGCCTTTAGGCTTAATTCATTCTGTCTCCTGCAGTAATTCACCGAGGGAAGTGAAAACCATAGTTTTTTCTTCTTCTCCTCTTATAATATCTTCTGATTCACTTCGTTGCGGGAACCAAGACAGTTACTCATGTCCCTGGGACGCGCCGGACTTCAGTGTTCCGGTGTTTTCATGGTTGTATCTACTGTAGATCCTGGCTTACAGGAGTTGCAGCGGTTTTATATACAAGTTCACATACACAATTCTATCTACCTCTAGACCCGAAACAATAATTTGTGGATCATTCTATGAGCTGCTTCGTGTGAATCTAACCCGCTACACATTGGTCAGCAGCCAGTTGCTTAGCGACCACGCCAACCGTGCACTCTAAATTGTTCTGGGAAAGACTGTAACCTAAATAGCATTCTGCCTTGTGTAGCCCAATCGAGTTCAAAATGTTAGTTCTTAAAAGTAGGTACCTATATCTAGGAAATAAGGTCGAGTGTCAGTTAGAACTGCAGTCATAGCAAGAGTTGTCAGATTAATTTCAGCTTTAATATTGTAGTGTTACGTAGATCTGTGTACAAAAAGGGGGAAGAAAATAGAAATAATTATAAAATGAAATGTCTTTATAAAAGGCGAGGTCAAGACGATATTTCAAAGACATTTTACCATAGATACAAAGTTGATATGATAAAAAAGTACAAAACGTTAGAAAAAACCCAAATAAATAAAAATACGTAAATTAAACAAATTCGACTACACTCAGTCAACCATGTGTTTCTTCGCGAGATTATTGTTTATACAACGATTAAATAATATTTGCTCGTCCGACTAACTTCGGAACTACCAGACAGACAGATTTATTCAGATAACGAGGTAAACTAAATGTTTGACAAACAACATTGTTATAATTTACACAGACAAGTAATTTTACAACTATGAGATAAAATGTAATATTTACTCTATGGTCTTTGTTATGTGTAAGGAAACGTTTGTAGACTAACATTGTCTAGGTTAATAAAATGTTAATTGGGCTTCTCATGTTCTATGAATTTCTTCAAAATATTAGTCGGTAGTCGAATAATAAAAATAAAAACTGTAAGGGAACACTGCCAACGTGAAAAATCCCACCTTTACAATTTGAAAAGAGGGCGGCAATTTTTTTAATTATTATTCGTTTCATTTATGTGTTCGAAGTATTTTACGGTTCAATTTAATAATAAAATTGTTTTATGCGACTTAAAAAACTTAACATTTAAGGTAAAAGCCACATTAAAAAAAAATTTGGCTGAAAATATGGTTGTTTAGGCCAACATGTCTAAATAAACAGTGTACACGTTTGTTTATTTATGATCATTTACATAATAACACGTGATGTAGGTATCACCTGTTTAACACATAAATGAACGTAACAAGTTAACTTATTAACCGCAACCACAACGGTACGAGGGCCTCTAGTAGCTTTCAAATAAAGCTTAGCAAAAAAACAATGAGCGTAGCGTCAAGCGTGGTTAGGAAAAACCATGTCGAGTGCAAATACACGATTAATGTTCGCGCATTCAGAGTACTCGTGAACTGACATTTAAGTACATTGGTACTTTGGTACTTGCTTTTCTGTAGATTCTTGTTATTTTTTGTGAAAATTAAAAATGAATTTTAAAAAATTGTTACGTACAATGTATTACATTATGGTACTTACTTCTTTTTATATTAAAAATAAAATACCTATAAGTAGGTCCTATAGGAATGACTGAACATTTTTGTTATTCCAAAAAAAAAAAAACTTTTTTATTTTAAGTCTTTATTTATTGAGTGAATTTTTTATATTTTTCTACCCAAATAAAGAGGCAGTGGGAGGATTGTGTATTGTGTACTAGAGTTAGGTGCAACGTGCAACTACGTAAGTTACGTTTAAAATATTTATGACAACTCAAGATTCACAGTTTCTCTAAGATTCGTGGACTACCTGCTTTTTTTCATTTGTAAAATCATTGACTGTTTCGTCTGTCGAGTAAATGCTAGTGCGACTACCAAGTAACTAAGGGGCATCGAGTTGGAAACCTCGGTCGGGTAAAAATTACAATTTCTTTCGGTTTTTCGACAATAACAATCATCTCGCCCGGTGACGGTATTTATTTAAGACCAACATAAAATCAAATCACAAGCTTTTCATCTTCCAACAACTCAATATTTTTTTTTAAATTCTGTATGACTAACGCTACACTACACACTTAAAATAATTTGCAAAAAACAACGATTTACATAGAAGCGATGAGTAAATTCAACACAAACACAATCTTGTGCACTTTAGTCTCGTCACTGAAATAATTATCTACACAGATTCAGCGCCATTATGCGACCGGCGCGACGCAGGCGCAGCACATGTTAATTACTAACTTATGTGACACTCAACACATGTTTTCGATTGTAGCTTCATTACAAACATTATGTCTGTCGTAGGTATATTATTTGATATAAAGGGTCTTTCAAATAGGACGGGTCGATGTTAATAATCTGTGGTGGCCATTTTGTTTTGGCGGCATCTGTCAAATCTGATTTTTCTTATTCAGCTGCTGATGCCAAATCACCATGGCAAGTTACGACATGTGGTTTCAGCAAGATTGCCTTACTTGCCACACAGCGAACGACACAATCGACATTCTGCATGAACGGTTTGAAGGTAGGGTTATCTCTCGCAGAGGTGACGGGAATTGGCCACCAAGATCGTGTGATTTGACTCCGCTAGACTTTTTCTTGTGGGGTTTTCTGAAGTCGCAAGTCTATGCCAATAAGCCACATTCCACCGTTGCCCTGAAAGCCAACATAACGCAGGCCATCGCTCAGATTCAGCCGGATCTATGCAGCAGAGTCATGGAAAATTGGACCTCTCAGATTCGTGCCGCCATACGAAGCCGCGGCGGACATTTAAACGATGTCATATTCCATCCATAATGGCATAAATGGACCTTTCAAATAAAAAATAAAGTTGGTTAATATCTTACACACATCTTGTTTTATTCAATTTTAACATCGACCCGTCCTTGTTGAAAGACCCTTACATAGTACCTAAGTGTTAGGTACAATGTAGTAGTAGGTTTAGGTCTAGGTACATTTTAATTTTAATAGAGGCTTATTCATTCATTTGGTCTACAGCCTATCTATTATTATCCATTCTGTATCAATTTGAAAGATCGAAGTGATGTCGATCGTGGTCAGCTATGTCATCATTGTTGGTGAAAATAATCTCGACCAACGACGTGCGAAAAAGTTTAAAAGTTCGAATTGACTGTTACAGAATATCCTAGATCCTATAGTAGCTCTGTCGAGTAAAAGGTCACTGGACTTACTTTTGAATTAGGGAATGTTGTTTAATTCTTGAGTCTAAAATTATATGAACTTTAACATAGGTGGCATCGGCCTATATGTATTTGGCACTAGATGTATAGCAACAGTTGAACCAGATGGCGGCACGGTTGGTGTGGTAGCTGGGCAACCGTCTGCCGCGCAACGTGTCGCGGTTTCGATTTCCGCACGGAGCAACATTTTGTGTGATCCACAGACTTTCCGGGTGCGATTTGTGAACATAAATGTTTGTAAACACACCCACGACACATGAGAAAATCATAGTCTGGAGCAACGTTTAAAAAAAAGATGTATGGCAAGTTCACTCCATATTAAATGAGATGGGCGCATTGAACGTATCGGGTAAAAGATGGATCTTACATTATCCCCTAGGACCTAGTCTCTGTCTCAGTATCCGACTGTTGTTGTCTAGATATTTATCACAACGACCGACTAACTCATTATTTTCCTGTCATAACATGTATCTAATACTTAACGATTGTAAAGAGTCATAAATGTTGTACTGACAAAGGACCTAGGTCCTAGGTAGGCCATAAAGTAATAACCTAGATCATATTATGCAGAAACATGTAGCGATGTCGTGGTGGCCCGGAGGTTAAGACGCCCGCTTCTTATGCATGAAGATGCGGGTTCGAAACCTACCAACGGCAAGTACCAATGTGACTTTTTCCGAGTTATATGTACCTACTTTCTAAGATTATTTAGACACCACTGACAAACGGTGAAGGAAAATGTCGTGAGCAAACCTAGACTTGTAACTTCTAATTATTTTAAAAAAATTAGTGTGAATTTATCCCAGAATAATTAGTGTGGACGCTGCCGTGTTAGCTTATGAGAAGGGGAGAACGGCATACCTTATAGGATGCGTCAGGGCTTCAGAACATCATGAAGTCATCGTTTACGAGAACAGGGGTGAGGACTTGAGTTTCCTCAAAAAGCCAGTTCGATACGCGCTAAGGGTGGATTCTCCAAGCGGCTCAGAGCGTCTACAACAAAGATATAGGCAACAAAGCGCTCTGCAACAACACCAACAAAACACCGAGAGGGAAAATAAAAAATTAGAATCACGAGGTAGAGTGTGGGCAATAACAGCGGCCATATGCTCAGTAACTGGACTGATTTCGTCACCCTTCAGAAAAAATGTGGTTAAATCTGCTCAAGGATCAGGAGGCGCACAAATACAGTCTCCTCCCCCCAGGTCATCACCAACAAGAGCAGCTATGGGTCACGTTTGTCCGCCGAGGCTTCGACAAGCGTCCACTACCAGAGACCATGTCGTAAATGCTTTTCTCGAGTTTACCGCAGTGGTGGAGGCAACCAGGCAGGTCAACATGCGGAAATGCGAATCCATTCTGCAGACTTACCTGCAAGGAAACGAGCTAATACTGAACGATAGACTCGAAGCAGCAGAAGCAGTCATATACGACAACAACACCTCGAGGGTACTGAGAGGAACCTCTATAACTCGAAGTATGGCTGCTTATAACGCAACTGCAGGATTTGTGTCTCTGGACGAGAGGGAATCCGATCGATGCGGAGTGTTAAAGTTTAAAACTCCTCCAGGGGATTCCCTAGTAGTGGTTGCCAAATGCACCAGAATTATGCTGGACGATAGAATATTAGAGATGGCAAGATCCATTTCTGATTCTGGATCAGACGGCGAAGTTTTTGGAGACTGGCATACTCCGACGTTTCGCTGGACAAATGGCGTCCCTGGTTGCGGAAAAACGACATGGATAGTAGATCAATTTGAAGCGGGCAAAGATCTAATTGTCACCACGACAACCGAAGCAGCAAATGACCTCAGAGGCAAACTATCCTGCCGAATCGGAGGACTCATCAAATCTAGGGTTCGAACAATGGCGTCCATCCTAGTAAACGGCTTGGGGGAGCGAGAGAGCTGCCATCGACTAATGGTAGATGAGGCTCTCATGAACCACTTTGGAGCCGTTGTGATGGCCGCCCGAATAACTCGAGCCAAGGAAGTCCTTCTAATTGGTGACATAAATCAGCTTCCGTTTATAGATCGTGATAACCTCTTCCCTCTACTCTACAGCCGCCCTACATATATCACGCCCATAAGCCAGGAATTGATGTGTACCCACAGAAATCCAATGGATGTGGCGTATGCCCTCAGCACAGTTTACAGTGGCATATACTCGTCCAGGTCGTTCGTGAGATCCCTCGAGATAAAAAGGTTCTCGGGGGCGATGATTCCAAAGTCACTCCCCGACACTTTATACCTGGTACACACTCAGGTAGAGAAGGAATCCCTTAAGAACCAGGGATACGGGTCGACCGTGGGATCACGCGTGCTCACGATACACGAGGCACAGGGACTTTCGTATGCGAATGTGATTGTTGTCAACACAGCAACAAAGAAACATCAAATACATGACAGCGTACCACACGCGGTAGTAGCAATATCGCGTCACACGCATGGTTGCATCTATTACACAGACAACAGTGAAGACGCGATAAGCAAACTAATCAGGAAGGCGGCTGATGAGCCTTAATACCTTGCTCACCGCAAGGTATTAAGGACTACAACCTGAAAATGGCTATCAAACACGGGGACGCGGCAGTCATGGGTGCTCTCTTGGGCGGGGAGTGTTGCTTGTGATGAAACGAATGCAACATGAGGAAATGTGTGTGCAGAAACATGTAGAAATAGAATATAACCAATTGACTTTGGACTATTGTACGCTTTATTTACGTCCTACAGTCGGTGGCGCTGTGTGTTGGGTTGTTCCGTTCCCAATAAAAAGGTTGACCGGACCAATTGCTGACACACACGTCATACTCGTGAACGGGTGCCTTCTGCTGGGTCAGGTCGGCTCTCCCATCTTGTTGGTGGGCTGGTTTCATAAAGCCTTTGAAATAGAAATAAATAAATAGTGCCTAATTATTATGTAACCTATACTTTTGGTAATAATTATAGATGTAGTTAATTGTAGTGTGTAACTAGGTTCCCTTTTTACTTTATAAAAATTGACTAGATGTATTATAATTAAAAAACTGTATGACAAGGGCACGGACCTAGAGTCCGTGGAGAAATAATCTATAATATTAAAAAAAAAAAAAAAAAAACTTCTAATTATAAGTTTGAAATCACCAATCCGCAATGAGCAAGTGTGGTGATAAATGCTCAAACCTTCTCCGTGTGAGAAGAGCCTTTGCTCAGCAGTGGGCATTTAATGGCTGTTGATGATGATATAGCGCTGAAGTATCCTCGGATTTACATCAAAAGACGTCTTATGACACTTTTGTAAATTGTTTTATTATTTTTTTCAATCTCATTTGTTAGCGCAGATCTCCGAAATGGGTGAATGGATTTCCATATAGCTTTTCATTCGACACGAATTAAAGAGTATCTATTTGAAAACGAGAAGTTGTCGTGTCACTTTACTGAATTTCTCAAGAAACAGTACCTAGGTAGGTACTGCCACTTGGGATGAATATACATAACATACTTGCATGCCAAAAAAAACAAAACACTTTCTTTCATGCATTTCTGATGTGCCTACATTTCTTTCTTTACCTACAATATAATGCACAATCGTAACCATCTGTTATTTAGTACATACATAGGTATTCTATCAATCCGTACCTCCATATCTTGTGCACGCGCATAATAATTGCCCCCTTTTGTACGACAGTAGTAATGTGCAACATTCGTGCAGCTCCGTTATCTGATGAAGAAATAATAATTAGGATTTAATTTCATACACACTCGTACATTATGGCGGAATGTATGTCACCAATGTGTGTCAGTCGTGAGGTAAAATTATTTATGTTGGGGACACACTTAATTACCTGTATTTTTGTCTATAATGTACAACAATATTGATGTTGACTGATAAGAATCAATTTTATTCAAATAATAATTTTTAGAGTACTTTATTCTTTTGCCAAGCTAGAATTATTATACAATAGACAATTCATTTAGCTATTTGAAATGTGAGAAAAACACTCAAATGTTTAGATACTTTCTATTCTGTCGCTCAAGAAAACCTTCTTGAAAACCGTATAAAAATTCGCTCAGTAGTTTTTGAGTTCCAATGAACTCACCAAACAGACAGACATAGTTGGTGTATGACAGACTTGTTATTACACTTACGTGAGCTACATAATTATGATTGTAGTATGCATTTGCACATTGAAGTTAAAAAATGTAGCTCAAGTGTTTTATTTGTTTTTAAGGCATTGTTTTTAAAATGATGACAATAATATTTACAGTTGTTTGATGTTGTGTAGTCAGTAGTAGCTTTTATTTATTTATTTATGTACACACATTCAACACAGAGGACAATACATATATAAAAACATAGTACATAGGTAGGCCCCACATATTCCAACTGGAATTTCTTCCTGTGGGCCTGTATTAGGCTTTTCATTCCGCTAGGTAGTACAATAAATACAACCAAAATATTTACATTGAGTATTTAAGAACTGCAAATATCGCTACCTACTCTATAACAACTTTACGGAAAATATATTTTTTAACAAAATGGTAAATAAGTTGTTTTCACGTCAGAGCCATGCTTCAGTCATCACAACATGGGCCAAACCCACCGACGCGACGTAATAAAACCGGCGACTCAACCCTAGATCCAGGCTTAACATCAGCATCAGGTCATCTGCCTGCTCGTTGTCCCCTATCCAATAAAAAGGCCCATAAACTTCCACGTCAAAACAGTAGACAAAGCACATCGGCTAGTACCTACGCCACGTGTCCATCAAAAAACCTACAATGCCTAGTCTATTGACGTACATCCAAAGTCAATGTCATCCGATAATCGTTGGTTAAGCTGCTGCAATCAGCGAAATTATAGTTTTCTACCGCCAGTTCCCACAGTACGATGGCACGGCTCGTTAACGACACGTTTGTAACCATTTAACTTCAGTTTAACTCATCACATCACTGCGCAAATGAACATTATGAACACTTATCATTCAATTCTATCTTTTTGACGCGTTTGTGCAAATTATTTGGATGATATTCTATTTGGCGGGTGAATAACCGAAATTCGAGAGTCATGTCCTCTACCAGGGTCAGGAAATAGAATAGAACTAGAGCACTTTTTTATTTCTAAGAAAACCCGAGCCACTGGTCTGTATTTAGTCTTTATTGGGTAGAGGAGTAGAGGCAGGCCTCTAGATGTATGAAATAAAACGTAAACTTTTAAGAATAAAAACCTATGCTGAGATTTCACTATTTTTAGCAAAGCAAAATTAAGATGCCTACGTATCACTTCTTCTGGAGAGATGATAGAGGAACATGTCTTAATTGATTTAAATAATAAAATTTGAAATCCTTGATTCCAGGTATCAGAGGCTAGCTTCGTAACGAGCGTCGAAGAAGCGAGCCGCGTGGACCAATGCACGCAGACGCCGCCGTGCGGCAAGGCGCGCCCACGCACGCTGCAAAGGTACCACACATGCGACCACATCTTCGAGAGATCACACAGAAATTACCGGCTCAAGCACGAAACCCGGCCCAAGAGCCTAGGTCTCACTGAGTCTTACCCGTTCATAGCGAAGCCGCCGAGTTACGATTACCCAAAGTAAGACTCACACAGTTTAAAGCTTATGTGACTAACTCTTTAGAAGAATCTTGTTCTAGTTATTATAGTCTACGCTTAATGTGATGTTCGTTAACAGTTTGTGGTTTCTCAATAGTGTTTTTGTTTCGTATTTGTCAAGTGGATACTTTTTGTTACGATTCGGGAGCTGCTTCGTCGATCCTATTACTTTCGGACGCAGCTCCCAGCCGAGAGCTTCCTATCTTTGTCTAACGTGTCTTTATGAAATAATGAAGTTATGATTTGTTGTTGAGTAGTTATAGCAAATGTTTTTATATGTTCCTATGAATCAGCTACCTTAGTACCTATTCACTTCGGCCTTTAAAAGCATTTGCCAAATGATCAGAAGAAGAAACTGTAGGCGGTTACAAAAATCTTCTACCTGGCGTTTAACAACGCAAAAAGAGGTACAAAAAACCAATCGCAAATGGTTACCAAAAATGTAATTTGGAACATTATTACAGCAAAATTACTTGTTGTGACGTCATTATGGTAATCTTTGCGAAGTTATCGCGATAAGTACAAGACGCACAAAAACAGTGTTAAGTGTTAAAGTATGAGTAAATCTTAGTAAGTACGTGCCTACCTACACTGCATAGATGAATAGAAAAACTAAACATTTTGATCTAAGAAAAAATATTTAGTTAATACTAGAACACTTAGAATAATTAGACTATTAGAGGAAATAGAAAGAGTTAGTAGTCTACAAGACTGTAAGGCAAATAGATTCACCGAAAAACTTAGGTCTCCTATGTGAGTGAGGTATACAAATCAATATGGGCCTACATTAACATTGAACTGAAAGTACTGAACAGACAGACTTCACAGTTACCTACTTATAGTCATACAGACAGAAACCATTTTGTTTTACTATTAATCAAGTCTTTTCTTCTCAATTTTCATGTAACTAAAAAGCTTATTTGTGTATTACTAATTTTGTATTGTGGTTTCATACGGCAGGAAAACCATCTCAGTTTATCTATCCTAAAAATAAGTATACCAACCTACAACTCCTTACAATAACAACACTAAACAACGACTCTAAACAATACTAACTTATCAAACAAAACATAGACAAAAACCCCTTCCATTCTAAGCCCCCAAATTATATTTTTTTCATCTCCAGGTTTAAGGTAAGCGTGTCGGACAGCCCTACGATATCTGTGACGCCGCCGCATAGTTTAGAATACGTGTGTACGAAGGGCGGGACGAGTCCGAACGGCAGTGTCACCCCTAACGGCATGGTGTCCAACAAGTCCGCCGCTACAGTGCTGCTGAGCCCCGGGTACTTGCAGGGCCATTGTCAATGTAACCAGTCTATTAAAGTAAGTCAAATTACGTACTTCTTCCCAAATGGTTTAGTAATTCTAATTTAACGACTGAAGCATTATTTTTTACTAGGAACCGATAATGTTCATAATATCATAGACAGTTAATGATTTAACTTTAACCAAGAATTTCGAAACTCAGACAAATCAATTACCTACACTTTGCTCTAATAAGAAAGCGACCCTTGGTGATCGATCATTTCCGTTAGTCTTAAGTGCAGATATTAAAGTTATTCAAGTTGTTGCGCGTTACGCATTGAATATGACTAATAATTTTCAGACAAGTCTTAATTTTCAGACCTAACCATAGATATTTCTGTGGACCTAGCAAACATGTATAAACTCACGTCATTCCTTCATCATCATCATCATCGTCATCAACAACAACCTATAATGCCCAATGCTGAGCAAACCCTCTTCTCACACGGAGAAGGTTTGAGCATTAATCACCACGTGATGTCAGCAGTTTCTGACTAATCAAGTCAAGAGCCTTGATTAGTCAGAAACTGCTGACTTAAGTTACGTTAAAATGCTAAAATCTAATCACAATTTTCCAGAGTGTAAGTGAAGTGGCTCTTACAATGCCGGTGTCTCCGGGCTGGAACGAGGAGCTGCCGCAAGACTCCGAAGGTCTCTCATGGCGAAGGTTGCACATGTCCCGTGCCAAATTGAAAGCCACCGCCACCACATCTGAACTGCTATCAGGTAAAAATCAAAGCCTATAAACCTAAATTAATTCGTTAACCAACCAATGCACCAAATTGCTTACGCTAAATTACGCCAATGTGGCTATGTGCAAAGCGAGTAGTGGCGGACGCCGGACAGATTACGGTCAAATGCGGATGATCAGCTGTGATCAAATGTGTTGATTGCAGTACAAAATCAAAGCAAAGAAATGAACCATGGCTCGTATTAAGTAGCTCTGGCCGTTATGTCGCAGTTCTTCCATATTTCTTACATGCTCGGCTAATACTACTTTATTGCCTTTTGACTCAGTTTGTGGTTGGAAACTAATATTATGTGTAATAGTTTCAAAGCCGGTTTTTATTATTATATTCATTTTACAGTAAAACTATAGAATAAATTGCACTTAAATGTTGTCAATAATACTATATTAATTTTTGGTTTTATTTATATTTGCAAAGAAAACTATAATGTTTACATTGTTATTATTTGACAGCTTCAGCAAATGTTGTAAACGCTACGCGTCGCCACCGTCGTGCACATAGGCAATAGGACGATTATTGAACGTATACCAAACCTCACAATTAATTTTCCTTCTTCCAGGTTTTGCGATGGTAGCCATGGTGGAACTCCAGATAAACGAACCGACAAACGTTCCAGAATGGTTGTTCGTAATGTTCGCAGTCTGCACGACTGTGCTCGTAGCCGTGCACATCTTCGCTCTCATGATATCCACGTACTTGCTGCCCAATATCGATGCAGTGAGTAAGATGGAGACACCCAGAGCGCCCGCGAGTGCCCTTAGAGACTCGCCTCATGAAAGAATGAGGGGCTTCATCGAACTTGCCTGGGCTTTTAGTACGGTTTTAGGTAAGGTATCTTAAGCTTCTTCATCATTGGATTGAAATCTAAAGGCTCCTTGAAGCAACCGATTACACTCAAAAGAAACTTGAATCAAGAGGTCTTTCGAGTTGAAAATCCACCTCAGAGAAGATGAATTCAGGAAAATAATTCGACTTCAAGGTTCATATTAAAATAGTCTAACTAAACAGGCTGATTTGTCGTTGAGACATGCTAGTTAATATATTACATAAAAGTTAACGACAATACAAATCATGATATGACCATTATGACATCTCCAGTTCCATTGCCTCATTGATTCTCTTTCTTTTCCAGGTCTCTTCCTATTCCTGGTGGAGATAGCGATACTCTGCTGGGTGAAGTTCTGGGACTACTCGTTCGCAGCGGCCACAGCAGCCACGGTCATCGTTATACCAGGTACAGTTATACCACTGATTATTCTGTGAGTGCCTCTTCTCTTTGCATCTGTCGCTGTCTCTAATCGTAATCTGCTAGGTTATTTTATGACTGTCAATTCGAACTTTCGAAATGAGCTCGATCGCATTCTGGCCCGTCATTGGTCGAGATTATTCTCACAACCAGTGACATAGCGGACCGCAATCAAGTTCACTTCGGTCTTTCGAATTGAAAGTTACCTACAGAGGATAGCTTAGCAGGTACTTTGTGGATTAAAATTCTGTTATATGCTGGACTAATTTTATTTGCTTTTTCGTTTTCTTTGATAAAGGTTCTTACGTTTAAAAAGATTCTGTAGGTATTCTTTGTGCTTTTATGCCAAGTTAAAAGCGTAAAAATACCTTCCCACTTGAATTACAGTCTTTCCATATTTAATCAAACTCGAGTTTGCATTTGAGTTTTAGAGCGGCTTTACTCTAGCATTTGTCCAGCGTAGACGTTCGATAAATGTATGCGGCGCGCAGGCGTCGCTTTATCGATACATCAGTGCAAGGGTAAATGAATACGCGGCGTCTGCGCGGCGCATACGTTTATCAAATGCCTCCGCTGGTCAAACGCCAGTGCGAAGGCGCTCGTACGTACTCAGGTAAAGGGTTCACAACTCGTTACCTACCTTTACGTCTAACAAACCTTTCTATTTACTTGACCGCACTGTACTAACATAAATCTTGAATGAATAACTCGGTAAGTGGGTCTATGATGAGTACTTGCTAACTTGCTTGGCGACCAAATAACTATCAGGTTATTTTTGGGATTTCTAAGAATATCCTAATATTACTTTAATGAACTTCATACTTACTTACCTTTTCAACTTCCTGTATGTATTGTGTTATCTTGGACATTCTATCCTTCTCCGTTTCTTTCTTTGACTTTTTTTTTCTTTTGTATTATCCTGTCCATAATTTGGACGATTTATTTATATAATGCTTATTTATCTTTTACAGTATTAATCGTCTTCGTGGCGTTCGCGATTCACTTCTATCATTCTTTGGTGGTGCAAAAATGTGAGACTTCGGGCCAAGACATCGAACAGTTGGAGAGCATGAAGAGGGACCTCGACACAGCTACCGTTAAAGTTAACATGTTTTGAAAATACGAAAAATCGTTGTAACACAGCGGGAAATGTGACATTTTAATAATTACGGGGACAATGAATGATCGAGGACTATGTGAGGTGATATTTTAGCCCTATTTAGTTATACTGGAGGAATATATCATCTCGCGATTTTTAAAGGTCGGCCATGTTTTGGCGGGTTCCTATAATGGCGGCCATATTTGCCATAGACATTTAAAGTCTCTGTGTTTTGTTTTTAATAGTTTCCTGTGATATTTATGTCCTTGTGAATTTTAAAATAATTTTAATGGAGTTGAGGCGCGGAGGACGGAGATATCGATTAGAAACAACGACTCATTTATTTAAAATAATCGAATTAAATTCCGATAGATATTTTTAAGACTTGTTAAGTACGAAATCGAAATTATTTATGTAGGTCAATAAGGTGAATCTATTATTTATTTGATTGGATATTATCTGAAATCGATTTATAATAAGTTCTCTCAATCTTGTGCATGTGTAATTATTATTAGCACTTGAAGCAGTGTGTATTGTGACGTAAGATATCTGCCCACATAAATTACAAATCTTTGTTAAGTGCTAATTGTTGATCAACTGCTATGTGGCACGAACATAGTACGTGGTATCTACTTACATATATTAAACGTGCTATCTTCCTTAAAAAGACATTATTATCATAGTATTGTAAAATCTCAAAACCATGATATTAATCACACATTACAAGTCTGTACTACACAGACATAGTAATTATAGTGTTTAAATCTGTAAATACGACTAATGAATAAGAAAAGTTAAACTTATTTATAAAGAATCTATTCGGGAGTATTTAAAATATCAAAAGTACAATGATATTGTTATAATTTTAACCTTATCTCAAAGGTATAAGGTTCTAAAATTTATGTACTTTTGTTTTATTTTATAGATTTTATTGTGGTGCTGATTGTAACTGATATTCAGGTTTATTTCTCAAATAAGATATTTCGATGAATTTCACTAGATTATACGAAGATGGAATGTTGTAGGTACATTAAAAAATGGTGTTTTTATAGTTCCACCAAAGAGTCTTCCAGAATTTTCTATGTGATGTACAATTAGAAAGACTGTAAGGAAAGAAAACTAGAGGAAATAGAATATTTGCTCTCTGTATGAGATCATGTAATTTATGGACCGGATGGCGGATTATTGTATGTAAATGTAATTTTGAGCCGTTGAACCAGTATGCAGGAGACACGATGTGAATTTGTTAATTTTAGTATTTTTAAGAGATGAATAAATAAATAAATAAGATAATTACGTTAAAACTATTGTTTTTGTTATATCTTCGCAATTATTGCTTTTATTCGTGAAGAGTAATAGTTCTAAAATTAAACGGTATACAAGGCTTAATTAATTATGTACGGCTACCTTACAAAATTGTTCGACGAAGGTACTTGACTGATTTCAACCCAAGCTAAGGGCCCATACTCATGAGCAGCATGCGCGACAACCGACGCGGTGCCACCCGGAGTTGACTCGAACAGTTATACGCCTAACGAAATAATCAATTTGCTATTTCAGCCCACGATAGTTGAATATAATCTATACGAGGACTTCCACAGGGGGAACATTATGTTGAATTGGAGTTAAAACATGGAACATTGGGGTATAAATAAAAATCATAATTATACGTTATGTCCTTACATTTATTTCTACAGACAAACAGTACAAAATCGACCAACTTTACACAATTCGAGCATAACCTACATCTTCAAGCTTCCCAGTAAAATTGTGTTAAATATCAATACCTTTCTGATAGATTGGAATATGAATTAAGGCCACCACAAAGAGAGACAACTTATCTACGGCCATTAGGAATTAATTTACTAGTTCGGAAATTAATAACTTTTAAATAACATCATGCCTTTTATCCCCGAAGGGGTAGGCAGAGGTACATATTGTGGCACTTAATGCCACTGTACGCAGCACCCACTTTCCACTATTTATGTTATAAGTCCCATGTAATAGGTGGTGAGCCTATTGCCAAATAATAATTCTAAATAATATTTTATGATAAACTGACAATTACATCTGTTTGGTAGACTTTTCCTCTTTAAGATGAAGGTACTCTTTTGCTTACCTGGCATTAAGTAACGTGAGATCTGTTTTTCCAGTCATTACAGCTATCTAAAAATAAATGTCCTATGATTCGACCCTAGCTAAGTTCATTTAAAAAAACAGAACCTCATGTTACATTAGCGACATCTAGTGTGCAAAAACGGTACACTTAATAACAATATGTATGTACTTAATTAATAAAATGTGAAAAAAATAACAAGAAATTGTTGATTGAAAAAGTACTATTTTATAGGACTGTAAAAAGCTACACTGTTTACGAGATGTCTGTTGACTACCTCGTTGGCCGAGTGGTCGCAAGTGTGACTGTCGGGCAAGGGGTCTCGGGTTTGATTCCCGGGTCGGGCAAAGTATTACTTTGTGCCCGGTATATGGCAATAGGCTCACCCCCTATTACATGAGACTCATTACATAAATAGTGAAAAGTGGGTGTTACATACATTGTACAGTGGTATAATGTGTATCTCTGTCTACCCTTTCGGGGATAAAAGGCGTGATGTTGTTATGTATACGAGATAAGTCGTCCTGTATGTAAGTTTCAACAAAATATTACAACTATGTATTCAAAAAAATATTGATATTTAACCTTTTTCTATCATACAATATTTTAAGCCTAATAACATAAATCCCAAAAGTACGTGCGATTTTTACAGATGCTTTATAAACAAAAGAAAGCTTTAAAATATATTTTAAATCTCAATTACAATAATTTATTCAACACTATAAGTTAGTGGTTAAGTTTATAGTATTACTATTTCTCTCGCAAAGATTGAAAATGTGTGAAAAAAAAGATTGAATGGAGCAGAGTATATTAAAGTTATACAAGGTGTAGTTTTGAAGCCGTGTCATTTCTCGGGGGCATGTCACAGAAGTCATAAAGGTTCAATATAAGAGAAAATTTCGGGCCAATAGTTAAAAATACGGCTATAATAAATCGTTTAAGTTCGACAGTATTTCAGAATAAGCGACAGCAATGTTTCTTATTGGAGTTTTATGGAATTAGGAATAATATCAATTACGTGTTTGAGTTTTTGTGTGTTAAGCCGCGTTATAAAACTAGTGGGCGGCGTGAAGTTCGCACTTACGGATTTCCGTAATTTACAGAAAAATTAAAAATATTTACCTACAATCTTTTTTATTGATTCGGACTCAGAATCGACAGCCGAGTTACCTCCTAGAAAATGACGCGGTTTTAAAACAACACCTTGAATAGATGCAAAAAGTTATTGTCCCTTAAAACTTAATTAAAATGATTTTGATTTGTATTAATGACGTCCTCTTGCAAAAGGAGGTTGTTATTATTTTCAGACTTTTTACAACTTTACCATGTTATGCGAGAGACAATCCCTGATTGATTTAACACAGATAGTCGCATTTACAAAGCCAAAAATATTACTTGCTGAATTACAAGTGCAAGATGATTTAAGTCAAATACATATAGACGTTAGTAATGATGTTTAACCGCTTGAATGCACCGGTATGAGACGCAATAGAAAATACATTGTGCCTGATTGTGTCTCGCGTGGATCCACATCCACACACGACTGGTTAAGTAGTAAGAACACAAGTTAATTAAAAAAAAAAACAAAAGAGCTGTTCAATATTCATTTCTCTATCATATACGTTGGATCTCTTTTCATAATAAATTATTATGTTTTCGGCTTACTCACATAATTATTTGACGAGGAATTCAACTAATTTCAAGCCATGCTAGAGGCTCATATTCATCTGCAGCATTTCACGACCCGCGACGCGGCGGCTGTCGCGCTGCTACTGGCTACTCGAGTCTGCGGGCCCAGCGCGTGATGATTACGTGAGTAAGCCGAAAACATAATAACCCTTTTCATAATGGTTAATGTTATTATTATGTATGATTATCAACTGGGTTATTTTTATTTGTGCACAATTCCACAGCATAAACCGGACATACATCAAACTTCAAATTACTAAAGACATAATGTGACACTTATTTAACAATTTAATTTAGATTACGGATAATTATTTATTAAAACAGCTCCGAAAAACATTCAAAACTAGACCCTATGCACATAATACGGTAAAACATAATAAACGATACTTTGTTGCAAATATAATTACAGTTGAAAACTGTGTTAACAAAGTTCTAAATTCAACAACAAGCAATGTCTCAAGATGTCTGTACATAATCAAAGAAATATGAACCATATCGTCACACAATTAAGTCACATTTCTATTTGTCCATGTCACATGTACGTAGGACCGTCACTTGAATACAGCTGCTAATCAACAAAGAGCCTTAAAACTGACTTACATATAATGTTAATATAGGTACAAAGTTCAAGTTTAGTAGTAACTTAGCTCCAATATCACATCTCAACATCGTCCGATTGGTGGTTTGGTGTGACGAGGAGTCCGTTCCTCTTCTGCGGATGTTTCTCATCCTCTTTCTTCTCTTCTTGGATGTTGGCTAGGATACTCTCTCTGGGCTTCCACACTACTAGAGACATGTGTGGTTTCTCCAATCTGTAAAGAAGTTATGTAAGTATTAGGAAAAAGGTGGTTCTGTGGAGTGAAAGTTGATACTTGAGTTAGCAAGAGGTAATAATGAATTATTTATTGGAACAAATGGCTAATAACATAACATCACGCCTTTTATCCCCGAAGGGGTAGGCAGAGGTGCACACAGAGGTAACACCCACTTTTCACTATTTATGTTATGAGTCTCATGTAACAGGGGGTGAGCCTGTTGTCATATATCGGGCACATTTCCAGACTCCGTGCTACTACTGAATTTTTTTTTAAAAACCCAGTTATACTTTGCCCGACCCGGGAATCGAACCCGAGACCCCTCGCCCGGCAGTCGCACTTGGCCACTCGACCACTCGGCCAACGAGGCAGTCAAACCTCGTTGGCGGAGTCGTGCTACTGCCGCGCAAGGGGTCTCGAGTTCGATTCCCAGGTCGGGCAAAGTAGTACTGGGTTTTTAAAAAAATCTCAGAGGCCTTAGTACGAGTTGAGAATAAATAGTGACTTTTTTTCGGCATTAAGTGCTGTAATGTGTATCTCTGCCTTCGGAGATAAAAGGTGTGATGTTTTGTTATGTAAAAAAATTAAGTAACTAAATTTCAAAGAAACAAAAAATATCTAGAGCTAATGATAGATATAAAGTATGTAACTGTACAAAGCTGGAATGTTTCCAAATGAAACAATAGTTTTAATTACTTTGTTTTAACTAATAAAGAAAGAAATTATAGCCCATATGAAAAGTAGAGCTTTGATTTAAAAATAATATCCATACTTTTCAAAACATTTGTCATACAAAGTTAGTACTATTTGCATTTTAAAAATATGCAGTATGACATAGGACCAATGACCTTCAGGATTGGAACACAATAGAATACATTGTTATAATAAAATAGACTTTAACTCGTCGAGTACCGGTTTTGCAGACACAATTATAGAACAATAGGTTGCGGTCACCGGTGACCGCTTGGTATTTGACAGTTTAATACAAGGAGTCAAGGTGAGTAGAAATCACAAAGATTTCGTAATGTGCAATGGTCCAATCCTATAAAGGTGATTTTTAAATGTTTCCAATTTGTATAATATAAATATTGACTGTACAATACTAACTATAGTCTATTTCTATGTAGGTAATTTTAAATTACTTCTAAAATGATAGATATTAGTTTCAGATAATATCATAAACAGCCACTTCAATCAGTAGATAATCAGTTCCGGTATAATGCCAAAAGCTGAGTCAAACACAATTTAAGCAAAACAAAATAATGATTGGATCTCAATGTACTATGAATGGAATAATCTCCTAGTTATAACCAAATCAGTGACTAAACCATGATGTATGCAAAACTAACAGAAAATGAATAATTTTCTGTCTTTCTTCTTTTTGATGTTTTGCATTAAAAAAGCCAGACTGACCAGACTTATATATACTAGCTTTTACCCGCGGCTTCGCTCGCGTCACAAAAGGATAAAAAGTAGCCTATGTGACATATACCAATACATACAGCTCCATCTATACCAATACTTTTATTTTCCCTGGGAAATATCAAATTTTTCCGGGACAAAAGTACCCTATTATTTAGTCCAGACTTCTAACTTTACATCCGCTAAAATTGAAAGCAATCGGTTTTGAAGGTACGGCATGAATGCGGAACAAACAAACTTACTTTCCAATTTATAATATTAGTAAGGATAATAAGGACTATGACGACCCTATACCATGAGACAGCTCATAAGTTTAGTTTTATTGCTATATTAATATAGTCACAAAATATCCTCACCTATCAATAAGTGCAGCTGGTAATAAAGGTTCTTCCTGTAACTTCTTGAGTTCTTCGGACAAAACTATTGTGTGACCCTTCAGTTTCTCACTAACGGGCTCCATACCAATGTCCATAACATCTTGTGGAGTAGCGAGGGCATGTGTTGTGTACTCTGATGATATGTGGAGACTGTTCAGGTGGGCGGCCATTTTCTCTTCAGTTATTAGTTGCTTTGCTGGTCTGAAATAGTCAAGATATGTTCGTTACTAAACTTGCTATAGTGGAATTTGCAAATTATCTCTTGATGTATAAATGTGTTGTGGGATTAAAGACTACTCACTGATTGATTTTGTTTATAAATAGTGATGAAAGTAATGTTTCACTTATTACCTATCTATATAACTATACATATGTATAGATTTGTTTCATTTGTGATTAACCCGACATGTGTCTAAACATGGATCCACATGTGACACAATATACTTTCTATTGTGTCTCATATACGGGCATACAAGTGGTTAATACATTCAAGTAGTTTAATTGTTGAATAAGCAAGAAATGTCAGACAAAAGTACCTTCATTTGCATTAATTTTATGATAGTTTCAAATTCTAGTAAGTGAATATGTTGAAGATATGGTTTTTTCCTATAAGAAACTTACATGACTGGTTCCACGTCCAAGCTTTTTCTCTTGCAGTGGATTACAGGACTAATTTTTGGTTCCATGAGTTGTGGCTGACCAGTAAACTGGACCAGCTGAGGAGGTGACGGCATTCCCCAGGGCAAACCCTGGACGTTCCATGGTGTTCCTGTGGGCGCAGGCATAGTATGCGGCTCTGCTAACGCCCGATTATTGTAGGGTATCGACGAAGCCAGGGCTTGATGCGCATACATTTGTTTCGCTAGTTCATCCGACTGATTATAAGGAAAACCAGCATAACCATATATATCCATTGTCATAAGATTGTAAAACTGCTCTCTCAGAGAAAATAATGCAAATTCACACAGGAAAAAGTTTATCCTTTTTTTTGTCAACACTCACAACAACAAACTATTCACAAATGACAGCTGACTTTTTAAATCATAGAGTAGAATGTTCTTGAATATTCTATATTTCTGCAATCCACTTTTTTGTAATGGCAATGTTACAATCGACTATTAATTTTTGTCTAAAAATCGAGTAGTAACATTGTAAATAAAAAATTATTCGATTTTGTCCAAAAATCAATAAAACTGTCATGAACTTTGGGTTATTGTACTGGAATTTTCTTGACTTAAAATCTCAAAGCTTCTAAATGTAAAAAAATAATACTTTGTAAAAAAAATAATCTGGTCTTTGACTTCGCATTTTTTTAGTAATCGACTAAAGCAAACAAGGACGTAGCTAGTTTGCTCTTGCCTAAGTAGTAGGCAAAGAGTAGTATATGTACTACTACAGCACGATTTGACAACTAAACCACGAAGTCAAACAAAAAATAATAATTTTGCGCCTTTCACTTTCCTGCGCTATAAAATCGTATTTATTTTGATAATTATGTTCATTCTGTATGTGCTACGTTAAATCAGTGAATATTCTATAAAACAATGTATACAATGACATTACTTTAATAAAGAAAAGTGTTCTAAAAACTAGCAAAATGGGCTTGGACTTTGATGTCTTTGAATTTTGCAAAAAACTGCGGCAAAACCGGCCTCCGCCGTATCAGTGTCCTTTGGAGAAGTGTGATAAAGTGTACAAGAGTTTGTGCGGGTTACAATATCATTTAGTTCATTATGATCACGATAATCCGACCCCGGCGACGCCTGCCGTAGCTAATCATCGGAAGAAGGGAAGAGGTAGAGCTGCCGTGCCTACAGGGGACATCGCTCTTCAGAGTCCGCCGAAAGAGGCTCTAACTTTTGCAGAAGCTCAGAAAGTGGTTCAGTTTGAGATTGATGGCAAAATCAGCCGAATCCCGATTGACCAACCTCTGCCTATAATGTCTCTGGAAGAATGGCAGAAGACGAATGCTGAATTGGAAAAGCCGTTGCCAGTAGTGGAGCCTCCCGTCGAACCTCATGTCAAGTTACCTGAAGCCAGCTTCAAGGTAGGCTGGAAAGTTTTATTATAATTTTGTTCTCTGTTTTTGTGACACAATGCAAATTACAAATTCAAGTGTAGAGTTCTCTGAGTGGTTTACAGGTGTGAATTCTGTATGGAATATTGATGGTCAGAGTGTAGCAAAGGGTGTGGAAGAGGTTTGGGACTTCAAAAATCTTTCATTAAAAATGAAAATTCTTATAGCTAGTTTTTCATTTCCATCTCTTAGTATGCCTAAGAATAAAGCGAAAATTATCTGTACACCTTTTGTATAGGACTTCAACAAACTTTAAAATCAATATATTTTATAATATAATCAAATTATTATGTATTTTAATTGTATTTAATATTTATGTAATGAGAGTTCCCTATTGGTCAATCTGAGTCTGTCAATAGAGTGGGCTTCTCAAATATTTTTGGGTATTTGAATTTTGGCTTGAAACTCCACTTGTAATTGGGTCTTACATTTAATAAGTGGCTCTCTGCCTTACTAACTCTATACTGTACTGATGAAAGGCAGATATTGTAACTCTACATATTAGAAGGCTTAGACTTGAGTGCTAAATGAACAAAAGACCTCTGCCCCTGATTGTGCATTATTCCCCTTTTTATTACTTCTTTAGACTAGTTGTTGTTGGTTTTTCGATATTTCAAATATAAAATTAAAAAAAAATAAAATAAAAACTATAAATGTGAATTTTATCGATATTTCAATAAAATTCACATTTTCAGCTTGTCGACGACTACAATGAGAGAGTATGTGATGCTCCACCGCGACCAAATGCCTACATTCGCTTCATCGAGAAATCAGCTGAGGAGTTAGATGGCGAAGTGGAATATGATGTGGATGAGGAGGACACTGCGTGGCTCGCCATTATCAATAAGACAAGGGTCAAGCAGAACCTGCCTGCAGTAACTGTTGATACATTAGAACTGCTAATGGATAGATTGGAGAAGGAGTCCTATTTTCAGGTGAGTTTTGAAGCTGTTAATTTTTATTCACTGACTTCAAAAACAAAAAAAGGGAGAACCGATTGTGATGTGGTTTTCAAAAAAGTGTTTTGAACACTTAGGAGAAGGTTTTAGTATATTAAAAAGTTGGATAGTTAGTAGTTAGGTATATAGATAGTTGGATTTTTTTGGAGTTTATGATTTCATGATTTTTAATTTCTTATTCACAACAGGACTAAAGTGAACTTAGGGATCAAAAACTCAATCCTGCAACCTCGCATAATGTACTATATAGTTTGTGTAGCTGGCTTGTTTACAAATACATCTATTGGTCTATAGTCTATTCTATACAACAGCTAGGTGACCTAGACCTGGTGCTAGTAAATTTATTATACCGTATTTAGAGATAATTATAAATTAGTACTTGGTTTGTTGGAATGTGTATATGAGACACGGTTTTTAAGAAATATAGCAGCAGTCAACAGATTAATCAAAGTTTATATTTTGATGTTCATGATTCATACAAATTATTATGTTTACGGCTTGCTCACGTTACTGTTTGACGAGGAATTCGACTAGTTTCAAGCCATGCTAGAGACTCATATTCATGAGCAGCATTCAGCGATACGCGACGCGGCGACTGTCGCGCTGCTGCTGGACGGCAGTCAAAAAGTTTCGTGTGTTACGTATCGGTGCCGAAACATGTACTTACACCGTGATCAACGCCGTGTCACCAGGCCCAGATCTCCTGAATCAGGACATTACACCTACTTTGATGCAACGAAGGTTCTACGGAGTATTGTAACATTCGAACTACTGAGTCGTCTGCTCTTGTCGCCACCTTGTGCCCAGCTACGAATCGCTACATTATTGATCACCCCACTAGATTTAACCCTTAATAAAACCTTCATACTAATTTTGCAATAGATAAATAATTTTAACATAAGAAAACAGTGTTGTTCCAACATCGAAAGCATTTGCTCTTAGGTTAGTTACATCTTAGGAATTTTCAGGCAGTTTTAATTATAACTCAGTAAAATAATTATAGTTTCCATTTGCACCCACTGTCGGTGGCAGAAACTTAACTTGTGAATAAGCCGAAAACATAATAATTAAGTTAATCAACACCTAAATTGTAAAAAACCTACAGGCATCCCAGAATGGCCAACAAACAGCAGCCACAGTGGACGAAGATGCTGTGTGCTGCATCTGCATGGACGGAGAGTGTCAGAATACAAATGTGATCCTGTTCTGCGACATGTGCAACCTCGCTGTGCATCAGGATTGTTATGGAGTGAGTTGTTACAGTTTTTACTTTTATTTATTTGCTTTTTGTGTTTAGAAAAGGAGCTGGAGTTCGGAACTAAGAATCACGCCTATTTTTGTTTTGTTTTTATAGTCTGCAATCATAATTACGTCCGCCAACCTAGTGGTTGCAAGTGACAAAGTAATGCTGGATATTTTTTTTAATTTCTCAGCAATTTTTTTTAGTAGCATGGAGTCGGGTATTGTGCCCGGTATATGGCAATAGGCTCACTCCCTATTACATGGGACTCATAACATAAATAGTGAAAAGTGGGTGTTACATTGCACAGTGGCATGAAGCGCCGCAATTATGCACCTTTTATCCCTTCAGGGATAAAAGGCTTAATGTTATGTTATGTTAAAATCGGGTCACGGGCAAAAACCGTAAATGCGGCCTATTGTGTTCGTATTCTGTTTTTTAATCTCATTTTATAAGAAGGGCTTTTTTCTTAAGAGAAAATTGTCAGCCCTATTTTCGAATACAAAATTCAATACGTACTTACTAAAAGTGTTCGTATAATTGTTTCACAAACTACTAAATAATTTTTCTACTCAGGTGCCATACATTCCTGAAGGGCAATGGCTGTGCCGGCGATGTCTGCAATCACCATCGCGGCTAGTCAACTGCGTACTCTGCCCTAACACAGGCGGTAAGCATTCAATAATCTACCTTAATGCAATAAATATAAAGGTTACATTTGCATTTATATTTACTAAACAGTTTACATGATATGTTTTGTTAAGGAAAATTGTATTTTGTTGCTTATGTGTTATGATTTAAATTTGTTTGTATTTAGGTGCATTCAAGCAAACGGATCAAGGCACTTGGGCGCACGTGGTGTGTGCGCTATGGATTCCTGAAGTTCGATTTGCTAATACCGTGTTCCTGGAGCCAATTGGTAAGGATTATATTTCGTTTATCATTGTGATTATTAAAAAATATCTATTAATTGTCATGGCTAGCTAGAAGCCCAACAGGATATGAAGAGGCTTCATTTTTTTTTTATTTGATGGGTCTACGTGTGGCCGTTATGTCGCTTGGTGGTAAGCGATGATGCGGTCTACGATGGAGCATGTCTGCCCATAAGCAATCTATTCACTCGGGGCTTGAAGATACCCAGGGTATACCCTTCAGGAAATGCATATTAGCAAAGAATTCCACTCCAATGTTGACATTTAGTCGAATGTTGTTACGTGCCAACGTCGTTTCGAAATAACTCTTGCGTTTCTAAAACCCAACTCCAACTCCCCATTTTTTGAAGTCGATTAATTAGTATAGGTACTAAAACCTCCGGAGTGTAACAAACACTTGAAGACCGCATCAAAATCGGTTCAGCAAGTCGCGAGATAATTGCGCACAAACATACATACAAACTGGTGAAATTGAGAACCTCCTTTTTTGAAGTCGTTTAAATATAAATAGTTGACCAATTTAGTCATCAATCCTAATACCAAAGCAATAAGAAGTACTTTCCGTCGCCAGATTCGATCGAGATGATCCCGGCAGCGCGCTGGAAGCTGCAGTGCATGGTTTGCAAGCAGCGCAGTGTGGGCGCGTGCATCCAGTGCCACAAGAGTAACTGCTACAGCGCCTTCCACGTCACCTGCGCGCAGCAGGCCGGGTGAGCACGGTGCCATACATTACACACAACACACACAATCTGATGTAGTAACTGCTACAGCGCCTTCCACGTCACCTGCGCGCAGCAGGCCGGGTGAGCACGGTGCCATACATTACACACAACACACACAATCTGATGTAGTAACTGCTACAGCGCCTTCCACGTCACCTGCGCGCAGCAGGCCGGGTGAGCACGCTGCCATACCATATATATCTGGTAAAATGGAATTCGATGCTTGCTCTTATCTCGTGTTTGCAAAGAAGGATGCACCCAGTACTTCTTTCTTTGTTTTCTTTGTTTATGTAACGTGTGTAAATGTAGTAAATAACTGAAACTTCTTCCACGTCCATCTTTGAAATGGATTGACATGACCGCAAATCGCAACGGTTCTTCAACTATCCCGCGGTCAGCCACGCGGCTGGCCGTAATGCGGCTACCCGCATAGTGCGTATAAACCCTAAGAGGCATGCATATGTCCAGATCGGAGCCTTAAAGCCGTGACGATATCTTGTCTACTCATCCCGGCTTTACCGAAATTTATCCACCTATGAGTTTGAATTCTTTGTATGCGTTCGAAAATGTTAATACATTATAAGTCACAACTATACAATCACATATTAATACATTTATAAAGGTTGTCAACTACTAAATACTCTTAAAAATTGCCTTTCTTTATAAGGCGACTACTTCAAAAAAGGGTTAGATATGTCAGTTCTTTGTATAATTAAATTATAAGTGTATTTCAGTCTGTACATGAAGATGGAGGCGGCGGGCGCAGGTCGCGACCCGAGTCAACCGGTGCAGGTCGCCAAGATGGCGTACTGTGACGCACACACTCCTGCGCATATACTACAGGTACAAACTATTGTAAAATATTGTGGGGATTTTGATTTTATTCAGGAACTTTTAGTAAAATACTTAATTCGTGAACGTAGTTTTTATTCATTGCTTTTTCTGTGTTCGTAGGAGCGACGAGCACAAGAATCGGAATCAGGCGACTCAAAGTCTAATGATCTGACAGCGATTCGACAAAAGGGCAGAGAGAAGATAAAACAGGTAAAATACCTTGTATGTTAAAACGCTACTTCCCATCTACTAGCAGAGAGGATGTTGGTTTTAAAGTCATTTATAAGCCACTGAAAATTTTATAGGATATAGTCAGTCAGATATAGTCCATTTCTGCAGAAACATGATCTCCTTGACTGTAATAATTCTTATACTTCTTTCCCAGGCTCGTCGGGTCCTAGCGATGAAGCGTACATGGGCCCCAGTAGTACTGGTCCCTACATTACCGGCGGACCGGGTGGCGGAGGTGGCGGCCCTGGCCCCCGGGGCCCCCGCCGCTAGGGCACAACTTATGAAGAGACTCCTAGCTTACTGGACACTGAAAAGACATAGCAGGAATGGAGTTCCCTTACTGAGACGGCTGCAAAGCTTGACTAGTAATCATGGTGAGTAGTGGATCTTATAGAATATAATGTCTATGTATACTTTATAGTACACTAGCAGCTGTAGCCAAATGCCACTTAGTGCTTGTCTACTTGTAGAATAAAAAACCAAATAGGGTAGTTTCCAGTCAGTTAGATAATTAAGAAATATTAGACACGTATTTTTTTATGTACTCGTGTAAATTTACAAAACTTAGATAAATGGAGTTAAGTTTAGGAGTGGGAGGTAGTTACGTCACAACGTGCTACACTTTGTAGCACGCTGTGACCTCGCACGACATTTCAAATCAATATAATTATCGTTGAAAGCATTTAATTTTGTGAGAAAAGAAAAAAATCGTGTCTAATGTTTTAAATCAATGTACCAGATGGACATTAAAATAAAATTTAGGAAACTACCCTATTATATGGAATTGACGTAAATTTTGACACTTGTCAGTGTCATCCCCATATATTTAGTTTTCTACTCTCTTTGTAGACAAGCGCTAAAGTGGCGTTTGGCTAAAGGCACTACAAAGAAAAGTTGTCTTGCCACTGAAAATGCTCGCTTCCTGAAAACCTATGAGTGGAAAAAATGTCAGAAAAAAGCAACAAAAACATACAGCCCAAGTTGAGAACCTTCTCCTTTTTGGCAAGTCGATTAAAAATGGTTAACGGATTCCAATTATACACCAACCTTCCGCAGTTGTTTTGAGAGATTGTGGCAAATTTGACCCAATACAGAAAAACATTCCGCTCTCGGTTTCGCCTAAGATTTACGAACGAACTCTATTCACACTTCTTGAAACCAGTTGTGAAAATTATGCAGTAAATGTGTTAAACATATTTTGTTTGTTTTTATTAGGTACTCGAGGCATCCAGGATGGCACTGTTAATGTGAGGGAACTTTGCAATCAACTGAAGTACTGGCAGAGGATACGACAGGACTTGGAGAGAGCCAGGTAAACAACTAATATAAATAATAATTTATGGTCATTATCAACAGCCTATAAATGACCACTGCTGAACAAAGCCTCTTCTCACACGGAGAAGGTTTGAGCATTAATCACCACGTTTGCTCAATACGGGTTGGCGATTTCAAACTTATATTTAGAGCTTATAAGTCCAGGTTTCCTTATGATGATTTCCTTCACCGTTTGTCAGTGGTGTCTGAATAATCTTAGAAAGTACATTTAACAAGCCGTTGGTAGGTTTCGAACCGGCACCCTCATTTATAAGAAGCGGGCGTCTTAACCCTCCGGGTTACCACGACAATAATATGGTATTTTATTAACTAAAATGTTTTTTTAAACCAGTATTATGCAGTTTATTCACATCAGTGTACTGTAACCACTGATTTTGGGCCGGACTAGAGCTGTTAGTAATCAGTTGCTCACGGAATTTTATATTATAAACTAAATACCGTGGTTCAGTGTTTGATCATTCACTAGTTGTTGGTACTGATGCAAAATATCACTCTACGATACAAGTACCAACACAACTGTTCGGCAGTAGCCCGATATAATCACATCACTACGAAGGTCGATGGATGCTCCCCCTTTCAGAAATTAAACAATATCACACTGAGTTCCCTAAAGACTATTATTTTCATTTTTGATCATTCGAAAAAGTATTATGTATTATTATTACTCCAATGTGACATGTACAATCCTAATGACAAGGCTGATATTTATATAACTTCCTCTAGACTACTATGCGAGTTAGTCCGCAAACGCGAGCGTCTAAAGGCGGAGTACACGCGCGTGTGGGAGCGCTGCGTGCTGCACTCGCTGCGGCCCGAGCGAGCCGCGCTGCACAAACTACTGCGGCTACTGCGCCAGAAGGATGCCAGCGACATCTTCACGGAGCCGGTCGATCTGCAGGAGGTACGTTTATGTAATTCAATATTTGGGTATTTCTTCACCAAATACTGTAATATACTTCTACACGATAAACTCAGATTCATGACAAACTTACAATGTCACTAAAATGAAAACCAACGAGAATAATTTTATTACAATGATGTTCGTCTAGTTTTGAGTCCTTAATTATGAACGGCAATTGTAAGTTTTTTATGAAATAAGCCGGTAAACGGGCAGACGGATCACCTGATGGTATGCAATTAGCGTCGCCGATGGACACCTGAAACACCTGATGTGTTACAAGTGCGTTACCGGCCTTTTGGGGATTTTTGGGGATTCGGGGATTGAGGAGATTGGGGAAGGGGTAATTGGGCCTCCGGAAACCTCACTCGAACACAACGCAAGTGTTGATTCACGTCGGTTTTCTGTGAGGCCGTGGTATACACTCCGACCGAGCCGGTCCATTCTTACCGATGCATGGCTCTCACAATGAATGTATTAAAAATATTCTTTTACCAACTTACTACAACTTTATCTACCCAGGTGCCAGACTACAGTACCATAGTGAAACACCCGATGGACCTAAGCACCATGGGTAAGAAGTTGGACCGCGGCGCATACGCCACCATCGACGATATGGAAGCAGACTTCAAGCTCATGATCGATAACTGTCTCACTTATAATAATAAGGATACCGTGTTCTACAAGTAAGTCACTTACACCCGAATACTCAAGGGCTACTCAATTTTATGTTGTAGGTATTTAAATATCACGTCATCTCTATAATTTTATAAAGGAACTGAAATAGTTTTAAGTGTCTTAAAATTATGTAAAGTATGAGTAACATTATAATGGACTGCAGTCCATGCAACAAAATTTCACCTATAAACAACGTCTTAAAATGGTAGTAATTTAAGTGAATCTCAAAGAATGTAGACATGGTTTTATTCCTTTAAATGGCTATAAGATAGTTTTTTGTTTGCATTACATAATAAACGTCGTTTTAGTCAGATTAATCGTGACTTATACATGGCATACTTTTGCCTGCCAGAACAGAAGTAAAGTGTAATAATAAGTGTATAATAATTAAGCTTATAAATTAACAATATGTTAAAGATAATAAGGCACATTATCCTCTACAGGGCTGGTGTAAAGATGCGTGAGCAATGTATACCATTGTTCCGTGCAGCGCGGCGCGATGTACGCGAGGCCGGGCTGCAGGCTCTCTGCTTACCCCCCGCTAGTCCTACCACGCCCGGTCCTGATAGTCCGCCTAGGAACTGGTAACTATATGTTTCCATACATACTTGTACATTAAGATTAAATCTATACTAATATTATAAAACTGAAGAGTTTGTTTTTTTGTTTGTTTGCTTAAACGCGCTAATCCTCGAAACTAGTCCGATTTCAAAAATTGTTTCCGTGTTGGATATCCCATTTATGGAGGAAGGCTATAGGCTATAAAATAGAGAGAGTGAAACCGCGCGGAAGTAGTTAGTACATTATAGTGGTTAATCTAACAAACAAATTCTTAACAAATCATGACACGTCACTTGCTGTTCTGATAAAGAAATCTTTTTTGATCAACAAGTTCTACTAATAGCACTAGAGCCATTATGGTGTGGCGCAACAATACGGTTGGCGCGGTGGCTGGGCTATAACTGGTTGCCGTTCAACGTGTTGCGGGTTCGATTCCCGCACGGAGCAACTCTTTGTGTGATCCACAACTTGTTGTTCCGGGTCTGGGTGTCATGTGTATGTGAAGTCTTATATTTGCAAACGCAGCCACACGACACAGGAGAAAATCCGAGTGTTGAGCAACGTTTACTAAAAAAAAATTGTCACTGGTGCCTTGAAATCTATCAAATTCTTTATTGCATTCATGTGTATTAAGTATGTATTCAATATAGGTGTTAAGTTTCAACATGACATCCATGAATGTCCATCCACTCAAAATGTAGACCATATCTCACAAAAACGTCCAAATTCCATGTTGCTATATAAGATAAAATATGTTGTGTCTAGTGCTCCGAGTCCCCGTCGCGCCAGTCCCCCGCGGTCGCGGCGCAGTGTCAGTCGCGCCGCCAGTCGACCGCGGTCCAGTAGCGAGAGCGAGAGGGAACCTACGCCAGGTACAAATTATATAGCTGATTTCTTACATGATCTTCGGCAGTCATGCCATCAATAGTCAGTCAAGCTTCAAATGAAATGCTGACATTCAATTGAATCAAGTTAAGATGATGTCACAAACCTATTGGGTTAATGATATGATCAAAGTAATAAATAAAGTTAGCACCTCTTTGTTTTTTCAGAGCGACGTAAGGACCGCAGCGTATCGAAGGCTCGCAGTGAGAGGCGACAGTCCGTCGCTCCGAAAGATTCTGATGACGAAAATGTCGCCGTAAGTTAATATTTTACAGGAGTAAAATAGGGCAATGATTATTATATAAGATACTATCTTCTGCTCGCGGCATCGTACGCGCAATCCCTTTTTTCCCGTTCCCGTTCGTGATTTTCGGTAAAAAGTAAAAAAAGTATTGGATAAAAAGTATCTTCTGGTTCTAATTTATCTCTCCCCGCCAATTTTCATCTCAATCGATTTAGCCGTTAAATAGTGTAACTAACACGACTTTCTTTTATCCTAACTAATATTATAAATGCGAAAGTAACTGTCTGTCTGTCTGTCTGTCTGCTACTCTTTCACGCCAAAACTACTGAACGGATTTGAATGAAATTTGGTATACAGATATTCTAGAACCCGAGGTAAAACATAGGCTACTTTTTATCGCGAAAAAGGGGTTGTATGGGGTTAAAGGGGGGGGAGTTGTATGGGATTTCATAATTTTTAAAGATAAAACCATGAAACTTTATATTTAAGCACTTGATAAAAAATAATAAAACATTTGTTCTAGCGTTTTTGAAATTTCGACCTGTGAGGGGATGAAATAGGGGTTGAAAGTTTGTATGAAGTTCGTCATTCTTGAAGATACCTTACATTTTATATTTATGCACTAAATAATAAACAAAAAATCGTTTGTTCTAGCATTTTAAAATTATCACCAGCGTGGGGGTGAAATAGGGGTTGCATGTGGGTGTTCATCATTTTTGGAGATAAAACCATGTAACTTGGTACATAGGTCTCTTAGGATGTGCAAAGTTTTTATATAAGTAGGTACCAAAGGAATTCCAGAAATTGTAACTTTTGTTTTGTATCAATAAAAAAATCGACTTTTGAAGTATCTATCAACGCACAGCCCAAACCGCTGGACAGATTAGGCTAAAATTTGGCATACAGATAGATGTTATGACGTAAGCATCCGCTGTGAAAGGATTTTGATAATTTCCACCCCCAAGGGGGTAAAATAGGGGATGAACGTTTGTATGAGTCTTTGTCAGTTTTAAACCGATCGGGTTGTAATTTGGCATGCAGATAGATGTTATGACGTAAGCATCCGCTGTGATAGGATTTTGATAATTTCCACCCCCAAGGGGGTAAAATAGGGGATGAAAGTTTGTATGGGACTTTGTCAGTTTTAAACCGATCGGGTTGAAATTTGGCATGCAGATAGATGTTATAACGTAGGCATCCGCTGTGAAAGGATTTTGATAATTTCCACCCCCAAGTGGGTAAAATAGGGGATGAAAGTTTGTATGAGACTTGTCAGTTTTAAACCGATCAGGTTGAAATTTGGCATGCAGATAGATGTTATAACGTAAGCATCTTCTAAGAAAGAATTTTGATCATTTTCACTCCCAAGAGGGTAAAATAGGGGGTGAAAGTTCGTATGGAACTTTGTCAATTATAAAACGATCTGGTTGAAATTCGGCGTGCCGATAGATATTTTGACGTAAACATCCTCTAAGAAAGGATTTTGATCATTTCCACCCCCCAAGGGGGTAAAATAGGAGTGAAAGTTTGTATGAAACTTTGTCAGTTTTACACCGATGGGGATGAAATTCGGCATGAAAGTAGATGTTATGACGTAGGCATCTCCAAGTAAGGATTTTGATCATTTCCACCTCCAATGGGATAATGTAGGGGATGAAAGTTTGTATGAGGCTTTGTCAGTTTTACACAGATCGGGTTGAAATTCGGCGTGCAGGTAGATATTATGACGTACACGTCCCTTTAGAAAGGTTTTTGAACATTTCCACCCCAAAGTTGGTAATATAGAGGGTGAAAGTTTGTGTGATACTTTGCCAGTTTTAAACCGATCGGGCTGAGACTTTGCATGCATAAAGTTACTATGACGTAGGTATCTCCTTAGAAAGGATTTTGATGAATTCCACCCCTAAGGGGATAAAATAGGGAATGATAGTTGGTGTGAAATTGGGAATGAAAATTGAATCTAGAATCATTGAATCTTTTTGAATTACATTCGGTAAAACGATGATTTGGGACTCAGGTCCCAAACTTCTGAGACCCTCTGAGTCCCAGGACTTCTGAGATAAAAACTATCATACGTTACTCAGGTAACGTATGATAGTTTTTATCTCAGAAGTCCCTCGGGAATGGGAACTATGCGTCAATGCTCCAGGACTCTCTATCTTTTAACCACTGAACTTATTTAATAGAGATTCTGTACAACAATAGTCGAAGTTTTTATTACTCAAAACTTACGTGATCGGGCCGGGACTGGTAAGAACCCTGCGGGATTTTTAATTTATTGAAATTACGATGAATCATTTCACAATAGGTAAATCTTAATTGGGCACTGAATTGATTCTGATGAATTCTGTCAGAAGTCATTAATCTACGCGGACGAAGTCGCGGGCAACAGCTAGTATATTATATATAGATTTTATAGGATTATTATATGAGATATAATAATCATTGCGTTGGAGTTAGTAATGAAATGGATATAGTAATGTGGATATAAGTAGGCAGTTTCTTCATGGACATTATTTTGTTATTTCTCAGTAGAAGTTATAAGGAATTATCTATTTGCCCTCTTTCTTTTTCCTCCCTTTATAAGAGATCTCATAATAAATATATAATTTGGTTTTATCCCCAGTCCCACCGCGCCACATCCCCAGCGTCAGGACGCGCCAAGCCATACCTACGCGGTCGGGGCCGGACTAGAGGACGACGTGGGGGGAGACCTAGGGGACGGGGACGACAGCCTGCGCAGGCGCAACGTGCTGTGGATAACGGTAAGTACTATGCTCACAAAATATATTTACAGTACGAATATGAACTAGAAAAACTAGCTTTTGAATAAACTAAGTATGCCATATAATAAAACTTCGAAGAGGTGTACTTGCATTTATTCGCTTCTTTCTTCTTTTATATTTACTTCTAGTTAGTTATGTTATTTTGGTACGGTGGTCAGTGACGTCACGGACGCGGCGAACAGCTAATCGGTGTGTGTGATAAACAAGTTAATAAAATAATAACAACGATCGCAGTGTAACAATTTATTGCTAAAAATATAGCTAATAGTACAATAAATCGCGTCTATTGTTATCTAGTGACAGTGTTCAGTGAATACAGAATAAACTTAAAACTAAATAATTAAACACTGTAATCATTTGTGAACCACCCTCAACTTAAAATAATAATAGGGAACAAATTTTATAAGCATCATTGACATTAATTAAAATCAGTATATTGAATCTATTAAGTAAAGTTGTTTCATGTTCCTATGGATTGGAAATTGTGCTAAGTGTTAAGTGTAATTACTAACTATTTTGTATATATCTGCTGTGGGTATTTACATTATTATATCTGGTCATGGCGAAGTGTGGTGGTTGTGGCAAATTTATATCGTCGGCTGAGCGCATCCGCTGCACCAAGTGCCCAGGTGCATATCATCCCGGCTGTGTGGGCTTTCCGGCATCAACTAAAGTGTCGCCGACCTGGCTCTGTCCGGGCTGCAAGGCCAAGACACCCAGGCAAGACAACTCAGCCACACCAGTTAAAAACGCCATGTTTGAGTGCTGCACGGATACCCAAAACCCAATGACCATCACGGATCCTACTCTGAGTGCCACCGACCTAAATGTGGCGTATGAAATCAGGTGCTTGAGGCAGGAATTGGGTGCAATGAGGGACGAGTTTCGTCAGTTTCAGAGCAAGCTCCTAAGTCTGCGCATGTCGGTAAGTGACTGTAACGATCGAATGACTAAAATCGAAAACAAAGTGTCCGACGTTGAGAGGCGCTTTGAGGAGCAAAGTCCCGCTAGCTATGACGCCATAGAAGCCACTATCGCTGCACTAAAGACACAACTAAACGACCGGGATCAGGAGCTCCTCCAGAACGACCTAATAATTGCTGGCATACCGGAGACCAAGGATGAAAACAAATTCCACACCATCAAGGTCCTGTCGACGAAACTGGGTGTCACCGTGGAAGACCGGGATGTCGTAAACATTGAGCGCATCGGTGGTGTGAGGCGCGGTTTAATCGACGGTGCTGACTCGCCATCGGGAGAACTGCGGGCGCGCGTGATCGCGGTGCGACTGGCGCGCCGCGATGTCCGCGACCAACTGCTGCGGGCGGCGCGCGTGCGACGCGGCCTCACCACGGCGGACCTCAACATAAGCGCCCCACCGCGTAGGATCTATGTGAATGAGCGTCTCACACAAATGAACAGTAAACTGTTCCATAGCGCTCGTGAGGCTGGGCAGCGGGCTAGGTATAGGTACGTCTGGACAAAGGACGGGCGTATCTATGCGCGTAGGGAAGATGGAGTCCCTGCTCAGCGTATCCGCAATGATGCGGACCTAGCGCAGATTTTTGGAAGCAGTCGAGTTCGTTAAGTGGTTCCCCATGTCTGTTACATTTAAGTTACTTGTTTGGACAGTCTGTAAATGATCTTTTCCTTGTGAGGGTATTTTGTGTTTTGTGTGTGGCTACTTTTGGTCCAATTTTGTTCTTTGATACCTGCCATAAATGCGCTTATTTAAGAAAAGTGTGTGTGCCTTTTGTGCTAATTGAGTTGCGATACTTTTATCACCATGTAAATAGAATTTGTAACTGTTTGTGTTATGTCTTAATGATGGGGGCTGGATGGGGGTGCGCTCCCTGCAGTTACTTATGTTCCTTACTTACTCCTATGTATATTTACTATCTATTTAATGTTTACCCTTCTTATAATAGTATATGTACATGTATAAATAGTATATTTTATTACAATGCTATAACTATAATAATTATCTATAACAATCATATATTTTGTTACAAATTTATAATCATAATAAGTAAACACAAATTTCAAGTATCATTTTTTTCATATTTAATAATATTCTCTATTTTGCATGATTTTGGTTGTCATATGTACTTAATACACATTTTACATTACTCATGACCTCAAAACATTTTAAAGTTGGTTTTATAAATGCTGGCTCACTGGGTACTCATCACGACGAGTTTGTTGTTGCCATGGATAGACACGGCGTTGATGTTATGGCAATAAATGAGACTTGGCTCAGGGACGGGGAAGAGGGGCGTGCACCGACCGTGCCTGGCTACCGTCTGCGTCACCTGCCGCGCCCGCTGAGCGTGCGCGGCGGCCGCGGCGGCGGCGGTGGATTTTATATACAGCGAGGAATTAATGTGCGTGCGCACCCTCACCCGGTGGACCCGTCACATGGTTCGATTGAGCAAATGTGGTTGGTGTTAAACATCAATGGTACGAGACTTGCCGTGGGCACGGCATACAGACCACCTTGGTTTGATGTCGATTTGTTCTTTGATGGGCTCACTGCTTCGATGGATTCACTCTCATTTTGTGACAATACTATTCTACTTGGAGACTTCAATATTAATTGTTTGAACCGCTCTGAGATAAAGGTTTGCAAATTGAACGCATTTTTAAATTGCTTTAATTTAAAACAAATAATAACATCGCCTACACACTTTACCAACACTACTGAGACCCTCATTGACCTTGTCTGCACGGACGCTAGCGTTATTAACCATGTGGTGGATCTAATCGAGGCGCTGGGGGCGCATGCTTATCAGGTAGTTATGTTTAACTTTAAAAAGAACAAGCCACTGCCACTAACTGTAACCAAGAGGAGCTTAACAAAAATATGCCCTAAGAAGTTTGACGACGACCTGCAATCTAATGACTGGCATATGACTGGTCAGTCAAATAATATAAACGTCATGGTGGACAGGTTAAATCAGGGTATAATTAACCTTTTCGACAAACATGCTCCTCTCAAAACGTATGTTATTAGGGAAAAAACGTACCCATGGATCACTGATAACATTAAACTGATGATGAATTTGAGAAATACAGCCTATGTAAATTATATGAAAACTAATTCGGAATCTAAAAGAATATATTACAAAGACCTGAAAACTTTAGTAAGAAAATCACTATTTTATGAGAAGGTAGCTTACTTCAAGACGAATATAAACAATAAAATTAAATATCCTAAAATCCTTTGGAATAATATAAAAACAACTTTGTTGCGTCTAAATCGGAATACCGAACTACCGTCACATTTTAATGATTCGGATAAAATAAATACCCACTTTTTAAATGTACCCGGAACCATGAACTTAACTATTAGCAGTTTGAGTTTTTATGAGTTTCACCGATTCACCGACAGTACCTTTACACTACAGACAGTTGATGACAATGATGTTCTTAAAATTATTAAAAGTTTCACATCGAATGCCGAGGGGCATGATTGTATTACACTCAATATGTTTATTATGACACTACCCTACACCTTGAAATACTTAACAAATATTATAAATACATCAATCACCACCTCAACCTTTCCTGACGATTGGAAGCTGGCAACTGTACGCCCGATACCAAAAAAAAGTTCCCCTACCGATGTGACAGATCTTAGACCCATTAGCCTTTTGCCCCTATTATCTAAGGTACTGGAGAGGGTGGTAAACACACAGCTTACAAAATATCTGGAGGCAAATGCCATTCTTCCTGAATTACAGTCAGGTTTTAGGAGGGGTCGTGGCACGACGTCAGCTTTGCTTGATGTCACTGACAACATACTGGCTGCACAGGACAGGGGCTTCTGTACCATCTTAGTGTTATTAGACTATTCCAGGGCTTTCGATGCCATAAATTTAACGCTCTTGTTATCGAAGCTGGCTTTTTATGGCTTTGATACGCCAACTTTGAGATGGTTCGACAGCTACCTCAGCAACCGTGCTCAATACGTCGAATTACGAGACCAAAAGGGTAATATTCATAAGTCACAAACAACTCCCCTAATGAAAGGAGTGCCACAGGGCTCAATTCTAGGCCCCACATTATTTATCACATATACCGCGGATATAATAAAGGAAATTAAGCACTGTCAATACCATATTTACGCTGATGACCTTCAAATATAGTTGTCTTTTAGACCTCAAGACTATGAGTCTGCAACCAGAAAAATAAACAAGGATCTGGAGGGTATATTCGAATGGTCAGAAAGAAACTCCTTAATACTAAATCCAGCTAAAACCAAATTTATGATCTTTGGCACCCTAGGCTTATTACACAAAATTCCACCGAGCACTTCCGTAAGCATTAATGTAAAGGGTCAAAATGTAGAACGAGTAAGTGAGGCGAGAAACCTGGGCCTTGTAATGGATGAAGGTCTAAGGTTTGAACGTTTTATTTCAGACTGTGTAAGAAGTTGTTTCTATCGTTTGAAAATCTTATATAAAATACGACCCTACTTGTGCGAGGAACTGCGGGTGCGGCTGGTGGAGAGTTTAGTTCTATCAAAATTAAACTACGCAGATACCGTTATGGGCCCCAGGCTCTTGGCACGCACCGGGAGATTAATACAGAGAGTACAGAATGCCTGCGCGCGGTTTTGCTACAATGTTCCACCAAGAAGTCATATTACGCCATTTTTAAACAAACATAATGTTTTAAAAATGAAGTCGCGCCGTAAACTCCACCTCGCCTGTCTTATGTTCGACGTGATAAAACACAAGTATCCCCCATACCTGTACTCTAGGTTTGCATGCTCAGCAGCTCGCCATTCCCCAGCATAAAACTGCAGCTTTTCGCGGCAGCTTCCGTTATGCGGCTTCCAAATGTTGGAATAATATTCCACCACCAATTAGACATCTGAAAAATAAAAACACGTTCAGGTTAAAATTAAAAACTTTTATTTTGACATCACAAATTAAATTTAACAACATAAATATTGACAAATCTTTTATCTAATTTGAGTTTATTATTCGAATACAATGCAATTATACTTACTTTTGTTTGCCAACTTGGAAGTCTGTGCGTTTCGTGTGGGTACTCATGCTCACCGTGTTTCTTTTTTAATTATGACCACTCGTAAACAGTGCTGCCGTGGTTTTGTGTCCGGTGGCCAGTGGAAGCCAACCGTATCTCTGTGGGTACGCGTCAAAGTGAACTAGAGCTCAGCAAGGCTATCACTAAAATAGTACCTGTCTGATTTGGCAGCCAAAATTATGTGACAACCGCCCGTTATTAAAATAAAAATTAAAATGGAAGTTGACTACTTACCTCTTATAATTGCATTTTTATATTTTGTTGTATTCGCATATATCTATATATTATTCTGATCGCAATTTTTCACGCACATGTACACACATATTCTGCAAAATTTTGTTTTGTTTGTATAATTTTATTATCTTTTATTATTTATTTTCTTTTCCTTATTGAGGGGCGGTACCGCCGTCCGTGAGTCACTGCAGGGTGCCACCTGAAAACCAGCGTTGGGCAGGAACGCTCAACTATATGCTGAGGTGGTCGCCCTTTTGGCCTGGGCACGCGCACTTTATTATTTTTATATTTCTTTCCTTGTTTTATATATATAATTATACTTTTTTTTTGTTTTTAGTTTTTTTTTTTTAGTTTCGGTTATTATTCTAATTATATTTTGTTATGTTTTAATGATTTTTGTTCATTTCTTTTCTCTTTCATAAAATCTATTATTAATGTTTTGTTTTTATTTTCACTGTATTTTTTATTTGTATTGTAATGATCCTTGTCTTCGTATGCCAATGGCCAAATAAATGTATTTTCTTTCTTTCTTTCTTTCTGGTAGCATAGCTATTGTCAACCTGGAGACCAATATCAGTCTTGTCAATTTTGGAAATAGTGAGATTCTTCTACTTGACCTCCTAGGTTGAACGTTTTGCTTGACACATGACAAATCTTTGGAGAAATAAAAAGAATAATAAACTTTATCATTATTTCTATTATCCATGTCCACAGATACTCCAACCTCTGGATCAGAGACTCCAGTGCCTGGCACCACTGCGGAGCGAACTCTTAAGCTGGCAACACCAGAGAAATCACCCGTCAAACAACCAGAGACAACGCCAAGTTAGTAACACATGTTGATGTTATCTTTATAAACATGCGTGGTTTGTTCAGGGTTCGCCATCTCTGACCAATCTTCTCCATAAACAATAAAAACATATTTTTGACATTTTTAAAGTTCCAAGATGTTTTTTATGGACGCCACAAAGAAGAATGTTTTTTTACTTTTTTATTTTTTTTATAAACGATTTGCTCTTTTTATTGTGACAATGTAATGTATATGTTATTAGAACCTATTAGTTTTAGTTAATTTATAATATAATAATTTTATTCTATTATAGTTGGTACATTTCGTTCCATATTTACTTACGACTCGCCCAAAAACGACTCTGGCGCCATCTGTGCTAACTTTACACAAACGTTTTATATTTTTACACAATGTTTTTCTACGATTAAAGCGTAAGTTTGTAGTTAATAAAAATATCGCGTAACATTACTTTTGTTTTAGGTTTCAGATTTTTGCGTTACTTAACGAAAGAATTTGGTTCACAGGTGTCAGTAAACACTTAGCAACAGTTATCAGTTTTATCTAAATACTTGTAATAGGTTGGAATGTTGCCAGTTACAGGGTTGGGGCTTATGGGTGCACTTAGGAAGCCAACTCTACTGGTATCACCGTCTACCGTCATCGGACCACCCAAGAGCTTCGGCTCTGATGGTAACTATATTTCCTTTTCATCCTTCAATTGGACACTACTAACCACGCTTCCTTTACGGTAACAGTATATTTAATTTTATTTTTATTCCAAGGCCACAAGGTCGGTTATCTAGCCATCAAAATTTTCTTGCTTCTTATTTTTTTTTACAATATTATAAACAGCGTCGTTGCCGACATTGTCAGCCAGTTTGGGTCGGTCCAGCTTAGAGAGCTCGCCCAAGAAGAAGGGACGAGGCAGGCCACGGAAGCAAGATAAGGACAAGTCGACATCGTCACCAGATCTATTTAGGTACCATTTTGTTTGACGGAAATTATCTCTGGACGAACATTTTACTACTAACAATACATTTGTAAATTTAGATAAACATATTCATTGTAATTAAATATGAATGGATAATATTCAATTTTATCAACAAGAAATAGTCTGAAGAAAGATTTACTAACAATTTTCGATTAGTAAAACTATTACTAATAAGAGCGCTAATTTAATGAACGTTTAATATTGCCATATTTAGAAGAAGTCCATAGATAATTCCATCCTTTTTTTATTGGTCAGGTACTGAGCCTTTTGGGTGGTATGAAGGGAGTTTTTGGAACATTTTAACAGCTTTTTATTAGACCGGTTTATGGTTAAGCACCATAATTAATTATTTATATAAAATTATATGCTTAAATAAATAACTGCGAGTGCGTATTATATTTAAAATATATATTTTGTGGAGAAGATTGTGTCTCTTAGCGGACCTTGACAAAACCGCTTATAATTTTTCATAGTCTTATACTTGACCGCACGCCCGTCGTACTTTTAGTAACTTAGTCCTTATATTATTGGCAGTAAGAGATATAATAGTGTGGCGAATGATACTACAGACGTGCGGTCGATTAGACATAAAAGCTTTGCACCGCTTTGAAATATTGAAATACAGTAGTTTCAAAACAATATTGATTTAATTGTAATTTTGAATAGTGTAAACATTTAGACCTTTAGGTCAAAATTCCATACGATATATCTTAAATCTGATTAACATTCCCGATTAAAAAAATAATTGAATTTAAAGTGAGAATGGGGGAATCACCGATAGACTTTTTACAACACGGTCGCGTAATTGCGTATTTTTTTTTTTTTTTTTAAGGGGGGAAAATCATCGAATGACTTTTCCCGCCTGGGTGAGGCGGGAGGGAGTGTCAGACTCTTACTGACTAAAAACCACCCCGTTCCTTCTCCTGCACATCGAGCCGGAGCCCCGGTTACCCGTTAGGTTCTCCGCGACTCCGAATCGGCATCGGCCGTATTGGGCCCCATCTGTGGTGGTCTGATGGCTCTTTGAGGCGCGCGCGGAACGCGACGCGCCGTACGCTCGGGTCTGTTTCTGGTCGGACGGGGAGCCACCCATGCTCGCCGTCCGCAGGCCCGCGCTTACGGTGGCCGGAGATCGTCTCGCGATCCCCGACGCCCGGTGTGTCCTTCGCGATGGCTGGGTTGCGAGGAGGCAGCGCTTCGCTGCCTCACGCGTCCCGCCTCCTCCTTAGCTAGCATCACTGCTTCGCAAAAGGAGGAGACGGCATCCCAGTCCCCCTCGCTCCGCATCATGGCCCGGACGCGAGAGGTCGCCATCGCCGATCACTTCCCTGAGGACACGGCGGTGCTCAGCCCACGCAGGGCATTCTCCCACCGTGTGTTCCACCGTGTCCTCAGGGCGGTCCTCGCAGTGATGACACCCGGGCGTTTCCTCCCGCCCCATCAGACACAGGTACCTCCCGAAACTTCCATGTCCGGTGAGGACCTGCGTCAGGCGGTGGGTGAGGACGCCGTAGCGTCTCTCAAGCCACTCCTCAAAGAGGGAACTTACCGCCGCGATGGCAGCGAGCCCAAATGTTAAACAATAGGCTAACATGGAAACTAAAATGCGGATACCGAAAACCAAACACTATTGTTGTTTGTATAATTGCGTATTTGCCAACTAGTCAAATTCAATACTTTTTTCGAACTATCAAAAGGACAGTTTTCTATGTTTTTTTTACGAGATTGTGTATTGTAACGTCATGTTTTTTTGCGTACGCAAACAGTATACTTATTTCTTAAAAAAATGCTGTAAAAGTATTACCCACAAATCACCAAGCGGTCACCGTTGACCGCTTTCCACTAATATTACATTATATTATAGACCTTATTTCTAATGTTTAGATAATACTTTTGTATGACCAAATTTAGGGGATGGATATCAACGGGTTAAGATTAAGTTGGTCATAAAATCAATTAATGAAAGTGTGATTATTTGTTAATATTTTATTGTATTGTACAGCCGAAATAATTTACTTTGAATTTTAAGGAAAGTACTCAATTATAAATAGTCCCGACTGGGAGTCTTTACAGAATTATAGTACTCACAGATAATGAAGTTCTTTAATGCATTAATGATGTTCCTTAGCTTCAGTTCAAAATATCGATATGGCGGATCTATCTCGATTTTAAAGTGCAATATAAATTGACAACTATGGTGCAAAACTTTTTTGTTTATATTCGTTAGTTCTAGCAGTAGATAATGTTTTCTGATTAATGCTTCTAACTAGCTGCGGGCAAGGGAATTAGTATTAAACATACTAGCTTAGTTTGTGTACGTTACAATAATCAGCACATCAATTAGCTATAATTTTTACTGGTTCTTTTATAGATTTTTAATCTTACTATGAAGTTATAAGGTTGAAAATCTATTGTCTGTATAAAGGATTAATGGGGCTTATTGCAATTTAATCTGTATTGCGATAAGGGTAAGGTTGTAAATGCGTTGTGCGAGCAGGTCGGCTGGCGGCGGCGAGGGCAAGGGTGTGTCGACGCCGGTGCCCGCGTCGTTCCTGCAATACCGCGGCCCGCCAGGCGAGGTCGGCTCCGACAGTGATCTTGCGCTCTCCAGGTATGTAAACACTTAATAATCATTTATTTATCTAATGCTACAAATTGTACAGGGCAATCCTGGAAACTGATATTAATTGAAACATTTAGTTTAGTTTACTAGACTGCCTCATTGGCCGAAAGGTCGCAAGTGCGACTGCCGGGCAAGGGGTCTCGGGTTCGATTCCCGGGTCGGGCAAAGTCTTACTGGGTTTATCTCAGTGGTAGCGTCTGGAACTGTGCCCGGTATATGGCAATAGGCTCACCCCCTATTACATGGGACTCATAACATAAATAGTGAAAAGTGGGTGTTACATTACAGTGGCATTAAGTGCCGTAATGTGCACCTCTGCCTACCCTTTCGGGGATAAAAGGCGTGATTTTATGTATGTATGTACTATTTGGGAAATGTTCTACTAATTTCAAATCACACCGTGCTCATATTCATGAGCAGCACGCACGCACCTTTAATTAAAATATCACCGTGTGTCACGATAGCATTTACCCAAACAACTCCAAAATTGTGATACAGGATAAGAATCATCCCACACCCGACAAGCTCAGCTCCAACCCAGTTATGTCATTGTCATTATTTTAAATATGAACTTTAAATCGTATATCGTATGTCATATTCCATAACGTTTTCAAAGTTGTCAGCTAGGTGCCAGTGAGTGACGCGGTGTAATGTTCCAGATCGTCGTCTTCGAGCTCTGCGTGGTCGCAGTCGTGCTCGTCGTGCACGCACTACGAGGACGGCGCGTCGGACCACTCCTGCTCTATGAGTTCCACTGATGGGTATGTTATGACTCTCATTACTATTAAATCAGTAAAAACTACTACTATTATATGTTCTACTTGGATCTTGGTACTTCACTATGGCACATGATTTAATTTGTCCGTGAGAAGTTGGTTTAAATGTAAAACCATTTGACTAAAAGATTTTTTGTCTGTGGCATGATTTCTGTTTTAGTATTTTGTAACAGGTGTAGTTTTTGTCATTCTTTTCCATGGGAATCTATACCAAAAAAATTCACCAAAGGATCAAATTCCAAACAAATTTTTGTTTCATATCTAAAATGTGTATTTTTTTTATATAATAAGCGTTGCCCTTTGTTACTCACCACATAGCGTGAGCTGTGTTTGTAGCTATCACTAGACCTGGCGCCAGTCCTCGTGGAAACTATTTGATTTTGCCGTTAACTAGCGTCCTACGTCATGTTATATTTTTGTTTACGTTATGTTGATACTGCAGGTCCAGTTTCGGCGACGCGCCCCCCAGCTCGCCGGCGGACGGCGGGGCGCGCGCCGGCCGCCGCGCCCGCCGCCCTGCGCATAATACTGACGTGTCAGACGCCGAGCCCACCACGCCCGTCAAAGTATACATACTTTATTATTGCTATTACTACATTTTATACCGGAATGCATAAATAAATTCTTAGATTTTCATTTATATTATTCACTGGGAAGAATGTCAAGACACAAACATGATAGCTAATTCCTATTCTCGTGTTTCTAATTTAACATAATACATTATCACGCCTTTTTTTCTCTAAGGGGTAGGCAAAGGTGTAACACCCACTTTTCACTTTTTATGTTACGAGTCCCATGTAATAGGGGGTGAGCCTATTGCAATATACCGGGCATAATACCAGACTCCGTGCTGCTACTGAGATTTTTTTTAAAAACAACCTGAGACCTGCCAGCCCTGACCAGTCCCTGCAGTCGCACTTGCGACCACTCGACCAACGAGGCAATCAGTTTCTAATTTGACTTGAAATAATAATAATGCATTAGATGCAATCAGTCATGGTGTATCCAGTCTTAGATTTTGGCATTAAAATAATGTTTTCATTACGTAGGGTCGAGGAACAAGGTCTTCAACGTCAAAAACTCCGGTCAAATGTGCGCAGGCGTCGACTTTACAACTAGAGCCGCTCCAACTTGTCTGGGCTAAATGCAGGTCGGTATTCAGGCAACAGTAAGTTCATTTTATATTAACACTCATTAATTCATTACTTATTATGTTAGAAGAAGATTAAAATATTTCAGTATTTTTATCATTTAATCAAAAAAGTGGTTACAAAATTTATATCAGCTTACACTCTTAAGTCTTGTACTCTTGAATAGTAATACAAATAACTCTCCACAGAGGCTACCCCTGGTACCCGGCCCTAATAATCGACCCAAAAATACCAAAAGGATTCATCTACAACGGAGTACCGTTACCAGTGCCACCGCAGGACGTGCTAAACCTCAAGAAGAATCACGCACACGAGCCCATACTATACCTCGTACTGTTTTTCGACGTCAAGCGAACTTGGCAGTGGCTACCTCCAAACAAACTGGAACCTCTAGGCCTCGACAAGAGCGTGGACCAGGCAAAACTAGTCGAATCTCGAAAACCAACGGACCGTAAGGCCGTCAAGAAAGCTTACGGAGACGCTATGCAGTTCAGAAAACAAGTACATGGAGACGATAAATGACAAAAGTTTAAGTACAGGTCGCGTCGGCCTCCGAGGAAAAGAGCGTTCAGCTTCGGCACCTTCTCCACTATGCATATACGCACCCCAGACACCACCGACTCAAGTGATGATTGAAGCTTTTAAAAAACAACTCCTCATTCCATGCGAAGATTGCCAAGTGTTGAGTGTTGCCTGAGTGACTGTGAGATTGGACAGTGAGTGTAATTAACAAGTTAGAAGCTACTATAGACCAGTTTCGGTTGGCTGGTTGTCGGTAGATTGTAGATAGTTTGAGAGGTATCGTTTTTGCTCTTACTAGATGCGCTGACGTAGAAAATGAGGTCCTGTTTGTTGCTATTGTTGAACATGGCCTTTTAGTGAGCAAAAATATATGCCTTTAAATGGTTAATAAAGATAGAATTTTGACATAATTTGTAATATTCTGTCTTTAGTACTCAAGTCTACCGATAGGTTATTATTAAAACTGGTCTTAACTCGAATATTGGCAAGCTAAGCAGTAGATGAAAAATAGTTCAGTAGAGATGTATATTGGATATAAGACATGTAATGAATAATGGTGATTATTGTAGTTCTCCATTCAATGTTGTATGCAATTTTATGAAGGTTCCCATTAATATGATTATGTAGTAGAGTGAATTAGTATTTAATGTGATTGTTTAGCTTCTCAACTTATATATTTGGTCATATGTAATTCTTCAAATTAAGTATTTTATTTTTTCTTTTTTATTGTAGTTTAATAAGGATTTCATATCATAAATGTAGTCTTAATCCAGTTTGTGACCAGTCAATTGTTTTGAGGTGGATAGTGATAATTTAAAAAAAATATGTTTATCAATTTACATCGGAATTTGAGGATTGTTGAGAATTCAGGAGGAGGGTGTAATTAAGCCTCCAGCAACCTCACTCACACGATGTTGCTACACGTCGGTTTTCTGTGAGGCCGTGGTATAACTCCTGTCGAGCCGGCCCATTCCTGCCGAAGCATGGCTATCACACACTTTTATATTTTCTCTAAATAGGTATCATATTATATCTCTTCTGAATAGATAAGTTGGTAAGTTTAGAACAATCACACCACACATAAGATCTTCAATGAAATAATAATTAATACAGTATAATACAAGTAGTTTACAATCATCTTGTGGGAATGAGGATTGACCTGGATTGGTATAGCTACAAGAGCCAGGCCAATTATAGCCAGTTATATAGCCAATGAAATTATTCATACATTATGCAGCTAATTTATAGTACATATATGAATTTAACCAGTATTTTAAAATATAGAATTTGAAATGTATCCATATCGTATCTGAAAGTTGATTAGCAAATAAATTGTAATATGTTGTAATGTAGGGAAGAAATGCATAATCATGTAAATGAAATTTCAAAGGTCTGTTTCAACACTTCTGGTTAAGTTGATCCCACGGACTCTCTGATTGTGGAATGAACTCCATGTCGTGGTATTCCCCGTGGGCTACAACATGGGTTCTTCAAGAGGGGAGTAAATAGGTTTGTTAAGGGTCGACAAGACGTATGTAATGCCCCAAATACCGCTTACCATCAGGTGGGCCGTGTGCTTTTTTGAACCGTTATGGAATAAAAAAAACTTTCAATTAACTTTTTGATTTGAGAATAATGATCCAATAACTTCTTCTGCCTGAGTGAGGGGCGAGGGAGTGTCAGACTCTTACTGACTAAAAACCACCCCGTTTCTACCCCTGCTTCGAGCCAGAGCCCCTGTAACCCATGCCTAACTAATACATTTGATATGGAAGAAAACGTATCTGCCAGTTAGACTATTGGAAACTTAACTGGAAGTGATGAAACAGTGTAATGGTGGTAAATATTAATAAAATTCAAGTATTGGGATGTAGAGTTGACTTTTATAACTTATGTATATAGTTTGCAAGTGTGAGAAACTTTGTAGGTTCCTAGTTACCTACTCTTAACAAATAGTTAAGTAGAAATAAACTCCCAAAAAGTAGGTATTTTTGTCATTTGCGTGTCTGATAGTTTGACTTGTATGGCCAGTGTTTGGCAAATTTAATCTATATATATTAAAGAAAGTCGTGTTAGTTACACTATTTATAACTCAAGAACGGCTACATCGATTTGGATGAAAATTGTGGGGAGGTAGGTTAGAACCAGGAGACGGACATAGGATACTTTTTACCCAATAGGTACTTTTTTTTTACTTTTTACCGAAAATCAAGAACGGGATCGGGAAATATCGGGATTGCGCGTACGAAGTCGCGGGCAGAAGCTAGTGTATATAGTATAAGAATAAGAAGCTAGTATAAGAATTTGTAAAATTTTAAAATTATTGTTATTGTTTTATGCATTGCCTATTTGTAGAAAATACATGGATGCGTATTTAAAAAAATATTTTGTTTTATTTCATGACTAATCCTTTTTCAGAAAAAAGCAAAGTAAACTATGATAATGACAAATTTCACTAAGTTCCCACATAAAAAAAAACTTAAATCTTATTAGTTTTAATGTAAATTATATGAATTTAATAAAAATTTTAAAGCATCTTACCTAAGAAATCCAATATTGTACAACAGTTTTTACTAAAATATTTTAGTATAAAAACTTAAGGCATTTTCAAGGTATTTACTATAATATGAAAACCTTCTGCCCTTATTCTACATAAACTTTATTTAACTTAAACATCTGACATCAATTAATTTACTACTATGCATTTGTTTATTCATAGTGTTTGTCCCACTGGTACACGGGGCCCGGTGTAGGCCTTGCATTCGCTGCTTGCTTTGGTGCTCTGAAAATTTAAATCACCAACTATTTATTTATTGTCACAATTACCAGTCTATTGTAACAATGAACCCCATGTAATATCTGGCTCCGTACTTAGTAGTAATCTTTAAAAAATTCCCTGGCCTATGAATTAAGTCATAAGGGGGCATCAGCCCCTTGACCACAATGACTCGATCAGAGCCTTACATGTGAAATTCTAATTAGACAAAGTTACCATTTTCAAAAAACAGGATCAATAAATATTATATATCCTGGCAGACTAAATTCAAACAATACTTTATTTCCTTACCCCTTGTCGCTGCTAGCTGATAAGAGCTGCTGTGTCAAGTCCATAGGGGGAGCCACTTCACGACGGCCATCCCGAGTGTAGTAGTAGTTTTGAGCGTGTCTGAAAATTTTTAATTATTAGTTACAAGATTATGAGTGTATTGTAACTTTCTTGAGACATACTATATAAATTTTTGTTTTCGACTTCCTCGTCAAATTATTACGTGAGTAAGCTGAAAACATAATAATTTAAGATTATGAGTAAATAAAGCTGTAAACAAAGAGTATTATCATATTAAATACTACTAAATATTCTTTTTACAATTATATTTTAAAATAACTTTTGTTGTTGAATTAAAAGAATAGGCAAATGAAAGCAAAAAAATGAGGTTATAATTTAATACCCACTTGTGAGAGGATCCATCAGGGATCTGCGGCTGTGGCTGAGTCCTGGCCGCGATGAGTGGCTCAAAACGTAAAGCATTCGTATGTTTCCTCTACAAAACCAAATAACACAGCTTTTACTAAATCCATTCTAGTTACATAATAAACCAAAACAAAACAATGTATACTCACTCCAAGAAGAAAATCCCTAAATTTTTGCATCACAGGCGAAATATCGCGCAACGCCACCTTTGCCTTGCTCATTTTATGATATTTTTTATATTAACAAATTAAGAGCAATATAACTTTTTCGTAATTACGATTTTCCTTCTCGATAATCAGAAATAAACATCTGATTTTGACGTGTTTCAAATTGACGTTTTCCAACTGTACGTCAAGTAGACAAATAATATGCGTTTTATTATAGTGAAATAGACTCTTTTAGAGAATTGAGAGAAACTTGATAATTTTTAGCCAAAAATAAAGTTCCAACTTTTTATGAGCCGCCGATCTCCGGGAGAACGGTTTAGGTACTAGTACTTACTTAATCAGGTAAGCAATAGTCAACAAACCCTAGTCCGATGAGATATCTTGCAATATCTTAAAACCTAGTGGTTCTAAAAATTAACGAATTTTTCACTACTCCCTAGTACCCTCACCCCCTGGTACATTCTCCAGTTTGTACATATTTGGTGCCTGAGCGATAAGGTGGGACTGGTAGGAGTGACATTGGGTGAAGTGGACCCATTCCCAAAATCTCAAACCTAGGTTTGAAAACTATTATTATTTTAATATAGTAGGTACTAACAATTTTCGAGGACAAAATAGCTTAAGAATAGTCAAATCCTACTCCACTAGGAAATCTTGCAATATCTCGAAATCTAGAGGTCCTAGCCAAGTGCAGTGCTTTGAAAATAATCTTGGCAGCGTATATAATTTTTTTCTTCTAGTTTTTTATAGCAGTTTTTGACGGTTTACAGCAGTCATTGTAAAACAGTTTGCGAAGTAAAATAGTCTGGTGTTAAAATTCTAGTACCATATTTTTGTTCTGTACTTTGCCCAATTATAAAGGCAAAGATGTATCGTACTCTAAGCGCCACGTGTAATTTGTCTGTAAGTTATTCAATGAAAATAAATAAAGAAAATTTAAAGTATATTTTTTTTCATTTGCCTTTTCTATTATCGAAAATTAAAAAATTCTCATGGTTCTTCCCTAACATGTAGATTCGCAAATGCTTCATATGGACTCATTTAGCTATCCAAAATGAATATTATATGTATGTAATTACCTAATAACCAGTTCTTTTTTATTTCAGAGAAAACTAAATCATTATCTTCACACGAGCAATATTATCAGGCACAATGTAATTCCGAACTCCGTTCCTATAAATGAAAAGTATGTACTGAGCTTTTCATTATAAGTATTTCAATAAACTATTCATCGACATCTTCATCATCCATCAGCTCGTATTCGTCCACTTCTGGACATACCTAGGCCTCTCCAATGGCACAACACTGAGCTCGGTGTTCAGCTCTTCTTATCCAACCACTGCCAGCCTACCTTGCGGATGTCGTGACGCCACCTAGCTGGAGGGCGCCCGACACTGCGTTTCCCTAGTTGCGGTCTCCACTCTCGAACCCCAACGGTTATCGGTTCTTCGACCAATGTGACCGGCCGACTGCCACATCAGCTTTCAATTCGCAAATCTAGGCTCCGACCTCTTAGTATGAATTTAAAAATCCCCAAAAGTCCCCACTTCATTGGAAACATATTTTGGAGTATAAATAGTGATAAGGTAAACGTGTAGGGCGCCCTCCAGCTTGGAGTGACGATATCCGTAAGGTGGATGGTGGCGTGCCATAGAAGAAAGAGGCCGGCCAGCAATGCAAGCGGAGTTTTTAAACTATAGTACGTTTCATTGTAGATCTACAGAGTCTGAACAGCTTCGTAATTTACGTCTGGCTATAACACCAAGCTATGGGTATGGTTCCAATAGTTACGACGGTGGGAACTCTCCAGCTTATTCTTCTACTCTAGCTGGCGATCCGAGACATGTGCAAATGCGTCAGGATATTCGGTAAGGCGTAAATCTTGTGATTATTTAAAACTTTCAATGAAGTATATTAAGTCCCATCGATACGCACGAAGTGCTTCGCATCAAACTTCCTTGTGCGTATTGTTAAGGAGTGGAATTCTTTGCCAGAGTCTGGTTTCTGGAACCTGGGTGTCTTCAAGGCCCGAGTGATTGCTTATGGGTCGATATGCTCCATCGTAGACCGCATCATCGGTTACCATCGGCGAGATAGTGGTCAAACGTCTACCCGTTAAATATAAAAAAATATAATTGTTTGGGTGCCCCGTCAAATATAAAAAAATCTAATTGTTTGGGTGCATACAAGCAGTGCCGTAACTAGCCTTCTAGGCGCCCGGTGCGAGCTTTCAAAACTGCGCCCTTGAAAAATGTCCTTACCAGGCTCTGACAATAAAATTGACAAATGTGCATCAAAATATAACTGTTTATTGTGTACCAAGTTATAGGTCGGTACTTAGTAGATATTTTAAGACAATTCGTTGCTGCCTGCCATTCCGCCATGAGATCGCGCCGGAGCTCTTCCCGCCACGCACTTATCTGGCGCGGCAGCGGAGTTTCGCCCCGGCGACGTGCCTCCGCGCGCGACGTCGATGGTAACCTCTCCCACCGTTATTTGGGACTTACCCGAAGGTGGCGCGTTCCCGAGGCCATGAAAACACATAGCCTCGGACTTGTGGAGCGCCACCTCGAGTCCCAGCTGCTAGATTCTTTCAACGACTGTCGTAACCGCTGTCGCCATTAAGTCGGCCGCCGCCTGATGCGAACTCCCGTGCGCTAGCACCAGCGCGTCGACGTCGGTGCGCAGCACCCAGTCATAGCCGATGTTCCACAGGAGCGGCCCTGTGACACTTCTGTGACATCTCTTGCCGGTTCCACTCGCCCCGGTGACCGGGGTATATGACGGACCTGTCCGTCAGGTAAGCATCGATCACACGACGGAGGTAGGTAGGCACCCGATGATATCGGAGTGCCTCCAAGATGCAGCTCCAGGGCAGGCAGTTGAAGGCGTTGGCGATGTCCAGAGACACCGCCACAACGACCTTACCCCTGGACACTGCAGTCCCCGTCGTTCGGTCCCTAACGCGCATGATGGCGTCCACCGTGGAGCGCCCTCTGCGGAAGCCGAACTGGCCGTCCGACAGGTCCGGCCCAATGTCCGTTAAGTGCGCGACGAGGCGGTTCGAAATTATTCTTTCAAAGACTTTCCCCACCTCGTCGAGGAGCACTATGGGCCGGCTACCGGCGGACGGAGAGTCCGCAGGGCGCCCCGTCTTCCGCACGAGGATTACCCGCTTTCCAGAGCAGCGGGAACTGGCCTCTCTCCAAGCATGCGCAGTAGAGACCGATTAATCTAGGCCAGAGAGACTCTGAAGCCAGGACCCATGCTTTGGCATGCAAGCCGTCGGATCCTGGAGCGTTGTTCTTGGCGGCCGTTCGGCGCACCGCCGCTCTCAGTTCTGCCTCGGTCACCTCTGAGACGATGTGGTACAGATTTAATTCTATACAGGCATTGTATTGTAACCTACCTAGAATAGTTAAATAATAAGCTTAGATTAAGTACATATATGTGAACAAAATGGAAATAAATATATTTGTTTGTTTGTTTGTTTGTTGATGTCGTCGTCGTCGTCGCTATAGCCCGCGTCGGGCACCTCAGGCATCATATACGGAGGGATGAAGCCCCTCCACAGTCGGGGGAACAGGGCGCCAATCACCTCCTCTAAGACTTCTGGCCGGAGACTCTGAGTGAGCGGGGGAGCCCAAGCGCGGAGCTTGTCGCGTACCATCCGGTACAGGCGTCTCCACGGGTCTCTGTTCAGAGTCCCCAGCATCTCTCGGCGGGCCTCCTCCTTGGCCCGCAGTATTTCCGCCTTGAGGACTGCCTTCGCCGCCCTGTATCCCTGGTACAACTCCGCCTCTCTCGCCTCCGCATTCGGAGGACGGGTGCGGGGCCTGCGGTGCCTAGTGTACTGGCGTCACGCAGCAGTGCACGCCTTGCGTAGAGCTGCCAGCTCTTGCGACCACCTGGCGCTTTTGTTGCCTCGATCGGATCCGGGGCATCGCCACGTCACAAATCCTGGCCATGGCGTCCTGGAACCACTTGGTCTCATCGTCAATGTCGGCAGGGCTGACCAGTGGTATCACCCAGGCCTGCACGATAGCGGCTTCCAGGAGCAGCTCCCGGTCCAGCTGTTTCAGCGTCCAACGCGGGCCACATGGGGCCTGTCTGACCGGTGGGTCTGCGGACTCGGCGGAGACGTCGAACCGGATATCGGTGGTCGGAGTACGTCTTCACCTCCTCCATGACGTAATTACTACAACCGCGGTCCTAGGGGCGAGGAGCAAGGCAGCAGCCCGTTTTTCCCTGCGCTACTGCTGCCGTCGCTGCCGCTGCGCCTTCGCTCCTTGGCGACTCTCCTCGCCTCACCAGCGATTTGCCACCCACCGCCGTCCTCCGCTCGCGGGGCGGGTTCCTCCGCCGCTGCTGCAACTCCAGCCTGCCGGGATGGAGTGCCTCTCCTTTTTTTGTTTCGCCCCGCGGGCGCAGGTGCAAACGCCCAAAGTTATAGTATAGGTACTTTTGTTTGTGTATGTAATATTGCGAGCAAGACTTAAGGTGGATATTATACATTTGTCTGATGTGTAGTGAGTCGTTTGACATGTGTTGTTGTTTGAAGATCGTTCAAAAATGCGATACAGATTTAGATAGTACAGTCTGGTCATTTCTGCGCCCTGTGCCTGGGCACCGCTGGCACCGCCCTATTTACGTCACTGCATACAAGTCCGTATAAGTCAAGCGCTTTTTTAGCTTACACCACATTCATGTATCTGATACAAGCAGTGTCTAAGAGCATTTAATTTATATTTTTAGCTTATATTTCAAAGTATTATATATAACTCCTTGTTTACAGAAAGGAGGTCCTTGAAAAATGGAAGAGACCGAAACCAGATTCGCAGCGAGAATGGTTGAAAAATCTGATGTTTATTTAACATATACATAGTATTACATAGTTTGGTAATATGTATTTATGTTTATATCAGTATTATTTTAGTAATTTAAATGAAAAAAAAAATATCCAGTAAAATTGTAAAGAATTTTATTTAACAAATAAAAATTTAAATACAAATAATTGTATAATTAATTAACATTATTATGCATTGTGGTCATTGTGTAAAAACGTATCTTAAATACTATATATTTACAATAATTTACAGCTATATTATATGTAGATCTTACGATTTATACAATTAGGATGCCTTTTGTTTACACAAACAACTTTAAACTATGAAATAAGAAAACAAAACATTAAATATCTAAAATAGGTATTAATGTGAACATTGCAAGGCATCCTCAAACTTAGGCACTTTTTGACATAATTCCTTATTCAGTTCATTTATCCTAGTACTCGATTGTGATGTTTTTCGTCTTGAGGTACTCGTTCAGAGCTTCTTGTCCTGAAACCAAAATAACGTTTTGTTAAGTGAGGTTTAATTTGGTTTGATAACTAATTGTGTCAACCACAAAGGTCTTTAGTGAGATTCGCTTGTGTAAGAACTTTCGAATTCGCTAAGGTATCTAAGTCTACATTTTACCCCAATCCGAGAGCATGATGAAATTGCTTGATTTATATGGATATTATAAGTGTGGGAGAGCCATGCTTTGGCATGAATAGGCCGACTCGACCGTAGTGATACCACGACCTCACAGAAAACCGACGTGAAACAACGCTTGTTTTTTGTTTCGTCGTGTGAGTGAGGTTACCGAAGGCCCAATAAACACCCCCTTTCCGTTCCGTGAAACTCCAACAATCCTCAGATTCCTAATCCCCAAAAGGCCGGTAACGCACTTGTAACGCCATAACGGGTGTCCATGGGCGACGCCGATTGCTTACCATCAGGTGATCTGTCAGCCTGGCTTATCCCATAAAAAAGTTTGGATGGAGCCATTCCGTGAACATTAAAATAATTAAACTACATAGGTCTTTGCTAGTTACTTTTATCTGTAGGTACTAAGCCTGAAAGTGTCTCCAAGTTCAGTAACCTCCCTCAGAAAGAGTTCGTCATATATCATAATACAAGAGTAACTCTTTTAGGGATAAGCCTCATAATATTTCGGCAGTATTTTAATCTTAGGTAATTAAGGTATACATACCTAAATCCTTGCCAAATCCAGATTGTTTGAAACCACCGAAAGGCGCGGCTACGTCGGTCTTGTTGTACGTGTTGACGAAGACGGTGCCGGCGTCAATGCGCTCTGCGAACTGTAGCGCGCGCGATACGTCCCGCGTGAACACTCCGCTGGCTAGACCGTACTCTGTGTTGTTAGCCCGGCGGATTACGTCGTCCATGTTTCTAATGGAGAAAAGGAAATAGTTTAATTTTATGTCTTTTAAAATTAGTTCTAACCAAATAACAATTTAACAACGAAGTTATTTTAAATGATTGAATGACCTAGAATGACCAAGCTGTGATTTCGTAGATTCAGTTAAAATGACAATCAAAATGATGCGTGGAATTCACATCACAATCGGACGGACGAGTCACGAGACGGACCTCCGAGTTTGTTTCGGCATTTCTTCTCAGAGTAGTCAGTTAGGGAATGTCAACCATATCGTTCGCTTTAAAAATTGACGTGTAAAAGTGCTGGCTTATAGTCTATTTGAAATAAATTCACTTGTGATTGAAACAATTTTATATAATGGATACTTAAGGCAAATAATGTGAAGCTTATTTCATTTCTTTTCGTATGTACCGTACATGAAGTTCATTGGTTAATTTACAGAATTATTTACAGACTAAAAATAGAACCTTAACCACGAATAGTAAAAAGAAGGAAAATATACTCACTTGCTACTAAACTTGCTGATAATCATGATAGGTCCGAATGACTCTTCCTTGGCGATCCACATGTCATCCTGTACGTCAGTGAACACTGTCGGTTCGAAGAAGTATCCAGGTCGGTCCACGCGGTTGCCGCCCAGTACTAGCGTCGCGCCTTCCTTCACACCGCGCTGGACGAACTGTGGGGAACGAAATATACAGAAATAAGTGTGCTTTCTTTAATACTTTTGTAATCAAAGTGTTTTCTTTAATACTTTTGGACTAATTCAAGATTTTTTGTGCGTCGATGCGATTCTAAATAGCAAAGTTCGTATTTTGGAGAGAACATAGTTGCGAATGTTATAACATTTTATTGAAATAGGTATCTAATCTATACGCCCTAATCTCCGGAATGACTCTAAAAAAAAAGCCAATAAAAACATAATGCGTACCTGAAGAAGTTTGTCCATATGTGCCTTATGGTTCTGTGGTCCGTGCGCCGTGCCTCTGTGCAGTGGGTCGCCGATGCTCATCTTCTTGGTCTCGGCCACGACACGACGGACAAACTCGTCATGAATAGTCTCCTCAACAAATAGACGGCCAGCTGCTATGCAATTCTCGCCCTTGTTGAAGAATACCGATGCCATACCCTGGGTGATAGAAAATCGAGATAAGTTTCATGTTCAAGGAAGCTCGACTACTTTCGAGCCACGACTGGGGATGATAATAATTAAATTCTACATTAATATAATTTCAGCTGTATAATCGGGACAAGCATATATTAAAAATGAATCATCAAGAAATATTAACTAACTAGTATTTTATCTATTCAACCAACCGTAATGTGAATAATTTTGTTTAGTACTACTTACATTTCTGACAGCCTTGTCGAGGTCGCAGTCTTCGAATATAACGAGTGGAGACTTGCCTCCCAGCTCGAGGGAGACTTTCTTCATGTTGGAGGCGGCGCACGACTTCATTATAGTTTGACCTGTAAAGATAAATATTGTGTTAAAAGCATTGCACAGTTAAGTAGCTTAAAAACCTGAGAATTTGGGTTTGAAAATATACCTAATAAAAAAGGGTAGATAATAAATAGCATCATGCACTACAGTGCATATATTCTTAACTTTTAATTACGAATACAAAGCAAATCTGCTAGAATTTTATGTACTTAGTCTTTCATCTTCCAAAGCCAGGAGAGATGCAGAACGAACCATGAGGAAAACTTTATAAAATATTAAAAGTAAAATATTTTTGTCGTTATTCAATAAAAAAACATGTGCTCATCATCATTCATTCGTCACATATTTCAAATAAAATTATCGATTTTCCTTTTCGAGGTAGAATTTATAAAATAATTATCGGAAACTGTCAAACACTCCGAGGACACCTTTAATTGTGTATATAATGACGATACTCAAAGGTTTAAGGTATCTTAATGCCGTAACATAAACATAACACGCCTTTTATCCCCGAAGGGGTAGGCAGAGGTGTACATTACGGCACTTAATACCACTGTACAATGTAACACCCTTTTTTACTATTTATGTTGTGAGTCGCATGTAATAGGAGGTGAGCCTATTGACATATACGAGGCACACTTTCAGACTCCGTACTGCTACTGAGAATTTCTTAAAAAACCCAGTAATACTTTGCCTGACTTGGGAATCGAACCCGAGACCCCTTGCTCGGCAGTCGCACTTGCGACCACTCCGCCAACGAGGCAGTCGTTACCGTATCAAATTAATGCCGTCTATCCAAAACATCCAGTCACGTCACAATCAGTCTACTTACCAATCTCAGTACTGCCAGTGAACCCAAGTTTCCTAACGAGTGGATGGTCAGCGAGTGCCTGTCCGGCGACAGTGCCGCTGCCGGGGATGATGTTGATGACGCCGGCCGGGATGCCCGCGCGGACTGATAGCTCCGCGAATTTCAGCGCTGTTAGAGGACATACCTGGGGAGGAGAGAGGAACATTATGATTTAAAAATATGATTAATCCATTTTTGAAGCTATGTAGTCTATTTTCCCGCAGATGTCGTTAGGCCCGATAAAGGGACTACACATTTGACAAAGACTTCTAAAATACGGTCTTTAGCCAAAGCGTTATGGGAGATTATAGCCATGGATAAACCTCTTTATAATCTAGCTCTGGATTGGCAGAGCACCTTTTCTCTGTTCAATAGTCTGATACAGAAAAATGTACCCTATGCACAAACAGGTAAGGTAAATTTTTGGTTTGTTTGTGCAAAAGTGTACTTTTACCATCGCCTTATTATATGTTGCAAAAATATCTATCATACACAATAATTTATATGTCACACAAAAATAAACTTATAAAGAAACAAAATAGAAGAAGAACGGTAGAATTTCCTTTGTTAAAGTAATTTTCAATTGCTATCTCCTTTTTACGTGTTACACAAATATCTGTTTACGTAAAATACAATACTTACAGCAGCGGGTTTCATGACGACCGTGTTCCCTGCGGCGAGGCAGGCCGCCATCTTCCACGACAACATCATCAACGGGTAGTTCCACGGAGTTATCAGACCACATACACCGATTGGCTCCTTCTTCGTCATTGCCAGGTTCCTGTAGGATTACATATTTGTTAACATGAAATTGATGTTGTAAGTCTGAGTTTGTATATTTGTTTAAATCAGTTAAAAAAATATTTCATTGCACAATTTAAAGACGGGAAGAAAGTAGCGACCTTGCTATAATAAAGCCCACATACAAATATTTTTTCTAGGAGAGTAAATGTTACATTTAACATCAACATTTTTTTGGAATGTTAACATCAAACACTCGCTCCTAATACGCACAAATACTGTGAATCAAGAAATACAAGATTCATATAATACACAGTAATTTGAAAATAAAGTAAGAAAATTACCTGTTAGGTCTAGCATGGTTAATAGGTATAGTAGCGCCCTGTATCTTGTCGCACCACCCTGCGAAGTACCTCCATGTCTCTATCGACATGCCGACATGAGTCTTCAGTGCCAGCGTGTATACTGCCCCCGAGTCTATCGTCTCTATCGTTGCTAGCTCTTCTTTGTGTTGCTCCATCAAATCTGCTAGTCTGAAAAAGAGATGATTTTTCAGTGATTTTGAGCTTTATTTTGTTATTGGTTAGAGTTTGTTTCGTTCCTTTTTGGGTAGTTTAGAACTGAAATATTTTAGTTTAAAAGAAATATTATGATTATGCTAGCTAATGTTTGCCACGTTTTAGGACAATTTCAATAGTTGAAGCTTGGTTAGTCAGGGTAACTTATGACTCTTTTGACATTAAATCACCAAGAAAATACATAGACATCTGTATAATGCGTAAAAGAGCTTACAACTTACTGTACACAACAAACGAAACAGTGAATTCTACCACTACTTGTCTTACCAATAAATACACATACAAAATACTTACTTGAACAACAACTGTCCTCTTTCCCTCGCACTAATCTTGGACCATTCTCCTTCTTCGAACGCCTTCTTAGCTGCCAACACGGCTCTATCAACATCACTGGCCGAAGCGCTCTGTACTTTACAAATAACGCTCTCATCCGTCGGATTAATCAGCGTCAGAGTCTTACCACTATCAGAGTCCACAAATTTACCATCAATGAACAACTGAGTAGGGAACTTAATCTTCATCTTATTGCACTCCATCTCAACGCCTTCGTACTCTATCTCTGCATTCTCCGTGCCACCTCTAGACTTCAATATAGCAATGGTGTAAAATTCTTCAAAGGTCGTGTTCATATAGATGTCTTCGTTTTGCAGTTCTAGTTTGGCTAAATCTTTGACTTCTTCTACAAGTCTGACGACGTCCATAGAGCCAGCTCCTGATGTAAAGAAGTCGGTGTCGTCTTCAATGTCTATGCGCAGGATTGCCTTCCAAACGTCGCGGACATTTTCAACGAATTGTTTCTCTTCTGCGGTCAGTTCTAGAGTCACTTTGTCTTCATTGGCCTTGAAGAAGTTCTGTGCGGCTATCATTTTGCCATTTACTTTCAGTCTTTGGATGTTTAGCTGTAATGAGAATGGAAGGTTTGATATCGGATTTTTTTTTTTTAAACTTTATTCAGATAAGAATAAAGGGATAAATTGATTTACTTCAAAATTGATTGAGTTTGTTTATCTACAAAAGATTTACTAAAGATTTGTAAGCATATTCGGATAGCGTGGAAAGTGTTTGATGTTGGATTTTAAACTTTATTGAGAATTCAATAAAGTTTAAAATTGATTGAATGCAAGAATGAATCCTTTTATTAAAGGAATTAATTAAATTTTATTTTCTTTGAATAAAAGAACCAAGAATAACTTATAATCATTAAGTATAATTGAATATCTAACATACCTTCACGCCATCATTAGCAGTAATAAGCAGACCAGCGTCATGTACCACTGCCGCTTTACTAAGCCCAGGGATTACAAGCGAATCTCCCTTCGTCTCATACTCGTCGACCCATAGAGAAGAGCCGAAGAACTTGACCTCTACGGTCGCCTCACTGTCCTCCACGATGCCTTCTTTAGTCTGTGGTTTGATGAAGCTGGTGGCCCCGGGTGAGGAGTCTAAGCCTCTGATGAAGTTGTGGAGTGCCAAACCGCCTTTAGACCAGTCGATCTGCAAAAGAAAGTGTGGTATTGTGTTTTAATCGCTTTAAAAACACTTCTCTATTAAATGTAAATGTTTTTAATTTTTTTTTGTAATGACTATTTATTGAAATCATTATGTTTGACAGTGATAATTTTTGTTAGTGGAAGTTTGACTTCACCATTTTTAACTGAGGGCAAAGTGTTATTATATCAGAACTAGTGTGTAGTCACTACACACAAGTCCTTCTTGATGTCGTCCATAATAACTTACATAGCACTTCACGGGTTCATCATAACAATGTTAGGAATATAATAACTTATACAGTAAATGTTTTACAGTGAAACTCGTGATCATACCTGGTGTGTCTCTGGCTTGAATAGCGCGGGATCGTAAGTGGCACCCTCTTCCGTCTGTTTGATCCTTGGCGCGGTGTCGTTGGCCACCATGTTCACAGCCTCCGCTAATGCTTTGATACCTGATAACATTTATAATAGTGTTAAAATATGTCGTAATATAAAATCATCTCTTTTCTCATTCCCTAAAGGGGTAGGTCCTAGCATCACAGATTGGACGGCACGGTTGGCGCAGAGCTGGGCTTCTGCGTTACGTGTCGCAGGTTCGATTGCCGATGTGAAAAACTCGGTAATAATTTTAAACAATGTGCTATTTTATGAGAATTTTATTATATATAAATTTACGCCACTCAGTAACCAAACTCTAGACCCTATGGTTCGCAATGCACTTATAACCTCTTATCTAACGATGATTTACTTCATCAAAGAGAGATTTCAATAGTATGCTCCATTATATATAGTATATTTATAGTTTTACCTTCAGGGTACAAATATTTGTTGTAGATAGTATCGACTGTGTCATCAATAGTGCAGGGGAAGCTCTTCTGCAGCAGGATCGGGCCGGTGTCCAGTCCATCGTCAGCCCAGAATATGGATAGACCGCACGTCGTGTCACCTTCTATTAGAGTCCTGCAACAAAATAAATTAATATGTTAAGTGAGCAAAAATGTGTAAAAAACAATGTAAAATGTCTTTCATTAAATTGTAAGTTTAATGGTTAGGTTACCATCAATTAAATGAAAACTAAAGTATGTGCGAATCGTTGTTTCCTATAGAACGAACGATGAACTAGTTGAGGGCGTACTATTACCGAAAATTATCAGGATTTCCGAAAATTATCGAAAACATAGGTATCATTTTTCGTTTCTTTTATATTTCTGAGTATAAAAAATTCAGAAATAGATTCAACAATTATCCCGAGAGTACAACCTGAAACTGTGCTATACTAATATTTATTAATAAGAAATTATATAGCTAGATTAAATATAAGTTAAAAGTGGGTGTTACATTGTACAGTGGTATAATGTGCACCTCCGCCTACCCCTTCAGGAATAAAAGGCGTGATGTTAAGAAGTTATACATGTTAGAAACTTCTCCATAAACCAATTCTATATACTTTCAAAATCAACGAAAGAAAATCTTGTTTATCAACTTCTACAATAATGTGTTGGTAGGTATAATGAATACTTAAATGCATAATTATCTCGGTTACGTAAAATTTCCAAAAAAATACATGCGCATAAAGTAATATGAAGCCATTTGCAAATAAGTTAATCATGTTTTTGAACTATGTTTGCTAAAGTATATAATGTACAAAATCAACAGTGCACAAGTCAAACATAACAATATGATAACAACGTGAATTTTAAGAATATTTCAAGTGTTCTAGAAACTTCTGGTTTATACCGGTTACTGGTTCGGTCGGTTTGGCCAATCTGTGTGCAAGATCAAAAATGAATAAATATCTTAATTAAATAGCTTTCGACATCATTAGAAAATGTTTTAAATAGTCAAAGTCGAAATATTTTCATTATTCCACTAACGGTGACCGTTAGTGGAATTTATATTTTGAAACAATATAGGTAATAGAATTTGTTTGTCAATCAGTCTGCTAGTGAAGCTATGAGCTCGTTTTTAATGGTTATACGTATCTTCTAATATAGATTAGACAGTCATAGTGTTTTTAAAATATTTTCTAATTAGAAATATTAGCTACAAATCAGTCAAGTGAAAATATTTTTCAAAATCATAAATAAAGTTTCATTGAAGATGGCTCCATCTATCTACCCTTCTTTCTGTATTGTTTGTACTGTGCCATGTCTAAAGTAAATAATAACGCCAAAATTAGCTAATCACAAGCTCGGAAACTAGTTATTCGGCATACTATTAGCATACATTACGGATGCAATCCACTTTATACTGGTTCATACCGGTTACACACGCAAGCATGACTAAATAGAATTGGCGTATTTTTTGAACTTGACCGTGAGACTGTATGCATAAACCGACTTAGTATTTATATAGGTATTATGTACGTGAGCTACATAAGTGGTAGTCGATTTGAAACACTTGAATGTATTACGTTGAACACGTGGAGACGACTATGGTGCGCCTGCTTGTCATATTATTTAGTCTTCGTTTGAAGACACCTGTCTAGGTTTCCCTTTTTTGGTATGATATTCCTACTCTGGCATGGAGATCTCCTTAGCAGTTTTAATGATGATACTCGAAGTGATAATGAATGCAGTAGTTGTCCACCAAATAGGTATTATGGTGTTATACACTTTGTCACCACAATCACAAAATTTCAATGCTTTAATATATATACATTTATGAATTAATTGTCGCTTTTTGGTGCATTCAAGTCCTACTAGCTACGTACTAGTATTAGTCCCAAAACTGGCAGAACCTCCACAGACAGGAAACTTTTTTTCTTCCTAACATAATATAATCATAATGTATAAAAAAGTTCTATCATGCAACCTTTTTGCTTATTTACTGAGCACGCAATTTTCTAACACGAGAGGCAAAGTAGCAAAAACCCCATAATGATATAGGTAGCAAAATTACTTGATTATATTAAAACGATGTCATTACAGAAAATGAGCGAGTGAAACCTCAGGCCGACGCAAATTGCTAACTCTACATGGGAATGTGAAGTATTGACTTCTTATGTACGGAAAGCAAAGTTATTTAGTATGCAAGTAAGTATAATAAAGATTTATTTAATATACCAGAGACAGATTGTGCTTCTTTAAAAAGCATACAATTTGGTACAATAACACCAACAGCCTATAAGTGCCTACTGCTGAGCAAAGCCTCTTCTCACACGGAGATTGTTTGAGCATTAATAACCACGCTTGCTCCTTGCGGGTTGCAAATTACAAACTTATGATTAGAAATTATAAGTCCTGGTTTCCTCATGATGTTTTACTAAGTAGCATATCAAATGTCCAAGTGAAGCCTTTTTCTAGCAGTGGACATCTTCCGGCTGTCGATGATGATACCAAATGTGTTACTTTTTTTAAGTCACCTATGGATATCCCGTTAGGAATTTGGGAATCAATGGGACGATAATTATAATTAAATAATACATTATACATCTACAGTCTGTAAGTGCCCACTACTGAGTGCTGAGCAAAGGCTCTTCTCACAAAGAGGATAAACGTAGTAAGTCGATTGGATAATAATTAATATGTTGAATTCATTTATCAATTACAAATTTCATTTAAAACTATTGTCTAAAGCCCCAAGTTGAGTAAAACGAATCGATAATAAAATCGACAGGTAAATAGTGAAGTGGGAAATCGATTATAATGTGCATTCTGTTGCAATGCATGTAATCGATCTTGCGAGAGATTGCACCACGTTTGGAGTTCCGATAGAACGTGTTCCCGAGGTATGATGACATAGAGAGGGTCCGTTTCGTCAGTCGATATAAAATACATAGTTATATCGGTAACATAACAAGACAATTTTTTCTTATGCCCATAAAACATTTTGTTATAACATAATTACTTAACATGATTTGTGACATTAGCTATCGCTTGTTTGTTTTGATACACGTACCGTACACAATGTTTTTTAAATATTTTATTCAAACTTTAATTAATAGTACTGCGACTTATATTAATGCAGTTATCTTAAAGGGGACTAGTGTCAACGTATCATCAGTAAACGAAAAAAAAAATAGGTCGAATGTTAGCTGGTAACATATCATAACTTCTATCTAAATGAAAAGGTTAAGAAGGAAATTTTCAATTTCTTTAAACTTTGAAGAGTCCTGTCCCTTGAAGAGGGTATATTTGCAATGAAATATAAATGTACCAAGTAGAGCAACTTTCGCAACATACTGATTCAAGTTTTAATTAACTAGAAGTAGAGCCACTTACCAGTTGATAGAAGAAGCTCCTCTATGCCTGGGCAGTATACTGGGATGGTAGCAGATGCTCTCATACTTAGGATATGTGATCACTTCCATAGGGATGAACTGTGTGCAGAAGGGCAGGACGTTGATGTCTGCATTTACCTGTTAACAAAAACATTACGACTATTATATATTTTTTATTTGCAAAATGTTTTACTAACTGATTAACCATCGCGTTAAATTTTTGTATAACTTCAAACGAGTAGACGGATCACCTGATGCTAAACAACCGGCGTTGCTCATGGCCACCCGCAATACCAAAGAAGTTACCGGCTTTTTAAAAATTTGATTGAAACCCAACAATTAAGTTACTTTAAGGCGAAAGGTAGTCATCAACTTTTGGGCAGGACCGACTGATTTCGAGCTCGAAATTAGACGAGGTACGTCAATCTATCGCATCAATGTCATTCTACGATATTGACATGTTGATCAATGTTTACATTTAATTGATTATTATGTATTTGCGTACTACTAAAAAAGGAATGATCGTATTTATTGCGATCAGCTGTTCTAATTAATATCTTGAGGCAGAAAACTATCAGCATGTTTTGTAAACACGTGCCCCGTCCGTGTAAACTTATTTCAAGTAATTATGCGATAGTCAGGTTATCGAATAGTTTGACTCCCTGTAACTAACACACACTATACTATATTGTATTTATTTGTATAGAAAACAGTCATAGTTTAAAAGGGAGTTCCTTGCCATGTGGTAGGTAATGGAAAACAAATTAATGCTATTTTTCAATTTCATCTGAGTAGGTACACCTATGTCTAACGTAAGTCTTATCGGCCTAGAACCGACGCGTATGTACCTACTAAGGAGTTACTTGATTGTTTCTGGCATCGAAAAAAGTGTGTATAGAAGTTTCTGAATGGGAAAATCTTTATCAACTACAAATAGAAGAATATAGGAGGCAAACGGAAAACTGTATGTACTTTTTATTTTAACGGCTATTATTCGTGATTTACGAATTCCTCAAAGTTTAACAATATACGGAAGTACTTATTGTACATATGTGTGTACCTATAAATGTGAGATGTCGTATATAGTGGTATGATCGGCCTAAATAAATGAAGTTATTTTAGTTCACTGTTTTAATAAGTACATGGAAAAGTTCGGCCATTTTTTATTTATTATGACAGTAATTATAATCATTATTAAATTATTATTTATTCGTAGGTACTTATGCTGCGTTTGGATTGTCTACAATTTGTTAAAATAAACTAGCTAAATTATTATTTCTTCGTACGTGAAATAAAACTTTGTACTAACACATATTTTTATTCATTTAAATATTGTAAAAAACTGAGTTTTGTAGCAGATAATATACTTACTTTAAGCTATACTGCCTATGTAGCACGGCCAAGTTAAGAGATATAAGAGGTTAAAAGTGCAGTAGGAATAGCGGCTCAAATATCGATATACCGAGCTGTGACATAACCGCGTTACGATACAGTATTCAATAATATAAACTGACAGTTTATCTATCAACACACATGAAAGATGAAAGACTTCGTCAAAAGGGCAATGGCTTGTTTAATTTAGTTAATTTTTTAGGGAAATCAATGCATTTTTCGGAGCAAAATCGACTGTTTTGGAGCTCGATGCATTTCGGGCACGCCCGACTGTTTTCGAGCTCCAAATTCATAAACTTCCGGTACTGCATCACATTATCTTGAATAATATAGTCATGTGCACACATTGTGTAATTATGCAATCCTCTTTATTATTTAAGTATTCAAAGGAAAGTCACTTGAAGCTAAGAGTTCTTGAAAATACAGACGTAGATATTTTGATAGCTAGAATTATTCAATTAAGTATTTACTACTCAAGTTTTATAGTACTCAATTACAAGATTTATTGCTATTACTTATGAAACAAATTAACTTAATACTACTTCTAACACTATTATTATCACTGCATATTTAGTATTATGTAGAGGTAGAGAGACATTAAATAGGTGTAATACCTATGTAGGTAACACCTATTTAATTAGTGCCATGGTAATTATAAAGGTAAGTTTTCAACCAAGGATCGGGTACGAATATAGATTCTTATAGGTAATATTTCTATCCTAAGACTTCTGTACTGATGTATCGACTTTTAGATTGAATCTACGAATCGAAATCGACTCGTAAAGAATAGTTCTATACATATTTATACAAGTGCTTACGTTAAATTTCATTAGTACGTACACATGTACTGAAAATTGCGCCGAAAAAATTTTGAAGGTGAATGCAATGTCAGGTATCAAAATATTAAACACACTTGTGCTAAAGTGTTATGTCATCTAGTCCTTAAATAACAGTCTAGCGTCTAGACCATATTATATTTGCTAATTATATGCTAATGATATAAACGCGACGAATTCCTCTGTATAGAAATGTTAATGCGTCGAATTTGCAATTGGATTTCGAATTTGGATATCTATTTGTATTTGGGCAGAATTTAAAATAAAAAAAGAGTAGGTACATGACTGTCTGGACACGATTGTCTACTAAGAATTTCGATAAAGTGAGTAAAATCGGTAAAAAATTATGATACTCTTGGAAAATACTAGGACCTAGCCATTGTGCACTGGTAATTTGTAGTGCTTATGTTTCAGAAGAATTTGTTTTTTTTAAGGGGGAAAATCATCTCTATGACTCTGTCATTAGAGTCATAGAGCCTGGTAAGGCGGGAGGGAGTGTCAGACTCTTACTGAATAATAACCACCCAGTTCCTACTGCTGCCCTTCGAGCCAGAGGCCTGGCAACCTGTGAAATCCTCCGCAGCTCATGTTTTAGGAGTATGAGAGAATAATTATCGAATTTATTACTACAATGAGAAAGTACTGGATTTTAATTGAGATTTGCCAGCAAAAGCAAATTTTTATTTGTATAGAGTACAAAGGTTAATGCTACAAAATAGTTAGTTTAGGTATGATGTGCAATTTGTTATTTTTATTCAATATTCAAACATCACTAAACTTGTGGTTTGCTATTTATCAAGTCAACCAATTAGTGCTAATGATTTTTCAATTTGACACCTATGTGTAAATCTTAATCTATTGTTGTTTCCAGAAAACCACTGTAACACTTCATGGAAATAATTAAGTCCGAAACAAAAAGGTAGAGCATACATTATTTTCTAGCTAGAGTATTAATTTTTTTCTTTTTACTTATTAGCAACTCAAATCCATCTAAAAGGACAATGTATACGAGTGTTTCTATTATGGCAGTATAAAAAGAGTATAAATTTACATCTCTTCAACTACTCCACAATTTTCATCAGTTCAATCATCTATTCCACTATGTCACAATCATTATGCACTGAGACAAAACCAATTTAATTTCACACCTAATAATGTATCTGTATCAATTTCGAACTGGTTATAACTGGTAATAAAATGTAGCACTCACTGATTTGTACTGTTCCAATACTTCGGGTATCACTTGGCCTTTCACCCTCCAAGTCTTGTATTTGTATACCGGTTTGCCATTCTGAGATGCGATGGTTGCTGTAGAAAAAAAATTAGAAAATAGCAGTTTGAATTAAGAACTGTTATTTGAAATTGAAATATTTTTATTTATGGTATTAAATGTTTTTTATAAATAAGTTTAAATATATTTAGTAAAATAAAACAATTGATTTCAAGCACTCTAAATAAAAAGAAGTGTAAATATAAGTGAAGTGAAGTGTAAAGTGTATAAGGACACAAAATAAATTGATTTAGTCAATAATCTAAATAGATTATAAATTAAAAAATATTACACTGATGAAATGTAATTTTAGATGCATTTTAGACATTTTAAATCAAGAACTATTTCACCACAAATCTGAATTAAATATTAAATAACCAGGTAATAAAAACTTACCCAAGGGATCCTCTCGGTTTCCTTTGTCCAACACAGTGAAAACACCGACCACCTCATGGCCGTCTCTTTGTAGAAGTTTGAATACTTCAGCAGCAAACAAGCTCTGGCCGATTATGGCAACCCGTAGCTTCTTCTTAGGAGCCTGCAAATAAACACAAATATTAATTAACTTATTTTATTTCTAGATACTTATGGATGATTTTTTAAATAATTTACTGGTAAAGTATAGGTAAGTCTTAATATTTAATGTATGCTATTTTATTTTATGAAATAATCTTCCCGGAAAGAATATAAGGATAAATGTAACGATTAATACGATTATGCACTAAAATATGAAATTGGTCAATGAAATCACTTTCCAAGTTACAAAAAACTCTTTCTAATTGAATTGAACTTACATCGTTAGTCAATGAAACAGGTGGCATTTTAGGAATTTATTTTAGTACCCAGTTGATTTGTGAAAAATATTTCAGAAATTAATTCAACTTAGCTCCACTAGTCGTCGAGTGGCGCGCGGTTGTACTAACGTGAAAACAACAGACCGCTCGTATTTAGCTTCTCCGCAGACGGCTTAGCCTTGACATCACTATCAGAAGTGTACGAATGATAAAGCTTTGAGTGAATTAACTCTATTCATTTCCAAAAGAAAGAGGTGTGTTGGACACTGATTATGACATGACGAATTTCCGAACATTTTTGCCGCCAAAACAAACATTTTTGAAGTTTTTTTATTGTGACAATCATCTGACATTGACATTTATTCAGGTTTCAGTGTTTTTTTTAATTTTCGCTATCAGCTTTTTGAAAGTTAGAATGTTATGAAAAATAATTATTATTGTCTAACAATATGATTTTGAGATAAGTACTATTAACTCAAACTTAAATAACAGACAGGCATATAATCAACTAGACTGTAGATGTGATTCTAGAGCTTAGTAGCATGGACTAAATAGTCCAGGGTTTGTATTAAACAAGATCGTACTAACGACGTGCCCGTTTCTTACGGGCTTAACCCCACCTGTGCCAGCTGTAAAGTGTGTATTTTGAAATCGACCCGTTATACATACATACGTCTGTGGCCGGGAAACCAGGTGCGCCCTAGTAAGGATAGAGTCACGGAGTTTACAGCCAACCCCTTAAATAAATGGTGTAATTTTATTTTATAAACTACATTGCTTGGATTTCACTGCAAGCAAAAGGTGGTCGGAATTCCGGAAATCGAAAACCATAAAGAATATCGGAATTTTTAACATCATGCACGTTAACCATAAATTATTTAGATCATAGGGTTTTTAGTTAGACCCCTAACATGTTGTAAAATCGTGTAAAAGTAGGCAGGTCCGTTGTATTATTCCGCTCAGTGAATAACTTCAGATAACAACTTGTTAAACACATTAGTTACCTAAAACTGCTAAAGATAATAAGCCGAACCAGTTAAAAGCAGTTTTCAGTAATAAAAGCGGTTAACTAGCGGTTGTGTTATGAAAACAATTATCGTAAATAGGTTGAATAAATTTATTTTGCTAATTATTAGCGTTGTGGCTTAGTGGCGACTTATGAATGGTAGGTATTGATTTTATATACACTCGAGAAATAGGTAAATTAGGTATTGAGATAACCAACTACCCAGATGGTAGATTGAGTCTGGTTTTGGATACTTTTTTGTTTTCTTCTAAATTTAGAATTTTTTAACATTTCGTAAATATTTTGTCTTGTGATAATAAATTTAAAGGTACAGATATGTAGCTACGGTAGCTCATAGATACATATAAATAGTAAGTAGGTGTGTAGCATCGAGTGAATCTCATACTGGGAATGCCTGCTAATCAATCAATCGCCTTTGAACTCTTTCATGATGACGAAATGATGAAACTAAACTGTGGTTGACGGAAATATGCATAATCTGGATACCTACAAGTTAAGTAAAATGGAAACAGATAATTTTATTTGGCACAACAGTTAAAGTTACAGACCCTACAAAACGATAAAAAACACTCTACCTAGCATTTAGTGAGAAAATAGACACCTGTTCCTGTTCGTCTGATACCTGCCTTGAACATGACATAATCTGTTTATAATGTTCTTATTCTAGTCTACATTATAAGTATACCTACTTACCAAATAGGTACCCAGCTCGATATTTCTGGAGAAAGCTTTTGTTTATCCATTTTTTAATACCATTATTAAACTCACCTAAATAGACAAACTTTTAATTTCCATCTCATTTATCATATTCTAGGTACACCATAAACAAAAAAGTCGTTACGTACCTATCTCTGACTAGGACGTACGGAAATATCTAACAATCAATCTGTACGCCTATGCGGTTGTAATACTAACTACTTAGTTGCTTTTCTATTAATCGTTAAATTGATGTCCAATAATGCACTAGAGCAGTATTAAAAAACCTTGCAAATTATATTAAAATAGAATAGATATGGCCGGATATCATACGACTTGTAGAAATCTAGTTTAAACTGGTTCCGTTGACAGTGACGATACACGCCAGATAAATTGACCTCAGATAATGAATGAAATATAGGTAGTCAAAGAGTTGACCTCTTGTAGCCTGGACCAAAGATATCAGCTGTTGTTTGGTGGACGGGTATCACGGTATGTTTTTTGGGTATGAACATGATATGAAGCAAATTAGAAGTGATAGAATCGAGTTATTTATAGTGAGAAGAGTGATTTTCGTTACCAATTGTTTTTCTTGGAACAGGTACTTGGTAGTTGTAGACGCATAATGAAATATTTCCTTTTCGCCAGTTTTTGTTCATCAGTTAGGTCCTTATTCCCAACTCAGTCCTATACGCTTACGTTATGCCACAGAGAGAGAGTCTATTGTTTCAAATACAAGGGAATCTCTCTTATCTTTTTTTGGAGTCGGATCCTCATGCCCAATGGTCGCGGTCAGGGTTGCATCTGGAGTGGATGCCCTGTTTCCACCGGCTGATGATGCACGTACCTAATAACGAATATTTGTATTGTCTGTAAACTCAATTACCAAGATGTCAAGGTCAACGAAAGTACTAAGAAATTCCCTCACCGACATTGCACGTTTACAAACATACACGAACATACTAACATGAATAAATACTGTGTTAGAAGCGCCTACAGATTGTAGCATAGCGATAAATTGCTCAATGTACAGATAGAAAAATTGCTAATTGTTGTTTTAACAAGGTAAGATTATTATAACCTTATTAAAACATGTTTCTCGGATGAAGATCTGATTTTTTTTAATTCTTAGTAACTATATCATCTATCCTTATATCCTTACCCGAGCGTACGGCGCGTCGCGTTCCGCGCGCGCCTCAAAGAGCCATCAGACCACCACAGATGGGGCCCAATAGGGCCGATGCCGATTCGGAGTCGCGGAGAACCTAACGGGTAACCGGGGCTCCGGCTCGACGTGCAGGAGAAGGAACGGGGTGGTTTTTAGTCAGTAAGAGTCTGACACTCCCTCCCGCCTCACCCAGGCGGGAGATTTTGCCCCCTTAAAAAAAAAATCCTTATATCCCTAAATATATGTATATATACTAACTAATGGGAAAGTGAGTTTGTTTGTTTGTTCCACTTTCTACTAAACTAAACCGATTGCTTTGAATTTTTGCAGGCGTAAAGTTAGAAGTCCGGAATAAATAACAGGGTACTTTCATCTCGGAAAAATTTGATATTCCCGAGGGAAAACAAAAGAATTGGTATACATGGCGCTGTGTGTATTGGTATATGTCACATATGCTACTTTTATCCTTTTGTGACGCGAGCGAAGCCGCTGGTAAAAGCTAGTATGAAATAAATTAGGATAAAATTTAATAAGTTTTTTTTGGACTTAAAATGATACGTACTGCTGAATAGAGGCCAAATGTGGCTGTCAAAAGTTTGGGAGTGCATGCCTAGCAGCCTCTGAATAGATCATTAACATCACGCCTTTTATCCCCGAAGGAGTAGGCAGAGGTGTACATTATGAAACAGATGAAACTGTACAATGTAACACCCATTTTTCACTATTTATGTTATGAGTCCCATGTAATAGGGGGTGAGCCTATTGCCATATTATACCAGACACAATTCCAGACTCCGTGCTACTACTGATTTTTTTTTAAAAACCCAGTAATACTTTACTTTACTTTAAGGGTCGGCAAGACGCATGTAATGCCCCAAGTGTTGCAGGCGTACATAGGCCACGGTAACCGCTTACCATCAGGTGGGCCGAGTGCTTTTTTTGCCACCGTCGTGGTATAAAAAAAAAAAAAAAAAAAAACTTTGCCCGACCCGGGAATCAAACCCGAGACCCCATGCCCGGCAGTCGCATTTGCGACCACTCGGCCAACGAGGCAGTCAGGAGGATAGATCATTCATCATCATTCATCTAGATCATTAAGGACATGGAAATAGCTACACTAAACACGAATATTAAAATCTGTAGCAAAAGCGGTGTAAAAGAAAGGAAAGTGCACTTTTATAGCGACACCCAACAGAAGTGTAAGTAGACTGAAGCATTCTTCTACAATGTATTAAGTTAAATAAGTTATTTATAATTTTATTAGAAATGACAATCAGCTGCAAATAGGATGACAACGTAGTTATTTTGAATAACGTACGTAATGTCACATTATCACTAAAGAAGTGTTGTTCACACCCAAGATACGGCAATCGAGCGTTATCTCAACCATTCGAGTTTGAACTGCTTTCATCGAAATCAAGTGCTATGGATACTTAAGTTAGATTGTAGTTTATTTTAGGGGTATTCCCGTCTAATTGCCAAATAGAAGAGATAGAAAACTAACTCAGAAATAAGAACTCTAGAATACCTGGGTTTTAAAAGGTTTATGTGGGAAACGTTTCATAATGTATTATTTTCATAAAGTTTAATATTAGTCAGATGAGCGACAGAATATGAGTTTATGAAAATAATAAAGTGAATTCGTAAATTAGCAATTAGCATAGGGATATTTTTAGATGCCTGTTACAGGAACCAGAATTTACCGAAGCTTTCCTTACAAATTTTTTCCCTTTGAGAAGTCACGTTTCAGCGCGATTGTGCAAGTTGAACCGGAGGGATTACCTAAGTCTCACTGTAAAACTGTGTGAAAGCAGTTTGTTTTCTGTATGGGAGTGAGCCCTATGTTAGCCCCAATACTCCCTCATCCACAAACTCGAAAGCCCTATCACACTATCACTCAAATGCCAGCAACGAATTGTAACGATTTTGGTTTTCCCATGGGTCGGCGCCACTGTTTATAATTAGGTGACCAAAGCTCGTTTGCTGTTCTATTCCTTAAAAAATAAAGAAAAATAGAGTCTTCTTTATAAGTAGATAAGGCTGAAAGTTCGTTGATTCTCTTTACCTACTTACTTTAGTGTTGTGCCCGGGGTCGCCTGAGATTCGCACAGTCGTGTTTGTAGCTCCTACACGAACAGTGTAGGACTCAACAGAAACTTGGATTACTAATTTCTGTTAAAGAGTGGACAAGTTTGGCTTTATTATCGTAATCGTAATATCAGATGATGTGATTAGAAAAATGTAGGTAAAAAATGTTCCTCAAGAAGTTATGAATCGAACTTAGGTAGGTACTTACAGTGATTTTAATAATGTGAGCCTGTGAGCGATTTCAGTCACATTTACGGAAGATTTAAGCCTTGTTAATGCGAGGTACAGTTCGGAAAATTGAGCTTAGGTAAGTATACGAAAACTATCTCAGACTAAGCGATGAATTTTGTTATTGTATGAAGTAAGAACACTGTTTTAATTCTAAAGCAACTGCCAAACTGTAACTAATCCCAAATCGAAAATACAATACGGAACTCAATTATGTCATTATAGTAACTAGTCTAGATGTTTAGTACGTACTACCCAAACTATATTAAACAAACATTACAATTACAACGACGATTAATGTTTACATTACACCAAATTTTACGGAACTTATTGTCACATCACGCACGCACTAAAAATTTGATCACAATTCAATCAGATTTTTCATTGTTTTAGTTTTAACAATGTGTTAATGTTTGCTACTTTGTTCTTGGTAGTGTCATAACCGGGGTTTAATTTCATAACAGTAGCTATTGTTTGTACAACAAACGATGTGCGAGATTCAGAGGAATCCTCTTATGGTTTGAGTCGGTTCCATCTTGCATAGTAGCGTGGTGTAGTGCATGTGATACACATTTATTAATTGATTATAGTGTACTGTGTTTGAGTGATGGCGGTGTCTGAATGGACTGTGTTCGTGCTTCTATTGGCATTTATCGAGGTATTTTATATTTGTCATTTAAATTTTTAATTTTTATACAGAGTATAAACGGAAAGCTCGCCCGAAAAACGCCGATAGGTTATGGTCAGAATCAAGTTTTATTTTCATAAAGATAAGGAATTATAAAAGTCACTTTTATGTAATAAATAATAATAGTTGTAATGCCCCAGGCTAATGTTGTATTAGAAACACCTATTAAAATTGTAAAAACTATTTTGTTTTATCACGTCCGTTTACACCTTGTAGGTATTGTTAGGTACCTTAGTGTGTTTAAATAAATGAATACGAAATTAGCTTTGCTTTCTCTATCCATGCTTACTCCACGAGTTCGAATTATTTGTCGTTGAAAATTGCAGGTTCAAGTTTACGATTTCTTCTTTGGTCGTACGTTAATGGTTGTAAATTGCCTTCATTTCATTTTATTAAGTACACTTTATTTTCATTCTATATGTATCACTATCACTACATAGTATAAAACAAAGACGCTATTCGCCGTCTGTCTGTACCTATGTATGCTTCTATATTTAAAACTACGCAACGGATTTTGAGGCGGTTTTTTTTAAACTGTTTTGCGTTTGGTGACTCTTTCTGCGATTATTGTAGGAGCCGATAAAGGGTCTGCATATTTGATAGAGACTGGCTAGTAGCAGTATAGCTCCAGTGGTGTACCTACGGGGTCGCAATTCGGTAAATTGCCACGGCCCCCAGCTGGAAGGGGCCCTGTTCAGAGGTTTTTATTTGAACTTCTTTGTTTTTATTGGGAACGGGGGCCTGTCAAATAAATTTGCCACGGGTTCCAATCGATATAGTTAGCCTAGCCTCTGAGTAGTCACTCATTGACATAGCAGAATGTAGAGGTAGGTATATCTTGTAATCTCCATTTAGTCATCATCTGTTGAGAAGTTGTAGTCCAGCAGTGGTTTAGTCAAGATCTGTTGATGAAGTTGTAGCAGTTAAGTAGTACCTAGTGTCTATGTTCGGACTTCAGAGCTTAGTAACAATGCTAACTGCTTGTCTCCATGTTTTTGAATCATGGTTAATACTGACGAACAGATAAGTAGGCACAAGTAGGTACATTACAATATGTTTTTAAATTCTGATGCGTTTATTTTATTCAAGAACTTTTGTTTTTAAGTAACGATAACACGTTGACCACTGTCCGCTTTATATCTAGTTTGTGTGAGTTATTGTGACGCAGGATTTCATAAAAATTTTGCAAGTTTTAGGTATTTTATAGTTGATATGGTTTGTCATAAATAAGATAAGACAAATGTTCCAAATATGTGCTTGATATCCAAATGTGACTGCTTCGTTGGCCGAGTAGTCGCAAGTGCGACTGCCGGGCAAGGGGTCTCGGGTTCGATTCATGGGTTAGGCAAAGTAGGTACCTATTACATAGTTTTTAAAAATTCTCACTAGTACCATGGAGTTTGGAATTGTGCCCGGTATGTGGTAATAGGCTCCAATTACATGGGACTCGTAACATAAATAGTGAAAAGTAGGTGTTACATTGTACAGTAGCATTAAATGCCGTAATGTGCACCTTTGCCCACCCCTTTGGGGACAAAAAGGCGTGACGTTATGTTATTGTTATGTTTTGATATATGGTGATGAGTACAAGTAACATATTTACGAGGGTAATGTCCAAATACCCAAACGTTACTCAATTTTAAGTCTCGCTTAACCGCTTGACTGCCGGTATAGTATAAGATACAATAGAAAATGCATTGTGTCTCGCGTAGATCTACGTTCCAGCACACGACGGGTTAAGTGTAGAACTGTCACTACAAATTCTTTGTAAAATGACAGAGAGAAATGGCCCTATAGGCCCAAATACATAACCGCGTTGCGTTGCCGCAACGCTAAAATCGGCTGTTTGCGTTGCGGTGTGTTGCGTTGCGGCGTCGCGAAAAAGAGCGTTTTGTTAAAGTAACAAATAAGCAATAAGTTTTTCACGATGGTCCATGGCAGAGACACGTATATCAACAATAAAAATAACGACATGCATGGTTACCCTACCGAACGACAACAAAACGCGGTTTTTCACAACGCCGCAACGCCGCAACGCAAACTGCCGATTTTAGCGTTGCGGCGACGCAACGCGATTATGTGTTTCGGACCTATATTTAAATACACCCTTAAATTAAATAACTTTTCAGTATTCGAGCGTAAATAACGTGTGATAGATGTTGATCTCATACAGTACACTGTCGTATTATTACATCATTGGCTTATAATTAGTTAGTACTATGATTTAGTCACATAATCAATGACAATGCACAATGATATACAAAACAATAATATTTCTACCATCATTGTTTACACTTCCTGCGTTTCAGGATATATGAAGTCGCAATGTATCAATGGATTACTTATTCCGTTTACAGTTGGAATACAAAGAATTACCAGTATGTCTTTTATTGTTATGACTATTAATTAAATAACTACTTAATTAATAATGACATATAGATGATTTTTTGAAAATTCTCAGTCCGAAGTCCGCACATAGTTTTATATTATAATGGAATGCGATTAATATTAATCCGTTAACACATTTAAAAGATTAAATGGTATGATGTTGTATTATGTACACTTAATATATAAAGTTAAAGACATTGTTTGTTTGTTCGAACGCGCTAATCTTCAGAACTGCTGATTTGAATTGAATAGTTAATTGTTTTTGTGTTGGACTATCATCCATTTATCGATGAAGTCTATCCTACTAATATTATAAATGCGAAAGTTGTTTGTTTACCTACTTGACATTAAAACGGCTGAACAATGGGCTTACTGTTGAATTCAGTTGCGGAGAACCTAACGGGTAACCGGGGCTCCGGCTCGATGTGCAGGAGAAGGAACGGGGTGGTTTTTAGTCAGTAAGAGTCTGACACTCCCTCCCGCCTCACCCAGGCGGGAGCAGTCATTCGATGATTTACCACCCTTAAAAAAAAACTGTTGAATTCAATTCCGATCGATCGACATTGGTATTGTGAAATCTCGTACTCTAGAGTTGCAACACTAGTGTCCATTGCATCCGTATTGTGTGGATATTGAATGAACTAAACGGTATTGAGTTTGGCTTTATATTCCGTACTCTGAATGCTATTTTAACAGTTACATTGGGGGTTGTATAGTTTTGACATTAAATAATTATTGTGATTGAATTGAAATTGCATTGACATTGAGATTGGTCTCAAGAGTATGCGCCCAGGTAAGTACTCCAATATCTCTATCCCTTTCAAAAAAAATTTTTTCTGTTGTTTTCTTAGCTCTATTGGGCACTGAGTCTGTACCATCGGAATCATACGTCTGAATTATATTTTAACGGCTACAATGGGGGTTGTATAGTTTTGACATTGGATAATTATTGAGTTTTTATTGGATTGAAATTGCATTGACATTGAGATTGGTTTCAAGAGTAAGCACCCTGAAGAGATCGGGATGAAAGGAACAGGGGCCGATGATGGTCTGGAATATCACATAGGCTACGGGAACGCGAATGGGTTTCATTCGCGTTCCAACTGAAACTCAAAAACATTTATTTCAATATTAGTCTGTCAGCCTGTCCGTCAGTGAAGCTAGGTGGTCGTTCCAAAAAGTAGAATCGAGTGGAGACGAACGAGCAACAAACGCCACGCTTTTAAAAAGTAGTAGGTATGTTTTACAATCTCTCTGATACTTAGAGGTACATATTCGAATATTGTAAATATATGTGAGAAGTTGAGAACAATGGAAAGACACGCTTGACGAAGTTCTGCCGCTGACAGAAGCTAGTAGGTTACAAAACATCACGCTGGGATCAACAGGGGTGTAACTGCGTGAGAACAATAATAACGTAACTCGTAAGAAAGTTTTAAAGACTTCAGAGGCCTTAGTACAAGTTTGTTTTACGTTTAAAGTATTCGAAACGAGTAAGTAAGCGTTCGGCGCTCTGATTGGTTAGTTTATTGGTGCTGGAAAAAAACGAATATTGAAGTAAATACTTACTTAAATTGAAGTCAAATCAAATAGGGTAGTATCATACATTTTATTTAAATGTACCTACTTCTGGTAGATTATTTTCCACGAATTATTTCTTTTCTTACAAAATTAAATATTTTCGACAATACATTTACGTCATACATTACGATTTGAAATATCGTGTGACGTCACGATTTACTACATTTATTATGATAACGTGACGTAACGACCTCCACGTCTTAAACTTAATTTTATTGTTGTTGTACCTATTGTTTTATTATACGACAAAATAAAAAAAATGTGTCTAATATTTTTTCATTACCTAACTGACGGACTAATTATTATTTATTTTATTATTATTTTCAGCGTCTCACTGCAGGGCAAAGGCCTCCCTACCCTCCTTCCACTCCTCTCTATGTAAAGCTTTTTGCGGCCAATCCTTGTCATAGATGTCTAGTTCGTCCCGCCATCTCCTTTTGGGCCTGCCGCGACGTCTATTGACGTTGAGTGGGCTCCACTCAGTAGTAAGACGGACTAATTACATTTTTAATTTTCATAAACTGTCTACTATCCTATTCTTCCATCAGATATTTCTTCAAGGTTGTTATTGCGAGTTAAGTTAAACAATAAACATTTTAAACATGTTGTTTTTTATTCTGATGCAATGTTCTTAATATGTCTGAAACTGGAGTGACGATCGGATGACTAGGTTTTATATCTCAGTATTTGTGTAAAAATTAACATAATTGTGTAATTAATAATTGTGAGGACTTTTTATTCATGTATATCTTTTCTTCAGCGCCTCGCATTGGTCGTATTGATATGACTTTAAGAGTCTTATAGAGTCCTTGTTCATATTTAGTTTCCGTGAAAGAAAAACAGATATTTTTTTTATTCTTTCTACGAACTTAATTTATTTCGTCGTCGTTAACAGTCTTGTTACCCTCTCGTTAGTCGGCATTGGCAATTTTTTTCTCTGCCTATCATGAGATGTCTTGGCACAATCCTAGAAGCAGGAGGAAGATATTCCCAGTATTTTTTTTAAACCTTGCCCCATACTAGGACTTTCTCATGTGTCGTGGGTGCGTTGACAAACAACTTCACATACACATTAGACCCATACCCGGAACAACAATCTGTGGATCACACAAAAAGTTACTCCGTGCGGGAATCGAACCCGCGATATGTTGCGCAGCAGCCAGCCCAATCACTGCACCAACCGTGCAGTCAGTATTATTTTACACATGCAAAAATGTATTACCTGACATGGTTCAGCCGTTTCGGAGTTTGACGCAAACGTATTAACCGATTCACTAACGTTACGTATCTTCTATTTTCCAGTACACAATGGCAGAGCGTCAAATGTCAGATCGTCTGGAGTATTTGATGGAAGACCCTCCTCTGACGAGGTCCCTGGGGTTCGCGATACGGAAGAGGTTTGACAAGACCTTGGAAGATGCTCGTCTCAACCAGGAGTACATGTATCGATACCAGGAGATGCTGAAGGCTAGCCAAGAGTCTTTCGAAAACTTTGAAAGCAGAGATGAACGTCGACTAAGAAGAGTGGTAGGAGATCACAATTATCAAGTCATGAGAGAAGGTTTGTGCGTTATATACTTATTGTATATATTTTTTAAAACGTTGCCCCACATTATGATTTTCTCTTGTGCCCTGGGTGCGTTTACAAACATACAAGTTCACAATATATATATGTACACAATGACACCCAGACCCGCAACAACAATTTGTGGAGCACAGAATTTTTTTTAAATTATTTATTTATTCTTTTATGTACATACATACACAATTTGATTATGGCACAAAAGGCGAACTTAAAACCCTTATGGCATTCTCTACTAGTCAACCTTAGGGTTTAAGTAGAAAATCTGCGAAATATAAGATACGGAGAATAAACGAACAGCAAAGAGAGAGCGAGGAAAAAAATGGTTATTATTAAATAATATAGCTACACATATAATATATGTGTAATGTACATATTATGTATATTACATAATAGTAAATATATAATATAGTCATATGCATAAAATATATAGGTATACATACATACATAAATATATATCGACGAAGACAGAAACCTAGCGTTGCATTTTTCTACTTTTTTGTCTTTAAGCTTTTTATGGAAGATGGAAGGGTATCGTCAGTCAGTTCCCGGACTTTTAATCATTAAAGCCATTAGCTTTAATGATTAAAAACCTGCGTATTTAATTATCATAGATACTGTTTTACTCCTATTGAATAATTTATAGCAAAACTCGGAACTGATACGTAAATGTTATAAGGAACGATAATGTAATAAATAAGGTAAATACAAAGTGTAGATTCCTATGTATGACTTGTGTACTCACATACACAAGTCATACATAGGAATCTAGTACAAATTAGATCATTACCTACTGTATTGTATTTACACATACAGGATATGGTCATCGAATAAGTAAATATCGAATTTGTGTGCAAAGGCAACTCGCTAATAAGATTGTGGAATAATTTTAAATAATTAAATTACGTGGTCAAATAATGCTCTATTGTATAACAAATAATTCGTGATAATTTCATTATTTTAAAATGGACATATTTTTACTTCTTAGTATCTACACTATGGTTTGTTCAAATAATATGTATTTGATTTGACAAGTGGCTGCAACTACTGAGCATAATCGCTTACTTAGTAAGGCAGGCAGACTGCTGTACCATAAAAACAATTGTTCGGGTTTGATCATCATGAATTCTTAGCATTTTTTAGATTATTTCTATTTATCAATGGGTCTGAAATCGTATCTGTTTGTTGGCAAATTATTAACAAAATTACAATAAGATTTAGAAGTGTAACAATTGGAAAGTGCACTTAGAACCACTGTTTCGGATATTGCACATAATGCTTTTTTTCATTTATTGGTACCACATACAAGTTTACAATTAACCTTAATGTACCTGTCACTGGTCCTTAAAATATTAATAATTTACAAAATTAATAAATAAATAAATAAATAAATAAAAATGATGAACCTGTACTGCAATATAATCATAAAAAAATGTGGAACGGTTCACGATTTTGCGTGTCATCCTTGCGCAGGGGCCATGCTAATATGCTCTGTATCGTTCCAATTTTAGTATATGTACTGCTGAAGCAAGTGACAAATGACACTGCTGCATAGCAAGACGTTTAAATATGGGTCAGTTGTGGTCTATGTTTACGTTCCCACACCAGTACCTACGGCAGCATTGTGTGCACGAGCCTATTCTCCTATTTACCAAAACAATGGCTTATGACCGACATATTCGTAGGTCTAGCAAATTAATAATCATTAACACAAAGCTGTGGAGACAATATATTTTGGTACTAACCTTAGGCCCTCCGCGCACTAGGCAGCCGGGCTGCACAGTGAGCCAACCAACATCTAGTCTAATACATTTCTTCGTATCGAAAGTCATCTTATCAAAGTTCGGAACGCAAAATTCGTCTGGCTGCTACAACTAGTGCGTGGAGATTGACCGCAGCCACATACATTTGCCTAGCCCTACACACGTTATGGCTGCGCGCACCCAGCCGATTTTTTTTTTAAGTGGGGTAAATCATCGAATGACTGCTCCCGCCTGGGTGAGCGCGAGGGAGTGTCAGACTCTTACTGAGTAAAAACCACCCCGTTCCTTCTCCTGCACATCGAGCTGGAGCCCCGGTAACCTGTTAGGTTCTCTGCTACTCCGAATCGGCATCGGCTCTGTTGGGCCCCATCTGTGGTGGTCTGATGGCTCTTTGAGGCGCGCGCGGAACGCGCCGCGCCGTACGCTCGGTTCTGTTTCTGGTCGGACGGGGAGCCACCCATGCTCGCCGTCCGCAGGCCCGCGCTTACGGTGACCGGAGATCGTCCCGCGATCCCCGACGCCCGGTGTGTCCTTCGCGATGGCTGGGTTGGTAGGAGGCAGCGCTTCGCTGCCTCACGCGTCCCGCCTCCTCCTTAGCTAGTATAACTACTTCGCAAAAGGAGGAGACGGCATCCCTGTCCCCCTCGCGCAGCCAGCCGACTGCAGTGCAAACAAGTGGAATGTGTTAGCCGCTACAGCCGGGAATTCGTGGTTGCCTAGTGCGCGGTCTCCTATACAATGTCATATGTTTTACTGGCTGCCTAGTGCGAGGGGCTTTACTCTGCAGGTGTCATAGGGGCTGATTTACAGCCAAAACTAAAAGTCGAAATTAAAATCAAAACATTTCAGATTCAGATTTTTCACATATCACAGATCATTTGTGCTATTATTGTTTATTGTTTCTGTCAAAAATCTTGATCCATTCATAGGACTGAGATCGGTTATAACTGTGATGGTGTAGTTTTATTTTACACGTAGTCCTGTTGTTTTTTTTCATCAAGCAAAATTATATTTGATTTATTACCAATACCAATAATGTATTTCCTGTCATTCCAGCAGGAGTACTGGATCGTCGCCGCAACGCTCCTCGTTTCCAGTCCGCTATAGGCAGGCGACGGGCGCGCACACAAGCTCTGAGGCGACAGAAATTGAACAGCCAAAGTTTGAGGAGTCATCTCCAACACTCACGACAAACTACCTCCGACTATGCCGAATAATTTATTGCCATCCTAGTCAATTTCATAAGACTTGTACTTATATCATATAGACTCTGAAACTTTGTAGAGGTAATATATTTTGTCCGCACACTTTCAATTCGGAATACGAATTGAAAGTTTCAATTCGAATATTGGCCTACAAATATAAAAATTCTAATAATTTCAGTTTGTTTGTTACTTCTTCACGTCAAAGCGGGCGAAGGCATCGAGATGAGGAACAGGGGTAGATTAGTACATGGGGAACGCGGGCGGAACCGCTGGCTGAAGCTGGTACCTACATATTTAAATGTAAACCTTCATCTTGAATCATAATCAATCTTAAATAAACCGCATCAAATACGGTAATGTAAACGTAACACTATTTTAAATAGGTAATTAAATTGTTTCATTAGGTGTAGTTAATTTTTAAATTTCCGTGCGTTTAGGCGTTTTTACCTTACTTATTATTGGAAGCAAGTATAAACAGCTCACAAATAGGACCCAAAGTCAAATTTTCCGTGGTGCTTGGGCTTTTCCCAGTCGTGCCGCTTCTTTTGTGCCTTTAGCCTTAAGTCATCCTGTCTTCGTTGATAAACTTGAAAAATTAACTGACTATTGAAAAATCGGACCTTAGAATTGAGTGGTATTTATTTTTATGGCATAAGCCGGTAAACGAGCTGACGGATCACCTGATGGTAAGCAATCGGCGTCGCCCATGGACACCTGGAACACTAGAGGCGTTACAAGTGCGTTACCGGCTTTTTGGGGGTTATGAGTTTGAGGATCGTTGGGGATTCAGGGATTGGGGAGATTGGGGAAGGGGAGGGTAATTGGGCCTCCGGTAACCTCACTCAAACGAAGAAACACAACGCAAGCGTTGCTTCATGTCGGTTTTCTGTGAGGCCGTGGTATCCCTCCGGTCGAGCCGGCCCATTCGTGCCGAAGCGTGGCTCTCCCACACTTTACATATTTGAGTATTTCGACATTACATACTTATTTGTTCGTTTAGGTTATAAGTGGTATTTATGTTTGTGATATATGATTATGTAATAATATAAATTATAACTTAAGTTTGGTTAAGAAATAGGCGAATAATAAATGTACTTAATTTATCGTAGATTAAAATATTATAAGAGGGGTTGATCTGTGATTAATTTTAAGAAAACCGAGATTATCTAAATAATATTGTATCGTATTCCTATTTACCAAAAACATGAGGTTGACAATAGTTTAATAGTGCATGACATTTGCTAAGAAGGAACGAATGTGATTTTTGAGATTATAAAATAAGTTGTCCTGTGAGGGATGAAATGTCTTATCTGTTATTTATTTAAATTAATAAATTGTTTAGAACGTGTGAATTTTCTCTTTTATTTTATTGTCTGCCTGAGTGGTTTGTTGGCTTGGCTGAAACAACAGATCCTATAAAAAGTGAAAAAAGTTATTTCAATTGTAAAAACAGTCGTGTTATTAGTGCCTTTAATAATAATTTGAACACTAAGTGCGGGAGAGCTATGCTTCGGCACGAATGGGCCGGCTTGACCGGAGCGACACCAATGCCTCACAGAAAACCGATGTGAAACAACATTGGCGTTGTGTTTCGTCGTGTGAGTGAGGTTACCAGAGGCCCAATTACCCTCCCCTTCCCAAATCTCCCGAATCCCGTATCCCCAACAATCTTCAAATTCCTAATCCCCAAACGGTAACGCCTTTGGTGTTTCGGGTGTCCCAGGGTGGCGCCGATTGTTCACCATCAGGTGATCCGTCTGCTCGTTTATCGGTATCCCAAAAAATGCTATGGTCAATTTGTCAGGTCCATAGCCTTATGAGTTAGGCAAATCGTTTGCTTTTATAAATCACCAGGCGTTTGTAATCATTACTTACATTAAAAATTATTATGACTTACATTTGCTTAATAACTAAAACTTATTCGCAATATACAGAGTGAAGACATTAATATTTTGTAGAAAAAAATGGACCCAAAAATATGCCCTGAGATGCACCTCTTTTAATATATATTGATGACTGGTAAATAAAGTAGATGTGGCTGGTAAATTGCGCCTACACATTTTATATACCCTTCATAGATTATATGTGAAATAATAAATCACTTTATCTAGCGCCAATTGCTTTCAAGTGGTCACTAGCTAAGGATGAAACAAAAAAAGATTGTCCTTTGTAAATTTAGACATGCTATGATTAGTAGTAAGTATTTCTACTACAATATATTAATTTTCTTTTATTTCATAGAAAATCGATGAGAATGAAATCCAAATTACAACAGGCAGATTTATTTGATCAGGAAACAAAGAAAATAACATCTTCCAGGCGCTTTAATTAATTTTATTAACTTTCAAACTAGGTTGGTTAACACGATAAACGCCTTAGTAGTCTTAGTACCAATCGGTGATGAATGACGTTAGGGGACGTTTTGGCTTCAACAGTTTTCCATTGGCAGACAAAAACCTGAAATTAAGTTTTTTACATGTAGTCTTCTCATGGAGGTTAACATCTATGTTTACATGTAGAAATATATAAAATAGTTTTTATTGAAATTTGCTTATTAGCTGCATAAAAAAGTGTGACGGCAAGAAAGGCTCAATCTTGTGCAAGCTTTAAAAATAAAAATACATTGATAAGCCCGATAGTTTCTTGTTTTGATTGTTTCTTATGAGCAGTGACGTACGAAATTAGGGAGCAAAACAAAATTGGTCAACTCGATGTAGGCATTAAATTCAGAGCAAAATATTTAGAAATGATGAAAACTTTAGACCCCTATCAGTTTGATTCATACTTCCAAGGAGATTATGCAAATCTATGAAGTTGAATAAAAATAAAAAAATTCTATTGACATTAAAAAAGTACTTATTTTTATTGGTAAAGTTTCAAAAGTTTAATACAATACTTGTTATAGATAAAAAATAAAAGAAACTACTTATTGTTGGCAATATAATTTAAAATACTCGAATAAACAGTTGTGTTTTAAAGTTTAAAGTCCAAGAATTTAAAAAATATTCAGACAATTCCCTCAATGAGTAACAACATATTAAGATAAAATACTTAACTTAATAAAATCATGATATAAATTCTAAAAGATAAGTAAATTGCTAAAAAAACGTTTATTTGATAAGACTTTATTATTAGTAGCTAAAACTTAAAAGTATTCCAATAAATTCTAAAAAATACTAGATCGATGGGAAATTTCGAGAAAACCTTATCGTGATAATTACATTTGGGATAAGACTTCTAGTTTTTGAGAAAATCGAAGAAAACCCCAGGAACAAGGGGATTAAATCTACGATGGAAAGTGATTTGATGTATTACTTAAGTCGGCATTTTATTACTTTTATCTTGCTGTAGGTGTATACTGCATGGACGCAAAAATACGCGATGATTACGATTTATTCTAGGTCGTTGGAGTTTATCAGCTGACGTTTTCGTAATAGGAAAACTTTCTTCACAAACTTCACTTTCAAAGTATACCATCCGATGCAAGGTTTTTGGTAAAGCTTATCGTGGAAAACTGAACTCAAGTGCATTTAATAGTTTACGATTTATGGGAGAAAATGTGTTGGAACAAAGTTGGGGATTATTTGATTGTGGCAAGATAATATAGCGTTATAAAGCAAACATTACTTGTAATCTTGATTCCTATCAGCACAGACAAGTTGTTGACTGCTGATAAAACGTTTCATTTAGATGATACATTGGACCCTTTACCGAGTTTACATTGTTTTCATTTTGTTGGGAACTATGTCCATTATACTGGTTATCCATAAAAATATACATATTTAGAGGATGCATTAATTTATAAAAAGAAAATGTAAGGCATTTTTTTTTCTTTTTTATGGCATATGCCGTAAACGAGTAGACGGATCACCTGATGGTAAGCAATCGGCGGCATCGCCCATGGACACCTGGAACACCAGAAGCGTTACAAGTGCGTTATCGGCCTTTTGGGGAAAAGGAGTTTGAGGATTGTTGGGGAATCGGGGATTGGGGAGATTGGGGAAGGGGGAGGGAGCTGGGCCTCCGGTAACCTCACTCACACGACGAAACACAACGACGGTTTTCTGTGAGGCCTTGGTATCACTCCGGTCGAGCCAGCTCATTCGTGCCGAAGCATGGCTCTCCCACACTTGCTTCCTCAGTTCAATAATTGCTTCCATTACGACAGACAGTACTAATTAAAGATTGATATATTATTAACTGTTACCTACTATCATAAAATATAAATGATATTTGTATCATGTAAATAAACAACTTGTGAATATGTATCAGCGATAATGGTAGCTATAGCTTTTTCTGAAACTGTGTATATTTTACGGGACTAAATGAATACTATTACGGCCATTATTACCTACAAACTGAGTTTAATGTAAAACTTGTCGATTAAGGTCTATCTTTGACAAAGATAGGTAAAGACAGAGATAGGTCCAGAGAATCTATTAATTTCGGCAGTTAGTCAACATGTGATGTATATTTAATGAGAAGATAAAATAACACTCAATTCACGTGCCCTGTTCTGCTAGGCTATTCGAAAGATCGCGTTCTCGCCCGTCATTGGCCGAAATTATTCTCACGACCAATGACAGAGCCCACCACGATTCACTTCGATCTTTCGAATAGAAAGTTACAAAATAAGCTAGATAATAGCACGAGTGTTAACATGGTATGAAGACTGAGATTGAATCTGTCAGAAGAAAGCTAAGACGGCTAAGAAGATCTTCGGAAAATAGTAAAAAGTCTATAACTACCTAGAATTTGGAGACTGAGATGATTTGTTCGTGACCTCACTAATAAACATTAATTTTATCCTGGACCTATGTGTGCCTGCATAATTTGTTTGTAGGTATGCATTCGGGATCTCCCCGCATCAATTCATGACTCTGTTATGAAGGCATTTGTATGTTTCCATTTGACAATAGTGTCCATTTGACAATAACTTCGACATTGGTGCGTATTTTGTTTGGAAACAGGCCTTCCATCTGGCACTCACCAATACTGGAGATATATGTTTACTTACCCAATTGTTTTGTCCTTTCAGTTACTAACTACTAAAAACTACCGCAAAGTTAAGTTCGATGGTACATTAATCTGCCGTCACCACCAATTAGTGGTCGACTATACTGGCAGTATAGTCGACCACTTCGTATTGAAGACTCGGTTGCCGCCAAAGAAGAAAAAAAAAACTGGAGATTATGTCATGCAGAGGGGTTTCTTAGTCCATCTGAGGACTGCCATGGACTGATTATGATGATCAGAGAAATGTACAGCAATTAGGAACTGCAGAAATAGTATAATACGTTGGCTAGTATACAATGGGGTAGACGACTAATTTTTATTTTAATGTTCGTCTGGTAGATTATTTAAAAACATTAGACACGTATTTTTTATTTTCTTACGGAAACGAATAGTTTCGAAGATATATTGATTTGAAATGTCGCGTGACGTCACTTCTCAGTACATTTTATACTAAGAAATGACGTTTTAGCCCCCACTCCTAAACTTTGATTCGTTTTATCTAAGTATTGTTTTATTATACAACAAAATAAAAAAATACGTGTCTAATATTTTTTTATTACCTAAGTTACGGACTAATTATATTTTTAATTTTCATACCCTGTCATCATCCCCATTGTGTTTGTCCACTGTCTCTTTTGGTTTTAGACGATGATGACATTTTCATTGATTATAGCCAACGATTTTTTTATTTTTTTTATGACAGTAATGAAATGTGTTGTCATTTTATTAGCATTCGGTTTGCAAAACCGTCTCAATAAAAAATTAAGATGAACTACTCAGGATCAAAAGCTTGCAGATTTCAGATAATTTCAGCAAAAACGTTTTTGACTGTCTCGGTACTTCTGAAATAATAATTGTTATCGTATCGTACGACAATGAGTATGTACAACAGTCAGACATAAATAGCAGACACTAGTCTGCCGAGCACAAGTCGCGCCACAACTTCGAAGTGTGGTACCGGGAACTAAAACTAACGATATGAAGTATCTCTCTATTATTTTACTCCTTTCTTGCCTCGGATTTTCCGTGCAGGTAAGATTAATAAATTACTTCTTTTTTGTTTTAAGAAAATAATTAAAATAGCGAAATTAAAATGCAATTTAAAAATAGAAAAGAGCATGTTATATTTTTTAAATCTAACGGCAAATGAATCTGATAATGACAAATCTAATCGATGGTTTGATTGGCTGATACAATGGGCGCGAAAATTTGAAATTGGCTGGAAGTAGGTACATCGCCGTGGTTCCAAGAATGCAAATTGTTGAATACATGACAAAATCCTGTAATAGCATACATCATGATTTTGTCAAGCATTTCGCAATTTTTATTCTTACGACTTCTACGGTAGTCAGTAATATGACTGACTTGTGGGAAGACCTGGCTGAAGGGTAAGAGGGAATTAATTGGAGGCGGGGTTTTGTGTACACTACACACTATATTTGTGTTTGCCCTACTAATGGAGGACATTTAATTATTACGTGTAACCTCAGTAAGGGAATTTTAAAATTGGAAATTATAATTATTTCATTTCCTTTTTTGCTCATTACCTCAATCTACCTAATGTTTTCATTGTTCATCGATCAACCTGCAATATATTGTTGCCTTTTGTCAAAAGCTTATTGTTTTGTTGCTTTACTTCTTTCGTACTTATTTCGCTCGTTTATAATTATTTACTTTTAAAGAGAAATAAAATGAATATTGTTCCGGTTAGCAAAACGGTTAGTAAAATGAAGACAAGATTTTGTTGTTATGCAGCTAATAAAGTGCAAGTGCAACTGACGTGGGTGCTCGAGTAATCAATCGAATAAATCCGTTCGTCAATCATTGGTATCAAACCATTCCAATTCAACGGAACTCACATATCAAACAATTTTTTAAATAATTATGGTCAAAGGAAACCTCATGGTTTTCTTTTCTTTTACAATTAGTGATTTCTTTTTGTGATTCTTGGTCGATATCTTATAATTAAATTTTTGTTCTAAAGACCTATTAGATAGTGATTGATATTATTTGATATTCAGTGTTGAATTTTTGTATTTTTTTGCGAAACATTTTTTTTCGGTGAATTTAAATTCGAGGTTCATGTTATTTATGACATCTTAATAGAACATGTTTAGGGATTCCCATGATTGCGCACGATTTCGTTATCGGATTCTACAGTTTTGCGCCCGGCGGGCGTTCGCACGGCTCTCTTAGATACTGCCACACCGTGGGTGGTAGTATCGCTGTGATTGGTTGTTTCATTCGAGCCGGCCAATCAGAGTGCAGAGGCCTTAGTACGAGTTTGATTTACGTTTAAAGTATTCGAAACGAGTATGCGTTCGGCACTCTGATTGGCCGGCGCCAATGAAGCAACCAATCACAGCGCCGAACGCGTACTCGTTACGATTACTTTAAACGTAAAACAAACCCGTACTAAGGCATCAGAACGCATACTCATTTCGAATACTTTAAACGTAAATCAAACTCGTACTAAGGCCTCTGATTGGCCGGCGCCAATAAACCAACCAATCAGTGCGCCGAATGCGTACTCGTTACGATTACTTTAAACGTAAAACAAACTCGTACTAAGGCCTCTGTTCTATGAATTTTGTACGAAATACCATCTAACACGTCTACATATTATCGCATCAAATAGCACATTTATATCTAAAGAAATTCTAGAATAAATCGAAAATTAAGTAGGTATATCTACAAATCAATGAATGAAAGTGTAACATATTTTAATATTAAATTGGACAGAAAAATCTAAATTATTTATATTTGTCCCAGGAAACTACCCAATTAACAATGCGATTTTACAATTCGTGAATTTTATATTACTTAATTGCAAAAATCTTCTATGTTCAAATAAATCGATTGAAGGAAAGAGGTTGATTGCGTCGTTCACGTGTTATGATGTACCTATAGTAATTTGAAAAATTATATTTCGTATTTCGAAATTTAACTGAGGGAGAAGCATTTACAGAATAATAAGGTCTAACATTTTACAATAAAAAATGCATGACATAACTTATTATATAGGTCTTTTTATGCGGTATTTGTATGTAGGTATCAAAAAGCTAATTAATAGAAACACCAGTGGAATAATAAATTCACGAGTTCAAAAACCCTGCCTCGTTGGCCGAGTGGTCGCAAGTGCGACCGGGCAAGGGGTCTCGGGCTCGATTTCCGGTTTGGGCAAAGAATTACTGGATTTTTGAAAAAAAATCTCAGTAGTAGCACGGAGTCTGGAATTGTGCCCGGTATATGGAAATAGGCTCACCTCCTATTACATGGGACTCAACATTAATAGTGAAAAGAGTGGGTATTACATTGTACAGTGGCATAATGTACACCTATGCCTACCCCTTCGGGGATAAAAGGCGTGATGTTTTATTAAGTCAAAAACCCAAATTATATAGGGTATAACCTGGAGGTCTTCAAGGCCCGAGTGAATAGGTTGCATATGCGTCGACGTGCTCCATCGTAGGCCGAATCATCGTTTACCACCAGGCAAGATAGGGATCAAACGTCGGCCAATCAAATATACCTATTTAAATAAAAGATTGGATTAGGTTTATCTGTTGGCCACAGTAACATATTCATTAATCTCACATTTATAAAAATGCGTGGTATCAGACAAGACAATTGAACAAAATATTCGTAATACTTTCTGGCTAGGCTAGAAACGGCCATTGTTTTTTTCTGCGTTGAGCCTATTACAGGTTCATGGGTAATGCTTAATAAAATTACAGATATATATGTCGCAGGGATATGATAAAAACAGAGATTTGGTCAATTCCCTAAGGGATTTGATCAAATCACGGAGGATGTTAAAATAACAACACTATTTTATCATTTCCCTGAACAAATCTAGGGCACAGTCTAGGGATTTGATCAAATACTATAACTGGTTCAGTGAAATGATAAAAATAACATCTTTTTGCTTGCGTCGGCGCGGCGGGCGTCCGTTGCGTTCGCGCAGCGAGTCAAGGGTCAGTTGAGCGCGCAAACCAAGACGTCGAAGCTATGCTACAGGCTTGGTTAATTGACAATGACACTGAAAATTGGGCAATCGGCTGTTATTTGGTTCAATTTAAAAAAAATCCTCCTTTTATCGTACTATTAAACGTTCACCTTACAAAGCCTTATTTGGAGCAGAACCAAAACAGGACTCCGATCTACTCATATATCGACAGAATTACTCGATAAGTTTGTTACTGAAGAGGATTTGGATCAGTTTCTTAAACAGCAAAACGTATCTTCTACTGAATTAATTGACAACAACGCTACAATTTCAGAGGAACAACTAGCGGTTGAATCAATTGAAGCTAACACTTCAGAGCAAGTTGTAGCTGGTACCTCAGCCATACCGTCTATGAATCTGCTAATATTATTACATCGATTTCAGATCAAATTGACACTAATACCTCAGCTATACCGTTTGAATCTGCTAATGTCACCACTTTGACTTCTGTATTAGGATATGCGGCATTAGGTAAAGAGGCAATTATAACGTGTGAGTTGTACTTTGTAATTCACGACGCCATAAATCAGCTACGTGTTATAATAAATAAATATTTTTATTTATGGCATAGATTTTAAGAAATTTTTATTCATTCGCTTTAAATATAATGTTCTATTTGTGATTTTTGAGATTTATGTTACATCATACTACACCTACTAATTATTATAACTACGTGTGTAATTATAAAGAAACGTTTAAAATACCATAGAAAAGTTTTTTATCATTTCACTGAACCAGTTATGGTATTTGATCAAATCCCTAGATTTGCTCAGGGAAATGATAAAATAGTGTTGTTATTTTAACATCCTCCGTGATTTGATCAAATCCCTTAGGGAATTGACAAAATCTCTGTTTTTATCATATCCCTGCGACATATATGCATTCATTATGGTAACACTGTATTTCAAAAAATTTTTTTATTTTCGTTTCTACTTTCGAATTTTGATATACTTGTAATAGATTCGTTGGCCGAATGTCAGACAAGTATAACGGGGGATTTTTTTTTAAATCTCAGTTGTGGCACGGAGTCTTGTACCCGGCAATAGGCTCACCCTCTATTACATGGGAGTCATAACATAAATAGTGAAAAGTGGGTGTTACATTGTACAGCGGTATTAAGTGCCGTAATGTGCACCTCTGACTACCCCTTCAGGGCTAAAAAGGCGTGATGTTATGTTATAAATTATTATAAATGTAATAATGGAACGAACATACATTGTTACTTTACAATTACATGACATAATAGTAAAAAAAATATGTTTTTTTAATCTTCAAACGATCAGTCATTTCAAAGTACGACATCGTCGTTTCGTTTTGCGATTTAGTCACAGCAGACTGTACATATATTCGTATCGTCTACATTGCAATTAGATTATAGTCAGGGGCAGGGGTATTACCCAACACGTGTCGATTGAGTACATAGTAACTACATAATGAAACACAAACTGTACTGACTGTGCTGTAGTTGTGTAGGTCATTGACCTTTTGAACAACTGACCGCTGAATCGATGCTAATCTTAATGCATATAGTACTGTCTCTTTCTCTCGTTTCTCAAATACTATCAGATAGATGCGCCATCATTAGTTTAGTGAGGGTAGATGACTAATTTTCATTTTAATGCCCGTGTGGTAGATTATTTAAAAACATTAGACACGTATTTTTTATTTTCTTACGGAATCAAATAGTTTCGGAGATATATTGATTTAAAATATCGCATGACGTCACTTTTGAGTGCGATTTATACTCTATACTGACGTAGCTACTTCCCACTCCTAAACTTTGATTCGTTTTATCTAAGTATTGTTTCCTTATAAGACACAATAAGAAAATACATGTGTAATATTTTTTCATTATTAAACTGACTGACTAATTAGATTATTAATTTCCATACCCTGTCATCATCCTTATTGTCTTTTTCTTGCATTTGCAGGGAAGGGGGATGTACATATATTCATTGACTCGTGTCGAGTCGTGTCATTTCCACGAATTCATCATAATATTGCGTAGTTGCATGGACTTGAGCGAGCCAACTTTAAAATAAATGCTTGCATACGCTATTATATTGTTTTGCGTTATCAATTTGTTATTAGAAACGGCGTTTGTGTATTGTTTTAATTGAAAGCTTGTTATGATTACTTTAGCTATTATTTTTACTATAGGTACTAAACGTATTAGACATTTCTCTGGTTCTCTGGTAGCTACAACATGAATGCATCTTTTATTGTTCCCATTTGAAGGCATATCGTAGCTGTAAAGAGGCTTGGGAATACGGAAGCATCAGCAACCTAATTAACAAACAACAAAGATGTAGACCAAGCTGCTCACCTGATGTCAATTCTACCAATAACAGCTATAAATGTAAATGACCTAAAGTATGTCCGATTTATAAACAAAGCTGACCTAGGAACACGTTCTAGGTCAGAGTATGATTAAGTCAGCGCGGTACGCAAGCGCGGTCGCAGGGCAGTAGCGAGCGAGGCTCCCGACCAAGCGGAGGCCTCGACCAAAACTCCGGCGACTAATCATTTGTTTACATCTAAACATCATCAGCTGTTTCTTTCGCAATGAAGATAACAAGTGTGCTGACATTCTTAAGTCTAGTGATAAATTCTTATGAGGTAAAGTGTTGAAGTAATTGATTTGGCTTGAATTAAGATAATATAGTATTTATGTGCCTTTGTTTGTTGTGTTTACATGTGCTACATTTTCTTTGATGTACTTATGTTTTGTGGTGTTGCGGTTTCATCGATCATTGTGGACAAAGAATTTAGTGATGATTGATTTCGTAATTTGTTTTCCGTGATCCAGTGGACATTTACATTATCTACGTCTGTGTATATAACTAGGAAGTAAATATTATTGGCATTAAAATCAAAAGGAAAATTGTTGACGACTATAGATTTAAAAACTTGTTTATAATATTGAGTTCTTTGGCTTGTATTGTATTGATTTTTAATACAATATCCTACGTGGTATGCATTGTGCAAAAATAAATAAATAATGTCATTTAAAAAGTGATTTATGGTCATTGTAACAGATTCATTTATCAAAAGATAATAAAATGTATGAATGGGACAAACAAATTATTCTTCCTCTAGAATACTAGAATACTAATTACTTATTTAAGTTATTTTATATGTTTTCCATGTTTAGTCCTTCTTAGATTAGTATTAGACTCTAAAATTTCAAATTAGATTTGATCTTACATCAACACGCACATAAATAAATATAATATAATAAATATTTTTTATGGTCTATAAGTACTAACAGTAATTGCGTCAGGGAAATGATCTAGTGTTTTTGTCTAGTCTAACAATCATGTGGAAGTTTAGTATGGCGAAATGGTATTCTTTCCCAATTATCTTAATATTATAGAAATTATAATATGCGATATAATGTACCTAATAGACATCTCACGTCGTTATTTCAAAAATTATTTAGACACAACTGACAAACGGTGAAGAAAAACATTGTGAGGAAACCTGGGCTTATAATTTCTTATTATAAGTTTGTAATCGCCAACCCGCATTGAGCAAGCTTGATGATTAATGCTCAAACCTTCTCCGTGTGAGAAGAGGCTATGTTCAGCAGTGGTCATTTATAGGCTGTTGATGATGACGTCTTTATTAAAATGTACTTACTTCTCTATCAGATTGACTTTGGTCAGTAAGACGAGTATCCCCAAGTGTTACTAAGCTAAAATCTTTTCCTCAGAAATCCACCCCTGAAGATGACCACTACGTAGGAGCTGTGGTGGAGTACACAGTTACTGGGAATGTGGCGACGAACCTCTTAAACTACGCTAAGCTTATTAAGACAGCTGCTGATCTGGTTTGTGTAATTATTATCTCATTTAAATGAATAAAAATTGTCAATGTTATGTTCTTTTTTTTGGCATAAGCCGGTAAAATAGCAGACGGATCACCTGATGGGTAAGCAATCGGCGTCGCCCATGGACACCTGGAACACCAGAGACGTTACAAGTGCCTTACCGGCCTTTTGGGGATTTGGAGTTTGAGGATCGTTGGTGATTCAGGGATTGGGGAGATTGGGGAAGGGGAGGGTAATTAGGCCTCCGGTAACCTCACTCACACTACGAAATACAACGCAAGCGTTGCTTCACCTCGGTTTTCTATGTGGCCGTGGTATTACTCCGGTCGAGCCGGCCCATTCGTGCCGAAGCATGGCTCTCCCACATTTATGTAGCTTTAGTTTTACGGGAGACTAAAATTGGCGTAGCTTTGAATTAAAAGATCATAGGTATGGTTGCCTACGAGTTCGCGTTCATGTTACGGAACGCCCTTTAAATTTCCCGAAAATAAGATAACTCTCACCATACAATACAAGTAGTATTTTGGTACACATCTTTTTACCCTTTTACGTTTTAAGTATTTAAAGTATCCATGGCGATTTGTAAAATAGACGGGTACTGGTGTGTGGAAGCGAACTGTACTTACCTATTTACTAAGACTTCATGCATTAGTTTCGTTTCTTTTAAAAAAGGACGTTTTTCTGATGATTATTTAGGTACATATGTTATGAACTGTTGACTTTAGGAATGCACTCGGGCCAGGAAGCCAGCGTGTGAAACGCTGCCTAAGGTCATTCTTTATGTACCGATTTCTGTTTAAAAAGATACTAAAGACAGCTCACACGGATTCTTGATTATTTTTATCAAGTATTGCCCAAAGCCGTATAGTACCAGGTACCAGCTGATACGTTACAAGCATTTTGTCATGCAGGTGAAATAAACCATTTGCTTATGTTTCCAGGGTGCTGATATTGTGGTGTTCCCAGAACTAACGCTCACCAATGGCTCGACTACCTTCGAAGTGCCAATATATGGCAACTTACGAGACCACCCTGTCCCGGCTTTGAGTCCTACTTTGTATGATGAGGTGCGTACAAATTTAATTGTAGACATAAATAGAAAGGATACATTTATTTCACAGGAACTACATTGTTTTTATAATAACTAACGTGAGACATACTAAATTAATTAAAATTGAGGGTTACTCACGTGAAAATACTGAGAAAAGCTCTACTAGCTTCGAACCACAGAGGGGTTCTTCCTCAGTGAGCTGCGCGACGTGCACGCTGCTCATGAGCAAGAACCCATCTGTGGTTCGAAACTAGTAGAGCTTTTCTCAGTATATTCACGTGAGCAACCCGCGGTTTTAGGAACTAATTTTTTTTTACACTTTCCAGTTCATGGTCACGATATCAAACGCTGCGCGTCAAAATGACATCTATGTGGTAATCAACGGTCGTGAGCTGTTGGACTGCACAGTACAGCAAGCAGTAGGCGAGTACTGCCCGGAGGCGAAGCAGTACATCTTCAATACCAACGTCGTCTTTGACAGGACTGGGAAGGTCATCAATAGGTAAGTTATCATCTACTTCAAGTTGGAGACTGGGAGTGTGACTATTATAACAAGATGAGGAAATATCTGATTAGATAACTTTTAAAGGGCATCTGATAGCATTGTGTTGTACAGCTTTATGAAATAATAAAGAAAAAAAATTGATCCGATGCATCATTTTACGTGATTTTTGTGATCTTCTGAGCATAACATGTTTGTGTTACGGCGTTTGGCTTTCGTTGGCTATCCAAAAACTAAGAGTCTAAACATATAACATCTATTAGTATACTACTTTCTGCCTGTGGTTAAAAACTTATGTGTTGTTCCTGAAGTCTTAGTACGAGTTTGTTTTCTGTTTAAAGTATTCTAAACGAGTACGCGTTCGGCGCTCTGATTGGTTGGTTCATTCGACCCAGCCAATCAGAGCGCAGAGCGCGAACTCGTTTCGAATACTTTAAACGTAATTCAAACTCGTACTAAGGACTCAGACCACAATTTACCCTTGTTTCATCTGAATCTCTTCTACCGTTTAGACGAGATTGTGTAACAAACATAAACATTATTACGTTCCAGGTTCCGCAAGATCAACTTATTCGGTGAATTTGCTCATACGCCTGCATTGAATCCGGACCTAGGAGTATTTGACACTGACTTCGGCGTCACCTTTGGCCACTTCATCTGCTTCGATCTGATGTTCCAAGTACCAGCCGTACAGGTCGTGCAGAAGAGTAAAGTCAAGAATGTCATTTTTCCCACTATGTGGTTCTCTGAGCTGCCATATTTGACAGGTTGGTCAAAAAATACTTATTAGGTGCAGCTGTGCATTGAAATCCAAACGTTTTGTATTTCATTTTATCAAGGCTTCGAGAGCGTTCTTTGCGCTTGCGTATTCAATGATCTTTGAAAAAGGGACGATAATATATGTCGATGTATAGTAACCCCTTTGTATATGTTTCCAGCTGTACAAATCCAAGAGGCGTACGCCTATTCCCTTGATGTGAACTTCTTAGGAGCTGGAGCTAACAATGTCAGGGTTGGCAGTGCAGGTATGAGACATCGATTTGGATTAGATATGCGTGACCAGCCTATATGGAAGTCATTAGGGGAGACCTATGTTCAGCAGTGGACTCCCTGTGGCTGATATGATGATGATGATGATGGTGATAATGATGCGTGACCACATGCATGCAAACATATAACAGTTTCATTAACATACTTAACACAATAAGAATGTAGTTCGTCTATAAATAGTTATTTCTTTATTACGTAGTTATTAAGAAAGAATATTGACGATATTTTATGTATAAAAATATTACTTTTATTTTTCAGGTTCCGGAATATATTCCGGAAAGGCGGGTGCCCTAATCAGTATCATGCCTGGTTTACCCACCACTAAAGTGCTCGTAGCTAAAGTGCCCAAAGTTCCTGGTCAAGTAAGTGTTACTTTCATTTAATAACATAACATAACATCACGCCTTTTATCCCGAAGGGGAAGGCAGAGGTGTACATTATGCCACTATACAATGTAACACCCACTTTTCACTATTTATGTTATGAGTCCCATGTAATAGGGGGTGAGCCTATTGCCATATAGGTACCAGGCACAATTCCAGACTCCGTGCTACTACTGTGGTTTTTTTTTAAAAACCCAGGAATACTTTGCTATTTATTTATTTAATAATAGTCTATTTAATGTTAGCAGTATTGTGATCTCTAGAAATGAGTAGAAAAAGTCAAAGTCAAAGCATTTATTTCAATTAAACCATAATTTGGTACTTTTGAAACGTCAACAAATACAAAATAAATAATAGTCTGTCAGTCAGTCCGTCAGTGAAGCTAGGTGAAGCTAGGTGCTCATTCCAAAATGTAGATTCGAATGGAGAAGAACGAGCTAGAAACTCCATTCGTTACTCTTTTTAAAAAAGTATATTCTACAATGTCTCTGATACATATTCCCATACTGTATGTATATGTAAGAAAGAAAAGGAAATCGAGAAATAGAGAGTAATAGAGAAAGAGAGGGAAATAATAGAGGAATAATAATAATAGAGGAGAGAGAGTGAGAGGAAGAGAAGTTCCTACCCAGAAGTGATCTAAATCAATGAGACTTAGAACGATTTGATTGTGTTTGTGTACAGCTGACGAGTCGACGATCAACCTTTTTTGTCATGATTCGTAAACACCCAGTAAACACCTAGATCTTTCTAATAAAGCTTACTCCTAAATTATAAATCCATCATTCCAGGTTACAGAGCCGTACCCAGGCCCCATCTACGATGACCCAGCAAACCACGATAACTTGAAACTAATCGTAGATCCTTCCTTACCGTCCCACGTCAGCAGACTGCTGGAACTAGGCTCGCAGGAGTTCACCTTGGTGGATAAAGACGTTTCTTGCACCTTCAGGGTCACTCTCGCCCAGAGGGAAGGCAACACGGTAAGTTGACATTAGAATTTTATTTATCGAGTTCTTTAGTGCATGAATTAATTTATGTTATAATTGCATGATGCGTTGTTGCGTAACGCAGTTTGGAGTTTTTATTTTTGCATTGTAGTTATTATAACGCTTTTTAGCATTGAGTATGATACTATTATTATTATATTTTTATAATCAGCCGCTACTATGCACGTTTGACAAGGATAGTTATTTGCACGTCTTCACTGTCGATCGGTATTATGAACCAGTATGATAATTATTCTGTGGTTAGTTATTATAACGCTTTTTAGCATTGAGTATGTTTTAATTATTATTTGATTTTTATAATCAGCCGCTACTGACACCGCACTGCATTTTCCACGTTTGACAAGGATAGCTATTTGCACGGCTTCACTGTCACTCTGTATTATGTACATACCTACCAGTATTATAATTACTCTATGGTATGATATTAATTTATTTTACACTTAGTGTTTAGTGTGATCTAGCTGCTTGCTTTAGTAGTTTGTAGTGCATGATAAAGGTAAGTAACTTCTATTATTTCTATTTATGTTTTAATGTCTGTAATGTTCACATATTCTGTAAGCATACATTTAATGGTTTTTTGTGTCCTTACAATTTAAATTGTACTAATATTATCCCCTTAATTAAATTAATTTTTATTACATTGCGTATATATGACTAACTGTAAAATGTTTTAACGACTACAATATGGCCAGTCTAACATAATGACCTATACATCTGTCATTCTTTGTCACTATTCTTCTCGGACTTTCTTTCCCATAATATACATTTCTTCATTAAAGAAGATCACAATTTTAATAATTTTTTGTCCTTTTGCCAGCCGGTGTACTATCGAGCCTTTGTTCAAGATGGGACCAACACATATGCAAGGCGTGAAGTAGGTGTCGCCGCCTGCCTCCTTGTCGCTTGCAAAACTGATGACGTAAACTCTTGTCCTTATAGGTATGATAAAATTTTATTATACAATAAAAAATTTCATAGTTTCTGTGAATCTTTGACCCCTTATAGCAATGAAGACTGTAAGCAGGCAGAAAGCGGAAATTTTTTATTTGACTTAGGTTAGCCATATAGTGAATCCATTTTATACGTCACTACAATAATATTACATATTTTGGGGCCATGACTGTGTTTATCATCCTTCCTTATATACTATTATAAATGGGAAAGTGAGTTTGTTTGTTTGTTTGTTCCGCTTTCACGCCGTAACTTCTAAACCGATTGCTTTGAATTTTTTCAGGCGTAAAGTTAGAAGTCTGGATTAAATAATAGGGTACTTTTTATCACGGAAAAATTTGATATTCCTGAGGGAAAACAAAAGTATTGGTATAGATGGCGCTGTGTGTATTCGTATATGTCACATACATAGGCTACTTTTTATCCTTTTGTGACGCGAGCGAAGCCGCGGGTAAAAGCTAGTATATAATAATTAATTTAATGTTAACCGTTACAGGTTTAACAAACAAGAAGAAATCACAGTAGAAAAACTAGAAATAGAGATGAGAACATACGAGAACACGTACAACGATACATTACAATGTGACAACATTGAATACTTCCCAGTAACACTGAGATATAACAAATTCCCACTGAGTCCAAAGAACTTCACATACACTGTTAAAGAAAAGGAGCAGCAATGCGAACCGAAGGACCAGAACACAATATCGGTGTTACAGCACGAAATTTTGAGTAAAAAGAGTCGAGAGACTCTCCGGTTCAAGATAAATGTGCCTCAAAATGAGCTGGTGGCATTTGGTATTTGGGGCAGAGTTTATACCAGAGACGTTGATCATAATAAGCAGGCGTCAGAAGAAGATATACAAAACTTCAACACGTTACTAGACGATATATTCAGTTCTGAATAATTTATTATCATCATTTACATTACGACACTTAATGCCATTGTACTATGTGACATCCACTTTTCACTATTTATGTTATGAGTCCTATGTAGTAGGGGTGAGCCTATTGCTATATACCGGGCAAAATTTCTTACGCCGTGCTACTACTGAGATTTTTTTTTAAATATCCGAGGTATACTTTGCCCGACCCTTGCGACCGAGTGCCAACGAGGTAAACCGAATTAATTATATAAAATATAAATAATTGTGCCATGTTTTTAAACTGTTTGAAGTACTAAGATCGTTGTGATTGTAACGTCGAATTGTTTTTTGGAAAAATGGGTTTGATACGCTGTTGTTTTGTAATTTTTTTAAGATTATGTAAAGACAAGTTCTTTAGCAACTGTACCAACAATAGGGTAGTTTCCAGGGTAAAAAAATTAAAAATCTAATTAGTCCGTCAGTAAGAGAATGAAAAAATATTAGACACGTATTTTTTTATTTTGTCGTATTAAGTTACAAAACTTAAATTAATTGGCGTTAAGTTTGGAGTGGGAGGTAGTTACGTCACAACGTGGTACATTTTGTAGCACGCTGTGACCTCACGCGACATTTCAAATCAATAGCATTAAATTTTTTGAGAAAAGAAACAATACGTGTCTCTTGTTTTAAAACAATCTACCAGACGGACATTAAAATGAAATTTAGGAAACTAAACTACCCTATTGTATTTGTTAACAAATGTGTGTACACATGGCTACACATCAAGCTTTACATAACCGGTATAAACTGAACGTTAAATGTGCGGAAAGATGATGCGACGCGATACCAGGATAAACTGGTTATGTATAGGTTGATGTGTGGCCGTGTGTACCTACGTGAAGTCGTATGTGGAGATAAAACTTTAATACAAAATTAGTACAATTTTGTGTCACATTCAACTTATTTTGCACGTTATTTCAAAAAAGTTTACAATGTGGTAATCGTGTTTGATGTAGTATAATTATTGTATTGAGTACTGAGGGCTTAGTACGAGTTTTTTTTTCGTATAAAGTAATCGAAACGAGACGGTGTCCGCGCTCTGATTGGTTGGTTCATTGAAGCCGGCCAATCACAGCGCCGAATGCGTATTCGTGGGGATGATCATGGATCTAGTTTCGAAATTCAATTTTCTTTTTGTATTAGAAGTGTTTAAAATAAATAATGTATTACGTTGTTTACGTATACGTTGATTGAAAGACTGATTGTTTTGGATGATTTATCGAATTTAAAGGTTACGTAAAAAGATACTGAATTGTAAACATTGTGATGAAAGCTGTAAAATTATTTAAAATACTTAGATACTAGGTAACAAGTTCATAGAAATTTATTCTTTAGTTTAAGTGTAATAATAGTCATAATCGCTTGCCAAATATAGACATGAATTATAATATGAACAATGAAATAAAATAACATAATGGATGAAAATATTGTGTGTCCTATAAGTACATCTTAGTCTAATATCCTTTGGTCAATAGATAGTACATAGGCAGGAACTACGTTTGTGGTGACATTATACGAATTAAATAATTATGTCTCAATGCATTTCTTTTCTTTATTTCATTTATCACCTTCATGCATTCTTTGTAGAGTTTTCAAACATCATTCAGTTACCAGTTTATATGATTTTTAAGTATGTGAAAACGAGCCGACAAATCACTTGATGCAAACGGCGCTGTAAGTGGACACGTGGAACACCAGTGTGGATTTACAAGTACAGGTTGTATAGTTTGCTTATGGGACGACATGCTCCACCGTAGACCGCATAATCGTTTACCACAAGGCGAGATAGTGGTCAAACGTCGGCCCATCAAATATATAAAAAAAGTGCGTTGCAGGCCTTTTGGGGCATAGGAATTTGGCCTACAAGGCATACGTATTAGAGACGTACAATTTTCATTATAATTAAAATATTCACTATTTATTTTTAAGTAACTTAGAGGAACCCACAATAAAGAATAATAATTCAATTTAAATGCCTATTAATATAACTATATAAACATTAACAATTTAAAATTAACTACAACTAAACCATTAAATAAAACGAAAGTAAAAAAAAGAAACGACATAAATTTTACCCTTAATTTAGGCATCAAAGTATTCGTAACGTTATTTCAACATAGAAATAAAATACATATTATTATCCCGATTATTCTATTACCTTTCAGGTATTTCAAGTATTAACAAGTTTTTTATCAGTAATACGTAACTTAAATACACATTTCGACAGACAGAATATGAATATTAGTTACCTTTGTATAATGTTGTATGTAAATTAAATTATTTTTAATTATTTAATTTCAGCACTACAGATATAGAGCGGGAGTTTTCAGTGGCGTACGCTCCTATTCTGGTTTAGCAACAGGCGGTGTTAGAATATGTGGCGTCTACGCATGCACTGATGAGGACAGAAGAACCTGTGGAGACAGGTAAAGTGAACTTTAATCTTTATTTACTAGTGAAGTTTTAAAACTGTCGTACTCTGAAATTTTGATTAAGTTTTTATTAATTTTTGTTTTTTCGACACTATCTGTTGTGTCGCAAATACCAGGATCACTAGCGAACTGAAACTCATTGCAGATTAAAGACTAATAATATACAAAGTCGTTAATTGTATTTACACCTCTATATTATTTTTTTACCATCTACTAATGGAATTCCAATTACAAAATTATGTATCTGTTGTAGGTTGCCAACATACGTAGCAAATACGACAGGCATTTTTGACGAGCTCGTAATCACAGCGACTATGCCAACACCAGTTCTAGTCTCCTCCCTTGACACAGACGACTCCATAGTCTACCCCGTATCATCAAAGGTCACCGTTATGCCTTTAGAATCAAAGGACTTCACCTATACCAAGGTTCAACAGAGTGACGTCACAGTACATACAATGGCGTTGACAAACAAATTGGCAGAATTATACACATTTGCTATTTGGGGTAGACGTTTCGCTACTGATGGACAGGAGGCAGACCCTCCATTGCCTGATGAGCAGGGAGATGTGACTCCTGAACCCGAAACCACGACCACGCCTGCTCCCGAAACCACGACTGATCCTGAAACCACGCTTGGTCCCGAAACCACGCTTGGTCCCGAAACCACTACGCCTGCTCCTGGTGCGTCTACTGTTCATCTTCTGAGCAAAGTTCTGTTCGTAACTTTTGTGGCTTTCATATGCTTCAGTGTTTAAGGTAGAAAGATATGTCGAAAGATTAGGAGATTTTTTATTATATCTGCTCTATTCGCAGTTTATGAAAAGTAACCTCTTTTAAGATATAATCTATTATTTTATATCAATAATTATTATTATGCTGTGCAGTTACTTCTATGTTTGTACGTCCGAAGTAGTTTATAGTTTGGTTTGAAAAAGTATGCTATTGAAGTATTGATAACCCAAATCTACAGGAGGTTATCAAATATTAAATGCTACGATAATAATGTAAACGGATCGAAGTTCCTTGGTATTTATTACAATTGGTACAATTTTGTTAATTTTGTTATTTTGTGGATTTTTTCTAGTATCGTAAAATTCTACACACATGCTTATCCCAATCTGTCTAAATTATTTTATCAACAGAGTTTCAACTTTAGGTATTTTGAAAGAATAAAGTTGAAAATCAAAGAAAGACATATTGGGTACGTTGATGATCTGGCATCAAAATTTTAAACGTTTTTGCCAATTTTGGCTGTGAGTAAATTGATCTCGAAGATTATAAGTACAAGATTTAATTTAGATGCTAAATTATAGTCAGTATGACGTAAAGCTTTCATTATGATTAATGATTATTAGTTTTATATTGAACATTTATTAATAAATCATCTCCATGGTTGTGATTAATTAGTGATTACTTATACTTAATGCAATGAATGCATTGCAGAATATAACTTATTTAAAGGGCCATAAAGACCTCATTGCGCATGTGGTCAAGTACAATCAGGCCAAAAGGAAGCTGAGGTCTTATAATTACTAGGTTTTTTAAACAATACTTTTTATATTCTATTATTTAATCCATGTTATTTAGTATTGTAAGCAATTTTATAAAATTAAATATATTTTAACCGGTTAATTTTGGGATTTTATTTGAATTATTCATATAACCAAATTGACTACGTCACTGCTACGACGCAGCTATACCACTGCTACTAGCCTGCTACAACAGCTACACATTTGCTACGGACCTACTACGCCACAGCTGAACCACTTCTGTGTCACCTCGACGCTATAGCTACATTACTACTACGTTACCGCTACGCTACAGCAAAACCTCTGCTACCATACTGCTGCACAGCTAGTAGCTAGAGCACTGCTACGATACTGCTACACCACAGCTGCTCCACTGTTACACCACAGTGGCCGTAGCTACGATATTACTACGTCATAGCTACCACTGCTACGATACTACTACACCACTGCTACGCTGCTGCTACACCAATGCTATAAAGCTACAACGCCATTGCTACAGCGTTGCTACTATGCCGCAGCTAGTTACTGTTATACCTTAGCAACACCAGTGCTACGATACTGGTATCATTACAGCTACAATTTCTACTGTAACGTAGGTGGCTGTGTGTACCATTAGTGTGGACTAGTGCCACTGGTACACCACTCCTACGTTACAGCTATGCTACTTGCTACAAAAGTTCTAAGCGACGTTGTGGCACTCCGTTCTTCTTAACGATGACACCAAGCATGGAATATAAATAACAAATTTAAGGAGTACGATAACGAAGTATGGTAACTTATTTTAGATTTATTCGACTAAATAACAAACTTTTCGCACTAGCAGCATGAACAATCATGCTGCTAGTAGAATAAGTAAATACACATTTACAAAAATGTGTATTTACTTATTCATAAACTGATATCATTTCAAGTACACGATGTTGAATTTAAACAACTTTAATACCTATCTATGTCGTGGTGGTCCGGAGGTTTAAGACGCCCACTTCTCATGCATGAGGGTGCGGGTTCGAAACCTACCAACGGCAAGTACTTTCTAAGATTATTTAGACACCACTGACAAACGGTGAAGGAAAAACATCGTGAGGAAACCTGGACTTATAATTTCTAATTATAAGTTTGAAATCGCCAACCCGCATTGAGCAAGCGTGGTGATTAACGCTCTAACCTTCTCCGTGTGAGAAGAGGCTTTGCTCAGCAATAGGCTGATGATGAATACCTATCTAAGTAACAAATTTATATTTGTTTTCTTGAACTCATAAGAACAAATAGCTTATCAAATGAATAGTATTTAGTTATTTTAGAATTGACCTTTGTATCTTCTGCACATTTTTAGCACACGCATTGTAAATATATTTTACGCAGCAGAACCGAGCGTCCTTAGTGACAGCGACATTGATTCTGAACGAAGAAAAATTACTTATAATATTTTTCGATGCGGCTTTGAAAAATTAACTTAACTATGACAATCATCGATAATGTAGGATTCCAAGGGTAAAAAAAAATTAAAATGGGTCCGGTAGTTTTGGAGTAGATTCAATTCAAACTAACAAAAAATCTAATCTTTCCTCTTTATACTATTAGTGTAGATGCAGATTACTGGCTGAATGACACAACGGCGACGACTGAACACGTTTCAATGCCTGGTGTCCTATAAAAACACCGTTCAAGAACTTTAACATGATGGTATCCTTTTATGCCCGACTGTTTCGAAGTCTTGGGTTAGAGTCCCGAACTTAGAAAGCATTAATTTGAATTTGTTTTTATCATATTGGTCACTACAGACGACAGATTCACGTGATAATAATGAAATTATACTAACATCAATGCTATGTTGCTCGATGAATGCTATGTTGGTCGACGTGCTCCATCGTAGACCGCATCATCGTTTACCACCAGGCGAGATAGTGGTCAAATTTAGAATCATAAAATAAAAAAGAAAACTGCTACAGCAAAGGCTTCACCAAAATCTATGTTCGCTAAAAAGTTCTTTTATGTTCATCAATTATCAGACGTATATTATCAGAATTATTGCACGAACAATATATAAATAGGTAACTACTTAATATTTAAGTACAGCCATACTTAGATCTCAATGGCCTCGTACTTCTTTTATGGAAGTAATGTATCACAACCGACAAAAGTTGATGTAAATTTTCCCTTCATCGTTTATCGCCCATGTTTTCATATCAATGAATATTTATAATAACTACAGGATGTATTTTTGCCACACACACAATATATTAAAACACAGTATAATTTGTTTAACATTTTATTGAAAACTGCCTCGCTGGCCGAGTGGTCGCAAGCCTCGGGTTCGATTCCCGGGTCGGGCAGTGTTTCTGGGTTTTTAAAAAAATCTCAGTAGTAGCACGGAGTCTGGAATTGCGCCCGGTACATGGCAATAGGCTCACCCCCTATTACATGGGACTCATAACATAAATAGTGAAAAATGGGTGAGTGGCATTAAGTGCCGTAATGTGCACCTCTGCCTACCCCTTCGGGGATCGAAGGACACACCTGACGTCGGGATCGCGAGACGATCTCCGACCACCGTAAGCGTGGGCCTGAGGACGGCCGGCTGACGGGTGGCTCCCCGTCCGACCAGAAACAGACCCGAGCGTACGGCGCGTCGCGTTCCGTGCGCGCCTCAAAGAGCCATCAGACCACCACAGATGGGGGCCCAATAGGGCCGATGCCGATTCAGAGTCCCGGAGAACCTAACGAGTAACCGGGGCTCCGGCTCGACGTGCAGGAGAAGGAACGGGGTGGTTTTTAGTCAGTAAGAGTCTGACACTCGCTCCCGCTATGCCGCCGCGACAATGTTGTGTTGTTTATTGAAAACTAGCTGACCTGGCAAACTTAGTAGCGCCTAATATGCTTTTTACCACCTTTTAAACCTTCCCTGGACTTCCACGAACATTCCAAGACTAAAATTAGCTAAAGCGGTTCAGCCGTTCTCGAGATTTAGCGAGATATCTACGCACACGTCGCCGACAGACGTTCTTTAGGTTGAGATGTTAGCCTAAAATCAAGCCAGAGCTGTGCTTAGTAGTTTCGATTGCAACCACCAATCGAGTGCAAAAATTCAGCTTTACTTCAGCTAAAACGACAATGCAAACAATTCACTTTTTTTTTATTTCTCTTCAAGTGTCTGTCGGTTTATTTCTTTTAAGTAAGTAGTAACTATGCACGGTGCCGCACAATATCTACCGGGTTCAATTCTCAAATGGATAAACTTTTTATGTGATCCCTGAATATTTGTTGTTTCGGATCTAGGTTTCATGTGTAAGTATGTGAACTTCTATGTTAAAATGTAAACGCACCCGATACAGGATACAATCCTTGTGTCCCCACACATCGTTTTATAAAAGAAAAATATAATATGCATCAACCTGTATAACTAGCAGTTATTACATCATTTAAATTAATAATGTTTAGTTAGTATGCTTTACTTGGAGTCAGTTATGCACTCATCTCAGGCCAGTTCACACGTCACGGTACACACGACGCGAGACACAGCGACCTTGGATCCGAAGATACGCCGCGAATCTTAACATCGTGTGTAACAGTATAAGTGTCGGCCCCGATATAAAACATCTCATTCAGTATCTTGCCCTATTAATAAAAGTGGTTTTTATTTAGAAAGAAAATAAAGTATAATTTATAAAAATGGTGCAAAATAAGAGGATTCTTGTTATTTATACTGGAGGCACTTTTGGTATGCTGAAAAATGAAAAAGGAGGTTAGTGGTTCAAATTATGTTTTTCTTTTTAATATTTTTATGTTGGTTAAAGTAAGGCATTATTTTTTGATGTGAAATTTATTTTCCTTATAATCCTAGTTTGAATCATATATAGTTTTGTAAAAAATCACTACATAGTATAAAACTTATATTTTAGACTACGTATGCTCAGATCTTAAAAACTGCGCAACGGATTTTGATGCAGTTTTTTTAATAGATAGAAAGGAAGGTGTAAATGTATAATACATGTATATTGCAACCGCCGAAGCCGGGGCGGATCGCTAGTAAATTATAAACAAGTATAATATACTGTATTGATTTTTAAAGGACTTTACACTAACATACTTTACTTACACTATCATTCTGATTATGGTTTTCTGCTCTCGGCATTCTACGCAAATGTTTCAGAATTAATTATTATAAACATACCTTACTCACTCTATTTTTTTTAACATCTATTTTTTGTAGATACATAAAAATAAATTAAAGATAAAATACGTATCTATATTTACCAGACGTTTTATTTGCTTAAAAATTAGCTATGTACTTAAATGCAATAATTATCACAGTAGTGCAAAGTAAATCAGTATCTTCTTCTAAAAATAGAACCTATGTTAATACTTTTAAGAGTTTCATAAAAAATCTGCTTGACATAAAATTGATTTATTACTTTTCTTTTAATTAATTCAATTACATTTTGAATTGTCATGTCATGTCTAGTATTGTATCCAAGTCAGTCATTTGAATGTAAATGAAAGAAATGCCTACAACATAAAATACGTCAATGTAAACTGTATCTACATAAATAATGAATTAATTCATTGAATCATTGAAGTTATCTTCTATTGATAACATCGTCAAAGTGATAAATAGGTTTTGTGAAGCTCTTATTTTAAGTCTCGTGATATTTAAACCAACATGTCGTTTTTATCAGTGATAAAATAAACACTATCTTAGTCTAAAATAGTTTCTATAACTTCCCTGATGCGTATCAAAAAAATGTAATTGAAATGTCCAAATAAGCAATCATGTCAGAAATATTTTGATGCTAAAGTGAAAATTCCTTGTAAGAGTCGTACTTATCTACAGAATACTATCTTATGATGCTTTCCAACGATTTTTGGGTTAAACATAACTAGAGGGCTCAGAGCATTAGACTTTCATCAAAGTTATTATTACAATAAGTGACAGAAATGTATGTCTACTTACGACTTTGAAGGAATAAAATGTGCTATGGTATACTACGATAAAACTCTTTTTGTTTTGCAGTACTCGTGCCACAAAAGGACATAGAAAGAAGAGTGATCAGAAAACTACCACAGTTACACGACAATGTCTACTGGGAGAAAAATCTCGCCGGAACAGACCTTAAAGAATATTTGGTGATACCAGGTTCGTTAACCTGAAGACGTTAGTTAATCCCAAATTTGGCCTTCTTTCGTAGAGGATATTCAGGGCCTGCTCTGTGAATGAGTGCTCTGCTATAGCAGGCTGTTGATGGTGATAATAATAAAACCAATATTTATTCAAATTTTTGTCTTAAGAGATTTTCTCTTCAAAGAATATCTATTATTAGTCAAAAACATAAGATGCATTAATGCAGCTGCGTCAATTGAGTATTGTGCTTAGCAACACTATTGGGATTTAACTATGGAGATTTTAAATGTTATGTTGAATGAGTAGACAATATAAACAGTATAACCGATCGGTATAAAGGTTTAGTAGCTACTAAACTACCTGTTAGTCGCGGAGAACCTAACGGGTAACCGGGGCTCCGACTCGACGTGCAGGAGAAGGAACGGTGTGGTTTTTAGTCAGTAAGAGTCTGACACTAGGCGGGAGCAGTCATCCGATGATTTTCCCCCCTTAAAAAAAAAGCTATCTGTTAAAATAATAATTATTATTTCCACAACGTTTTATTGAAAGTGGGTTGGTTAGGTAACGTATACTGTACGGCGTAGCTCGTACAAACAGATTATGAGCTTGCAAGACACAGTTTTACCGAATCAAAGTCAAAGCATTTATTTCAATTAAACCATAATTTGGTACTTTTGAAACGTCAACAAATACAAAATAAATAATAGTCTGTCAGTCAGTCCGTCAGTGAAGCTAGGTGAAGCTAGGTGCTAAGTGGCAGTCGACTGTAGCTGATATTGTGTATTATAAAAATCATTATTTTCAACTTGATGATTACTCTGTCGTTCACTCAAATCTAACAGTAAATTATTATTGAAAAGATGACTGACGCAACTGTAGTAAATTACATGACATCGCTTATCGTTTAACGTTATTCTGTCTTCATTATTACATTAAATATTATCAAAAACATCTTTAAAGAGCGACAATATCTTATTGACAAATATCTTCTCAGATGGCAAGGACACGGAACAGAAAGTGTTGTACAAAATATATGAGTATGATGAGCTGAAGGACTCCTCAGACTTCACCATGGACGACTGGATAACACAGGCTAGAGATATAAAGGTAAACTACCTCTATATACAAACATTTTCATGTCACAGATGGTAACTGACTTTAACCCATTTGGATCTGCCGTCCCCATACGGGGACAGGTCTTCTTTTACCCGCTGGTTATTCATTTGTTTAGCTATCTTCAATTTTCATTAGTATTTTCTATGAGAAGTAGTGTACTTTCCTAAAATTATTACAAGTTTTGACAAATTCCTACAAAAAGGGAGTCATATTGACAATTTTATCAAGAGGAAGTGAAATGGGAATTATTATCGAAAGCAGAGCCGTTTTATAGTATGTTACTATGAAGAATTATAAAACTTTTTTGTGATTATTGCTTGCTTATAGTGTCATTTAAAACAATATTGAAGAATATCCTTATACTTTCAATTCCGCTTAGGGGAAAGTTGGAAAATATTATGGTGTCCCCGTTTGGGGACAATGGGCACATCTGTAGTATATTTTTAAAACATTTATACCTGATTTGTATTTTGTTTTCCAATTTATAAAGGTCACCTATAGGCTAAACTTAGTTATAGTTAATACTTGGTGACTACATATGCTAATTCACGATAAGCATCACCAATTCTATATCAAGTCTTATCTTTACGCGTTTATATTTAAAATCTGATGGGCATCAAGATCGACGATGCAGAACTCCATCTACAGTACCAGGCGTCGCATTCGATACCAGAATTCAGCGGTAGGGGGCATTTCCTCTAGCTGTATTCTGGTGTCGCCACAGCGAGGTCCACCCAGAGGATAGAGTAGCATTATGCCCTGTATACATTGAGCACCACCGTCTCCTCCGGGAAGTGATCGACGACGATAATCTTCAACGTCCAGCTTTGGTTCTGGTGGTGCGGAGCGAGGGGAAAACTGGAAAACCATCGCTTTCTGCGAAGCAGTCATAGTAGCAAGAACAGATCGCCGCCCAGAACCAGACCTGAACCTATAAGGCGCGTGGCGTTACGCGCACTCTTCAAAGTGCTATCAGACCGCCTTAGATCGAGATGGCTCAGTAGGACAGATGCCCGACCACTATGAATAACCTAGTGGGTCACCGGGGCTTCGGCTTGAAGCAGAATTAGGAACGTGTTGGTTTTTAGCCAGTAAGAGTCCCCCAGGTGAAAAACGAAATGCATGATTTTTACCCGCAAAAAAAATACAGGCGCGTCACATCAAATTGATTTAGACATTTTCCGCAGAGATTTAGTTAATATCTGTTCCGACACGCAATTCTTCATAAAAAAACTGTGATATCAATGCAAATAATGCGTTAGAACCTTATATGTCGAAAACAGTTACTACTTCGAAACATACTACACATGAGCCCATTGTCCCCAATCAAGGACGGCATTTTTTTTAATACTTCTAAATATATTTTTTGAATTTTTTTTGCTGATATTAGTTTGTGGGCGTCATTTCATTGAGTTAATAAAGTTTTTTTTATTAAATTATGTGTAGTTTGCATTTGGTCCCAAATGGGTTAACACGCCGCCGCATATGTCAACGGTGACCTACGTTAACGAATTTGTCTCCAACAGATTTCTAAGATCATTAGAGACATGCATATACATAATATGGTGTCGATGTTTATCAACCCTGAAGTGAAAAGCCAAACCAAAATTACTGTTGCTTATAAAATGATATCTAATGCATTTGAATATGATAATGAACCATATAAATAGATATTGATATGAATGAATGAACCATAGAAATTGTAGAAGTATCTACTAGATTGTATGCCAATTCGTTTCTTATTTAGTTAAAATCATTATAGAGACGTTAGTCCCTTAGAATAACTCATGTATTTTGTTTCGAAGTGTTAGATAACTATTAACCTTCCTCAATAATACAACTAAAACGATAAGATTAGCGTTCAAACAAGAAAATGATCTTTAGACAAACATCAGTAAGCATAGATTGATAGCGCGGTTTGATTGAGCGCCCGGACTAGTTTCGAGCTTAGGCAGGGTCCTGGTTATCGGGCATTTCTATGATAGATTCACGTGAGTGTTATAAAAATAATCTTGTATGTCCTACGATAGTCACTACAGAAAAATCAAGTAGTTTAGACAAAGTCACTAAACTATTAGGATCTTACTTTTTGTTAGCGTCGCCCTATGTTTGTGGCGTCGCAAAATAAAGCTAGCGCTTTTTTTTAAGTATTTAGTCTATAGCCACAAACATATTGCATAATCACTCTTGACTATACCTAAGTATATTATTGTCACATAACTTTAATCATTAAATATCCTATTTGCAGAAATTCTACCACGATTATGATGGTTTCGTGGTGCTGCACGGTACTGACACGACAGCGTATGGAGCTTCCATCCTGTCCTTCATGCTGGAGTCAGTCGGCAAGACTGTCGTACTCACCGGAGCACAGGTAAGGATTACTATTGTTTTAATCATGTATTGAGTAGACAGACGTAAGGGTAGATAGCTAAAGAAGTGTATCTATTTATGTATAACTAATATAAGAGAAATATAGTTTAGGTATACCTAAATTAAAAAGAAATATTTTATAAATTCTCAGTAGTAGTACGGAGTCTGGAATTGTGACCGGTATATGGAAATAGGCTCACCTCCTATTACATGGGACTCATATCATAAATTGTGAAAAGTACCTAGGTGTTACATTGTACAGTGACATAATGTAAACCTCTGCCTACCCCTTCGCGGATAAAACTCGTGATGTTATGTTATGTTAAAAAGAAATATTTGATGGTATTAAAAAAAAAATGTTACGAAAATAATTTAGAATGAATAGATATACAATTAACGATAGGACAATCGATCTACGCATATAGAGCAGCTATAAAAAGCAAACAGGCGAACAGTTATTAAAATGAATTGGGCAAGCTGAATAAAGCGGTTTAACATTTATATAGAACTAGCAAACTCAGCGAACTCCATTTCACCACCAGCTGGCTTCGTTTATATAAAATTTTTGCAAAACCGTGGAAACCGGTTCGAGCGTTAGAGTTATAGCGTCAGGAAGGAACACCCGACTTATTTTTATATAGTCTTGATTGTCTAAAAAACTAGAACATATCCCTGTAAATGCTGTTTCAATTTCAGATCCCCATTTTCCAACCTCGAAGCGATGGTAACAACAACTTGTTGTGTGCTATCCTTATTGCAGCTACACAAAACATTCCAGAAGTCACAGTATTCTTTGGAGCCAGGCTCTTCAGAGGCACTAGGTAAACACACAGATGAAGTTATCGCAATTTTATTACGAAACTGATATGAAAATAACGAGTACTTACGTGGTAAAGAAATATATATAGAGGTATATAAAAATGAAACCCGTTTCCCGTTGTCACGCCATAACTTGAGAATGGCTCGACCGATTAGGCTGATATTTTTTTTGGTGTGTTTGTTATTGTCAGAGGTTCTTATGATAGAAAAAAAAATCCTGAAAATCTTATGGGAACGGGAGAAAACGGGATTGCGCGTACGAAGTCGCGGGAGTATTCACTGCACTATTCAAAATTGAAAAATGATAAGTAAACTAGTTAAATAAACTTGTTTATAATGACATAACTAATTTACTTCTAACTACCGAATTCTATACTTCGATAATATGAAACTACCATGTATCATTCACAGAGTAAAAAAAGTATCAAACACAAAGATCTACGCGTTCGACTCGCCGAACTTCCCAGCGCTGCTCGAAGCCAAGGCGACCCTGGATGTAGACCCGAAGATGCTGATCCACCCCCCTGGCTCAGTGCCCAATGAGTGCAGATTACATGACAAGCTCTGCAGGAAGGTGTATATCTTGAAGATGGCACCCACTATCACACCTGAACTGATTAAAGCAGTGTTTTCGGGCATGGAAGGTGATTACTGTTTGATTTTATACTTTTTTTTATAATAATATTTGGCTTCATGAAGACGATAGTTTCGGTAGCTTGTGACAGACTGCGTAACAAAGAATAGGTTTCGTTTGAACATTTTTGTTTCTATCGCCATTTTCTGTTATTGGGTACACCGAAATGGAGACCTTTTGTGTGGGGAAGACGAAAGGGAATGTTAGACTATTACTATGACTAACAATTATTTTATAAACTACGTATAAAACCCAATTCCACAGCCCCCCCACCCCTTTAAAGCCGGTTAATTAATATATATACTAAAACCTTTTAATAAGTGTAACCAACACTTTTCTGAAAACCGCATCAAAATTGGTTCAGCCAATCGCGAGATTCGCGCACCAACATACATACATACAGGTCAAACTGATTACCTCCTTTTTTTTGAAGTCGGTTAAAAACCACCTCGTTATCATAGTGGTTTATTACATGTAAGACTGTCATGCTTAAATCGGATAAGCTAGATTTTCAACACCATTGATCCTTAGACAATGTGGTCTGTATTGTTAATCACCAGATGGTGCTAGTGTAAACCTCTCGTTCTTCGTTCAATAGGGAATTATAATTCCCTGATTCCCTATTGCAGGTCGAGTGTACCGTAATAACTCTTCATAAGTGCTAAAGTTATCGATGTTACCTCGTGTCACATCTTTTAAGTAGTTTTGTGCTACTTGGGTAGCTAGTGTCACGTCATTGGACGTTCAATATTTGACAACTGCTGTGATTGGACCAAAAATGTCTGCGCCATCTAGTGACCAAATATACATACATTAATCTTCAATTCTTTTTCTTTTCAGGCGTCGTTCTAGAAACATACGGCAACGGTAATATTCCCATCAAACGCAAGGAGATCTACAAAGAGATCGAGGCGGCAGTGAAGAACAAGGTGCTGGTGGTGAACGTGACTCAGTGCATCAATGGAACTGTCATCGCTAAACCTTTGTATGAGACTGGACTGGTGAGTAGGAAAATACTTACATACTAAAATTGATCTATTATCTGTTTGAAAAAACCTAAAGTTGAGAAGCGTTCCATATTAACCCGTGGCATAAAATGTGGTACAGACTCAGTGCCCAATAGAGCTAAGAAAACAACAGAAAAATTTTTTTTTGAAAGGGATAGAGATATTGGAGTACTTACCTGGGCGCATACTCTTGAGACCAATCTCAATGTCAATGCAATTTCAATTCAATCACAATAATTATTTAATGTCAAAACTATACAACCCCCAATGTAACTGTTAAAATAGCATTCAGAGTACGGAATATAAAGCCAAACTCAATACCGTTTAGTTCATTCAATATCCACGCAATACGTACCTTTGCAATGGAAACTAGTGTTGCAACTCAAGAGTACGAAATTTCACAATACCAATGTCGATCGATCGGTATTGGATTCAAGAGTAATTCCCCTGAGCTTTATTGATTCTGGTAGCAATTCAAAGACCAAAGTGTCTATAATTTTCAGAAAGCGAACTAATTTGTGAATAGAAAACTGTTTTTTTTCTGCCGACGTTTGACCACTATCTCGCCGGGTGGTAAGCAATTATGCGGTCTACGACGGAGCACGTCGTCCCATAAGCCACCTATTCACTCGAGCCTTGAAGACACCCAGGTTATACCCTTCAGGAAATACAGACTCTGGCAAAGAATTCCACTGCTTAGCAGTACGCACAAGGCAAAGCTTGATGCGAAGCGCTTCGTGCGTGTGTGTGGGTGGGACCATGAATCGGTGACACGGAGTATTATTTTTTTTTTTATTCTCAGCTTCTATTAGAATGCGGAGTAGTGCCTGCATACGACATGACGGCTGAGGCAGCGTGGGCCAAGTTGTGCTATGTGCTCACTAAGACAGAACTTAGCTATGAGGAGAAAGTTAAGGTAAGAACAAAGTGGTTTGATGTTATGTCTCATATTCCTGCAGAGTAAAAGTGACCTTACAAGTTAGTCGAAGGAGGTATCAATAGTCTCATTACTATGATTTACTGAGACTGCCATATTATTTTATTTTCCTGAATAGAGTTCATACTTATGAGTTCTTGCACCTCAGTCGAGTTGATGATCACTTAAATTAATGACTGCACGGTTGATGCGGTGGCTGGGCAACCGGCTGCCGTGCAATGTGTCGCGGGTTCGATTCCCGCACGTAACAACACTTTGTGTAATCCACAAATTGTTGTTTCGGGTCTGGGTGTCATTGTGTATGTGAACTTGTATGTTTGTAAACGCACCCACGACACAGGAGAAAATCCTAGTGTGGGGCAACGTTAAAAAAAAAAAAAATGATATTTTCCAAACGGACTTTAATATAAATTATTTAAGTTTATTTTCTGTTAACAAGTAAAACTAATGTTTATTTTCATTTGTTTACAGTTAATGAAGACGAATATCCGTGGCGAGATGTACAACCCTCACTAATTATATTTAATTAGTTAAAAAAGTAAAATAATTATAATTTGTAGGATTGTATGATTGTAACTGTACTAAATGTCGAATAAATTAAGGTTTACACATTGATTTTATTATGACAACTCGAGATAAGTGTGTTAGTTTGTCCCTATGCCATAAAAAATCAGACTGAGAACTATCTCATTGTATCTCAATGTATACCCACTAAGGTAACAAGATAATTTTATTCTGTGAACTCTTTTTATAAGAAAAAAATATCAGTTTAGATCGTAAAGGACTAAAAAATAAGACAAAATTGTTACACATATTTTTATTAAAATAATCATTTAGCTTATTCAATACCATAAAGAAAATATTTCAGATACATCCATTTGTTGTGCAAATATATTAGAATACAATCTAAATACAAGACGTAGTACGAAATAACAGAAAAATGAGAACAACAAAATATGAAACCGACAACAAAAAATTAAATTATTCCATTAACTTTAAGTATGTATGTAAAATAATAATTATAATTACTAAATGTCAAGTTTTTAAAAATGCCATTGCTTTGGAATTCAGTACAAACGCACGCCACACGAAAATAAAGCGCACCCTTAAAATCTTACTTAACAAAGTAAGTATTGGTGGGATTTCAAGCTCTATACTTAAGAACATAACCTTTAAAATTCCTTACAAAGCTGAAAAACGAACGTCGAAATTGTCACACAATTCGACTGCGAAAAAAAACCTTAAAAACTATTTAAGTGTAACCGTCTCTTTATAATGAGTTTAAATATCAGAAGTATATGTTAAGCAAAAACTTGTACAATTTATAAACATTGCTTGATACGGCGGTAACTCACATAATTTTGAAAATCTACGGAAAAGGGCAGTGCCTTAGAACACGTTGTCTTAATAATATATAAATTACTACACAGTTGTACAAAATCTAAATTCTCTAAGACAATTTACCTGTAGTCATTCTATTGAAAAATATACATCTTCGTTCGGTAAACACGCTATGAGTCGACCATGTAGGTACATTTAAACTACAAGTTATGTACTAAGTAGGCATTCGACAATTAAACAAACCAGTCCTTAACAATTATTTTCGGAACAAAATATTTATTAAGGAATAGTTTAAAAAAATCACTCGACGTCTCTGAGTATGGCAGTAAGTATAACATACAATATTTGAAAACTCACATCGATTTTTAAACGAGAATATTTATCATACTATTTATCATACGACAGGACTTTGAATATTGATGAGAAGAATTTGAGTGATATTTTTTTAGACCATAGAGTTAGAAGACTGGACAAAGAACTTTTACACAGTAAATGAGGTAAAAAGGTGTGAGAGAGACAAAGCGATTATGCGTGCTTTTTTATGTAGAAGTTTTCATGTCACAGGCTGCCAGTAACATATTTATCTGAATGATCAGATTAGTTTACAAAAGGAATGGACATATAATCGTTGTCTCTTCTCTTAAATAATACAAATAGTGGAGGATTTCTCGGTCCATTCTCTATGTCTATGGTTTAGATTGAGTATTCGATCAAAATACACCATGCATTTAGTAGAAACAATGAATACATAACTTATACGTAAAAGCCTTGGTTTCAGATCATTCAAAAACTCTGTTGTCAGATCTTATCTATGATTGGTTGATAGATGCCATTTAACCAATGAGAACATTGTACAGAATCTGTCAAATTTCTTTACTGATTTCAAGCTTTATTGTTTTGTAATAAAGTCGTAAATCGAATGAAGAAAGACAGATTGGTGTAGGTTGATATCTGTACATAAGACTTGCAACAGAATGAAGTTCTCATACAATAATCCCTTGTTTCGAGAAATATCCTCAAAGATACAAAATTCATTATTACTTTGTGATATAGGTATTTAATGTCAAAGAACAAATATAGATTATTGTTAAGGCCAAAAGTATATCTTTACACGCCGCAGTTTAAGTAAATATTTCATTTTTTATTGATCTGAGCTTACATTATTATAGGTAAGGTACTTGAAAATACATTGAATTGCTTACAAAGGCTATTTTGATTGTACCATGTATCATGATCAGCGGTAACTGTATGGCACTGACTGCTTGTTCACGCAACGTGTAGCTATTGGTTGGAGTAATACGTTGCATTGTTATCCTGCTTTCTGATTGGTTCTTAACATGCTGCTACTTCTGGTGTCTTCTTCTTACTGGTGCCCGCAGCCATAGGATCTAAAGATGTAATATTCAGACATTATTGTGATGTTAGAGAAACGTTTACACTATTTTTAGGATAGTAGCACATTTTCGGTTATTATTTGAATATAATATGCTAGAAGAAGTATGCATTACTGGGTATAATTGGGTACTTGACAATTAGTCAAATTTAAGACTTTTTCGAACTGTCCAAACCGACAGTTTTCTATGAATTTTGTACGAGATTGTGTATTGTGACGGCACGTTTTTTAAAACTTTGATAAAAAAATACTATAATTAAGTTGGTCATAAAATCGATTAACAAAAGTGTGATTATTTTATTGTATTGAATAGTCGAATTAATTAATTTTTGACTAAGGCAAGTACCCAATTTCTATAGACTCTATTCTATTACAAACATCACTCGATCGCCTTTTTCTCAACAAAAAACATACCACAATAGAAATATTGTTCAACGTGTTCTATTCGTGTAGCATCATTAATTTTCTACAATCTGTATTTTAAGACCTTATAATTTTACGACAGTCATCTCTCGAGCCTGCCTCGTTGGCCGGGTGGTCGCAAGTGCGACTGCCGGGCAAGGGGTCTCGGGTTCGATTCCCGGATCGGGCAAAGTATTACTGGGTTTTTAAAAATTTCAGTAATAGCACGGAGTCTGGAATTGTGCCCGGTATATGGCAATAGGCTCACCCCCTATTACATGGGACTCATAACATAAATAGTGAAATGTGGGTGTAACATTGTACAGTGGCATTAAGTGCCGAAATGTGCACTTCTGCCTACCCCTTCGAGGATAAAAAGGCGTGATGTTATGTTATGTTACATCTCTTGAGCTTCCATTCAACCCAATATACCAAACCAACCACCATTATCCACCACCATCTATCATTATATTACCTCGACGCGGACGGCATGTCAAGTCTACATTACTGACCGTTGCCGTTGGGGTGGAGCCTCTTCAGCACTTGGCTGAGATCCAGCCCTGTGAGGGTCTTCAAAGCTGGAGGTATACCACCAGCCAGCCGAGCCACTTCACCAGTCGCTCCGTTGTCACCGACCAGAACGATCTCGTCCGTCTTGGCGAGCGGTGCTGATACTTCTGCTGCGATCTATAAAGAAGAAAGTTCTGTTAATTTTTTTATCAAGATCGTTTGACTATGTTTTCTATTTTATTGCTTCGTGATAAAGTCAAAAATCGATTAAAATAGCTTTTAACTGATTCATGACCATAATAGTGTTAGCCCTATTCAAGAAGAATCACAGTTAGATTAAAGACAAAACAATCACACATAGGCATTCATAATTTACCTTAGGCAACGCTTCAAGTACAAGTGCCATGATGGCCGCGTCTCCATACTGCTTGTAGACTTTAGCCTTGGCCAACATGCGCTCCGCATCAGCTTTACCCACGTCACCGATGGCGGTGGCTTCAGCCAAACCCAGCACCTTGATACGTTCGGCGTCGGCTTTAGCACCTTCCACAGTTTGAGTGCTGGATGGAAAAAAGGAATATTGAGTTATCATATTTTGAAAGATTTTCTCCTGTGCATTGAACTTTGTCATTTATTAATCATTTAATTATCGGCTACATGACTTTTACTGCTGAAGATTGGCCTCTCCTAGTGATTTAACTGTGTTGATCATATTGGTAAGAACTCATACGACACCGGTTGTTGAAATATATAATCGCATTATCAGATGTATAGTATTTTTCAATTAACATCTCAGGAAGTATTTCAAGTGTGGGAGAGCCATGCTTCGGCACGAATGGGCCGGCTCGACCGGAGTGATACTAAGGCCTCACAGAAAACCGACGTGAAGCAACACTTGAGTTGTATTTCGTCGTGTGAGTGAGGTTACCGGAGGTCCACTTACCCTCCCCTTCCAAAATCTCCCCAATGATCCTAATCCCCAAAAGGCCGGTTACGCCTCTGGTGTTCCAGGTATCCATGGGCGATACCGATTGCTTACCATCAGGTGATCCGTCTGCTCGTTTACCGGCTTATGCCAAAAAAAATGCATCATGTTTAAAATTGATTTAGTTACAAAAGCATTACTTACCGTTTTCCTTCCGCAATAGCCTGTAGACGGTAAGCCTCTGCCTCGGCTGGCAGACGGACCATTGCCTTCAGCTCCTCCTCACGACGCAGGATCTCCTGTTGTTCCACCTGTAATATAAACGGTTATAAGCATTACTCCAAAATTTACTCGAAATAGAATATAACCAATTGACTTTGGACTATTGTACGCTTTATTGGAATCGGCCCACGTGGCAAGGGTTGAGGCGTCATGCACACATAAATGTCCTACAGTCGGTGGCGCTGTGTGTTGGGTTGTTCAGTTCCCAATAAAAAGGTTGACCGGACCAATCCTGACACACACGTCATACTTGTGAACGGGTGCCTTCTGCTGGGTCAGGTCGGCTCTCCCATCTTGTTGGTGGGCTGGTTTCATAAAGCCTTTGAAATAGAAATAAAAAAAATAGTGCCTAATTATTGTAACCTATACTTTTGGTAATAATTATAGATGTAGTTAATTGTAGTGTGTAACTAGGTTCCCTCTTTACTTTATAAAAATTGACTAGATGTATTATAATTAAAAAACTGTATGACAAGGGCACGGACCTAGAGTCCGTGGAGAAATAATCTTTAATATTAAAAAAAAAAAATCCATTACTCCAATAAGAAATTAGGAAAAGTCAGGTATAGTTTATTAAAAATATTATTGTAAACTTCAGCAATAAAATAGAGGTAGTTTTTTTTTCAATCGATGCACACTTCGTTTATAGCCTATTGTAACACTTCTCCACCCTGTGGTTGGCTGGTAGAGAAAGCTGTCCGGCATTAAGCCCGCCATTATATACACATTTGTAGGTAAAGTGTTAAAATAAAATAAATAAATAAAATTAACATGACTAGAATACTGCTAAATTGAAACTTTGTGATTATGTTTCAAGTTTTAGCAAAATTTTAAACTATCATCATCGGTCTTTGTATCTAAAATTCTAAATTCACCAATAAACAGCAATTTACTAGTTAACGGGTACCAAACTAATTGTCATTAAAATCTCACCTCAATCTGCTTGCGTCTCTCAACGACTTCTATCTGAATCTCCTCGTTTCGTATCTTTTGTTTTATTTTTGCAGCTTGCAACTCGTACGCCAGCGCCGCCTCCGCTTTCTACAACAGGAAAAAGTCACTTGTCAAATACTCCACATAGGCAGGCAGGAAGGAAGGTTCTTGATGGATTTCCGTTGTAGGAAGTACCCTATCATATAAAGGAAGCCTGAACCCACGACATAAATGGGAAAGCTAAGTTTATGTTTAAGATATTTCATTCAATTTTGATTGAAAGTTATGGATGAGTCGAAAAATTTCTAATATATTGCGGTAATATTATTTTATTACAAAAATCATGTAATTCACATGGATATTTGTAATGTAATAATTACAAGCAAGGAATAATGTAATGTAATAAGCCCGCATTTGGATCGGTTCAGTGATTCGCAAAGACAAATATGAATAAATATTTTCAAATTGATCATTCAACAAAATACCAATTACTTACACTTATGACCTCTAACTGGCCAGTTATTTGTAATACTGAATAAATATTTCCCAGTACATGAAAACTGGGTTAAAATTCTTTTTTTTGAAGCTTGGAAGATGTAGTTGTGTACGTACCGCAGTGTTGACCTCCTGGTCGAACTGGGCCTTCTGCAGCTTGAACAGGCGCGTGTTGTCCTCGATCTTCGTGTCCATTGAGTACTTCACGTCCATCGCACTCTTCTCGCACTCCGCTTCCTAACAAACAACGTAGAAGTATAATTAATGTAGTATGGTAGAGAGCGCATTCAGAATTTAAATATTTAACCGTATCGCCTTTGAGTTTTTGGATTTCATCAAGAATTATGCCGAAAATATTTATAACAGATATTAATCGTAATATAGTTCATAAATTAGTTTGATCAGGTGGAAGAGCAAACAATTAAACGCTAGCTTTTACCACTAACATTTTGTGTTTGTGGAAATCTGCCGCTACTTTAAACAATCTCCACTAATTGAAACTCGTATGAAAGCACCAGATTGCTAGCCGAGGAATTAATTGGTTTGTGTTAGTGACAACTTGTGAACGATAAATTAATGGCTAAAGGCCCTAACACGCCCGGCTTTACGGTCTATTGGGCTCGAAGAGCAGTATAATGTACGCGAGCCTAATGACGTGAATAATTCACATTTATCGGAATTTCATGTTTCGTATGGTTATTACTAGGTTTTACGGAGTTCACACAGTATTTAATGTAGAATAGTCTGAAAAAAGGCTAAAATAAAATATTTCGTTTGATCGATACGATAAAATATTAAAATAGAATCACACTTATTAATTGATTTTATGACCAACTTGATTTGAGTATATTTCCAGCAAATTTTTAATAATTAAGTATGCTGTTTGGCGCTAAAACAAGAATAAATAATAAATAAAACGAACGGGTTGAGCTAAATAAAACCGTTTAAAAACGTGACGTCACAATACACAATCTCGTACAAAATTCATAGAAAATTCTCGTTTTTGACAGTTCGAAAAAAGTATTGAATTTGACTACTTAGTTGTCAAGTACAAAATTGGTACCTATATTTAAAATTCATATAATAACTCGTGTGTAAGATTTGAAATAAATTATTTATTTTTATTTTATGATACTATCGGTTGCAAAGAAGCTTACCGGCTTTTTAAGACGATTAATATATTTGTAATAAATTATTTGTCTTTAATAAGTCTAGAATAAAGAACATTATCTCACTCTGATGCCGGCATCTCGGTTGGCCTGCGCAACTCCGACGTCTGCGTCGCGCTTGACGACCGCCGTCTGCGCCTTGCCCAAGCTGGCGAGGTACTGGACATCATCGTACACGTCCTTGATGGTGAACGACAGGATCTCGATGCCCATGCGCCCCACGTCCGGTGCTGCCACCTCGCGAACAAGACCCGCGAACTGATCTCTGTCCTTGTACACCTCTTCTACTGTAAGAGTTCCTGTGGGAGAAGACATGGTTACATGATTGTAGATTTCTGTTGTATCAGTTGTTGGTGGTTGCCGCTAGATGTCATTACTGCATTAAAATAATAACTTATTTTAGTTTTCTTATGTATGCTTGTTCAAGAAATACATAATATGTACATGCAATATTTTTATAGAGATTGCAATATTATGGAGTTCCGCATAGGTATTATTTATAGATACAAACGTACACATATCGGTATACATTTGTACGCGACTTAATCATATTTCATGAATATGCAATGGTATTAGTCACTGTCACTGAAGTTAAAATAATAGGAAAATTAATGCAATTTTCATCTTTATATTATATACCTAGTACCTACTAGACTACAGGTATCTACAACTAAATTAATATTATTTGACACAGTGATACACAATTTATTATTATATTATAATTATTCAAAGTAGGTACTTTAAAGACAAAAACATGATATTTTAGAGATGAGATATTGTTAGATACTTTTTCTTAGCATTCTAGGTAACCTTTAAGTTAGTCATGAAAATAAAGCTGAAAAATGTCTACAAAAACATACAACAACTCACTTTTTCACGTTTAGATATGTGAGGCCGATAGTCAATGCGATCGGAAACAGTCCAATTCGTAGCATTTCCATAATAACAGTTAATAATACACACTTTTTCAAACTTTGACTAATAATACACACTCACACTAATGCACATCACTATTATTATAATAATTGCACATGGAAGACTAATACTGATATACTTTTGTTAATTTTAATGATTATTATTGTCTTCTATTTTTAAACCTGAATTTTAAAATAGGAAAGGTTTTATTATGATTAGAAGCGAAGAGTTTTCGATTTTTAAATCTTGTATTCTTTTTATATTTATTTAATGGCTTCGATTTGATCCCCCAATTTTTAGGTTATATTTATTTCATCAATACTTATGTTACCGGCAACAGAAAAAAGTACTGAAATTATATTTTTTTTTCAGTAAATTACAACGATAAGTAATAAATAATTGTCACACGTGTTTTCGCCCAGACGTCGCTGCGGACGTAGATGCGAAAAAATACTGGTGTCTTACCGACCGTAGGGTCGCTAAGACATCTTGCACGTTAGATTTTAAATTAACTAAACAATTACAAATCTTATACCCATTGCAATAAAATTCAAAATCGCATACTCGTGCGATTTATCGTTATTTACGTTGCGAATGATAATAATATAAATATGATAATGATAACGATTCCTGTAGATATGTTAGTTCTTGCGTAAACGGTTACGTGAAACCACAGTACAGAGCCAAGAAATAGAGGTCAACAACGTCGAAAAAAAAACACTTGGCCAATTACATTGCAGGATTTACATTATTTTAAGACTGTTTGCAATTTTTACAAATTTAATTTTGATTTTTTTTTTTTTTTTTATTTAAACGTTGCCCCACCCTAGGATTTTCTCCTGTGTCGTGGGTGCGTTTACAAACATACAAGTTCACATACACAATGACACCCAGACCCGGAACAACAATTTGTGGATCACACAAAGTGTTGTCCCGTGCGGGAATCGAACCCGCGACACGTTGCACGGCAGCCGGTTGCCCAGCCACCGCACCAATCGTGCAGTCAGTATAAAAATAAAGTATATTTGATCAGATTATTTTAAAAATGCGAAGCTCAATAGATCATAGTGATTATTATGTTTAAATAGCTGAAAATTTCCAATTGTACCTAATCATTTTTGGTGGACATCGTCTCTTGTCAGAAACAAGTGTTGTGTTTTGATATTATTATTGATTTTTTTGATACATAATAAAGTATATTTTGGTCACATCATTTTGGAAATGCGAAGCTCAGTAGATCACACTGGTTATTTTGTTTGAGTTGCTAAAAATCGAATTGTAATCATCTAATCATTTTTGGTCGACATTGTCTCTTGTCAAAAACAAGTGTCGTGTTTTGATTTTAATATTTCTATTGATTTTAATAATACCTAATTAGTATTGGGAAAAATAAATCATAATAATTATGAACATGGGTCCTAAAAAATCTACCTTATAAGTATCTGTTTATTTCTAACTAGACGATGGGATCAACATCGTCACATCACAGAATGTGTACGAAAATTCCAATAAATGAGTTCACAAAATCCCTAATTACCAAAGAAAACAAAAAATATACTGCAGCAAAAACATAACCAAGTAGGCAATGTCGTAAGCATAGCGTGTACAATTTTCTTATCATATATTGCAGTGTGATACGGCATTTTTATCGTTCCGCATAAAACCGTATCAAATATGTAGCGATAATGTTCAGTAATCCCCGAAAATGTCTCATATAAGATGTAATAAAGAATTAATGGCGGATAGGCAGACCCGGGAGACAAGCTTTGTCGACAAGGGACACATTTAATTAGTGATCATGTAAGAATATAAGTTATAACTTGATCTCTTAAGTATAGGTAACTTCCTAAATAGATAATACCATGTATGTAATTTATATTATATCATGCTTATTTTCCTGAAAGAGTAGGCGTAAATAGGATCAGTAGGCCTGATGCCCGATAGGGAGCCGCGAAAAGACTAATGGGTTGCTGGGGTTCCGGCTTGAACGGCAGGAGTAGGAACGTGGTGGTTTTTAGTCAGTAAGAGTCTAACACTCCCTCTCGCCTAACCTAAGGCGAGAGAAGCCATTGGATGATTTTCCCCTCTCAAAAAAAGGTGTAAATTGGATTACTTAATACTTATATTGACTTTTCGCCCGTTTCCGTCGTGATGACTAAGCACAAGCCAATTTAAGTATTTCATTATTGATTAACTGTTCAATGTAGAGGAGGCTGTGAGTCTTGCATGGAACTGTCTCTGGTGGCCTTCAATGGTAGATATTTTGGTCATCGAGATAAAATTTGTATGGATCGGTCCAATGTTTTTTAATCAAAACTAAACTTTATCATATTAAGATACGTGTTATATTTCAAAAAGACAATGCTCCCAAGACATTAGCAAATGGCATCTATGATAGAAATCTATACATTCAATGTGGTAATCGATCATAGCTACCCAAAGACGTTTTCAATATTCAAAGGCTTCCTTCGCAAAAGCGATTCGATTCCAGAGACAAAGCTGCAACATATAGCGCTTGAATATTTCATTTTATTGAATTAGGGGAAGACAGAGACTATGCGACATCTATCTAGATTCACTTCACTCTCACATAATGTTATGTTTATATACGTATACAAAGATGTCATAATGATTGTACACCAACGCCCCCTTTTAACGGACTTCTAAAACTCAAGTCATTTCTGTTGTTAGTCTTGAAAACGCAAAGTTCAAGAATTCTATCCAGATAGTTAGAAAGAGATAGTGTTGTGTCCCACCTTAGAGGTAAGATTTAAAAAGTTTAGATTATCTGATTTTCTCTTTATGTGTGTTTGAAAATACTTTAAACAGATAAATATATAAATGCTTATTGAAGAACATGGCTATTGTACTAACAATTATTTTATGTAAAAGGCTTTGCGACATCGCTGCGACCGCGCACGCTGCTCATGAGGAAGAGTCCCTCTTTGACTCGAAACTGGTAGAGCTTTTCTCAGTATATTTTAAGCTGGTAACTCGTTACTTTTTTGTTAATTCAGTATGTCTCACGATAGTTATTATAAAAATATAACAATATGTTATTATATGTAAGCTTTAGTTTAGTTTGTGTCACTAATTTACTAAAGTTGGTACGGAAATGCGACTATAAGAACTCGCGAAAACACAAGGTCTCTTTCATCCATCAGTTGGGTCTTACGACTCTCGGCAGGGATAGGGGTGGTAGCGAATATATGATATATATTCTACTCTACCGTCGCCACACGGAGTCATGAAGACGAAATAATTAATTTACAATCATCGAAAACTCAAAATGTTCTATTTAGGTAGGCTGTACTTTTAGTATATTCACCAGAACTGTCGTCCTTGTATCAACACAGATTGTGAATTCGTGACAATACATACATTAGCGCGAACTACACACGACTACTCATCAAGCCATACAAAACCAGTTAAACATGGTCTTGCTTTGTATGATCTGTCCGTACATTCAACGGTCAGTTAATACTGGAATTGCATAGCTTGATGTGTCAGTACCACGCACGACGTAAACTTTCCTTCAAATTATACTTGTAAGCAAAGTTTTAACGATTTTAAGCCGATTTTAGACTAGGCGATGGGAATAATCCGTCGTAATAAATTCATGACGTAATCCATCAAAGCAGATTTTATTAAAGTTATATGGTGGGTGTCCCATGTTACTTTTTTGCAGATGTTTAATAATATACGATGTGTTCAGGCCAATATTTTATCAGATAGACATAGCCTTTTACAGTTTGCCTTTTCTTATATTTTTATTTTCTTTTTCATTTTGTACAACAAAAACAAGAAAAGGTTTCGACTCGTACTGAAAACGATTTGCAATATTCAATTAACAATCTACATATATTAAAATGAATCCATTTACCCTTGGTCACGCTATCACGCGTGAATGTCTGGACCAATTTCACTAATTCTATTTTTGTTGTATTTGTTATTATTAGGAGAAGGTTCTTATGACAGAAAAATCCCGAAAATCCTACGGGAACGGGAGAAAGCGGGATTGCGCGTACGAAATTGCGGGCAGAAGCTAGTATTTTATAGACTGATTAAATTAACATTTGAACGTTTTGTTCAGCTAGTATCATAACAATTCACCAAAACCAACAAAGAAATATATCAATCAATCTCAATCAATCAATATAACAAACTGCTGACTGCGCGACGGGACGTGGCCGCGAGGAGAAATAATCCCTTCATGAGGGAGAATCCGTCTGTGACTCGAAATTAGTTGAGCTTTTCTCAGTATATTTAAATTGTTGTTAGTTAACAAATAAATAGATCCACAAATCATAACCATAAGGTTCTGCAAAACGTTAGTTTCAGTATTTCATGTTAAAGTTATTTTTTTATTCTGTTGTCATTTTCATTTCCTTTGAAAGAAAACATCCTTTCATTACGCTAATTTAGACTGAAAGCACAAAGACTGGCAACATTACATTTGCTTACGACAAAGTTTTAATTCCTGTGTACTTCTCTCAAGTTTCTCTTTCATTATGCTGTTACATTACATGTCTTAATTGCATATTATTGTCATCTGGTTACCATTTCCTCATTTGGTCTAATTCTTTAATTTCTACCTTCTTTTACGGACACTTCACTTTAGTCATACTATTGAAAATTGCATAAAACCATGTCTATACTTCATCATGGTCGAAATAGCCACGGGTTTCCACACATGTTATTAATTTCTTTGATCTTTCCTTCTATATGTACTTTCTAAGATTATCTAGACACCACTGACAAACGGTGACGTTTGAACTCGCTAGCCCGCATTGAGCTAGCGTGGTGATTAATGCTCAAACCTTCTCTGTGTGAGAAGAGGCCATTGGTCAGCAGTAGCCACTTATAGGCTGTTAATGATGATGCATTATATCTATTACTATTTTAGACCTTCATGTTTTACTAACATAAAGCTCATTGTCTAATGAAATTATTTGTCATCCAACATGTGTTAGGAATTGATCTTTAAACATACATACATGTGTAGTTTTTTTTAAGTGGGGAAAATCATCGAATGACTTCTCCCGCCTGGGTGAGGCGGGAGGGAGTGTCAGACTCTGACTAAAAACCACCCCGTTCCTTCTCCTGCACGTCGAGCCGGAGCCCCGGTTACCCGTTAGGTTCTCCGCGACATACATGTAACATGTGTATAATTGATATTCAAAGACCCATTATACTATTATCTGCTCCAAATATATGTTCTTGACATAAGGTTAATTTCTATAACTGCCTATAGACAAAGGTTGTTTCGTAATTATGAACCACCTTGACACATATAGTTTGAAAACGCCATCGTTTATTGTTTTTTAGGTCACAATTCTATCATCACAACAAATTATTCAATAAATTTTCTTTATTTAAATAGGTACTATATGCGTAATGATAACGTTATATTATGTTATGATTACTTCCGCGCGATTTCACCCGTTCTCTTCGGCTCCTATTGATCGTAGCATGTTGTTTTACACAACAGGCTTACTGACCGGTAAGTACTTAGGGAAGTAATTAAATAAAACTAGAACAGTTTCGAAGACATATCACAGGTAAAGTCAAGGGTAAAATGATAATATCGCGACGCGGAAGAATAGTTTGAATAGGTAGAGACGTGATTCACTTATAGTCGAATTGAATTGAATTTTCTAGACCACTTCGTCGTCTGACGGACGCAATCATATCATGTCGGCTACTGAATTACGTTATTCTGAATTCTAATGTTCAATTTCTTGGGTAGACAGTGTTGTAACTGCATATTTTGATGACACTTTTTAATAATGAATAAAAACAAGTCACTCATCGGCAGATAGTTCGCACAGAAATATTTATCAGTTTCCAAATAGCGTTTTAATGTTAACTAGAAATGGGTCACAGGTGTTATCTATTCATCAATTTCCCAAGGGATTTACGCAATGTTCGTTGTGTTGGGAAGATATTCTGTAGATGGAAATGATGAGAGAGGACGAAATTAGATTGCACAATACACATGTTGACATCCTACTAATATTACGAATGCGCAAGTTTGTTTGCTTCTTTCTTTGTTACTCATTCACACCAAAATGACTGAAGGAATCGCAATAAAATTTGGAATAGGGATAGATTGTCTATGATAGGTCTGAAATAACACATTTTAATTTTAAGTGTGGGAGAGCCATGCTTCGGCACGAATGGGCCGGCTCGACCGGAGTGATACTAAGGCCTCACAGGAAACCAACGTGAAGAAACGCTTGTGTTGTGTTTCGTCGTGTAAGTGAGGTTACCGGAGGCCCAATTACCGCCCTAATCCCAAAATTAGATTAGATACCTAATCCCCTAAAGGCCGGTAACGCACTTGCAACGCTTCCAGATTTCCATGGGCGATACCGATTGCTTACCATCAGGTGATCCGTCTGCTCGTTTACCGGCTTATACCATAAAAAAATCATAGGCTATTTTTTATCCTGCGGAAATGCAGGCAAAACCTCTGGCATAAACGAGAATTTGATGCAACGTTGTGAGATTGGAAATCTTTTTTTACTGAATGACTATCTAGTTTAGTTTTCGACGGCTTAACAGAAATAACCTTGCATTTTACATTGAAATACGTAAAATAGGTGCATAATGTAAGCTTATTTCTTTCATATAAGACTGGACAATTTACAACGCAGTATCTATGATCAAAATGCACATAAATCAGAAGGACACAAAGAAACCAGGTCTAGTAAATGCGTAGTAAAGTCGATCGCATTCCATGTCTATCCAAATCCGCGCGAATATTTTTTTTAAACGTGGCAATGCTGCCAGTCTTTTACGCACCCTACCTCACGGTAACGATGAGGAAAATCTTTTCTTGTATAGTGATATATTTTTATTTTATTTTATTTTTTAAGGTGTAAATATTTTAGTTTTAAATTATTTATATTTTAAGTTGTATATATTAATTATCTCATAGTTTATTCAATGTTCAAAATATATGGAAGTTTATATTTATATTGATTCGAAAGTTTTGTCTTTTCACTTGTTTGTTTGTATGATACCTTATTATGGCTACTATTGCATCGTTTTTGATAAAATTTCAGGAACTTGCACTTTGGAGTGTTTTTAATGGAAACGGTAATTTTTGGATTCACATGGCAAAGTATTCCTCATTAACTCGTCGAGTACCGTCATTATAGACACAATTATAGAACAATAGGTTGCGGTCACCGGTGACCGCTTGGTGTTTGATAGTTTAATAAGGGAAATAGAAATTTACTGCCTCGTTGGCTGAGTGATCGCTCGTGCGATTTCCAGGAAAGGGTCTCGGGTTCGTTTCCCGGGTCGAGCAAAATGTTACTGGGTTTTAAAAAAAATCTCAGTAGTAGCCAGGAGTCTGGAATTGTGCCCGGTATATGGCAATAGGCCCACCCCCTATTACATGGGACTTATAACATAAATAGTCAATAGTCGGTGTTATATTGTACTGTGGCAATAAGTGCTGTAATGTGCATTTCCGCCTATCCCTTCGGAGATAAAATGTATGATGATAAGTGAAATAGAAAATAAGTTAATCTTACACAGCCCAACTTAGTACTCCATAATTCCAAGTTTATCTAAGGAGTCCCAATATTAATACCTAGCTATAATTTGATAAATGATCAAAGACCTAAACATGTTGTGAACAGCATTCATAATAGACAACAACTAAACCAAGAAGGAACCATAATACAACGTAGGCACCTAATACGAGTTACTCGTATATGTAACAAAGTATTAACACGTAATTATTTTTTGCAAATGTAGTCTAAACAATAGCCAATGTAGCATGCAGCGTGATAAGTCGACACTCCTAAACGGCAGCAGACCTAAATCGAATACAAATCGAGTTTTTAATTCAAGTTTTATGTTGTTGCAGAACTGCGCCGCGGTTGTAAAGTACTGCGCATAATCTTTTAAAAAGTATTTAGTTGCGAATTTGTTTGAATTGGGTACTTGCCAATTAGTCAAATTCAATACTTTTTCGAACTGTTTAAAACGACAGTTTTCTATGAATTTTACGAGATTGTGTTATGACGTCACGTTTTTTTGCGTCAAACAGCATGCTTATTTCTTAAAAACTTGCGGGAAAAAAGACTATAATAAAATTTGGCATAAAATCAATTAATAAAAGTGTGATTATTTAATATTTCATTTTATTGAATAGTCGAAATAATTTATTTTTTATTAAAGGGAAAGTATTCAATTAAATTAAAAATAGATTATAGAAGCAGTCTGCTTCTTTATTTAAACGACTGAATCAAAGAGTTTCCTGGTCCTATTTCACACATATATCATGTCATATGTTACCCTATGTTGGGCATCGCATGTAGAATGTATGGAAATGATGTCCGAAGCATGGAAAATATAGAATTGACTATTAAAGATAGAATTTAAATCAAAACACTTATAGTATCAAACGGATAGATACAAGCAATCTTCCTAGATATTATTTTAGCATTTGAGATAATGGTGCATTTGTACTTACTTATATCGTCTTGAATAATTCAATAGTGTTGACCTGAAGATTCCTATTAGAATGAGCTGAAAAATTCTGCATTGAAAAACGTTTTGAAAGTCATTTTCAGTGTCCTTTTGTGTATAGTCTTAGAAGTAATTTTTCAGTAGTGTGAAATAGTAAATAGATTTGCAAATTGAACGCGGTTTGCATATTCTTTCATAGTCATCCGTTTAAGTATGCAAATTGTTATGCATTTCATTATAAGATTTAATTACCTACCTCTACTAGCTGTCTACATCAGATTTATGCAGTTATTAAAACAGGACAAAATATAGAATACATTCATTTTTCTTATTTACTCAAAAATGTTATGTTATCTTTAAAAATAATATTGATTAATTACACCCATTTTAGCTAAACTACCTTCATCATCAACAACAGCCTATAAATGCAGACTGCTGAGCAAAACCTCTTCTCACACGGAGAAGGTGAGCATTATTCACCACGTTTGCTCAATGTGGGTTGACGATTCCATACTACCATACATACATTATAATTACAAATTATAAGCCCAGGTTTCCTCACGATACTTTTTCTTCACCATTTGTCATTGGTGTCTAAATAATCTTAGAAAGTACTTATAACTCGGAAAAGTTACATTGGCGTACCAAGAACGACACGCATGTCGTTGGTAGGTTTCGAGAATTAAACTATACTACCTATTAATTATGGTTGAAGTTTCCCACGCTATTACAAGAGCCTAATAAGTAATCTCTCGTAATATAAGTCAATATTACGCCTTCCATACATCTTTTAGAAAAAAAAAAACAGACACGCAATATTTGTTTTTTGCAAATTGTAGGTACCGTTAAATGCGGAAATTATCATAAGTAGTGCTAGTAGTATTAGACAACCTTGACACGTGGGCAGAATGCGTAATATTATGTACCTGCTACAGTACAGACAGATAGACAGACTTGTCTTCCGTTACGCCAAAAATACGTCAGTACATAAGACTATGAGTCATTCGTTTGAAATATCGCGACTAACTCTATAATTATTATATCAATGTAAACCAAGCTAGCAAAATGTTAATAAATAACCGATTTTAAACTTTATGCGAAATTTTTAAGGTTGAAAAGCCATTGGACTAATGTGCATCAATAAAAATATTTTAACGATTGACGTAGGTAATAAAGGGCTGAATGCCCTTGGTTGATGTAGGAGCCTACGTTTATTTATGTATAATGTTTAAAATGTGAATTTCGTGACGATTACAATTGTATAGTAAGTAGTTGATTTCATTAGCTTGGTATAAATAAAATAGTCCTTTCACTGTAAGTAGTATTGCCAATATACATACCAAAATTCCTTAGCTACTTATATTGGACGTCTAAAGAAAGAAGATTATTGTACTTCTTTACGGTGTGGCTGTTCAGAGAAACCCTTCTTAATTAGACCCTTGTCCAGTATTGCGCAGACTCAGAGAGGCATTTATCAAAGCATTTTGAGTATTAGCTCCTTGTTGAGTGACACACTTAAGATACCCGAATTATCTAATTTCCTTACTACATTTTCAACCATAAACTCAAACTCAAACTCAAACTCAAAAGCATTTATTTCAATTAAACCATAATTTGGTACTTTTGAAACGTCAACAAATATGAGATATATAATAGTCTGTCAGTCTGTCCGTCAGTGAAGCTAGGCGCTCGTTCCAAAATATCGATTCGAGTGGAGAATAACGAGCAAGAAACTCCATTCGTTACTCTTTTAAAAAAAGTCTGTTTTACATTGCTCTGATACATATTCCAATATTGTACACACATGTGAGAATAATGTAAAGACATACCTGACGCAACATACAAATAACAGAACATACTAAAATATTAAAAAAAAAACAAAACCAAGAGAAAACAAATATCTTAAGTCTGACATGGTCCTCACATATGTATACTGACAATCCATATAAAATAGTGCTTCTATACAAGAAAAAAATAAAAAATATACTCTTGTTTAAATAAAGAAAGAAATGCTCGAAGCCACAAGAAAAATAGATTGCCTTCATCGGAATCAAAGTGTCTGAACTAGGTACTGACTACATTTGAGTATTGTCCAGTGGAGCCGAACCAACACGCTGCCAAGATTGCATATTTCCAAGTAATAAGATTGATATTATAAAACATAGAGCGGTATTTTAACGTGCCAGTATCTGTATAATATCTGTTATGGTAAAAACAAATTTCTATGTGTGTTGAGGGACTTGCATTATGCAGGGATATAAGCCTCTATGAATATTCAAGCAAATACTAAGACTCGCCCGAGGCAATTATTGATCTCCTTGCTTAGTTGAGTGCGTCTTAGGGCCGATTTGTCCAAAATCAGTTAATTCATAACTGTAGAATAAAATTGACATTTGATAGTTTTTAGTATGGAAGTATTGGGATAGTTAAAAATCTACAACTAATTATACGTTTACCAATGGTAGACCAAAACAAAACAACTTTATAAATACTAAAATTGCGCATTAGAACAATTTAAAGACAATTGTTACTGGCTCCTTGTTATAACGTAAGCTAAGTATAATCCGAGCTCGTAAAGGAGTGAGCCGATTACCCGCCCACAATATCATCAAATGGTATGAATCACTTAATTTGAATTTGTTACGGCGAAGTAAATAATAGGTACTAATATAAGCCGACTTTATTATGGAAATTACGTCATCATAACATTCACGCCTTTTATCCCCGAAGGGGTAGGCAGAGGTGTACACAGAAGTAACACCCACTTTTCACTATTTATGTTATGAGTCCCATGTAATAGGGGGTGAGCCTATTGCCATATACCGGGCACATTTCCAGACTCCGTGCTACTACTGAGAATTTTTTAAAAATCCAGTAATACTTTGCCCGACCCGGAAATCGAACCCGAGACCCCTTGCCCGGCAGTCGCACTCGCGACCACTCGGCTACCGAGGCAGTATGGAAATTACGATGTAGATATTTTATTTGTTTACAAAATAAAATAAATTCTATTAACAGCTGTCTCTAATCTGATTGTTGTGAGAAGACCTGACTATGGGACTATATATTGGACAGGGATTGGACAGCATTAAATTGTCAAAAAGTAATCGAAAGCCCTAATAACATTAAGAAAAATATTTCATCAAATAATACTGAAACATTCTGTTTTAGATGCGAATAGATACTTAAAACCTAAATCAGTTATCACAAAACCTTTCTAAAGATATATCTAGACTTAAGAAGCTGTTCATTTATTTCAAGCCTAACAATACAGCCTTCGTGAAAGGACTGACTGAAACTGACAAGGGTTATTTTTTATGTAAAGAAGGGTTTGCGGGTTTTCAGCAATTTATTAGATTGCCTTCAGAAATTAATTAAGACCGTGGTTACCTGTGTAATCTTACGGTACTTTTACTTTTTAATAGTGAAAAAAGAAGGCAATCTTTTTCTCTAAGTTGGTGGGGTTAGGTATATCTACACATTGATTGTATTAATATTTAAATTGCAGGATTTTCTACAATCTACCTCTACAACGAAAGATTCAAAAATCTTAAAAATATTACATCGACAGTCGTACTACCAGTACCAAATAGAACGCTATTTCTCCCGCCTTTTCTACTGTTGCTGTCAAAGTGACAGCCATTTGTTTTTTTTCTTTATTGGCAAATATCGATGGCCAATACCGTCAATACTTTCAGTCGCTTTTAGTATTCGGACTGCTTGCTCGAAACTTTTTGCTAATTACTTGTAACCGAGGAGCATGTCGATTGGACACCGCAACCAATCGAGAATGTGTTTCGGTTTCATTAGAATGATGTCAATATGTCTGGCACCTAATATTGATTGGTAGTCAGAGAGGTCATACAATTGCTCTCCATGTAAGTACGTTGTTATTTTGCATTAGATAGGTACGATTGTAGCATTAGTTACCTCTTATTTAAAAATCTTTAACGAAGAACAAACAATTGCTAGACGCGGAAAAATAAGAAGAAAAATATAAAAACCTAATTTATCAACTTTAACATCAATTACGGTTCCCAATTAGTCGCAACTTAAGATTCGCAAACATTTCGGTTTCAGTTTCAACATTTTCTTGACACACTTTTTATACAAGAAACTTAAGTAACAAAACCTTTAACAAAATTCACATTTCTCTAGAGAATACAATCGCACATTACGTGCATATTTTGTAGGTACATGTACAGGGTATCCCCAAAACAATACCACTCCAACTTTATACGCACATAAAATACTAGTTACATTAAGAGAACTCTATTCGTATACAGTAGGTAATATTAAATTACAGTAAGTAAAATCACATGTGCTCTGTTTCTGGGGAAATAAAACAAATACTCAACGTAATCTTACGTCTTTTAGTCTCAAAAGAGGTTGGTAGACAAAAGTGCAGATATAGTGTGACTTTAATTTATAGGCAGTTGGTTCCATGTAAAAGGAGGGTGAATTTATTGCAATACCGGCAGCAGATCTAGACTTCGTGTTATTGAATGATCGATAAATAAAAAAAAAACAATTTTAAGTTAAAAACTTTGAATTGATAATAAATTTTTAAAAGAACTAATGTCAAAATTTGATCTGATGATGATGAAAAACCGAAAAAGAATCCTATAATATTTCGCGACCACTTTATCTAGCTACCCAAAGCTTAGTTACTGAAATCTTCTTTTTATATCATACCTATATTATATAGAGGTAGGTACGTATAAGTCTAATAATATAGCCATTATAACACCGACGCCTGTCACTAGTAAGCTTTACCTTTAATTATAACAAATGTCGACGTCGAGGCGATAAGTGACGACTGACAACTTTTTAATTTTGATTAATATATGATAGATAAGCTTTGTCATTTCTGCAAGATACGGAATGTCATTTCATTAATAAATGATATCATCAACGTTTATTGTAAGGACAATGTTCAGTTCGACATTATCAGATTCTTTTTAATAAAATAATAGATATAATGACAATATTCTTAACAACTTAACACGTCAGCAACAAAAACGTAGTGCATCAATTTGTTTCAAAGAACGTCTTAAAAGCGCTCGGAAGTCAAAGCGCATATAAATCACCAAAAAGGTTTACAAACATCTACAAATCCAATAACAAAATATAGCATCCATTGTCCTTCAGTTTACTTCCGTACCCTATATTTCATAAACAATATTGCAGATCATACAAAAACACGCGAAACGTTCGGACTAATCTATTGAAGGTCCCAATTTCTTTATGATATAAGGTTATTTTAATACACGAAATCCTTCTTCACGAAGGCGGTGTTCTGCGAGGGCAGCGTGGCCCGCCGCTCGCGACGGCCGCGGCGGGACTGAGACCAGAGACTCCGTGACTCCGAGCCTGCGATGGTGCGCGATCCCAGAGAGTATACAATCCTATCGTTAATATAAAAAGAATCCTCCCTTACGATGGTAGTAAATTTACACTGCTATGTTAGAGAAAATATAATGATACTAGTGTAAAACATAGTTGACACGGGATGTAGTTCGATAGGTACGGTGTGTAAATAAAAATAGCGCGCCTGATATTTTCATCATAGCAAGAAAATGAAACGAAAGCGTGCATTTTAGTGCTCGTTGAATTTTCACAGGGTGAGGTGCGTATATTTATTATGATACTTATGAACGAGAAAGAGCTGTGATTGTACTTTAGTATTCGGGTAAGTATAATTGTTACATTTTTTAAATGAAAAGAAAAATCTGACTCGCTCACACACCTAATATTTTTTTTTATTTATTTATTTTATTTTATTCAACACATCCTAACAGGTTACACCCAATGCGATAATGTTGTCACTTAATGTAAAAACTTATAATTAGCATTAATAAAAAAAACTTAAATAAAAACTTAATATAAAAACTTATAACAACTATGTACTTATCCATTAACTACATATGTACAACTAACAACATCAGTCGTTACCTTTATGAACTCCGCCAATGAGCAACAGAAAATATCAACCTTTTGTCCAACTCTGTTAATTGTTTTAATAGCTCTAGCCACAGGAGCATATCGACCTATGTTAGTGCGACTGGTTGGGACCTCAAATAGTCTCTGCCTCGGGCTCAGCCTTAGCTTTGTATTTGGGACGAGCAACCTCAACGAAGCCAGTATGGATGGATTGTTCTGTTTACCCCGGAAAACCTCAAACACGTACTTTGCGAGTGCAACCTCTCGCCTGACCTCCAGCTTATAGTATCCCACCATGCCAATAACAAACAGAGAAGGATACATGAGTGGGTAATACGGGTACACTCCATATTGTTTTAGGTACAGGTACCGAGTAAACTTGTTTTGCATCTTCTCCACCATGAGGCTGTATTTCATCTCATGGGGGTTCCAGATTATAGCACTCGTCTCTAATTGACTCCTAACCAAAGCATTGTATAATATTTTTATTGTTGCTATACTTTTAAAATCCTTTGTCTCTCTCATTACAAAACCCAAACTTCTGTAAGCTTTAGAGCAAACCTTCGTGATATGCTCCCTGAATGACAAATCTTTGGTCATAAGCACTCCCAAATCCCGGACCGATTCAACACGAGGCATGACACTGTCTTCCATGTGGTATCGATGATGCACCGGAGACATGGCACGCGTGCAAGACATTATATTGCACTTGTTGACATTGAAGAAGAGTTTGTTTTTCCGACTCCAATCAATTACCAGATCAATGTCATTTTGTAGGCGCTTACAATCCTCTTTATCGCCCACACGTAGAAAAAGCTTTAAGTCATCAGCAAAGAGCAAACAACACGCATTCTGGACCACCTCTGGTAGATCATTAATCATTAGAATAAATTCTAATGGCCCAAGGTTGCTACCCTGGCTTACACCAGATAGCGTGCGATATTGGTCTGATACATGTCCACAGTAGTCGACGTATTGCCTTCGGTTCCCGAGATAACTCGCAAAAAACTGGAGTAAATCTGGCGTGAACCCTGCCATCGCAAATTTGGTTAACAGTATGTCATTATCAACGCTGTCAAAGGCCTTTTTGAAGTCAAAATAGGCAATATCCAGTTGGGCACCAGCCTCCGAGTCGAGGGCTTGTGTAGCATAATTCATAAAACACATGAGGTTAGAGCTAGTACCACGACCCGTACGAAATCCATGCTGCTCATCACAGAAATGTGCACTCACTTGTGAAGTTATACTTGCAGATAACGCGGACTCAAAAACCTTTGCAAACGTAGACAATACTGCAACAGGCCGGTATCCACTCACATTCGAACTAGGAGCCCCTTTGGGAACCGGAGTCACCCTCGTCAATTTCCATCCATCAGGGTAAACATTTTCTTTTAAACAAAGATTAAATAAGTGTCCCAGTGGGCGAGCTAGCAATTGCCGGCAGTCTTTTACAATAAATGGAGGGATCCCATCTGGACCCACCGACCGCTTCGGCTCAAGACGAAGAAGGGCAGCTCGCACTTCTCTAGGGGATAGCTGACCCACGTGCACGCGCGCACCACGTTCTGGTGCCGAAAGCACCGCCGCGGATGGGTCCAGTCTTGGCTCTTCCTCCCCGTAAACGGAACTAAAATAGTTCGCGAACTCTTGAGCACACTCGTACCCTGACAAAGATATGCCGTTCCTGATAATACATGTTTTGCTACGCCTTGAGTGCTTCTCTCCAATAAAACTCCAAAATGACTTAGGTTCCTTAGCAAATTGTGACTCCACACGATTCCGATAATTGTCGTAAGTTACAGAAATAGTGCCTTTGACCAAAGAACGATAGTGAGAAAACATTGCATAAAAATATGGCGACCCACCTTTCTTAAACTTTTTGTGCCAGAAGGCCTTTTGTTTTATTTCGTCTATAAGTTCAGCCGTATACCAATCCGGATAGCGATAACGAGAGCGATCGACCCTAGTCATCTTTCTGGGTGCACTACTATTCATTGCCTTATAAAATAAATTATATAAAATAGCATACGCCTCGCTGACGCTGCCCGCACTATACAGAGTGCTCCAATCGGTCCGCTGTAATGCGGTGTATAAGGAGTGGAAGTCTGCCTTGGGAAGATTCCATCGGGGGTAAAGAGTAGCAGAAGACCCTGGCGACGCAGGCGATGATATCGCAGACTCGCGGGTGCTCGTAAGAGTTACGCTCAGTGGCGGGTGCTGAGGGTCAATACAGGACAGACTTTCACCCGCTAACGTTACCTCTAATTCTTCAACACCAAATGTGGTCAATACTACGTCAAGGATGCGATTATTACAGTTATTGATATTGTTACATTGGCAGAATCCACAATAGGCAACAAAATATTCATAGTAACATTGCACCTCCCGGTTAGCAGAGTACATATTTAAATCGGCAACAAATATTACATTTTCATATTGACTGCACGGTTGGTGCGGTGGCTGGGCAACCGGCTGCCGTGCAACGTGTCGCGGGTTCGATTCCCGCACGGAACAACACTTTGTGTGATCCACAAATTGTTGTTTCGGGTCTGGGTGTCATGTTTATGTGAACTTGTATGTTTGTAAACGCACCCACGATACAGGAGATAATCCTAGTGTGGGGCAACGTTTTTTAAAAATAAAAAAAAAAAAAAAATATTTAGTACATAATTGTTCCAAAATGTGAAACATTAACATGTATTCATTTTCATTTGCATTAGGAGGTATGTAGGCTACAATAAACAAGGATACAAACTTATCACTACGATGTACCGTTGCACAAACCACCTCGAACACATGATCTTCCAACGAAACATCACCAGGCACAGTCAATCGACGCAGTTCAAAGCCACGCCCCGGACCACAGGCCAACAGTACTCCTCCATGTTTACGGCCGTCAGTACGATCACATCGAAGCACTTCGTAACCTTTTGGTATCAGTTCACCATCGTGTATCGAGTCATTCAGACCAGTCTCCGTAATTGCAAATAGGTCAGCTGTGGAGACTAGTACGTTCTGGTGGAATGCTTGTAGTTTAGTACGCAGTCCTCTGACGTTCTGATAGTAAATCTCTAGCAAGCGTTGGATTGGTTTTTCTTTGCGTTTTGCTTTTCGACTAGTCATGCTCGCCATGTTGTTGAAAGGAACTGGACTGTCGAAAAGTCTCGCCGCGAAAATTCCGACGCCATGGCTTAATGCATATGCCCTCCGGCCAGTGTTTTGGTTCCGTCACACTGTCTGCATACTTAGCCGGGACACCCAATTTGAATGAAGCATAGTTACCCCTCGCTTTTAAGCTCTCCACCGTGCAAGCATTGCTACTACAAATCGATTCAAGATGCGAACTGACTTGATCCGCAGAGGTGCCAACCCTCACATAGTACAGATGCAGATACCGCCAGCGCTCAGAAGCCTCCAACCGCGTAGATCCAGGTGACGCCGTTCCCTTTATGACTCTGTGGATGGGTTTATTTTTTTTGTAGTAATCAGCCTCCCCGGTACTTTGTGTCAACAATGAATGAATATGCGCCATGTCTCCTGTACCATTGTCGCGGTCAACATGTTTATTTTTTGCACTGTGTACCTTGTTTTGTTCAAAGGACGTTTTCATAGCTACAAACCTATTCCCTGCTTGTGAAGGTTTTGGGTAATATATATTTGATTCCGTAATTTGTTCATTGCTAAAAAGATTTAGAATACTTACTGTACATAAAAATCATATCTTTCATTAACAAATCATCAATCATTATTTCAATCCAATATTAGACAGGTGTGCGAAATTTTTATTAAGAGCAATAAATGAAACGTCCAACGTGGCAATATAACGATTTCATAGATTATCTGAAGTGATCGGATATTAATATTGATGGGCCATACCACTGAGTCCACAGACCAATATCGGAGAACGTTACCGAGACCCACTTCTGTACACATAGGCGCCGATTACATTAATATAAAATACCCACGTAACATGGCCGACTGAAGGCGGCCTTACAATAAACAGAATTAAATTGTATTTTAACTCTTTGTAAAATACATTACCATAGAAACTAGAGCGTTATTCAGATATTATGTAGCTATTATTATTTTATTTTTTTATGTAGCTAGTATAGAAAGCTTTGGTATTTTGCTTTAATTAATAGATAGATGTAATAAAATGATGCCAATAAAATAAAATTGGGATCTGGCTGAACGGTTTGCATAAATAAATTATTTATTATAATATTTTATTATTGATTTCATACAAATAAAAGAGAACATAAATCCTCCTTTGAACAATATTTTAGAAGCTGGCGGAAAATCTTGAACAAAATGTTGGCAACGCCATTAGAATAAACAAAAACATTTTTTTTTCTTTTGCGGCATATGGCAACTTTATGCATTACAATCAGCCAATTTTATTAGACTTTTTTCCAATATGATGTCGATGAGTTTGTCTTAGTACTGCAAGAAAATGTCATAATGTGAAAAAATATTTTTTAAATAAATTATTAACTGGCTTAAAATTATTTAAGAACGCATAATATATTTCTGTGTCAAATAGTTCGATTGGCACTAGCTGGAATTCCCTAAAATACGGATGACGCCAATAGATAAATTAAATAAAAAAACCTTTATTTTTCTTTGTGGCAATTTTGGAATTGTTTGCATGACAATCAGCCAGTAGTAGCCGGTTGTTTTTATTGGGTCATTCATAATACTCCAAAATGATTATTTTATTTTTAATAACCAACTCTATATTCAATCTGTGAATGTATCAATCTAATATCTCATTGTCTATGAAAAAGTTCATCAATCAATCAATCATCAACAGCCGGAAGACGTCCACTGCTGGACAAAGGCCTCCCCCTTAGCCCTCCACGTCGAACGACAACTCGCCACCCGCATCCACTGGCTCCCCGCAACTCTGGCGATGTCGTCGGTCCACCTAGCGGGAGGCCTGCCCACGCTTCGTCTTCCGGAAAATTTTAAATGTAAAAAGTTCATGAATGATGGAAAATGGCGCGTTTAATATGCATATAATTAATCAGAATAGAGAACAAAAAGTACAAACATCATAACAAAAGAGCTATTCAGCTTAGAAGTGCAGTTACTCTGCTTCGAAACTAATCTAGCCTTTTATTCTGAAACAATGTGAACAATGTGTTTCGGTCTGAGTCTAGAGTTTGAGCTAACTCACGTAGCATTAGTATGTCTGGCTTTGTTATGAATTGTATTGTATTGTTCTGTCATTAAACGTATTTATATGGCTTTATTTGAGTTATAATTTATTAAATTGTCAACGAAATTTTTACCAATTTCACACTATGTCCTTTGACAAGAATTTTCGAAAAATCGAAAAGAAAAAACGTAGTAATTCTTTGCATAACCGAGAATTAAACCATGAGAGATGAAGACCCATTGCTTGGTAGTTACAGCCATTCAACCAACTAGACAGTCTATTTTAGTATAACTTGTAGTACCTCTAGCTATAGGGCGCACATAGCTCTAAAGTAGCATGCTAAAAGGCGTTCTTTGAGAATATTCAATGATGTTAAAAATCAACCGCCTGTTGTATCACAAGCATGCTCGAAATTAGCATGCCATGCTTATTTTGAGCAATATTCCGACACATACCTATGCTAACGAGTGCTCAATAGGGTAGATACATAATTTTTGTTTTAATGTCCATCTGGTAGATTATTTGAAATCATTAGACAAGTATTTTTTATTTTCTTACAGAAACGAATACTTTCAACGACATATTGATTTGAAATGACGTCACTTCTAAGTACCTTTTATATGTAGAAATGACGTTTTAGCTCCCACTCCTAAACTTTGATTCGTTTTATCTACGTATTGTTATATTATACGACGTTATTTTTTCATTATCTAACTTACGAACTAATTAGATTTTTAATTTTTATAATTTGTCATCATCCCTATTGAAGCATGGTTTCGTGCTTGAATTTAGCATATGTATTAGTACAATAACTTCTAGCATTTACCTTTTTTATTGATTAAGCAAAAGTAAAAGTATCGAAGTAATGTATAGGCAAAATTTTTCTTCAAACTCATAATAATATTCTGTTGAAACCTTCAATTAACGAACTCTTTCACAAAATATGACAGCGCGCGGTCTCAATAGACAACTTGTGAATAAGGCGCGCCGGGAGAGAACTAATTAAAATCAATTTAGCCGCAATCTCAGTGGCCTGGTTAGTCAGCCATGTTGTACAGGCTATAGGCTACAGGCTAGCCATTCTAGGTCAGGATAGGACCTGTTGTACCTAGTTTTATAGCATACAATAGCCTACAAAACCCTTATTTATTATATCTAACTTTTACAAGCGTTTGGGATTTCGAATAAAAACTGAAATAGAATAATTTACTAACTATTCTACACTTTTTAAGGGGGGAAAATCATCGAATGACTTCTACAACCTGGGTGAGGCGGGAGGGAGTGTCAGACTCTTACTGACTAAAACCACCCCGTTCTTACTCCTGCACTTCGAGCCGGAGTCCCGGTAACCCGTAACCCGGCTTAGCGCGAGTGATATAGGAAAAAAAGTAGCTTATAGTAAGTAGGTAGGTACTCTACAACCGCTTAATTATCTTCAGCCATCAAAATTAAAGCAAGATAAAAACCAAACTGACTTTTGCAATTATAAATTATATTAGCATAGAATTTAAAAATAAATAAACGATGTGAATCACTAGAGTGTACGTGTTATTTCACTTTTATTAGAGGTATTTTCGAAACCAAAAAGTCTCAACATAACACATTCGTCCGATAAATACTATCAAATAATATATTACTGGCAGTAAACACTGAAATCTTTTAATAGTCTGTTGTTCATATAGAGTTTTATGTCTCTGGTTTGTGCAGACTCGGTATCAGAACGTCTTTTAACGTCCGCCAGACAGTATTGTAGCGCGGGAAAATTGCGTAGCTTTGTCCTAACAACGACTATCATCGTGTCCCATTTCCAGCCAGCTCACATTCCCTTTTACAACCCTCGTTGTATAGTCGTTATATTATTTTAATTTATATGTTCTTAATATTTATTAATGTAACAAAATTACATTCAAAATACGTAGCCTCTATCAGTTTACCGTAAACGTTTCTCTAAAATAAAATCAGTAATTTCATTTTGGTTTTATATCGTAAAAACAATGTCCTTATCATATCCTTACTAATATTATAAATTGGAAAGTAAGTTTGTTTGTTGGTTCCGCTTTCACGCCGTAACTACTAACCCGATTACTTTGATTTTTTGCAGACGTAAAGTTAGAAGTCTCGATTACATAATAGGGTACTTTTTATCCTGGAAAAATTAATATTCCCGAGGGAAAACAAAAGTATTGGTATAGATGGCGCTGTGTGTAGGGGTATATGCCACATAGGCTACTTTTTATCCTTTTGTGACGCGAGCGAAGCCGCGGATAAAAGCTAATTCTAGATAAATTATGATTACTGTATTACATCAGTACTACCAAAATCTGCCTATAGAGCTTTAAATCAAGACTTCTATGACGTCAAATCTCCACATTTCTATTTCGAACAGAAAATCAAGAATTTCTTTATTTGAAATGCAGACCACATAGCGCAGTTCAAATATTGGAACACAGAACAAAGGAAAACTAAAAAAAATGAATTCAAAAAGCCAAACTTTCACACAGTATTGCCGAAAACTAAAATTCGAGAATATTCTATGATTTTACGAATAAAATATTGAAGGTTGCTAGTTAGACGAGTAAACCTCAATCACTGTCATTGTAAAAGTCTTGCTTGTTCAGTGAGACGAGTACTAACTGACATTTACCAAGTTTCCAGCCGTTTTCTAAAACTTAATGTTTGAAGGGACAACTTTTCAGTCTTTGTAAAAGTATCTAATGGATTTGAATGGAGAATGGCATGCCGTCTAGTAGATCTCTAAGAGTAGCGACAGGAGACAGACGCGAACAATGGTTGTTTAAACTCATCAATGCCCGAATACTGAAAGCCTACTCAATTCTACTTTGTACTTAAGTATTGTGGTATCTCTGTCATTTTAAAATAATTTGTAGAGACAGAACGACTTAAAATTAAGTAGCGTTTCAGTATTTCGACATGAAGTACTTAATTGGTGCGCTTTTAACTCGCAACAACAAATTTCTACAATTTATGATTATGACAAACTATAGGTATTAGATTTTACTATATTTTTTTTATCTATAGGTATTCTTGTAGATTTTACTTTATAATATCCTAGATTTTATGTATTTTGACATGTAGTGCAAATATTTGATATTATTCATTAGTATTTTTAGTTTTACATATGTTTATGACATTTTTTTTTCTTATTTTTTTAACTAGCCTATTGGCGTTTTTGTATCTACTGTAAGCTAGTAAGTGCACGGTTTAAATAAATAAATAAAATCCCAGTTTTAATACTTAAATTCCAGGATCTGGACCATTTTAAAATCTTTCATGTTATTTTTAAACGTGTTGTGGTCACACGTTTTTATAAAACGCTGGTAACATAATGAAAGCAATTGTTTGTATCGGAAAAACATTTTTCCTAATATTTTCGGTTCGCAGGTTAAATAAGATCTCTGATGTAGATAGGTCACATTTAAGGGGATACCATTTTTTTGGAAAACAAAGTCATATACATTTTTTAACCTTCTTTGTTTTAAACACAAAGTTCGAATGGGTAATTATGAAACTTTAGTTCGTTAAGTTTATAGGCGCGTAGAAAATTATACATAGACGTCCAAACACCAATTACTACTTTTATTCACAATAAGTATAATTAGAACATATTTCTACGAGCCCCATAGAGGTAAGAGGACCAATAGTTAATGTTGAACATATAAGACCAAGAAATGATAAAAAATTAATATAATTCAAAATCATCATTATGTACCACCGTTAGTTTCCTAACAATAAACATAATTCTCTACCTAACATAATTATCTGCTTAGAAGCAATAATTCTATTAGAATCTTCCCTCTCTCTTCCACACACGTCTACTCTCTTATGTCACCATGTAGTATTTACTCTATGCTTTTAGTTACCCAGTGGGCAGTCACTGGCCAATACATAAGCCATTTATTTACGCTTTATACAACACAGCAGTATTAAATAGGCCATATAGTTGGAGCTTATAATGGCTAGGGTATAAACTAATATTTATATTACTTTGTCAACAATATTGTGATTGGGTTGGGTTGATTACTATCTCCGTGTGCATAAAAAATATTGCATGAAAATTACTTATTTAAAAGCACCTATAGGAATGGGATTGAGACTTATTTATAGTATGTATTTTACATATAAACCTTCCTTAAGAATCAATCTATCTATTAAAAAAAATCGAAACAAAATCCGTTGCGTAGTTTTAAAGATCGAAGCATACAGAGGGACCGACAGACAGCAGATAGTGACTTTGTTTTATACTATTTAGTGATTGACATTAAGAAATAAGAATGTTTATTTGCACGAAGTATGGTAATCACAGGTGATAATGATTATAAAAATAGTCCCAGATTCAACACGTTAATAGATAGCAAGAATATCATGAAGAGCTCTTGTCTTGTTCACATTTTCAAAGCCACAAATATCGTTGAACATATTACTTATGTCACTACATCATTTTTAATACGATGTAGTTTAGACTTAAGTTCCACTTCACCAAAAGCCATTCTGCATCAACTTACATTTGATAAGATATTAATGGGATCTGTAAGTGGGTCAGGATCTGAAAAAGGGATCCCGCGTCACCCATAAACGGGCATTGAAAGGGCGCAAACATTATACAGTTAGGAACAAGTTTTTCCACTTATTTAAATATAAGTATGTGCAAATTTTATAGTTCCTTTGGGGTCTTAGAAATTTAGAAATTGTTAAGTGAGATTGGGTGTTAAACTAAAACACACTGTCTCGGGTCTTGTGTTTGTGGCTGTACATGACAAATAAACCAAATGACAGGTCATATACCTCTACATACATCATAGATATATAAATATAACAACATACATAGATGAAAACAAATCAACGGATGACGTCACAAAATCCTACTCACACATGTGAATATTTAATTTTATTGTTTTTACGGATAGAAAATTTCAACGAACAACTGTTAGGCTGAAAGCTCGACAGACACGATCACCTCTGGTTGGAGGATCCTCTTTTTCTGATCTTAGGGAATTTTACCAACTCATTGTTCCTATAAATGTAAATTCTTGGGTTAACAAAAAATAATAGACGGTTTGATAAAATGCTTACTATTATAACACAAACTCTTAATAATTAGTAAAAGTCGTTGAAAATTCTAAGTAGACACATCTTTGTTAAGACTAAAATGTTTGTTGACGGTTCGTAAAACAAGGGATTTTCAGTCGAGAAGGCTTAGAGAAGCTTATTAATGCCAAAGCAGCTTTTCCATTTAGATAATGAGTCAACCTTGCTGTTTCAAAATGTCACCTTTTTGAGATGTCAATCCCTTTAAAAACTTCTAACAAAGATAAGTAGATGGGTCTTGTATGTGTGTAAAAAATTATACTCTTCAGCTTTTTTAAATGAATGCACCAAGTCGCGCGAATATCCAACCAAATCAAAGTGCAGGTCTTATTAGATTTCTTTTAAGTTTGCGGTATAATCAAGAATCTGGCTATTAGAACTAGGTCAACGAAAAAGATTTTTGAAATCTCGAAATTCGAACACGTTCAAACAGTTAAGGCCAGCTATACATAGGTACAGCACTTAAGCACAATCGATTACGGATGAATGAAAAATGTACAAAAATCCGAGTAGTCTACGAAATTCGTCCAATGAACAACTACGCCGATTTAAAAGCTTTGTGAATAGCGAAATGTTAAAGAGCCGTTTAAAATCGAGCTTCTTTTCGAGGCAGCAACAGATGGCATGACATTATTCAACATTATTCAATGCTGTTTGTTTAACCTTTTCCGAATGTATTTTTTAAAGTCTGTTACTGGCTTTATTCTTTGAAACAGATGTTCAGCAAAAAGTTTTTTGCTCGTGTACCATAGACAGAAGACGGAGGAAAAGTGACGATTTGTTTGTAAATCATTACGTCGGAACGTCAGCTTCGCATGAAATATGGTTCTTTATTTGTTTGCTCAAGATACGACTTAGCTAAGTCAAAGTAAAGGAAAGTTATGAGAATATTAAAATTCTTAATAACCGCCAATTCTTTTAGCTAAAAACAGGTACGAAATTATACTAGGTCTTAAAAATTTTATAAAGTAGACTTTTGAGGATACAAGAGACATTCTTCAACGTTTGGCGGGAAACGATAACAGTCTTGTTTAACACTTGTTTTGCTTTATGGGCAGTTTTATGTAGTGAAGAGGGTCTTGTTGAATACCCATCTTAAGTACATATGTATTCAGCAATTTTGCTATCACATTTTCATTTTCATTCGTCAACAAATTTAACTTTTAATCTGTAAAAACCTGTCACTCCGTCGATGTACTACTTATAGTAAGGTAGCAGAGTACATTTAGAAATAAAATTTTAGCCTATTCTACATTTTACTTATAAAGTAAATCATTTCACGTTCACCCAATAAATTAATTACGTTTCCCAAGTTTCCTTTTACACAAAACACATTATTTTTTAAATCAGTCAGTTACATCGCTTTTAGCAGAGACACATCTTTCATAGTAGCTATCGATTTTTACAAAATATATGTCAAAAAGTATATACCACAAAGGTATTTAAATACTCGCTTTGCGAACAAACGATTCGCGGTCGGATTCACTCGATTTAACTTACTGTAACGAAGTGAGAGTAATGACTCGGTAGCAGGATTAACTACTCTATGGTAATCAGTCACAGAGTAAAAAGAGATTTTAAAATCCATTGCATATATATTAATAGTTTACAGATACAGACGTATTAGTTTTTTCTCGTAATCTTTAATGTAACTGACACAATTTTATATTAAATAGTTTTTTTACCCTTTTGGTCAAATAGAAAAAAAAACATCAAAATAAAACATATTCACTTTTTTAAACACTTAAGTCTTGGCAGAAAAAAAAGTCAATTAGATTCATCATAGTTAGATATCAAAATCCAGAAAATTATGTATTTAGTTACCAATTCTCGGTAAAAGCTTCTTAGAAACGAATCGAGCTGCGTTTTCCCTATATTTTTCTTATGAATTTAACTCGTCGAATACCGGTTTTGTAGACACAATTATAGAACAATAGGTTGCGGTCACCGGTGACCGCTTGGTATTTGACAGTTTAAACGGTAAGATTTAGGTACTCAGTGCGGAAACTGACATCTGGCAGCTTTAACGAGCCATGTAAATATTAAATTTCAGTCAAGGTTGAGTTGTAACCTACTCTAGAGTTGGGCCTTTTTTGTTAGCAAGATATTTATCTGTTTGTAAATAGGTGTTTTACGAAAATGAACTATAATCTAAACGAAAATAAATGCGATTATCCTTTTCATCAACGTGGTTAACATAGCGTCTAAACTATATTTTTTTTATATTAATTTTAATATGTTTGGTAGTATATTTTTTATTAGGTAGACAGATTGCCTTTTGTCCCTTAAAATCTTGATACGATATTCTTGGCTAGACCTATTGTCGAACTTTCGGGTTTTATGAATTCTTGCAGCAACTGTTGTAGATATTTGTTCTACAATCGAGACCGATTACTTCAAGTTACAAAAGACCTTTTTTATCGAGTGTAATCAATCTTCAAGATCTTTTTTAAAGTAATTGGGTTTGATCAAATCAAAGTAAGTACAAAAAGAAAAATCTAAGGACAACGACCTTCGACCATGACTGTAGTTTTCGGCTCCATTAGCGTCGGCTCGGCTTCGATATTTGTTACAATTTCGACAAAAACTATCATTAGTTCTTGCTGTGAATCTTAGCCCAAGCTACACTCTTATGTTGTGGCCATACAAAAAGTCTGGTAGAATGTTTTTTATTTCAGATTCAGAGTGCGTCACAGCCAGACGTTGCGAATTCAAGGAGCAACACTGGCAACACTATAAGACAATAAGGTGGTAACTTCAAATTTACTTCTTTAACTTCTTTTAATAATTAATAAACAGACTTTCTACCGAAGAATTAATGATAGTGGAACGTTGCATGATTTTTAACTTTCTAGTCTTCATACTCAAAACTCCTTCTTTATTATTTTATCAAGCTTCTGCGAATATGAGTAATGAAAAATAAATAATAATAAAGTATTTATGATTCTGTGATCCTGTGAAAGTCAAACACAATGCATTTATTTCAATTAAACCATAATTTGGTACTTTTGAAACGTCAACAAATACAAAATAAATGATAGTCTGTCAGTCAGTCCGTTAGGGAGCTCATTCCAAAATGTAGATTCGAATGGAGAAGAACGAGCATGGAACTCCATTTGAAGTCGTACGACCTCTGAAGTCAGAACAAACATATTGTTTCCATACTTCACATACGTTTACTGTTCTGCAATAAAATCCACTAACAAAAAGTGTGTCCTTTGTCCTGATTTTCTACCTAGGAATAGGAATATGACACCTACATAGTAGTTACATAGTTTTCTTTTAGTTTCCGCCTCGTTTCTCGTCATGGCCAGTGAAGTGCAGTGTACATCGTCATCAATATCATACGACATCCATTATGAAATCGACTACGAGAATCGAGTAGAGTATCGAGTGACCCGTTTTCAACCTCTCGATGCCGCGGCCACCGTGTCCCAGATAGTTACACGACGTCAAAATCCAGTGACATACTAACATGGCGCATATACTGGCCTTAACTATTAATGATACATATGATAGCGATTTTCGTTCAGTTGTGAATGGTAATTGTTGATAGTGTATGGGAGTTGTCAGTTTGTTCCTTAGATACGGGAAGACTAAGATGAATAAGTAATGGTAATCTAGCGAGGCTAAGTCAAAGCATTGGACTTATTGGAGCAAAAGGTTAAGGTGACTGCAGGTCTCCAATAAGGACTTGGATTGATAATCATGACTTTACAGGGTAAGAATTTACAAGGTTCTCTACCACTGTAACTTGTGTAAGGATAATGTAGAATGGCCAGACCAATATCCAAACACGCACCGATACATTAATCGATGCTGTGAAGGGTTTAGTGTAATTTAATTAATCAAACACTTGAAAATGTTCACATAAAAATGTCAGCATGTCCATACAGCTTGATAAATGTTTATTTATTATCGTGAAACCGGTGAAACATGCATCAGGGTCGTCTCGGCCCTCGAGTCAAGTTCACGGTCGTGACGTCACGAAGATAAATGACGGGTAAGGAGGTCAGTGTTTTTCGTTAGCCAGTAACCAGTTCTAAAGAGTTCGATTGCGTCAGAACTTCTTGCCGTGCCCTTTTTAGAAGCACGTAGTACAGGTTGCACGTTTTTTCCCTTTATTGCAATCGAATTTCATAATTGCGAACTGATTGTATAGGCAAGGATATTATTTGTAATGATTACAAGAGAAATGATTTTTTTTTGTCAAAAACTTATATAACTTTTTTTAATCTACGATGTCCTTGTTCCTTTCAATTTTCAGATCAGGATAAATTCTATTATTTTCGACGATCGAATAGTTTCTGCTTAGGTATAGGTACCATTGAGTTTAAAAATAACATTTTACCTATCGTAAATGTATATTATGAGATTAGTATACGTATTATAAGTTACAATATCATATCAATAAATTAGTTCATTAGTTCCCATTTCCTAACATTTCCCAGTAGAGCACCTGACAACGCGGGAATTCTCCCGCCAAAGTAGACCGCGTCCATTTTGTCTGTCAATGTTTGATTTTCGATCAGATAAAGTATTTTTATTGAATAAAGAAAAAAAACAATACACGAGGTAAAACCTTCATTCGCATATCGTTTCACAAATGAAGCAGTTTTTAGTACAATGCAGTTATGGAACTAATATCATTAATATATTGAACATTTTCTATTCATATGGACAAATAGGTATATACTTATATTTTACCACAAGTCTTTTAGTCTCGGTTTGGTACATACCAATATACAGGTGTGTTGTTTATGTTGGAAACGCTACCTTCTATGTTGTTTATTCCCTTTTCCCAATGTAACATGAGTAATCAATAAACAATTAAGCAATTTTCCCCGAATGCAAACTTAGCACATACATATTGTGTATTGGACTGTACATGTAATTAGTGAATATATTAAGTAGGTACATTCTCAACATCGTATCTTTATATTAGTCCCACAAATGAAAGTAGCTGTACGCTATAGTAGGTTTATGAATAGCTATTTAATCCGACTATTTATAATACTTAAATAAATATATTATGGGCAATAAACAGGCACTCGAGCAGACAATGAATGAATCTTATCTCGTAAGTACCAAGACATAATACATTAATATACTTATATAATATAATAAGAAACAGGAAGGTATTCGTCAGAGACTTGTTACTAAGGGGTTAATGACCTGTATGCGAAAATTTTCAGTAGAATGATTCGTATCAACATCATCAACATTCCACTATTATGTTCGCTATTTAAAAAGGGTCTGCCAAATATTTTTTTAAACTGAAAAACACAATATTATTTATATTTTTCCTGATTAATGGGAGTCCCCCTTATCAACAATGGTAATTTTGTCCATTCGACTAAAAGGCAGTAAAAACCATAATTTTGATACGATAGTTAATACGTACTAATTGTATAAAGCGGCTGTAATTTTAACTGCAAAGTCATATTATCCAACTAGTGCGGTTCTCACGGTGGCTAAATTATCGATATTAAATTAAACATTTAAAAATAAATATTGTTTATCGACCACATCTATTTATTACTGATAACTTGAATGACCATATTTATATTTTTATTTAATTAAAGTTATCGTTATCGACATAAACACTGGATTTTTCTATTTGATATAATTGTTTTGTAAATAGACAAAGAGAGAGATTACAGACCCAATTGTCGTTTAATAAAGTGTTATTAACGAAATTTATGTATGTCAGTCAGATGCATGAGGAAATAAAAAAAAAATATTGTTGTTGTTTTTCTAGATATTAATTAGTTATTCCTAATAGGGTATTTATGTACTAACTTATTTATCAACATGAATGAGGAGTGACGTGTGGCCACCTCTCTGGAAACTGGCACAAGGAAAAAATACTCCATTCATTTATATTATAGGTACAAATAAGTTTATGATCTACATTCTTATTAAACTACAGCGGTTCAACGGAATATATATTGTACATACATAGCAATAACATTTTTTATGTAAATTATATATTAACTATTTTTGCATTTGTAGTAGATGCCACGTTTAGATTATGTATGTAAAGAATATGTACTTTTTAATGGCAGACCTTAATTAAACGATCGCGTGAAAAAACCTAGAATAAAGAATAAATATTAGAAATCTGTGTAAACCCTTATTAGATATACACGCAGATTGGAAAAATATGGGTCGAATCGAATAATTTTAAAATTAATATGATTACTTAAAGATTCCCTATATTTTAAACAAACTTCAAGTTTTTGAAAGAATTAATGAATTTAGTATGAACGCGCATTTATTCCGATACCAACTGTAAGCCCGAGTATAGTTCGGCTAGAGTGTCTAGTGATGTGATTTGCAGTACATCCCCGCACAGACTATCCAATATAGTCCGGGTTTAGCCCCAGTTCACTCTTAGTATAGAGAGGTTAATAAACTATTCATCCTCGGTCTTTGACGTCGCAAAAGCTCAAGAATGCTATAAAAGCGTACAGAGTTCAGTTCCCTTTTTGGTGTATAAGGATTGAAGTGGACTTCAAGGGAACCGACGAATTGAAATGGTTTAAAAAAAACTAAAATTTAGTATTAATTTTAAAACAAAAAATATATGGGAAAGAGAACGAGTACCGTAATTATCTTCTATACACACACACATATATATATATATATATATATAGGAAGGGTATTTATATACCTTCATTTCCTACTATCCGTCGAGATTACTTTGAAATAGATTCTTTTGCGATAACATAAACATAACATATGGAACATTATACTATTTTTCAAATGTTTTGTAGGCAGTTAGTAAATAATCTCTTTACAATACAGAGGTCATAGTGTAAAATTTTCGGCAAAACCTTACCTTGATACAATAGCAAACGTAGCACCAACAGTTAATCCGAGATTAAAGGCACTCATCCATAGTAAAGACATGGCTATCACTTGCAGATAGCAGATCGACTTCGAATCGATATCGATACCTAAAGCACATTCACTGCACTAGACAAGTTCTGTTCATCCCGTAACACGGCACTTCAATAAATTCGAAATTCGAACCAAAATAAAGTAAAACAAAAACAAAGAAAATAAAAAATGTCTGGTCGTTACTGACAGTTGACTGATATTGACAGATACAGTTTTTAAATTGTTTTTTTTATTGTGACCTGACGACTGTGTTATTCCTATTAAAGTTTGCGAGTAAAAAGTTTCAATATTCGAGTAGCGAGTTCAAACGTTTGTGAACGAGTGGCGTAGTAGTGCTGTCCTGTACAATATAAACCGGAGGTTGCCCCCCGCACTCCCCTATGGTAAACTTTGCGGTTATTTCAACTATAGAGGTAATATGATGCAATTTGCTGCATCTGGCTATATGAGTTTCTTGTAAATGTTTCAGTAAAACGGTATTGTTGGGGTCATGAATACTTACAATATCAATAATATAATATGTTTAGATATGTCAATAATTTTAATCGATTTCGTAATAATTAAACTGAAAACACTATCTAAGTCTTTCTTTACGTTACTGAAAATATCGAAATCTAACACAATCGAAGCTCCTTAGCCCGAGATAAAGATTGATTGCAAACAAATAAGACTGAGAGTTTTAGGACAAAACATTGTTTACAAAAATGAAACAGCTAATAGAAATACTGATATTAAATCAAGTAATATGTAGGTCAACAGTTGTTACGCAATATTTTCTGACGATAACTTATTAGTACAGGGAAGTGGCATACGTCACATATTCGTATAGATCAACTAGAATATGTTTAATAACCCAATTGTTTTGTCCATTTCAGCTACTAACAACTAAAAACTACCGCAAAGTTAAAATTCGACGGTGCATTAATCTGCCGTCACCACTCGACACTGGCAGTATAGTCGACAACATCGTGTTGGAGACTCTGTTGCCAAAGGAATGAAAAAAAAAACTAGATACGTAATTTAAACTAGAGTAGGTACCTAAATGGATGATAAATTTTCTTGCATAAAAGTTTATCTTTTAATAAAGATTAAAGAAATTAATTAAATTATTAGATTAATAAAATAAATTAAATATTAATTATTAAATTAATCTTATTAGATTAAGTTACTATGATTTTTGTAAGTAAAGTTAACACAACACATCACTTTGCTTATTCATACTGATATAATTCTTTTATAAACTGGGTTTAAAAAAACCGTTTTTACGCCTCTCGTTTTTTTAGGTCGGTTAATTAATATTCTAAAAACTCCCAAGTGTAACAAACACTTTTCTGAAAATCGCCTCACAGTCGGATCAGCCAATCATAATCGTGCACAAACATACAAACTGAGAACCTCCTTCTTTTTTGAAGTCGTTTAAAAATCGAAACATTTCAATATTTTACGCAAATTAAGTATTAATAGTTTACACCTTCATCACTGATTATTCGTAAGTTAAACAAATTATTATGCATTAACTTAGCTAGGCAATTATTATTGAATACAAAGTATTTATTCACTATTGATCCGAGTCTTATTCGATGTTAGAAAATAAGGAGTATTTGGACACTTCTTAATACTATGGCACAAATAAGAACACTGGCGAAATTATGTCAACCTGTTTTTAAATCACCTTTGCATAATGCATTGAGGAAAAGCATACTCCAGTGTTTACGTTAAAAAAACTGAACGCGGGAAAAGTATGAAAAATAAAATATAATGTATCAAAATACGAACATAATTATGTTGAAAGATTTTATTTATAATCTTGGAAATCCCAGCCGGCGTTTGAAAGTGCATGCCACCCGTGTAATCATGCGCGTTAACAAGGAAAATATCTGAAAATATTAACAATATTTTTGGATCTCGAACGAGTAGAGAAGCACGTTTTTAATGTAACATCTACTTTTCATTAGTTTCGCGTCCCACGACATAAAAGGTGAGTCTATTGTATGCTGATGCCGATTCGGAGTTGCGGAGAACCTAACGGGTTACCGAGGCTCCGGCTCGACGTGCAGGAGAAGGAACGGGGTGGTTTTTTGTCAGTAAGAGTCTGACACTCCCTCCCGCCTCACCCAGGCGGAAGCAGGCTTTAGATGATTTCGCCCCCTTCTGGAACTTTAGTAAATACCAAAAAGTAGATAAACTCCCAATAATTCTTTGCTCAACCTGCGAGTCGTCTCGAGACGTGATGGTTAGCAGTTGCTTACTTCGCTTAATATGGCGTTGCGGCTACTTAGTCAAAGAAGGCAATTTTCCTCCACCTAGCTGGTAATATATTTTAATTAGTATGTGACGAAGCCAAAGGTGTAGGAAAACTTGGGAGGAAAGGAAAATGTATACTGATAGGAACGAAACTTGGATGTAAAGACAAACTTTTGTTTTATTATTTATCTAATCTATCGGCTTATGGTCGTTTATCTTGCTTAGACCTCTGTCGACTTTCTCGAAGGAATTAGAGTTGTACATTTTTTTTACTTCGTTGTCCCTTCTTATACTGTATATGAATGTATAGATTTGTTTGTTTATTATTCTTTCAAAAACTACTTAAAACGAATCTCTTTGGTACAGAGATACATAAGATTAAAGGCTAAAATCGTAAGCAAAAGCCAATAATATGTATCTGTCAACTAAAAATCGCGGGTTACTCACGTGAATATACTACGCAGCATATATATATATATACGCAGTAGGCTGCGCGACATTGCGACCGCGCACGCTGCTCATGAGGAAGAACCCCTCTGTGGGGCGAAACCAGTAGAGCTTTTCTCAGTAATTCACGTGAGTAACCCGCGATTTCAGTTAATTTAGTATGTCTCACGTTAATTATTATAAAAATGTGTATCTGTATTTAGTAGAAATATATATAGTTAGAGTTTCGATTTTATTTATTAAACATACTACCTACGTACCCTACTACCTATAATTGTTGATACAGATTTCAACCATTTTGTATCTGTGCCAGTCGAATTAAAGTAGCAACAATGAATGTTCTTTATGTCTAAAATTAATTTGACCTTATCTTGAAGTCTAGGTTGGCCTCTCACTGGTTTTATATCATTCAATTTGCTTTAATGGTATGTTTAGTGAAAGTATAGTAATCTAAGTTAGTATGTACCTATTGACTTTATTCTATTGCTAGCAGACTCAACAGTGAACCGTTGTTCTATAAAAAATTGCAGAGATTTTTTCGCAACGTGTTGATGGGAACAGCTGCAATTTGCATGGTGCATGTTTTCAATGGTTAGCGAATTACACAAATAACCCGATATTAAAAAACACAAAATCTTCCTTTTCGTCGGCGATTGAAAACATTTTATGCATTCTTTATTACTGTATTACCTATACTGAGTTGCGTAATGGTCCAAACATAGGAAAGAGAAGGGTATAACCTGGGCGTCTTCAAGACCCGAGAGAATAGGTTGCTTATGTGTCAAGATGCTCCATTGTAGACCAAATCATTGCTTATCACCCGGCGAGATAAAGGTCAAACGTCGGCCCATCACATATATAAAAAAAGGATGAGACGTATTCTCCTCGAATTAGACAGGTACGTATACTTTTTTATTAATAACCAACTATTTAATATAGACGCATTATTACAATAGTAAAATTTTCATAATGTTAACTCAAATCCCAATAGATTTAAAAATATATACAAACAGACGGTCTGACAATATTCTACATGTAAGTTTATTAACTAAAAATTACAATAAGCCTATGTCATTCATTACAGGCGCGCAATACTACTGAGAATAAGTTAATTGAAGTAGTTTCGGTTACTGTATGAGTCAGGTCGTTTTACAAGTCATATCGTCAAGCATCGTTTTGAAAGGGTAGCTAAATAGAGTATTAGATATATAGCACGAATGGGAACTTGTGAGATCTGAGGGCTTAGTACTAGTTTCTATATTCGACGCTGTGATTGGTTGCTTCATTGGAGCCATCCAATCAGAGCGCCGAATGTGGTCTCATTTTGGTTACATTAAAATAAAATCGTACTAAGGTCTCTGATAGGACAGAATGGAAGGGAAAATACATTGCTGAATAAATGTTTTTTCTTTCTTTCTTTCTTTCTTTCATTATAGATACAACAAGACCACAAGCAGTTCCTCTGTGACTCGAAACTAGTAGAGCTTTTCTCTTTCAGTATATTTACGTGAGTCAATCGTTATTTTTAGTCGAGATCACAAGCAAATAAGGATAAGGATATGCAGACGAAAATATGGATAGCGAATACAGAAGGATTTATTATAGGAAAAGATATTAAAACAATATCCTTTTTATAACAACCGTAACTACAAACTTCCTCTTTTTAACAAAAACAGTTAATTGGTGAAAAGGTCAAAATCATAAGGGCAATGAACTTGAAGTTATTAATAGCGGCTTGACTTCTGACATGATAATGTTCACAAGAAAAAGGTGAAGTTATTTTTAAAATCTACAAAGTTGACAAAAAGCTTTTATGATGATGAGAAAAAGAATAAAATTATTCTGGTTTATAAATAGTTTGTTAACATTAATATCATACCTATCTATACTAACAAATCATTTGATTTCTCTTACGACATTCCGCTATGCACCATAACTTGCATGGGCCTGCGGACGGCGAGCATGGGTAGCTCGCCGCCCGACCAGAACCAGACACGAGCGTACGGCGCGTCGCGTTCTCCGCGCGCCTCAAAAATCAGACCACCACGGGTGGGGCCCAATAGGGCTGATGCTGATACGGAGCCGCGGAGGGCTTAACGGGGGTTGCCGGGGCTCCGCCTCGAAGCGCAGGAGTAAAAACGAGGTGGTTTTTAGTCAGTAAGAGTTTGTCACTAAGGCGTCATTCGATGATTATCCCACCTTTAAAAAAATTGTACCATAACTTGGCCCATTGATAAGTACATCTCCGTCAAGGGCATCACTTGGGACAATTAAAGACAAGAGGTTATTCCAACTTACAGCTATAACACTTTCCTCAAAAACTCAACATATTTTACTCCTTACTCCTTTTGAGTGTTTAAAATTCTACTCTTGAGTCCAATATGCGACCACTAGACTGCCTTAAGTAACGGCACAGCAACAAAAAGCTTTTAAAAACCATATTAAACAAAATGTCAAGTGCATTTGAAGGGCAGGTGTTCTCATTCCTCAGTCATTAAGGTACGGACGGAAGGTACTCGGGGCAGAATAAATTTCCGGGACATGATTCAGTTTTCCGGGACAGGCTTTATGCGTACCAAGATGAATACAAATGTCCGTTGTCTGCTTGTTTCCGTGCTCTGAAATGGTTTGAGAATAATGTGTATCTGCTGTTGTATGCTATTCTTTTTTGTAGATAAGTATCTTTAGTTTGGTAGTTTTTGCATGGGATAAAAATGAGTAAGTTTGTATGTACCTATGTATATATTAAGTGTGGGAGAGCCATGCTTCGGCACGAATGGGCCGGCTCGACCTCGACTCAATAAACCACATAGTGACTGTCTGTCGTGGACAGAGAATTGGAATCCGAGCTCGGATAATTTACTTAACCAGACTCCAAACCTAATTGCTACGGATCGATGATCATGAACTTGTCGCTTGAAAGTAAGGGGTGACGATATTACCATGTTTAATTTTGGACCTTTTTCCACTGAAATAAAGAACATTTTTCTTATGACATGGTATCTATATGATATTTATATCGTCATACTTCATTTGACCAGTCTTTCTTGAGGAAATCCTCATTAATATTTACTATGTAATAATGACATGATGAGGTATAATATAAAATTCAATGATCCGGAAAATGTATTAAATTTGCTTCATGTTTTGACAAGGACGTTTTTTTACATTTGGAATACAACCAACCTCTTTACTGTTCCAGAGAATAAAAATTCTATAAGAAAACGCGGGAAATGTCACAGATTATAATAACTATTGAGCAATAAACCTCTATGGTTGGAACTACTATTATTTATGGTAAGTACAGTAACAACGCTGGCACCTTTCGTTGCACTTTTAGTACAAAAGCCGACTAGTGGTCTACGTGATCCATTGCACGTTTGCATCGGGTACTGGAAGCAGCGAAAGTGGTTAGTAACTTTTAAATGATGGGTGTATGAGCAAAATATTTATTAGGTACCTATGGTTCGATGACTATGATCACATGGCGGATAGTTAAATGATTAAACTATAATAACGATATCGTAATGAGTTTTTATACTCGAATGTTTTTCTATAAACAGAATAATATTCACGATTAGTTAAGCAGCATAATCTATAAAGAATTTCGTTATTAAAAAAATATTAATAATTGTTTTACAGTTATTTGAAAATGGAATGCACTTCTTAACTTTAATTCTACCCAAATACTGCTCGTACCTATTCAGCACAGATAAGACAAAAAAAAGTGCAGCTCCATTAGGTTACTGAAAACAACATTGAAAATTCATACAAAATAATTCAGATTTAAATAAAATCTTCATTGCAAACTGTACCTACATCAGGTCACTGACTTTCAAGATATGTTTTTTACAGGATATCGGGAACTCTCTCATATGACGCATGCGCAAAAACTACATTCTGGTTTTACCACGGAGATTCAGTCAGCGGGTTTATTTGCATTGATAACACTTGATTATTCTTCTATTTATTGTAGGCATTTAATAATCGTAGTAAAATAGATAACGAAGTTTAGTAACTTACAAGTACACAAGTACTTGTGCTTGTACCGTTCAATGTAGGTACCTATATTTAAATATGTATTGTAGATTTTTAAATATGAGTACCTAATTTGAGATAAATACAACGGTTGGTAAGCAATTATCGTCTTTTAAAATAGTTAATACGTATATATGTAAGTTAAAAGTCTCAATATCATTGACTTAGTCTTCTGTACGCCTACGATTTGTTATTTTTTTACTCAAAGAATTAAAAATTGAAAGATCTGGTTCACAACGTATTTTTCACATCATATTTCTAACTTTATTACTTTTAGATTAGAATTAAAAGTCAAGTTAACAAATTTGATCAATTGAGGAATGTTCTTATGTTGGCATCCGTACCTGAATACAATAGTCTACCTAGCTAGATATAGTATTCGTATCACAAGACCTAATCTCCTTTAGTGTATACTGTTCCTTATAGAGAGGTACTATTGGAACTTTACCTACAAACCTATATCATTGACAGTTACTCTAGCTAGTCTATAGCCTGCCTAGGTCATTTAGTACCTACTTATAGCAAGGGAAGGTCTGTCGTTATGTTTACACTATATTGTTATTCTAGGCATTACTGTAAGTATTTCCTAGGTTCTAGGGTTTAAAGTAATATATTTATTGGTTAAGTAAAGGCAAATAATAAAATAAGTTATGGAACTATCAGTACTTGAGTAGATTTCCATACGATGAAATGTATTAAGGTGCTCCCCCAATGGGAGTATTCGCGTGTAATGTAACGTTACAGATCTGAGCACTACACCAGTGAAGGAGGAGAACCGAGCCTTACAATGCGCACCTTGTAATGATACAATGTGTAATATCTTGATACAACTTGTAACATCAATGTCTGACATCTTGCTATAAAATGCTCAACGTCGAATCTATAATGTTACATTACACGTGAATGCTCGCGGTGAGGGAGCACTTTTAGATTTATCTACTTATAAAATGAATAAGTAGGCATTACACAACTGAAACAAATAGTTACAGCTAGATATTTTTCTGTTAATTAAATAAACTTTATTTGTAACAAAATTTGTTTGGTATAAAGTAAATAATACATATTCAAAAGATTCTGATGATGAACCGAAAGAGGTATGTAGGAATCGTAGCAATTGGTGTTCCATAGTCTCTGCCTACCCCCATGGGAGACAGGCGAGAAGTTATGTTATGTAAAAAGGTACTAAATAATATTTCAAAACTTTAAAAAATGTAATTGACGCGGATGAAGCCATGAAGCTGTAGGTAACCTCGATAGGCGACCGTACAGTTTTCTGCGAAACTAATTTAATTATTTCCTTATTTAATCGTAATTACAGTAAAAAAATACGCATAGCCTGATGTATGTACAATCGCAAAGTCAACGCCATTTACCGAGAAGAGTTTTATTGAGTACAGATTTTGTGAGTTTCTCTAAAAATTTGAGTCATGGCTGGAGCCGAACGTCAGTACTTTACATAGATCGACTACCACCCGTCCCTTGTCGCGGAGAACCTAACAGGTTACCGGGGCTCCGGCTCGAAGCGCAGGAGTAGGAACGGGGTGGTTTAGTCAGTAAGAGTCTGACACTAAGGCGGGAGCAGCCATTCGATGATTTTCCGCCCTTAAAAAAAACCCGTCATTTACTACCCTTCAAGTGATATTTCCCTAATACTTAATATACATACACATTATTCACATTTTGTTTTTTATTCTTAATACGTTGACGTTTGATCTTCTGGTCGCTGTACCGAAACACGTACACGTGTTTAAGGCATGTATCACCGTTGTCAACTGTACATTACTTCCACCGTAGCGCACTTTGTTTCCTGGCTGCAAGTCGACCTATACATAACCAGTTTAATTTGATCTCACTTTGTATCATTTTTCCAAGAATTAAACGGGCAGTTTATACTGGTGTAGTAATCTCATGATGTATGCACGTGCGATTGAACACGAGAGATGACCTTAATCTATTAACATTAACGCACTTGTCGGTTATAGAAACTAGTTGTTTAAATTGATAGTCATCTATCAATGTTGCACCAACACCCAATGTTGGAGCCAAGGTTAATCACGCATAGAGAAAGTATATGGCCAACCTTTACCTTTCTGGCATGTTTTTGGAGAATATTGGATGCAAATATTTCTTCTAATGAAGACTGAATGTAAAAATGTGACTTAATGCTAAATTTGATTAATTGAAACTTTTTTAAAACGCAAACGTCAATAAATCCTACAATAAAGAACATCAGAAAATAAATTAAATTTTTGCCAGGCTATACATAACATACATAACATCACGCCTTTTATCCCCGAAAGGGTAGGCAGAGGTGCACATTCTACCACAATACAATGTAACACCCACTTTTCACTAGTTGTTATGAGTCCCATGTAATAGGGGGTGAGCCTATTGCCATATACCGGGCACATTTCCAGACTCCGTGCTACTACTGAGAATTTTAAAAAACCCAGTAATACTTTGCCCGACCCGGGAATCGAACCCGAGACCCCTTGCCCGGCAGTCGCACTTGCGACTACTCGGCCAACGAGGCAGTCTATATAATGGTAAATGGATTTTTTACCAGCAAAAAGACCTGCAAAGAATGTTTTAATCACAGATTTCGTCAAAGAGATGGCATTTTATTGATAAATACCTATTGGTTTTCATTAATATCTGCCCTAAGCCAATTTCATTTAAAACTTTAGGCTGTGATTTTATTTATTAACACTTCTGTATAACGAACATACGATGGCGGACTTAATGCCGGGTGGCATTCTCTAACAGTCAATCATGGGGTGATGCAGAGATGTGCAACAGTAGGTGTAATAGGTATAATGGTTTATGTGATGCATAACTGTAAATACATACATATATCCGTATATATAGGTATAATGTAAATTACATAAGATACATTATCAATATTACTAAATAACAATACTATAAAAGATAATAAATAAATTGGAAATAACATAACTACTACTACTAATAACTATACATATATATATATAATTATATATATTTATACATATATATTAAATACAATAGCCAAAATGATAAATTAAGTACGTGATGCGGCTGTCTGTTCCCTCTGCAATAGTTCACGAACCTTAACTTTAAAACTAAGCCGGCTGGTTGCCGTCCTGACATCCGTGGGTAGCGCATTCCACAGCAGAATGGATTGGACAAAGAATGAAGAGTGAAGGAAGTCGGTCCGGTGCGTGGGACATTGTAGAAGAAGATTATTAGTGGAACGAAGATACTTGCTGTGGTTTGCACTTATGAACTGAAAATAGGAGGATAGATAGCTAGGAGAAGTGGGGGAATAAAGAAGAGAGAATAAAGTGGTTAACGCCCGTTGTTTCCTGCGTTGACGTATGGGCAACCACTTTAGTTGCAACCGATATGCAGAGACATGGTCGTATTTGCGCAGGTTAAAAACGAATCGAATGCAGTTATTTAGAAGGCGGTCAAGTTTATTGAGGAGATCTGCATTCAGGTCGTAGTAACACACATCAGCGTAATCAATTATGGGGAAAACCAAGGACTGAACAAGCATCGCCTTGGTCGACGACGGAAGGAAGTTTTTTAACCGATACAGGGCTCGCAACGTCCCCGTGACTCGCTGACAGACACTAGTAACATGAGCACGCCAGGTTAAGTTGCCGTCGATGTGCAACCCAAGATTTTTGACATCACCACTAAATGGAATGACCGCACCGTCAAACCGGACTGGCGGTACCGTTGCACTGTTAACCTTGCACAAAGTGCGGGAGCTACCTACTATTATCGCCTGACACTTACTAGGGTTGACATTAATGCCAAATTTCCCAGACCAGTTAGATATGGCAGTCAAGTCCGCGTTCACCTTCGCAACTGCATCAGGTAAGTCCTCAATCTTGACTTGACAGTACAATTGCAGGTCGTCGGCATACAGATGGTACGCACACTGAAGTTCGGAAGTGATAAGGTTTATGAAGATGGAGAATAGAAGAGGAGAGAGAATTCCGCCTTGAGGAACCCCAGCTTCTAAACGGCACCAGTTCGACGAAGCCTCACCAACCTGGACCAATTGCTGACGTTCCCGAAGATAAGATGAAAACCAATCCAGTGCACCATCAGAGACCGAAAGATTGGATAGGATAGCTAGCAAAATGTCATGATTGACCATGTTGAAGGCATTCGAAAAGTCCACCAAAACCAATACTGTGATCCTGGTGTCCTCCATCCCTGCCTTCACATCGCCAATCACTTTAAGGAGAGCGGTTACAGTACTGTGCCCGGGCCTGAATCCGGATTGCAATGGACTTATAAGCGAGTTACTGTATATGTAGTCAGCAAGTTGCTTATGGACACAGGCCTCGAGCACCTTTGACAGGAAGGGAAGAATTGATATAGGACGGAAGTGTGTGGGAAGAGTAGGATTGGTTATCTTAGGAAGAGGACGGACATAGGCCTTACGCCACAAGGATGGGAAGATTTTGGAGTACAGGGAATAGTTAACCATGTGAGTTATGGTTGGGAGGAGAAGATCGAGTATGGTTGTGACCATATACCGCGATATACCGTCACAACCCACCGCCCTGGATTTAATGGAGAGGATGATCTTTCGAATCTCTTCAGGCTGCACCGGGGTGAATCTGAAAGAAGCTAAAGAAGACGAACGCATCAGAGCAGAAATAAAAGATAAAGTTTGCTGTTTAGCAAGAGGATCCAATTTGGACACAGTGGAGAAATGTCGGTTCAGATCATTTAAACCAACAGAATTTGGGAGGTCAGTGTGTTGTGATTTGCCGATACCTAGAGTCCCGAGGAATTTCCAGATATCGGCAGGAGATGAAGAAGAGATGTTATCTAGAATATGTCGGCGTTTAACGTTACGTACCATCTGGTTACACCTATTTCGAGCGTTTTTATAGGCCGCCCAGTTCTCGACAGTGCGATCATTTTTGTGCTTCCGGAACGCGCGGTCTCTGCGCCGCATTGCCATCTGTATGTGTCTGGTCATCCAAGGTGCGGGAGGCCGTTTTAATTTAATTTTCTTCACGGGAGCATGGCGGTCATAGAGCTCAGTCAAAGTTTTGTTAAAAACAGCGACCATGGTATCGACATCTGCAGCCTCCATCAGAGGCCCCCAATCAATACTCGATGCATCCTCTCTAAGTTTTTCACTATCCATCCGTGCAAAACAACGCCTGAACAGAACCCTAGGCCTCACCCTGGGTGGCTTCAGGATATAGGACAGGAAGATCAGGTCATGGTGAGAGAATCCGGGAGCCTCATGTTGACCATGAGAAGAAACTAGTGAGGGATTGGATGTGACTATCAGATCGAGCCATGAGTCCTCACCGACAGTGTTGTGATGAGTGGGTTGGAGTGGTAGTAGATGAAGACAGGCTGACTCGATCAGATGCCGAAGCCTACAGGAACGAAAAGAGTTGTGGTCAAGGAGATTGGTGTTGAAATCACCCATGATTACGTGATGTGCATACTCCGAACCCAGAGATTCTAGTACTGATTCGAATTCAGTGAAATAGTCGACTGAGGGCGGACAGTAAAATACACCAATAACGATTTTCACCCCCTGGACACAAACCTCAAGTAGCAAGTACTCCGCAGGACAGTTTTGGGGAGATGATGAAATAACTCTGTAAGCTAATTCACCGCGGAGGTAAATGGCCACGCCCCCCCCTCTACCGTTAATGCGGTCATTCCGGATGAGCACATATCCAGCTAAGGGGTAGGTGGTAGATAAGAGATGAGGCTTGAGCCAGGTTTCGGATATCAGGACGGCATGCACATTGCTATTATTAAACGGTTCGTAGAGGTCGCTGTAGTGACTGGTAACACTCTGAGCATTAATATGACAAACATTTAACAGACGGTTGTTCTTGGCAGAAAACTGGTTTTGAAGGAAGTCACCCAGAGTGTCACCAAAAGAGCAAAAACTACAAATAGAGGAACCATCATCAGACGCAGACGCAAAAGAATCAATATCAGACATGTCATAAATATATATTATAAAATAATAAATTACAAAAATATATAAATATAATAGTTATGTATGTACATTTTTTGATAAATACCACAGCAGATGCCAGTTACTACTCACGTGCAGCTCTGCACCACCCGCCAGCCAACATCAAAACAAAACAAAATTCAGGGTACATGAAAACATAACAAAGTACATGTATAAAAAAAAATCAAACATTAAAACATAATCTATGGTTAAAAGAAAAAATAAAAAATAATAATGAACAGAAAAAGATAAAATTTTTGTTTCTGAACGCAGCCGTTCACTGTCGAGTTGACAGCGGACAGAGTGACAGTGACAGGACAGATTCGTTCAGATGAATTGACAGCTCAAAAGTCAAAATACAACAACCCACATTATTTTATAGTAAATTAGAAGTAATAAAGTTAAAAGTCATTAAAACGAACCAAAAGAACAAAGAACAAATAATTACGAGAGTTGTGGGTAGAGGAGGCTAACTGATATCCACAAGATTAAATAATAAAACATGAAAAGAATATGGTAAGTTGAACACAGGATAGAAAGAACATTACATATATAATAGCATTGAGTAGGAGTGAGAACCTTATTCATGTGCGACTTCCAGGTTCCCATCACTCGCCTCCCCACCGCGCCCGTTTGCAGGCTGTGCGACACTCGACTGACCCGCCGCCTTGGGATAACTTGGGAGCGTTTTTGAAAACTATTGAGCGTCCACGATCACTTTCGGGTGTACTCGATTACTTTCGAGAGTTGTGGTATAGTCACTCGAAAACTATCAAGCGTCCTCGATCGCTTTCGAGGGTCACTCGAAAACTATCGAGCGTCCTCGATCACTTTCGGGTGTACTCGATTACTTTCGAGAGTTACTAGATCACTTTCGAGCATCATTGATCGATCTTGAGCGTCCTCGAAAACTATCGCGCGTCCTCGATCACACTCCAGTGTCCTAGATCACTTTCGAGACTCGATCAGTTTCGAGCGACCTCGAAACCTATCGAGCGTCCTCGATCACTTTCGAGCGTCCTTGAAAACTATCGAGCGTCCTCGATCACACTCCAGCGTCCTAGATCACTTTCGAGAGTCCTCGATCAGTTTCGAGCGACCTCGGAACCTATCGAGCGTCCTCGAAAACTATCGAGCGTCCTCGAAAACTATCGAGCGTCCTCGAAATCTATCGAGCGTCCTCGATCAGTTTCGAGCGTCCTCGAAAACTATCGAGCGTCCTCGAAAACTATCGAGGGCCCTCGAAAGCTATCGAGCGTTCTCGATCACTTTCGAGCGTCCTCGATCAGTTTCGAGCGTCCTCGATCAGTTTCGAGCGTCAACGATCACTTTCGAGCGTCCTCGATTAGATTCGAAAGTCCTCGAAAACTATCGAGCGTCCTCGAAATCTATCGAGCGTCCTCGAAATCTATCGAGCGTCCTCGAAATCTATCGAGCGTCCTCGAAATCTATCGAGCGTCCTCGATCACTTTCGAGCGTCCTCGATTAGATTCGAAAGTCCTCGAAAACTATCGAGGGTCCTCGAAAGCCATCGAGCGTTCTCGATAACTTTCGAGCGTCCTCGATCACTTTCGAGCGCCCTCGATCACTTTCGAGCGTCCTTGAAAACTATCGAGCGTCCTCGATCACACTCCAGCGTCCTAGATCACTTTCGAGAGTCCTCGATCAGTTTCGAGCGACCTCGAAACCTATCGAGTGTCCTCGATCACTTTCGAGCGTCCTCGATAACTTTCGAGCGTCCTTGAAAACTATCGAGCGTCCTCGATCACACTCCAGCGTCCTAGATCACTTTCGAGAGTCCTCGATCAGTTTCGAGCGACCTCGAAACCTATCGAGCGTCCTCGAAAACTATCGAGGGCCCTCGAAAGCTATCGAGCGTTCTCGATCACTTTCAAGCGTCCTCGATCAGTTTCGAGCGTCCTCGAAAACTATCGAGGGCCCTCGAAAGCTATCGAGCGTTCTCGATCACTTTCGAGCATCCTCGATCACTTTCGATCGTCCTCGATCACTTTCGAGCGTCCTCGATCACTTTCGAGAGTTACTCAAAATCTATCGAGTGTCCTCGATTACTTTCTGGACTTAATCGAAATCTATCGAGTATTTTCTTACATTTTCAAGATATCTCTGCCGCAGGAGACGCTTTTGGTGTAGTATCGCGTCGCCTTCTCCGCCACCGTAAGCGCGAGTCTGCGGACGGCAAGCAAGGATCACCTGACATGTAGCAGACCTGAGCGTACGGCGCGTCGTGTAAAATGCAGGTCTCAAAGAGTTATTACTTCATCAGACACCACAGACGGACCCACCAGGATTGTTGCCTTGCTGGATGGTAGGCTGTCATTATGGGTATTGGGGCCCTGACTTTGAGCAAGTATTGGAGGGAATGGGGTGGTTTTTCGTTAGTAAGAGTTGTAGGAGTCACTTCGTCAAGAGTAATTTGAGGACTTTTTACCCAAACTACAAAAAGGGGGGCGGCATAATCTGTATTTGCACGCGGGCGCTCGAATGCTAGCGGCGGGCGTGCTGAGTAGGTATAAAATTAATTCAAGCTTTCAGAGGTGTGCGTCTTTGAAATGTGTGTAAATGACTACATTGCGTTCCAGTAACAAATTCCCTCGAGCTTTATGTTAATGTGAAGTATAATTTATACATAGTACAAAAACAGTTATTAGGTACAGTAAGTCAGTATTGTTTGTTCACTAATTATCAACGAGTACATTGTCAACTTGTGTTTGTGTGTGATTTTGTCTGTAGTGTGACGTACAACATTAAGTAGTTATTTAGTCATCAACAGCCTATAAGCCCACTGCTGAGCAAAGCCTCTTCTCACACGGCAAAGGTTTGAGCATTACCTAATCACCACTCGCTCTTTGCGGGTTGCTGATTTGAAACTTACTAGAAATTATAAGCCCAGGTTTTGTCACCATGTTTTCCTTCATCGTTTGTCAGTGGTGTCTAAGTAATCTTAGAAAGTACATATAACTCGGAAAAAGTCACATTGGTACTAAAGTTATAAGACCACTTTTGAAAATTCCGTGGTATTAACAAATTCAAGAAGACATCTGCAAAGAAGTCGGTTAAAATGCTTGATATTTCATCGTGTTACTTGAAAATTGCCTACGAAACAAAGAAAATATTTTGGAGCAATGTTGTGTTAATTTAACAGCGTAATAAATAAGCGAATATATTCTATTCTATTCTATTCAGTACATACATGTTATTTATTATTGAAAAGTAAACGATGAAAGATGCTAATCACAAATTCTGATAATTTCAACAAATTATTATAACTTTTTAACCTATGGATGCTCTTTTTAACCTATGGATTAAAAAGTTTTAGGTGGCTACCTACTTATTACAAACAAACATAATGAGATATTGTTCCTTCGTATGCGTATCCAAACAAACGGAAGTAGGAAGTGTCAAGATTACACGATGCGGGTTTGACAGGTGTCAGATCGGAAAAATCCCAAACAATGTTGATGGTCAAGGAAATATGAAGCAGGTTCGATTTTGTATGAGTTAGTCGACAAGGATGGAAGAAAAAATCCTAAACCAAAAGTAGTCATAAGGAACATACCAATTTACTTTTTCATGCAATAATTTTTTTTCCGACCACGCAGTTTTGTCAAAAATTAAAAAGTAAAAAAAGGATTTTTTATTATTAATGTTCGTTGCGAGAATATAAGCCCAAAATTATTTATTTTTTAAATTATGTTAATTAACTCTGGCTTTAAGCTGTCGAAAATCTAGTACATGCCATTAAGTTTGGAATAAAAAAATTGTTTTTTTTTTATTAAAAGCCACACGAAATGTTGATTGCCAGCTATTTCCGGGTATTGTAAATTAGTTTTCTTTAAAAAATATTTAATTTAATTTTGCTATTTTATTTATTATAACTTTATCTAAACAATTAACAAAAACATTATATTTTTATAAATATTGGTTAGACGAGTAACGACATCTAGTTACATATTCGTGTCCTATTTTAGTACTACCTTTAAACAACAGATGTCACTGTCTTACATCATAATTTAATTATTGTTTGATAGATGGCGTTGTAGTCAAGAAAGACTTACCAAGGATAGCTCTGAGATGTCCCTCAAGGGTCTGTAATATCGTCATCTTGATTTCTTTGACAGTCTTGCCCAGGAACTGCTCGCAGGCAGTCGTGAGAAGCTCGTCTTCGTTCATAATCTTGCATTGGGCCACACCAGTGACGGTGAGCGGGACTCCCTGTGCCGTTTCCACATATTCGCACATTGGGTTTAGGGTCATCACCTGCAATTAACAATATCTTGAGTTAGCATTTCTACTTTATAAGAAAACTGCGCTTTGATCATGAGTAACGTTTGTAATGGAACTATGTTTTTGTATTTGCCACGGTCGGGTAATTGATATCAAGTAACTAATTTTCGACAGATAAATTAGAAAACGATATACATAGACAAACATAGATTTAGCACCTATATAAGAGTCATTATTATAAATAACCACTGCTCACCTCAAGTGAGATCCTCTGGACATCAGTGACGAGCCACCATGCCCACGCCCAGCCGCCGACAATGGTACGCTTTGTCGTAGAGCCGAAGCACCCTCCTGTAGACAACAAATTAAATAAACATTAGTAAATAATCGAAATACAATAATTTGAATACAATTTTTTTATCAACTATAGCTACTTTAGCGCAGTTTTTCTCGCTCTGCTCAGCACGTAGCGTGATGTTTTATAGCCCATAGCCTTCCTCGATAAATGGACTATGAAACACGAAGACATTAGTGCGTTCAAAACAAACCAACAAACACTCTTCAGCTTTATCTATCTATTTTCTATCCTTCACAATAAAGTATGATATATTATTAAAGAATCAAAGTTATCAATTCTGCGAGAACGAGACACATAAAGGACCAATCTTTTCTTCCATTCTTCAAAAGTAATCAGCAACCATTTACGTAAATGACCTCCGAAATCCGTAGGTATCTAAGTGGGTTTTTGCGAAAAATGTTCTGATATATTGCATAGATTTGTCACACTCATTACATGGTACTCATAAACTGGTGAACAATGGGTGTTAAGTACACGGAACGCGTAATCTATCAAACCATATATATGACAATACATAGTACAACACTAGAACAGTTACTAATGAATATTTTCCCAAAGTAGACTTATAGTTTTTGAGGGGGGAAGTTTATTCTCTCTTAGTCTTCTCTCGCCCAGATGAGGCGAGAAGGAGTGTCAGACTCTTTCAAAACTACCCCGTTCCTAGTCCTGTACTTCTAGCCTGAGCCCTGACAAAGAGCAGTAGACCTAGGGGCATTTAAAAAAAACTTAGGTAACATTACAACACACACTTTTCGTGGACTCTACGACCCTATGATTTGGGTGTAATGAGGCTGGCTGCAAACTCTAATTAGTAACAAAAAGTCAAAACTAAAAAGCAAAAAATAACTATTATTAGTACTGATAGGTTACCCACCCACTGATAGGTAAGAAGTCGGTGCCATAAGTTCCATACAAAATTATTCATTAAAACCTTAACTCGTCGAGTACCAGTTTTGTAGACACAATTATAGAACAATAGGTTGCGGTCACCGGTGACCGCTTGGTGTTTGATAGTTTAATAGAGGTAGGTACCTAATTCACAATTTTGTGGGCATTAAGTTATATCATTATGATATGAGCTTATGGCACCGACTTCTAACCTATCAGTGGGTGGGTAACCTATCAGTACTAATAATAGTTATTTTTTGCTTTTTAGTTTTGACTTTTTGTTTGTTATTAGTTTTTGGTTTTTTGAAGTCGGTTTTTTAAACACAGTTTTTATTTTATTATTTTATCATTTTCAGTGTAAAGCTACATAATTATACCCGTTTTGTTACTTATAATCTACATAGGTGCAAAGTTCTAATCAATACAAATTATACAAGCCCAAGGCAGTTACAGTATACCGTTGAGGAGTTCCCTTAACAATTACACTTCTTCATCATCAGATCCTTAATGACAGCCACACTCTATCTAGGTGTAAAGTTCTCATCAATACAAATTAATGAAGCCCAAACACAAGGTAGTTATATTATAAACCGTTGAGGAGTTCCCTCGACTGTTTGTCGGCTCTATCATCAAGTCGACTCCAGACCCTTATCAAATTGTAGTGTTTAAAAATCGTAATTGAATAAAACATAATAGACGCATTACTCGCCCATAGAATTTTCGAAAGTTCCCCTCGGTTTCCCTAGGATCCCATCATCAGATCCTGACTTCATGGAAATGGGACCATCTCGGGAGTATACCCTTTCAAACAAAACAAGAATTTTGCAAATCGCTTCACGCATCTCAGAGTTATGCGCGTACATACATACAAAAAAAAAAGCAACATACCGGCCGAATGTATAACCTCCTCCTTTTTTGAAGTCGGTTAAAAATGAAAAAACTAAAACTATGGACTTTAGATACTCATAGCACCCACCGTCCTCATTGGCCGAGTGGTTGCAAGTGCGACTGCCGGACAAGGGGTTTCGGGTTCGATTCCCGCATCGGGCAAAGTATTATTGAGTTTAAAAAAAAATCTTCGCTACTACTGAGATTTTTTCACGGAGTCTGAAATTGTGCCTCATAACATAAATAGTGAAAAGTGGGTGTTATATAGTACAGTGGCATTAAGAGCTGGATAAAAGGCGCGATGTTATGTTATGACTTATGTTGTGCATAGCACCTACTTATTACGATATTATGTGTACAATAAACTCCATGGTTCATGGTTGTCTATGCTCGCGATATTGGATGGTTAAATTGGAAAGTATTTCCAAGACCACGTCTTATGTAAGGCTTGTACTACAGTATTATTAATAGGGCGGTAACCTCAGGCGTTCTAACATGGTAGGTAAAGCCACAAACTATACTTCACGGCAAGTACGAACGCAGTCAGTTTCCATTTACCTTGGTTTTTGACCCAAATATATTTATAGTAACTACACATTATCTACTCGATGAAAATCTACCATAACACCATTATTATGAGGTAGGTTTTTCTAGATCAAGTTTACACTGCAGTACTTCAAACACGTGGTTCAAACGAGTTTATGTTCCTGCCACATCCAATTTACCGTTATACGTTCGTCCTTTGCGCTTTCTAATTTTAAATTCCATGTAAGTACTTCTTTCTGTTGATCCTCGAAACTTTGTTTCTATGTTGTTCAAAGATGCACTTACTGCACTGTTTCATTGGTCCCGGTCGTGAATGCGACTGCCGATCAAGAGAGTCTCAGGTTTATAACATAAAGATGCTATTTTAGCAGGCTTTTTATTGCTCAAAGTAGAAAATCTTTAGAGATCACCGGAGGACAGACAAAGGGGACTATCGAAACTATTCTGACTAAAATCACGCCAATATTTGGTTCATTCATTTGTGTAAGCACAATCTTATTTTATTTAATTAAAAAATGTAGATACAGTATATATATGCCGTGCTTACATATTATTTTAATTTAGTGCATGTATCTAGTTATCAACGCCACCTAGCGTCAATTAATTAAATCATTGGCTATGGGCGTTGCGTGGCGAGCGGCATTCTGCCATCGGAGTGACGAGACCTGACTACTAATTGGACAGTTGGATTGACTTGCTATGGAATAATCTAGAATTATTTGATTACAAAATCAAAGAACTGCTTTTTAAAATTGTTGTAATATTATTTTCTTATCAATACGAGAAGCTCTTTAATAATAGTTAATGAACATTGTTAACTATATATAACTTTGTAAGCATTGTGAAACATTATAATTTTAACTCTATTTCAGAAGGATAAGGTTGAAAATTCATAAAAGAAGTGTAGTGACCAATTTCTGGTGTTACCAATATTGCCTAGGCCCTGAACTGTATGATTAATTGGGTATCGAGTTAAATATTATGCATTTCACAGTCAGTCAGTCGCCAGTCAGTTAATTATGTAATTATACAATTATGATGTATGTAGATAATGATACAACTTCAGATACACATGACATGATTCCTTCTTCAACAGTCCTTGAAGAAATGAAGTGATATCCTACACAATGCTTCTACTTACGTAGAAACGAAACTATAACAAGCACCACACATATATCCTAATGAATATAACTTAAGCACAATAGTAAGTTTGTTTATTTGTTTATCATCAACAGCCTATAAAATGCCCACTGCTGAGCAAAGCATCTTCTCACACGGAGAAGGTTAAGCACTAATCGCCACGCTTGCTTAATGCGTAAAACTTATAATTAGAAATTGTAAGCCCAGGTTTCCTCACGATGTTTTCCTTCACCAGTTGTCAGTGGTATCTAGATAATCTTAGAAAGTACATATAACTCGGAAAAGGTCACTTTGGTACATGCCGTTGGTAGGTTTCGAACCTGCATCCTCATGCACGAGAAGAGGGCGTCTTAAACTTCTGGGCCACCACGACCTGTTGTTTGTTACCTCTTAATTCTATCGGTTTCATCATTCCATCTTTAAGTTCATACATAATGTTGCTAGTGTGGAGAAGGACGTCACCCAATTTCCACGCGAAAAGCAGGTAAAAGTTGGTCAGTAATAACATAAATGAATATTCATTACTACCACAGCGCACAAACCCGGTCCAATAGTAGGTACTCTCACTTGCTTAGTTCAATGAATTACGAATCAATAAAGTTATCTAGATATGCAAAGTAGGTTCGAGAGCGAAACTTAGAAGTCGAGTCCGAATTCACTTTCATCGGTAATTGTGGGTAAATGGCCGTCACTTGACAGTTGACACTCCAGCGTTCTGTAACAAGTTTTTCTGTTGAGGAAAATTGGTATGACGCAACTTTATAGATTATTATTGGTAGATCAAAATATAATCTGACTACCTCGTTGGCCGAGTGGTCGCAAGTGCGACTGCCGGGCAAGGGGTCTCGGGTTCGATTCCCGGGTCGGGCAAAGTACTACTGGGTTTTTAAAGAAATCTCACTGGTAGCACAGTCTGGAATTGTGCCCGGTATATTGCAATAGGGTCACCCTATTACATGGGACTCATAACATTAATAGTGAAATGTTGGTGTTACATTGTAGTGGCATTAAGTGCCGTAATGTGCATTGTGCACCTCTGCCTACCCCTTCGGGGATAAAAGACTTGATGTTATGTTATGTTAATGTTTTATACCTACAGTTCGACGTGGAGGGCTAAGGGACCTTTGTCCAGCAGTAAACGTCTTCCGGCGGCTGGTGATGGGGATGATACAGTCAGTACAGTGGCTAGTCAACAGACTGTTGCGTACCTGTCGTAGGTTCGATCATATCTCAAAGTTAAACAGACTTACGATACGTATACAGAACTCTAACGAGGCAACATATATTCTTTTTATCCTACACGTTGAAAAAATATTGCCGTGCCCTAACCAGATTTCATGTTGAAACTGTACCCAATTATGTAACACCTATTGTACATTGCAATAAAAATTTGAATTTGAAAAAAAAAATGAAAATAGAACAAAATTTTACTTTTAACTAGATCGACCAAAGAATTGTCCCCTGTAGCCTTTGGGACCTTCACATCAGTTAATTTTCAAAAATATAAATGCATGGGAATAATCCAAGAAGGTATTCACTGTTATATTCTATTCTCCAAGACAAAGCAAGTCATATCCTCTGGGACGTGGTTCCATACGTGACCGGCCACCACCTGCGCTACGAGTGGAACATCACGCACACCACCGATGAAAGTCGGCCGACCTCAAAATGTGGTCACTTGGTTAGTCATTGTTCATTTACTGTACATTTAAAAATACCTAAAAAATGTTTTTTTTCCAATATGAGTCTTCAGTTTGGAATGACCACCTAGCTTCACTGACGGATAGACAGACGGACAATTTTATTCTGACGTTTGAAAAGTGTCTAAGGGTTTTTCAATTATTTGACTGCCTCGAGTGGTCGCAAATGCGACTGCCGGGCAAGGTGTCTCGGGTTCGATTCCCGGGTAGGGCAAAGTATTACTGGGTTTTTAAAAAAAATCTCAGTAGTAGCACGGAGTCTGGAATTGTGCCCGGTTCACCTCTGCCTACCCCTTCGGGGATAAAAGGCGTGATGTTATATTATGTGAAAAATCGGCCCTATAGCTTCGTTTCAATTGAACGAAAAATCAAATTAAGTTTTACGAGCTACACATGCTTTGATCTCAAACCTGCAGAGTCGGTTACTATGGTGCTAGTCTACGATGACAACTGTCTCTTACTATGACCATACATCAAAGTAAGAGCAAATAATGTTATTGGAGTTATTTTCTTAATACAATAATTTACTATTGAGCTAATTGATAAAATGTATGAAAGAAACGATACAGATTGGAGAAAGAAAGTAAATATTAAGTTCGCATTGACACCTTTTTTCCGAAATAGGCATAATTTGAAAATTGCCTATCGAAGTGCGGAAATAACTAGCAAAAAAACCAAGATACACGCTTTCTTCAACAGACAATGATTCATAAAACTTTATGAAAGTAGAAGACACGGAGAATCGATTCACTAAATAAATTGCATCACATATTTGTATTGGGGGAAATACCAAACATAAAATTATATGTATAGTGTTTGTATGAGTCATGAAACTCATTAATGTCCCACAAAATATAAATGAAAATGAAAGTAAAAACAGTAAAATTTTGCCGTTATATGGCCGAATATAGTAATTATCGAATAAATCACATTTATTCAATTTGAAAATCGTTTTATTGCATCGTTCTTTTTACATGCGGAACTGAACTAATAAGCGAAGAAATCGGTAAGATAGAGACAGAATAAACTATATAACGGTTCATCCCTTTACATAGCTAATTAAATTAAAAACACAAGTTAACTTTAACATATTTCCAATGACGTCACTGCAAGTTCAAACTGTTCAAGTAGAGTAGACCATAGCCCCCTACTCCCACCATTTTACTGCTACCCAATACCCGCATGCGCGGGAGTTGATCAACAACAGTCAAAGAAAGTAGTCGTCGATGCTATTTTCAAACAGATCGAAAAGTCGAAGTATTACAAACTTATCAATTTCGGGCACGAGACGGACAAAGAATTTGTATTTCAGTGTTCGAAAAATAACGGTTTCGTGATGTGTGCGCTTGCGCGGGGAAAGTGTTCAGGAATTTGTGATTTACATGGAATGGAATAAACAGTAAATCGAAGTGTTTTAATGTGTAGTGCAGACTGGAGACTGAATGAAGCTTTCTTAAGTATTATGATTTATTTGTGAAAGTGAAACGAAACGTAAGTTACTTGGAAGCTTTTGTAAACTAACGTGTAACATTGTTCAAGTCGGTGACAGCGTATTGAGCATCGTTGGATTATGAACCTCATTCTTGTTGTTTATAAAGTCCATTTTTCTTTGTTTATGAGATTGTTTTCGGCGGCGATTAGATTCGCGGCTTTGACCACGTGATTTACAAAGTGTAGTTGGTTTAAATACATGGATAATAATAGTACCACACAAAGCGTGTTCTTTCATAAATATTCATAGCACTTGTTTGTCGGGAAATGCGTTTTTTCATTGTATTTAGTAAGATGTGCCTTACATACAATTTTTGTAAATAGTCATTATGTGTATGAGGATATTAGCCTGACCAAGGAATCACCTACTACTTGACTTGTCAAGGGGAACCCAACTTTAGGCAGTGGACGTGTTGTGGCTAATAAAATATGATGATGAAGCTTCAAACCATGAAAAAACTTAAGAATCTATTTGTGTGTATCAATAGGACACATACTTATTAACCCGTGGCATACCGGAACGTAGACCTACGCGAGACACAATGTCTTGTCTATTGTCTCATACCGACACTCGAGAGTAGCCTCATAGTCCGCATAGTCGTAGTATACCGAGTCTCAAATAGGTACCGTCTTAAATTCGATCTAAGATTGTCATTTTAACCGAACATATTTCGAAGTAAAACACGTTTCGCGTTGTGCAACCACTCTAATAACTCATTGAAAGGGCAGTCGCACCGAGCCCTGAATACAATTAAACTAAATAATAAATTAATTACACAATAATAGTGCTGCCAAAAGGAGGTTTCTTACATAACAAGGCCAGTACATTTTCTCCGGAACTTTTTAATATTCTGGAGGTAATGCCGCGGTGGTACATAAATAAGCAAGTCTTAGTACATTGACATCTTTGTACACTTTCTAATATAACAACAATTGTTTACTTTGTTTTTTTAGGTTTGTAACAATGGGTAACATGTTTAGAGACGTTTTTTGGTGGTTGTTATTGCGAAACACGATACGGGCTTAAAAATCTCAGTTGTACTGAGATTTTTTTAAAAAGCCCGTTGTCTTGACAAATATTGAAAAGTTATTTTTATTTTTTATTTAATATGCTTCACGCACAAAATGTACAAAAAGGTGGACTTAATGCCGCAGGCATTTTCTACCAGTCTGACCTTTGGGTGATGCAGAGAAGAGTAAATGCAAGAGGCAAGCAGTGATTTTATTTAACAAGGAAAGATAAACTAATTAATATATTTCGGATATATACATAAATAAGTTATCTTGCAATGAAAAGCGCACGTCCTTGTACGAAATAACATCACGCCTTTTATCCCCGAAGGGGTAGGCAGAGGTGCACGCAGAAGTAACACCCACTTTTCACTGTTTATGTTATTAGTCCCATGTAATAGGGAGTGAGCCTATTGCCATATACCGGGTACCTACAATTCTAGACTCCGCGCTACTAGCACGTGCACTTTTCATTGCAAGATAACTTTTCAATATTTGTCAATTTGAATTAATATTAACTTCGAACAGTACCTTCGTGTTTGTAACTATCACAATTGATGGCTTCTGGAAATGGAATTTACGATATGGTCCTTAATAGTTAGCAGTTAAATTGATAAACTGTTCGATTAATTTCCTATAGTTTCTACTATTTAACATAACATCACGCCTTTTATCCCTGAAGGGGTAGGCAGAGGTGCACATTATGCCACTGTACAATGTAACACTTACTTTTCACTATTTATGTTATGAGTCCCATGTAATAATGGGGTGAGCCTATTGCCATATATCGGACACAATTCCAAACTCCGTGCTACTACTGAGAATTTTTTAAAAACCCAGCAGTACTTTGCCCGACCCGGGAATCGAACCCAACCACTCTGCCAACGTCAGTCAGATTCTATTATTTACTAAACGAAATAATGTCATGATTGGGGATAGTCGTTATCTTGCTTGCTGAAATGCACTTACACTACAAAAGGCACCTACACTCAAAATATTACCAAATGCATTTAGAAATAGAGTTTAAAATAACTTTGTTTTCTGAATGCATGATAGGATGATAGGAGTTTAGTTAAATTTTCATGAGAACCAATTAATCAAAATGGCGGAACATCTATTGAATTAGATGAAAGTGAAGCCACGAGGTACACTAGTGCATGTGATGATGTGACATAAGTAATTGACATCTGGTTCTACGATTTATGTGAGTACATGGGACAAGTATGGAAGGCCTATAATTTGTTTAGATGTTTCTTTCGTTTTTCGACTGATGTAGTTTATGAGTTCTGTTTCCAGATATGTATTATGTGTCGGTTAAGCTAATAGGAATATACATCTTAAAACAAGCCCTTAATAAGTAGGATTAAAAATGACTGACTTATGTGAACTATTTGAGAAAGCTTATTAAATAATTTTAAAAAATTTTATATCTCACGATAGCTCTGAAGATAGATATAAGTACCGTGAAGTGTATTATTTTACTTTTCATCATTTCAAAATTGAGTAAGTCTGTGAATTTCAATCGAATTTCGAACATCCATCGCCGTGGCTCGTGACATGATCACAATTGTTGATGATCACACAATTAGTATCGCGTGGACGATCGCAATTTTTTATGGTCTATGGGTAGAGAGTTTTCTTTATAATTTAATCATTGCTAATGTGATTTTGACGGTTTATTTTTCCAAAAAGAAATTATTAGATTTAAAATACCGAATACGTGACTGTGACATTTGAACTGTACAGCTCTTGAATTTTTTCCTCAACCGATATTACAATACTAATCGTCAACGTCAAGTTTATCGTCAGATTTATCTCTTGTATAGCAGATTATGGATACAAAAACAATTATTTTTTTACGTTTTTGGTTGGTGTTCAAACACGGCAAATAATAATATAATTCCTTAAATATAAACACAATATAACTCAACTATTCCCGGAACCCTAAAACCAAATAAATTGCAAAACAAAGTACTACGAAAGTCGCAGTTAGTTAGATGTCCCACTTCACCAAAAGTGACGTGGGGACTGGCGCACGCGCCTGCCTGTACATAACGGTACTACACGACTCATCAGCTGTTACTCTGTAAGCCAAGTGACACTGTTACACGATTACTGGTGCATTGCACGGTTTCTTTTCGCGAATATCAAGACTTTATCTTAGGTAAAATAGGTTACTTAAAATATATAAAATTGTAACTTTATTACACAGTGGTAGTTTATTTAACCTCGTACTAATTGATAATTATTATGTTGATGATGATAAATTTCTTAAAATACGATAGAATCTGTACCAATGTAGTTATCTAGAGTGTGATCTTACACTAGAGTAAGCTATTAGCTTGGAGAAACTTAAAATTTATTGAAAGGCTAAAATATCTATGCTGTATATAACAAAAAAAATGTTTTCATATCAATTCAAAATTATCACCAAATTATCATTTTCCGGCTTTCCCAGTGGCATGTTTAACCCGTCCTGTCTAAATGTGGATCCACGCGAGATATAATGTACCTATTTTCTATTGTGTTAATATGAACAATATCTACATCTATACTAATATTATAAAGAGGAAAGATTTGTACCTATTTTTGTAAGTTTGTAATGAATAGGCGCAAAACTACTGGGCCGATTTAAAAAATTCTTTCACCAATATAATGCTACATTCTTCCAATTTGACATAGGCTACATATCATTTTGAAAAAAATTAGAGATCCTTGGTAAAATTTGAACAATGTAACCGAAGGTGCAGAAAAATGAGTCTTAAAATGTCTTTCGTCGAATGCGCTGCCGAAACTATTAGCGATAGAACAAAATAATGTACAACAATATTGAAGAACATCATAATGTCTACAAAAAACTCCGCGGTAGCATATGTCCAACTATTGTAGTTATGCCACTACAACAATCCAAATATCCAAAAATAAATAATTGTCTACCCCGTGCGAAGCCAGGACGGGCTGCTAGTGAATTATTAATTATAAACTTACTTCTGTCTACTCTGACAATTACAAAGTCTAATATACAAAGTATTCTGTCTGTCTATCGACGTGTCTGTTGTTATTTAATACGGCATTCATCACGTTACAGGTGCGAAGATGAGTGCGATAGTGAACGCGGCCGCCGACGTGCTTTCCGGCACCGCCATCGCTGCCGCCGCCGGCTCACAGGTAAATGTAACTTTATCATCAGTGACAGTAAAGATGAATGACATTACACAATATGTGTAGTTAAAGGAAAATACTAGATTATACCAAAGTACAAAGCGAGTGTTATGAGCTAAATAAAATAAAGTCAAATAAAGTCAATAAGTCAAAGCGTGTATTTCAATTAATACTTAATTAGGTATGTACTGTTAATCGTTAAAAATTGAATTGTATGTCCGTCTGTCTGTCAGTGAAAGGTGCATAAATTAGATACTCATGTAATCGAGTGAATAGAGATAATAATGTATGGACTTGACAATAACATTCTATCAAGATACCATGTCAAAGTGTTGTGTTAACTCTAGTAACGTCTCTGTACCTTAGATATTTGTGCGATATTTCATGTACTACTACGTGTGTACTTGTCAAGGATGGTCATACGGAGTATCCATTGAAAAACCAACGAATTATTTTTTTTATATTACTTTGCCCCATTTTATATTACATTACGGTTTTCTTCTGTATTGTGGGAGCGTTTCCAAACCACCAAGACCCGAACCAAATTTGTGGATCACACAAAAAGTTGCTTCGTGTGGGAATCGAACCGCTACACGTTCTGCGGCAGCCAGTTGCCCAGTGTGAACTGTGCAGCGTTATTTCCTTTTACCAAACTATCAGTTTGTATAACTATAGTTGTATCTAAGTCATGAGTGTGCTACATACTTCTCTAAGTACCAATTTGTTTTACTAATGTTTTTGCTATACCTATATACTCGTACTTAGTTCATGTTACCTGACGTCACGTCACAGCTGACTAGCTCGCCTCGTAACAACACGCGACGTTACAATGCGAGCCACTTCCGACTTCCGAGGGCTTAGTACCAACTTGTTCTATGTTTAAAGTGATCGAAACGATTTGTGCTCGGCGCTCTGATTGGCCGGCTTCAATGAACCAACCAATCAGGGCGCGAACATGTACAGTCACGAGCAATAACATATTTACATTGTCACATTTTCTAAAATATCTTTACTTCTACCATTCAAAAAATATGTGTACGGATTTTTTTTCCAAATTATCTAACCATCAAACTGTGTCAAAACTGGGTATACTTTGGTTTCACAGTAATATAAACAAAAAAAATCTGTGAAAAGTTTACACTTCCAATATCATTTTTAAGTATACATGACAATTTCTATAACATGTGCCTATACAAAATGGATACATTTTTTTTTTAAGGGGGGAAAATCATCGAATGACTGCTACCATTTTTTAAATAAGTTTTACTCTTCTGGTTCGTTATGTATGTTTTGTTCTAGTTTTATTATTTCATCGTTTATTTTATTGTGTGTCCAGTTACTTTAATTGGTTTTTGTTATCAACCGTTGTGACTGTAATAAATAAATAAATAATAAATAAATACGCTATTTATATTTAGTAGGCTTTAATAATAATAACGAATTACATCATTTAATAGTATTTAGTGCACACAATTAATGGTAACGAATTACAACATTGATTCTGTAAGCTATTGTTTTATTGCAGTAACCAACAACTATTTATTTATTAATGTATTTGTCCCTTAGCGACCTATGTTGGGGGTTTCTCTTAGGCATAGGATTCCAAATAAAATATTACAGCAAATAACAAAAGTATCCGAAATAGCTTGGACTATGAGCAGTGGACTGCTACAGGCTGATGATGTATTAATCATCATCACTGAATTAAAAATCTATTGTATCATGCAATATTATATGAATAAAATTTAACAAAAACAGGAAAAAGTAGGTATACACTTTCTATGTCATTTTAATGTATCCATTTTTTTGTCGCGGAGAACCTAACGGGTAACCGGGGCTCCGGCTCGACGTGCAGGAGAAGGAACGGGGTGGTTTTTAGTCAGTAAGAGTCTGACACTCCCTTCCGTCTCACCCAGGCGGGAGCAGTCATTCGATGATTTTCCCCCCTTAAAAAAAAATAAATGTATCCATTTTGTATAGGCACATGTTATAGAAATTGTCATGTATACTTAAAATTGATATTGGAAGTGTAAACTTTTTACTGATTTGTTTTGTTTATATTACTGTGAAACCAAAGTATACCCAGTTTTGACACAGTTTGATGGTTAGATAATTTGGAAAAAAAATTCGTACACATATTTTTTGAATGGTAGAAGTAAAGATATTTTAGAAAATGTGACAATGTATATATGTTATTGCTCGTGACTGTACTTGTTTCGTAAAATAAACCGGTACTAATTCCTTGTTCGAACTATGCTAGCATTTCAGTCGAGCAGCGAGTGTTTAGTATATCCCTCTTGCTTCTATCCCAAAGTCTAAGAAAGAGAGAGAGTTACTAAATACTCGCTACTTGACTAAATTACTAGCTTAGTGCGAACAAGGCATAAGGCCTCCATTCACTAAACGTCTGTCTGTCGTTTTTACGTAGCTGTCATTGTTAGCATCGTTAGAGCAATTTGTTTGAGATTTCCTTTATTGTTGAACTGTGAAAAGTGATGCTGATTAGAGTGTAAGATTGCATCAGAAGATTCAGCAATTAAAAAAAAATATATTATCGCCTGTACGAATACGCATACATAATATTGTGTAGGTAAATAACTATATGATATTACTACTTTGTCCGCATGGAACAGGTATTCACAGCTCCTCCCCCGTAGTTGATACTATGTAGCCTATATGATAATGACAATATGTAGCCTATATGTTGACCCGACCTGTTAGTAATATTCATGCAGAATTTGACATAAATCCATGCAGTACTTTTTGAGACCATCCCGGACATACATACAGACAAACAGAGAAACAGACAAAAATTCTAAAACTATATTTTTGGTTTCGGTATCGACTGTAGATCACACCCAAGCATTATTTAAAAAAAAATATTCGATGTACATTTAACTTTCCTACGATTATATTATATATATGTAGGTATAGATAGATATAATTCGTCTCGCTTTATCTTTGTATATAGCCAGACAGAGAATAACGTATGGCTATCAGATGAACCTACCCTTTTCTGTCAAATATCTCTATTACATATTGAACGTTATAGTATAGACATAAAGTCGAAAATACAATGACACAATGGAGTAGGTGGATGTGCTGGTCACTGTACCTAAAAGTTCGATTATCTTATTTTCTTAATTAATCTTTACCTCTATAATCGGCATGAACCTTACTGGCTAACTGTGACAATAAATTGTACTACATTCGTTTAAAATATTGCAAATAGACTCCTGTTACTGACTGAACATTCGAAATAAGTAATTAAAAGTCGATTAATTATTTCGCACATTCCTAGCTCACGTACTGACATGCTGACATGCACATGTAAACACAGAAGAAGTAAGTGTGTTGGTAAATTATATTATCTGACGGTTCAATTATTAGACTATTTCAATTAGCACATTGTGTGACAAATTCAATGAAATAATTAAACTTAAGCTTAACACTAAGTATAGGGGGGGGGGGGAGTGTCTACTCAATAGGCTCACAGGTCCATACCGTACCCTAACACATGGAGTTCAGCAGAAACTTAGCCGGAAACTGGAAATCGGACTCGTACTGTATACCGACGTAAACTACCTACACTTTTACTGGAACTAAAAAAGCGGTTTACAATAATTTAAATGTATATTGTACTGTTGTTAAGAACTAGGCATAATATGCCAAATCAGTCGTATATTATACGACAGATTTCAATGAGCTTCTGAATATATGGATCGATTTTCGACATTGGTTGTATGGACTTTATGTCAAAAATTAATCTTCTTAATCCAAAATTTTGATTTTAATAGGTCATTGCAATCGGTCGTTAGTCAATATTGGATTTAAATGGGTTATTGAAATAGGCCGTTAGTCGTCAATAAGAAATGTTTTTGAAATTTTGTTCACTGTTTAATTTTTTTCTATAAGGTAACTCATCAACTAGTATGAGCAAGCGTGCCTCATCATTATTGCAATATAAGTTAACCGAATAAGTATTAGATTCGATGTAATGAAAAATACTTGAAGTCACAAATACATCTAAATCTGATCCTGATACACTAAAGACTAACGGTAAATAAAATCCACTTCTGAACTACAGTGTGAGGATCCAATTAAAACACCACTAAACATGATTTTTATATAATTCCAGGTAGCATGGTTCATTCCTATGCTGGTAGCCGCGATAGCATATTACCAGTTCGATGCCACAGACCCTGAGGGCAGGCCGGCAGACATTGGGGATACCAACATGCTGCCAGAATATGACTTCATCATTGTGGGAGCTGGATCAGCTGGTTAGTGGGTACAAAACTTTGGATCTTATATTTAGAGAAGAAAGAAAGCTCTGTTTTAGATTTTTTGTGTTGTACCTTAAATCCATTAATAAAAATCCGCTATTAAAAAATAAAACAAAAAATGGAATAAACAATGATACTATAAGTCACAAACTTAAGAATAAAAGATATTTTTTTGTGATAAGATCAACACTTTTGAAACAAAAGTTCTACTGATATATGATATCGCTTTCAGGTGCAGTGGTAGCGAATCGTCTATCAGAAGTGAGTCACTGGAGGATATTACTCCTGGAAGCTGGTGGAGATGAGACGGAGATATCGGACGTCCCCCTCCTCGCTGGATATCTCCAGCTCAGCAAACTAGATTGGCAGTATAAGACTGAGCCGTCGGGAACAAGTTGCTTAGGTAAGGAGCCTTAAGTAATTCTGACACTAAGTTATGTTTTTATTTCTTTTTATAAAATTTGTCTGCACCCTAATAATGTTTGCTTTCCATAGGTTAATATCACTTTATCTGTATTCCAGCAATGGAAGGCGGCCGATGCAACTGGCCTCGAGGCAAGGTGCTCGGAGGCAGCTCAGTCCTGAACTACATGCTCTACCTACGTGGTAATAGAAAGGACTACGACTCGTGGGAAGCCATGGGCAACAAAGGCTGGGGCTACAAGGACGTACTTTATTATTTTAAGAAGTCAGAAGATAATAAAAATCCATCTTTGGCACAGACACCATACCACAGCACTGGAGGATATCTCACTGTCTCAGAAGCACCCTATCACACTCCTCTAGTTTCAACGTTCATTGATGGAGGTCTTGAACTAGGGTACATGAACAGAGACATAAATGGAGAGAACCAAACTGGATTCATGGAAGCACAAGGAACAATCCGACGAGGTAGCCGCTGTTCTACTTCCAAAGCCTTCCTAAGACCAGCTAAGGATCGCCCCAATCTACACATCTCTATGTATTCTCATGCTACCAAAGTGATGATAGACCCTCGAACTAAAGTCGCTTTTGGAGTCGAATTTGTGAGAAATAAAATGATCTACCGCATTAGAGCCAGAAAGGAAGTCATTCTCTCAGCTGGTACTGTCAACTCCGCACAATTGTTGATGTTATCTGGAATAGGACCTGCCGAAGAGTTGCATAAACACAAAATAGCTTTGATACAGAATTTAAAAGTAGGAAGAAATTTACAGGATCATATTGGGTTGGGAGGCCTAGCGTTTATGGTTAACCAGCCTATATCTATTGTGGAACATCGTCTTTACACCGCTGGTCCATTAATGGAGTATGCCATGTTAGGTGAAGGACCTTTGACGATTATGGGCGGTGTCGAAGGCTTGGCGTTTGTCAATACCAAATACGTAAACGCATCTGACGATTTCCCAGACATAGAATTTCATTTTATTTCTGGATCAACAAATTCTGATGGTGGGGAACAGATTAGTAAGGTACACGGACTCATGGATACTTTCTACGATGCTGTATTTAGACCAATAAATAATATGGATGTCTGGAGCATAATTCCGATGCTACTCCGACCGCGAAGCAAAGGTTTTATTCAGCTACGAAGCGCAAACCCTTACGACTACCCATACATCTATCCTAACTACCTATCAGATGAAAGAGATTTGAAAACACTAGTAGAAGGTGTAAAAATTGCTGTGGCACTTTCTAGAACGAGAGCGTTTCAAAAATACGGCTCTGTATTGAATAAGCATGTCTTTCCTGCGTGTGTGAGTATCAAGAGGTACTCTGATGCGTACTGGGAATGTATGATCAGGCAGTACACTTGCACTATCTACCACCCTGTGGGGACAGCGAAGATGGGACCCTACTGGGATCCTGATGCGGTTGTAGACAACCAACTACGAGTATATGGAGTGAAAGGGTTACGTGTCGTAGACGGCAGTATCATGCCCAACATCGTGAGCGGGAACACAAACGCCCCTATCATCATGATAGGCGAGAAAGGAAGCGACATGATCAAAGAATTTTGGTTAAAACGAAGAAGTTCCAGATATTACATTTAATCGACGTACAAAACAAAGTTTCTATCAGTATTATGGACGAGTGAATGTTGTTGTAAATATTTCCTGTTATTGTAAATTTATTAATTTCCTATTTATTTGTAGCACGTTGTTGTAATTTATTCAGTTAGGGATAGGTCGTGTTCATAGACAATAAATTACTTTATTAAGACAATTTGTTTTCTCTCGTGTCGCCATTTCTAGGTCAGAGACCTGCGATGTCATAATACGTCGTCAGTAACATGTTGACACTAATTGATTATTGTGATACGATGAATTAATTATAGAGTAGTAAAATAAGTAACAGACTGGGTTCAAAGTATATAATCAGTTATAATTAATTCACATGCATATTGTTTACGTATTACTTACATCATAGTAACAATTAAATGCTCACGGAACCTTGAAAAAGTTGTAATTCCATTTTGATACTTCTTTTGTGCTAGATAATTATGTTATCCATTCTTCATGTAGTATAAAAATAGGACTGCAAAATCTTCTATGTGACACTCGTGGGCAAACTGTATTAGGAATAGGACACAATGCAATAAACTAAAACTGTTTAAAGAAATCAGTTACAACAATATTCTAATTAATTACTCTGTGTAAGATTCACAAGTGTCACAATAGCAACATAATAAACAATAACTTATACATTGTGCCGAATCGGCAGCCATTCAATTTAATTCCATATCAGTGTCGGTACATCAGTCGTGTGAGTGTTATTATTAGTATGGTGTCATCATGTCGAGTCACAGTTCACCGTCGCTACGAGGGCTCCTCTCCAATAACAGAATCACATTTGGGCTACTTCCAGGACTCGGTATCGTGATAATACTCCGCATGGCCATTCATCTCTACAGACCTGACATCGAAGACGCCGAGAATCGAGTCAGAGATCACCCCTTTGAACAACTCTACGATACGTATGACTTCATCATAGTAGGCGGAGGATCTGCTGGATCAGTCTTAGCTAACAGACTGTCTGAAAACCCTAACTGGAAAATACTTTTGTTGGAGGCAGGACAAGATGAGAATGTATTATCAGAAGTACCAGTTTTGTTCCCCGTGCTACAAACTTCGTCTATTGATTGGCAATTTTTAACTGAACCTAGTGATGCATATTGTTTGAGTATGGTGGAAAAGAAGTGCAAGTGGCCTCGTGGCAAAGTGCTCGGTGGTTCTAGTGTGTTAAATGCTATGCTATACATAAGAGGGAATAGACTGGACTACGATAACTGGGAACGTATGGGGAATCAAGGATGGGGATATGACAGTGTGTTGCCTTACTTTCTTAAATCAGAAGATATGAGGATCGCTGAACATCAGAACGATCCATATCACGGGACTGGTGGTCCTCTGGCAGTTGAATACTTCGCTTACGAACATCCAATTACAAGAGACATTTTGAAAGCTGGTGAACAGCTAGGATACGAGATCCGCGACGTGAATGGAGAATTCCAAACTGGTTTTACGCGGTCTCAAGCAACAGTTCGTGAAGGACTTCGTTGTAGCACTGCGAAAGCTTATTTACGACCAGCATCAAAGAGAGAGAATCTACATGTAAGTGTGCATTCATTGGTAGAAAAAGTGCTCATAGACGAGCAAAATGCTGCGTATGGAGTTCAATTCAGGAAACATGGACAAGAACGTATCGTGAAGGCACGCAAAGAAGTCATATTATCTGCTGGAGCGATACAGTCTCCACAGTTACTGATGTTGTCTGGTATAGGTGACGCGGACCACCTAAAAGATGTTGGAATACACCCGATAGTTAATCTTCTTGGAGTTGGGAAGAATCTTCAAGACCATATTGCTATGGGAGGTCATTCATTTCTCTTTGACAACCCCTACAAGAATGGTACACCTTATTGTTTTAATCTACCTGAAGTTTTAACTGTAGCAAGTCTAGTAGACTTTAGCGTCCATAAGAGTGGACCACTATACAGTATGATGGAGGCTGAAGCAATGGCGTTTGTGAATACTAAGTATCAAGATCCTAGTGAAGATTATCCTGACGTACAGTTATTCATAGCTCCTACGGCAGATAATTTGGACGGGGGTTGGTTTGGTAAGCGAGCCAATGGGTTAACAGACGACACTTACGCAGCACTTTATGAAGACATCCTGTATGAGTCTTCGTTTTCCATAGTGCCACTATTACTTAGACCAAACAGCCGCGGATACTTGAAACTACGAGATGCAAGCCCCAACTCCCCACCGCTGATTTACCCAAACTATTTCAGTGACCCGCAAGACATCAAAGTATTGGTACGTAGTTTACTATTTATAAAGAGCTTCAAAGTTATGTTATAATATAATACAAATAAACATTGTATATTATCTCTTCGATAAACGTTAAATAGCTACAAATTAAGACTAACACAATATAAAATGTTATAATTTTGATAAAACGCAGTGGAACGTTAAGTGTGATCATATTATTGCTGTCATTGGGTCACGGAAGTGAAAGGTTATAGTAATTATTGTAAAACATCATTATGTTATTAAACATGATTGTAATTATTTCAATAATTTATTGCGAATTATGTTAGTAACGTAGATTTCAATGGTTTATCTTATGTATGAAAAAAGAACTATATTATCATTTAGTGTTTATTTTAAATGGCTTAGATTAAAGCACATGATAAATATTATGAGATACTAACTGTGGTGACTAATAGAAATTAATTCAGAAAACTAGTCGCCGAATATTTGATGCCTTTAAGTTTGACATAAATTACTTTAGAAAAAAGATGTAAAATAAATATTCTACCTTTAATTTATGACTCGTAAAATTGTGAAATATACACGTACAGAAAAAAAATCCGGCCAATTGTAACAGTCATCGCTTTTTCCAGATCGAAGGTGCTCGAATAGTGCAAGCAATTGTGAATCAACCAGCTCTACAGGAACTGAATGCTCGACCAAACCCTCGTCGGAACCCTGGCTGTGCTCACCATGAGCTAATGTCTGAAGAACACCTGGAATGCCAGGCGAGGCATCATTCCCTCACGATATACCATCCAGTAGGCACCTGTGCTATGGGCCCAGCTGAAGACCCTGAAGCTGTAATTGATTCTAGACTAAAGGTAATGTCTTGAAGACCAAATTATCAAAACTTTGTTACTAAAAGATTTATGATCCCTAATAACCCATAAATTAGCTTACTAGAGAAAGAATATTGACATACACTTCACACTCCTTACAAAATTTGTTATATTATTGCATTTGTTTATTTTGACTTGACAGCCTGTCATCTCGCTCTTTATCACCATAAAGGGGATAGACAGAGGTGTTAAATAACAACGGAACAACATATTAACATATCAGTTTTTCACTAATCGTTTTATGAAGCCCGTTGTAATAAGGGGTGAACCTATTGTTATACACTAGACATTCCAGATCCTATGCTACAACACCGTTTAATTAATTTCCAGGTATATGGCATCAATAGACTTCGAGTGGTCGACGGTAGCGTAATGCCAACAATAGTGAGCGGTAACACTAACGCACCAATCATTATGATAGCAGAGAAAGCAGCTGACATGATCAAAGAGGATTGGGGCGAGATTATCCTAGAACCAGCGTACACTATATCAGACCCGGTCTACCAGCAACCTACGAACACGGAAAATGATGAACCAACAAAGATCCAACTGAAAACATCACCAGACCTTTTCAATGAAACAAAGAGTATCTTTCCATCCCTTTTTAGCTATCCAGAAAGAACACAGGACTACGATATTGGCAGCCAAGTTGCATCTCCGTCTTATACAAGTGAAAAACCTTTACTAACTGAACTATCTCAGAAAATATGGCCTCTGAATATTCCACGTCGTAACACAAAAGTTCGTCCACAGAATCCTTTAACGAAATATTTTTATGGACGTCCTCGAGGAAGGTTTAATCCATATTATTCCCTAAATATCCCTAATTATGGTGCAAATTATGGATTATCTCGTCCTTCGTATCTTTATCCACGATTAGGTAACCAGCTTTACAAGAACTTACGTTCAGAACCAAATCCTTTTTATTATTATGGTGGTGACGGGCCTAGTTATTATGGGAGGAGTGAAGTAGCTTCTCCAGGTGAAAGAAAAAAGTGCAAGCTATGGCTGTATTATAACGGTGAAAAATATGAAGTAGATTATTGAGTAATTTTTATATTATTGTCTTCATTTACATAGGTTTAAGTATTTATTAAAAAAAAAACCATTTATTCACACATTGTTTTTCTTTTCTTCAGTTAGGTTACCTTACATAAAATTAATACTGTACTGTCTCATATTTCAATTTGCATCACAAAATAAACTGAGTCATTGGTTGAGTCATCCCACATGTAACTGTCGAGTCTGAGCTAAGAAGTTCAATTCGCATTTCACCTCACATTATACTCTCTCACATTACACACTATACACTCACATACACACACTAACATTTCACCTTGATACATACAGTCATACTACGGTATTATCGCAATTGAGCAAGGGAGGGGGGCACCACCTTTTAACTACGATCCATACATACTTCTTCAACTTCTATCATATTAATATGTGCCTATTACTTAAATATGTAATAAAACTAGCTGTGCCCGCGACTTCCGCGACTTCGTCCACGTGGAATAGTGATTCACAGATCCTCCCCTGTTGATATGGTAACGCGATAATATGTTGAACCGACCTGTTGGTTATATTCATGCAAAATTTGAAGTACAGATCGATACAGTACTTTTTGAGTTTAACCCGAATATAAATACAGACAAAAATCCTACAAACCAAATTTTTGGCTTTGATATCGATTGTAGATCACGCCTAAGCCATTCTTTCAAAAAACTATTCAATGTACAGTGTCACTTTCCTACGATTTTATTATATGCATAGATATGTGACAATTATGTTGACGTGTATTTTATTATATTATTGTTCTATGCAATTATAAAGATGATGCATTGTAAATCAGTGGATAATTTGTGGCTAGATAAATAAAGCGATAGTCAATATATTTACATAATTGGGTTCGCCGTTATATTTTTCTATATTCTCAGTAATAACATACCATGTATTGTGCCCGACACATGGTAAATGTCTACAAACCGACTTCAAAAAAAGAATGGCCAGATGTCGTCTTTCTTAAACGTAAATTGATAAATAATTCTTTTATAAAGTACGTATCAAAAAACCGACATCAAGCCCTTTTTTGTTTGTAGTCCGTTAATTAATATACTAAAAGCCTTCTCCTAAGTATAACAAACACTTTTCTTAAAACCGCATCAAAATCAGTTCAGCCAATAGCAAAATAAACACGCACAAACATTCATCTATCTTCTATCTATATATATAAAATTCAAACGTGATTGACTGACTGACTGATTGACTGACTGACATAGTGATCTATCAACGCACAGCCCAAACCGCTGGACAGATTGGGCTAAAATTTGGCATACAGATAGATGTTATGACGTAGGCATTCGCTAAGAAAGCCTACGTTTTGATAATTTCCACCCCCAAGGGGGTAAAAAAGGGGATGAAAGTTTGTATGAAACTTTGTCAGTTTTTAACTGATCGGGTTGAAATTTGGCATGCAGATAGATGTAATGACGTAAGCATCCGCTGTGAAAGGATTTTGATAATTTCCACCCCCAAGGGGGTAAAAAAGGGGATGAAAGTTTGTATGAGACTTTGTCAGTTTTAAACCGATCGGGTTGTAATTTGGCATACAGATAGATGTTATGACGTAAGCATCCGATGTGAAAGGATTTTGATAATTTCCACCCCCAATGGGGGTAAAATAGGGGATGAAAGTTTGTATGAGACTTTGTCAGTTTTAAACCGATCGGGTTGTAATTTGGCATGCAGATAGATGTTATGACGTAAGCATCCGATATGAAAGGATTTTGATAATTTCCACCCCCAATGGGGGTAAAATAGGGGATGAAAGTTTGTATGAGGCTTTGTCAGTTCTAAACCGATCGGGTTGTAATTTGGCATGCAGATAGATGTTATGACGTAAGCATCCGCTGTGAAAGGATTTTGATAATTTCCACCCCCAAGGGGGTAAAAAAGGGGATGAAAGTTTGTATGAGACTTTGTCAGTTTTAAACCGATCGGGTTGTAATTTGGCATGCAGATAGATGTTATGACGTAAGCATCCGATGTGAAAGGATTTTGATAATTTCCACCCCCAATGGGGGTAAAATAGGGGATGAAAGTTTGTATGAGCCTTTGTCAGTTTTAAACCGATCGGGTTGTAATTTGGCATGCAGATAGATGTTATGACGTAAGCATCCGATTTGAAAGGATTTTGATAATTTCCACCAAGGGGGTGTGGTGTTAGTGTCGTGGTGGCCTGGAGGTTTAAGACGCTCGCTTCTCATGCATGAGGGTGCTGATTCGAAACCTACCAACGGCAAGTACCAATGTGACTTTTTCCGAGTTATATGTACTTTCTAAGATTATTTAGACCCCACTGACAAACGGTGAAGGAAAAACATCGTGAGGAAACCTGGACTTATAATTTCTAATTATAAGTTTGAAATCGCCAACCCGCATTGAGCAAGCGTGGTGATTAACGCTCTAACCTTCTCCGTGCGAGAAGAGGCTTTGCTCAGCAGTGGGCATTTATAGGCTGTTGATGATGATGAAGGGGGTAAAATAGGGGATGAACGTTTGTGTGAGGCTTTTGTCAGTTTTACACCGATCGGGTTGAAATTCGGCGTGCAGATGGATATTATGACGTAAACGTCCCTTTAGAAAGGTTTTTGAACATTCTCACTCCAAAGTATGATACTTTGCCAGTTTTAAATTGATCGGGCTGAGACTTTGCATGCATAAAGTTACTATGACATAGGTATCTCTTTAGAAAGGATTTTGATAAATTCCACCCCTAAGGGAGGGGATAAAATAGGGAATGAGAGTTTGTATAAATCTTCTTAGCCGTTGAATTTAGAATCATTGAATCTTTTTGAATTACATTCGGTAAAACGATGATTTGGGACCTGGGTAACGTATGATAGTTGTTTCACAGATGTCTCACGAGAACGGGAACTATGCGTCAATGCCCCAGGACTCTCTAACTCTTAACCACTGAACTTATTCTAGAGAGATTCGGTACAACAATAGTCGATAGAATAGTTTTTATTACTCAAACCTTACGTGATCGGGCACTGTACTGGTAAGATCCCTGCGGGATTATTTATTTATTGAAACTACGATAAATCATTTCAAAATAGGTAAATCTTACTTGGGCACTGAATTGATTCTGGTTAATTCTGTCAGAAGTCATTAATCTACGCGGACGAAGTCGCGGGCAACAGCTATCTACACATATAATAAATCGTAGAAAAGTCAAAACTGTACATTTGAATATTTTTTAAAAGAATATTTGAAGCGTGATCTCTAATCGATACCGAAGCCAATAATGTGGTTTTTAGAATTTTTGTCTGTTTGTCTGTATGTATGGCCGTGATGATCTCAAAAAGTACTGCACTACTATTTCAAATTTTGCATGAATATTACTAACAAGTCTGGTAAACATATAGGCTACATATTATCACGCTATCATCTACGGGACTGAATCAATTCTGACGACATCCATTACCGTAGAATATCCCTTGATAAAAACTAATTCAAAAGCCTAAATTCTGCCAGAAGTCATTATTCTACGCGGACGAAGTCGCGGGCAACACCTAGTTTAGTATAAATCTGTTTTTCCCGCTAGGTTTCTTGATGAAAAAGTAGCTAGAAAGGAATTGCCCCTCAGCTGGTTGGCAGGGTGATATAACTTCCGATTTAATTAAATCAGATATGGCTGTTCTGTATTGTGAAGATTCTGATGGAGCAATTGAAGGTAAAATAGGTTCTTTGAATTGTACAGCCGGCGTAGAAAAAGGTATCTTATAACCTTTTATCCTTCCTTATATTTATAATTTTTTCCATTTATTGTAGAACAAGGATAGTCGACCTGCTGTTCGTACCGTATTTAGCGGCGCTGTGCATGGTGCCGCTGTGAGCGCGTAGAGTGTCGCAGTGGCTGCTGCTGGCGCGAGAGCGGCGCTGGCGCCGCTGCCGGCTCTGCCCTCCTCGCTACTCCCGTCCGCCGGGTTGGCGGGAGTGGAGGCTTCTGGTTTAAAGCTTGAGCAGGAACCTGGCTTGCTTTTGGTGGAACAACAGTTTTCTTCATAGTGACCTTGATTTCCGCTCCTGATTTTGAAATGGCTTTTGCTGCTTTGAGCGTGTCGGCTAATTTCTCTCCAAACAGAAAACTATCTATCTCTGTATTGTACAGCTGTTCCTTAAAATCCTTTTTTATTGAAGAACAAATAAAACTACGCCTAGTCATATAAGATTCTCTGTGTTGTGTATCGCACAATAACTGACTAGCTTCAATCAATGACTTAATCACGGCTTGATCTTTAAAATCCGACAAAAATATAGGATATGGTCGCAGCAATCTGTACTTGTTTCGCCTCTAATGCATTGTCCTTTTTAATTAATATCTCAGATAGAGCAGCCTTTATCTCAGGATTTAATTTTGGAGCATTGATTTTTGTACAATTTGAGGGTATAAGGTCATTGATTTTTGTATAATTTGAGGGTATAAGGTCATTTTCGATTATCTCCTTTCTGGACTCTTTTTTCAGTCCCATTGTAGCAATATGTTCTAGTCTTAAGGCTAGATCTTTTTGAATATCAGAACCTAACTTTTTTCTTTGGATGGTGTTTGTCCGAGAAGACACATTATTTCTTCGTCTAATTCCGGACGGTTGAGTTCTTCGGTCGGTTCTAATATCATAGCGATTTCAGTTGGTTGAATCGCCGATTGATATGAAGTAGATGGCACTGGTTGAGGTTCGTCATTAATTGGTAGTTCAATGTCTACTTGTGAATCGTTTTTACCTGGAAATCCAGATGCTCGTGTTAATAAACAGGCCATTTAAGTGTCCACATAGCGATATTTAAACCTAATTTTGTGTACGTAAGTAGGGTAAACTACCTCTATGTACTCGTATATACATTGAGTAAAATTAATATCAGAATTAGATATTCGATGGACAAAAGGAGAAGTGAAGGAAACATTCCTTTCGAATGTAGGTACACATCACTAATTTTGTAAACTGTATAAAATATTGTGAAGGTAACATCCCCTATAAGATGTACACAATACAATATAAAATATTAAAAATGGTAGGTAGGTGCACGTTTCTTAAAATACGGTAATAGTCCTTGCAACTATACACAATATTTTTTATATAACGGAGCACTCCCTTAGTAGTGCACACAATTATTATTAAACGGCACGGCCGCGATTCACTTCAAGATAAAATAAACATTAATTAACTAACCATTCGGTTCCAATACTTGGTGGCGGCGGCGAAATAATCACCGGTGAGCTGCCGCTACTACACACATCAGAACTTAATTTTCGTTTCCGTTGGTGTTTTTGAATCTTCTTTTTTAATTTCTGTATTTTCCTTAGTTTTTTCCTGCAATAATCACTGTCCTCATCTTCTTCACTGTAAACTCGTTTCGGCATCGTTATAATAACGGTATTTTACTATAAAAGTTAATATTACGTGGTGATCGGCGACGCACTGAAACGCGAATGAGTGGCCGGTCAACCAATGTTCCTAGTAGTGTTGCGAGTACCCTCAACATTTTTTTTTTGCTTTTGACTTAGTGGATGAAAGGCGACACGATATGCGTTACTACAAATTATTACCTAATCTCGAAGGACGAAGCAACGAATGTATAATTATTATAATAGTGGTAGAAAAACCGAGTATCTACAATACAAACATTACTAAAAGTGAAATTACAATCTGAAATAACTCAAATACAGTGTAATTTTCTAAATAGAAGTGAACAAAGAAACATTGCAAAAAATTCCATTAACGTGAATCATATTAACCGCCGCTCATAAATTTAAAAATCGTATATTTACATTGAGGTACACTATTTCGTCAAGCTACTAATCTGTTCAAATGGCTCCGTCAAGAAAACAATCACCTGAGTGAATGGTGTAGCGGTTCGATCCCCGCGATCGGTAATACTTTTTGTGTGTTTTTCGATATTATTTCTTAACCATGTCAATGGAAAATAACCACAACATTACTTTGCGACGAAGAAAGCAACTGATTAGATGCAGGTCAATTGATTCATTCAGTAATGACTCATCATTGGACAAAACCGATTCGGACATAAACACAAACCCTCTTATTAATAAACATAGAATAGAGTAAGAATAACTTTACTCCATGGTTTAGGCTCAGAATAGTCAAATTCGGTATTAATAATCAAGGAGTAACTTCGGACTAAGCTATTCCAACGTTAGTCTGAGAATAAAAGTTAGTCCATGGTGCCACATGGTTTAGCGACGGTGTAAGCTTGGATTAGTGTCATTTTGACATTTTGTTGATAGATATTTTTTTCTTCTTTATTGACAACCGAGTTTCCATCGAGTTTCCAATATGGTTTTGATGACCAGTATCGAGTGGTGTACGGCTTTATCAGATAAAACCTATTTTATTATAACCTATTTCCTTGCGTTGCGGCATTACTAAGTATACAGGTAAAGACTAGCTATACCCCCACGACTTCGTTCGCGTATTATAATGCCTTCTGGCAGAATGTGAGTTTTTGAATAAGTCTTTTCCGAGGTTAATTCTAATGCGTTTTAACAAATCTCATCAAAATCGATTCGGTACTTGTTATATTTATTGTAAAATGAATTATTTTTCGTGATTTCAAATAATAAGCATTCGCACAGTACAGGTTTTATCCGTGTACAGCACAGGTTTTATCCGTGTAGTGTACATTCCCGTGAGTAAGAAAAATTATTCAATGTCCTTTCCCGGGTTGCAAACCACTGCTGTACTGAATTTCAATAAAAAAATAGCCGTTGGCTTTTCTGCCAGCGGCTTCGCCCGTGTTCCCGTGGAATAAAAAGCCTTCGTGTCATTTTAGAATTCCAGACAATAATAGACCCCTGTATCAATTTTCATCTCGATCCCTTCAGCCGTTTTGATGTGAAGAAGTCACAAACATCCAATCTTTCGTATTTATATAATATTAGTAGGATAGAGAAACGTGAAGAAGAAGAGAAATCAAAATACCGATTTACTGCAGTTTTTATTATTAACATGGTCAAAAATAGTCTAGCTGGTGACGCAAGAGGTTGCTTTATACCACCATATTTGAAAGTTTTGAGTGCAATCGGAATATAGGCCCGAGGAGAGGTAAATATCAATCCAAGTGGCCTGTTGTATTAGCTTCTTGTTTTCAAGCTTTGATCTTCATGGCTTTCTACTGAATTTTCAGCTGACTTAACTCACGTCTGCTATTCAACTCGATAAACCTAAAAAATACATAAAATGAATCTAAATATGATAAAATGTTTAGCCAAATAACTATATCATTATGTGATTCAGATACTATAGGTTAACATAATACACACTGCCTACATATTCAGCTGCATGCTTGATCTTATTATCTCTGAACAAATGGAATAAAATAAAAATGCTGAAAAACATCTTACTTTGTATAGGTATATATAATATTTCCTCCCACTCTTTCATCTTAATTGTGTTGGTGTTTGTGCTTAACGATTTATTTTCAATTATTTGAAAATATTATTTAGGAACCGAGGCGTTATAATTTTATGGCTGAAATCTAAAAATATATAAACAATATGAAGACATTTTTTCTTTGTTAAGATACGCCATAATTAACAGGCATCGGAAGTATTTACCTTTTATTCTTTGCGCTAGTTAATAGTGGGGCTGTGATATTCGCTCGTTTTTCGTTATTTATAAATTGAATTGTATTTATTATAAGAAGTTAATAATATTTCGACGAACGTTTTTAAACAAAACTGACAGCGACAGCAATTTGTCAAGATGTCAAGCTAACATACATCTGTCAATAAAGCAGTGATTTCATAGGTTTCATACGATTTCATACCTCCTTCTCAGTCTTTTTACTTTTAAAATTTCTGGGTTACCATAATAAACGGATTAAACCTAGTCTAAGGATAGTATTGTTATTCCGAGGTTATTCCACGTTTATTAATAGGAATTCAATTCTGAAGTTAATACTTTGTTAGTCCGGGATTAGCTAGTCCAAGACTAATCTGTGAATAAGTTTGGAATAGGAGATTTTTATTAATAAGACCGAAAAAGTCTTGATCTTTCAACAATCATAAGTAGGAATGAATTAGAAGAAATGAAGGTAGAAATACAACAACTCAAAGAACAACTTGAACTGACACAAATGAATTAGACACGGTAATATGCGATAATAATGACATGAAGGAAACAGTATTACGACAACAAACTTATATTAATACATTAAAAGACCTTTGTATCAGTAGCCCGACAAAGTCGCAAAGACTAAAATTATTGTCTGCGAGGAAACGAAATAGACGTTCTATAGCTGATAGTCAGCGCGTTGCATTCCTAAACCAAGAACGGTCATCCAGTAACGCTGATAAAGACTGCATTGAGAGCTCAAACATATTATTAGACTCCCCTATTGATAAGTCATCCCGAACAGCGCTCGTGTCAAATTATGAGGATAAGCAAACGCAGACCGAAGGATCTGAATCTGTTGATTACAGCAATAATTATGTCGAAAAGGAAATTAATAAACTCAAGAAGACAGAGATTCAGATAATGAGAACAGATAGTACAAGAAAACGAAAACTGTGCATTATTAGTAATTGTAATCAGAACGGTACATTAGACATATTAGAGAACACGTTTGGCCAGCACTTTGAGTATTGTCATTACTTGTATGGTAATAGTAGCTTAAATAATATCTTATCTAAAATTTCGAAAAAAAAAATCATGGTTTTGGTATTGCCATATACCGGGCACATTTCCAGACTCCGTGCTATTACTGAGAATTTTTAAAAACCCAGTAATACTTTGCCCGACCCGGGATTCGAACCCGAGACCCCTTGCCCGGCAGTCGCACTTGCGACCACTCGGCCAACGAGGCAGGCCCTATTACATGGGACTCGTAACATAAATAGTGAAAAGTGGGTGTTACATTGTACAGTGGCATTAAGTGCCGTAATGTGCACCTCTGCCTACCCCTTCGGGGATAAAAAGGCGTGATGTTATGTTATGTTATGGTTTTGGTATGGACGATTACTGCATTATTATGATTGGAGAAAGGGATATCAAAGATTCTGATGGATCTTTGGAATTAATTAGATTGATTAGGGAAACTTTAAAGAAAATAACTTACACTAATGTGATTTTATGCTGCCCCACATACATACAAGGGGCTCTGATACATAATTATACAGTGGAAATGTTCAATAGTTTACTTTGTATGGACATAGAAAACAATTATGCCTATTTTGTTGACAGTAATCGTGAGCTTACCGATGAAACATTCTCGTATAGAACCGGCAAAGTTAATAAACTCGGCTTAAAACGTATTTACGAAGGTATTTTTCAACGCTTACTTGTGGACATTGAAATGTATCCGATTGCGTCCGATTATCCACCTAAATCGTTGAGAACTCGTAAAAATATTCTTTTTCGTCCCGTTATGTAAAAAAACATTCAGTGACTTTCAATCGACTCGAGGGAAAACAAAAGTTTATATTATTACACCAAAACATAGCGGGGATTTTAAATAAGATAGATGTATTTGAGGTTGCAATCACAGAGTTGGCAAGCCAGATCGGCGTTATTGATTTCATCTGTCTTTGCGAAACTTTCATTAAATCAGGCCATGAAAGTAATCTAGTACTCCCAAACTACACTTTAGCGGCTAGTTATTCAAGACAAAGACAAAAACGAGGGGGTACATGTGTTTTAATGAAAAAAGGTTATATTTTTAATACGTTAACAATAGTAGATGAACTGGCCACTGATTTTTGTTTTGAATGTTGTGCCGTTGAAATTTTTAACCATAATCTTATTATAGTATGTATTTATAGAATTCCAGATTCTGATTTATCTATATTTTTTAGAAAACTTGAATTATTGTTAGGAAAACTAACGCATAAAAGTAAAAATCATATAATCTTGTCTGGTGATTGGAACATAGACATATTGAAAAACAATAAATATTCAAGAGAATTAATATCAATTCTAAATAACTACAACATTACGGCACATATTAAAATGCCTACCAGGAAAAATGCAAGTATAGATCAAATAGCCAGTAACTTGCCCACACTCGATTTAAAAAGCAATATTCATGAGTTGGCACTTTCTGATCATGATACCGGCCAAACATTAACATTCCGCCTACATAATATTGTGAAAAATATATCAAAAATTGTAAATTTTGGTATGACACCAAAAGAGATTTTAGTGTGGATAACATAAATAAATTTTTACAATGTTTAGAATCACTAAGTTTTGATGAGGTGTATAAAGAGACAGACTGCGACAATGCATTCAGGGAATTTCACGACCTATTTATTTTATTTCACAAATTATGTTTTCCAGAAATACGAGTTAGATCAAACAGCAAATTAATAAAAAATAAATGGCTCAGTAAGGGCTTAAGGGTATCTTGCATCAGAAAACGAATGCTATATTATGAATACCAACACAACGCTGTAAACAAAGTCTACCATAAAAAAAATACCGCCATTATACAAATATTTTGAAGAAATGTATAGTAAAATCACAACAAATAAACAATAATAATTATTTCTTACATTCTAAAAATAAATGTAAAGCCACGTGGTCTATAATAAAAAATAACTTAAACAAACATGTTAACAAAAATGACATAAGCGATATAAAAATTAATGATAAAGTAATTACTGATCCCACTGACATATCTAATCATTTTAATAACTTTTTCATTGAACTCACGAAAACAAATAATTTCAACAATAATTTAGGTGTAAATAATATTAACATGACCACTAATATAAACACATTGTTTTTGACACCAGTTAACGAATCTGACATAATAAAAATTATTAATTCCCTAAACAACACAAATTCTACGGGATATGATGAAATTGACACAAAAACAATAAAGTTAAGCGCGAAAATCATAGCACAGCCGCTTAGCTACTTGATTAACCTCTCGTTTGAACAAGGTGTATTTCCAACTAGACTGAAAGAGTCCATAATAAAACCATTATACAAAAAGGGCAAACACAACGATCTAAATAATTATAGACCTATTACATTGATACCAGTATTTGCAAAAATTTTTGAGAAAGCCATGCATGTTAAAATGTCCAGCTTCCTAAACAAACAATCTAATTGTGGAGAATCAGTTTGGTTTCAGAAAACAGAGTTCAACAACATTAGCCAGTTATTCTTTAGTAAAACGAATTAGTGAAGCACTTAATAATAAAATATCAACTTTATCAGTTTTTCTAGATATGAGCAAAGCATTTGACTTTGTCTCACATAAACGTCTACTTTACAAGCTAGAAAAATATGGTATAACAGGTAAATCTCACGATTGGTTCAAAAGCTATTTGTCCAACCGCCAACAAAGGACTGTTATCTCTAAAATTGTAAACAGTACTAGAATAACGTATAGCTCCGAATTAAAAAATAACAACTCTGGCGTACCACAGTGGAGTGTACTGGGCCCGCAGCTGTTCATAATATATACATATAAATGACCTATCACAATGTCTTAAACATAACTGTATTCAATTTGCGGATGACACTACATTGACGATAGGATGTTTGGAAAAAACGGATATGGAAACTGAAACTAATACTGAATTAACAAATATAATGAAATGGTTAGAAGACAATAATCTGCAAGTAAATATTAATAAAACAAAATTAGTTAAATTTCAAACATATAACTCAACAATAATACCGACAGCAATACAATACAAAAATACAATTTTACAACCAGTACAGTCGGCTTTATTTTTAAGTATTGTAATTGACAACAAACTCGATTGGAAAGAACATATAGAGGTAGAAAGAGTGTGCAACAAGTTAGATAAGTTTGTGTATGCCTTGAAAAAACTTAGGTTAGTATCCAGTAAAGAAACAAGTCTAAATGCCTATCACGGTTATGTTTCATCGGTGTTGCGTTACGGTTTAGTGATATGGGGCAACTCAGTAGACGTGCAAAGAGCTTTTATAGTGCAAAAAAAATGTATCAGAGCCATAGGTGGCGCTGACTATTTGGATCATTGCAGACCATTATTCAAGGAACTAAAAGTACTTCCTCTGCCATGCCTTTACATTTATGAAATTTGTGTTTTTGTAAAAAAGTACTCACATTTATTTCCATTAAACGAACAGATCTCTGTCAGATTAAATAATAAAAATCCTTGAAAACTACTGGTACCTAGACAAAGATTACATTTATACAGTAATAATGTAGGTACATTGCATGGCAATTAAAATTTATAATAAATTATCACCTGACCTGAAAATGTTACCAATAAGTAAATTTAAATATCGTATGTTCACTTGGCTTCTCGAGATGTGCTTCTATTCTATTAATGAATTTTTAAATCACAAGTTTTGACATTATTTAATATTTCGACATTATAATATATAATATTATGACATTGTATTTAGTATTTTGACATTGAATTTAATTTTTTTTTACATTTACTAACATTGTATTTAGTATTTTAGTTTAGTATTTTGACAATTTACGTTTTGACATATTGACATTGCATTTAGCATTTAAACATTTTGATGGAAATAACATTGTTACTTCAATTTACTTGGCATTATTGTAATTACTAGTTTTGTTTTTATTATTTTATTTTATTTTATAAAGCATGGTTAACATAATATTTCTACACCAGCAATGGTAGTGTATGTGAAACAATATTTAATGTAAAACCTCAATGTACCATATACTTGGAAATAAACGAAATCAATCAATCAATCAATCAATAAGAGAGTAAATAAGAAAATACAACAGTAATTAGACTTAAAAGTATTCTCAATAAACTATTATTAAACAAATGCTATTACTCAATTAAAGAATTCCTTAATGATAATATTTTTTGACAAATTTAATTTATTTCTTGATAATTTTAATTTTTTCTTGACAATTTTAATTTATATCTTGACAATTTTAATTGACATAATTTTGACATACCTTATTTTTATTATTTTATTATTATTTTACAAAATTTAACTCAAATTGTAATATTCTAATAATGTTTCAAATGTATGTACCTAATATATTTGTATGTCTGTCACGGCAAAACATAGTGGACTATCTTATCTTATCTATATTATGTTAGACCTTATTATGTAAACTACCTATATTTAACAAATAAATGATTCTGATTTTAATTTAGCCTTCTTAAATACATATATCACCAATCTGGATGTATGACTGACTAGGGTGCCCTTTACCGACGGTCCCATTATGAAGAATAAATAAATGAATACCAGTATTCATGTATTATGCTGGTCCTAAAAGCTAACAAGTTTCTTAAGCATCATTATGAAGCATTAAGAAAGAATTAAATAAGTAGAAGATAATATGTTCTCAAAATTTCCCCTAGACAATAAAAAAAAATATTATAACAATATCATTTCTAAGCTATAATAATAATAAGCTCGCAGGGCACCTTGAGGCGAGGTGACGGGCATTAGCAATCCCGCGGGCTACCATCATCCCGAGTGCTCCAGGGAGAAGTCACCATCCCTTCTTCTCCGGCTTGCCTTAATTTTTTTTTCTTTTTTTTTTTTTTTAACGTTGCCCCACACTAGGATTTTCTCCTGTATCCGGTGCGTTTACAAACATACAAGTTCACATACACAATGACACCCAGACCCGAAACAACAATTTGTGGATCACACAAAGTGTTGTCTCGTGCGGGAATCGAACCCGCGACACGTTGCACGGCAGCCAGTTGCCCAGCCACCGCACCAACCGTGCAGTCAATTGGCTGGCTGGAGTGAACGATGACAAGGAACAGGTCTCCCACTTACCCTCCGAGAGCAGTGATCCTGCTCGGAGGGTAAGAAACTATTCGTAAGTCGCGAGTGGGCCAGGGATGCAGGAGCTTCGGCTGGAGCTGATCAGCAGATCTGAGTAGAAAGCGGTGGTAGTTTCTTAACCCTTCCGCCACTCACATTCTCGTTGCCCCTCTGTTGCTATATCTAGCAACCATTCCCGGGGCCCGGTCGGTGGGTTGGCGAGTCTCCGCCTGCCATTTTTACGTGTAAAAAAATAAAAATTACATTGTTTCGGCAGGTGCCATAGTCATCCATAGTTCCCAATTTACGAGTCCACAGTTGGCTTCGGCCCCTCGCACGCCTCCCAAATGACCGGGACCCTGTGGTCCCGTGAATGGTAAAGACATACATAATAATAATAAATAATAAATTTTTTTTTCATAAAATCACTGGTCAACATAGGTATAAAAATATCTTAATTAAGCGATAAGACCTTAAAATTAGTAGTATAGCGATAGTAGCTCTAAAAATATGTTAATGTAAGATAACTTATTTATAGTATATACCTCTATATTTAAAATGTTTAACACAATTTTCAGAAGTAGGGTTTTACGTTTTTTAATATACTACACTACACACATACATATAATAACATCACGCTTTTTATTCCCTGAAGGAGAATAAAAAGTTGAACCTACATAATAGATTAATATAAAATTAAATAAATATCGTAAGCTATATTCATATATAAACTAGATAATATTACATGTTACTATGTTATCAATTATTTTAGATCGTCTGCAGAAACACAAAAAACTAGGTCAGAGTCCATACGGTCACTCACTTGTTGTTACAGTTAGATCAAATGTGCTTGGACAGCAATAAATTGCTAACCTGTTATATGCAATTGTACAAGTGAACTAAACTATACGTAATGACTAATCGAATTGGAATTCCTACTTAGCGTATGTCACTTTATGCGCCTTCATAATCAATGAAATTGATATATCTGTGTTCGGCTATCTTCCTAGCTGGACACTCTGCGTCTCCTATCTTATGACTGTTGGGTTTGTTAAAGCGACGCGTTACTAACGTAAAGTCTCTGACAGGGCAAGACGTCCAGTTTATATAGAGTCTCTCGTGCGATATAAGCACTTTACGAATGTTGGCCGGAACTTCAATGATGTAATTACAAGTCGGCGCATCTTTTCTGCCAGGTTTGTGACTTAACTTCACAGTTGTTAGGAACGACTCTATAGTTAACTCTTAGACCTTACCACCTATGTTTTGCTCGAATAGGCACCTGAGGACATCAGCATCGGATAAAGCAGACGGCACTCCTACGATAGTGATTCTTGGTTTTCGTTTCTTTGCTTCATCGGCAATAAGTCCAGATGATGATAGGGCTAGTGCTTCTTTAACTTTCTTAGCATCTTCTTTAGACTCAGTGCTGATTATAACGCCTCCATGATGGATTTTGCGAACACCACGCACATGTAGCTGCAATTAGTCAGGGCGTATGATTTTTTGGACGAGAGATTTTGTTTCATCGCTAGATTTTGACTTATTTGCTGGGTAAATTGCAATAGAAGTCGGTTTTGTAGGTCGCACGAAGTCAGTTCCCTTTTTTACCATGTCAGCAAATGAAACATTTCCCGTTGATGTTGAATCCTTGATAGTCTGCTTGATGTCCGAAATTTGTTCCACAAGGTCCTGCTTTTCTCTCATCTCAACTATAATGTTAACGGCTATGCGGGCTTGCTGCTTGATATAAGACAGACAGATAGCGAGACATCAGCACCTATTTTTCGGCTCAGATTTGATATTTTAAGTTTTTGTACCGAATTAAGTTTGCCCTCTGTGGCAATAGTGCAAACTCCATATCCAGTAACGGTCTTCAATGTTTGACATCCAATTTTGAATATCGGGCGGCGACACAGCTTCTACCGAGAAGTCAGAATTACGGCTGCTCTTTATTGGTGAAGTACAGAAAGCCAGCTTACTCGGGTTTAAATCCATCTTTGAAACAACTAAGTTTGTATTTCCATTATTATAACGAGGTATCACAATAAGCAGAATAATGCTGTAGGTCACTATTATTGCTTTGATTCAATATTTCTAGTATGCACGTCTGTTCACATCGAACGTCAAGAATCGAATCTGCCTCGTTGGTCGAGTGGTCGCAAGTGCGACTGCCGGGCAAGGGGCCTCGGGTTCGATTCCCGGGTCGGGCAAAATATTACAGGGTTTTTTAAAAAAAAAATCTCAGTTGTAGCAAGGCGTCTGGAATTGTGCCCGGTATATGGCAATAGGCTCGCCCCTTATTACATGGGACTCATAACATAAAAAGTGAAAAGTGGGTGTTACATTGCACAGTGGCGTAATGTGCATCTCTGCCTACCCCTTCGGGGATAAAAGGCGTGATGTTATGTTATGTTATAATTTCTAAGCACGTATCAGACAGTGGGCAACATTCTTCATGATAAAGGCAGACAGATAATTCATGGCATGCAGTCAACTGCATCATTTTCCTTGAACATGTTAGACTACACCAAACCAGAACAGAATAGCAACTAACTGACAAGACTATGCAACACGATATATTTTTTTTTTGGGCTGTGTCGGTAAACGATCAGACGAATCACCTGGTAGTAAGCAATCGGCATCGCCCATTGACACCTGGAACACCAGAGGCGTTACACGTGGGTTACCGGCCTTTTGGGGATTAGGAATTTGAGAATTGTTGGGGATTCAGGGATTGGGGAGGAGGAGCGGGGGTAATCAGGCCTACGGTAACCTCACTCACACGACGAAACACAACACACACATCGGTCGGTTTCACATCTGTCCGTCGGTTGATATTACGCTGACCCGTAACTTGAGATAAGGACAGCAAAGATTTAACACTAAAAGGCATAACAGACATACAAACATCTCAACCCATGTCGGTATTTTAAAGTAAAAGTGCACGCTAGCTGTTCGTTATTGACGAAGGCAGTTTCACAAATACAAAAATACACATCAAACTACCTCCAGAAGTTGCCGAGGAAATAACTGTAGGATTCAAAAACGTTTGGTCCTTGTGGAAATTAATCCTGCCAAGCCCATAACGTGTCATGCTATAACTGCGCAATAAAATCCTGATTACGACCCAAACCTTCCTCACTCGTATGACAATTAGAATGGCAGTGATTAAAATTATTGTTTGTGACAAAAATTATGTGTAACAAATATTCACGAGACCAAGTAACATACTAATTTGGGCGCGAGCCACTCTATCAAATTCAGGAGGGTTAATTGCCGAAGATAAGACCATAAAAAAGATAATTTACTTTTTTATCAAAAGCAATACAACGTTGAACAATAACATTAATGTGGTCAAAGTGTATCTCCGTCGTCAGCTTTAGTAAGATAACATTCTAAGGTTTAATTTCTTTTAAATCTAAATTTCACGTTAAGGTGCATTCTCAGGGAGTAGTATACATTTTGCAAAATTCAATATGGCTTCCCACATGACTTCAGTCGCACAAAGTAGCTAAGCTGTAAGTAAGTGTGGGAGAGCCATGCTTCGGCACGAATGGGCCGGCTCGACCGGAGTGATACCACGGCCTTACAGGAAACTGACGTGAAGTAACGGTTGCGTTATGTTTCGTCGTGTGAGCGAGGTTACCGGAGGCCCAATTACCCTCCCCTTCCCCAATCTCCCCAATTCCTGAATCCCCAACGATCCTCAAACTCCTAATCCCCAAAAGGCCGGTAACGCACTTGTAACGCCTCTGGTGTTCCAGGTATCCATGGGCGACGCCGAATGCTTACCATCAGGTGATCCGTCTGCTCGTTTTCCGGCTTATGCCATGCCACCTTTTTTTGAGGGGAGAAAATCGTACAATGCCTTCTCCTGCCAGTGAGTTTCTGACACTCTCTTGCCGCTCCCAAAGCGGGATATGTCATAAGAAGGTTTTCGTCCCACAAAAAACAAAATGTAACTTTCATTAGTAATTTTACGACCAATTCTTTTTCAACACTCAGAATATGCTTTTAGATATGATTATTTTAACCCTCAAGACATACAAGAAAAGCACAGTAAAGATGTGAAAGTAATAGAAGAACTCAACAGAATCAGACAGAGAACTTGCTTAATGAAGAATGCGAGGTTTAGAAGAGAAAAGAAGAAAATAACAAAAAAGTGTCGAAGTAATGGCATTACAAGACAAGATTTCTAAATGATGAGGAGATTAAGTATATTATAACTTTCGTGAGACGTATTAAATTAATTACTATGTTTTCGGCTTAGTCAACAGTAGCAGCGCGACAGTCGCCGCGTCGCGTGTCGTAGAATGCTGCTCATGAACATAATTATACTGTCTAACACCAAGCGGTCACCGGTGACCGCGACCTAATGTTCTATAATTGTGTCTACAAAGACGGTACTCAACGAGTTAAGCCTCTAGCATGGCTTGAAACTAGTCGAGTTCCTCGTCAAACAGTTACGTCAATTGATGAGAACATTAATGATAAAGAAGGAAAGAAAACATTGCGCTAACCCTTGGAAGGTTTACATTACACTAACAGAAAAATTGCCTGGCAACTCCGGCATAGTATAAATACGCTGTGTGTTTTTTTGTCTTATAAAGTAGTTAATTCTCGTAAATTGGTTTGCACTATAACGCAAGGGAAAGAGCAACACCTAAGGAACCCTATCTATTGAAGTCCTGAAGAAACAATAGTGAATTCCTAGGATTAAACAACCGCAAGTACCACATTTACCTCTATATACCCTCTAACTCATATAAAGTAGACAGAACTGCCAGTAAATAAGAACTACCCACTTGTGCTTTATTAAGTCACCTGTCAAAATCAAATGACAAGTTCATTTTGACACATTTGACATTGACGTCGCAAGTCAGGGTTACCAGTTAACTACCATTTACCAGACTTGGGGACTTTGGAATTAATAAAATTATTTCAAATGGATTGCGTCAAGTGCAGAGATACTGTCACCGACGGTGTTGTATGTAGTCAGTGTCGGAGGTACCTACATTACTCCTGCTCTGGCGTCCAGGAAACGACGTACCGTAAGATGACATCGGAGAAGAAGGATAATTGGCGTTGCATCGATTGTCGTATGTCGGGTAACTCCCCAACTCTATCTGACGTATTAAAGGAGTTGAAGAATCTCCTTAGCTGTTTTGATGACCTTAAGGCCGATGTCAATATTGTAAAGACCTCTGTCGAAGAAGTGACCACCCAATGGAGAGAAATCAATTCTAGGATGGAAAATATGGAGGGAAGATTGAGCAGCGTTGAGCGTTTGACTTCTAATTTGGAATCGGTTCGTGAGGAACTTGATGTAGCAAATGATACAATAGCTGAGCTTAAGAGAGAGAATAACTTACGTGAGCAATATTCCAGAATAAACAATGTTGAAATTTCCGGGATACCGTCACATAAAAGTGAAAACCTGCTGTCTATTTTGGGCAATATTTACACCAAGGTTGGCTTGTCTTTGGATCCACGTGACATCAACCGTGTACACCGTGTTCGCCGTTTTGAACAGAACAGGAACGTACCTTCCCGTCCACCTGCTATAATAATAATAATTTAATAATAATAATTTATTTCATCAACTATTATGTACATATCAACAAAATATTAGGAAAAAACCTGTTAAGCAAGAAAATGCTTGTGGTAGGCGATCCTACTATACCAAAGACATCAGCTAACATAAGTTTATAAAAATAAATAGAAAGAAAGAAATTTAGAATTAAACAAATTATAAACTGAAAATTAAAGGGAATAAGTAATGTGAAATTAGAATACATTAGTTCGCACACTGAGTGTATGTAATGTATGAAGGAATGTGTGTTGTTATGTTATGTTATGAATGTTTAATCTGTGTATTAGTGTTGTGCTCGTGATCTGTGAATGTATGTGTAGTGTTGTTTAGTTTCTTTTTATCTATGTGAACGTACACAGGACGGATTCAACTTCATCGTAATTCTTATTGGTCAGCCATTGAAGTAATGCTTTTTTACATTTTTGTGAATTCATAGAATATATGTTAATTTCTTTATTTAATATGTTATATATATGGGATGATTGTTTGGTGTACTGTCTCGTAGCAAATGCAGTTTTCACTGGGAGTTCTGGAGCGACATTATTTATTCTCCTTGTTTTTGTTCTTCTAGGGTAAAAAGGAAGGGATTTATGTTTTTTCAAGGCGATTTGCAGTATGTATAGCTTCCAGACAGACAGAAGATCAGACGTTAAGTAAAGGCTTTCGGTTGAGAATCTCATTGGTTTGCAGTATATGACTTTCAGAAGTGCTCTCTGTACGCTTTCCAATTCTAAAAACTTTGTTTTGGTTGCGCCACCCCAAATTGGCAAACAGTACATTATTACCGACTGGCCCAAGGATATATAAATCTGTCTAATAAGCTCTTTCGTGGCCACGTAGCGGAGTGATTTGAAAGTCCATATCAGTTTCCTTACCCTACTCATTATGAGTTCTATATGCAAGTGCCAAGACAGTCTTTGGTCGATTATAATACCAAGGTATTTAGTATGATTGACTTTGGTAATTTTAAGACAATGACAATTGTTATTGGTAGCATCTGAACACGTATGGATTTTAATTTGAAAACCATGTGATGGCTGGGAACGACTTGACAAAGAGAAACAGATGTCTATGAGTATGAGTCTTTGAGTATATATGAGTCTTTGATATATTTAAAGTTAAAAGGTTCATCTCAAGCCAGGAAGCTATCTCAGACAAACCACACTCGGCAATTCGGCCAACGCCGTCCCATGATTGTCCAGAGAAAATAATTGCTGTGTCGTCAGCGTAGGTGAATATATGAGCGTCTTTTATTACGTTTGACATATTACATAAATTATTTATATATATAAGGAACAGCGTTGGCCCCAACACACTGCCCTGCCCCACTCCATAAGTGACGGTTTCTTCAGAACTAATAGTTGACCCAATCTTCACCACATATCTACGTTCACTCAGGTATTCCTTAAATAATTTAAGTGGTGTTCCTCTCACGCCGATGTCTTCCAGTCTTTGTAAGAGCGTGGGAACAGAGACCGTGTCAAAGGCCTTTTTCAGATCTAGAAAGACTGCCAAGCACTTACTTCCACTGTCTACTTTATCTGTGACGATTGATGTAAGCGCCATCACTGCATCCTATAATTAATTCCTGCATGCTATAATTGTTCAGTTTGCACGGCAATACTCTAAGGATCAGCTGTTGGCAGCTATTCGGTCTCGACGTGGTATCAGCACAGTTAATGTGGGTTTGAACGGTCCTGCTACAAATATCTATTTCAGCGATCATCTCATACCGGCGAATAAGTTACTTCAGAAGCACGCGCGTGTGTTAAAGCAACAACGTGGTTTTGCTCATCTATGGGTTCGCGATTGTAAAATTTTCATGAGGAAGTCAGACTCCTCTAAGGCCATACGTATATCTAGTGATGGTGATCTCTCGAACATAAAGTGACCGTTTTATAACTACCTCTATGTGTTAGGTATTATATTATACTGTCAAATTTGTTCTATATACAACTTGTTTGGGGTAACTTATATGCAAGCATTTTCGAAGGATTTTTCTCAAGTCTCGTACTTTGTGGACGTGGGTGGTGGTAGTTTGACAATTCTTATTTTTATTAAAATTCTCTGAAATAATTAAGATTTATTATCAAAATGTTAGGGGTCTCCGAACAAAATCTCATAATTTTTTAAATAATATTTTATTAAATAATTACGACATTTATTGCATTACCGAAACTTGGCTCAATAATAATTTTCATAGCTCTGAGTACTTCGACGATAGATACATTGTTTTCCGCCGTGATCGGGATTCTCTAGTCACAAACGCAGAAAGAGGTGGCGGCGTTGCAATTGCCGTACGCCGAGATTTAAATCCTATCATACGTGAGGGATGGGAGGCATCTGTCTGGTCTGACCACTTGTGGATCAGTGTCCCACTCACCGATAAAGGAAAACATCAAGCTCCTGGATTCCTATACATATGTTGCACTTATGTTGTCATAGCAGCTGTCATGAGTCCGAGTTGAGCCTTATAATGGAGAGTGTTAACAACTTAATGCACCTCTATCCAAATAACAAGTTTATAGTTGCAGGTGATTTCAACGTGTCCCATGCGGTATGGTGTTATGACGCCGAGTCTGACTCCATGATTATTCGTTCTGAGTCTGGTGACGCTTTGACACAATTAACTGCAGATTTCATGAGCTTCTCTGGTCTAAAACAATATAACTCACAGTTGAATGACAATAATAGACTTCTTGACTTAATTTTTTGCAATAATGCCTGCTCTGTCGAGGCTCCCCATTGTCCATTATTCCCAGAAGACGCTCATCATAGGTCCCTTTCTATCACTGTGCATAATATGGCACCCGTATAACTTCCTCAGAAAAGTACCACTAGAAGGCTGTTTCACAAAGCTGATTATAACGCCATTCAGTCAGCACTTGCTTCGGTTAACTGGCAGTAGGAGCTTCAGGCTGCTGGTAGCGTTGATACTATGGTTAGGATTTTTTATAGAATTGTTAATGCAGTAATTGACCAACATGTACCAGCTCGCATAGTGTCGAGCTCAAACCGATATCCACCATGGTACAGCCGACCTCTTATTAAATTAACCAAAGAAAAAAGGAAGTATCACGCAAAATGGAAACGTTACGGAAGTCTCCTGGATTATCAAACATTTTCTAGTCTTCGTAAGAGGGAGCGAAAGTTGCAAAGGGCCGACTATGACAAATTCATAACACTAAGTGAAGATCAAATCCATAAATCACCCAAATATTTTTGGGCCTTTGTGAAATCAAAGTCTCTAAATAGTGAAATTCCTACAACAGTAAAATATGAACAGACGATTTCTAGCACTGGTGAAGATACTTGCAAGCTCTTCAATGAGTATTTTTATTCAGTTTATATTCAATCCCCAGCCCGTCCCGTAAATTTTGATTTTGATAATCCCCCTTTGAACTCTCAAGCACAAATTAATGTATTAACCGTGACCGAGAATCGTATTTATAAAGAGCTTAAAGCCATCGATCCCAATAAAGGAGCTGGCTATGATGGTATTCATCCATTGTTTATCCGAAAATGTGCTACTGAGTTATTCCCACCGCTAGCTATGATCTATACTAAATCACTACGTGATGGTATTTTTCCTACAATATGGAAACAAGCTATAGTTACTCCAATCCCGAAAGGTAATAGACGAGACGATGTAACGCAATACAGACCGATAAGCAAACTTAACCTACTTGGAAAAATTTTAGAAAAAATTGTAGCGAGTGAGCTCTCACGATTGTTACAGCGTCATATATCCCCAAACCAGCACGGCTACTGTAAAGGTCGGTCTGTGGAAACTAATCTGCTTGATTTTACCGATTTCCTAGTCAATGCTATGGATAAGCGACTTCAAGTGGACGTTGTTTACACGGACTTCTCTAAAGCTTTTGACAAAATCAATCACGATATGCTTATTGAGAAGCTTTGGAGAATTGGAGTACATGGTGATTTGCTTTGTTGGATTAGCTCATACATAAAAAATCGCTCTCAAGCCGTATTCCTAAAGGGTTACACTTCTAGTTTCCTGGAGATCCCACCTGGTATTCCCCAAGTATCATATTATTTATTCTTTATATTAATGACATCGGAGATATCCTTAAAAAATCTAATTTTCTTTTATATGCAGATGACGCCAAATTCTTTAGGATTGTTTCTGGAGTGGACTGCTGTTTACAGTTACAGTCCGATCTCGATGGGCTCTTTAGTTATTGCTCTATGAATCAACTTTACTTAAACCTAGATCAGTGCTCCATCATCACATACACTCGAAACCGTACCCCTGTAAATTATAACTACCATGTTAATGGTGAATCCCTTAGTCGAGTTTACTCGGTTCGTGATTTGGGTGTCTTGATGGACTCACAACTCTCATTTAACCTACATATCGATCATGTGATCAAGAAGTCGTACAGGCAGCTTGGTTTCATTACAAGAATTTCAAAGCCATTTAAACGAGCTAGTACTTTAAATTTACTTTACTTTAGTTTTGTACGTTCTCTATTAGATTTTGCATGTATCATCTGGAGCCCCTATTATGCATGTCACATAACTAGAATTGAAAATATTCAAAAGAAATTCATTAAATGTTTAGATTACCGCTACTGTCACCCTCATGTATCTTATGAGACCTCGTTAAGATACCACAATTTGTCATTGCTCTCTGACAGAAGAAAACACTTTGAACAAATGTTTTTATTTAAAATAATTAATGGTTTATTTAAAATAATTACTCACCCCCACTATTAGAAAGAATATATCTAAGGGTGCCGACATGGTTCCCGCTTGCGAACATTATTTTCGGTGCCCTCTTATAGAACAATATACACAAGTAACAACTATTTCAAACGCAGTGTTTGCACTTATAACGAAGAATTAAATGAACTAGACATATTTAATACCAGTTTCAATGTTTATAAATTTAAAATTAAGCAGAAATATTCTCAGAGCTAGGAAAGGAATTGTATCACGGTCACTTTATAGAGGTAAGTATGTAAATTCGTTTATCATTTTAAAAACTTTATCTGTATAGTTCTTTTCTTGTGTTTTTTTTAATGTATACTACTGATTTGACACCTTTAAAAACAGTGCCTTTTCGTATTTTATTGTTTTATGGAACTCTAGGTCTGTATGTATCACACTGTATTGTAATAATTTTATTTGTAAGAGACTGTTTGTTTCCTGAATAAAGAAAAATAAATTAATAAAATTACATGGATTTAATTTCTTCATATAATAAAACTTTATGCTATATCCAGCTTTTCCAACATTTCGGTGACCAGATAGTGTGGACAAGTGTAAAATTCGAATGTCTACACTAATATTATAAAGATAAATTTAATAGGCAAAGGATGTACTAGAACAGTACAGTAAAGAAGGAGAAAGTCTTATAGAGAACATAAATATTAATATAAAAGTCCGGGATATTATGTGTCTATTACAGTTATGTCACTAAAACTACTTTTTCTCCAAAAAATATACACTAGTAACGTCGCGCCGGTAGAAACCAGGCCACATTATTATTACCAGAGTAATATCCCGAAAATCCCAAAAACGGGAACAATTTGTTAAATCCCGGAACTTTCAATCTTATGGTACAATCAAAAGGTCTCGTGTCTTAAACTATAGTTGGCGACAAAAAAAAGTTTTACAATAACCGCTGTGGGATAATACCTCTATATTTTGAAACCACGAAAACAAATTAATTTTCTTTCTTCTTCTTTTCTTCTTCAACAAATATAACTTGATAATAAATATGACTCAATCAACATTGATGACATTTTATACAGCCGTAGAATATACATTGGAAAATACTACTTAACTAAAAAATTTAAATTTTGTCAGAAGTTATGATTCTACGAAGTTGCGGGAAACAACTAGTTTAAAATAATTTGATAAAAGTTACATAAAAAATCATAGGTTACAAATTAGTGGCCATTACGATAAATTAGCAATAACACAATAGCAATTATCTCCATGTGACGTATGATGGGTACCTAAAATGTTGGGTATTTATATCTGTACCAGTCCCAAAGCGAATCATTCTGTCAGCTCTCTTGGAACTGTCAGCTTCATACACTTCTATAGTAGGAGCTGATCAACAAGAGGTGAGTTGCCTTCAAGAACTTATTTCAAAAAATTGATCTTGTTGAGTTCATTTTATTCTTCTCTCCTACTCTTACTGGGAGGTCTACTGAACCGACTCAATTACTTTGAATAGGTTATTTCTTTTCATTTTCTCTCGACTTTTCGCAACAAGTCTCAGATATAAGATATTATTGATCTTACATCTTCAAAAAAAAATACTCAAAGTTTTGGATCTATAACTTTAATTTTCGAACATACTCATCATCCCTGTTTTTCTTTATTATTAGTATTCGACATTTATAGTCATTTCAATTCGAAGCACTTATTAACATTATAGTTTCTGTAAATAGCTATTTTCTATTTGCTATATTGACTAATAATTCCTTTGCACCAGGCAAAGATGTCGTGGGCGTGTGACCCGGCGCTGACCGCCAACATCGTGAACAGTTACCAGACAGTTGGTCCACTGTTCATGCAAACACTGCAGACATTCTTTGCTGCCCAGTGTGCGCTGGTCGGAGACCACTTGTGGCCCGCTGACGCCATCGAAAAGGTTCTTGAAGGTAAATAATAGACATTATATTCTATTGCAACAGTATTATATAATAATTCATTTGCAATTTAAATTGCACGATGTAAAGTGTCACTTTATGTTCTCAACCAATAAGTGGGTTCATCAAGGAAGATCGGCACATTAAGCCAAATATTTTCTTTCCAGACCCTTACTACGACTTCATAGTTGTGGGAGCAGGGTCAGCAGGATCAACACTCGCCCATCGACTGAGTGAGGTCCCAGAGTGGAAGGTTCTTCTCGTAGAAGCTGGAGGCAACCCTACCCTGAACACCGAGGTATATACCTTTCTTACTGTCTTACAACATTTATTTTGTGGACTATAGAGTTATGACGACAAATTCAAAACGCTATCTAATAAATAACTGGAATAAAATTATTGTAGCAAATATAGTAAATTATAAAATACCGCGATTGCACAATAATAACAATGTCATTATTTTACAGATTCCCCACCTGTTCTACAACAATATGCGCAGTCCTCAAGATTGGGCCTACAAGACTCAGCCTCAAGAGGGTGCTTGCAGAAGTTACACAGCTAAGGGATGCGCCTGGCCTCGTGGGAAGGCACTCGGTGGTAGCAGCAGTATCAACTTCATGTTTTACGTCAGGGGCAACAGGGCTGACTACGACGAATGGGCAGCTGATGGTAACTACGGATGGAGTTACGATGAAGTCCTCCCTTACTTCATTAAGAGTGAGAAATTTACTGGAATTTACAATGAACAGAACCAGAAATACCACAACTGGGAAGGTAACCTCAATGTAGCTGTTGACAAAGAGTCTCACGACTTCGAGCATATGATCATCAACGCCGCTGTCGAACTTGGATTAAAGAACTCATCTGACATCAACGGTGAAAGCCAAATGGGAGTTATGACTTCGCAGACTACGACCAAGGATGGAACTAGGTTCAGTACCGCTCGTGCTTTCTTGAACCCAATCAAGGACAGGAAGAACATTCATGTCATCAAACATGCGCAAGCCACCAAAGTTCTGTTCGTGCCCGGAACCAACATCGTTAGCGGTGTCATGATTCACAAAGACGGAAAGGATATCGTTGTCAACGTTAAGAAAGAGTTGATCCTGTCTGCTGGTGCCATTAACTCGCCACACATCTTGTTGCTTTCTGGTATTGGACCCAGAAAGCACTTAGAAGACATGAAAATCGAAGTTAAGGCTGACTTGCCCGTTGGAGAAAACTTACAGGACCATTTATACGTGCCCACTTTCTACACTAAGCCTGGTGACAAAAACTATTACTCTATCGAAAGAATTGTCAAGAACTTTGCCCAATACGTCTTGGAAGGTACTGGTCCTCTGATCAACACTAGCCCCAACCGTGTCATCAGCTTCATCAACACCACTGACCCAGAATCACCTGCCTCTGACATGCAGTTCCACTACTTCGTCCTGCCTCCTGGTGTGTACAACGTGCTTGACATTTTCCAGAAGCACGGATTGAACGATGAGGCATACAATAAGTTCAAGAAAATGAACGAAGACCAATACACGTTGGTGATTTACAACACCTTGTTGAAACCTAAATCTGCTGGTAAGATTCTATTGGCTAGCAAGAACCCATTCGAGGCTCCTCTGCTATTCGCTGACTACTACAAGGACCCCGAAGATATGGCTACCGTTATCAGGGCGATGAAACAACACTCTCTGAGATTGGGTGAAACCAAGGCTCTTAAGGAGGCTGGATTCAAACTTGACTGGTTGGACATTGACGCTTGCAAGAAATTCGACAAGAGCAGCGACGACTACTTGGACTGCATCTCTCGGGAGCTGACCTGGTCCTTGTACCACCCAACCAGTACCGCTAAGATGGGACCTGATGGTGATGAGACCTCAGTCGTTGACCCCGAGCTGAGAGTACGCAAAGTAAAGGGATTGAGAGTGGTTGACGCCAGTATCATGCCCTCTGTTATAAGAGGCAACACCAACGCGCCCTCCATCATGATTGGAGAGAAGGGAGCTGACATGATCAAGAAGTTCTGGCTGAACAAACACACCGAACTGTAAATAATTCAGTGAAAGGACATTTAAATTAGTTGCTATTCCCTGCAATAACAACGAGTTCAATTAAATTATCTTTGTTATTTTACGCCTGTTAAGTTATTTAAGAAATAAAGTGTTACGGTTTCAATAGCATTTTCATTGTTGATGTATTTATGCCCGCTTCCTATAATATACCTACATTGATCATATACACCACCGTTCAAAGTGGTAATATGGGATGTCAATAAATAAAAAAGTATTTTAAGATGATTGCCTACCTACATAGCTACTTTACAAAAACTTCACGATTTGTAAACTAAAGTCCTCACTGTTACATGTATGAACATCACTAATTAGTAAGTAGTAGCCCCCTCACTATAATGTGTTATATAAGGTAGAACACTTTTTATTAACGCCGCTGTCTACCTGTCATAGTCTAAGTGTGTGTACACGTCGTGCGCCCTGCACATTATTGTAATAAATCCAAGTATAATAAATCCGTCTACAATTTATTAATCCACCAACGTAACATGGTGTCAGAAGTTAATTAAGAACTAGAACGTCCGTAAGTGCAAGTAACAATATGAACAAAGAAGATATAAGCGATGCGAGGTACCATGTGGCCGGTATTAAAAACCTCGTGGTGTCGTCGGAGGCAACAGCCAACAACGCGGAAGCATGGAAAAAATGGTGGCAGCGTTTGGAGCTATACATGCTGGCGTCCGGTCTGGACAAGTCTGAGGAGAAGAGGAAGGTGGCAATCCTCTTGCACCACATAGGTCCAAAGGGCATAGACATTTTTAATACGTTCGATATCAATATCGACGAGGGTAGGCTGAAAGACGTTAAAGCCAGATTTGATAAGTACTTCGAGCCAAGAAAAAATTTGACCATGTGCAGATACACATTTTTCATAAGCAGGCTGAACACGAGAATATCGATGAATTCCTAACCGATCTCGAAAATAAAAGTCGAGAATGTGAGTTCGAAACCCTAAGGGAATCGATGATTCGAGATATTTTTATCGCCAATCTCCAAATCGACTTCTCACATATTCGGCAAAGGTTGTTACAAGAGCCCGACCTAACATATCAAAGAATGAGAGAACTGGCGAAAACTCTCATTGTCGCACAGCAAGATGCAGAATAAAATTGTCAAGAAGTCAGGCGTCGTGGACGGCGCAGAGGTCATGCATCTAAGTCAAAGGAGCAGCGGTCGACGAGTCTGTCGACAGCGGGCTTCAAGTCAGGAGTCACATCAGGCCACGAGGAGGTCCCCGAGTCCGATGCGGCAGCCAACGTCAACGTGTGGTCGCGACAGGAGTACAATGCAGGTCATGTAACTCTTTTGGTCATTTTGCTAGATTCTGTTATAAAACAAATAATAAACAAATAATTAACTAAATATTAAATTAGAGTAGTAGAATATGTTTGTGTCAGCTTGGAGTAGTTATGCTCACTCAAAGGTCTCATTGGCGGTGGCACGTGCAGTGCATCGCTCGATTCCCTACAATATGGTTGAGTTGGGGGGTGCTGGTGTACGTGTCATGTTCGAGAACGGGCGCCGTCAACTGGGACTGGTCAGCTCCAGACTGTATTTTTTTACTGTCCTTTAAGGTTATTTGTTAACAAAAGTAACCCAAAAAATATATCAGGCGAACAAAAAAATATATCAGGCGAACAAAAAAATAAGAAGCAAGCTAAAAACAGAAGTAAGTATAGTAAATGTAAAGTTTGTAAATGATAAGATCCCGCACAGTGACGCACGTGGCGATATCTGTTTAAGTATTATATCAGTAGTACTATATCAGTAGTAGTTACTATATAGACTATATATATACGTAGCTATCTGTATTTATATGTGTGGAGTGCGTCTCTCTATCCATCAGTTAGTGGTGATGAATCGTTGTGTTATATCGAAGACTTATGTAAACAAAATAATATAACTTAAATAACATCAGAAGAAATATAGTAAACGGTAAGCATATTTTATTTCAATTAAAATAGTGTTGTGACTAAACTAACAGTGTATGCATATATAAAAAGAAGTAATATAAATTACTTCTCCAAACAAGATCACTATTAGTTTTTGTTGATGTTAAAAAAATGGGATTTTGAACTAACACGATTTCTAGCGTTGTATGTATAAGAATGCGGTGCAAGTTATCAAAATAGAAAAATAATATAATTGCCAATAGCCGCATTTCTTTGTTAGTTCACAGTTATAGTTAGTTTTATCTTCTTACAACTTCTTGACTAGTCTAAGGCTTAGTTGCACCACAGAAAGTAGTTATAGTATTAGTTAGTGTTAAATTTTACAGTAATTGTAACGCTGACTTTAACAGTTACAGCAAAATGTGTTGCACAGGTGCAATTACAATTGCAAAACATTTTACTTGCACTGAAAAAATCAAACTGTCATCAATTTATAAATTAATTGAACAGATAATATAAAATAATCCTTGTCTTTCTTTACCAACACACCCATATAAAAGAAAATAATTATTAATTTATTATATAAGAATACACGTTTCCACTTATTTATGGAAAGATTAGATAGTCGAAGTAGTGTGTGTGTTTATTTATCAAATATTATGATAAAGTGGAGTGTTCGCATTGTATAGTAATACATAATTAGGATTTGTTGGAATATAAATTTATGATAATGGTAGATACTTTTTTTTTAAGGGGGGAAAATCATCGAATGGCTGCTTCCGCCTGATAGTAGATACTATTAAAAACAATTTGAATTAGAATTTTGGTAACATCTAAAATGATCTATCAATCTTACTAATATTATAAATGGTAAAGTTCGTGTGTATGTATGTTACTCAATCACGTCAGAACGGCTGAATTGATCGGGATGAAATTCGGAACAGGGGTAGGTTATGATATGGACTAAGACAAGGCCTACTTTTTATCCCACGGAAACGCGAACGAAACCGTGGGCAGGACCTAGTTTTGTTTAAATAGGTAAAGTAAACATTAACCATGTTAGTATTCAAGGCTAGGTAATTATTACCAACTTAGATGTATGTATGTGTCTAGAATATTGAGAATTGTGAGTTTGATATTTTTTTGAATAACATTTAGTGATTAAATACGTCGTTGAAAACTCGACAACGTCTTAACAAATTTTTTGAAAGTTTAAAAATTGCAAAATCCATTTTCATGTATAAAAATAGCTGCGGATTAGCTAAATTATTTACGTAAAGAAAAAAATAGGCACATAATTAAAATAAAGAGATAAAATATCGGCAAAAAATTAAGCTTAGACTGAGACTGTTCCTTATAATCTTAGAGTACGAAGTCTGCAGAATTAATTAGTACTAGAGTAATAAAAAGTCATTTATACACAGCCTGAGTTGATATTTTGTATAGAGTTGGTCAGTTATTCGACTCGACTGCCAGGCAAGGGGTCTCGGGTTCGATTCCCGGGTTGGGCAGAGTATTACTGGATTTTTTTTAAATATTCTTAGTAGTAGTACGGAGTTTGGAATTGTGCCCGGTATATGACAATAGGCTCACCCCCTATTACATGGGACTCATAACACAAATAGTGAAAAGTAGGTGTTACATTGTACAGTGGTATAATGTGCACTTCTGCCTACCCCTTCGGGGATTTCCGTATAACATGTCATTGCTCATTAATGACAATATTTCATGGGATTAATGTTAATATGAAAAATGGCATTTCAGTTAATGACAATAATTAATAGGATTATAAAGTTCCAATAATCTTTCTTCAAGATATAAGGTTAATTTTACAGTATCAAATATATATAATAAAAATATACCTACACACCATCCAGTATATTAAGCTACCCCAAACGGTCAATATTGTTCAATAGATCTTCGACTCTATCTCAGAATAATAAAGTTCACAAAACAATCTCTTAAAGAACTTGGTTTTATTTTGATTGCAGGTGAAAATGTCGTGGGCGTGCAACCCAGCTGTGACGTCAATGATAATGGACAGCTACCAGGTAGCTGGGCCATTATTTGTACAAACCCTACAGACTTTGTTCGCAGCCCAATGTGCTCTAACAAGTGATCATCTATGGCCTGATGACGCTACGAAATCAGTCCTCCAAGGTAAAAACAATTTGCGTCAAGTCAAGTCATTTTGTCAATATTGATTTGATTTTAATTACACTCATATTTGTTTCAAAATTGTTTAAAATAAGAATAATCATTTTGCAATAGACAACGTATTAATAATTGCAGTTGGTACCTGATAGGTACTGGTTTGGTGGGTATTGGTTGGTACTGAGCTTACTATAAAAAGGTACTTGGGATATGTTTATAAATTTTAATAAGGAGAACTACGATGCATTTCTGTTTGGGCTTAGTTTCCCACTTCTCGGAAAGGTACAAAGAAATCTGGTACCTACTCAATATACAAAAAGCTTCATCATTCATCATTCATCATCATTGAACACATTTTTGATATAATTGAGAAAATTACGTATACCTTAACGTCGGACAAATTACATATGAGAAGGTAACACTACAATACAGTTTTACTAGAGCTGATAAAACTTAAAATAGGAAATTAAATACTAAATAAACTTATATCGAATAGAAGAGTGTTACATTAATACTGGGAATTACAAAGCGGAACAAATTACCAGTAACCTACGAAAGTAATCAAAAACATTTAATCCTCTACAGATCCAAACTACGACTTTATAGTAGTGGGCGCTGGTTCTGCCGGCGCTGTGGTCGCCAACAGGTTAAGTGAAGTGCCCGATTGGAAAGTGCTACTCGTTGAAGCTGGAGGCAACCCCGGGTTAACTACTGAAGTAAGTATATATACCAATACTTAAATACTTAACACCCAAAAGCCAATTACAGGTCTACTAATTTAAACAGCAACCAATTTTATCACGGCATGAACACAAATGCAAAGAAAATCCTACTAAGTGCTTCATAATTAAAGACTTAAACGTGTTTTTACAAATGAATGTTTCATCCACAAACATTTTTAAATGAAACCCTTTCTTTTTCCAGGTTCCGCAACTATTCTACAGTAGTATGGGCACTTCGTTAGATTGGGGCTACAAAACGCAGCCTCAGAATGCTTGTAAAAGCTACACAACGAAGGGTTGTGCTTGGCCTCGAGGTAAAGTGTTGGGAGGAAGCAGTAGCATAAACGCCATGTTCTACGTCAGAGCCAACAAGGCAGACTATGATGAGTGGGCAGCCAACGGCAACTATGGATGGAGCTACGATGAAATATTACCATATTTCATGAAAAGCGAAAATTTCACTGGAGAATTCACTGAAGAACGAAGCAAATATCATGGTCGCGATGGTCCAATTCATATTGTCGAAGCTACAGAACTAAATCCATTCGAACAAATTACTATGCAAGCTGCTATAGAACTAGGACTGAAGAATTTAAGTGATATTAACGGTGCTGATCAAATGGGTATAACAGCATGCCAGTGTAATATTAAAGACAATTATAGATACAGCACCGCAAGAGCCTTTTTGACCACTGCTAAGGATAGGAAAAATCTGCATGTGATGAAAAATGCTCTTGTTACTAAAGTTTTGTTCCACCCAGGCACGAAATCAGTTAAAGGAATACAGATTAGTAAAGATGGACAAGACATTATTGTAAACGCTAAGAAAGAAGTGATACTATCAGGTGGAGCCATCAATTCTCCACAAATTTTAATGTTGTCAGGTATTGGACCGAAACAACATTTAGAAGATATGGATATAGAAGTTATTGAAGATTTACCTGTGGGTGAAAATTTACAGGACCATGTGTTTTCTCCTATTCTCTATGCGATGGAAGCTGATGAAAATTTAACTTCAATTGATGCTATTTCTTCTGCATTTGTGGAGTACTTTTTGAAAGGAACAGGACTATTTAAGAATACTAGCCCACATAGGATTATCAGCTTCATAAACACCACCCATCCTGATTCTTCAATGCCGGATATGCAACATCATCATTTAGTGTTACCACCTAGTATCTCAAATATGATTGACGTTTTTGGGAAGCACGGTTTTAACGATAATATTTATCAACAATTTTCAGAGCTAAACAAGAACCATCTTGTGATGCTTGTGTTCAACGTTCTACTACGTCCAAAATCGAAGGGAAAAATTCTTTTAAACAGCAAGAATCCTCATGAACATCCACTGATACACGCAAACTACTTCGATGACCCAGAAGATATAAAGACTATAATAAGATCAATGAGGCAATATGCATTGAGATTGGGTGAAACTAAGACGTTTGAGGCAGCTGGATATAAATTGAAATGGCTTAAGATCGAATCATGCGAAGAATTTGAGAAACTAAGTGATGAATATTTGGAATGTATAGCGAGGGAGCTTACGTTTTCTCTGTACCACCCGACGAGTACTGTGAAAATGGGACCTAAGACTGATACGGCGGCTGTGGTAGACCCAGAGTTGAGAGTGCACAATGTGAAAGGCCTGAGAGTGATGGACGCCAGTATATTGCCCGATGTCGTTCGAGGCAACACTAATGCGCCCACAATCATGATTGCTGAGAAGGGATCCGATTTGATCAAAGAAGCATGGCTGAGCAAACACACTGAATTTTGACGCGTGTTTTGAGTGTACCAAGTCATAGCAGTACACAATAAATTGTGATAAATGTTTTTTGTAAATAATAAAATTTTTACTTAATGCCGTGTGATTTTTTATCATTATTTGAATGTGGTTTTCGCACTACTGGTACTCTTAACAGATTGCTCTTATGATGGAACAAGGCGTGCTCATGCAGTAATGTTTTTGACTTGTAGATATCCATCATTCATTCATCCACACAATAAATTTTAGGAACAAAATAATAATGATTACGCTTTATACTTATATAAAGATTAGTACCTATTGAACCACAATCTATCAATAACCAGCTTCTGCCCGTGGCTGATTCCCAGGTCGGGAAAAGTATTACTGGGTTTTAAACAAATTCTCAGTAGTAGCACGGAGTCTGGAATTGTGCCCGGTATATGGCAATAGGCTCACTCCCTACCTCTATTCCATGGGACTCATAAATAGTGAAAAGTGGGTGTTACATTGTACAGTGGCAAAATGTGCAGCTCTGACTACCCCTTCGGGGATAAAAGGCGTGATGTTATGTTATGTTATAATTCAATTTTTATATAATGAAACTTACTCCACACTTCGCTAGAAGCTCTCACAAAACAAACATTGATCATCGTCTTCGTCAGATTTATAAGTCATCTCTCTTTAAAATAGGTACCTACTTACTTAAGAACTTATCAATCTTAAGACTTGCAGCGCCACTGATTGACGGCATTATCAGTAAGGTTCAATGTAATGATGATGATTTTGTTATTTAATTGAACAATGAAACAGTATTTTTTATTATTTAGATAAGACCACCCACGCTTTATATTTTGAAAAGGATTATACTGTATGTATAGAAGTGCACGACTAAATCTATATGTATAAAAAAGTCGTCTTTTTTATGGAATAGGAGGCAAACGAGGCCATTGACACCCGCAACACCAGAGGAGTCACAGGTGCGTTGCCGGCCTTTTAAAAAAGAATACGCTCTTAATTGAAGGTCTGAAGGTCGGTTCGGAAATACCGCCGACGACAGATCATTCTACAGTTTTACTGTGCGAGGCAGAAAGCTACATGAGAAGCGCACAGTTGTGGCCTGCCAACCATCTATATGATGGGGATGCATATGCTGTCGTGAGGGAAGATGGCGAAAAGATGCGGTAGGTATCAGGTCAAACAATTCCTCAGAGCACTCCTCGTGGCACAAGCGATAGAAAATGCACAACGAAGCTACATCTCTACGCATTGCCAAAGTGTAACACTATTTATAACTCAAGAACGTCTTAATCGATTTGGATGAAAATTGTTGGGGAGGTAGCTTAGAACCAGGAGACGGACATACGATAGTTTTTATCCAATCATTCTTTTTTACTTTTTACTGAATATCGATGGGGACCGGGAAAAACCGGATTGCGAGTACGGACTCGCGGGCAGAAGCCAGTAATACATATAACAATTCACCAGTGTAAACATATACATAATAATAGCCGTGGTTGTAGACTCTTATTATTGAGATTAAGAGAATAAAAAAAGTAAAACAAACTAAATGCAAGTAAATGGACACAGTAGACTCTACCCATATGCTCTTTTCTTTACTTGCAACTACATTAGCAAACGGCGGGAGGAGTTACCATCGACGTCGAGACGACGATGAAGTACCTAGGACTCGTCCTCGACAGTCGGTGGAACTTCATAGAGCACTTCCGACGTTTGGCTCCAATGTTGGAGAGGACGGGGGCTGCGTTTAAACGCATCCTCCCCAACCTCGGGGGGCCAAACGCCTTCTGCCGGAGGTTATATGCCGGGGTCGTGCGGACCATGGCCCTCTACGGCGCCCCTGTTTGGGCGCCAAACCTGTTGCGGCGTCCCGCTCGGACGCTGCTCATGACACAGAGGGTCATGGCGATCCGAATGATCCGCGGATACCGCACGATCTCTGGGGAGTCGGCGAACCTCCTTGCCGGATTACCGCCGTGGGATCTGGAGGCGAAGGTGCTCGCGCGCGTGTACAGCTTGCGCGCGGAGGCACGTCGCCGGGGCGAAGCTCCGCTGCCGCGCCAGATAAGTGCGTGGCGGGATGAGCTCCGGCGCTATAGGTAAGTCCCCTCTTTGAGGAGTGGCTTGAGAGACGCTACGGCGTCCTCACCTACCGCCTGACGCAGGTCCTCACTGGACATGGAAGTTTCGGGAGGTACCTGTGTCTGATGGGGCGGGAGGAAACGCCCGGGTGTCAACACTGCGTGGACCGCCCTGAGGACACGGTGGAACACACGGTGGGAGAATGCCCTTCGTGGGCTGAGCTCCGCCGTGCCCTCGGGGAAGTGATCGGCGATGGCGACCTCTCGCGTCCGGGCCTAGCGCGGGCCATGATGCGGAGTGAGGGGGACTGGGATGCCGTCTCCTCCTTTTGCGAGGCAGTCATGCTAGCTAAGGAGGAGGCGGGACGCGTGAGGCAGCGAAGCGCTGCCTCCTCGCAACCCAGCCATCGCGAAGGACACACCGGGCGTCGGGGATCGCGAGACGATCTCCGGCCACCGTTTTAACTTTTTTTACTCTATATGTTTTGTCCGCTAGAGGGCGCCACATTAAAAATTGAGTAATCAATCTAGTTTGACAGTTAGGTATGACGTCACACAATGGTGCCAGATTATGCATGGTATCCTGATTTTTAATCATCTGGCTTTCCGATTATGCATTTGGTTACTAGAGAGTCAATTAGTTCTAAGCAGTAACATAGACCATGAAATTGTACTCTATGTATGTATAGAGGTAGTAATAAGCCTTTATATGTGTAACGAAGAGATATATATGTCGAAGATGGTTGCCAAAGGAAATTGTAGATAATCTGTGGCAATTAATTTAATTTGTTCCAATTATTGATTTAATGTTAGATTTTATTACTAATTACTTTTTGTAAATTTGAAACATGATTTATCGACTACCTACGAATTGATTTTGGCAACATATTCGATAAAAGTAAACGTTGTTGGTTCTGTTCAAAACAAATAACTGCTTGTCATCTTATTATTTTGAATTGTAAAGTCTGTTTACCGTTCTTAAATCATCATTGTTTATTTACGATAATTATTCTTGTAATATTTGGTTAATTGTAACAATCTAAATGTTATTAGATTTAGAGTATGTTAGTTTTTGGTAAACGCGTGGCGGAAGTGCGCCATTGGACAGAGTTGTTGTGGAGGGAGTGCAGAGAGGGGCATCGCCCTATATAAGAGCCTGCACTGATTTATGCCGGCGGTCTCATCTTCGGATCTGACTCGATTAGAGCCTCGCTCCCGACAAAACTGTCGGTTTACCTGGTACAGCCCTGCTGTATATTCTACATAGCTGTATTGTTGCTCATTAGCCGATACACTTTGTAACCTCTCAGGGGTGGCGCTGCCACTGTACGAACCGTGACCTTATGGGTCTGTTCGTTAGTCAATTTGACTTGTATTATTTTTTGTGTGTGCCCTAGCTTAGTTTTAGTTAGTATTTATTGATTTATTGATTTCCGTAAATAAATTCTTTGTTAATAATTTTATCTTGTTTATCCCACCAAAATGGGGACTCCAAACCCAGGCGATACGCCGCTCGGTGCTCCTGATCCTACATATATATTTGTTTACAAAATAATCTATTATTATTAATACATGCAAGTAGGTGAAGAAGTTCAATGAAACGCCCTTATAATTACATTCAACTTGTTAAAATTAATGCGAGCAGCTAATCCGTCGATTTTATTCAAGTATGCAGTGCGTTTAGGTGTTTCCTATTTTATTTTATTGAAATCAAAGATTGCTTCGTAAGTTTAATAATTGTATCTGCGTATGGAGTCCCGTGTTTAAGACTTTGTTTCAAATAAAGCTATAACTGTATTTTAATGAGTATTTAAAGTAAGTACATCGCAAAGTTAACTATAACAGTATGGTATCTCCTTAAAAAAATCAAAACTCATGCTAAACCATCGCAGTGTCTAAAACAATTCTCATACCACAAAAGCACTAAACAAAAAACAACACAAAATCTATCTATCAGGCGAACAAAAAAATAGGAAGGAAGTTAGAAACAGTAGTAAAGTATAGTAAATGTAAAGTTTGTAAATGATAAGATCCCGCACGGTGACGCACGTGGCGATATCTGTTTAATTATATCAGTAGTAGTTACTGTATAGACAACTATATATATATATATATACGTAGCTATCCGTATTTATATGTGTATGTGCGTGTCTCTATCCAACGGTTAGTGGTTGACCGGCCAGCTATGCACTCACTCGTAATCTGGTTGTGTTATATCGAAGATTTATGTAAACAAAATAATATAACGTAAATAACATCAGCAGAAATATAGTAAACGGTAAGCTTATTTTATTACAATTAAAATAGTGTTGTGACTAAAATAATAGTGATCTTGTTTGGAGAAGTGATTTTATAGTTTTTGTTGATGTTAAAAAAACGGGATTTTGATTTACCACGATTTCTAAGGTTTGTTTGTATTAGAATGCGGGTGCAAGTTATCAAAATAGAATAAGAATATAGCCGACTTTCTCTGTTAGTTCACAGTTATAGTTACTTTCATCGCTTCATCTTGTTCTGTGCCGAGTTTAGTTTAGTTACAAACCATTCGTGTTTATTTTGTTACAACGTCTTCACTAGTTGCACTACAGAAAGTAGTTATAGTATTAGTTAGTGTTAAATTTTACAGTAACTGTAACGCTGTCTTTAACAGTTACAGCAAAATGTGTTGCACCAGTGAATTCAGTACTTTGTCAATTGGCGCAACATATTTTTGACCTAACCGATACTTTAATAGAAATTTTGACGTTTATTATTGTTAAAGTAAGTTGGTGCAACCAGCCTTATTGTTGTTCCTTCATACTCTGATGAGTAACCAATACATGTTTTAGCTTGTGCACCAAAAATGTGTAATTATATTAATCTAAATTAGAACAGTTGAAAATCTTAATTACATTAATATAACTAGTTGTAACTGGTGCTTAATAAATAAATAAAAACAATGGTAAACTCTTTTGACCGCAGTGGGCCTATGTCAAGTTTTATTAAAATAACGACTTTGTGTTGCCAAAAACATAATGTATTTTTAATGTGTAACTAGCACCTAGCCAACTAAAGTACAGTAAATTAATATAATATGACAAATATACATATAAATAAAAAAAAACAATGGCCTATGTCACAATACCGTAAGTTTATTTAATAAATATATATATGTATATATACCTCTATATGATATATATGTTTATATATATGCAGATAAAATGTTTGGCAATTACAATTGCTGACACTGAAAAATCAAACCGTCATCAATTTATAAATTAAACAGATAATATAAAATAATCCTTGTCTTTACCAACACACCCATATAAAAGAAATTAATTATTAATTTATTATATAAGAATACACGTTTCCACTTATTTATGGAAAGATTAGATAGTCGAAGAAAGAACATGGTGTGTGTGTTTATTTAGCAAATATTATGATAAAGACAATGGAGTGTTCGCATTGTATAGTAATAGATAATTAGGATTTGTTGGAAGGTAAATTTATGATTATAGTAGAATATAATGTAATGTAGTAGAATTAGAATTTTGGTAACATCTAAAATGATCTATCAATCTTTCTAATACTATAAATGGTAAAGTTCGTGTGTATGTATGTTACTCAATCACGTCAGAACGGCTGAATTGATCGGGATGAAATTCGGTACAGGGTTAGGTTATGATATGGATTAAGACAAGGCCTACTTTTTATCCCACGGCAACGCGGGCGAAACCGTGGGCAGGACCTAGTTTTGTTTAAATAGGTAAAGTAAACATTAACCATGTTAGTATTCAAGGCTAGGTAATTATTACCATTTTCGATGTATGTGTCTAGAATATTGAGAATTGTGAGTTTGATATTTTTTTGAATAACATTTAGTGATTAAATACGTCGTTGAAAACTCGACAACGTCTTAACAAATGTTTTGAAAGTTTAAAAATTGCAAAATCCATTTTCATGTATAAAAATAGCTGCGGATTAGCTAAATTATTTACACTAGCAGCCCGTCCCGGCTTCGCACGGGGTAAACAATTATTTATTTTTGGAAATTTGGATTGTTGTAGTGACATTACTACAATAGTTGGACATATGCCACGGGGAGTTTTTTGTAGACATTATGATGTTCTTCAATATTGTTGTACATTATTTTGTTCTATCGCTAATAGTTTCGGTAGCGCATTCGACTTAGTCTTTCGTTCGACTCGTTTTTCTACACATTCGGTTACATTGTTCAAATTTTACTAAGATTCCCTATTTATTTTTCAAAATAAAATGTAGCCTATGTCAAATTGGAAGAATGTAGCATTCTATTGGTGAAAGAATTTTTTAAATCGTCCCAGTACTTTTTGAGCCTATTCATTACAAACATACACACATACAAAAATAGGTACAAATCTTTCCTCTTTATAATATTAGTATAGATAAAGAAAAAAATAGGTACATAATCAAAGTCAAGAGATAAAATATCGGCAAAAAATTAAGCTTAGAGAGAGATCTTTAGGTAATCTTAGAGTACGAAGTCTGCAGAATTAATTAGTACTAGAGTACCTAATAAAAAGTCGTTTATACACAGCCTGAGCTGATATTTTGTATCGAGTTCCTCGTCAAATAGTTACGTGAGAAACCGAAAACATAATAATTAATTTAGTATGTCTCACGAAAGTTATAATACCTCTATAAACAATGAACAACTGTATCTGTTTGCAAACAAAACATAACACCACGCCTTTTATCCCCGAAGGAGTAGGCAGAGGTGCACATTACGGCACTTAATACCACTGTACAATGTATCCTCCACCTTTCACTATTTATATTTATATTTTACCCCCTAAGGGTGAGCCTATTGCCATATACCGGGCACATTTCCAGACCCCGTGATACTGTTGAGATTTTTTTAAAAGACCCAGTAATAATTTGACCGACCCTGGAATCGAACCCAAGACCCTTTCTTTCTCACCCAGAGAAGGTGTGAGCAAGAGGTTTAAGCAACCCCAAACTGTCAAGTTTGTCCAATAGATCTTGGTTTTATTTTGATTTCAGGTGAAAATGTCGTGGGCGTGCAACCCATCTGTGACGTCAATGATAGTGGACAGCTACCAGGTAGCTGGGCCATTATTTGTGCAAACCCTACAGACTTTGTTCGCAGCCCAATGTGCTCTAACAAGTGATCATCTGTGGCCAGATGACGCTACGAAATTTGGGCCATTATTTGTGCAAACCCTACAGACTTTGTTCGCAGCCCAATGTGCTCTAACAAGTGATCATCTGTGGCCAGATGACGCTACGAAATTAGTCCTTCAAGGTAAAAACCATTTGCGTCAAGTCAGGTCATTTTGTCAATATTGATTTGATTTTAATTACACTCACATTTGTTCCAAAATTGTTTAAAATAAGAATAATCATTTTGCGATACTTAACGTTTTAATAATAGCTATTTATTGTATAAAAAGGTACTTGGGATATGATTATTAATTTAAATAAGGAGAACAACGATGCCTTTCTGTTTGGGCATGATTTCCCACTTCTCGGAAAGGTACAAAGAAATCTGGTACCTACTCAATATACAAAATATTTAACATTGATCACATTTTTGATATAATTGAGGAAATTACGTATACCTTAACGTCATACAAATTACAAATGAGAAGGTAACACTACAATACTGTTTCACTAGAGCTGATAATACTTAAAATAAGAAATTAAATAACAAATAAACTTATATCGAACAGAAGAGTGGTATATTACGAAAGTAATCAAAAACATTTAATCCTCTACAGATCCAAACTACGACTTTATAGTAGTAGGCGCTGGTTCTGCCGGCGCTGTGGTCGCCAACAGGTTAAGTGAAGTGCCCGATTGGAAAGTGCTACTCGTTGAAGCTGGAGGCAACCCCGGGTTAACTACTGAAGTAAGTATAGTTAATTTATACTTAAATACTAAACGCCAAAAAGTCAATTACAAGACCACTAATATAAACAGCAAGCAATGTTATCACGGCATGAACACAAATGCAAAGAAAACCCTACTAAGTACCTCATAATTAATGACTTAAACGTGCTTTTACAAATGAATGTTTCGTCCACAAACATTTATTTCGCATCCATCACCATTTCATCAATCAATCGTACCAGAACACATCACGAAGGACACACCGGGCGTCGAGGATCGCGGGACGATCTCCGGCCACCGTAAGCGCGGGCTTACGGACGGCGAGCATGGGTGGTTCCCCGTCCGACCAGAAACAGACCCGAGCGTACGGCGCTTCGCGTTCCGCGCGCGCCTCAAAGAGCCATTAGGCCACCACAGATGGGGCCCAACAGGGCCGATGCCGATTCATAGTCGCGGAGAACCTAACGGGTAACCGGGGCTCCGGCTCGACGTGCAGGAGAAGGAACGGAGTGGGTTTTAGTCAGTAAGAGTATGACATTCCCTTCCACCTCACCCAGGTGGGAGCAGTCATTCGAAGATTTTCCCCCTTCAAAAAAAAAACGTGTTTTTACAAATGAATGTTTCTTCCACAAACATTTTTAAATGAAACCCTTTCTTTTTCCAGGTTCCGCAACTATTCTACAGTAATATGGGCACTTCGTTTGATTGGGGCTATAAAACGCAGCCTCAGAATGCTTGTAAAAGCTACACAACGAAGGGCTGTGCTTGGCCTCGAGGTAAAGTGTTGGGAGGAAGCAGTAGCATAAACGCCATGTTCTACGTCAGAGCCAACAAGGCAGACTATGATGAGTGGGCAGCCAACGGCAACTATGGATGGAGCTACGATGAAATATTACCATATTTCATGAAAAGCGAAAATTTCACTGGAGAATTCACTGAAGAACGAAGCAAATATCATGGTCGCGATGGTCCAATTCATATTGTCGAAGCTACAGAACCAAATCCATTCGAACAACTTACTATAAAAGCTGCTGTAGAACTTGGACTGAAGAATTTAAGTGATATTAACGGTGCTGATCAAATGGGTATAACAGCATGCCAGTCTAATATTAAAGACAATTATAGATACAGCACCGCAAGAGCCTTTTTGACCACTGCTAAGGAAAGGAAAAATCTGCATGTGATGAAAAATGCTCTTGTTACTAAAGTTTTGTTCCACCCAGGCACGAAATCAGTTAAAGGTATACAGATTAGTAAAGACAGACAAGACATTATTGTAAACGCTAAGAAAGAGGTGATATTATCAGGTGGAGCCATAAATTCTCCACAAATTTTAATGCTGTCAGGTATTGGACCGAAACAACATTTAGAAGATATGGGTATAAAAGTTATTGAAGACTTACCTGTAGGTGAAAATTTACAAGACCATGTGTTTTCTCCTATACTCTATGCGATGGAAGCTGATGAAAATTTAACTTCAATTGATGCTATTTCTTCTGCATTTGTACAGTATATTTTGAAAGGAACAGGACTATTAAAGAATACTAGCCCACATAGGATTATCAGCTTCATAAACACCACCCATCCTGATTCTTCAATGCCGGATATTCAACATCATCATTTAGTTTTACCACCTAGTATCTCAAATATGATTGACGTTTTTGAGAAGCACGGTTTTAACGATAATGTTTATCAACAATTTTCAGAGCTAAACAAGAACCATCTTGTGATGCTTGTGTTCAACATCGTGTTACGTCCAAAATCGAAAGGAAAAATTCTTTTAAAAAGCAAGAATCCTCATGAATACCCACTGATACACGCAAACTACTTCGATGACCCAGAAGATATAAAGACTATAGTAAGATCAATGAGGCAATATGCATTAAGATTGGGTGAAACTAAGACGTTTGAGGCATCGGGATTGAAATTGAAATGGCTTAAGATCGAATCGTGCGAAGCATTTGAAAAACTAAGTGATGAATATTTAGAATGTATAGCGAGGGAGCTTACGTTTTCTCTGTACCATCCAACGAGTACTGTGAAAATGGGACCTAAGACTGACAAGGCGGCTGTGGTAGACCCAGAGTTGAGGGTGCACAATGTGAAAGGCCTGAGAGTGATAGACGCCAGTATAATGCCCGATGTCGTTCGAGGCAACACTAATGCGCCTACAATCATGATTGCTGAGAAGGGATCCGATTTGATCAAAGAAGCACGGCTGAGCAAACACACTGAACTTTGATGCGTGTTTTGAGTGTACCAAGTCATAGCAGTACGCAATAAATTGTGATAAGTGTTTCATGTAAATAATATTATTTTTTAATGCCGTGTGATTTTTTATTATTATTTGAATGTGGTTTGCATGCAGTAATATTTTTGACTTGTAGATATCCATCATTCATTCAACCACACAATAAATTTAAGTAACAAAAAAATAATGATTTCGCTTTATTTACTATTTTGTGTTATTTCAGACTATAATCTACCCCTGTTCCAAATTTCATCTCGATCCCTTCAGCCGCATTGACGCAGCAACAAACAAACATACAAACACATTAACACCAAACGAAGCAGTCAGCTTATAAATACGAAATGTGTATGTTGAATTTTACACATATAATGTTTGACAATGCCAAAATAGTACTCAATAATTCTACAATTACTTGACACGTACTATAGTTAGCGAGAATACATCAGTACTTTCAAATCACAAGATATAAATGTTAGATTAGGTAAATATATCACGTGTATTGTGTCCACATGCGAATCAACGTGACCAGGGCCGCCTTAGACTTCGCTGGGGCCCTTGGGCACAAGATAATTCGGGGCCCTATTGGAATGAATTTTTTTAACGTTGCATCACACTAGGATTTTCTCCTATATCGTATCGGCGCATGCTACATGTTCACATACACATGATACCCAGACTCGAAACAACAATTTGTGGATGACAATGTGCAATAAAGTTTAATAAATAAATGAACAAATTTGTTTCGTGTGGGAGTCGAACCCGCTACACGTTGCGGGGCAGCTTGTTGACGCGCAACGTGTAGCGAGTATGCGTCTGTCGTAGAAATTGTCGGTCCTTCGGGGCCTCCTGAGGATGGGGTCGTGGGCGCGTGCCCCGAGTGCTCTCGTGGTAAAGACGGTACTGAACGTAACACCCTATTTTCGACAGTAATGTTATGAGTCCCATGTGATAGGAGGTATACCAATTGCATACATGCCAGACACAATTTTCTCAATATATAAATAACCGATAATAGACCTATAACAATGAAAATGAAAACGAAAAAATCAACCTTTTCATTAAAGGAATATGAGAATTAATATTTTTATGGCATAAGCCGGTAAACGAGCGGACGGATCACCTGATGGTAAGCAATCGGCGCCGACCGTGCGTTCCCGGACTTTCGGGAATTGGGAAGAGAATGGGGGCTACAGGTTTTTCTTTGCCACTAGGTGGCGCAAATGTAGCGGAAACCTTTTTTTGTTTGGATAAAAAAAGGTTGTCCAACCATTTGACGTTCAATATTTGACAGATACAGTGACCAATCACTGTATCATAATCACTGATTGGTCACTGTATCTGTCAAATATTGAACGTCATTGGTCACTATACAGTGACACATTGGTCACAGATACAGTGATTGGTCACTGTATCTGTCAAATATTGAACGTCAAATGGTGTAACATTAGCTAATTCCCTATTGGATGGAAAAAGAAAGGTTTACACTAGTATCATCTTTTTTTTGAGGCGTAGGTCAATAGGCTCACCACCTATATGAGACTCATAACATAAATAGTGAAAAGTGGGTGTTACATTGTACAGTGGCATAATGTGCATCTCTGCCTACCCCTTCGGGGATAAAAGGCGCGATGTTATGTTATGTTACTTCTCCCGTCTTAAGTTAGGCGGGAGGGAGTGTTAGACTTTTACTGACTAAATCCACCCCGTTTCTACACCTGCTCTTCGAGCTGGAGCCCCGGCAACCCGGCCTGTCACTTAGTATCGAGCATCAGTCCTACTGGGCCCCATGTGTAGTGGTGTGATAGTAGTGCCACCTGGTGAGCAATTAGACGCTAGATCACAAACGTAGCTAATTAGGTACTTAATTCCTGTCCACAGGCGCACCTTGTTTTCGCAGAAATTATGTCAAGTGTATCATATAACCACACATTGTCGTAAAACTTTTCTCCATTACCTTAATAGCTGTTCATATTTATCACTGGATTAGGGTGTTTATAACATGAAACAATTATTTAGATTACATTTATTAGTATTAGTTCAGAACCAAATTCTGTGGTGATGATTATATTAAAGTGTCATTGATTTGAAAAGATTTTTTTCAAGAAAGACACACTTATTTGTGAAAAAACCTCGTTGGCCGAGTGCTCGCCAGTGCGACTGCCAGACAAGGGGTCTCGGGTTCGATTCCCGGGTCGGGCAAGGTATTACTGGGTTTTTAAAAAAATCTCAGTAGTAGCACGAAGTCTGGAATTGTGCCCGATATATGGCAATAGACTCAACCCCTATTACATGGGACTCATAACATAAACAGTGAAAAGTGGGTGTTACTTCTGTGTGCACCTCTGCCTACCCCTTCGGGGATAAAACGCGTGATGTTATGTTAAAACCCTGTGTTCAACACCAGATTTTCCATGAACCAAAACAATTTTAATAAAAAATATTAAAATTATATGTAAATGAGAGAGAGAGAATTCATGTTTACGACCACATGAAAATTGTCTTTCTTCTCCCGTGGTCCTTGATTATTAGTCTTGGTGCCTCTTCACATGTTTCGGTTACCGGGTAGCCGGCGCCAAGTACCCGGCATTGCAGTGTATGGCCATGTATTGCACCTTTTACACGTACCAGCATAATTTGTATACACTGCGCCGCCGGCTACCCGGCACCAGCTAACGTGTGAAAAGCCACTTACTATTCGTCTCATTTCCTAAAGAACACATGTCTAACTTTAATTTTCAACAACTATTTCAGTTATCTGACGATTAACCAATCCAATTAACAGAAACAGAAAGTTTGAAAACAGTACCGAATACATCAACTTTTGACGATGATATCTCAATAATTTCAGTTGTCATTAAGATATGCAGACACAAACATCGAAAGAAAACCTGAGAATCATTGTTTTCAATCAATCAAACATGTTGATAAGGAGTACTCGTCACTTCCGATATCAGGTGCATTGTATGATAATAAAACAATGAATAGACAAAATACTGACACAACAATTTGCTCCAGTCATCCTCAAGATTGATGATGATCCTCAAGATTTGTGGTTAGCAACGACAAAAATTTGTTTCCATTGGAGATAAGAAACAAAAACAATTCAATATCATGTAAGTACCAGTAAAACTGACAAAATGTAATTAATGTATAAGTACCATTCATCTGCTTTGTCATTGATTAAGTAATATTGCACCGAAGAGTGGATTAAAAATCAAAGATAAGCAAAAATATTTATACTTTTTTTAATACTTCATTTATTTTCAATAATTCGTTTTGGTACTTCAATTAGTCCCATCATACGTATAATGTATTAGGGCCGAGACATAAATCTGCTTACCGACTACCGAGAACACGACATGGATGCCATACCTGGAAAAACAGAATCAAAAATTACAAATTGGTTTATTACCTTTCATAGATTGAATACATAGAGCAGAGTAAACAAAAATCAGTAAACAGTCGTAATAAAAAACACTGGTACATAACAAATGTTTTCTCATTAAAATAATTTAATATTAAAGTACCTACTTAAAATTACAAAGCAATAACACCCATAGAAGAGGACGTGGCGTAAAGTTATCAAAAATCGTGCGAGAGCAAAAATAGATTTATTATGACTTCGCTTTTAAAACGGTTACCTATTTGTAATTAAAATTACTGCGATTTCATTTTATGAATGACAAAAAGATGATCAATCATGAACCGAAATTAGTTGCTAGTAAGCTAGTTAAAAACATGAGTGATAAATGTGCGAAGATAGATAGCAGATGGAATATTACTAATAAACAAATGATTATAAGTAGGTACGTTTTCGTCTTCAATAGCCCCTGAGCCCCAGTTGGGCTATAGAAGGAAAAATCTATCCAAAAGAGGGCTGTCATAATCGCTACGCTTAACAAGCGGGTTGGAACTGGCAGTTTAAACAGAGAACGCTTTCGCGTCGACCGAGTGTGACCGGTGTCCCTGTTAAATATGCAGTCCCAGTCGCCGAGACACTGAGACTCTATAGAGAGTTACTCACCTGGTGTTCACTTGGTTGCGCACACAACACGACACTCAGATTACAGAATGTGTAACATTCATGTTAAGTTAGTTGATACTGACCGTCATCACCGCAGTCTTCATCTTGTTCTTCCTCTTCTGTGTCTGTGCTTTTACTTTTACCAAGGTTTTTTAACTTCTTTACGGCCACCGCCTTAGAGGTCTATTTTGATACTGTCACAGTCTGGAGTGTGGATTCTAGTGTCTAGTTAGGTGGTTTACGGACACCACGGTGATGCGACTGATTGCGACAACACGGTTTTTGGTTGAAATATAACCCTTACAAAAGCCGCTGAGAAAACAAGGATGGTAACAAAAATGACTGCTAAAAGGTATAATATCCCGGTTCGGACCAAGAATTACTACAGGGTTGTTTTACTTCCCTCGCACCTCACCCAGAATTACATTGATAAAATTCCCCCCCCCCCATAAGTTGCTGGCATCATACGGCTGGTAAGTACATGAAGGAGTGTTAAATAAGTAACTGCGTGGTTTTCACAATAGCACCCAGCAGTAAAGATGTGCAACGTGTAGCCTTGACTCGACAGTTTTGGCAACAACATACTATGTTTATTAATGCCCACTCACGGTGTGGACTATGATTATCGGTTTCTGTCAATGTATCGGTAGTAGATTGGCCAATTAAGTTAAAGGAATTCGAAGGGTTATACATATAAAAGAATTCACAGGAGATTTACTTAAAGAGGAAAGTACAGAGGAGTTGATGTGTAAGAAACAAATAACAATGTAAGAATTTTGTACAGACCAGCTGGTAGTTCTGTAAAACCCATGAGATAAAATAATGAGTTTAAGTGCGAATGCGTCCAGGTTAAGATTTATCTATCGTAAATCGCGCTAGTTATGCTATGCTTTTATATTTCTCGACAATTATTATACTAGTGAAATAGCACTAGTAACAACAACATACAAGTATTTAAATAATACTTATTTAGAAAATTGTAAGCAATTTACTGTTCACTCCGAAGAATAAGTACTAGGTAGGTACGTGATTGTAAAATTTTTAATCAAAAATTATTTATCCTTTTACGAGATGTGGTAAAACATTCACTTAATCGGATTCATGAGTACTAGTGTATTAAGACGAGTCAAGACGAGATCGAGAGCAAATCAAATTGCATTAGTTATCTATAATATAGATAGCTATATTTATATTGTTCTTCCTATACTTCTGCACTAACTTTGCTTTTATTTGCTCGTAATTATATTACAACTCATTGGAGTTGTAAAAACTGTTATGTACTAATTGTATGAAACTTATGGACAAAAGTCATTTATTTTACTTTATCGGAATATATCTGTGTCATCAATACCAATGCTGGGCCTGATGGTAGCACACTTGTAGGATACCTACATACAGACTGTCCCTAACTAAAAGAGATAATCAATGACATTTATCTGTAGTTCGTTTCTACTACATTTCTACAAGTGCAGATTGTACATTTGTTGCGTGCTGAGCTAAAATTCTCTGATATCTTGGGTACCTCACCACACCAAAGATTCGTACGGTACAAAAAAGTTTGGATGAAGGAATCAAACATACACGCAACATTCTTTATACCATCTGATGAGCCAGACACTATATCAAATGCAGATGAAAATTTAAGGATCCCCTTAATTACGGTCATCGTTATTCTTTACAAATCTTAAGCACTAAGAAGGTAAATCTAGTATTCAAGGACTGTATCACCATTTGAACATCATAATAACAGTGTTACAACGCTTAGAACAATGCAATGATTAGCATATGTAATACGCAGCCACGCAGGTCGAGATCTCATGTCGAGGGTTAATGAGAATCATTCCTCTTGGGTTCCAAAACCTTCAAATATTTAACCCGTACTTATTATTTACGGGTGTATTGCATAAATAGTTGTATAAGATTACATCTCCATTTACCCCCGAAAGCGTGGCGCTGATGAAATAGATAGTAAATTTTTCGCCAGTGTCTATTTTTAGATCTTCCACCAAGCTTTGAGCACAATTCTTTAACTCCTGTAACCATTTTTTCTTGAGAACAATGAAACCCATAATTAATACACAATTTGTCTGATCTGCGGATTGTTCTCAACGAAAATATATATATATATATATATTTATTCTACATGTAATTAATGCAGGTATCCATGAGGATACGCCAACCCCATCGTACCTAAACGAAAATATATATTTTTAGATTAGTTAAGTGATTTTAGTGTGGGAGAGCCATGCTTCGGCACGAATGGGGCGGCTCGACCGGAGTGATACCACGGCCTCAGAGAAAACCGACGTGAAACAACGCTTCCGTTGTGTGTCGTCATGTGAGTGAGATTACCGGAGGTTCAATTATCTCTCCTTCCCAATCTTCTCGATCCCTGAATTCCCAACAATCCTCAAATTCCTTAACCCCAAAAGGCCGGTTACGCACTTATAACACCTCTGGTGTTTCGGGTGTCCATGGCCTGCGCCGATTGCTTACCATGGTGATCCCTCTGCTCATTTAGGTACTGGCTTATACCATAAAAATAAAAATAAATACAAAGCTTTCTATAAGTGTTGTTTAGAAGTAGATTTTTAAACTTACAACACTTGTAAGTACCAAAACCTAACAATAGTCACAATTCACATTATTCTTGATAACCACATAAGTAACAAACCATTCTCAATACAATAACTTCCTGAGGTCCAAAACAGTGTTGCCAACAACTAAAAATGGTACAAACTACAAGAGGTGACCTTGACGATGCGTCCGCGCCGTTGACCACCGCGTACCGCTTGCAACACCTTCACCTTTGCACGCAATCTTTGAGTAATGTTGCCATGTTTTATTGAATCACTAATTTAATATTTTTTTGAATACAAATCATGACGTTTCGTATTTTATTTTGGTTACTAAATTGTGTTGAAAGGATTAAACCACGAAATGTTATGTGGTCTTCCTCATTGAAATGTAATTTTGATTATTTCTAAGTAACTTTGAGTTTTGTACTACGGTTGATAGGCGTCCAACTATGTAGTTAGACACTGTAAAATTAACAAATAGAGGTTACATTCTCAGATAGAGCAACATAGATTTACAAACTGCGTATATAAGTTCCGTATGTCGGTATCACATGATTGTGAGTACCTATAATGTGGCCAGTGGATACGTACTGGAACAAAAAGAGAGATCCCAAAAGATATTAATTACCAGAAATCTTCAATGTAATCTATTACACATTTCAAAACAAACATCTTTTAACCCATCCAGTATCTTCTAACTCTAACGTTTGATAAAGTAACAAATAATAACTGTAATCGCAAAATCGATGCGATGTTAGGAAATAGTAAAATACACACGCCGAAGAAGTTGCGACGCTATCTATTTTAGCCTCTAGACAATTATAGAAGGCCTTCATTGCAAATAACAAATATTTTATTGCTAAGGATAATCTTTTTGCTTTCTCTCACACGTTCTCCGTCTAGAAGATAAAAAAATGTTATTGGTTCCATGCACTCTCACAAAATGCGCCAGTACAACATACGTACAATAATTGCAGAAGACTTGATTACTCAAGAATTCAGTAATTAGAGGTAATTCTTAGAAGAGGACAATTATTGAAACAATATTGATAAACACTCCCACTTTGACCGACTCGTTGGCCACTCAGGTCTCATGTGCGACTGTCGGGCAAGGGACCTCGGGTTCGATCGGGTCGGGTAAAATAGTACTGGTGTTTATAAAAAATGTCAGTAGAAGCACGGAGTCTATAATTGTGTTCGGTATATGGCAATAGGCTCACCCCCTATTACAAGACTCAAAAGATAAATAGTAAAAAGTGGGTGTTACACTGTATAGTGGCATTAAGTGCCATAATGTGCCAAATGTGCTATGGCGTTATAAATATTATGTAAAATTTTCCTGCTTTATTTATAAAAAAAGTATATTAATCAGGCGTCACGTTAAAATTATAATCGTAAAGAGATATTGAAACCAGGATTTTGGTGGTAATTATATGTCGGTTTATAAATACTACCCTAAAGGTCAACAATTAGAAACCTCCTCAGTAAAGACTGCAATGAAGTAATGATCTGCAACGCTATATCATAGTATAATTGTAGGAAAATTCCGAAACGAACTTAATCGTTACAAGCGAAATTACAGAAGGATTAGGTTTGCACGCACAAATTCCAAATTAACATTCTGCTTAGGAATTTAAAAAGGCTTGCTACAATACTTCGACGGGAGTAAAATAAAAAGTTGAATCATCATCAACAGCCTATAAATGCCCACTGCTGAGCAAATCCTCTTCTCACACGGAGAAGGTTTGAGCATTAATTACCGCGCTTGCTCAATGCGGGTTGGTGATTTCAAACTTATAATTAGAAATCATAAGCCCAGGTTTCCTCACGATGTTTACCGTTGGTCAGTGGTGTCTAAATAATCTTAGAAAGTACATATAACGCGGAAAAACTCACATTGGTACTTGCCGTTGGTAGGTTTGAACCTGCACCCTCGTGCATGAGAAATAAGCGTCTTCAGCCCTCGGGCCACCACGACCAGAACAGTTGAATGTTATTTCATAAATACTGATAAGTGGGTGTTATGTTGTACAGTGGCATTAAGTGCAGTAATGTGCACCTCTGCCTACCCCTTCGGGGACAAAAGGCGAGATGTTATTTATGTATGTTGAATGTTATTTTTCAGAAGGTGCTTATAGAATCTATGCTAATAAAGTTCCATTTAATTGTGTATTCTGTTTAAAGGAGATTGAATCCAAAATAACACAATGGTGTGATGAGCATTTACATGTATAAGGCTGTTAACTATTAGGCTACATGGGGTTAAGTAGTAAAAATTTGCGACATCGTGAAAAATATCGTCATCTTCCACTCAAGAGGATTAATACTAGCAAAACTAAAATCAGATAAAATAAATGATTGTGCAAAGATCAATTATTAAACTTGATATGGGTTCCGCAACCTTCTGCATCGTTCTTTTCCTCAGTAAAATGTTTATGTCGTAACAGTATCGATGGCAGTCGAGCTGCGCCGGCGACTATTCTGTCTAACGCATGCGCACCATCACGTACACAACTTTAGATTTGCAAACTACACGCCAAAGGTTTCGAAAGAACGTCTCTATTATGATATTGTTATTGAAACTGGTACTATACTTTTTGTAGTGTCAATGGGAATATTTGTAACATTGATTCGAGATTTTAGCAGCTGCGCAACACGTCGGGTAGGTATTCAGGTGGGCCGTGTCATTTTTTGCCACCATCGCGGTATAAAAAAAGATTCTATTCCCGTACATAACAGCCCTTTTTAAACCACGAATTATGTATTATTTTGGTTTACTTGTAATATGTATGACAATTACGTATGTTGATTGCCAAACGGAGGCTCAATTACCCCCCTTCCTAGTCTCCCGAATCCTCCACAATTCTTAAATTTCGAATTCCCAAAAGGCCGGTAACGCACTTGTAACGTCTTGGTGCTTCGGGTGTCCATGGGCGGCGCCGATTGCTTACCATCAGGTCGAAAAAAAATGTAGTAAAAAATTTAGTAATGAGTTTGGCTAAAAAAAATGTAAGTAGTAAACGCATTCATGATATCTACAAGAGTAAATCCCAATGGTTGATTACGCTTAAAAACTACTCAATAACATTTTAATTAAAATATTAAAAAACTTAAGTTAAGTGATAAACAAAAAACGGCATGTTCATTATACATGTGACCTGACATAGACGTACGCATGACTGTTGAACGTGAGGTCTTGTTTTGAATTAGTGAGTTGATTTAATATTAAAATTCAGTCAGTCATTAGCACCACTTGGTAATAGCAAATCATTATTGACGTTTTAAGAGCAGTGATTGAAATTATTATCGTTTATCATGTAATGCTCCTACGTCGTTCCTAGTTGTCAAGAATCGTGACTCTGTGAATCTTCAAGGACGCTCTTAAACTCTTATTTTCATCTCGTCAGGTTTGCACTGGTACACAAACGATTATATCATTGCGATGATAACTTTCGATCTCCCTGTCTTTTACATCCAGTCATTATCTTCTTAGGCCGTCGTCGGTCTATCGAGCTGGAGGTCATGCAACCATGAAACGTCACCGGCTGTTTGTAACGCGTATTGCATATACGAGTACATGCAGTTTCATTGACACTGTCACGCTTTTTTTTATAGGTTAGGCGGAAAACGAAACACTATTGAATAAGGTCCTGGCATAAGTATAATTTACATCACGTATTGGTAGAGGTTTTTCTAATTTGGGCCTTTAAACTTTTCTAATGCCTATTCAATACTATCAATACTACAACACACAGTATTTAAACATCACGCTGCGTTCAATATGAGCCGAACAGAGCGGGTAAAAACGCGCGGACGTAGCTAGTAGTAGTTCAGCATGTATGTTGTTAAATCCACATTTCCAGTTTCAAAAACACAAATTCCCAAATCGATAAATCAGCAGCACTTAAACACCAATGTTAGCCCAAGCAGCCTGCACTAGCCTACTTTCAAATCTATCGCCTTGAATTCCGAATCCTGTTCTAGACTAATTATGTAGTGCCGTGCCTACACTTTATGTATCGCGTGGTATGGATACATTTGAGATACGACAGTTTTAATTGGCCTTTAAATCATTCCTACAAAGAGCATTGAAGCTGTTTTATATTCAGTAATTATTGTAATTGGTATTACAGCACACTACTATTACAATTATTACAAAATTGTAGTTTGAACAATTCGGCCATCTATTGTATAATGTTGTGATACATTGCTTTGCTTTTGATTTTATTTTTTGCTTTCCTCTTTAAAAAAACGTTGCCCCACATTAGAATTTTCTCCTGTGTAGTGGGTGCGTTTACAAACATACAAGTTCACATACACACGACACCCAGACTCGGAACAACAATCTGTGGATCACACTATAAGTTGTTCCGTGCGGGAATCGAACCAGCGACACGTTGCGCGGAAGCCAGTTGCCCAACCAATGCGCCAACCGTGCAGTCAATATATGTATACATTGTTTTGTTGTTCTGTCAACTTCTTACCAAGATGTTCTATTTGTCTTTTAATGCATACTTTTTTCGTCACAATCACGGTCACAATATACACTATAGTGATATTCGGACTGCACGGTTGGTGCGGTGGCTGGGCAACCGGCTGCCGTGCAACGTGTCGCGAGTTCGATTCCTGCATGAAACAACACTTTGTGTGATCCACAAATAGTTGTTTCGGGTCTGGGTGTCATTGTATATGTGAACTTGTATGTTTGTAAACGCACCCACGACACAGGAGAAACAAACATACAAGTTCACATAAACAATGACACCCAGACCCAAAACAACACTTTGTGGATCACACAAAGTTTTGTTCCGAGCGGGAATCGAACCCGCGACACGTTGCACAGCAGCCGGTTGCCCAGCCACCGCACCAACCGTGCAGTCATTATCATTCCATATAGTATACATGTCGCGGAGAACCTAACGGGTAACCGGGGCTCCGGCTCGACGTGCAGAAGAAGAAACGGGGTGATTTTTAGTAAGAGTCTGACACTCCCTTCCGCCTCACCCAGGCGGGAGCAGCGATTCGATGATTTTCCCCATTAAAAAAGGAATAAATATATAGTATACATCCATTGCTGAATAAAGACCTTTTCCATGCCACGCCACTGAACTCAATGTTCAGTTCTTTGCATCTAATCACTAGGTTGCTTGCATCACGCCTTTTATTCCCGTAAGGGTAGGCACAGGTGCACATTGTGGCACCTAATGCCAATGTAACATCCACTTTTCACTATTATGTTACGAGTCCCATGTAATAAGGGGTGAGTCTATTGCCATACACCGAGCACATTTCTAGACTCCGCGCTACTACTGAGAATTTCTTAAAAAACCCAGTAATACATTGTCCGAACCGGAAATCGAACCCGAGATCCCTTGCCCGGCAGTCGGACTTGCGACCATTTGGCCAACGAGAGTACGAGACAGTCAATAGACTGCTCATAATTGCGTTACTTTTGATTCAATATTAACTTGTGTAACTGTGGACGTAAAAAATAAATTACTACTTTACTAAGATTTTTTTAATCTCCGAGGAAACAACTTCCAAATTCTTCTCTTCCATAATCTTAGCCAATGTTTCCAAATGAAAACCGGATTCTACCTCTACATTATACCTTTTCTACCTCTATAGTAACAGTTGTTAGTGATTAGTATTTCAAGGTTCCTATCTCTAATCAAATGGTTGTGGAACGCAAATGAGTAATGGTGTCGTCACATCCACAATATTGCTTCATTTGTTTTATTAATCAAATATCACTGAAGTTCAAAGCTATGGAGAAGATAGGATAAACATGGTTAATGGAAAGATTAGGAATTAAATCTACCAAAGGATGTCTTAAAATTTCAACCAGGTAACGGAATGGGCAGCTTCTGATCTTACTGCAGAACCCCAGTCGCCTGTCAAGCGAGGGAATTATAGCAAATACTCTTTAAATACTACCTTTTTAGTATAGTCAAGTAGAATATATTACTAGTATATTCATTTCTCAAATTACCATTTCATAACTTCATATTACTTACAAACATAAGATAGTATTTACAAGTGCTTATGTTAATAAATAAATATTTAACTGTACCTAATATGCTAAACTTCATATTCCTTGATTTATTGCATTGTCATAGCGTGAAAATAATGTTCTTTAAACAATTCACAGTTTTCTAAGAGTTACAATGTTACATTACAAACACACTAATCACATAAGTCTATCGTTCTAAATCCGAATTAGCCTATTAACATTGACCGTAGGTTTGCAACCTGTTGGTTGCGCAAACGCAGGCGCAGGCGCAGCTCAGGCTTGCGCGCGCAGTCAGTCAGTGAATGGGAAACCACATGGTGTAGTGAACAGTGAACTCGGAACTTGTACCAGTGTTGTGTTAATATCAGGTATTATTATAATAATTAACTAAAATAGATTATTATTTGTGTCAAAAATAATAAGTAATACCTAACGAAAAACGAAGGAGTGATTTGTGCAACGGTTTGCGGTTCAGGTTTGCATTAGAAAGAATTAAATATATAAATGAAGTCTCTGTAATTAGTTTTAATTACTTTCTTGTAAAACGGTTTTATCTCGTGGTTTTTAAACTGTCAAACACCAAGCGGTCACCGGTGACCGCAACCTATTGTTCTATAATTGTGTCTACAAAACCGGTACTCGACGAGTTAAACAATGGAAAGCTTTTTTAACGTTTGTAGCTTCTCTAAGCTTAACACAACTTTGTGTGGCTTAAGTTAATGTAACTGTATGACATTTAAATCTTTCTATCTACCACCTATTTACACAACACGGGTATCGAACTCCGAGTCTATGTACACTAGACTAATGAGGCAATATTTATTATAAATATTGGACCCACATAATTATTTATTGATCAATATTTGCTTTTGACACACTTTTGGTGGAATAAGTTAATGAGCTACTGGGGCTTCTGTATAACATAAACTATTGAAACAATTTGTAGCATTCCATACGACAAACTACCCGAATATTTTAACCTACACTGTCAGGTGACCATTTATTTTCTAACTCATAAAGAACTTTTCTTCGTAAACTTATTTTTTAATCTACAACTCTCAATCTAACAGCAATTGTAGCCAAATGCCATTTTGCGCTTGTCTACAAGTAGAATAAAAAACCAAATATATGGAATTGAGGAAAATTTTGACACTTGTCAATGTCATCCGCATATATTTTGATTTCTACTCTCTCTGTAGACAAGCGCTAAGTGGCATTTGGCTACAGCTGCTGGTCTATATAATCTACTATATGCTCATTCTCTTATTATTTCTAAGCATATTAAACTATGACTAGTTTTATTTATAATAAGATACTATTCTTGAGATAGTTCAGTTAATTCTAGCATCCTTCCAGCAAAAAATTTAAACCCTAAGATCAAAGTTCATTCACATTCACACAGATAATTAAAAAATCTCATATCGTTAATGAAATATACAACAATGCACCATGTAAGTCGCGTGTATAGTTGACCATTAATTAATTATAATATTGACGTCCAATCATCGCCACGCACAGCTGACATAGAACAAGTTAAGGATTTGAGTCAAGGTCAAATCTAAGTGGAGGTTGAAATATTTTTTTGTAATTCATAGGTCTCTGTGATTGGCCATTAATATCTCGGCTAGTCCTAGTGATAAACGAGGATATGTTTTAATGCTAAGGACAATGTCAATCGTGTTAAATGTTGAAAACAATATGTAACTTCTTTTGTATATTTAGTGTTCCCAAAAGGTCTAATAATTAGAAATCAGCTAAGTGCTCAGAGAAAATTGAGAAAACTAGCATGAAAATCTGAATCTACTAATATTATAATACGAAAGTTGAAAGAATAAAAGAAGTCGAGTTTATCTCACTCACTCAGTCACGTCAAGACGAATGAAGGGATCGGGATGATATTTGGAACAGGAATAGTCTGAAATATCACATAGACTACTTTTATCATACGAGCCGGGCGTAGCCACTGGCAGAAATAAGTTGTATAAAAAATTAACAATACCCGAAGTTACAAACAGTCCAAAGACAGACGATTACCCAATAACTAAGAAAACATAAAAACACTGAATAATTTATTGTTACCGTTTCCTATCTGAAAAAACTTCACTTTCTTTAAAATATTTCGCTAGCCATTCACAATTGCACAGAAGCGCACAAAACTTTCTTGTTTAAAATTGTAAGAGCAATGATCTGACTGATGATGATGTATGATCAAAACGGTGTCTAGTAAACTTATGGCTTTGTTACCCAATTTGACATTGACCTCAGGATAAATATGGACACAAGGACGTGATATGACTTTGAATTTTTCGGCCATTGGCTGTCCTTCAAAGACTTCCATTGCGCTTATATTTTGTCCTATTTGTTCTTTTGTTAGGTGAAAATATTTTTATAGGTTTAAATATTACTATTTTGGATGTTTTGATAGGTTATTTATTATCTGTTAATGACGGTGTCTTCATGTCTCTACTAAGATGAAAATCTCTAAATTGTATTATGTGCTACTGGTTAATGGAATTCAATCGAATTACACTTAATAATATATTATAAATATGAAAGTTTTTTTGTTTGGATATTTGTATTTCAATCACTCTGAAAATAGTAAACAGATTTTGATGAAATTCGGTATACAGACAGGGTATGGGCTGACTTAGGTGATAGGATAATACTTTTTATCCCGATTAAATGATCCCGTGTGATAAAACAGGAATCACATTCTACGTTACGGTAAGATATAATCCTGTAACTATTAATAAGTTATTTTTTGTCAAACGCTCTGCCTACCCCCTCGAGCATAAAAGGCGTGATGTTATGTTGTGTTATGGTATGTTTTTTTTTGTCAAACGTCATTTTAGTCATTTCTCGTAGAAGCCATTCAAAATCACGCTACAACACTTAGAAAACATATTATACCTTAAAAATAATTTTTCGACACTGGCAATAGCAATAGCGACCATCCTTTTTCTACCCTTTAGGAACTATAAATCCTAAGGTCGTGGCGTAGGTTCGGACACTTGTCTCTGGTCGAGTGTGGTAACACTAGTAATGTTACTACAAGTTACTGGGTCACACGGCTTACTTAACTCGTCCTTGATAACGAAACATATTTTGACACGAGATTAGAATACACTGTGAACGACTATGTCTTAGATGTGTATTAAAGATTCTATTAAAAGGAAATGAATGATATGAAATGATATGAAATTAAATTAAATAAAATGAAATTAAATGAAATGAAATGAAATAATATGATATGATATGAAATGAAATGAAATGATATTAAATGATATGAAATTATATTTATTTCTGCAATTATCTTACAAAGTAACACTTATTCGTCAATCTCTAAATGACTAGATGAGAGCAATCTTGGGAAATGTTTAAATTAATATTTTATTGTGGAGTTGTGGTTATTAGGAGTAGTTCTTAAGTTTTAACAACGAAGTCTTAAGTTTGTATCTGTGTATCTAGAATAGTAGGAGTTATTGATTTTTCTTTAATTTACACGTTGTAATACCAATTTTAGGTTAAACACGCACGCAAAATAGTGATGTTGCCAGTTTACTGGGACGTTCCCAACAACAGTGATGCGAACAAATTCTTTGGCGTTTTGGTTTCTATTTAATTTAAGTGTAAATATTGTACAAAGTGTTATATGTGGGTACGGTATGTGCCTAGTTACAGAGTCCTACTGAATATAGTTTTATCATATACTCCTTGACACTACTATCGTTTATAGAACAATTGCTACCTGCGCTCTATCATCATCTTCATCAACAGCATATAATGCCCACTGCTGAGCAAAGCCTCTTCTCATCTGGAGAAGGTTTGAGCATTAATCACCACGCTTGCTCAATGCGGGTTGGTCATCTCTATCATCCACGTGTAAAATATTAATTATTGTAACAAAATTTATCTACTTCATGCAAAAATATTATGAAAAAAAGTAGGTTGATAATTAGAATCAAAGTAGAATTATATTTTGAACTACCTACATTAAAATTTGATAATGTATATTAAAAAAAATTTTTTCGTAATACAAAAAAAAATTAAACATTTTTGCATTCTGACCTACTTATTCCATTCAGGCAACATTTAGTTACAGAAACAATTATTTTTGCAAATACTAAAATATTATAATATTTAATTTTATTGGGTAGGTATCTTCATTAACATTTCACTTTAAACATACGTAATTTTAATTGCAAGAATAGGGTAGTATCCTAAATTTTGTTTTTATGTCCGTCTGATAGATTATTTAAAAGATGAGACACGTATTTTAGTTTGAAATATCGTGAAATATCGTGTGGCATCACTATTTACTATATTTTATAGGGTAGCGTAACGTAACGACCTCCGAGTCCTAAACTTAACTCCATTTTATCTAAGTATTGTTTTCTTATACGACAAAATAAAAAATATGTGTCTAATATTTTTTAATTACATATCTAACTGACGTACTAATTACATTTTTAATTTTCGTACGCAGTCAGCGTACTACAAAATGTTAATCACCTGACCTAAATTGCACTGTTCATAAGAGGAAACGAAATAATCCAAAAAGACAACAATACAACACAGATAAGTTATGTACACACAACCATATCCGATATTTTAAAAGTACAGAACTGAAATAAAAAAAATATTTGGTTACCGAACTCATGCTGTAAAAGTATATAATTAAAATTAACTGGAGCTTATGTTTTGTTCACACTATGCTTGTATTATAATCGAGTGACGAGTATTTAGTAAACTTCTCTTCTCTCGCTTCAGTTACAAAATCAAAGCGAGAGTGCACTATTAAGACTAGCTTACACTTATTAAGTTGTAAGATAGCCAATGGTAATAAATAACTGCGTAAAAGAATAGTACTCACTTTTAATCTTTGTTTAAAGTAGAAAAAGAACAAAGTATCTATTTCTTCTTATTTCGACGAGCACTATAAAATAAAAATGTAAACAAAATAGCCAATATTGATTTTCAGACACCGAAGTCACGACCACTACAACGTATAAGCAAACACATTTAAAATGTTAAAAAGTATAATCAAAAACAGAAATGTAAACACGCCTGTAGTTAAATCACGCACTCCATTTCGAATACAATAACAGTAACATTTACTTCCCCTCAACATTACATAAGACACAATAAAATTCCTAAAATTAATTGCAATACATCAATTAACAGTAAACTTAATATAACTCGGTAACAATAATAATAATAGATAATAATTAATAATAATAGTTAATAATGAGTCTAATAAGGATGGTGCCATAATTCCGTCTATATTACGGATAATGTCTTCCTGTCTTAGTTTCGGATTAATATATAATAACAATGCTTTTACGAGATTGAGATAAATATGCTTACAATTAAAGAAATCGTTAAAATTATTCATAGTACAGGTATAATGGTATAATGTTGCAGTAATAATATCGTGGTGTCGTTAGCTCATAGCTCATAACACAGGCATTTGAAATGATGTATTTCCAACCCCAATCACAATGGGTTAATTTAATGGTTATCATCCTGAAGATTCGTTGAGCATAATAAACCCAGTTAATTATAAAATTTCGAAAATAACTATGAATGTCGCATCACGTAGTTCAGTTAAGAAATGCTAACTCTTCTGACAAGTAATAGTCAAATACCAGACCAAAATCTATGAACCAGCTAATAAATATAATGACCTTTCTTTTCTAACAACGAAATTATTTATTTATTTATTACACCCTGGAGGACTTACAGCTAAAATTACATAAAAATAGAAGTCAACATAAACTACTGAAAGCCAATTACAAGTCCTCACGTATAGTGACAGACTTAAATTTGATAGGTGAGCATATCAAAATTTTCGCAGTGGTTACAGCTTATTAAAATTGTACAGTTTATTATACCAGTTAATTGCAGGGATCAACTAGAAACTAGTATTAACTAGAAACCTTTAGTTACAAGAATAAGTGAAAGATAGAAATAATATAAACAATTCAGAAAACTAGGGATACAATTGAGATGCTACTTAAAAAACCTGAGGCTTATGCGTCTTCTGGCCGACGCCACGCTAGTCGCAAAGGGATCAAAGTCATACTGCTTACATATATTATTGAACTGTCTACCCGCTCGTATAATAAAACTATTCTGTCTGTAATTTGTTGATGCTAGAGGCACACGTAAGGGTGGGTTATTGCGGAATATTTTTTGTGGTACATTAAAGTGAAATTTAGATAGAAGTTCGGGGTTGTCAATATTGTTATTTAAGATTTTTAATACGTACAAAAAGTCGGCCATTATATGTTATTAAAAATAAATCAAAACAAGAGATACATAACAATTGTAATTGTTAGTGCTCGGTTGTGACATAACGCGACCTACATTCCAGACGTCTCTATGCCGTCACGATCACCGCGACACTGACGAATCAGACGAATTAAGAAAGCCGATGCAACAGCGCATGTGCAGTGCTGTGGACAGTGAAAGTTATGACAGTGTATGCATATATTTTATGTCTGAAGACTCAGATTATTACGTTTTAAGAGTATTAAGCAAAAAACCTGATATTATGTTTTACGTCCATTAAGGCTTAGGAAAGGTGAAAAGTAGGAGATATATTTCATATTTGCACATCTACATTATTAATTTCTTTGCTTGTCTCTTAGTAAATTCAGAATTGTACACTTTACTTTGCATATCTAATAATGTTTCATTTTTATGACGTGTCTTTTTTATATATTAACATTGAAAATTATTGTTCTATGGACTCGGGTTGGCATACAATTGTGTCGTCTTTGTATTTCACACGAGGTCAATAAACTCTAAGATAAAATAAAAGATTAATTATTTTGCATTCACAAGATCGTTTAAAATGTTGATGCTTAGTTACTACAATGCATTATAAATTGAAGCATGATCATTATGGATGCAATCTCTTCATAAACTTTATTGTACATTTCACTGTGGGCAACCTAATATTCGACAAACTTATATTTGCGATACTTATATTTGACTGCCTCGTTGGCCGAGTAGTCGCAAGTGCGATTGCCAGGCAAGGGGTCTCGGGTTCAATTCCCGGGTCGGGAAGTATTACTGGGTTTTTACAAAATTCTCAGTAGTAGCACGGAGTCTGGAATTGTACCCGATATATGGCAATAGGCTCACCCCCTATTACATGGGACTCATAACATAAATAGTGATAAGTGGGTGTTACATTGTACAGTGGCATAATGTGCACCTCTGCCTACCCCTTCGGAGATAAAAGGCGTGATGTTATGTTATGCTTATATTTGCGTTTGGTACAGTAACTGTGTCTGTGGATTGAGCCGCACAATTAAGTTTGTTTTGTCGTGTAGTTTTGCGTGAAGCGTAAACATATTTTTTTTTATACATGCCTTATAGGCTTATAACATAATAAATTCATAATTCAAAAACTGCTTTGTGCTACCCTTAATCCCTTTACACCGATTCGGAGTCGCGGAGAACCTAACGGGTAACCGGGGCTCCGGCTCGACGTGCAGGAGAAGGAACGGGGTGGTTTTTAGTCAGTAAGAGTCTGACACACCCTCCCGCCTCACCCGGGCGGGAGCAGTCATTCGATGATTTTCCCCCCTTAAAAAAAAACCCC